>OX387607.1:14205700-15474700 GCA_947568835.1 Protonemura montana | reverse complement strand
TTTCAATATACAACTGTAAAATGTCACTGCTTTTACCTACACTTGCACTTCCAGAGCATATATGGCAGCGACATGTTCTGCAATACCGGTCACATTAACATATTTACCCGCTTTTCCTGGACTCAAACTGCCACAGGACGACACGAATATTCCAGGGAAATGCTTACACCCTGTTAGCCTTACCTTACCACAGCCTTGTGGACTCTGACGTCACTGACTGCATGTTACCAACTTTAGAATACAAAATAAAGCTAGTCTTCACTGGGAAGTTTGAAAATTAATCAAGAAATTATGAAGGAACAGTACATCTCGCATTTTTATTCTTTGTGAATTGATCAGTTTATTTAAATGTGAAACTAAATCTTTTGAAAAAATAAGAACTTGAATACAAAACTAAAAGTCCTAATGACTTCTGCTAAATACCTACCGTACACAAGCAGATTCTAGCAATGGCTGCCAAAAAGCAGTTTGCAAGCTTGGGTGCATGCCAAAACCTGAGAAAAGTTAAAATTAATTCAAAATATATTAATTTTATCTTTTGTTGATTAATATTTATTGTTTTTCATTAAATATTTATTTTTACTAAAATTATTAAATGTTTCAGCCAAAGAAAAACATTATTCATGATGGTTTTTAGACTCATGTCTACTTGAATTATCCTTAGCACAAGATTTTAGAAAAACTGTTTGAATACAGAATACATTAGTTTTTAAGTTATTGACTCTGATTATTTTGTTAAGATGCATTTAGGAAGCTTGAACTTGGTAATTGTTATAATTTTATGTGGTTCTTTCAGGGGCGGCTCGTGAGGGAGGGCTGCGGGGCGGCTGCCCTCCCTAGCATTTTCGACAGAATAAAAGTATAATTGTTATTATTATTATAATTAGAAGTGTTATTACTATTATTATTATTATTGTTCTACGCTTGTTCTGTGTTTTAAAATGGGTGCTACTTTCGTAATGCGAAAAAACGCGCTATTTGCGTCGCGCCGACAGCACGAGCTGCGATCCAGTAGGCGGTTGTCCGCTGCCTATAGAGCATGAACTCCACCTCTTGCTCTCTTTGGGGCAGCGAGCTCTGCCGTCCTCCCTGCTCAGCTAGGTGTGCGTGGAAATGGCCTTGAACGTGTGTCGCCTGTCGTCGCTCGCAAGCCCAGCGAGGGCAGCAGAAAACCCGCCCTCGGCCAGCCTCGGCCAGCCGCCGGGCTGACCTAGCAGCGAGAGCGAGTGAGACAGAACGATGCATACGATCGCACATATTTTCCACGGCGATTAATAGTTTCAAAATAATAGTACTACCGTTCACTAGCCTGAATTTCTGTCCCACCTAGTTTCACATACTGCGTACGTTTTTGACCATTGAAAATTAATCTAATGTGTGACTTGACAGCTAGAATTCAATGATAACTTTTTTTTAAATATCACATGTTGGATTTTAATGTTACAATATTGAAATCCTACTACAGTGTTCATTACTTATGGTGCTGGTGGTGAGGGGGGGGGAGAAATTTTACTGCCGCCCCTCCAAGAAAAACAGTCACGAGCCGCCACTGGGTTCTTTTGTTATCGGAAAATTGTCAGGACTGCTCAAACCTCTGAAGAAGTAACTAGTATATGTTGCGAAACGTCGGGAAATTTAGTTGCCCTTTACTTAGCATTCAAAACCCAGTTCAAATAGTTTTTCTAAAAACACTATTTTGTTGCTTTTAAATCGGATAGCTAACAGTAACATCATGGTATCATGTTTTCTAGGTTGGTATGAGAAGCCCAGAAAGTAGCAAACTGAAATTAATTCTAGTGTAGCAGGCACAAGCCATGTGTGGGCACATAATGCAATGTGAGGGGAACAGAATGAGCTCTTATACCACTCGGTCGCGTCGCTGGTGCTTTGCGCCCGAGCGGAACTAGGGTGTGGTTTTATTCTTGTTTTTGGGAGCTGCGTTTTGTGTCACGTCGCTGGTCGGGGCTGAGACGCTGACAATTTTAGGATCGAGCACGTTTTGAATGTAAAAATGTGAAAATACATTTTTACTGCTTTTCATAAGAATGTGTTTTAGTCTTGTAACCTACTATATGAAGTTAGACGAGATTAAAAGTAAATATTGAAAATAACGAATAAATCTAAAGAGGTTAGGTTTTAAAATTGGGAAAGAAAGCTTGAAATTGGTTGGAAAAATTATGAGAATGGTGGAAGAAGGATTGTCAAAGAAAAGTAGAAGGAGACGAGAAGCCCAAGAGAAGATGGATACAAAAAGTACGAGCAAATGTGCAGGAAAGTGGTGGGATATGGAATGAAGTAGAAGAGAAAGAATGCTGGCGAGATGAGGAAGTATGAAAGAAGTTGGTGAATGAAAAGGAGTAGATAAAGTAGTATGAAGAAGAAGAAAAGTGATTTGACACAATTAAGTTAAATGCCTTTTATGAAATATTTTCGACATGATTTAATTATTATTCTTTGGTGTAAGACGAGTTCACGAGTCTCCCGAACAGAACTGATCTTGTGTATGATGGTCACCCATCCAATACCTGACCCAGCGCAGTGTTGCTTAACTTTCATCCCTCCAACCTCTCTCCCGAGCAGAACTGGTTATGTGTATGATGGTCACCCATCCAATACCTGACCCAGCGCAGTGTTACTTGAGATCTCTCAACATGCCGACTTAACAGTGAATACCGATCTGGCTGGTGTTTCCAAATAGTTTCTCAATTCTTGTGATGTTCTCCATTGCGAGATCTCAATAAAGTTGATTAAATAACCTGCCATCATATCATATCTTTAAATTATTCTGTTTTTTGAACGTTAATTGGTAATGAAATGCGTTCAGGGAGTGAAAGGAAAGTACATATACATTTCTTGTTTTATTTTCGGGCATACGAAACGGTTCGACCACACCCTCGAGGTGTTTCACAATGCGTTCAAAGAAACAACCACTCGAGGGTCTTTGTGCACACTAAAATCTCAACTCTTTTCAGATTTTATTCATTTATTCGGCCAAGCTTACAGAAAATGAAATATTATCTGTTTTGTATAAGAAAGATACATTTACATTTGGTCTAGCATACTAGACATTCAATTTTCTTTGCTTTGCTACAATGTAAGAATGTAGCTATCTGTGGAGAAGATTTGAAATATGCTGCTTAGGTATGGCATTGTTTTTTAGCCGTCGTTGTTTGGCAAATTGCCCTCTCAATATCAAGCAAATAGCAAGGGGTTGAAACTTCACTGGTATCAGCATAATATGACCTTTGCAAAAAGGCAAAGCCAAGCAACATTTCTGGGAAATATCGTAGAACCATAAATCACAGTCTATAAATAGGTATGGCCAAAAAAGGCTTGTATTTAACAGCGAAACGATTTCTTTAGTAGGCTGGAGACGTTTTTAATAATTTATGTGTGCCGTTTTGAAAATGAAAGTGGTGTGCAGCAGTTTTGCTGATAAAAAGTGGAGTAGACGACTGTTATTTGGACAGTTAGAAATAGTTCTCAAAAGTAGAATTCTTTTCTAACTTTATTGCGCAAGATATCTTTATTTTCTGTCAAAACGAATAGCTATCGAAAATAATAACCCAGTTAAAATGCCTCATTTAAAGCAACTCTACAAAGATATGTTGCTTCAGATCACTTTTCATGGAACGTTGTCACTGAACATAAATATTATGTTGAACGGTTTCAATGTTGCAAAAAGCAGCGCTACGATTTCCGTCGTTCGTATGTACCAACTGCTCTGAAAATCTTATATAACTTCAAATAAATAACAACCTGTTATTATTTTAATATAAAATCATGGAGATCAGGATACCTATCTATGTCAGGCTTTTAGAATTTCTGCGATTTTTTTAACATTTATCTTGCTGCTTGAGAAAGTATGTCAAGGCTAAGCCGCTCACCCTGCAGTCCATCCAACACCACCAGCAAATGGACAGCAAGCAGGAAAATTTGATAGAAACTTTCCAGACTGTTTTTAGACAGACTTTACAACAATAGAATAGTATGAAACCAGCTGCCCCTCGCAAAATTGGATCGAAATACCAACTTTCCTTGCACAAAACAGGACATGAGCAATGATTGATTACTTGCTTGATGACTTGAAATGTAAATGAACCTAACAAAAACTATTTGAAATGGGTTTTGAATGCTAAGTAAAGGACAACTAAAATTTCCCGACGTTTCGTAACATGTACTAGCTACTCTTCAAGGGTAAGAGCAGTTCTTGAAGAAGTAACTAGTACATGTTACGAAACGTCTGTAAATTTTAGTTGTCCTTTACTTAGCATTCAAACCCCATTTCAAATAGTTTTTCTCCATAATTTCTCTACATAACCTAGCAAAAAGCCAGCTGATTATTCTGTTGCTTCCATTTATTTAACAATAGCGTGTTAGGTTCGTCTATTCAATGTAATTTAATAGTAATGCCTAACGTTTTGTCAGTCTTAATTCATTTGTAAGAAACTCAGCGAATGCCGAAAATTAAAACCGAAATGTTCTTTGCAAGCGTGCTAGGTAGATGATCTTCAAAACGCTGACTGGCAAATTTCCAGTCGAGTTTGAACGCTGCGATTATCAAACAGCTGACATGTTGAGTAGTGATAGCAAGCTGCTTCACGTGCGCCGCTAGTGACATAGAAAGATGATATCTTCTTGCAGACAATGGGAAGACCGCCACGCGAAGATCGTCTGACATGGCGAGGCTAGAATCTTGAAAATAAGATATCAAGGTGAAAGGTTAATCTCATTCCAGTGAAAGAACAGAGCAGAGATGAAATATTAGTCGCAGCTATGCTTCACACATTTTTTTTTTTTTTTTTTTACAAAATGGCATATCACAATTTCTCTTGGTGAAAGTCAAGGTTAGGATAATTTACTGTCCGGAAAGAGGGACCCGCTTGGCTGCGTCCTGGATGTTTTTTTTTGGCGACAGCGCGTTCACTTTTATTAGAGATTATATTTTTGAGTTTCTGAGGGTGCCACTTCAGGATGTTGGTAACTTATGAGATAACCTGGATGACCTGACTTTTCCTGTAGTACACAGATCGGCAAAAATGAAATATAAGATTTTTTAAACCTTTTTTTTTGCGATCTTTACCTTTTTATGTTCTTATTTACATATTTTAAATATTTAAGCTAAGGCTTATGCAATTCAGCGATATAATACTGATACCAATTGCAGTTTCTAGTAGTTTTTGAGTCTTTGATTGATAAAAAGTGGTTGATAAAGTAGATAAACTATCTATTGATAAAAAATGTTCATAGAAAGTTGTCAAAAAGGACCATATTCGTTCACTTTGATTAACTAATCATCAATACAGCCTAAATCAGTTGTCAACTCTTTGACCAGCAAGTCTAAGTGATTTGACACTTCAGTACTCTCAACACTTGTCTTAACCACAAAGCGAAATCTTAGCAGTTGTTTCTTCACGGCATCAACGATACCATTCGCCGATAAAACACACAATGGAAATTCTTTTCTTTGCCCGGGCCGCCATCATTGACATTTCTTTGAGTATTTTTTTAACCTATCAAGGTTCTGAAAGCTCAGATGTTTTTAAACGATTCGCCACCGGCTATTTTTGCAAAGCACTGAAGGAAAATACGTCGCCACAAAGGAAAATAGCGTCTTCGAGCATTCGTCGATCAATTTCCCGTTACTTTTTATTACATTCACAAAAATAGAACCACAAGTTTCTTTTTTGTTATATTGAAAAGAAAAATCATGCATTGCCATTCAGTTAAAGAGACTTTTTCTTAAAAAACTGTCCGTGTAGCCCAATAAAATGTGTGACAAACTCGAACACTTGACAGAGAATATTCTGTATCGAAACTAACGTAAAGCTACCACAATTGCAAGTTCCCTACATAGCGTCGATCTCCTTCAGCGAATGGTTGTTCCGTGTCCCAGACCCCCTTCCTCTTAGCCACAATCCCCACAACACCCAACCACATTTCCTCTGCATTCCTAGCCGCACCTGGGCACATCGACGCCCGTCGCGACGCCCCCGCATTCTCACCCGCCACCCCGGTTGCCCCGCTTGACGTAGCACCGAGGCGTGCAGGGAGAAATTCAGACCACTATCCCACAATGACTGATTCATTTATGCATTTGTGTGTGCGATCGGAATAATCGGGTTGTTTCAAATGAAATTTTGACGCGGTGAACTTTAATTCTATATGGGAGTACGACTGGTTTTCTTATCTGGTAGGGGATCGTATAATTTTCGCATCCGTTTTATTATCGCTGATATCAATTGAATTTACCGTTCAAAATCGCATTGAAGATCTTTACAGAAGGTCCAGATGAATATTATAGCTAACTTTTGAAGTTTGACGTCTTCTTTACAATTACCAATATTTTTTTCTGTGTTACAGTATTGGTCAAAATGTTTAGCAAATTTTTCTTTATAAAAAGCGGCTTTTCTGAACCGCCCCTTTAAGGGCGAAGCACCGTGGAACGCCATGTCACAATAACGCCTCTTAATGGGTTTCAATGCAAGGGAAAACGTTTTTTGCAAATTTTCCTGGCGACTGAAAGCCTCGTCCTGGCGGTGACGTGAACCGATTGATTCAGTCTCATCCTAGTTTGGCTTCGAGGCTCGCTACCCTCGCTGACGGTTCTTGGGGTGAACGCTATTCAAACGAAAAGGACCATCAAGTTTTTTGTGAAAGGTCAAGCTAAATTTAGAACATGACTGGGCATTTTTATGCGTACTAAGTAATATAATTCGAGACTGATTGGTATTTTTTTGTGTGAAATGACTGCTAATTCGTTGTAGTTTTTCGAAAGTTTACTAGGTCATTAAAAAAGTCGTAAGTTCGTTAACAACGACAGAGTGCTTTTTTAACCGAGTTATTATCGCTATTTTCTCGCCCGGTGAAAAGCTGGCGGTGTAAAATGAACCTGCGTAGTGAGAGGTTGAATGGTAAGTCTAACATTGTTTCACCGGCGTCTTGCTCCAAGAAACTTTTCGGCAGTCTGTTTCGAAAGTTGCTTAGTCAAACGACTCTTTGACATCTTTCTAACTTGTGACCGCAGACGGTTCGTCTCGCAAGAAGCGACTTCCGGGAAAGTGATCCACTTCCGGTGGTCCACGTTTCGTAATGGCGCGTGCAAAAAAAAGTGAATGACAAGATGAAAAAATCTAATTTATTCTTTGAGCGATGAAAATGTAGTCGTGAATTATTGATGGATCTTTACGAACCCGGAAAATCTTTTTTTTTTCTTGTATCCTGCAAGAGTTTTTTTGCCTTGCAATTACTGTCAACTTCACTGAAATTTGAACCCTTCCGAGTTCGCCAAAGGTCAAAACGATGGGCAGTATTTTTCCGCTTCCGGAAGTAATGTATCACAAAACAAAACCCAGTCTTAAGTTTCTTTGACACAAAATAAGCGTTCCGAGTTATCAAAAAAGAAAAAGGAAAGCTGGGAAAACTGATGATAATAGCTTTCCCGGGCGACACAAACCGAGCTTTCCAAGTGTTTGCGACTTCACCCGCTTTTTTCGTCCCAGTTAGAAATATAGAACCTTCTAAATCAAGGCGAACCGCTCTGTAACTTTCTTTAATCGCATTTCATTGCCACGTAAGAGAACTTGCTTGAAGACGCCTCCAGAGTAGATCAAGAAAGAAGAACCAAATCTCTTGTTCGTGGATTTGGTATGAATCGTCAAGATTTCAAAGGATTTTTTAATATTTTTTTCCAGAGCTTTTTGGACATTGACGACAAGAAGCTTATCTTTGGTGTCAAATGGCTTTTATTTGATTATCTATTTCTTTGATTGGGGAAATTGTCAATTTCAGCGTAATAACGCATTGAATTAGTTTTAGCCAAAACTATATGCGAGAAGAAAAGCTTCCAGGAATGATTTATGGAAATTTAGTGAAAAATCCATTCAGGTAACGCCCTCAATTTAAAAGTTGCCAATAGACATTTGTCTTAAAAGAAAAACCAGTACCCTCCGGTGAAGCGGACAAAGTTTACTATAAGAGTTTTCCACGGCAAATGAAAAAGATTCACAGATGGAAAGAAAACGGAATCGTGTCTCTGCAGAACGAGCAAAATGATTCAAACGAACGGAGAGGTAAAAAAAAGTAACAAGACCTTTTTCACTCAAAATAGCCATTGGTCTTCTCGGGGAAATGTCATGATGCCGGGAACATAACTCTTTTATACGTCTAGAAACGTTGAGTCTGGAACGTGGACTGGTGATGGTGGTGGTGGTGGTGACGTGGTGGTGGTGGTGGTGGTGGTGGTGGTGGTGGTGGTGGTGGTGGTGGTGGTGGTGGTGGTGGTGGTGGTGGTGGTGGTGGTGGTGGTGGTGGTGGTGGTAGTGGTTGTAACGAGTCCTTGACGACCCGTCACCGACCACGTCGTTACCGGGGCGATTTGTAACCCGTGATTTGGGTTCACGGTCGGTAAGTTTAAGTTACTGGATGAGGTAAGCCCGTGTAAATATCGACGAGTGTATACGCATGATTGTGAGCATCGCCATTGTTATGGTGCGTTTGTATTGTTGGTGAAACGTGTGTTAAACTTAACGGATTGTGCGACTGGACGGTAGAATAAAGAAGAAATAAAGAGAGAATAATTTGGCTCTCAATTTGGGTTAACAAACTTGGATGATATTTTCTGATCGTCTTAAAAATCGCTTAACCGTATTTTTTTTAAACTGATGTTTACAAAAATACACAGTTTTAAAAAAATTAAAAAATTTGATATATGTGAAAATATTTAACAAAACTTTGAAAATATATTGATTTTTTTAAGTGGTATCATGCCTGAAAGTAAAAGATCTACAAGTTAACGCTTTGCGTTTACTTTTTTTTATGGATTTTCAACGGTTTTTCTATTTTATTTTGCCTTTTTACACTAGAATCAACTTGAAAGCGATGATTTAAAGAATTCTGCCACACTCTTTAGCATGTCTCTCGATTCGACACCTCTTCAATTCGTTTCCTTGCGAAGTAATATTTAGCCAGCAACGGAAACTTGATGATACACAACAATCTTTGCCCACTTTCCTTAACAAATAGTTTTATCACTACATTCCATTAAATGCAAAGTGCTAGAAGGAGATTCCTCAACAATGCACGTCTCTTAAAACAATGAAGTTAAGTACATTGTACCTACTACCTACTTGATGCTGTATCCATGCTATTTAAACATTCATTGAACTGGTAGACGCAGTGTAATCCAGAGTAATCTACAGAATTCAGGTGCTGCTGTTCTTCTAAGATTATATTAAGACATGCTATGTTTAAGAACGTCTTACACTTTGTGCAAATATTAAAGCCGGTCGACAGGAAATTCGGGAATAGAAAATCGAGGATAGAAATCGAGTTTACACGGAGAAACACCCACGGTGGATTTTGGTGTAATTAAATTTTCAATTTTCAGTAACGTGAAAACGGAAAGGCTTCCGTGATTATAATTTTTTTTTTTTTCAAATATTTCTGATTATTTTCGAAAGTAGATTATTGCTGAATAGCTGAGTACATCCTTTGTTTATATGTCAAACAGCAGTTCGTTCGATGGAAGGTTGCTTTGCATAGCTGCGTTGCTTCCAGCTTTCAAAGTTCAAACATCAAACAAGCAATTTGAAGACTACCAAAAAAGGCAATATATATCATGATTGCTTTACATAAAATATCTTCGCTTCAGCTTGCAGCATCACCAATCATGTCTCAAGTAGGTGTATGTTGATTTAAAGAGGTTCAATGGACGATAGTGATAATACTTGGATGAAACATTAAATTAAATGTTGAAACCGTGAAGAAACTGACAAAGTCATCTTTCACCCAGTCTTTCAGCCAACAATAAGGTGACTTAACCTTATAAAGGAATTCCCGGTCATTTTGACGTGACTTCTTTCTTGGCTGCTGTCATTTCCCTCGGCGTTCGGTGATGTGGAAATGTACGGAACGGGGAATTCCTGACAAAGGAAACGGCAGGAGAGAAGACGTTGCAAGATGCTGGGAAAAAATATGATAAATGTTTGATGTACAAAGAATTCTGGTAAAATAACACAGAAAATGAGTAGAAAATGTCCTGATATTCTACTTGTTGGCAGACATGTTTATGATATGGGAAATGAGAAACTAAATTTCTGTCAAGTGAGACGACTTCTTTCGGTTTAATAATCATAATTCAATATGTTTATCATTATTAGGTTTATCTAGACTCATGTCTACTTGATCTAAACTTAGCACTAGTTTTAACAAAAACTATTTCAACTGGGTTTTGAATGCTAAGTGAAGAACAACTAAATTTCCCACGTTTCGTAACTTGTACCTGTTACTTTATCAACGGTAAAAGCAGTCCGGACAATTTTCCGATAACAGTCAAATTCGCAAACACGAGCCCGAAAATGGGCGTTTTTACTATCTAACCAATTACGTATGTGGAAAATATGAATTTTTTCTAAATTTTATTGTTCAATTTCTTGTTAGACCGCTATTTTTTTCCCCTGACAACTTTATACCATGTGTGATTCCCTATCTTGAAAATTACAATATCTAAACGCACTACGTTTAGCACAAATTGTTCCCAAACAACTATCTCCGTTTTGCATTTGACACATCTTGTTCTGCGACTGGTACATTCACACACACAGCGCCACAGAAAATGGAAGGAAGTAAGTTAGCTTGTTTATCGTAGTTTACGGCTCTCGTATATCTTGTGCTCATATAAAAGTCCTCACCCCTACAGTTACCCCGTCGTCTCGCCCGTCCCGTCATCCCTTGGTCCCAAGCAGCTCCTTCCTGTTCAGAATCTTCTTGACACTCCTAGCTCTGGGGATGATAAATATTTCACCCTGGATGCAAAACCGTGTTGGGTAACAAGCAATAATTTTTTATGCACCATAACGCACTGAAGTGTTTGTAAAATTGATGGTTTCGGTCCATGGAAGCGACAAAAGTGTGCTTGTTTTTTCGCGGTAAAGAGATTTTATTGAGGCCTTTGTTATCCTTTGGTGTGATTATCTAATTGATAGCTTAAAATTATTAACGCATTGTTGTCATTACTTCAATTAAATTCGTTTTTACTCTTCTACAGTTCAGTAACAAACAAATGGTTAACAGTGTGTTATACTTCCGCTAAGATGCAAAAAGAATTGGTGGTTAGATGATGGTTTGTAGACTCATGTCAACTTGATGTATTCTTAGCACTAGTTTAAAGAAAAAATATTTGAAATGGGTTTTGAATGCTAAGTAAAGGGCTACTAAATTTCCCGACGTTTCGTAACATATACTAGTTACTTCTTTAAGGGTAAGAGCAGTTAGATGTTTCTTTCATCAGGAAAATTAATCTTTTACCAGAGAATAAATTTCGCAATGAAGTGCTTACTAAAGTTTCTAATGCATTTAATATCACACCTACATGTACCTAATATATTGAACATTTGTTTTACAGCCAAACTTGATGCACACATGCATTTTGAAGGCACTCGGTCCACGCTTTTATGTGACATCCTATATCACAAGCAGTTTATTTCCTGTTTTATGGCCAACATTACTCGAAGCTAATTTGCAAAGGTGTAGCCAGTTTATGTAATTATTTAACGCAAATAAATCAAATGTGAGAGAAGCAATATCCGTAATATTTAATACTAGCTTTAACCAGCACAGCGAAATGTTTTCAAGAGAGCTTTTCAGGGGATTTGTTTTTTTAATTTAAACTTTTTTATTTTGTAACCAAATGAAAGTATACGAGCTGAAAAATTGCTAGAGCAAGAGCGAATCTCGTCAATTATTCATGACGCACTGAGAGGTTTATCGGAGATGTACTGATTAAAAATACTGATGTTAAATCTACGTGAAACAGTAATCTAGTTCTATTTATTTTTTTTTCACTTTTTTACTCTGGCTGAAAATGGCATAGAAACTCTCAAATGTTGCGTGTCAAAGCTAGTTCAGTTGCAGAACAAAATCCAGTTTTTTAATTATGAACATTTCTGTCACCTCCCAATTATTTTTAAGGCTGTTTTTTTAATGGTCCGCTAAAAACTTAACAGCTCGTTAATTTGGTATTAGTTTGACAACAGCCAATTAGAAAGATTTTTTTTGTTTAATTACTTTACGCACCAATGAAAATCAGTACCACTGAAAAACCGTAACAAGATTTTAACGGTGTTTTCTTTTAACTCCACTTGAAGGAAAGAAATCGCGACCTGAAGCCAATGTGACAAACCCATCTGTTCGACAGTTACCTCCAACCATTTTCTATTCGTTTGACTTACAAGCAAGCTTGTTTGTAGTTAGATTCGAGAGTCAACACGTCACTAGCACTGATTTCAAAGTCAAATTTCCAAGTGGTTTCTGAGATAATCGAAGATGGCCGACCACTCCACATTCTGCGCTTGCACTGCGACACTGTCCCCGCCAGACACTAGACCAAAACGCTTTTTATCTAGTGGTTGAACTTCAGCAAAGACCTTTCACATTTCTATCCAACCCGCTGGCAAATACGGAGGTCAAAGTGTCAGCTCTGCCTGTGTCAGCTACGGGCTAGAAGTAATGCTCTTGAAATCTTGCATAAGTCGGTAATGCCGGTCGAGTGGTAATGCCGGTAGTAAACCGCTCTTATGATATGTCCAAGCGTTCGTGGGATTCAATGTTGAAATCTAACTTTATGAGAAGTGTCAGAACTGATTTCGTCAGGTTGCGTTGTCGAATGTATTGAAGATCTCTATTGGACTTAAATATGAAAAGTACGGTGCGGGTAGGTGCGAGAGTTGGCACCACAGCATAGATGGTTGAGTCACCCGACAATGGGTATCAACAGAATAATAATAATAATTTCAGACAGGCTCTTAAAAAAAACGAAAAAAAAACAAAAAAACACTGGACTTCTATCTCAGGAATGGTCTGTCTTAAATTTTGCTCTTTCCTTCCAAACAAATGTCCTAACTCTTCGCTGTCTACGAGTTTCTCACAAAGACAAAAGGTATCCCAAGAGACTTTGCCTTGTTACCACCGAAAAGGACAGAATTTTCCAACGAAAATTAATTATCTTTTAGCTGACAGGCCAAAGTATTCTCGTGTCTTCAGGCGGAGTGATACAGAAGCACTATCGCTACAGGTCAGTGCATTGACACCTTCTAGAAAGAGAGTAAGCTCTGCACTGGCATCAGATTTACAGTCTTAATTCACGTCCATCAATCATAATCACTGTCAAATTAACTGGCGAAGTGGGCCTACTGACATGGTGAGGTGTTTTAATCGGATGAGAGTGATGAGAGTGATGAGACTGATTACATTTATATACAAGATTTATTATTTTGCTTTTTTGATTTGATACCGAACGGTTTGGCGTGTTGGAAATGCCGGCTCTTATGAGATCACCGAAGTTAAGCAACACTGCGCTGAGTCAGGTATTGGATGGGTAACTACCATACACATGACCAGTTCTGTTCGGGAGAGAGGTTGGAGGGATAAAAGTTAGTATAGCAACTTCATTCGCCTCGCTTATCAACCTCTCGACAGCATGAATTTGTGGAGGAATCCTGTTGTTCGCGTTGTACCGTCCTTCGGAAGGGACGTTAAGCCGGTGGTGCCCTTGGAGCTCTTCGACAGGAGTAGGCTTCGTGCCTGCACCGGGTTTCCCCTCCTTCGTTAAAGGCTAGGCTAGGTTCTTCATCCTCATCATCATCTTTTAAGTCACCGAAGCCATTAGACCAGTACCGAAGGGCCAGTTGTAGAAACAATGCGTCGTTAAACACCACTAAAAAATTAATAAATTTGATTTGATTGGTCGATTGATATGTGGGGTTAAACGTCGCACGAATATTAAACAGTCTTTACAAAAAGTGGTTGCCAAAAGACTTCTTTACCGACAAAATGGAGGATGCTACTAGGTAGAGTTACCGACTTTTCTAGAATTAAGAAATGTCATACCGTTATTTCTCACAGATTACTCGTGTTTGAGACTGGTCAACTAATATGCATTAAAGCTAACCTCAATGATGAACATGTGTCAGCATTTTGAGCGGTAATCATTTAATTGTAGAGATTTGGAAAAAAGGACGCCTGAAAACGCCATCGGGTGGCTACTACCAATACCACCTTTTCGTTTGATCAGTAGAAGCTTAGCATACATGCTGATTCTCTGAGAATACTTGTAAAATCAATGTTTTTAAATATTCGAAAAAAATTAATATTAACCCCACCGTTTGCACCAAATTGTAACGACCGCTGCCACCAATGTAATGTATATTTTCAAAACTTTTTTTTTCACTGAATTTTTTTTCTAAAGTGATAAGATGATGATCAGCGATGCCTTTGAAGATATAAGGTTCTTTTGAGAGAATCTTTTAAACACTTCTATGACCATTTTTTTCACTATTTTTGTCACATATCGAATTTGAAAATTAGTGCCAGGTGAATGTGCACGTGATGTTCTTGAAAGCGATCTTATGACTTTATTTCATTACTGAGGAAAAGCTTTGTAAGCAGGGCTTTGTTGTTGGATGAGCGTAGCAAGAGAAATGCTGATTTTTCATTAGGTGCACCGTGCAATTTAGGGATACGGTGTTTTCTTCTGTCAAATAGCATACAAAAACGTTATGGCTATCGATCTCACGCATTTAGGTCAAAAAGACAAAAAATCAGGAAAAATTAGAAAAAAGGAATATTTTAAATAATCATTAAGCCCAAGGGTTGTATATCTGGAATTAGTTAAATCAAATACATTACATTAGGACCATTAGGACCATCACAACAACAGAGTCCAACTGTGACAAAATAAACAAAATAAAAAAATGTATCAAAATAATAATAATAATAATAATAATAATAATAATAATAATACAAAATAAAAAAATCAAGGTTTATTCCAAAAAGTCAAGTTGGTATCTGATTTTTAGGAAATATTTTACATGAAAATGTTAAAAGCCAATCTGTTAAAAAATTACCCTACCTCCAAGTGCTAAAATGTCACCAAGTTTTCAGCATAGTCCGTTTGAAACTTGCCAAGCTGCCCTAGATTGAAAAACAACATCTTGTACTTTTTGTTTTGTTACCCACTTTAATTTATAATTTACATTTTCAATCAATGGCCTCGGGCTTAATTTCCGACACAGCAAAGCCTAAACTTAACACCTACACACTCTTGACATCATTCAATACAACAAAATGTTTATTGGTGATCTATATTTTGGAAAATATTTGCATACTTATTAAAATTATCGAGTTTTACTGGAAACTGTTACCTCTACTACCTACTTGCTACTTCTTGCTTGCCTTTTACTTGCTAATTTAATTAAGATTACAAACAATCCCACCCACACACTTCGGGTTTATGTATAGGTTAGTGGCATGATAGGTTGTGTACGTCGATTTATATTAGCACTTTGTGCTCCCACTCGAAAATAATACCAGACCTCATTCAATTACATGTTTTAAATAATAATGCGTATGATACATTTTAAAAGTTTTTTTGGTGATATCTAGACAATAAACGAATTAGTTATTATTATTTTATCACTCATAGCAAGCACATATAAAGTTTGTTATTTTAGAAATAGATACATTAGTTGGAATACGATAGTATGAAACCCTCTAAAAGACCAAATAAACCGATCAATTTTACCAAAGTGAGGCTAAACTTCACTCGGTTTTGGATCAAGATTTGATATTCTTTAAAGAAATTACATTTTACGAACGTCAAGCAGGAAAATTCAGTCATCACGTGTAGAACGAGAAAAATAAAGTTTTTGGCACAGATTTGAATTCAAAACGGACTGTTTTGTGATTTTCGAAATACGCTACGGTTGTGTCTAAACGCATTTTCGTTGAACTCGAAGAGCGGTTTTAAAACTTAAACTTTCGTTGATTTAGGTTCAAATTGCAAACGGAAATGAGCACAAAAAGAAAATATTGACAGCTACAAAATTAATTGTGATTCGTATGACAGAATAAAGACCTTCTTGAATTAATACCACATAGGTATTATGTATAATTAAATATTGGTACTTTAATAAGTAGAAGAAATGTTTTATTTTGAGGCGCTTCATTTTATAATAGACTGCCACTCAGGCTCAAACACCAAAAATTAAGCAGAACGAGTTTGAAAAACAAAGGAAAGGATTATTGAATAACACCTTGTTTTCATACTACCTATTGGTGAATTCTTAGAAAATAAGGAATGCACGTGTGACGACTGCTGTAAAAATGATAGAATTTTGTGAATTTGTATTTTAATTTTTAATTTTTAATTAATTTTAGTGTTTAGCATTATGAAGATTTCCAACGTTTGTAAAAATAACTACTGTTTTTGTTTTTAAGAAAGGGCATGGACCGGTATACGGGACAATGAAATGTATAAATAGAAAAAATTACAAAAATGAAAGGTAGGTATTATTACATATAGGTATTATGAATTTAAACTTCCTTGCTTTTTTTGGTAATTGTGTAGTAATCTTATTTCCCTTTTGAAATATTATAAAATCAGTCGAACTGAATGTGACCTTTTAATCAAGTTTAAACAAAATTTCGTCCGACGCTGGCTAAATCAGCCCATAAAGAATCGAATGCATCATTAATTCGTGCACAGCCATTTCGCCTCTAGTGAAAATCACCTGCCCCTTGAAACTCAAACAAGCAATTTCATTACCAATCTGATCTGAATACGCCACGAGTGCCAAAGTGCCGACCGAATAATCCCTTCACCGACACAGTCTAAGTGCAGTTGTGACCTAATTACTGGCGTCGAATTTGTGGCGTCGCCGATACGCCGCCTGAAGCAGGGCGTCGGTATGGGCGTCGGTTTCGATTCAGGCTGGAAGTGTGGTGATTTCTCTGCTAAGTGTAGATTTCAGGAAACAAGAACTGTTTAAACCGATAGACACGTGATCAATGACGACATTGTTTTCATCTCCTTCTGAATATCTCGTTTGCATTCCAGGCTACGGTAACCTAGATGTATACATCTTCTAGAGCCACTATACTTCGGTTAAAATGGCAAAGGTTTGATGTTTAAGGCTCTATATTAACGGAGCTTACTCAGGTCTATTGGAGTGGGAGCTTACTCAGGTCTATTAGAGTGGGAGCTTACTCAGGTCTATTGGAGTGGGAGCTTACTCTAGTCTATTGGAGTGGGAGCTTACTCAGGTCTATTGGAGTGGGAGCTTACTCAGGTCTATTGGAGTGGGAGCTTACTCAGGTCTATTGGAGTGGGAGCTTACTCAGGTCTATTGGAGTGGGAGCTTACCCAGGTCTATTGGAGTGGGAGCTTACTCAGGTCTATTGGAGTGGGAGCTTACCCAGGTCTATTGGAGTGGGAGCTTACTCAGGTCTATTGGAGTGGGAGCTTACTCAGGTCTAGTGGAGTGGGAGCTTACTCAGGTCTATTGGAGTGGGAGCTTACTCAGGTCTATTGGAGTGGGAGCTTACTCAGGTCTATTGGAGTAGGAGCTTACTCAGGTCTATTGAAGTGGGAGCTTACTCAGGTCTAGTGGAGTGGGTGCTTACTCAGGTCTATTGGAGTGGGAGCTTACTCAGGTCTATTGGAGTGGGTGCTTACTCAGGTCTATTGGAGTGGGTGCTTACTCAGGTCTATTGGAGTGGGTGCTTACTCAGGTCTATTGGAGTGGGTGCCTACTCAGGTCTATTGGAGTGGGTGCTTACTCAGGTCTATTGGAGTGGGAGCTTACTCAGGTCTATTGGAGTGGGTGCTTACTCAGGTCTATATCAAGGCTTACTGGTTACAACTAATCGGTATAACCACTTGTCCGATCGCGACGAAACAAAAACTGGGCGACTCATTAAAAGCATTGTAAAAGTTGATGAAATAGAATGGAAAATTGTTGATAAAAATAGTATAAGTATGTTCTTTTCTATAAAAAAATACGCAATTTACCATAGTTAACTTACCTATATTTATGACGTTATTTCACCACACTTAAAAAGCTACACAGAGTCTGTAATTGTTAAAGTACAAAGGTGGTACTTGACCTAGAATTTATCCCCTCGTTCATTTCAATTGCACTGCCGACTGCCAATTAACGAAGCGAAACACAAAACTGAAAAGCTTTTCCGAAAAAAGTTCACGGAATTTTAGTCAGAAGTGGATGGAAAATGGTTTTAATCGCTTGTGAATGGAACTTAAAAAAACAGGCCTGAAATCAGTGGTGTTATGTTGAAAGAAAATGCCAATCGTGAGGTTGGCGGTTCCAAAATTTTCTTTGATTTTATAAAACCCCAATATTCAACTTACCAAGGAGTGGCTCCTTTATGCACCAACTGGAAAACAGAATTTACTGTCAGACAATGCCAATGGCAATGACAATGTCAACCCCAAACGGAACTAGGTATATTAATAAAATTACCGCTTCAAAATTATATGTCCCAAATAAAATTTAAATCGAAGAGCGCCAATATATAAGTGATTGAAGCTATTTTTGAAACTTTTAGTTAATCACATTTCTATGGTAAAAAAAAAATCTATGCCAAACACCCTTGTATATCCAGAACTCTAGCTGTAATCTATTTAATCTATTCCATGTAAACAGGAAGCGTGGACATCACCCGATGGCAATCAAAATCTGGCTAAATACAATCTACTCAGCACTCCTCTCATTTTATTAACACGTTATTCAATTTAAATTATCACATAGAGTATATTTACGACGCTCAAATGTCAGTTTTACACGGATTAAATATGATAGCACAAATAGTTCCTGGAACATTGAGACTACACTGAACATTACGGCCAACTCGCACAAGCACCTAGGTTTACCAACAATCAATACTTACTGTTTATCTTGTACAAAATAATTAATTCGTATTTGCAAAATATAGGCCTTACATCGATAGTTCACTCAAACAAAAGAAAAAGATAGATTGTTTTTACAAAATAAAAACGTACACATGTACTTGGTAACCAAGGAGGCTGGAAACTCGTTCTTTTGTTTAGCTGCCTACAAAGGTCGGTAGAAATTCCATTACCGACTTTATTTGAATTTTTACACCCCCGTGACTAAGCGATCGTAGCGCCCAGTGGTAGCCAGAAAGTGAAGCTAACAGTGTAGGCAATTTTGACAACTCAACTGTCAGTGTCAAATGTCAAATAAACAAGTTTGAATTTCATATGCAGAATTGTATAAAATATATGAGGGCAGCAAAACAGAGAAACGAGGTTCAAGCTTCCTCGTTCGTAACTAATTTTAACTCAAGTCTATGTGTTATTAAAAAACAAGAATGTCAAAGTGTTATAGACATATTTTTTGCAACGAAATCTGTGTAAATGGCTTGTATTTTTGTTATTTTTTATTTTCTGTACCATTTTGTAGCGTGGAAACTTCATGACGTCAATATTGTCAGCCATTTTGACAGCTAGGGACTTTGCTAAAACATATATAACAAAAAGACAATCTATATACCATAGACATATATCCGAAATATTATTTAATTGGGTTAATAATTATTAGTATTATGCTACCAGCAATGGAAGGATTCAATTATGTAGTTAATTATTAGATAATTATTGGATTTAGAATCTATATTCGTAACTATTATACCTCGTTAGGCTTGGATATTTCAACTAATTTGTTTCAAAGCCTGTCTATGCTTTCTATTTCTGTGTTAATTAACTTCGTGTGCAGATTCCGATTTAGCAATTATTTCCTGCAAGACTTTATGATTATATTAAGTAAATCAACAAAACAATGGTTACAATAGGTATTTCATGAAAACCGAAGATTATAATTATCTAAATAACAGAAAATTATGGTAGAGTAATTTATTAAAATATATATATTCTTAGCTTTATGCTTTATTTTGAAGCTATTATGAAGGTTCAATATCACAGATGATGCGACGAATTCAATGATATTATTGATAGACCTTTCCATACAAAAACCCGTATGACTTACCTACCTACATTCGAAGGTAAATTACTTTTATCAATTACAGAATAAAAAGCGACACGCTCGCAGATTTAATTTCAAATTAATATTGCTTGGATTTGAAAACATAAAAGTGACTTTTTCACTTATTTTTCTTAGGCTGGTTATGAAACTTTATTGAGAAAAAATATTGTGTTATTTTTATATATTTTCTTGACGACCTAATTGTGTGTATGGATGACTTTTTATTTTTAATTACTCAGCATTCTGCGTTAATGTTGTGTTGTAGTTTTTAAAACAAAGATGATTTCTTACAATCTGTACCTATCAAGCTAGCTCTAGCAGAGAGCTTAACAAAATAACATTTTCCGGTGAGTGTTACCAATTAAATTTTCCGGTACATTTTCTTCGCTTGTTGTCTGCAAAAAAATAGACAAAACTATTTCTAATACTAAACCAAAGAGAGACGCGTCACATGTCTCTTTGATTGGGTCAAACCCAACAACTTCATTTCCAGCAAATTTTAGTTTTACATTTTTGAACTTTCATAGTTTAGCATGGATTTTCTTGACCTTTGACTTGTAAAAGGATATCGAATGAAACGGGATTTTTTTAAAAATATGATTGAAAACCAAACGAATTCTTGATTCAAAGACTTTGTTAAACATTTGGATTACTTACAAACAGAATTTAAAAAAATAATTAAACGCCGAAAAAATCCGAGTCTAATGTAGGTATAGGGCAAAGTTCATTTTGACTTTAAATTATTTATTCATTGGACATTTCAACTCTTTATTAACTCTCAGATCAAACAATTTCAATCCAGATTTCTTCAATACATTTCTTATCCTACCTCCGGGAAAAATCTATTTTTCAACCCATTGGTCAATACACACCCAGGTAACGCATCTCTAGGTAACAAGATTTCCCTGCATTGAATTTATTCTCACACTTTGGTAGTCAGCTAGCGTGTCCACCCGCTCGTACCGGAATCGAATCACACCCTCAGCGCGAGGCGTCGACGTCGGCGTCGGCGTCGGCGTCGCTTGTGTCAGATAAGACTGGCGTCGAGTACAGAACGAGTTCCGACCCGCGATGATAGACTAGATAGCCGTGAAAATGGGAGAGATTATTCGGCTGTCCGAACTGAATGCTACGCGGGCAATACAGTTGCGTCTTGGTGCAAGATACGTGCGTTCGTCATCGTTAAACACCACAAATAGTCTGATGGTATCTAATAACGCGTAAGTTAGTAAAAGTATAAATTTTAGTTTAAAAATCATAATAAGGTACCCCTGGTTTCTGTTTCGACGATAATTTTTAATATTGAATTCATATTCGATGAGCGTAGCAAGAAAAGTGAAATGTTTAAAACTAAAAACCCCAAAAAACTCTCTACTAATTCAGCGATCTCTTCGATTTTTATAAAATTTTCAAGATGAAAATGAAATGCTTCATGAAATTTTCATCTTGGTCAAACATAAAAAAAATCGAAATTTACGTTTTTTTGTGAATTAAATCCCCCAATTTATTAAGAGCCAACTTTCTTAATTTTAAGATCAAACAAAAATAATTCATCTCTAAAGATGAGGTATTCGCTTTCAGACATTTTAGCTTTCAGATATTAGCATCTAAATTCCTCACTCATTGTTGTTGCCGTCAACAATGTCCAGTTAACGTTTCCAAGACAACACCGCCAGTAAACAAAACAACGCTCAACTACAACGCAACTGAAATCGCATTTGCTAAGCCCTAGTTGCTGGAAAATGCAATCACTTTTGGTTGATTTATTCGTTAAATTTCATTAAATTACGAGTGCTCCCCTCATTAACGGAGTCTTCTAATTGCTTTTAAAATCCTACTCTGAAACTCTACCATTTTTCCATTTCCAATAACACGTGTTCGAAAATCGTTAAGCCTCGTCCCCTTTTCTCTTCCCCCAATTAGAGGACACAATTAAACCATTCAGCCAGTCATAGTGATTATTAGAGGACATAAAAGCTGGGGAATCCGTTCCATTTCCAAAAGATTTCCAAAAGATCTGGAATAGGTTTTCAAGGGCACTCCAGACGATTTCAATACCAACATTTCCTTAGAATCTTACACTTGACGGAATCGGCTCTAAATGTTTTTGGAAAACAAATTGGGGACATCTTTGAAGCAGCTAAGGTAAGTAAGGTAAGTAATTTTATGTTGCTGTTTTTTCTGGGTACGTAACGTAGCATAGAAAGAGGTTTTCAGACTCAAGTCTACTTGATCTAAACTTGGCACTAGTTTTAACAAAAACTATTTGAAATGGGTTTTGAATGCTAAGTAAAGGACAGCTAAATTTCCCAACGTTTCGTAACTTGTACCTGTTTCTTCAAGGATTAGAGCAGTCCTGACAATTTTCCGATAACAAAAGAACCACAAAAAAAAAAAAATTACCTAGTTCAGACATTCTAAATGCATTTCACTAAAATAATCATGGAAATTTAATTGTTCTTTACTCAGCATTCAAAACCCAGTTCAAATAGTTTTCGTTAGGTTGTAAGAAACTTATTTAAGCAGCGGTAGAATTTATTGACCAGTAAACCACCTCGGAAAAACACAAGAGTTTCGTTTGCATAAATTAATTAGGCTTGATCACGATCACGGCTCAATTCTATTAGAACTTTATCTTGAAGGAAATGAATATCACGTCCCTATGGCTGGTAATGACTTGCCGAGGGTTTGGTAAGACTGAGCAAGTATTGTGTGCCTACGTCACCAGCCGCCGGCACAAGGCAAGCTAAATATAGATCTGCACGGTGTCCTTTTGATAACAAACATAGCAGGAATAATACAGAGTCGTGTTCGGGAACCCCCCCCCCCCCCCCATTTTTGTGGCAATGGGAGTTGCTTGACCTGAGGCTCTTCGCTTGATGTGACCCAAAATGATAAATTTGGGCCTTCAGGGGGTTCCGCAAGTAAAAAACGGCTGTGAAAAATTAGATTTTTCGAATAAATTGTGTTGGAAAATGTGATATTCTGGTGTTTTCTCTTTTGTGCTGTTTATTTTTTATGTTAAACATGGTTGTACGCTCATGAGACTGTAAAAAACATTGTTTTTTTAGATAAACTTGAACTTTTGTTCTTCGGAGGATTTAGAGATACTGGGTAAGACAAGTGAACGTTAAAAAAAGCACCTTAAAGAACCAAAGCAGCTCAGCTTGCTGATAATTCAGATTTTTTTTCAATAATTTCAAGTCTTTTTTTCAGTAGTGTACGATTTTCCACTGAAAATGAAATTTATATTTAAAAAATTAAATAACCCATGCTTTTGATTTTGCTCTTGTGCTACGACTTGTCCCAAGAGAGCTAAGTTTTTCAAATTTGAATGGTGGAGGTGCCGTGTTGGTTTGCTCTGCGGGCTGCGTTCAGGGGCATTTTTTTAAATAAACCAAGAAAATCTCACTGGAAAATTAATGAGTGGACCAAAGACAAGATATTCCGGTCAATCGGCTTATAATTAAAAGCTTTCCCGTTGCAAAACGGCAGGCACGCGGTTAAGTTATTAATTTGATTCGAAACGAGCCCAAGAAAAACTCCTCTGTTAACTTTCCTTTAGGTTGCCACGGCAGCGAAACAGAGCGTTAAATCAAACCTGGGCGTTTGGTTGGGACGCCTCATCCCAGGCAGCCAGCAAAAAACAACCACAGCAAGCAAATGCGACAACACATACCAGTTTTTTCCTGCCTTGCCTCACGAAATAAACACAACGGATTAGTTTCATTTTTTTTGCTTTACGATGCTGTTTGCAAAAGTATAAAAAAGCGCAGCTTAATTTTGATTAGTTCCCCTAATGTTTGACGTATAAAAAAATATATAAATACTAAAAAAATACAACATTCTGTAAAAAGATTTTGGAATGTTTGGTATCGTAACGAAGATCTCTAATGCGATTCAAAAAGAAGCTAAAAGTCCATTCCGTTATTATTCCTCGATCGCATGACGGAATCAGATAATGACCCGCGAGGATTGTTCAGCATGGCCGAGTATTTCGGGCTCCCTGGCAAGATTTAACGGCTGGCCACGTGGTCTAGGTGAATCCGGTCTCTCAATGCATTACTTCTGATAGATGAGCTCCCACATTACGTTGATTGCTGGAGCTAGTTAGAGCTGTTACAACGGGAACCTATTTACGGGAGCTTTAAACAATTTCACTTGGCTCTTGGCTGATTAACCCGCGCTCTGTCTGGGCTTGCAAGGAAATGGAGGCGTGAATTTCGCTCAGTCAAGATCGTTGTTTGATTTCTTTTTGCAGTTTTTTTTTTTACTTAGAAGTGTGAAGCCATATTTGTTTTGCCGATAATTTGTTGACGGATCGTAGACTTTTCCTAGAATCCGTTTTTTTTTCATGACTTTTGATTGGCCAAACTTTCTTTGTCACTTTGCTAATGTAGCCGTTGATATTATATTTCGATTCTGTGATAGAGGATATATTTTTTTTTTCTTTGTGTGAATTTTACCACAGCAGAAATATACCAAAATATCTGAATTTTTTATTCGTTCTGCAATTTTCAGCCTTCCGATATCTGCAATCGAAGTTTGTGTTCTATTTTCTGCTCGTTTTAGATGTGAGGCAAGAATTATGAGAAAAGAAAATAAGTTATCGAAAACGTCTCAGATAAAATATAATAAAACATGAATATAAAATTGTGTTTTTGGATACCATCTATTAGACTACGCACACATGACCTACTTGCATTATGTTTATGTAACGTATTCTGAAGCCATTCACATTTATATGTAAAATTTCCGTCAAATTTTATTATTTGGAAATGTTTTTTTCTTTTAAAACAATATAATTTTCCCGACCCGGAAAAGCTGGGCTCAGCCAGAGTGAAAATGCAACGTGAATCGTGTACCAGATTTTAAATTCAGCATCGTTAGTATATCCTATGCAATACCGCGGAAAATATTATTTCTGCTTTGCCAGCTTCAATTTTAATAAAAGCAGCTTGCACCGTAACGAACCATGACTTTCCGGCATTTCACATACAATGATAATTGCTTCTCACACAGTTATCATAAATAAAACTACAGGTTAATCATTAATTCGCGTTAAAGTTTGCTCACGGGTAATTTCACGGAATGTGTTTAGTTGAGCGCTATGGAAATGTTGCCACGGTTTGGTCAGAGTTTGAAAACATAGGCACGAGCATTGCCTACGCCTATCACAAGATAAGACTTGACTGAACTTTGCACGCTATGCCGACAAACTAAAGTAGCTAAAATTGAACATGTATCCCTGAATCCAAATGCCACCCAGCCCCCATTATCCTACCCCTACAAAATGCCACCCCCTTCCACAGAGATCCACGGGGGTGATTATCGGCGAAGACAGAGAAAATCAAATCACCTTTTAGCACGAACTTAAAATATTGTAAAGTTGTGTGGAATTTTTCATTCAGTCAGACCGTTTTAATGCAATTTTATACAAAGTCGAGTATATTTTTTTTATCAGAGCTTACAAATGGTTGATTCCGTTTGGTTTGCTATGAAAGTTAAATCAAGTTACTAAAGTTATTAGCTTTGAAAGTGTGTGCAGCATGGGTCATAGAAAGCTATTTTTACATCCATTTGTTGAAAGTTTAGTTTCTTTTTTTTTTATTAACAGAAGAAAAGTCTGTCTGTTGTAGGAAACGAAAAGGTAAAATACAACTCTGAGTGAAAATAAAAACAAAAATCATCTGACTTATTTTTTTTGTTAACTATCAATATTGACAAAGCAAATCTCCGGCTGCAAATACAATCCATTTTGCTCACAAAGCTTAAGGGAAATGAAGTTGTCAGTACACAGATCTCAACATTGTCCAGGGAAAAGTGTACGCGTATATACATATATATATATATTTGTTACTACAAATAACGTTCAACTCACATCAAAATATCTTTTTTTTCCCCGAATGATACATCAAACAATTACGTCACTGCTCACAACGAACACAGACTTAACGCTAGACAAAATACCTAACGACATAACAAAAAATTACACTACGTCAATACAAAAATATTTTCTCTATAAATATACAAACGTTTCACTAACACGTCACTTTGCCATGAAACAATTTTCCACACATTTTCCACACATTTTCCACACATTTTCCTCGCCTGTTCACACATAATACGCAGTGGCCGGAGTTTTCCAGCAACTAAAACAGCAGGGAAACACGCACATGAGGGTGTTTTTAAACGCCTCACGGAAGTCACGGTTAAAATAGGCGTAGATCAGGGGATTGAGCGCAGAGTTAAAGTAGCCGATCCAGAAGAGGACGGCGACGACGACGTCGGGACAGTAACAGGCGTCGCCGCAGAGCGTCGTGATCACGTACCTAGAAAGAATAGAAAAGCAATGTGTTAATATTTGTCGCATAGGGTTTAAATTCTGGTACTGCCATATTTTTGAGGTTGCACGGTACCATTTATCTAGAATAGTTTCTTCAAATACCTAGAGTTACCACTTTTTAATTAAGTTACCTTTTATGTTTTAAGTTACTAGCGGTATTTGAGGTAACTTAGAGACCCAGAGTAATCGAAGATAGAATTACCAGTAGTGACAGATACCTACTTATTAAATACAGGTACATGCAGGTACAGAATAAATGAAATATCTGAGCTTATTTTAAGCTTGTTGAATTGGCTAGACTAGTGAAATGGGGATCTTTTCTGAAATACAAATAAAAATCATAAGACGCTGAAAGATATATTTATAGAAACTGGTTTCTTCTGTCTAGACCTGATTCTCGACATGGATAAGTCGAGTTTTCTTTAAAAAATATGTATATACAGACATTCCGTTTATTTGTAAGTCAACAGGCATTTTTGTATGTTAACATCTCTATAAAAATCTCTTAAAATAACTCTCACAAAAAATCGCTCCACCTTAGCATTCAGATTGTAAAGGAAGTCGACATGAATTTGTGATATATTTCCATGTTTTACACAAGTCTCATTGGTAGTGCATCCACACGCACAATTCTGTCATGAATTTCTCCACGCATAGTGCGTAACGCCTCCATCCACGCACCAGCTCAGTTTCCGAGCTAATTGTTTTCTTTTAAGCAAAGTGAATTTAATTGCGCCCGAGAATGACACTTTTTAATGACTCGCCGTACAGAATGATTCTCACAGCCGAGCGCATATAAGCGCAAATAATTCTATCCGCTCGGGTAATTAAACTGCTTTTTGTAACGAGCTCTAACGAGAAACAAGCTCCGGTCTTTCGAAGCAATTGCAAACAACGTTTATACGTAGACTTGAAGAGTTCTAAACTTAAAACATAATATCTGATTTGATGACAACTCTTTATCAGTGCATTTCAATTCATCTTTGCCGTTTATCTTCTGTAACCTTTTGATCACGCTGAGGAAAATTGATAGAAAAAATAAATATATTTTTGCAACGACATTGAAACATGTTTTTAGCATTTTCAACCGAAATCTTTTGATAATTTCGCTGAACGCGTAGCGTTGATGAAGCCATGCGGCGCTTTCAGGCAAACGAAACCGAGTAACGTCTCGATTTTATAATGAGCGACTCCAGCAAGGAAAGGATATCAATTTACTGATTTTACTAACGCCTCTTGTCTCACTCTTACACGGGTTATTTGCTATAGAGGTACCGTCAAGAGAGAGAAAACATGACACTTCTTTGCAAACTAGTGGTCTTTTCAACATATTTTAACTTTTTCCAAGGACTTATTTTTTTATTGATAAAAAAAAAATACAGAATCGCTCTAGTTTATTTCGGTTTGAAGGTCTACCGTCGATTTCTCGCTTTTGTTCTCGCTGATGAATGTCGATAATCAAATATGGGTGATCATTTTTCTGGATGAGAAAAATTCGTTTGTGTTCACATGAATAGCGCTCTGACAGAGGAAAAGCGAATCGTTCAGAGATTTTGATGAAACAAAGAATTGAAATGGTGAAAGGAATGTGAAAATATTTGTTTAATTTTTTGTGGACTTTTGTGTGGCAATCACTCAATGGGCGCTTTGAGAATTTAAACGCAAAGGTTTTAGCTTACTGCGTGTCCGGTTTAGCTGGAGGACAGTAAAATAATTCATGATTGTGTGTGGAGTTTTATGGGCCTTTTTGTCACTTAATTTTACGATTTTTACTGAAACGATGCAGAAAATCCACTCGTCGCCTCCTAGTTGATATGTTTGTTGAAACTGTGGCCATGACGACTTCCAATCACGTGCAGTGAAATTTAGATGTTTCTGTGAGCTAGAGATCCAACTTATAGTTGAACATTTTGTTGAAACTGTTGCCATGACGACTTCCAATCACATGCAGTGAAATTCAGATGTTTCTGTGAGCTAGAGATCCAACTTATAGTTGAACATTTTGTTGAAACTGTTGCCATGACGACTTCCAATCACATGCAGTGAAATTCAGATGTTTCTGTGAGCTAGAGATCCAACTTATAGTTGAACATTTTGTTGAAACTGTTGCCATGACGACTTCCAATCACATGCAGTGAAATTCAGATGTTTCTATGAATTATAGATCCAATTTATAACTGAACATTTTGGTATAACCCGATCTAAATAAGATCTCCAATGACCTGAAACATTATTTTGTAAAAATTAATATGAGTTTTTCTTTATTTTCTCCTCACCACAAGAAGAATGGAAGCCAACAGAGCATGAACGCGCCCATGATAATGCCGAGAGTTCGTGCAGCTTTGTGTTCGGTCCTCCAGCTGACGCTCTGGCTTCGAACGGTTGTTCCTGAAACAATTAATGGAGTCATTACCTCCCAAAAATATAACAAATTTTCCACTCATTTATGTTCCCAAGCATTGAAATTAGAGTAACATTGAACAAAGTCCATATCAGCACAACTCTGAGAACAAATGATCAAGACGTGTGTGTTAAAAATCAAAATATTGCCAATAAGAAATGCATATAGCCACATATTCAGATCCATGTAATCTAAGTACATTGGACTGCTAGAAAAAAAATCAGTTTCAACAATTTCACTAATTAACCAAAGGGACAACAGCAAAAAATGTATTTAATATAAGTTTTGTTCAGAAATCTCAGCACGTTTACCGAATAAATGTGTCAGATTTAAAGTTAATTCGTGTGCTATTTTCACGTTATAAGGTGTCGTGTTATAGTCTTGATCATATGTAATGTCTTGTTTCCAGCAAACATACCTATACTTTCAAACCAGGGTTTAAACTTCCATTTTGCACCCAAGTTCAGGAAAAAAAAATCAGGAAATAACCCCTTAAAAAAAAGACATTATTAACAAAAAATGTAATAAACATTAATTGAAAAGTTTTTGCGAACGCCACTAAAAGGATGTGTTAGGTCACATTAGCTGGGATCGATTCTCGCAGGCAAACCCAAAAGCTCTTACGACCTCTCAGAGACGACCACGACAACACTTAAGAAAAAAACACAGACACACAAAAAAACGATAATTGGAAAGTGTAATGGAGGGTCTCTTGGCACGTTCTTTGCACGTGTTTCACCGGCAGCGCGTGTCGATAGCTGCCCGCTGCAAGTTTTTCAATCAAGAAATTTTAATCGAGTGTATATACATATATACATCACGGAAATGGCGCGCTAGGCTCGATCAAGTTTTAAAGTTTCCATTTCATAGCATTTTGTGGTGAGCTTTCTTTGAAGTCGCGATTTTTTTTTGTATTTTTTGACTTTAAACTTACCGGAACAGAAAATGACACGTGCGTATTACATACTCGTTTGTTGCCGTGTGAAATACCGGGACAACCGCGAGCAGGAGTCGATCCTGGGACCTATTAGAATGAAATCTTATTTAAATTGCAAACGCTTGCAATGCGTGGGGTATTTTATTATTATGAACACTAAAACCGTCTCAAAAATTGATGCCCAAACGCGGACTCGAACCCCGATCGAGTCCGCGTTTGGGCATCAATTTTTGAGACGGTTTTAGTGTTGTTAATAATAAAGATCCTGGGACCTCTTTCTGACTGGTATTTTTACAAGCAACGAATATAGCTGTCACAAATGTACGATTTTAGCTAAATTAACGCTCGTCCAAAGATAAAAAAATTGTTTCTACCTTTACCCTTCGCATATCAAAAGAAATTCTTGGATTTAGATACCAAACGAACAAACCGCACAAACTCAAGAAAAATTATTTTTCACGAAACATATAATTTGCAAAAATTTTATTTTTACATCTGTGATTGCACGAAAGTTCCACCGATTTTTTGCTCACAACAAACACAATTTAAATCCACGTCAACAATCACTGTAAGTGAATTACCTTTGACATGAATACAAAGACTCAATTGCACTCGACAACTTCACGACATGGTTTAAAAATACAATCTGGAATCGTCTTTATTTTCTTGTTTTCCCATCTGAACAAGCGGCAGCTAATGAAGGTAAGCTTTGCAGCTTGTCATTGCAGTCTTTGATATCCAGCTTACCCAATACCAGAAGACATGGCTTGAAAATAAACCCACAGAAATAAACCTGACTTCTCCGGGGTCCAATATGTGTTCTTATATGTACTCCAAGCAAACATTCGTTGCAATATATTTTCTGAATGTCGCTTGCAAAAGAGGGATTTAGATACTGGGAGGTAAGAAAAATATTTTTACTGCTTCTTTAAATTTGAGTTAGAGCTTAGTTGCAAATGTTCTGAGAGTATTCTCTCATTGTTAATTATTCGCTGTTGTAACTTTAGTTTTCGCTGGCGAGTATTTCATAATAATTCAGCGTTATTTTCTAAAACATTGCAATGGAATAAAAGTGAGTTATGGGATATGAAAAACAGTTGTTCGTGGTGCCTTTACTTTCACGATGACTGGCGTTGTTTAAAATTAATGGAAGTGAAATTTAGCGCCGGTTTCGTGAACGGTTAAAAAAAAAAACGAAAAAAAACGCACTGTGGTCTTTGATAATTGGATCCAACGGAAATCGGAATTAATTAGAAATGCATGTTTACTCTATCTGAAAACTGTACGCCGTCCGAAGACCACACGGTGAACATTCACTCATTTTCAGCATACACTTTTTTTTTCACAATTTTCCTATTTCCTGTTACTTTTTTTGTGTTTTCCATACTTCGTCTCATTCACATCCAATTTCACCGCAGCTTTCATAGCCATCAACCCTTGCAGATTGTCCCCAATCAACTCTCGGCGACTTTTTCTACTCGGCAAATGACTTTTACTCTGCCCCGTAACCAAAGCAAGTTCCGTACAACAACAACAACAAAACAAAAAACTCCTTTTTCCTGCTTTCCCAAGCTCGCTTTCATGTTGTGTTTTTATCTCCTTTGATTCGCTAGACGTGACGGTTGTAATCTCTAAAAATGTAAGCGCAAAAAAAAACGTAAAACACTTTTCCCCTTTGGCTAGAAATCAGAATTGTACAAAACGGTGTTTACCCACGAGAACATCTTTCTCCTCTCGAATCGATCATACAAACGCACGAAATGTCCTTTCAACGTCTAAGTAATTGATTCGGTCTCGTTTCACGAAGATCGAACGTTATTCTAACGCGTTTTACCGCCCAATGAATGTCTAGCAGGCAAGAAATCCTTTCTTGTTCCACCTCCTGTCTTATTTATCTCGGCACTCTGGCCTCCTCATTGGTACGGCACACTCTGTTATAGGCTATCAAAGCAATGCTCTGTAGTATCTAGTATAGGGGACGTATTGCCCAAGGGTGAAGGTCAGTTAAGCAGAAATTTCCAAGAGGGCGGCTTGATTCGATTAGACCGGACGTGCGGTCAGCCGCTCGCGCTCACGACGTCGCGACTTTGGTCACGCGTCGTTTTTATTTATCTTTTTACGCACTTATCGCTGTGTAACACGCACGATTCGCACGTTTTAAGGCCACGCTGGAACAATGGTTGTTGTTTTTTGTGCCATGCAATGTATCATAGTTTGTGAAAGAGACTGTTCGCCTGGTCAGGACGTGAGGTACTCCAGAGGGAAGGGACGTTTTTCTTTATGCGTGAATCAACTGCCAGAAAGTGCATTGCTCAAAATATACATGTTAGTTTTATGTTATTATCAAAATCCTATGTGAGAGTATAACAGCTAATGTAAAAAAAATGTATTTCAAAAGAGCATCTGCTAAATAAAAAAATATTTCATACTTACAATTATTATAAATATATAATATATTTTAATTTTTTTATTATTATCAACACTATAACCGTCTCAGAAATTGATGCCCAAACGGGGACTCGAACCCCGATCTCCACCTATCGCACCTATATCCACCTATATTATATTTTAATATTTCTATATTTTATGACTGAAATCAGATTAAAAATGTCTTCAATTTCTTCAGCTTATCTTCAGGAGTCTTTCAAAAGTGTCTTATGTACAATATTCGTTTTTAAATATGTAGATATAAAACCAGTTGTAAAAATATCAATAGATATTTTGAGAAACGAACACTGCGAAACGCTTTGAAAAAGTGGTATTAAAAAAAAATGTTTCCCGCAGACACGATCCGTCGCGTCGGAAGGATTTGAACCGGAACGTGATATACCGTCCCCCAAATCCTCTGCAAAACTTCTGAGCTCTTTTTAAACTCTGCTTTCATGGTGATTGTTGCCTTCTACGAGGACGGCTCAATAGCCTCGGGCGTCTGGCGAGCAACACAAAAAAAATAAAGTTTCAATTTGGAGACGCAATTCATTTCTTTAATTTGAAAGCACAATTGAATGCAATCACTCAACGGAAAGTAATTTCAAATTGAACGAATCCAGAGCCGGAGCAAAATAACCGGAAATTTATTTTATTAAGAGCAGACGTATTTTATCTCAGAGATAAGTGAGCTGATCTTGGGTGAGAAATGCCGGTGTCAAACACTTTTTGCTCTGGAAAAAATGAATACGTGCTCGACCAGACTTTGATGGTATGATGGTTCAAATGATCACGTTTTAAAATGCACCGAATTCAGTGGATTCAAAATTCTATGAATTTCTAGCTAGTCTAGTATATGAACAATAGAAAATCAGATGGAAACAAAGCAAATTAATGAAAATAACACATTTCCTGTTTTGACCTCAATAGTTAGAGAACTGTTACCTTGTTAGAGAATTTGCTAAAATTATTAAAACTATCCAGCACCGACAGCCTAATACATTTCCCTATTACCATTTCCAATTCAAACAGAAACTAATAATTAGATTAATATTCTTTTCACAACTTGTCTAGAACCTCTGAGTTGACAATTCAATTCTGCAACCCACGCAGTGGCCGCTACCAATAAAGTCTGGCATTGTCAATTTGCTATTTTATCCGTTGCAGCACTGGCCGGCTCCCAATTCTGCAGAAAAGAGTTCGGCACTATTGACAAAATACCAGAGCAATTCATAAAGAACACCGGATGCTGCATTGGAAGATTATCTGCAATGACCATCGCCAGCGCATAGCGAAACGGTTGGCAGACTTCAAGATGAAGAAAGTTATAATTAGATTTAGAAAAAAAAGAAGGTATTACCACTTCAAATTCGTTGAGAAGTGAAGCGTATGATTTATGAAGCTAAGGGATAAAAAAAATCGGATCCAGCTACGCAGTTAATGAATGATTGTCTTAATTGGCAAACTTAGCGCAAGTGGGTACGCGATCAAAATCGGGCAGTGCCCCTGTTTGAACGTATCAATTATAGAGCGCAGTAATCAATCATAGCTCTGTTTTAAGTGGACCCATCACTCGTTACAGCTCAATTTTCGTGCCAGCTCCGACCTCTACGTTGCTAAAGTTCAGTATCCAACATCTTAGAGGTCTCTTCGCTCGTCTATGAATTGGCCCGAGGCGCTATCCTTGTTCCCCGAAGTCATTATAAATCTCGTCTACGGTAGGGATCATAAAAAAGGGGGGTTAGTTTCTGCGTGACTTTTTTTCAATTATTAATACGTAAGTTGTACGGATAGTTGAGGCTGGAACTGTCGAAACCGCGCGTCCGTGGAGACTGCACGACCCTTAATCTCTTCGATCGATATCTTAGTTTACAGCCGGGATATCCGTCGAGAATGTTTAGTAAGTAGAATAGAGACGGTGGCTGCGCTGCAAGATCTTCATGTGAAAGTTATTATTAGTTGTGTTTTATCTAATTTTTTTTACCTGGTATTTTATTATCATATATTAAAAAATTACTCTGGCGTTCTTGCTTTCTAAAGTCATGCATGGCCAAGCGTTGTGGATCAATAGAAAGTATTTTCAGGAACCGATTTACGAGATATTTTAGTATTTCCATCAAGTTGATGCAAGGAAAAATGAAAAATTTCGTGCAAAAAGTCAGATATCCACTTGGAAATGTAAAGATATTCAGAATTATTGATGTTAACGTGGAGGTGCCATGATTGCTCTGAGGGATGCGTTCAGGGGCACACATATGTTGTTGGCCATTCAGTGTCTCGTTATTTTTCCACCAACAAAACCTGATCAATATCATGTACACTTGTTTTCCATACAAAAGTAACTATCATATACATGTGTAAAAACTAAATAAAAAGTATGTGTTTGTGGAGGTGCCATTATTGCTTTGAGGGTTGCATTCAGGTGCATATTTCCTATGTTTGTTTGTGTTGTTTTATGAGCACTTGTAATTGACATCTGTTCGTAGAACACTGGTGATCAAGTAATTGGAAACGTGTGACATGGCAGCGCGGGTGGACAAAAGTTCAGGTAAAACCCAGAAACATTCGAAGGAGATACGCCCACAATCAATTCCCATTGATTGTTCGATTTTATAATCAAGCTACGATCCAGTCGGCACGTCATAGCAATTCGATTCAATTGTTTTGGCTTTTGACATTTTCATTTGGTTCGATTGCGTCACTCTGTCTGTGTCGCATATCTTTGCTCGAATTTTGTCGAAAAATGATGCTGTACTGCGATTTACCTTTTTGCAATGATCTACGTCTTTGCCTCTAGCGAGGACATGACATGAACTCGTTTATTTCAGGGTTTAAAGATGATAGATATATTTTTAGCACATTTACAGCGATGAGATGGATTTTTGCCGCTTCTGGCAGCGATGCCTAGGGTCAGTTCGAGACTGAGTAGAGGTTTAGCCGGCAGGTCTGCAGTTTTTGTGAAAATTGACTTTACCGGCGATCAATTTTGCCAACGTTTTGCTTGCTATCAATTAATCCAATTCGAGTTACACGAACAAAAATCTTATTTTTTAATACCTAAACGTATAAAACATTGAAAATGAATTTGTATTCAAATTATTATTCGTGCACTTGGTACTTTTAGCTAGCTGAATGCTTGTAAAAATATTGTAATTGAAGATATCTCGTTTGAGGCTAGAAATTCAGATTTTTTAAAGCTTTCAATTTTTTCTCTGGTACGTTGCAAGTACATCATAAGCTTGTAGCAAAATTCATCAACTATATGCAACAATTTTGTCGCAATCAAGCAAATGCCTTAATTAGAATATTTTTCTTGGCTCGTGCAACTCTCAAGTCATTGGAATAGCAGCCAGAATTCTAGAATATCAATACCCACGTCGACCTTATGAACTTGACACACTTGGGCAAAAGCCAAAATTAGACGAGATCCTCCTAGTGATTCGTGTCGAAACTTCTTTCACCCCCAATACTGGAATACTCCCAGAAGACAGCAGATAGCTCCATGAAAGCCATCCGTGTGCCAGTCTAACTTCGACGCCCCTACAGCGGCGACGATGATATGTATTTGGGTCACCAAATCCAATGGTATGAGGAGGGTTATTTGTTGAGCGAATAGCCGTTATAGCTCAGACTTGGCGTAGCGATCCAGCGCTAAAGCCGGGGGCGCCCGCTTTTTGGGGGACCTCCACGGGTAGCGGTTGTAAAATCAATACTATAACCAGTTATGCCGTTGTAGAAAAGGTCCCGGGGTGTTTGATGCTGCGACTTTGTCGATGTGAACTGATATTTAATTTTCAATGTCATATTTATATTGCGCTGTATGCGTTTGTATTGAAATTAAATTGAAATGGCATACACCCATGTTGGTAGTCGGCACAGCTTTCACCAGATTTAGCAATTACTTTGTCAAAATGTGATTGATATTTTACATTTTTATTTAATTTCGCTTCGCTTGCCTGATCGCTTTAGAACTTGACTAAACGAACAAATGTATAGAGTTGTTTAATCAATTTACCTGCAATGTGAGTACTGGCTATCAATACAAAAAAATATATATATAAAATCGAATTGTTCCTCGCTTTATGGCGTTGATTCGAAATGTCATCGGAACTTGACCCACATATGGATATTTATTTGTAGCTTGAATTTCAATGATTATGTATATGATCGGTGCTGAACACGATTAGAGTATTACGTTATTGCCTTACCGACGTCCCTTTTGTTGACATTGGGTTCAATAATAACATGACAGTCATGTCGCGTCGTGTCAGATATTTCTCCCTGTTGTTATGAGTTAAAATTATATGTGTTACTGCAATAATGTCATCTCGAATTCAGTGCTGACGGTTGTTTAAATATAATAAACAACCTCGTGTTATTCTAGAGTGAAGAGACGGAGTGATGAATATCCCTGTAAGTCTTCAATTGTGTAAGTTTGTTAAAACATATGAAAAATAATTCAACTGACGTTCAGCACAACACAAAAGGTCTAAAATGACTTCTTTATGACAGATTAGTTCTCTCACTTGAATAATAAATTTGATATAAATCTATTTGTGAATTCCTAATCTTTTACTTAGGATTAAACTCTATTTTCGCAGGTGTACGACGTATTCTTTGGCTGTAAATCTAATTATCCGCCCAGTCTTTTTGAGATGTTAAAACAAAGAGACATTTAGATGTTAGAGGATTCTAAATCTGATACGAAATTCGATCGGATTTTCAGAGCTTGTGTTTGTCTGCGTTTATTTCCTCATGATTGAATTTGCTCAGTAAACAATCTAAAGAGATGTCACTTTTGTTAAAAGTTGAAATATTTATCTAAAGACTAAAAAACATTGTGATGTCAAAAAGGCTCAGAGGTATGTTACTTCCACTTTTATTTTAAATACATTTCAGGCAGTAATTCAGGCAGTAGCGATAGCTAGTTAGAATTCCAACTGCCAATGGTAAATAAAGCCGTTTGCATGACAGTTTCTGTGGGTAAATCTTCGCATTGGTGAAAGCATGACAGGAAATTGGCACGTTCCGTCAAGTTTGTGCAGGTATATCGCCACTCGTCACAGACAGAGTTCGCTAAACTTGTACGGGTTCTCGTAAGAAGAGATGGCACTGAGATGAGTTAGTGTAGAGAATTAGCATAATAGCATTGTTGTCAACATAGTTTGTTTGTTAAGCTGAAGGATGAGACGATGCCGAGTGCTTTCTTCAATTTACTTGCAACCTTACATTATCTAGTAAACATTTTTTTATCGCTCGTACGTGCTCAGCTGCATTTGCAATGCTTCTAGCTTCGTGTAGAAATTGTCGATAAAATTAGTAGAGCTTCTGGTTGACCCACATCGAATGTTAATTTATTGCTGTGTCGTTACGTGAATAATGTTGGGTTAGGTGCACAAGTATTACCTGATTTCAGTGATTATTTTTGCCTTGAAAAACTAGGAAAACGGGAGGTGAAATCGTGTAACGATGCATGCAAGCCGTAAGACTAGAGATCTTTTAACAAGATCGACTAGCATGCAATAAAACAGCACAAATTATATTTTTTGATTTTTTTTTGCTTGACGGTTAGCGTTGTATGGCAAAAAATATCGAAGTTTGTTTGATTTTAAACGTTTCTTAATCGCAGATTTTCTAAAATTTCAAATACTGTTCCATGTAATATTGGTCCAATTTGGAATCCGCTTTAGCCTATCAGAGGTAAAACAAATAAACAATGTTTGGGATATATTATCGAAAAGCCGTATTATTAAACTGCTATTTTAGCATCTTTATGCAGAGACCAACATCCATTTGCATTTTCCGTTTTTTTTTTCCTCTCCACTTGAATTTATTTCCAGCCAGTTACTTTGTGCTTTATGCAAATGCATGCTCATAATCTGCACAAGAGTTTCGCGCACAAAACTCTGAACTGAAAGTGTTTTAACTCCGCAGCTGTGACCAGAAAGACTGGCTTTTAAAACTACGCGCAACTTTCCTTGTACTCTGGCAGTAACTGTTCGCATACTTCGACTTATAACCAGAAGGTACCGTAAGCCATAGAGGACCTGACAAAATTTATGCTTTCTTTGAAAATTCAATCTAAAGCCCGTAAAAATATGAAAATGCCATCATTTTTTTTCTTTCTACATCTTGCTGACGCCATGTTTCTAATAAATCACACAAGAAATTGCCGAAAACATGCCAAATATCACAAAGAAAGGTCAATCTATTTTTTTGACAGTTTTCATCTACATATTTTTTTGATTATATTTTTATTTCGTTGAATTTATGTGTATACCGTGTAGCATTCGTGTAACGACTTTGATTGAGAGGTTAAGAAAAATGGAAACGACAATTTTCCCAAAATTGCATTTCTAGCTCGTAGCAAATCACTCAACACCTCCAGAGCTATTCAAGACGAATATCACGCCATTTCTATGAAATTTTATGCTGTTTAAGAGCTTATTTTTCAAATTTTAACAAATCAAAACTTTATCTCCAATAAAATAGCTATTTCATACAATAAAAACATCGGATAGACAATAAGTACCATATTAAACCAAGGTACCAGGGTAAACAAAAGTAAGGTACCATGACCTAGATTCAGCCAATAGTAAATAAACACAATAAATAATAAATATCTCTTATTGCGTTTCACTTCGAAAGCCGAAGAAAAAATTTTCATTGTTCTGCCATAAGATATTCTATATTTTTTCCGGTTGAAACGAGTTATGCTTCCCACTGATCTTGACCTGCACAAGTAAGACTTCAGCAGGACTTAAGTATCGTTCCACAAGTCGAGGGTTCTTTCGGTTGAAGAGTTCTTCACAATGTCTTGACAACCTAATGTCACCCTAGCGCACAAAACAAGCCGCTCGGGCTCAGATGAGACAAGCAGTTCATCATCTTACTTTCATGCTAGCAAAACAATATCTCTCAAGCTTTGAAAAGCACTCGCATATTATTAAGAGTTGGGAATCTTTTTAATGTAAGGTTTAAATGCTTTGCTGATTATATGATCGCATGCTAGATTGTTTTACCGTTAATTTTTATTTTCAAGTATCTTAAATTGAAACTGTGGCCGTTTTTTACGAATGAACACAATAATAATGTTAACGTTGGTCTTTGAGGAGGTTGTCTTTTCTCTACGCCATCCAATACCTGACCCAGCGCAGTGTTGCTTAACTTTCATCCCTCCAACCTCTCTCCCGAACAGAACTGGTCATGTGGATGATGGTCACCCATCCAATACCTGACCCAGCGCAGTGATGCTTAACTTTAATCCCTCCAACCTCTCTCCAGAAAAGAACTGGTCATGTGTATGATGGTCACCCATCCAATACCTGACCCAGCGCATTGTGGCTTAACTTTCATCCCTCCAACCTCTCTCCCTAACAGAACTGGTCATGTATATGATGGTCACCCATCCAATACCTGACTCAGCGCAGTGTTGCTTAACTTCGGTGACCTGTGTTTTCCACACGCCAAACCAGTCGGTCACGAGAAGGAAGAGGAGATAAAGTTTATGTAGTTTCTAAAATGAGGACATTCGGAGAGCTTAGAGAATTAGCATAAGTCAGAATACAGTTCTTGTAATTTATTATGAGTCGGAAATATAATATTGAAGACGTCTAGGAAGGTGTGTACATCTTGGAATTGAAATTAGCTCTCCTGTGTAGTCAATTAACAATTGAACGTGAAGACTCGCTTCTTCTGTTTCTGTCAGCGTCGATCAACAGCTAACACAGACATGGTCTTGGGTCCAACAGGTATAGACTGGCTTGCACTATTAGCAAATCTGGTCAGCAATATTAGCAATTTCCATGGTATCCCAAGGAGCTCTGGGGCCATCCAGTAATAAAGATAAGAAACTAACCCGTCACTATAATAATAATAATAAAACATATTTGTTGTCAAAAGATCTATGTCAAAATACCATATTATACTTGACGAAATATTATTTCAAAAAACTTAAAAATGCCACCAGTAAAATTTCACCTCTATTAGGATGAAATCTTATTTAAATTGCAAACGCTAGCAATGTGCGGGGTATTTTATTATTAACAACACTATAACTGTCTTAAAAATTGATGCCCAAACCGTTATAGTGTTGTTAATAATAAAATGTCACCTCTCTTTTCCAGTTTAATTATTTTATCACTATCGGACCAGACTATATGGGGTAACTTTTAATAAAACTATGTGTGTTTTTTATGTTCATTTTAACCCTTGTCACATATGTATGATCTATGCCATTATTGTGACAGTGATTCATCTAATACTTCTAAAATAAAAACATAATATCTTAAAAATATGACAGGGCAATAAAATGTCGTTTGCAACAATTGAAAAATCAGTGAAGTCCTGGACAGAGGAAAAGCGACGCTTCACTTTGAAAATAAACATGCTTAACTGCTTTCTACTTTTCCTGGAATCGAACATAAATCTAGTTTCACTTCTTTGTGACTATCTTCGGCAAGGACACAGCCATTTAAACTAACTAAAAACTTCTCCAAATGTCTCTTTGATGAAAAATCAACTAAGTTTCCGGCAGGAAAAGGAGTGAGGGAATCGTTGATCAAAGATGGCAGTCGTATTATCTTCTGGCACAAATTCACGAGGCACAAGACTTAATTAGGGTAACCCAGTTCGGAACTGTTCTGCGTACACTTGGCCGAACAACCAGTTCAGAGCGTCTTCGTTAAGCAGCCATTATAATTTCGCTTTGTCAAGTTCACCGTTCGGTAATTAAAGACTAATCAACTAATTAAAACTTGCTTTGTGAGACTAGAAACGAGCTGACGAATGCTCTAGCTAAACTTGTTTTGATTGGCCGACGACTGTGCACAAAAAGAAACTCGCCTTTTTTTCTTTTCCCGCGTGTTTGAGTAGGAAATTAGAATTATTTCTGTTATTTTGTTCATTTTATAAGCGCTTGTATTGAAAATTGCAAGCAAGCATCTCTGGTGATATACGAGTTTTTGAGCGAAATGATTTGCAAAAAGCTGCTGAAAATTCAAGCAGCTTTTAAACATAAAAGAGCGAATTTCTTGCTTTTTTATCAAAGAACTGGTGCAAAAAATTGATGGAATTTCCTTAATTATCTGCGACTGAAAGTACGACGGAAATGTAGTCCTCGGAATTCCGTGATCATTAAAAGTATGTTCGAAGACTGCAATCGTGATCTTTTTAGCGTTTCCAGTTCAATTGTTTTTAATTGATTTCACGGCACTCGCTGTGACGATGGAGGGACCGTGATCTTGAACTTGCCTCCATAATCGCATTTTATTTTATGTTTTGACATTTCTTTGCTTGACTGAACACCAACGATTCTCTGTAATTTTCTTCATAAGTAAGCAAGTGTTCGACAGGTGGAACACATAAACTAAGTGATATCGTTTTGGCTACAGAAATTGAAGCTACTTTCGTCAAGAATTGTAAAAATAATTTAGTAAAAGTCGCCCCGTATCATAGGCACCTTTTATCGATTGTTCCCTAATTTTTGGCAGCCCTTCAAAAGCTTGAAGATAAACGTAGCCCGGCGATCTTGAAGCTTAGAGAATTCCATTCCGAACCGCAATGCAGTTTTCCACTCTTGGGAAGAAATCGACTTGGAAAAAGAGTGTTGGGCATGGGGTGGCATGGGATGGCATGGGGTGGCAGCTGGGGTGGCAGGGGCCGGGGGTTGGAGGGCATCTTGATCTTCTAGAAGAACGCAGCCAAATCGTGCCCAACTTTACACGGGTACTGTTATCCAAGTGTCGACATGGAAACTGGTCTAGACTTTAAAAAAAAAAAAAACATTCTCTCTTCAAAATGTACATGTAATATATCACTTGTTCAGTAAATAATTGGATCAATTTGTCTTGTCATTTTAATCGCAGTTAAACAAGATTTTGCTTTGTTCCTGTTTTTCGGTCTTTGTAAGAAGAATTAAAAGGATCATAGATCTAATAAATTTCAGTAATTACTCTCACACGTGGGATAAGTTTTCTGATAAAACGCTGAATTTGCGTTTTAATAAGTTGGTAAAATAATTTCCTGGCACACAGCAGTTTTTTTTTCTGTATTGACATAATAGTAGTTTGGTTTTCTAAAATGTGTTTTGGATTCGAGAATATTAAGTTTTAAAAGATGCATCCAAGAGGAACTCAAACGGGAAATTCTAAAAACTTTTCATTAAAGACGGATCGAGGTACGCTTTCCCTTTGAGGCTTTCCTGATAAAATAAAATTCTTAACAGATTGCAATTCATCTCAGGTACTTAGGGAAATACTCCAAATACACATTTTTTCCGGTTTGGTTCTCGTTGAACATCGACAAAGAAAATTATGTGAAACTATCTTTTCGTTTTTATTATGCTACCAGCACTTTTGCAAATTGATAATCTAGCAAAGGACATTTTATATTTGAAAAAATAAACACAATTTCTACACAAGCTGTTGACCTTTATAACTTTGTTGAAATTTAGTTTCCAGTACTGGACGGATACAGCACTACTCTCACGGGAATTGATATTCTCATTACTAATTTATTACCTAATTATCAAAAACAAACACGCTCGGTAATTACAGAACCTGCGTAGTCTTTGTAGATTTCCAGTAAATGCCAACCTTCCGACTAAACACACAGAGTTGCCATCTCAACTGAAAAACACGAGAATATCAAAACATAGGTCGCACGACGCCAACATTTGGACGCCTGCTTTCGCCACTGAACGGGACGGCCGAGAAACGACGTCGCCGTCGGTCATGTCGACGTCGAAAGTAGCTTTTAGCATGAGGTTTTGTTTGCGTGGCAAGCGTCGTTGGTAAACAAGGCGACGCTATGAGGAGAGGAGCGTCTTCTGAATCTATTACCGACGTTATTTAGACAGTGGGTCCGTGTCCGTTTTGAAATGTAATCGACTCACTATGTAGGTGTAGGTACTATACGTTTATGAGGGGGCAGTCATTAGTGGTTTGGACGACGAGGTGGGAGGTGGGAGATACATGTTTAATTAATGTGTGGGGGGTTGGATGTGCAAACAGTCAGATGGCCTTTTTATTCCTTTATATATCGTGTCAATAGAAAGACGTTTATTACAAGTCTCGATTTGGATTTAAGATCACTTTTATAGTCGAGTTTATGAGAAATGTTTGACACAGGATTGCTAATTTTTTTTTCTGTGACTGCCTTTAGGTGAATAATGTTGGGTTTTACCAAAATGTTCAACTATAAGTTGGATCTCTAGCTCATAGAAACATCTGAATTTCACTGCATGTGTTTGGAAGTCGTCATGGCAACAGTTTCAACAAAATGTTCAACTATAAGTTGGATCTCTAGCTCATAGAAACATCTGAATTTCACTGCATGTGATTGGAAGTCGTCATGGCAACAGTTTTAACAAAATGTTCAACTATAAGTTGGATCTCTAGCTCACAGAAACATCTGAATTTCACTGCATGTGATTGGAAATCGTCATGGCAACAGTTTCAAAAAATGTTCAACTATAAGTTGGATCTCTAGCTCATAGAAACATCTGAATTAATTTCACTGCATGTGATTGGAAGTCGTCATGGCAACAGTTTTAACAAAATGTTCAACTATAAGTTGGATCTCTAGCTCACAGAAACATCTGAATTTCACTGCATGTGATTGGAAATCGTCATGGCAACAGTTTCAAAAAATGTTCAACTATAAGTTGGATCTCTAGCTTACAGAAACATCTGAATTTCACTGCATGTGATTGGAAGTCGTCATGGCAACAGTTTCAACAAAATGTTCAACTAGAAGTTGGATCTTTAACTCACAGAAACATCTGAATTTCACTGCATGTGATTTGAAGTCGTCATGGCAACAGTTTCAACAAAATGTTCAAATATGAGGCAAGATTTTGGTAAAATACCGAAAGCAATCTTCTAACAGAAAAACAGTTTTCATTGATTATAGTTTTTTTCGTTTTTTTTATGATTTGTAGCATTCTTAAAGTTTTTCAGCCTAGCGGTGAGTTATGTGAGTAAGTTTTATGAAGTTGCAGCGTTGCTCTGAGTCAGGTATTGGATAGGTTGGTATTGGATAGGTTGGTATTGGATAGGTTGGTATTGGATTTGAGGTATTGGAAGGATTGGTGCGTCAGTGTCAATGGTGCTGTCACTGAATTGGCGGAAGCTTAATCTTTTCTGAGTGACATTTATGAAGTACGAGATTCTTAAGGAAATTTTAAAAATCAATACACGCTTATATTGAAAGCTGCCCTAAAGCTGTGCACATAATACATATAATTTTTAAATATGCCCAATAATGTAAAACACTAACGTATTTTTAAAAACTCTTGCTGCCAAGAGCCATTGCAGGCGGAAATCAGCTATGGACAAGTAAATTTATGAAACCCTTGAAGAAGTAACTAGTATATGTTGCGAAGCGTCGGGAAATTTAGTAGCCCAAAACCCAGTTGAAATAGTTTTTCTTAAAACTAGTGCTAAGGATAAATCAAGTAGACATGAGTCTAAAAACCATCATAAAGAATGGAACATTTTCACCGTTTTATAGATTTTTTTACAAGAAAACAATAATTTTCGTATTCTTTCGTAAGAACTCGTTAAAATTGTTTTCTGTACAACCCTGCAAAGGGACGAAGAAAAAGAAACAAGCAAAAAGGGAAAATAAATGGAAAAAATTGGAAGAAATGTGTTTACACTTATATACCCTCAAAAATTCTAAAAACGTTGCATTGCAAGCATTAGCAATTTAGATAAATATTTCACAGAAACAAAATTGTTTATTAACTGGTGGGTCTATTTTTATTTCACCACCTTCTAAGTGCATCCTGAACTTGAGGGCATTTTGACGCGATATTATCGCAAAGTAGGCCAAAGTAATTACTGCGCCTTGATGCAAATATCGAACATGGCGCCTCTACAGGTAGGTGAAGAGCTTACAATGCAATGATAAGGTCTGGGAGTCGGCGTTGAAATCTAGTTTCTGTGGTATTTTGCAGTTCTGGAATTAAGGGTAAAGATCCCAAGTGATTTAAGACAAATTTTTTTTTCTAGCTGGTCTCAAATAACCTGGATAGAGCATAGGATCCAGCCAGCTGGTCTCAAATAACCTGGAGAGGGCATAGGATCCACTAGCTGATCTCAAATAACCTGGATAGAGCATAGGATCCAGCCAGCTGATCTCAAATAACCTGGATAGAGCATAAGATCCAGCCAGCTGATCTCAAATAACCTGGATAAAGCATAGGATCCAGCCAGCTGATCTCAAATTACCTGAATAGAGCAAAGGATCCAGCCAGCTGATCTCAAATTACCTGGATAGAGCAAAGGATCCAGTCAGCTGATCTCAAATAACCTGGATAGAGCAGAGGATCCAGCCAGCTGGTCTCAAATAACCTGGATAGAGCATAGGATCCAGCCAGCTGATCTCAAATAACCTGGATAGAGCATAGGATCCAGCCAGCTGATCTCAAATAACCTGGATAGAGCATAGGATCCAGCCAGCTGATCTCAAATAACCTGGATAGAGCATAGGATCCAGCCAGCTGGTCTCAAATAACCTGGATAGAGCATAGGATCCAGCCAGCTGATCTCAAATAACCTGGATAGAGCATAGGATCCAGCCAGCTGATCTCAAATAACCTGGAAAGAGCATAGGATCCAGCCAGCTGGTCTCAAATAACCTGGATAGAGCATAGGATCCAGCCAGCTGATCTCAAATAACCTGGATAGAGCATAGGATCCAGCCAGCTGATCTCAAATAACCTGGATAGAGCATAGGATCCAGCCAGCTGATCTCAAATAACCTGGAAAGAGCATAGGATCCACCAGCTGATCTCAAATAACCTGGAAAGAGCATAGGATCCAGCCAGCTGGTCTCAAATAACCTGGATAGAGCATAGGATCCAGACTTGCTAGTAAAAATTGTTGGCGTAGGACTGTGTTGAGTCAAATATACAAAGAAGGAAAAAAACCTCAAGTGAATCTTGTAGTTCAGGGGGAGACATATATATTTAATGAAGTCGCAGACTTGTCCAATGGGAAAGATCTGTAAGTCCCACGCTTGAAAGCTTCTATGGTAGATATAAATTTAAATCGTTAAATATTCTCCTCCTCGCATTTTGTCTAGTTGTTTTACGTCCACATGAACGGACAGTAAATTCTAGACAGTAAAATTCCAATCAAATTTTATAGACTTGTTTTATAGACATTTCAAGCCGATTGATTTTTTCGGTGATTTACACATTTTTACAAATTAGATGAAACTGTTTTAAGTTGCTTTTTTAACAATTTTAATGTAATTGTTTTAGAAGTTATTTTCAATTTCTTACCGCACAGATTCAAAAGTCATGTTTCTAAAATATAACTCAAAACTAACAACTTTTATGACATGTCTACATGATCAAGTACCTTTTTGTGAATGTGCCAATTTTGTATGAAGCCAATCATTTAAGCGACATGTACCTGGGATGAATTTCAAGCTAATGCATTCGGTTTAATGTTTCATATTTTAACGTGAATGTGCACCTACGTTGTGGATATGCCAATAAACTGGCAAGTGGTTGCTTGTACCTTAAAGTGCTCTTTGCATGCTCGACTCAAGGAAGTGTTCGCAGAAGAGAGACAAGTAATTGAGTTCTAATTACTTATAAAACTCATCGCCAGGCGAACTTAGACATCTATAAAGTGTTTGCATAATTTGAAAGTTCGTTAAAAATACCGTTTCTTGTTTGATGCATTGTGAAAGAATATCTAGATTAGATTTAACGGGATGTTTGAAGAGCGTAACTAATTATTAAAAGCGTATTTCAATATGATTTCAGTCAACGGATTCTCTAAAATCTCTTTGCCTTTCAAGTCTGTTTTCAAATTAAAAAAAGTTCTTTTCCCCTTTGATGCAATGTACTTTTGGAAGAATTGAATCAGAAATATAAATACGAATTCTATATTTACGTCGTTCAACAAATATAGGAAGTCTTCGCTGCGATTCTGTGGGCGTGAAATCGACAAAGTTGGCAAAATATTTGCTCATAATATTCTTCTTTAGTGAGTTTATTTTGTACCCAGAAAAACATGTCCATTTATAGATCGACACTGAAACGTGGTGGGCTTCCACAAGATTTCAGGTAGGTGTGCTAGTGTTTATTTTTCTTGAAAGCAAAGAAAGTAGGTGAGACTTTTCTTTGCTATGTGCACGTGCCACACTTTTATCACGCTTGAAATGTGAACAAAAGACTGTGCGTGGGAGTAGACAAATAAAGAAAAATTGTTTGATCAGCGTAAGGAAACGTTTGAACGTGGAAAGAAATATTCAGACTTGAGAGTCTCTGCGCCAGTAAAGATCCGTAGCAAAGCGTTTTAACTTTCTCAATTGTTATCGTTTTTCTATCGTTTAAACAACTCAAGAATCAGTTGAATAAAACAGCAAGAATAAAACGAGTAATTTTTTGTTAGACTTGTACAAATATTCTTTTTTTTGTTGTGCTCTTTCATTGGGTGCAGTGTACCAAACGAAATGAATGAAATAAGTATTCTCTCGACACATTAGTTCAGCTCTGTGCCGTTTTAAAAGTTAAAGCACTTCAAAATTAAAATGTTAAATGTCTTGCAACTTTCCCCACTGCAATGTTAGTTTCAGACAATGCCTAACAGAGCGCTAAAAGAAGTAAAGGTGTATTTTCTTACCCTAACAAATCGCTTTGAGCTGTGGTTTTATGATATGGGAGGGTTTTGCCGTATTTCTGTTGTTTGGTCAGTGAATTAAACATAAGTTCAGTGAATTATGAGAAATAAAATCAAGACATGGAATTATTTTGTGGGCTCCCCGGGCTCCCCTATATTTATTAGATTGGTTAGATTACAAAATCGAGCTATTCGATTGATGGCAAAAGCCAGTCCAGACTTTTGTACCGTGATATAGACAGAGGATCCATGCAAACCATTTTTAAATAATTTAATATTCTGACCTTTACCGACCGTTATATTTTTCATGCAATAATGTATGTTTTGTTTGATAAAGAGAAGGCTTCGTCAAGGCCAAGATAAATTCTTACAAAAACCAGCCAAGAACATCTTTTTTAACTGGACAAGCCAGACCTGTCACTTCTTAAAATATGCTGGCTACACAGTTTTTAAGAAACTACCTTCAAAAATCAAAGGACGAGTTAGGAATGATTTTAAACGGTAACCTAGGAATAAGCTTGTCAAAATGTGTATTTATTTTATTGGCAAGTTCTTACACAAGCACCAATGTAAATAAAAAGTAAGGACATTCTTTTCTACATGGTTTTATTGTGAAAAAAAAAAGTATTATTATCTTCTTTATTTTTGGCCCCTTACATATTTGGTCCTCACCTTCTAATATATTTGGTCTAACTAGGCTACCGTTATACCATTTACTTCAATGGACAACTTGCATCTTTGGTCCATCCAGATTGCACATAGGTCTTTTGACTCCAGATCTATCCGAGTAACCAACAAACCGCTATTCCATCTCGCTCATGATGCATCACCCACCGCATCTAGGATATGATCAGATTATCTGCAGCACTGCTCAAGAGCAAGCGAGAGGAAAAATGGGCCACGGTTTTCTACGGAGAATGAACTACTCATAGGTAGTACAACAAGCTTCGAGTTGGAACTTTTCTACAGCCGCAAAAATACACTTTTTGTCAGTTAAAGTCCACGATCTTGGAGTGGTTTTGAAGGAAAGAAGATGGAAAAAGAATTGTCATTGTCGATTTAAAGCTATTTTTACTTATTCAACTCTTACAAAACGTCCTTGCTAAGCCTTAATAATGGCGTAAAATCCTGAAACTAAAATATTTCAGTAAAAGTTGGTGTTTTGTTCTAAATTACCAGAGAATTTTTTAAGTTAACTGCCTGATACCCGTTCAAAGTATGATTCCCATTGCAGATAATTCAAAACTCTCAATGACTTACCACCGCTTCCAGCTTCAAGTAAAAAAAAGGTAAGGTACATGTTATGCTTTTTAAAACAGGCGCTCTAGATCGGAACCTTCAGGGACACCATTTTCGTGCCACTGGGTTCAAAATGTACAGCGCAGTAGAACGGAAGGCATTTTAATTAAAATTATGAAAAACAAACATAATTTTATCGTCAAGAATGGCTTGATTAACAGTTGAATCAACAAAGACTATAAATTATAGCGAAAAAGGAATGTGGTGGGAAAATTCACTTGACATTTCATCAAGGGGTCAGGGTTAACTTGTGGGTTACATGTACATTTGATTAATTGTTTTGCTTCCATTATCCGCACAGGGTATTTATCTTGAGGAGTAGAAAACAAAACGACTCGACGGGATGATTAATTTATTTGCTCACCACGACGAATTAAGAAAATACACCGTCGTTTTTGCACACTCCAATCGACCCAAACCAGTAGTAATAATCCTGAAAGGCGTCGTTTCATAATTGAGCAAAATTTAATCCCACAAGAACTCGAAGAAGTGGTTTTCTATTACATCTATTACGTCTGACTCGAGAATTTTATTTACACAGCCAACCAACTTAACTAATTGCATGGCATTCTGCTGCTGATTTTTACTCACAAGCCGCCCTCATTCGAGAGCTAATTTTCCGCGTGCCTTTTGCAACTTAATTTGACGTGAAAGAAAAAATGATTGACTCACAAAGCCAGCCTCAGTGTTTTCCTCTTTGTCTGGAAAACTGATCAATGCTTCCCATCCAATTTCTTTCGCCTGGATCGAGCTTGTCTGTTAAACTTTGCTTTACGCGTGTTACGGCCGCTCCCGAACGGGCCACGTTTTTCAACGTGTGCCACGCACACGGGACCCACAACATGGAGGACGCACGCGTGCCAAGGAGAGCGTCGACAAACTTGCCGGGCGCGTCAGCCAATCTAGAAACCACTCGTGAGGGGATGAAACTTTGAAATTAGAGCTTGCCTTTACTCTGAGATGAAAAAAGCCGAGTATTTTCAAAGACCCCTGATCACTCCTTTGAAAGTGATCTCCTATGATATAAAATCAATAAAGAATTGGTATTTTTAACGTAATATTACGATGTTCTCTGTAAGCCAGTCACGCGTTTCAAGTTCTCCTGAACAAGGAAGTATTTTGTTCCGTTCTCTGTTCTGCACGTTATTTTGAGGCCGCAGGTTTGTAATTAACTCTGTCATAGTCATCTTTGTGGCAAAGTTATCGAGATGCAGATGGTTTACAACAACCCACTTTAGCATTATACCATCGAGTCTATAGTTACAGACAGAGTATTAGCGTTAATTTTAATATTTCTGCTGAGCAAATGAGCCGGCAAATGATGCCTCACAGTGGCTCTTTCGACCGTTCTTTTGAACAAAATTTGGTTAGGTAAGCATTAATAAAGTTTAATTGAGAGTAAATCAGTTTCAAATGCGAGTTATTTGCTAGATTTAACGACTCTAAACTTCTTAACGCTCGAAACGACGGTGACTTCGCCTGGTTCTCCATTTTGGTCGGTCATTTGGCGGGTAATTTTTGCATAGACCGTTTAACATTAGCGCTGTGCCAGTACGATTATCTTTCACTGCAACAAAAGCTATGACAACACGCAAGCAGTCACGTCAGGTGTGTACGGTACGCATACAAAATATCAATTAATCTGTGCATCAACAAATGAAATTAACAGCATGTTCTGTCCACGTCCCAGTTTCACATGCAGATTCGGGGAACTCGCCGGAGCCAATCGGTCGTCCTGAGGGTACAACAGTGGCATTTCTAATTAGACCACGTATAACTTTGTGGGTGGGATTAGCGGTGGGCGTTGGTAGGGAGGCTGGAAGGTCAACATGGGACGTTAGTCAAACTCAAAGGCTGGGCGATTAAAGGGTTGTTTGTGTACGCACTTGGGAGGGATCTTTCTGGAATAGTCACACTTCTATTGTGTATTTGAATCTGGACCTCTGTATTGTTTCAGTGCGGGTGATTATGGTTAAACAGTAGATTTTCACAGTTCAGTTGCAAATACGGTTAAGGCCATGGTTCTCATAGGGCAGTCATCGGTGAAATGCATACAAATTTAGCTAGCATTATTAAAAGTAGATGAAAAATGAACGAAATATCAATGAAAAAAGAAAATTAACCTTGGAAAATGCACGATAAATGCAAAAGAAAATCTTTAATTTGGAGATTGCATGTTAAACAAAGACGTGGTATACTTTTTGTTCTGGTTTCTTGGAGTGCTATTGATGCTGTCTTTTACTCCGTTGTAAAAGTAATTTTCGTTCTCTTCAACACTAAACTTTCTCCGGTCTTATTTGTGTGCCACTTGGCGGCAACAAATGGGGTTTAATTGGACTTTCATGGCTGCTTATATTGGTGTCATATTTTTATCTTTTCACTAAATAATTTGACTTCTGAGTAAACAATATTAATTGATCATTTTCTGAAGTCCTAAGATCGGCACGTGTTTTCCTTACACACTTGTCTTTTGAGAAAAGGTTTTGATCTCCATCGGAGATGTATTGTTGGGTTCTTTGCCTGTAATTTTTATTTCTGTAAAAATAATATTGTTTTGCAGACGCATTAAGAAACTGATAGTCAACAATCCGAGCTTTTGTACTCGAGTTTGGCCGCTAGCCAAGAAATGCGCACTCTATTTTGTGATTCTTAACAATAAATAGGTGGGAAAAACAGGAAACTTTAGAAAAATCCGAAAAAAAAATATTTTTATAAAAATACCTACTGACTTGGTCGCTTGTTATTTTGAGAGAACATTTGACGATTTTGATAAAAATATACAATGTTCCAATTTAATTCAAAATATATTGTTCAGTAAATCGAAGTAAAGTAGCCGTGTAAGCACATAGAAACTCATCAAAATTTTTAAAACAGAATACGAACGAAATCACTAGCTAAGCCACCTGGGCGCAAAATTCCATCCAAGGTGTTTTGTGCGTCGTGCTTCGACCTTGAGACAAAATTGAAATGTCTCTGTTGTAAGATGTGATCAAAGAAGCCGCGACAGGCTGTCTCTAGGTTGTCTCGCTAGTCGCGCTAGCTGAGTGCCAAACCTTGAATTAGTTTCTGAAATCTTCACCAGAAATTCTCGGGGAAAACTTTGTAGAATAAAACTTTTTTATGTTGTCGGCAGTTATGGAATGAGCAACTTGACGCTCACAGGAAAATGTCTTGGAAATGTCAGGAAAATTAAATAGTTTTGGGTTGGTCATTCGCAGTAAAACTCTCCTGGAGGGAGAGGGAAGGGGTTGGTTTACTCAAGTTTGAAAACTGTGACATTTCATAAAAGTTTGCAATCTTTGAAAAGCGTTACTATAAGAAAAAATCAGCCGTGCGAAAAAAACTCGTATAAGACGGAAAAAATGTATATTAAAATTTGATCGCAGATGAAAAGGTGGGCAAGAAAATTCGCAAAGATTTGTGAAACTCATTTCCTTTGACAACCCGGGAAAGTCACAGATAGATAATTGATATTTGATATTGTATAGAAACGAGAAATCTTATGCAAGTGATAATCTACGAGTGACGAAAGCTACTCAAGCATACGAGGTCTCGTTGGAGGATGAGCGTTTCAAGAAGGAAGCAAATGCTGTCCCAATAATATACACGTGGATTGCGTCTTGCCTTTCAAAATGTGGACGTCTCTTTGCAAAAGGCGTATAAAAGTAGACAAAAATCGAGAAAAACACAAAATAATTAGTTCACCCTTTCTGCTAAATCGAATCTGGTCCCAGGTATAGACTTTCAGTACAAAAATTAACTAACACATAATGTAAATAAAAATGAAAGCGTTGGCACGATTTTTTTTAAGTGAAAGTTTCCCTTTTTTGATTCCTGAAGTCGAAATACGCAGACGAAATTTCATTTTCCGAGTTTCCAGCTATTTTTCCGCAGGACAATTTCCTAGGTATTTTATTAGTGACTCAGAAACATAAAAATTACAAAAAATTACAACAATAAAAACTATTGGAAACATTGAGACACCTCAGATTTAGGGACTCATACCTGTTGCCAATATTGAATTTCCTGACTTCAATTTTGATCATCTAGCTGGAGCCTATGTTCTATCCAGGTTGTTTGAGATCAGCTGGCTGGAGCCTATGTTCTATCCAGGTTGTTTGAGATCAGCTGGATGGATTCTATGCTCTATCCAGGTTATTTGAGATCAGCTGGCTGGATCCTATGCTCTATCCAGGTTATTTGAGATCAGCTGGCTGGATCCTATGCTCTATCCAGGTTATTTGAGATCAGCTGGCTGGATCTTATGCTCTGTCCAGGTTATTTGAGATCAGCTGGCTAGATCCTATGCTCTGTTCAGCTTATTTGAGATCAACTGGCTGGATCCTATGCTCTGTTCAGGTTATTTGAGATCAGCTGGCTGGGTCCTATGTTCTATCCAGGTTATTAGAGATCAGCAGGCTGGATATCTATCCAGATTATTTAAGATCAGTTAAGCGTTCTCAGAGACAACTTCACTAGCTACCTTGAAACTAATTACGCATGACGCGTGCCAGACTTCTCACTGCGTACACATCACACGCACCCGACAAGAGTGTTTAGGGAAGTGTTTGTGGGGGGGGGGGGGGGGGGGGGGGGGGGGGGGGGGGGGGGGGGGGGGGGGGCGTTGAAGAGCGCGCGTTCAGAGCCAGTTAGAGTTCTGATCGAGCGACTGTCATCCATCCAGTCTCGCCATTAGAGTCAAGCTCCACTCGATAGAGATGTCAATTATCCCTCGGATACAGGAGACCCGATATACTCGTAATTGAAATATAAATTACATTTCGCAAATACTTTGTTGATGGGAAAGTACACTGCGGTTACGAGGTTAATGGATGAAGGGGTTTTTGATTTTGGAAGCCCTTGGGTGTGATTTTTAAGTGATTTTGGTATTTTGACGTTTTTTTAGGTAGCACAATTTGGTGTGGATCGTGGGTGTTATGGGTGTTTGTGGGTTGGTGTGGATCGAATGGGTTATGATCATTCACGATAAAGCGGAAAATCGATATTGCATTAACTTCAAATTAAAAACCAACAACTCGCTGTTTTTATTGCATTTCCCTGCAAGTAGAAAAGGAAACAGATTCCCAGCGATCGAACTAGATCTGTAAACACTTTGAAAAGCTCAAGTGATACGTGAACATGTAAACTAGACTTGCTTTGCGTCTTGTCAATTTGTAATTGAAATAGAACAGAGCATGTCGAGTACATGTACACGGTGTGTACTGAATTATCGTGTGTTATTGATGTTGACATGGTATTTATGATGGTACGTTCCATCTATTTTACATTTTCCAGGTCTTGCAAGGAGAGAAACCACTTCAACTTATTGTCTGCTTTTGTTCGCGAACACTCGCGGTTGCTTCTCTAGAAACCAGTGCACTTTCGAAAATTGCGACTCACTTTACCGATATTGAACCCAGCTCGTTTCGATCTATTAGAGCACACGTTTTATTTTATGTAGTTTTTAAATTGGTTTTTAAATTATTTTTTGTTGTATTTTGTTACTGATATGTGTTTGCTGTTGACAAAATTAAATTAACGGATATACGTTCTGTTCTCTTATTACTTTCAATTGGTTTAAAATTAAAATACAATCTCCCCAAGACTAATGATTTTTGCTAATTTTAGGCCGTTTGCAAATCCCAGATGTATAGGTACCTAAATTTTAATAACAATTACAAAATTATTTCCAGTTAAAAAGATATTAATTTTTAATTTTTCGCCAAGTTTTATCAATTTTTCTTGTGTCCTTTTATCAATTACAGTTTTAATAAAATTCTTCTTTGTCATAAAAACGTTACAAAAAAATTCAAATACACTACGGTTACAGTAAAAGCAAAAAAAACACTAACATATGCGTTACCAACATTGCTACTACCAACATACGTGAACAATAAACTTGTCCACAAAAGCTAAAAGTTGACGCTAAATTAGCTGTGAATTGCCCGGTACTTGCAAATGGACAAAAATACCAAACTGTTACTCGTTATATTGGAATGCTGCACGTGTTTTCATTGAATGTGGTGCTTTGCAATTGTCAATGTCTGTTTTTTTTTTCATCTCTAAATTGCATGACCATCGAAGTGGATGACATTTAGTGTCAATAGCCAGGCGCTCTAATTTGATTGATTGGAAATCAACTGTGGTATTTTTTGCATGAAATTGGATGCACGAGTTACGCTGTTTTTTAATTATTTTAGCTGCCCATGTCACAATTACTATGTTTATTTTTGCTATTCACTGAAGTTTAACTGTTTGATGTTTAAATGTGTCATTACATTTGAGAAGGGATTCAGTAGAAAATAACATTTTTTATTGTTATGAGAACTAAATTATCATTTGAAATTATTTGATATGATTTAAAATACAGTGACTCGAATGGAATGGAACCGAAATCCAAAAAATATATCTTGGGCTCGGAACCAGAACCAAATTGTAGGTTGACTTTTTATTGGGTCCGAAATCGGAATAACCAAAGTATAAATTAATTAATTTTTTTAGTTGAAAGAACCTTTTCAAAGCGCTGAAAGGAAAGGAAAATCGCTTTTCCACAGCCCAGCTGATCCAGTAATTCAGCGTCAATCCAACAGAATAACTGCATGGGCGGTGAAATAACAGTACAGCATTTGTTTGTCTAGTTGACGTTAAATTGAAGTCGTTAGAATCAAATCATAAATTCATCGTTTTACAAAACCGGAACCGGATTTCGTCTCACCGCGCCGAACTCGACGTGTCGTCACGTATGTTTCAAAACACGTTCAACTCCGCCATTGAAACTAATTTTAAAAAAATCCCAAAAATCATGTCGAATTGCAAATCATCGAAAGCAAAACGCGTTGCACCATGCAGCAAAACTGGTCGCTCTTGACGCTGGCCGAGTTCCGGTTTCCACTCATCAAATCGGCGCACATTGTTTGACGACCCATTATTTCCCGCTTGTCTAGGCACAAAACCCAACACCGGGGTTGTAATTATCCACGTCCGACGCCACTGGACAACAATGTCGACAACTTGAGCGATATCACGTGTCTACTTAACGCATTGTTCTCTGTAATTAAAATAGATCAGAAACGACCGTTACAACCGTGCGGTTTGAATTTTAAACTAGCGCTCGATGCGTGTAAAATCGCAGTCGTCTGCATGCTTTCATTGCTTCGAGCGTGCTCGCGATTTGAATTTGGGTCAAAACCAGCTCACTTTACATTAATAATCTTGAAGCTGTTTAACTTTATAACTGGTTTTGATTTGATTTAAAATTTAATGGTTTAATCTTAGCGCTGCTCGGTAGCCAAAATGCCAGAACGTATTCTAGAATCGCAAAGTTGAACTTGACATTCGGGTATAAATGTTCTTATAATATCGTATCAGCTACCTCCACGTAATGAAGAAAAAATGTTAAACAGTTGTGCCATAAAATCTTAGATTTATACATTTTAAACTACGTTTGTAATGAAAGCTTCTGCCACCACCGAGCCCAGGTCTGAGCCAGGGGGTTAAAATTTACACATTTACTCAAAATAGGAAGATGCAGTGTTAAGAAAAACTATTTGAACTGGGTTTTGAATGCTAAGTAAAGGGCTACTAAATTTCTCGACGTTTCGCAACATATACTAGTTACTTCTTCAAACCCGGGAAATTTAGTAGCCCTTTGCTTAGCATTCAAAACCCAGTTGAAATAGTTTTTCTTAAAACTAGTGCTAAGGATAAATCAAGTAGACATGAGTCTAAAAACCATCATAAAGATGCTGTGTTCTTTTTTTCTTGTGAAATTGCCGTGATTTGTTTCCGTCCCAAGCGTAGCTGCGACGAATGTGTTATGGGAGTTTACCACCTTCGCCAAAATGGCGAGTGAAGACAAAGTTATTTGAAATTCACTTACAAAACATTGGATATCGGTTTATAAGAACACTCGATCAATTTTACACGCTCTGTTAGCTGGAAAATTGACGCACATATCAAAGCCATGCATGTAAACTTTTAAGAGTAAAATTTTGTGTGAAAAGCTTTTAACTCGTGACATTTAAGGTTCTCTGGTCTGATCAGGGATAATTCCCTAGAAAATTGTCACACGAGAATTGCTATCCCTGGCAACTTCGTTTGCGCTGTCATTTCAACAAGCATTTTAAATGATGGGAAGTTGCGAATGTCGGTGGAGCAGTGAAAGAATGGCAAAGATGTACGAGAGGTTTGGCGTGTTGGAAACACCGGTCCTCGTGAGATCACCGAAGTAAGCAACACTGCGCTGGGTCAGGTATTGGATGGGTGACCATCGTACACATGACCAGTTCTGTTCAGGAGAGAGGTTGGAGGGATGAAAGTTAAGCTACACTGCGCTGAGTCAGGTATTGAATGGGCGACCATCATACACATGACCAGTTCTGTTCGGGAGAGAGGTTGGAGGGATAAAAGTTAGTACAGCAACTTCACTCGCCTTGCATCAACCTCTCGACAGCATGGATTTGTGGAGGAATCCTGTTTTTCGCGTTGTACCGTCCTTCGGAAGGGACGTTAAGCCGGTGGTCCCCTTGGTGCTCTTCGGCAAGAGTAGGCTCCAATCTAGAAGTTTCTCTACATAAACACCCATATATTTCCATGCATAATTCAAATAAACAGCTACTAATAATTTAAGAACTTTTGTATAACATAAACATGCAAGATAAAAGTGTGTGGATCTTCATATTGATCCGTTCTTTCAACGTATGTCGCCGGAGCACCTGACTTCGGTAACTTTATCACCACGACATTCTCTTGTTCGTAACAAGCTATGATACTCCGTCATGTATGACATTTCAAGCAATTGCTTGGCTTCTTTTGAAATTCATTCGATTACACCGTGGAGAGTAAGAACTCTTAACATAATTACACCATTTTTCTTTTTCTTTCTTACGTCTGCAGAAAAATGGGATCGGTGATTTTGTTTTACCCTTTTGCTAGTGCTCGCGAGCGAGAAGTGACTGCTTCTGTTCTTCTTTCGGGCTGAAATAAGTCTTCTGGAAAGATTAGAGTCGCGGCAAGGCTAGAGAATGGAATTAGATTGGATTATCCGTATTCCGACGACCCATGCAGAAAGAACCTTCTAATAAAGGCTATGCCAGTGTCATATCATATTCTTAACGCTAGAATACATTTCGTGGTGAATTCGTTTTAAAAAGGTTCTATATATCTCAGCATTCCGTTTGCTCGCAAATCACAAATAATTTTGCTTGAGCGAATCTTGTCTAATTAACAAATCAAATCGACTTGCAATTAAATCACGCGTGGGATACGATGATTAAAATCAATTGCTGTTAATAACAGAAAACTTACGTACTGCATTTTATCTTACCTCAAAACACAAGACGTGTGCGATTTTCACAGATAAAACCTTGTTTCAGGTCCACCATCACCTGATTGAAACTTAGTGTCATTTTCCGCGGTAACTACAAAATGTCCCGCCATTTTCCTTAAAATTCGTGAATTTCTCTACTTTTAATAGAAATTGTTGAATATTACACCGAAATTCAAGTACACTAGCGAAATTTCTGTCATTTTTCAAGCAAGGCAGACCAACTATAGACTGCTTGGGTGTTGAAACCTTTCAAATAGTCTGTATGGGCAAAGGTCTGTAGCGAAGGTTTCGCAACATCAAAGGGCACTAAACTGACTTTGTATAAGGGTTTAATGCTACTTTTAGTGCTACCATCGGTGGTTCGAAGGAAGTAATTGGGCTGCAGGAGGTGAAAGCAAAGATTTGTAATAAAAGTCCATGGAATTAAAGGCTAACCATGATTAATCAAATATGGCGGACATAACCTATAAACAAACTTGTCAGTTGTATTTTTAAATCTAAGTAAATACAATGTAGAATAGTGTTTTAGCTGTTGATAAAACATAAATTATTAAAACGGTGATTTGAAATGTTTGCTGTCTGCGAGGCGGGAAAATGTTTTGCAGGTTCAATATTTCCGAACCCCTCGCTGAATCTGGTGAAGCTGCAGTTGAAGATGTCAAATGACCAAATCGAGCCCGCTGATTGGCTGAAAAGACTACCTTCCAAGGTAACTGTGAAAGTTACTTTCGACGTAGCCTTCATGAAAAGTAACGGTTGTTTCTGGTCTGGACGAGAACTAAAATACATTGTCTGCCATTAGCTCACGCGACAGAACGCAGTGTTTTCAAACCTTCACGAGCCTCCATCGTGCGACATGAAATAATGTGACTTTGACAATTCCGTGCACGCGTGATTCTCGTGCGTGTGAACGAACCAGTTTGTGAATTATTTTTAGACGCAATCAATCAGTTGGAGTTTTGGTTGGAGGTTATTCTACTCTCACCTAAGCTCTCATATTTATCTTTGAATTTTATCAATCACCTAACTGAAGAGTGTTCATTTCTACAACCATTATCTTTGGTACAGTAAGGTCAGTGTATTTTTAGGTTAAGTCCCAGCGATCATTGATAAAATTGCCGTCTGAAAGAATACCAACCGACCAACTACATTACCAACGGAAATTGATAGTTGCTTTTAGGTGAAGTCACTTTATTTTTGAGAATTAGATACCTCAATGTTGTTATTTCTCGCAGATTACTCGCATTTGAGACTGGTTCACGCTCAATTAACCTTTATCAATGCCAGTCTCAACGATTGATAAACAATGATCGATGTATTAATTGTATAGGTGTGTTAAAAAGAATGGTCGCAAGCGCCATCGGGTGGCAGCTACCAGTACCAGGTGCTGTCGGCTCGATTGCTCAGCAGAACGTTTCTCAATAGCGCTGGGACATAAATCTAATGAAGTTTAGACCAGATTAGATTTTCCACCAGCAGATGGAGAGACCACCAGAGGTTTTGACGTTAAGTAGTTCACATATTGGAAGTTATAAGCAATAAGGGTTTGTTCCATACCATGTTCAGTTATTGCTAATCATTGAATCGACCGTGAAAGAAAAACTTGTTTTAATGAAGTTGTTTGCCTGACAGTTGACTTGAAAGTTTTTAACTTTTAGCGACAGTCAAAAAGTTTGACTTTTCGGTTTGAATCAGCACGCGATGCACGCGGTGGTTTTAAGTGACTCTTTGTTTGGCTGTTTGCTGAAAGGGAAATGAGGTAATACATTGACGGTACACATTTTCTCGCACCGGCCGCCTGTCAACTCGATATGGCAGGGAATAATGCCCAGTAATTGGCATTCAAATACTCGTGACAGATATGTATGCGGATTTAATTGAATTATAACGTATATGGAATCAATAAAGAAACGTGATTATACAATCAATGCACTGTACTTAACGCGAAAAGCCACAGTTGCTAAAATAAAAATCGTAAAAAACTGAATAGCCAATCCAGTCGAAAATTATTTCAAAAATACTTATTTTAATTTATTTGGTTTCTCAATATTTTGGAAGTGTCGCTACGCTGTTCTACGGGAAAAATGCCATAGAAAACCCCGCATTGCCTAATGAAATTCCAGATACTTTTCTTTCCTTAATAAGCACCTAATTCTTTTACTTTTGCGTTATTTTACATTTCCTTTACCTTCCCTTTATTTCCGTTTATTTAATAATGTCAGACATTTAGCTGATTTAGCAGATAGGAGATAGATTGGAGATAGATAGGGTTAAAAGTTTAAAAATGTGATTAGTGGTGTGAATGAAAAAGGTGTAAAGAATGTCAAAGGTTTTCGGAATTGGATAAAGGAGGGGATATAATTGTAAGAATTGAAGAGAATAGGTACTTAGACACTGCACATAATTGCATAAATCTGTTATAATTTAAAAAAAAAGTCAAATGGTTTTAAGAACACAATATTACCGAACAAAATTTGAAAATTCAATACGTCCCACCCCCTTTTAGAGAAGCGGTGAGAAAATACTCATTTCTTCACAATTTTTCAGCACTTTTTAGTGAGAGCTTGGAAATATGAAAATGTAGAAAAAATACCAGTCGCTTCAATCGGTTACCCACTAGACTGTCCAGTCGCGACCAGATGGGATCGAGCGAGCATCGCCTTGGGGCTAAGCTCTTGACATATTTCGATCCAGATTCATTGCTCGACAGGGAATAAGTTATTGACAGGCTGGAGAAGTCCTGGCGATTGCCGGGAATCCCTCGACCGTTCCTGCGGTCTCCTGATAAAACGATGCACGATCACGAAATCCAATTTCCTTCTTCCCATGCATTGTCTTGAGATTCCGTGACCTAGATGTTCTGAAACTGCGGTCAATCGCTCTGGCCCACGATTTGGTCAAATTGGAAGAACTTTTGATATTGTATAGGATTTGGTTGTGACAAATGATCATAATTTGGTTTGTTTCCCGGTTTGGTACTGGCCGTAAAAAAACTAAAAAATATAATTTGGTGATGGTTTTTAGACTCATGTCTACTTGATTTATCCTTAGCACAAGTTTTTAGAAAAACTATTTGAACTGGGTTTTGAATGCTAAGTAAAGGGCTACTAAATTTCCTAAATTTGGTGTTTTACTAAATTTGTTTTACTAAATTTGGTGTTTTTTTTTTAGCGAATCCTAAATATTCTTAGTTGATTAACAAGAATAGAATTTCAAATACGATCGGTTTTTTTGTGAGCTGATTCCTAGCGAACACGATGTGTCTTGAGACCTCGGCAATAAATAATTCACATGCGTCAATTTCAAATAAAACGATCACGGCTTTTTGTTTGACAGCAAAAGAATTGCCGTTGAGAAGAACGTGTCTGCTTTTATAGCGTGCTAATATTATCTTGAGCAATTCATTTCATTCTCAACATTTCCACCAAGTTTGGCGGCTCTACGGGCTCATTTCTTCCAGGGGCGCAAAGGTCAGAACGACAGATATAAAGTGAAAGGGATTCTGGAACATTTCATAAAATGACCAATGCACGCGACGGAAAATAATGCCTTTTTTTGCCAAGAAAACGTGGGAAATAGTTTCGTTAAGAGGAAAATTGCTTGGTTGTTTGGTAATTGTGTTTGTTTTTGTGTGTAAAGTTACAGCCATTACAGCACTAGTTGGGCTTGTGTAGAAATCCCCCGTCGTGTGTGCTTGGTGTTATCAAAGTTGTGAGATCATTGAATGGTTTTGATTAGACTCTAATTACTCTCCATGGACCCTCGGTGACTTATCAATACAACTGTTCAAAATTACAGTTGGTATTCACAATTATAATTGCTAGTGAGTCATTGCAGTATCGTCGCTTTGTGCCAGCTTCAATAACAAAGTTTCACTGTACTTGATGTTTATTTTTATTGGTGTTTATTTATTTGCCATAAGACCATTATGAAAGATATCGACAATTGTCAATACTATAAAAATTATTTTTGTTTTGTTAATTGATTCCTATTTATAAAACTCGGAAGTTAATTAAAAACAATTTTCTTCGAGGAATATTTAAGATTACCCTTTGAATTGCTCGTGTCTCTTATGCTTTTAATTTTATTTGGTCAATTGTTAAAAAGCTTGCCTACATTGGTCCTTTTTCAGACAGTTCTTGATTGCTATCCACATATCCCATCTTTTGTTACAATAAGTAAATAGGATAACAAAATAAAATGATTGAACTTTCACGATTCAGCCGTATACCATCATAATGTAAATTAATATTTTAAATAATTTCTCGGTGAATTTATCAATCACTATTCACTTGAACGTCAAGACTCATTGAATATAATTCTTGTAAACTGGCGACTAAATCTGAGAGCTTGCGTAGGTGATCAACAGAAACATGTTCAGTAAGATGTTATTAAATTTAGGCCTGCCTTTCCACCTTCAAGAAGATTCTGTAATTCGAGCTTTCAGCAAACCAAAATAACTACTAAGCTCTCAAAAGAAACTTGAACAATTAAACAATACGAACCCAGCCTGAGACAAACTTGCCAACTCAACAATTCCTCTCAAATACCTCAACAATTTTCAGAAATAACGTAACATCATAATGCTCTTAACAGAAATAATCACTTCTTACGGCACTAGCACTTCGCCCTTAATAATTGCTGAAGTAAATTGCTGAAATTTTCCTGAAACTAACGCTTGATTTAGCTCCGGGTCCAGCCAGATTCCAAATTAGCACCGTCTTGCTCACGCCTTCGTGTTACGATCTGTGGTAGCAATCAAACCGCTCTCTCCCAGGACCAATATAACTCAATTATCAAGGACCTCTGGAGCCACAGCATCCAGCCTCTCGGAGCAAAGCAACGTTTCAGCAGTTTCCATTGTAAATACCTTGCCAAGGATTAAAGTCAACTGGCATTGTTGGTAGATAAAATGTTAACGAATCATTGTTCAAGTTTTAGACATTTATTTGCTTGATATGATCTCGGGATAGCAGCAAAACGAGTCAATTAAGCAACCAGTCCAGAAATTATAAGTTGGTTTAGTTTTACTTAGCATTCAAAATCCAGTATTTACACATTTTTTTTTTAAAATATGAATCTAAAAATCATAAAAATAAACCAGAGACTTTTTCTCTTTGTGGTGCACTTGTACAATGTTATTAGTGCAGTGTTTTTTGGTTTTCTGGAATTTCCACTAGGGAGCTTAAACCAGCAAGCTGATGATGGAAAGGAAGCTAGACTGGACATTTCCAGACTAATTTTTCCTGTCTAGCTTTCTTTCCAATGTTATTAGTGTTGAGAAAATACTAATGCCACCCTGATTTTTTCAAATCATTGCCATGGTCTGCATGTCATAAAATCACTCTCTCATTTGTGGTAATCTAACTTTACTGTAAATAATTTCAGTCAAAATGTGTGTGTCTATTTGAAAAACGGATTGCCCCGTGAATTTGATGCTAGAATTCAACAACAAGTCTAAGCATACCGCTTTATCATTCAAGTTGAACGAGAATTCTCGGCGGTTCAGTGCATTTGTTGACTGTCAGGTCACGTGTCTATTCTGGACTCGAAGAAATGACGGCTAGCTCTTGCTTTACACCGTTTAAAACTCGATCAAATTCCCCGAGTGCCTCACAACTTCTAACACGACCACACCATCATAATCAGTTCAACACCGGATTCCGCACGAGCTTGCGAACGCGAATAACGTCTTTAACGACTCACTGTTTTCACAGCGCCCTGTCTCGCTGGTTTATAAAGTCGGTAGAAAGAGTGGGTGGTGATAAGGATGATGATAACCTAGCCTAGAAGCGAGGAGGGGAAACCCGATGCCAGCTCATAGACTACTCATGTCGAAGAGCACAAATGGGAACACCGGCTTAACGTCCCTTCCGAAGGACGGTACAACGCGAACAACAGGATTCCTCCACAAATCCATGTTGTCGAGAGGTTGATAAGCAAGGCGAGTGAAGTTGCTGTACTAAATTTCATCCCTCCAGTCTCTCTCCCGAACAGAACTGGTCATGTGTATGATGGTCACCCATCAAATACCTGATTCAGCGCAGTGTTGCTTAACTTTCATCCCTCCAACCTCTCTCCCGAACAGAACTGGTCATGTGTATGATGGTCACCCATCAAATACCTGATTCAGCGCAGTGTTGCTTAACTTTCATCCCTCCAACCTCTCTCCCGAACAGAACTGGTCATGTGTATGATGGTCACCCATCCAATACCTGACCCAGCGCAGTGTTGCTTAACTTCTTGGCTAACACTAGGACCGGTGTTTCTAAATAGCTATTGTCCAAGTGTAATTCCCCATCGAAGGGAGAGGATTGAATAATTTAGTGATCGATGATTTCACGCCTTGCGGCAGGCAGGGCAATCCTGGTGCAGAGAATCACAGGACAGGTTCGCTGGCAGATTCAGAAATAGCTTCCCCTTTAGCAATCGATAGTCCCGCTACTTATAACTGGGTCTCCTCTCGTTCGTTACCTTTACCTTTATTGATGTGAGTAAAGGTACGCACTACGCTTAGAAGACTCACTATGTAGCGACGAAGGATGAGCGAAACTAGTGAAATATTGCTTTAGCACATGCCTCGAGCCTCAGGGTTTAGCAAAAACGTAATCGAAAGTGGCACTATATGTTACAAATTTGTAGAACATATACGAAAAGCGCACGTTTGTGCTTTGCTCAACTTTTCCGAGTAGTTTTGAAGTTTTTACATGAAAAACAAGGGAAATCAGTCAGTTAAAGGCGCTAAAATCCTCTCAAAAATTATGTGTATAAGTAGCTCAATTGGTTAGAAAAACACACACGATATGTGCAGATCGGGGTACGAGTCTCCGTTTGGGCATCAATTTTTGAGAGGTTAATAGTGTTAAATAGTTCTAATAGTTAAAAAAAAAAAAATGGTATAATGCCTTTTTTTGGCATTTTTTTGCGCATTTCAAGCGTTTGCAAATTAAATCACACTTCGCACAGGTGTTATGCCTTTTTTAGATTCACTTTCTTCACTCGCTACGCTCATCCATCTAGAACTGTGATTTTTTTGTGATATTTTTATTTTATTTATTATTTTTTATTCCACAATTGATCACAGATATGTAATTTTAGGATATCATTTGTTTAATCACAAATGTGTGCATGGCTTAGTTGATACCAGCAGACCAAGGAGGCTGAAACCTCGTTCTTCTGTTCGTCTTATAAATTACCTGACGCCATTTTACTGTCAGCTTTGACGTTGAGTTGCGACGTTATAATTTGCAATCGGTAATCACAACTCAGTAGTTGCGGGCGTTTGACTGAAGGTGCGCCGACTGCATTTGCGAATCGAAAGAGAAATTGCGCGGATTCCCCGCTGGATGTAGCGGATGCTTGTTAATATCTTATTAAACTTCATCTCGCTGAAATCAAATTGAAAACTCGACTGCTTGTGTGCGAATCTCTCGGGAGATTAATTCCATCTCTTGGCGTTTTTCCCAAGTTGAACGCGTCTAGTCCCGATGTCGTCTGTGCCGAGTGCAGAACGCAGGCCTACCAAGTGGTATCAAAAAGTTAAAACTTTCAACGGAACAAATTTCAATGCTGAATATAACTTGCTTATCAATTTCTCCGTAGTTTGTCTCCCTGGCCTGGCCCGAGTGGTTTATTTATAACTCGAGTCGAGATGCTGATTCAACTTACCTTCGGGAAGTTAAAATGTGGTGAAAGAAAATTCTGTCCACACCTTTCCATCTCACGGGAATCGACAGCCATCGGCTGCACTCTGCTCTTGCCTTGCTAGGAAAATTGTGGAATACGCTTGTGCTTTCGCTTATGCTTTATAAAAAATGCAAGGCTACATTTAAACCTGTGGCGGGATCCTAGGTATCTGTCAGTGAGATGTCATTGCTTAAGAAGTCAGTGAATAACGTATAAAGTTGCATCGAGAAAATGCTTTTTGAAAATCTATAAAGTGGAAAATAAACTGGAAAAGAAACTGGTTCAGAGCAACAGCCGTGATAGGTGGAGATCGGGGTTCGAGTTCCCGTTTGGGTATCAATTTTTGAGACGGTAGTAGTGTTCATAATAATAAAATACCCCGCGCATTGCAAGCGTTTGTAATTTAAATAAGATTTCGTCAAAATAAACTGCTTTAATTTTTCTCTGTAAAAAAAAAATAAACACGGAACAATGTGACCGTATAATTTCGTGTTAAATTATCACAAAAATCTGTCGTTCCCTATCTTAATCGAACTGGAAATAAAACGCTCGGGTGGCAACGTTCTGAAAATAAGTGCACACGACGTAAATCAAGTTAATTTCTTCACAAAATGTTTTCATGCAGCGAGATCGATGACGGGGGCAAAGACAAGAAAAAAAAAAACACGTTCCTTGTGCAATCGGGCGATGCGATTGCAATCCGAATGCACTTCAATTTTCACGAATGCAATCTTCCATGGCAGTCGCGTTCCGTGCAAAAATGAAGAAAACTTTCGCTTTGTGCCAACCATATGAAAGCGATCGATCCAGTTCATAAAATCGATTTGTTCCTAGAGAATAAACGTGTTGTGATAAGAAACGATTTGCTAAAGAAAAAAAATGTGAACTATTGTGACTTTGATAGAACGTGGAAAATGTAATGGGCGCTATATTCATTTTTCATATACGGATATATAAACTTGGCTGAAATTCAAGTGAGCGTTGTATGATTTCGATTTTGCTCATTTTGCTTTTATCTGCAAAAGCTTAGCGTGATTTTTAGTTTTTACCTTCAAGTTGAATTTTCATCCCCGAAATATCGGCAAAATACCACACACCCACACGGATTCGAGCGTTGTGTAAGCCTGTGCTGAAATAATAACCACATAAGCTGGCCAGACACAATCATTCAAAGCATAATCCATTGATCCACGGGGTATACGAAAGCTTTAATTTAAGCTGAACAAATTAAAATGCTTTTTCACAAAATATAATTTATATCCTATCCATGGCCAAAATGTACATTATAAGCTCACTTCATCGATATGATTTCTCAAGAACAATTTCCTGTGTTCGCTTTGAAATCATATCCCATATCCATGCTCATATGCCTTTACCAAAATCCCATTACCAAAAGCAATGATTTTTTATTCCTTCTAAGCTTTGAACTCTAGCTCTGTCCCCGGCAGGGTACACACCCCAATGCGTCTTGTCATGTCTCTACACAAACCAAAGGTCAACGAAACCTATTGACCGATCTCAAAGCTGTTTTTTTTTTGATCTGGCTTCAGTTTCCTCAACAATGGCCAAGCATTTATTTTCTAGTACTGAAAAAATTTAACGGACATCTTCGAAAAACGTTCAAAGCTGCGGTTTTTCATCTCTGGCTTTACAATATCTGGATATAGATCGCTTTTCAACCATGTGTATTTACCGAGACTTTCCATCAAGTTAACAACACTCCATATCACACTAAGTACAGTAAAGTATGGTAAAGTACATCTTCTGAAGGACTCGCATAGCTGGTCATGAGAGACGAGCTTCAAAGCTTACGGAAAGGTTAACATTTTTCATAAAAAAACGGTTTGAATTCACGCCCTTTGCATCCGGGTAGTAAAGAAAAACGAAACAAAGTCCTGAAATACATTTTTGAAACCAGTTTTGAGACTTTAAACCCAAAATATAACATCTCAATGTGAAATGATTTGACTCGGCAGGCTTGTAAACAAATTAGTCAAAATTGTAAAAAAAAAGTCCAGATTTTTGTTTGAAACATCTGGAAAAATGTATCTTCTTTCTCGCGTCGTGCAAGACCAAGGAACTTCCATTGTTTTCCCGGGAGAAATTTGGTTTCGTTGTCTTTGTTACAAAATTCGTGAAAATAACAAAGTGGCGAAAATTTGCGAGCTGTCAAGCCAAAATGAATGTACGCTGCCAGTGAAATATGCCCCTAATTAAAATGTACTCATTATAACTTCATTAGGGAAGATATTAATGTGTATTTATCTAATGATAGATTTTGTGGCTGTTTCTCAAACATAAAGCAAAACATTCTACAGTATAACCGAGTTACTCTTGTCATCTTCAGTACGTGTATGTGTTAACGAATGGTTACGTAGAAACGCTGTTACTTGTTAACGAACGATTGAGCCGTGCGTATGACGGTACGATTCAATTTCATGAACATTAATGTACATTTGATTAAGCCCCATTAAGTTTTAGTAGAATAAAGAGGTTTTAAAATATCAGCACGAATGTCTGGTCTTCACTTTAAATTTTGATGTAGCTTAGTTTTTGAAATCATAACTCTTCGATCACGTTATGGAGATGATACTCCAAATTCTTTGTCCGCTTAAAATTTTTGTAGATATATATATATATTTTTTTTTTTCTGTAAGAAATCCATTTTCTGTGTTAATCTTGATAGAGATCAGCTATTTGAAACCAACTCGCACCAAAATCCAGTCCAAACATGGCGCACGTAAATGCGTCGTGCATTGATCGACGAATAAATGGGGAAATCGAATCATTATCTGTCTTACAATATTCAGCGTTCAATTTTTCGAAAGCGCATCGCACATCGAAAGCAATTCTAATTTTAAATTGACTATTTCCCGTTTGAAATTAAACTGCACATGAGTTTGGGTACTGGCACATGACTCGGCCAGAAAATACCGTTTTTGCGTTATAAACCCTGCACTATAGGTACTCATGTAGGTGTATGAAATGGTTCAATTTTTCGAAAATGTGTTAATAGCATTTCAAATGCGTTTATGGAACCGTGTTTGAACTGCATCCTTTCAGAGTTGTGACATAGATTTTACGACGTGCTCCGATTTTCATTATAAATGTGTAATTATCCGTCAAAGTGCACTTTCCGGTATCAGAGTGCATTACATGATATTGAATTCATGTCGGAGCCAGAGGTTGCATTCTGTGACACCTGAAACAAATGCAGGAGGCGAATATTGGTAAGTCAAATCAGCGGAAACTGACGAAGTTGCCCACTATGTTCAGTTAAATCGATGAAAACTGCTGAAGTTGATCGCCAGGGTAAATTATATCGATGAAAACTGGTGAAGTTGACCACTAGGGTAAATTAAATCGATGAAAACTGGTGAAGTTGACCACTAGGGTAAATTAAATCGATGAAAACTGCTGAAGTTGACCACCAGGGTAAATTCAATCGACAAAAACTGGTGAAGTTGACCACTTTGGTCACTCAGTTAAAACACATTTACATTACCAAATCGCGCACACAAACCGTCCACATTTATGCCACATAAATGTGGACGGTTTTTCGATACCTGACCCAAGGTTTGTCACCATCTCAGTGGATTAGTTTCATTTTAGCAAGACTTTGGTCATCGTTTTGCGAAACCTGACTTTGCAAAGTGGATAAACGTCGTGACATTGGCGCTCGACCCGACAAAAGTCTAAACTGAAAGAAAACTATTCAATGTGTCTCCTGAATGATTGATTAGCATGCATGTCAGTGACAGGAATCCACTTCAATTCCTCGTAGTACGTACCGCATAGGAGTTATATTTGGAAACGACATTTTACCGAGCTAGCGTCCTACGCTAAAAAGTATTCACTGCAGTCTAAAAGCGTTTTGGCCGAAACCTTGGCAATTATTCATGAAAAATGCAATATATTTCCCACAACATTTGATCGCGTGCTGACGAGGACGAGCCACGGCTAATTTATTCCATGAACTTAACCTTGATGGCAACCGTGATGTTAATCTTTATATAGGCTTGCTTGGCTAACGACAATCGAGCCAGGTCGTTTCATTCATAAGTGCCTTTGAAGGAAAATCGATTCGCTGCGAACCCAGCTTGTGAAAATTAAGGAGGCGTCGCGTTTGAAGAAAGCGGATTCTTCGAGACTTTCATTCATAAACACCCGTCGGGTGATATATTCACCGTACTTGCACGCTTAAAAACTTGGCATAGTATTTTATGCAGACGTGATTAATCTTACTTCAAATTTATAGTTATTCTTGTTAGCAAACGATGCTCGGCACAATGTCTACACAATGTGCCTTGGTAAGTACTGAATGGAGAGTCATGCTGTTGACGGTAAGGCTTCGCTAGTTCTGCTTTGGTCGGGTTTTAGAATGCGCGTACGTTCAGTGTCTTTATTATATAGATGTAAAAAAACTGTATAAATATTGTTTAGTGTACAGAAAATGCCAAGTATAGAAAGCCCAGTCAAGTCTCTGGAATGGAAATAAAATGTGAGAAGATTCAGGCGGGAAGATGGCGGTGTCACAGCGCAGTAGGTTTTTCGAGCACAGTTATATCAATTTCCTTGAGATTCCACGCGTCGTTTAAAAATGTGAGAGTTCTCGAGGAAATTGAATCGAAATCAGAGCTGTTTTTGTGTATGTTCAAGTCGCACAAAAAATATATGGAATGAAAATAATTCAAATTATCAAAGGGAAAACGAGAGTGTACTTCGCTCATTTTATCAATTCGTTTGAGGAAATGTGTGCTAAAATGTTGAGAAAGTATACTTGATGATTAATTGTTTAAGGGATGGTAGTCTTTCACTGGTTCTTTAGCGACGGGATTTCAAATCAGTCGAGCTTTCATCTTTGATAAAGTAATCCTGGAATACATATTACAAAATGTCGGGAGAAATAATTGGACGCTTCCGTCTGCTTGAAGCATTGCACAGTCGTTTCAGAACGTAGAGATTGTTTTTTAAACTAGTGCTAAGCTAGGAAATGTAGTCATAAATAAGTTTAAGAAAACTTAGAAACGTGTGCGAAATTTGAAAGCTGCTTAAAATTTCATCGCAGAATTCGTCTGCCCATCAAAACAACTTAACAGTTGCAGTTGGTTACTTTCTGAGTGCGAATTGCTGGTAATTTTCCACTCGTTGCATTTTATTTCATTGAAGAATCCCTTTGGCAAAGTGCGGCCAATTGCATCGGGTGCTTCTTAATGTACCAATCATTTTAAATGTATTTTCATTGCGTTTTCTTCCTTTCTTGGCACGTATGTATCCTCACATTCAGCTGCTCTACAAAACTGGCTTAAATTAGCATACCTACGTGATCATTCACAAATCACGTAGATATGTTGAAGTTTACTCTCGTTTGGGTGTATTCCCATAACATAAAACCAGTAAGTTGCCAGGAAAACAGCATTTAAAATTGGAATGAACTTAAAAAAAAACTGAAGGAAACATCGAGTAAATTTGCCATCCATCATACCATTCATGTTGAGCTCCGTAGCCGCGGTGACCGTCAACCTCCGACCACCGTAACCCGTCGATCCCCCCGAAGAGCGACTGTCGCTTCCGCTGACGTTCACTTCGCCGTCACTGGGGTGTAGATGATGATGACTATGATGATTGTGGTGACTCGTATGATGCTGATGTATTGAATTCAACAGGATATTGCTGCTGGTCCTCGACAACGCCTTCCGTTGTCGCACGGCTTCCTTATATATCCTCAGATACATGGTAACCATCACAATGCCAGGAATCCAAAACGAGACACTCGAAGATATCAACACATACGTCTTATTTACAACAAATATGCACACGTCTGGGTTTGTTCGGCGGAACTCTTGATGCTCTGGTGTGGTGTACCATCCTAGGAAGATGGGGGTGAACGACATCAAAGCTGGTAGCAACCAGACGTTAGCTAACATGAACGACACTGTTCTATGAGTCATATGTATCGGGTATTCTAGTGGACGAACTATGGCGTAGTATCTGTCAACGCTTATACAGCACAAATGTAAAATGGACGCCGTTGAAAAGTAGACGTCTAAACTGTTCCAGACGTCGCACATGAAGTAGCCGAAGAGCCAAGTACCACCGGTTAATTCCACGCTTGCGTTGAAGGTCATCGCACAAAGAGCAACTAGTAAGTCTGCCAAAGCGAGACTGACTACGTAGTAGTTGGTGATTATTCGTAGTTTTCTATGCCTGACAACCGAGATGATGACGAGGGCGTTGCCGAGGATCGCTGTGATGATGATGGTGCCCATGACTAGACCCTTGAATAGGGCTGGTACGATGGACGGTGATGGATGCATCTCTGGGGGTGGCACCGTGTAGGTGGTTGTGTTATGTTGGCTCATTGGATAGAGGTCCATCGTCGATTGTTCAGATAGGGTGGCCATACCGGTCAGCATTGTTATTGGGCTCTGAATTCTTGTTGACTTCCTATGCGTGTGGGTGGATTGCTAGTTTTGCTTTTCTTGCTTTCCAATTTTCGTTAACGATGCTGCGTAGTCTCTCGAGTCTTTTTTTCCGTTCCGTTCGGTAGACGACAAAAAGTAGTTTGTTTTGTCGATTTGTCGATCTAGTTTTTCTTGACGTTTTGTTTTCACTGAGATAAAATAACAAAACGCTCGGATGTTGTTGGTATTTCGATCGTCGCGATTTTGATGCATAAAGTTTTCATCACTGGCATGCGTTTCGTATATTTATTTGTTTGCTTTCAATGAAGTGTTTTGTTTACTTAATGAGACGTCTTTCCGGCTTCCTCTTTGATGTTTTAATGCAATGTGGCTCGATGCCTCTGTTGCAGTTGACTTTGAAATGCACTGCCACGTTGCAGAAATTTTGCAAAATACATTTCCCTGATAAAAACGCGACTTTCCGCGAGCCCCCAGTTAGTCTGCCTGTGTTCTTTCAAGCGAGTTTTTTTCTTCTTGTGTACTCAAGTTAAGTTGTGATATCAACAAACATTTTTGCACCACATCAACATATCATGTTGTTTCCTTACTTTTCTATGGTTTGGCCATCCCCATTCAGAAAGTTATTTCACACTGCTCGTATCGTCTTTTTCATAAAGTAGAAGCTTCCTTTTTGAGTCACGTTCTCGCCGAATGAGTTCAAATAATGATATGGACAATCGATATGCACAGAAAGTCGCCTATGCAGAATCGTGTTCTGTAGATTCCAATAAACTTGGAAAATGATTCTTGCCTCCGGTATATGAAGACAGCGACGTCCAAGACTTTGATTACTTCTTTCACCAACTTCAACGATCAATTATAAACCCGAAATTGTCTTCCATTGCAGATTCTAACTCGATTTAAAACAAACGACACACAGCACAAAACTTCTCGTAATTAAAGAACTGTAAACATTTTAATTACTCGACAAAGAGTTCCGTTGCCACCGCCGAACACTCATTTTCTAGCCGAGATTATTTTCCCCACTTCTCGGCGTGGGCAATCTTTTAATTGTCTCGAATTGCTGGTTGATTACCCAGCAAGGAATGACGGGGTTGTCGAGCACCTCAGTCCCCGTTGATTGCTTTCTCCTTGCAACTCTGAAGAAAGTCGTCGGCAATCATTGTACTCGGCAGGGTGCTGGCTGATTCGCCCGTTATTAGCCAGACGGGAAACCCCTTCGCAAGGCCCGTAGAAGTGAACCAATGAAAGCAAGAGGAAATCAAACTCAAAGAAAAATTAGGTAAAATTGTCCAGCTTTTTTGTCAAAATAAAATCAATCACAAAATATTGTTAAATTCATTGTTACTCCTCGTCAGAATATCAGAAAAATAAAAATAATTATTGAAATTGATGCCCGAAATAGTTTTTAACCACGTGTTTGATTTATTTACAGCAAAAAAAGTTGCTAGTTGCACATAAAAAAATAAATAGACCGCGAAGAGTCGCGTTGCCTCGGCCTGTTGGCCGCGAGATCACGAGATCGCACGCTTCTTTGGCCGCCATTTATCAGTGTAAGCGACATCGCTGCACCCTTCGCGCGTAAAGACACCCGAGCACTGGCGCCTGCTCGCCAGCCGAGGGGATGCTTGGACGCCGACTGTCGTCACCACGCAAGCGTCGACTGCGTCGCGACGCTATGCGCCCGGATTGCTACACATGCAGAAAGTGCATCTGTCGGTGTGCAACTTATGGGAGGGCGTCGTGGTAAACGAGGCGGATTGTGATGACGGATTTGGCAGACGACGAGGGTCTGCGTTTGGCCGGGAACACAGAGACGTTCGTGGTACGCTTTTAATCAAACGTCGTCATCGAACACTTCATTTTTATCAAATATATCGTGGATATGGAATCGATTTCTTTCTCTGTAAGTTGTATTAAAGAAGTACATTGATATCATCATAATATCAATTGCTCGAGAAATCCTATTCACGTGTAACGATTATCGTAGGTCAGACTCAACTCTCGAACGTTCCGTCCCCTGTGGAACTCCCCGACTCTAGGCCGAGCTGATAGTTTTCGGCTCCAAAGGGACAATTAAAAAGCCATCTCTGACACACGTGAGTCCACGAGCGTTTTGTCCAGAGAGTCCAGAGAGTTTTGTTTTCTGTGGGAGAGATCGGTGACAAGGGAATGGGAATGACAACTTTATACCCCTCGACGGTCGAAGACAGAAGAAATCTAAGTGGAAATAATTCCCAGAGTGGCTTCCGGTCACATCAAATGAAATTGAAATAATTCTGTTGTTTGTAAGCTAAACTCACGGTCAATTTGGTACATCCGAGTCTTATTAGGACCTAATGAAGCCTGGACGCAATACAACTCGAGGTTCTGCAGTTTAAAAACTTCAGGGGGGGTGAGGGGGACTAGGATAAATCCAAAATCTTCGCTAGAAAATTCGCGTTTTCGTATTCATGGATTTTCGTTTTTTTAGCTTTGGTTTGGTGTTCGATTCTATACATTTATCTAATTACTAACAAGGTGTCTCAAGCATTTAAGTAAAGTGTACCAAAAAAATGAAATATCATAGAAAACGTGACAACTTGAGTCTAAGCCAATCGTGGAAACCCCGCTGACCATTCTTAAAAAAATCTCCAACAAACTAGAGGTGTCCATGAACACTTGCTGTTCTCCCACTACTTCTTAGATAACCAGCAACTCTTCGATTTCAACGCGAAGTCACATCCCTGTGAGCTATACTGTCCCGTGGTACAGCGAGTCAAGATAGGTTGCCTACTACCCACGATTCAGTATTAGCGAAGTCACATCCCTGTGAGCTATACTGTCCCGCGGTACAGCGAGTCAAGATAAGTTGCCTACTACCCACGATTCAGTATTAGCGAAGTCGCATCCCTGTGAGCTATACTGTCCCGCGGTACAGCGAGTCAAGATAAGTTGCCTACTACCCACGATTCAGTATTGGCGAAGTGTACATCCCTGTGAGCTATACTGTCCCGCGATACAGCGAGTCAAGATAAGTTGCCTACTACCCACGATTCAGTATTAGTGATGTGCACATCCCTGTGAGCTATACTGTCCCGCGGTACAGCGAGTCAAGATAGGTTGCCTACTACCCACGATTCAGTATTAGCGAAGTCGCATCCCTGTGAGCTATACTGTCCCGCGATACAGCGAGTATGTATCGAGAAAAAAAGATGGCGTATAAAGATGGCGAGTGTCAGTTTGGTTGGTCCACGTAATTTCGTGAATATATTGCTAATTATGCGTTAATAGTGGCAAAATACGTGTTGTACGAAACTTAACCAAGAGTTCTTCGTTTTAGTGTGAGTGGCAAAGCAATTCCTTTTGTCAGAAGTGTTCAGTTTCTCACAACAGCTTGAGGCGAATGCCGCGCAATATGGCAGACAGGGACAGTTGCGGAAATGCCACATGCAACAAGGCACTATCTTCAACTGACAATAGTATTAAATGCGACCAAATCTGTGGTCTGTGGTTCCATATTAAAGGTGCAAATGTGTCGAAGAAAGAAGCAGATATGATAAAATCTAATGATAATATTAAATGGTTCTGTGCGGAGTGTGAGGGGTTGGTGGGGACTATGGAATCTATGAAAAAGGAAGTGGGTAGCACCGTAAAAAAACTGGGGGCTCTACAATTAGAAATGGATCAAATGTTGAAGAAGATTGAATTAATTGATGGAAATATGAAAGTAAAAAATGACAATAGAAAAACATATGCAGTAGCCACCAAAGGAAAGAGGGGTGAAGAGGTCTTTATTGAAGGTGAGCCGGGAGAAGAGTACCTAAAAATAAAAAGTGCTATACAGAGCAAGGTGGATCCGTCGAAAATCGCCGTAGGGATCACTGGTCTTAGACCAGTTGCCAACGGCCTCGTCATAGAATGCAACAATACCGCTTCAAGGGTGCGACTGATCGACGAAGTAAAACGAAACATGCCAGGGAACTACAAAGCGGAAGAGAGGAAGAAATACAACCCAAGAATAATGGTCATAAATCTGAACAAGAATGACATGCAGGAAGACGCATCTAAAATGGAACAGGATATCATAGACCAGAACAAGCTAAACCATGGGAATGGACAAGTAAGTGTCAAGAAAATAGTGTGCCTGCAGAGTGCTAGATACGAAACAAGGAATAAATTGGTGCTAGAGGTTGATCCAGAAACGAGGGAAAGACTGATACAGGAGGGGAGAATGTACCTAGGGTGGAGTGTAGGTAAGGTGGTTGATTATGTTCATGTTAAAAGATGTTACAAGTGCACTGGATATGGTCACACTCAGAAAAACTGCGTGAATAAACGAATGTGTGGAAGATGTGGAGAAGATCACGACAGCAAAGACTGCAAAAATACTAATATCAACTGTGGCAACTGTCGTAATATTAATGATAGGCTTAAAATTAATGTTAATACTAATCACAGTGCATGGAACTGGGATTGTCCCTGCTACAAGAGACAGATTGAACGCATGGAAAGTAGGATAAGGTATTCACCTCAAGATAAAGACTAGCAATTAAAGACTGGAGGTGTAGTAATATCAAAAGAGAGATCAAAGATCAAAAGAGCGAAGAATACAAGAATAGATATCACTCATATAAATGCCCAGAGCCTGATAAAAAACTTCTGTGAAATTGAGAACTATGTGAGAAAGGTGAAACCAATATTGGTGGGACTTTCTGAAACGCATGTCACTGAAAATATATATGATAAGGAGATTTATATTGAAGGTTATAATATGATACGATGCAACTCGGATAGTAGACACACAGGAGGTGTTGCTATGTACATTGATAAAGAAGTTGAATATAGGGTAAATAGTATCATAGCAGAAAAAGGTAATTATTGGATCTTGGATGTTGATGTAAAAATCAATAACAGATATTGCAATATAAATGTTATATATCGATCGCCAAATGGGGACCGGGGTGATTTTACTGCGATATTAGACAGTTTAATGGAGGAAGTTGGAGATAAGTCAGGGCTAGTAGTATATGTGGGAGATTTTAATATCAACTGGGCCAGTGGAGACTCAAACGTAATGAAAAGCATGTTAGATTCGAATGGTTTCAAACAATTAGTTTGTGAACCTACAAGAATTACTGCGAACTCAAGCACAATCATAGATCTAGTAATAACAAATAATAGCAAGATGGTTAGAGTGAAAGTTGAAGATACATATAAAATTACAGATCATGAGATTTTGAATATCGAAATAATTAATAACGATCCCAATATTAGCCAAAAAAGAGATATTGAAACGAGAATATTAGAGGACTGGGCTCAATATGATAAAGGTACTTTTGCCTCTGACCTTGCTGGTTGTGTATGGGAAATTGAAAGTAATGATGTAGATATAAAGATTGAAAATATGATAAATAATATACTTGAATGCAAGGCAAGGAATGTAAAGTTGAAAGAAGTACAATTAAAAAATAAGGGAAAACCATGGATAACTGAAGAAGTTAGAAACTCAATTAGAATAAGAAATATATGCTATAAAAGAGCAAAATTGTTAAATTCAGAGGCTACCTGGGATGCTTATAAGAGACGAAGAAATACAGTGAAAGCATTAATCAGGAAAAATGAACGAGAGTACTATGCAATGAAAATAGATGGGGTAAAGCATGATACAGTGAAACTTTGGAAGACACTGAAAGAAGTAACGAATATTGGTATGAAGAGAGAAAGGTTGTTAGAGATTAAAGATACAAATGGGGACACTTATAGAGATGACAAAGAAATAGCTACGAAATTCAATGATTATTTTATTGAGAGTATAGAAGAGATAAGGAATAGCATCCAAAATATAGATATATGTAATGTTAAAAATTTAGATATAATAAAGACTATGGAACTAGAGAAATATCAAAGAAATGAAAACTTTAAGCCTATTTTGAACGAATTTAATCCATTAACAGGAGTAGAGCTGGATAAGGCGGTAGATAGGTTAAAAAATAAAAAGGGCTCAATTGATGGAATTAACTATAGAATTTTCAAGGATGCTTATAGAGTTATTAAATATAGGTTACTGGATTTAATAAATACATCCTTTGATAAGGGCGAATTTCCGAAAATATTAAAGGAGTCAGTAGTGCAACCAGTCAGTAAAATAAATGGATCTAATAATATATGTGATTTTAGACCGATAAACATGTTGTCTATACTAGACAAAATTATTGAAATAATAGTTCATGATAGGTTATATCAGTATATGAATGACAATAATTTAATATCTAAGAACCAATCAGGATTTAGAAAATCTCACTCTTGTGAGACGGCAATACAGAACGTTGTAAGTAAATGGATAGAAGACATGGACGAGAGAAAATCTACGTTGGTTGTGTTCCTAGATCTAAAAAGAGCCTTTGAGACTGTAGATGTAAGCAGATTGGTAAAAAAATTAGAATATATGTATGGTATTGGTGGAAAAGCAATTATGTGGATAAAAGATTTCTTGAGTGATAGAACACAAAGAGTGAAGTATGGGTCGGAAATGTCAGAAAAGAAGGAATGTAATAATGGGGTACCACAAGGATCAGTGCTTGGACCACTGTTATTTCTGATATATATTAATGATGTAAATATATGTTGTAAAAATAGTTTCTTAAATATGTATGCAGACGACATGGTAGTATCATTAAGTGGAGTGGATACTAGAGAAATGTCGGAATGTATGAACGAGGAGTTGAGTAACATCGAACAGTGGCTACAATTGAATAAGTTAAAACTGAATGTAAATAAATCTAAAGCAATGTTTATTGGAGTAGGGAAACTTTGTAACGTTAATTGGACTGATTTAAATATAAGTATTAATATGCAAGAAGATGTGATAGAGGTAGTAGAATACTTTAAATATCTAGGAATAGTTATAGATAATAAGATAAATTTTAAACACCACATATATTACATTGTAAAAAAAATTGGGAAAAGAGTAGGATATCTTAGGAGGATAGGGGGTAAGATCTCTTACTGGACTAGAACAATGATTTATAATAGTTTAATTAAACCTCTTTTCGAATATGGTGCGACAATCCTGTACCAAGCTTACAAAAATGACATGGGAACACTTCAGAAACTCCAAAATAAAGTGATGAGATGTTTAATTAGATGTAATAAGGATACACCGATTGCTCAAATGTTAAGAATGACTGATTGGCTAAGTGTCAATGACAATGTTCTATTATTAGTGTTAGTATTTATTTTCAAGATTAAGTTAGGCCTTATGCCTGATTATTTAGATGATAAAATAGGATCTACTAAAAAGATACATAATATTAATACGAGGAGGGCTGTGGAAGGGTTGGGGTTCAGAAGAAGATGTAGAGGAAAAAAATGGTTCAACTCTGTATTTAATGCAGGTATGAAAGAGTTTGATAAGCTGCCCCTCAATATAAGAAACTCGAAATGTGTAGGAGATTTTAAAGCTAGATGCGTAGAGTGGATCAAAACTAAACATGAATACCTACTTATGATTTGAATTTATGAGTGATGAGTATGGTAGTAAGTAAGTTTATAGTAAGTTTATGGTAGTAAGTATTATTATGATTGATGATTTAAGATTATAATTTGATGATGATTGAAGAATATAATTTTGTGTAATTGTAATTATGTAATTGGCTTCTGAGCTATGAATAAACAATTATTATTATTATTATTATAAGTTGCCTACTACCCACGATTCAGTATTAGCGAAGTGTACATCCCTGTGAGCTATACTGTCCCGCGGTACAGCGAGTAAAGATATTGCCTACTACCCACGATTCAGTATTAGCGAAGTCACATCCCTGTGAGATAGGCTGTACGCGATACAGTATGTACGCAGTATTGCTCGTTGTGTACAATTCTGTACATGAGCATCAACTTTGGAGGGGTAAATGAAGGGAATTGTGAAGACTTGCCGAAGTTGATAAAATACAAGAATTTTACTCAAAGTTGAGATAGAAAAAAATGCAATAAAATAATAAAAATAACGTGGATCAAAGCAAAATTCTGTGCGATATGCTTCATACCAATAATCTCTTCATATTTGAAATGTTTTCTGTGAATTTGTTACGAAATTATGAATTCAGAGCAAAATAGTGTGTGGTATTTGTGCAAATATTCTTACATTTTTGTCGACTTGAATACATTTTAGCAGTTTTTTTGCCTGAAAAATACAAGCGGACAAAGCTACAAACCCGAAAGGTAACCTGAAAATTACACCAAAATTGATTTGACCGGTAGAGCAAGAACAAACACAAAACTTAAAAGACGAAGTAATTCCTAAAGGCGATTCATGTGTCTCCCCACTCCGCTGTTAGGAGGATCTTCTGACAGCGCGTCTGAGCGATTCATGAATCTCCCCACTCCGCTGTTAGGAGGATCTACTGACAGCGCGTCTGAGCGATTCATGAATCTCCCCACTCCGCTGTTAGGAGGATCTACTGACAGCGCGTCTGAGCGATTCATGGGTCTCCCTACTCCGCTGTTAGGAGGATCTACTGACAGCGCGTCTGAGCAATTCATGGGTCTCCCTACTCCGCTGTTAGGAGGATCTACTGACAGCGCGTCTGAGCCTGGACTCGCTGTCGGTAGCTACTGTACGTAACATAGCACCGACTGACGCAGACTTCGGTTTCATTGACACTATTTGTCTGATCGAGATAATACTAACATTTCTGAATTCGTTGTGCTTTAGGGTATAGTATAACAAATTTACGCTTTCAAAATTTTCTTTGCTGGTGAGATTTCGGCGTTGAAACACGGGCTGAGATTTTTACTCATTTTTACTCTAATAAATACAACAATTTTATTTGGAATTAGATAAGGGAGATGTCTGGAGACTTGTTATTCTCTCACTATCAGTATTGTAGATTTAATATAAGTGCAAATTACTCAACTCTATTGCTTCTAGGGTAACCGAAGGTGACAACAAAACGTTTGTTTTTCCGGGTTTCCCACACATTTCCCACAGAATAATTTGTCGAGTATTTTATTAGTGACTCGGCAATATGTGAGAATAAAGCCACGCAAACAGATTTGCTCGAACGTCGATTTTCAGAGTCCATAGACCATAGGGACACGCTTAAGCTAAGTAAAACTAAAGGTTTTCCATACATGTTTTTTTTAATTTATTTGAAAACTCGGAGAATTTACATGTGAAACTTGTGTGGACACAGACAAAAAGTACAGGTTCTACGACAACTTCGGCAAAAATGATTTGCAGCTAAAAATACACCACTAAAGACTTGAGAATTACCATGGTCCCGGCTTGACTAGGCAGGTAATACCATACTCAACTAAAAAAAAAATCAAGCACGTGTTTAAGCAATCAACAACCAAGCCATGGCTAAACACAACACATCGATTTCATGACAACAAAGTTCACATTATAAAAATAAAACCATTAAATTAGACAGTTACACTTCTATTAAAACAGCAAGTTTACTTCCAAAAGCTTTTAATGCACTTACACCTAGTTGCTAAGACAGTAATTTTACACTCAAGTTGAATTACTAAATAAAAAAGACGAGTAGCAAGCAAAGCCGGTAACCCGAACTCTGAGTGGAACAGCTGGTTCGCAATCAGTGGCTTGTACGCCAGGTACAGAGACACGAAGAGGAAAGAGTTACGACTTGGTCGTCGGCGTAGGATTTAATCCAAGTTGATAGGCGACAGTGGTGCCCCTGCAAAAAATGCAAAGTTAATTTCGTTGATGACATCGCAACGAGAGTGTATTGTTTATTAATCAGCAATGCAGCAACTACTCCATGGAGTAATTGATCAAACATATAACATGGTTAAAATTTAACCTAGAAAGTAGAAACATGAACAATTAAAACCATGACTATTAACAAATGTAAGCTTAAATTAGGATGTAACATGCATAGTATGACTGCAGAAGGTAGTTGATATTTCTACAAGTTGTGATGATAGATGCTGTTTGATAGAAACAGCTGTTAGACCCAGCTGTTGCAGTGAATTGGCAGCTTTTTAATTGAATTGTCGATTCTAAAATCTGGGGATTGCAGGTGGCAGCACCAGTTAACAAAGGCCACATGATCAGTGCAGAATAGTCATGATGACAGAATGACCGGTAAGGATTTGGAGAAAAAAAATATGTATGGCAAACAATTCAAGAGATGTAAAATTGCTGATAATTTAAAAAATAGTTAAGTTACCAAAATGGAATAAATTGAATTTGAAAAGTTTGTAGTCTACACTCAATGTTTTGTTACGATATTTTATTGATATTTACGATACTCTTTTGGAAATACGCGGAAAGGTATTTTAAACTACCTCACATCTGTTTATCTTTTTAAATCACAGAATGATGCCAGGTATATTTTAAGGGTAAAAGATATGAGAAAAGCATGGTAATAACACCATAAAATTAATTCATAATATTACTACATTGCAGTTTTGAGAGAAGATGCCAGTCCAAGGACTGCCCCTGGCACTGTTGCCAAATAATTAATTAAATTTCAATTGTGATTTTAAAGGCAAGATTTCAAATTACTTGCTACATCTGCAAAATAATTTCTAAGATTGTTGTAATTACAAGAAAAATGTGTAAAATAACTCTAAAGCAAGTAAAGTCTAGCTTTCCATCCTTTGCTTGCTGGTTTCAGTTCCCTAGTGCAAAAACCAGACAAACCAAAAACTCTGCAAGAACAAGCTTTGGCTAAAGCAAAATGGCAGACACAGCGGAGATTATTTGTAATATTATTACGTCTTCACTTGGCCCTGAAACAACCGGTTGAACTATGTACTTTTGTTGAACGAACCTGATTTCTTCGGCAACTTTGGCCCCTCTGACTTGCTCTTGACGGGAGTGATGCTCACAGGAGGCTTCACTCCGGGCAGCGCAGGTGTCAGCATCGAACGCATGCCGATGCTGAACGGGTTGATCAGCTGGGGTTTCGCGTTGGCCGTGCTGGCCGGGTTGATCAGCTGGGGCTTCGCGTTGGCCGTGCTTGACGACGGCTTTTGCATGTCGGCCATGCTGCGAACCTGCAAACGTTTGGTCAGTCGGGTTTTCTCTCGGAACGATGTTATCGAAGTGGTCGCAAACACGAGTAGTGTAATTTAAAAATTATATTTTTTGTTTAATGATTGTATCCTAGCAAAGTATTCACACTTAGTTGCTTTGTTTTCATTTCCGTTAAATACCGAACGTTCATTGACGTAACATTCAATGCCTCCACAAGGCAGCTGCAGGCCACTCGGCCTGGCCCAAATGATCTCCAAGCCCGCATTTATTGGTAAAAATGACCACCCTCTGAAAATGTACCTCCCTGGGTACAATAGTGACATGGGCCATCAAGCCTTCTTGTACCTCCCTAGGTACAATAGCGACATGGGCCATCAAGCCTTCTTGTACCTCCCTAGGTACAATAGCGACATGGTCCATCAAGCCTTCTTGTACCTCCCTAGATACAATAGCAACATGGGCCATCAAGCCTTCTTGTACCTCCCTAGGTACAATAGCGACATGGGCCATCAAGCCTTCTTGTACCTCCCTAGGTACAATAGCGACATGGCCCATCAAGCTTTCTTGTACCTCCCTAGGTACAATAGCGACATGGGCCATCAAGCCTTCTTGGCCCGATCAATTAGACTGTGGAATGCGCTGCCCCACGATATAATTACTACATTTCCAAAAAATGTGAAATACCACCGTAAATTTATAAACTAACCACCAAATTTCTATGTAATTATATTGTAAATTCTATAAACACTATTGTAATTGTAATAGCCTCAGGTAATTATTATCACACCAAAGCTATTAATAAACAAAATAAATAAATAAATATATAAATAAAATAAATAGTTTCTAAGAATTTTGACATTTTGGCATGGACACACTTAGAACTAATTCTAGACGCCAATTTTCTTCTGCGGTAAGTTACGCTCCCACTCTTGTTCCTTCTTCACCACCACAAATATCCAGCCGATTGCCACCCGATTTTCATTAAAAAAACAAGTAACTCACAGAAATCCTGGGCACGGCCGGAGCGTTGACCTTGACAAGGTGCCGATTTGTCTGAAGCACGTTGGGCATCGCGTTCCGTGCCGTCGTCAACGCCTGCTGGAGGGCGTTTGCATTCATGCCCGGGGACATGGTCGGGTAGTTCGCCCCGATGCCTGAAGGGAACCGCTGCTGCAAGGATACATTATTATTATTATTTGTGGTGTTTAACGACGCACTGTTTTGACATCTGGCCATGCGGCACTGGTCTAATGGCGTCGGTGAATGAGTGGATGATGATGAGGATGATGATGAACCCAGCCTGGAAGAGAGGAGGAGAAACCCGGTGCCAACACGTAGCCTACTCCTGCCGAAGACCAAGGGGACCACCGGCTTAACGTCCCTTCCGAAGGACGGTACAACACGAACAACAGGATTCCTCCACAAATCCATGCTGTCGAGAGGTTGATAAGCAAGTCGAATGAAGTTGATGTACCAACTTTCATCACTCTAACCTCTCTCCCAAACAGAATTGGTCAAGCGTATAATGGTCACCCATCCAATACCTGACTCGGCGTAGTTTTACTTAACTTCGGTGATCTTACGACAACCTGTGTTTCCAACACGCCAAACCGTTCGGTGCAAGGATATATCTTATCACGCCGATGCATCTTAGAATGGTATTCTCAATCGGCTCATTGGGCTCATCAAATGTTGAGTGCATCAAATGCACTACAAGAGCTGATGTAAAACTGACTTCATGAAAAATGGATGCCAAGTGACTTCTTTGGTAACAAAAACGGAGGGCCGCTTGATACGCATGTGGAATCTGTTATCAAATTTGCAGATTAATTCTTGGCAATTACCAGACTGTTACCTGAGAGTTGTAGCTATTTAGTCAGAGTTAGCTAAACATATGTAAATGCGTTGAGTTTAGGTTATAGGTAGAGTTTCAACGTCAATGTTAAAGTCTCTGCGTGAAAAATTACTACCTTACCGACAAAAATGCAGAGTACCGGACAATCACGTTAAGTGGAGCCACTGTCGTATGAATTTTAATTTCGATATTCCTCGTAGGTTAACTCGCTTTTGAAACTTTTCATGCTCAAAAAATCTTCATCAATGTTTACATCAACGATTGATACATATGTAACGATATTCATAAGCGAGTAACCTACTATAAATATCGAAATTAAATTTCATGTTACAGTGGCTCCATCTAACGTGAACTTCCGGTACTCTGCATTTTTGTCGGTACGGTAGTCATTGGGCGGCCATCTTTCACGCAGAGACTGTAACATTGACGTTGAAACTCTAACTATAACCTACACTCAACGGTAAATGCACATAGCATCAATCAAATGTACTTATCATTTAGTGACCACCGGTTTAATCCATTTCCCAAGTTGTTAATACACAAACACTGAATTGAAAAAAATCAATCTGAAAATTTGGTTTAGGAAAGTTCCCTGTCACAGTTTAGATTTTTGCAATTGATCTAGTCAGAGTCTTGCAGACGTATTTACCTGATTTTGGAAGTTGCGCAGCATGCCAAACTGTTGCTGTTGTTGTTGTTGAAACTGCTGTTGAAACTGTTGCTGTTGAAACTGCTGCTGTTGTTGCTGGAATTGTTGAATGCGTTGTTGTTGTGCCAAAGCCAACCTCTGCTCGTGAATTGCGGCAAGCTGCCGGACTTTCAGCATCGACTGCTCGATTTCCTCTTCGCTCGCCTCCGGATTCTGTCGCGGAAAAAGCGTTTCGTTACGTTTCGATCGCCTTATGCAGCTTGCAGCTTAACTTCTTTAAAGAACACTAGAAATCACATTGCAACTTTTTAAATTCTAGACTCTGACAAAGTTTTGCTTTTTCTCTTCTCGAACAATGTCAAAAGCAGCTCGCCAAAAAGTCTAAATTCTCCGGATTTCTAGAAATTTCTTGACGGGTGCACAAAGCAATGCCAATTTTCTTCGCCGGTAAGTTGTGCTACCTCTCTCTTTTCTACTTTATCACAACAAATATCCAGCCTTGTTGCACTCGATTCACATTACAATGAACTTATTAAAGAAATCTTACCGCCTGTGCAACAAACCATACAATCGTAAGGAATAAATAAAATCTCAAATTACGTAATAATGTAATGAACCAGATATCGAATGGAACCAGTCATCAAAACCAGCGCTGGAGACATTTCCAGCTAAAATCCTGGCAATTGCCAAACTGTTACCTGAGTAAAGTCGTAGAGCCAACTTTAAAAATGTCAAGACCATCTAGCAACCAGCGAGTTACTGCTACTGCTGTTCAATGTTTGTTCATTAACAGCTGAAGATATAGATTAATCTGCATTGACCTGGTGGTTACTAAATGATATTGACATTTGTATTGAGTAATTAGATACAAAAATACACTGTCAGGTAACAGTTTGGCAATTACCAATAATTTATGATTGTTTTTAGACTCATGTCTACTCTATCTAAACTTAGCACTAGTTTTAACAAAAACTATTTCAACTTGGTTTTGAATGCTAAGTGAAGAACAACTAAATTTCCCAACGTTTCGTAACTTTTACCTGTTAATTTTTCAAGGGACTGCTCTCACACTTGATAAAGTTACAGGTACAAGTTACGAAACGTTGGGAAATTTAATTGTTCTTTACTTAGCATTCAAAACCCAGTTGAAATAGTTTTTGTCATACCAATAATTTACCTGTGAATGTCACCATCGCTGGCTTCGATCACCGATTTCACATAAGTTGTTAACGTAGAAATATTGTAAATCGAATGTTACCTGGGAACGGAGCAGATTGCGGAGTGCCTCAGGGTTGTTCTTGAGCATGAACATGTAGTGATCCGTGTTCACCGGCGGCTTCTTCTCCTGCTCGTATTCGTCCCACGCCGCCTTCCGTTCTTCCTCGTTGAGTTCCTCGTCCGCCTTGTTTTCAAGCAGCGAGTCGTGCTCGTGATACGTCTCGATCCACTCTCCGTGCTCCTTCAGTAGCTCGGCAAGCATCCGATCCTGCGACGTAGCACCGAGTCAATGAGGCAGAGTGAGGATTTCAATTATATTTACAATTCTAAATTGTATGTTTGATTCCCCGTTCGGGCATCAATTTTTGAGACGGTTATAGTGTTCATAACAATAAAAAAGGAGTGTAACTGTCTCAAACCTTTGGCAAGATGGGCGTTGGTCGATCCTCCTTGCGCGCGTGATCGAACGTGTACATGGCCATGATGTCCTTGTTGGTGTAATGTCGATCAATTTGCTGCTCGTCTACCACACGGCACGACAGCGACAGCTTCGTCACTTGCCGTTCGTACACGCGCTCCTCGATCGTACTGTACGCAAGGAACCTGGGGGCGAAGGAGATCGCGTTCAAGAAGATTTAACTTCTCAATTATAACTACTGAATGGTCAGATCCTAAAAGTTCCAGGCGACAATAAGTGTCAAGTAAAATCTACTGAACAAATTAGGTCCAGTTTTGCGGTGATATCAGGTTTTGGAATGCCAAGAACAGTGGATTGCAGTGGTTACGGAATGGGTCGAGTAAGCTTTATTGACGTGCTCAATAAATCCAGTTTCCATCCCGTAAATGGATCTATCATGTCATTTGAGGGTTGCGATATGGTATCTTGACCGTTGGGTGATTTCATGTTTTGAGTCATCTTTGCTTTAAGACTAAAGAGTTGACTATAAAGAAATATCTGTAATGTGAACTGTTGTGTGATATTACCAATGATAATCGTAAGTCAATGAAGTCCAAGAAAACAATGATAACATGTTTTTAATCATTATGCAATAAATGTTAAAATGAACCATATTAATTTTGTGTAAATGCTGCTATCTTCAAACAGCAGAGAAGGGGAAGAAGTCAAAAGAGCAATGATCTGGTGAAAACTACAATTAGAAAACAATAATGTTGCAAATCCGTGGGTGTTAGTTGACGAGGCCAAACAAAGAGATGAAGTTTTTCAACGAGCTGATGACAGAAGTGCAATCCCGCGAGTGTTTCTCACCGGTAAATGTAGCAGGGCTTGACCTGACCAAAGCGGAAGACACGGAAGATGCTCTGCACGTCGTGCGAAGGATTCCACGAAGCATCGAAGACGACAACTCGGTTGGCTGCCACCAGGTTGATGCCAAGACCACCAGCGCGAGTTGAAATCAAGTACAAGCGACCTCTGCAATCGAGGTCAGGTTGACGGTAAATAAGTGCACTGGTGCTGCTTGGAGGGAATAATTGTACGTAGATACTAGATTAAGAGAATGATTGGCATTAAAAAAAAAATCAAACTGGGTTTTAGCAAAAATATGAAGTTATTCTGTCTAGACATCCTAAATGCATCTAACTAAAAAAAAGGGTCAATAATTCAAAGAACCAACACTTTCAATATAAAATGACCCCAAAAAGTTGGGTCGGAAATTAAAAAACTAGTGCTCGGACGTAAAGTAGACATAAGTATAAAAACCATAATGTAACCAAGAATTTGTATGTATTTTTTATATTTTAAATTGGCTCTAACCAATTTTTCTAATACATTTTTAAGAGGTTACAGTGTTCCTAATAATAAAATACCCCGTGCAATGCAAGCGATTGCAATTAGAATCAGATCCCTACCGGTGGTTGTTCTTGTTGTTGAAGATCTTGCAGTCCTTGTTGCGGTTCTCCGCTGTGACTGAGCCGTCGAGACGGAAATAGTCGAACCCTTTGACCCAGAACCCGGTATGTCCGCCCAACAGCGGATCAGATTCAGGTTCGGCGTCGTTGTTCTTGGCCTCGCGTTGAACTCGTCGCGTATCGCGATCGATACGTTCCAAGAACTCTTCGATGAGGCGCAGAGAACTTAAAGACTGGCTGAACACAAGCCTGGCGAAGCCAAATAAACTCGGTTAGAGAATGGTTGTTTTTGATAAACAGTAGAGAACGTAAGTTTCGAGTCTTTCACTCAAATTAGGAGCAAATTCAAAGGTGTTTACTTCAGAAAATTACAAAAATTTCCTTGGTTGTTTTGTCCAAAAAGTACCATTCTCTCTTTAGCTAGCCTATTCTAAAAAAAGGATTGATTGAATTGCTGGGTTTAAAGACGCACTGTTTTAAGAAAGGGCCATGCGGCACTGGTCTAATGGCGTCGGTGTATGAGTGGATGATGATGAGGATAATAATGAACCTAGCCTAGCCTAGAAGCAATGACGGGAAACCCTGTCAAAGAGCCCTAATGTCGCAGAGCACCAAGAAGACCACCAGTTTGACGTCCCTTCCGAAGGACGGTACAACACCAACAACAGTATTTACGAAGAAAGAACAACTTTTATCCCTTCACTGGTTTTCCGGGTCATATCCGAATGGATATGATTGTAGGATGGTCTCCAGGACAGTGTTGCTCATCACAAAAATGTACTTATCTGGAATTTTTTGCCTAAATCTTCATTTTTTATATACACTATGGATGTCCATGTACAAAATACTACTAAAAATGTATAAACCAAGCAACAATCCCTCAGGAAAACAGCAAGCCATCAAATCTTCAACTCACAATTTATCGCCGATCTTCTCGCACTCCTTTAGCATGGAGAAAAGCAACGCCAGCTTGCCACTGCTGTTGATGCCGTTGATAATATCATCCGTGCAGTACTCTCTCCACCACTCCTCGCTGCTGGCTGTTTCTGCGGGAAGGTCGATCACCTCGGGCTCTGGTTCTGGATCTCCTCGGAGTCGACGTTTCGGCGCCGGCTTGCTCGGCTTGCTGTCCGAACCGCTGCCGCTGCTGAACTCCGACGATGTTTCGTTGTCGTCGTCGATGAAGTCTTTCAGCGAGCCTTAATTGGGGAACGGTAGCGCGTTATTATTCACAAGCTGGATCAATTATTGGCTAGCTGATAGAGCTGGAATAATGCTGGCTTTTTTTTGCAAAGTGAACAAATTTAGCAGAAAAAAAAAGTAGACTTAAACTAATTTTTAGGTTACCAAGGATTAAATGCCAAGGATAAAAATGAACATTCGAGTGGTACAATCATAGGAAGCATGACCTACAAAAAAACAATCTGAATAAGTGGGTATGTGGGTTATTGGTATTGTTATCTTTATGTTAAAAAGTGCACAGGGTCAATTTGGAGCTAATAACTGTACGATGCCAATTTTCTTCTCCATCCAGTTGGGCTTCCCCTCTCTTTCTGTCTTCACCTCTTGGCAGCCTATTCGAACTGCACTTTACGTTACTTATAGATAACTATCCAGATCAAAGATCTACACTAAAAACACAGTCCTTGTTTTGTACAGAAGGAGCGTACTCAAATCTGAAAATTTGGATTCCTAACGGAATACTAGTTCACCTTTTCCCATGGAAGTTAGAGAGATAGTTTTAAGATCTTCGATTGTAGACGTAAGTGAGCTGCCCTTGATTCGGAAAACTTGCAACGGCTTGGCAGATGCCGATAGATCGACAGCCAAGCCCGATTCTCGTTTAATATTTTGCCGAACTGCATAATTTGCCAGTCTAAGTCCTTCCGAAACTTTGTCGACCCCGTCGCTCGCAGCCGACGGTAGAATCACAGAGAAATCTGCACCGACGTCTCCGTTATCGGAGTAGACCGTCACGGGTTGAATACGATATTTCCCTTCGTTGACACGTAGCGCCGTGAAACTCAGCGGTATTTGCACGGTGAAGATCTTGTCGGTGTTTTCAACGGATTTGTGGACGAGGCTCATGGCACTTGCTAGGGTGCAGTCGAGACCGATGACGTGGGTCTTTGGCTGGGAATATCGGCGAGTGACGTTGGAGGAATCTCGGAGAACGTGATTAGAGGAATTCACAAAGTTCACTGTGAGTGACCGGGAAGACGAGATGATGGATCGACCAGGAGTGGGCCGCTTGCCTGTCAAGGGAAAGGAGATAAAGGGTGACATGTTGGAAGGGAGCGGTAAAGAAATCGAGTTAATGTTAGGTGATGGGAGTTGATGGGTGTAGAGAAAAAAACGTTTCATTCAGAACGAAAATTCACATCAAAAGAAAAAAGAGGCAAAGAGGAAGAAAACTTACCGAAGATGAAAATGCCGTTAGGGACACATGCAAAGCTGTACGACATTTCCGCTATGTCGTCTTGTTCATGCAGAGTAGAGGATTCAATTCTTCAAACCTCATTAAATTGTGTTTAGTCTTTCCCTTCCCTATTAACTATTATATATGACGGTCTTTTAACACTTCTACCAATACCATAAAAAATATCACAGCAAAAGAATAAAATCACACTTTTGGGGGGTGTTACTTAATAGGCAAGGAGAGAGCGGATGCACAGGGCCGGAAATTATTTTTGTCTTAACTAAGACTCGACTAAATACTAGAAATTAAGCGTTTTCCTTTCCAGCTTTAATCTAATCTGGTCTACATTGTTGTCAAGATCACCAAAATTTCTAAATTTAGCCAGAATCACCACAGCGCCTATTTGTGAAGAGATTTACCTTCAGATTCATCCGAATTTTCTAGCCCTTTTTCCGCGACACCCTCGTCGTGGTACAGAAGAACTTTCGGGTGCGTGTTGATCCTCTGGAACACATGCCAATCGGGCAGCAGGCGAGTGTCTGCAAGGAAAAAACAACTCTTAAAACCAGCCCAGACACTTCAACCACCGGTGATCCCCCTTTACTAATTTATTCAACTCACAGTTGAGCTTTCAACTCACAGAAACATCTGAATTCCAAGGTTGGAAGTTACTATAACAATTGTTTCGGCTCACTGTAAAACCAGGTGTAGCAGAAGTTTTAAAATCAGGTTCAAGGGTTGGTTTTATGTCATATTTGATGGGGCAAGTAACTCTGCCCCACTGCAACCTTGTCGTGTTTGACAGAGTTGTTTGATAGAGGTGCACTTTTCTTGCTCCCAGGATTTTGACACCATACTTAGAGAATAAATTAATGCACTGACAGCTAGTGATCAGTTTGGGTTGGAGCCGGCTTGACGTACCTTCCGAAGGACGGTACAACGCGAACAACTCGTTCCATGCTGTCGAGAGGTTAATAAGCAAGGCGAATGAAGTTGCTGTACTAATTTTCATCCCTCCAACCTCTCTCACGAACTGAACTGGTCATGTGTATGATGATCACCTATCCAATACCTGACCCAGCTCAGTGTTGCTAAGCTTAATTGAGCAAATTAGATGCAAACTTTCTAAAAGGATTTAAGTTAATTTGACATTTGCATTGAGGTCCTACTTTTGACTCCGCTCTGTATCATGGCCAGACCGGAGAAGTGTTCGAGGAAGTGCTGGTAGATCTTGGCCTGGGACTCTGACAGGCGAACGCTGATTACATACTCCTGTTTCTCCGGCAGGAACGGCATGAGCTCGGCATAGTCGTATCGCTGCAAAGTACCGAAAGTTGCGTGAAGGTAAATCGGAAGCTTAACGTTTTCGTTCGCTGTTTCCTAGTGAGTTTGATTCTAAAATGTATTTGGTACAAGAAGGCAAAAGAAAGGATGGTACAACTTGGCAGAAACTTGATATGTGCGTAATAATTTAACTAAAATCCCATTAATTTACTTTTGGTTTACGCCTGACGACAAGCTTTGTGCAGGTATCTCGGTATCTCGATAATTATAATCGGATCGGCTTACCTGTACGATTCCGTCGAGCATTTTGTGAAGCACGTGAGCTCTGCGCTTCATGATCTTGACGTCGTGAGCCGTTGAATCCTCGTACTGACCGTTAGTGATCGGGTTCACGAATCGGTTGAGGAACTCCTTGCGTGTGCCAAGCAAGTTGGGTCGTACGAAGTTCACCATGCAATGATCTGGAAGACAGGTTTTTGGCTTGAAATTTATTCACAGCTAGACGTTGGCCCACGAATAAACATCAAGCGGACGATGTAATCCAAGCTTTGTGATGGGGCCCGTACACAACATACTTAGCACGAGCAAGAGCTCTTCTTAAACTAAATATCCCAAAGAAACGTAGTGCTGGTTCTATAACGATTGCAGTTCTTTGGCTTCGACGATGACCGAAGATTATGCAAAGACAAGGCAGAAAAATGATATTTATACCAATTTTTAAGCCTTGCATCAATGGCTGAATGGCTAGGCCTTGCATCTTGCAGCTTCTGCTTCTACATATGCTGTTTGTGAGTTGACCATAGGGGTTCATATTAATGTTGAAACCAATTAAAAAGAAACCAAAAGAAATTGTTAAGAAATTAACTAATCTATAGTCTATTTCAAGAAAGTGTTTATTAAAATGGGATGAAATTCTCAGTGTTTGCAAGTCTAATTCTTTCCAATAACGGACTCACATTCGACCAAGTTGTTTTGCAGCGGCGTGCCCGTCAGTACGATACGGCGTAAAGTTTTCACTTTACGCATTGCCTTGGAGACGGCGGAATCCTCGTTCTTCAGGAGATGCCCTGATGAAAACAGAACGCAGTTAGTACGAGGCTAGTCCTGAATAAAGTTGCTTCGTTCTTTACACAGAAAAAGCATCAAAGTTTACTGCGTAATTAATTACTTAGCAAAAATAATGAACAATACAATAAAATACTACTCAGCTTATCAACGCAAATTGTTTTGTAGGATTGACAGTCGTATAGGGCCTTCTAGAGTACGAAAAACTAGAGTTGAATCCCCAGATAAGGAACCAGTTTCAAACCAATGAAACAAACGTAAAGCTTCAACAATCGATTCCATACCCTTTTTAGATGAAATCTGATTCAAATTGCAAACGCTTGCAACGCTCGGGGTATTCCATTATTAAGAACACTATAACTGTCTCACAAATTGATGCCCAAACAAGGAACTATGGGACTAAAAAACTGATCCCCGTTTGGGCATCAACTTTTGAGCTAGTATTTGTAATATTTAGATTCCATACCCTCATCGCAGACGACCAGGTCAGGTCCCGGATCGACCAGAGTTTTCTGCCACGACTTCTTGATATGCGCCTTTAATTTCTTGACGTTGTTCATGCTGAGCGTTCGATAGAGTTCGTAGTTCATCACCATGACGCCACCGTTGCGATGCCACTCTTCCAGTTTGTGCATTCGCTCCACGGGCTTCTTGTACCTGCGGCAAAGCACGGCGATTTACAGTTTTGTTCGTTACTGACTGGCACTGACTATGCAACATAAACGGATCGACAAGTGCACCCAAAATTCTTTGTTCGTTGAGGGTGTCAAATTTGCCTACACTGTTCCTATCCTGTAGAGCTAGGATAGTTATGCAAAATAAAACATTGAAACATGCAAAAACAAATGCTCAAATATGCAAAACATGCAAAATAAATCGTCCAATATGCAAAAACATGCAAAATCAAAATTTAATATTCGATGGGATGGGATTTAGAATTATCAACATTATTGTAAGAAAATCAGTATAAAAACACATTTTTCAGTTGAAATATTGTCAAGTTTTATTGAAAATTAAAATTAATTAAATTGATTTTTTAAAATTTTATGACATGTCACAAGAAAAATTAATTAGGCTATGCCTAATTGAAAAAAAAACTTGTGGAATTAGTTGTTTGCCAAATTTCTGCCATATTTGGCTGCACAGTGTGAAACAAGAATCATTTCAATGTTCTTTGAAGTTAAGCTACATCGTCGGTCGGAGAGAATGTTTTTGTATGCGGAAAACGACCTTTCCACATCACACGAAGTTACTGGCGCATATTTAAAATTAGTTAGCTGTTTGGCCGTTAAAGATTCAGTGAGGATGCATCGTTCCCCCGCAAAAATGGACTTGATGCCAGAAAGAAGTTTGTATGATGGATTCTTGTTGAGCACATAATCAAGTTTGTTCAATACTACTTTTGCACGACCCCCGGGAGCTTCTGACAGTACTTCACGAAGATTTTGTATAATCTGGAGTGTTGCTACAAGTGGTTCTCCGATTTTCTCCAGCTTTTGTATCACTTTGGGTAGTTTGCCAAAATGGGACTTGATATAAACAAGGTCGCACAGAATAGATGGTGACTCGAAAGCTTCCTGGGCATCTTTAATGCTTGCAGCATCTTCTGGGTTAAACAACTTCACCACCTCTTTAATCTCTTCGAAGTGATCACAGTAAAATACGGCTGCGAGGATCCATGTGCCCCAACGAGTGATTATTGGCTCGGGAGGCAACGGTACGTCGGGAAGCATTTCCCGATAAGTGTTGATTCTTGATGGTGCCTTGGAAAATATCTTCTTAACACATGATATCAACTTATTCACTTCATCATACATACTTCGTATGGTCTCAGCCACACGGTGGACAGCATGGGCCAAACACGTCAAGTGGTGCATGTTGTGGTAGATGTTCTGCAAACCCTGTCCCGCTTTGACCATGTATGGTGCTGCGTCAGACAGCAATAAAAGAACTTTGTGGTTCATTCCACCATTAGGCCAGAGGGATAGAAGGCCATCATTTAAAAATGCTGACACCGTTTTGCTGTTTGTCTTTTCTAAAACTCGAGAGCATAGGAGATGTGGAATGCCCGGCTCCTTTTCTGATAGTTTACCCACTATCAAGTTTGCAACGTAGCGTTCTAGAACATCTGTCGTTTCATCCATTGACACCCAGATGTCATTATCACCGATATCATCACGAATTTCTTGTAATGCTCTTTCGTACGATTGTGGAAGGTATCCTTTTCTTAATGTTGAAGGGTCAGGAATGATCTTATGCGTATACTTTTCTAGAAAAGCCTTCAGTGTGGGGTCGGATAGTTTTTCCCAAGGGATGTTAGCCGAGATCAACGCATTGCATAGCTCTGTGTTGAACTCACTCGGTGACGGTCCTGTTTTTGCTGGTGTTGTGATGAATGATTGCCGAACAATAGCATTACTACTTGCATCTTCCTTCTTTTTAACTCGGCCGATGTGAATTTCTGACCGCACGTGTTGATCTACTTGGAACTTCTTTGAGCATGTCACCTATAAAAAATTTAACTTTAAAATCTTGAAACACAGACAGATAAAACTAAAACATGACTCTATAATTTCTACAGTTTTGAAACACAATTAAAAAATATATTTCAAATAAAGTTTTAGTTCATTTAACTAGATTTATTCTATTAGCAGTCATCTTATATTAGAATATTAATACAATGTAAACTAATTTGCATTGCAGTTATATCTTACCTGTCGTTCACATGCGTTACAGAACATAACAATTCCATCGCAAGACAGATACTTGTGGTCTTTTGCCCACTGTTTCAATTTAACACTTTGTGTAGCTTTCACTGCTGGCATCTTGGTGGATGGTGATTCACTGTTTGGCTGTTCACTATGCACAACAATAGTGCAAAGCACAAAGCAACAATATGCAGTTTGTTCCCATTTGTTTAGTAAAAATTCTATGAAGCCAATCAGCAAGAAGCTACCAGTCATCCCTCTCACTCTTAGACCCCCTCACCCTCTTTCTCAGAATACTACCTAGCTCCACAATCTTTATCTGGCCACCTGCATTCTATGAATGGGATAACTTGCCTGTCAAGCTTGTCAATACAAGAGAAATCTTGATACTATTTTCATGCTTTTGGGTAAAACCCATTCTATTTTTGTAATGCTATGAGAAAAGAATACCTGAAACTAATCCACAAAACTCAAATACACCATGTAGGCCCTACATTTGGAAATAAATTAGTAAAATTACATTTTGCGAGAAAAGTTGAAAATATGTATAAAAGTAAACGTAATTGTGTCGTAAATGATAAAAAATGCCCAAATATGCTAAAACATGCAAAATAAACCTTGAATATGCACTTTTTGCCAAAAATGCCCAAATATGCAAAACATGCAAAATAAAAGTGGTATATTTAGATTCAGGGAGGTCTGAAATGGATAAAAATATGTTTTTGCATGGTCTTGTAAGCTTCATTTCAAACATGCATTTTGCATAACTATCCTAGCTTTAGTAATTAGGATATCATGAAACTTTCAAGACGTATTAAACAGCAGGTTCGATATTAGGTGTAAAAGATTGAAACTGTAACATTGGAGCAGTATATTTGTGAAAAATGTGTCATCATCAGTAACAGTAGTAGTTTGCATCTTACACAACCATTTGTACAACAACACTTCATAATTACCATAACCATAATCATAAATATTATTAATAAGTAATAACAAATTGTATTAAAATATAGATAAGTAAGCTAGACCTTAATGGTCCACCATATATTTGGATAGCTGTCGATTTTTCAATAAATTGATTTTCGCTCTCAAAAGTATTTTAATCTGTGTATTTCTTCTTCTTCTATATTTTTGATGGCCTTGGGTTGTGCATCTGGTGCATATAGGGTGCCAAGAGACAGAATATTGATTGTGGTACAGAAGGAAAGAGAGATGGGGCGTAAATGGCAAAGGCAACTTCGTCGAAACGTTAAAATTCTCAGGAATTCTAGAAATTTCTCGACAAGTACACCAATTTTCTTCTCCTTAAACTGCATTCCCTCTCCCTGTCCTTCTTCATCAGAATTAATGCTATGTAACTGTAATATGGCACTCCTCGACTACCGGTTCTTAGAGCCCTTGTAAGTTAGAGCACCCGTTGCTCAGCTCATTCAGAACTAGATCACCCAGCTCAATCACTTACTTGGACAGCTCGAAAACATCGACTTCATCTTCGTCTCTCATGTCTTTGAGCCAAATGCGGAACTCGTTGACCCAGTTGAGCGCGGTGCTGAGCGGACAGACGACGAGGACTGTCTTGACCTGGGTCAAGGAGTTGGTGAGCAGGGTGTGCACGAGGGTGACCACTTGGAACGACTTGCCGAGACCCATGCAGTGGGCAAGGATGCATCCGGCGCCCTTGTTCTTCTCCAGCTGCTTGACTGACTCGTAGCAAACGTTCCACATGAACTCCACGCCACGAACCTGTAATAGATTGACGGTATTTTAGCTCGTGATTTTAATTATAACGTGAAAGTTGCCAAGTGGCCGGATGTTTCTTGAGGTGAACAAGGAAAGAGCAAGTCAGAGCAACTTTCTGGAGAAGAAAATTGGTGTCGCGTGTTGCTTTCGTCACAATTAGAGAAGTTTTAAATTCTTATGTAACTTCTCTTTATCATCTTTATTTATCCATAACTTCTCTAATTTTGTTATGTAACTTAATATCTACATAACATCTCTATCAATGACAAGGGCAACAAGCCAAAAAATTAGTCGAAAATCTCGGGAATTCTACAAATTTCTCGACAAGTGGACCACGCGATTACTAATTTCTTCTCCGGTAAGTTGTGATCCTCTCCATTTTCCCTCTGCGCCACAATTAGCTAAATTCTAAACGCGTGTTTTTGGCACTAAAAAAAAACATGTTGTATTTTGTATGAGATTTGTAGGCCGATAGACATGAAGGTAGTTCATGTTATTTTCACAAATATCTTGTGTGCAAATATCTTTGTGTAATCTGAATATTTTACGAGGGCTTCGCAAATGTAATTTGAGTTCCGTTGTAGGATGAGCGTAACGATATTTTGGGATGATAAAATGTGAAGCTGATCCATAGTAAAGATCAAAGCTAAATACCTAAAATTGACAAAATTAAGCTGGAAATTTGTGAACAAAAAGAAAACACGTAGGGGCTCAAAAATACCATAACTACTTAATTAGTAAGTAGTTCACATTTTTTTAAAGTTTGTTGAAATATCGAAGTCTTTCGACTGTACAACTCCAAAACGGTTACACAAAAACTGTAAAATTTTCGTAAATTTTGAATAGATTCAAAACTATTTTACCGATTGAGCTGAAAAACACAGGGAGTCAAAGTGTGCTCTGAAAATTTAGTTCAAATCGGAGCACGCATTTGGTCGCTAGAGCACGGACAAAAATGCGAAAACACAAAAAAAACACACACAAGCAATTTTTGTTTTTTTGGTGCAAGTGAAATTGAAGATTTTGCTCCGCTAGCACCACTCAACAATAAATGTTGGCCTCTAGCAAGCATTTGCAATTGAAATCATATTTTACCTGATGAGGTTTCAGCTTCTTAACAATAGAATCGTGGACTTTGACAAGTTCTTCTTTCGTCTCCGGATCAAAGTCCAGCACCAGCTTTTCCGTAACCACTTTTACTCCGGGTGAGCTCTCGGCCCCATAAATCTGGTTGTACTGCAAGAGAACAAAAGTTAGGCGACAAATTCAGATCATATCCTAAATATCAAAGCAAAAATATTTAAAACAGCAGAAATGTTTTTGGATAGGAAAGAGGATCAGAAAAGAGTTGACTGATTATTGTTGTTTATTGACGCACTGTTTTGACTTCTGGCCATGTGGCACTGGTCTAGTGGCGTTGGTGAATGAGTGGATGATGATGAGGATGATGATGAACCTAACCTACACTGGAGGGGTGAAGAGGAAACCCGGTGCCGGCACGTAGCCTACTCCTGTCGAAGAGCACCAAGGGGACCACCGGCTTCACGTCCCTTCCGAAGGACGGTACAACGCGAACAACAGGATTCCTCCACAAATCCATGCTGTCGAGAGGTTAATAAGCAAGGCGAGTGAAGTTGTTGTACTAACTTTCATCCCTCCAACCTCTCTCCCGAACAGAACTGGTCATGTGTATGATGGTCACCCATCCAATCACAATAGGAAACAAAATGAAAAGGAGAACCAGAAAATCTCGCTCAGATATTTGATGTGAAATTGAATGTTACAGGAGTCTGTTCCTCTACACTAGGTCAGTTCATCGATTACAGTAAATCAGTAAAATGTCCGGTTATTTGAGTTTTAATCACAGTTTGGCTCTGAGGCAACAAGTGCTATAGATTCTCCTGCTCCCGTAGTTCCAAAAACTCTCAACTGATTCATTGAAAATATCATATGGGACACCTTGGATTTAGGGACTCCTACTTGTTGCCAACGTTGAATTGCCTGACTTCAATTTTGATCAGCTGGCTGGATCCTATGCTCTATCCATATTATTTGAGATTAGCTGGCTGGATCCTATGGTCTATTCACATTATTTGAGATCAGCTGGCTGGATCCTATGCTATATCCATATTATTTGAGATTAGCTGGCTGGATCCTATGGTCTATCCATATTAATTGAGATCAGCTGGCTGGATCCTATGCTCTATCTAGGTTATTTGAGATCAGCTGCCTACATCCTATGCTCTATCTAGGTCATTTGAGATCAGCTGGCTGGATCCTATGCTCTACCTAGGTTATTTGAGATCACCTGGCTGGATCCTCTGCTCTATCCAGGTTGTTTGAGATCAGCTGACTGGATCCTATGCTCTATCCATGTTATTTAAGATCAGCTGGCTGGATCCTATGCTCTATCTAGGTTTTCACATTGTAACACATAAATGTATGCTAGGCACAAACCAGCTGTTGCTTCTCTTCGATGCGTTTCTTCCGTTCGGCTTCTTCACGGGCCGCTCTTTTGGTCTGCTCTCCCACGCTTTCCTCCGTCATCACCTTGCGGATATTCTTGCGTCCTTTGCCGGGAGTGCTCTGCAACAGATTCGAAGCAATGAACATTTTAGTTTTTTGGGGTCAAAATGAAAGTAAACCTTCTATCAAAATCAAGGCCGAAGCAGAACTTTCCACGAGTAAACATTTCCACTAAAGCTGCTGCTGAGTTTGTATTGTACTAAAATTGTGACTCAGTAAATGACTGAAGTTAATAAAAATAAAATCATGCAAATCATGGAGTTTGTAGTAAAATGAAACTTTGCAACTCACATACTAATATCTTTGTATCTACCCTAAATTTAAAACAACATACAACATGCGCCAAGCCTAGAAGAGAGGAGGGGAAACGCGGTGCCGGCACGTAGACTACTCCTGTCGAAGACCAAGGGGAACACCGGCTTAATGTCCCTTCCGAAGGACGGTACATCGCGAACAACAGGATTCCTCCACAAATCCTTGCTGTCGAGAGGTTGATAAGCAAGGCGAGTGAAGTTGCTGTACTAACTTTCATCCCTTCAACCTCTCTCCCGAACAGAACTGGTCATGTGTATGATGGTCACACATCCAATACCTGACCCAGCGCAGTGTTGCTCAACTTTCATCCCTCCAACCTCTCTCCCAAACAGAACTGGTCATGTGTATGATGGTCACCCATCCAATACCTGACTCAGCACAGTGTTGCTCAACTTTAATCCCTCCAACCTCTCTCCCAAACAGAACTGGTCATGTGCATGATGGTCACCCATCCAATACCTGACACAGCGCAGTGTTGCTTAACTTCAGAGATATCACAAGAGTTTAAGTTAAACTTTAGAGTTGAAAGATTATCAGCCAATCACAGACTGTTTCCAGGTTTCCAGAAATTGTTATCACAATGATAACAACTTAACCCCAAATGTATGGGGGTTCAGAACCACACTTTTGGTTATTGCTACCACACTTTTTGCAACCCAAGTGTCCAACAATTGTAAGGCCTACTTTTGTTTCAACATTACAACCGGAAGCTGTCTGGCAATCACCCGAGAATGGAAACTCACATTTTGACTCGGATCAACTTCTTCAACATCCGAATCCGAGTCAGATTTCGGCATTTTTATACGACGGCGCTTTGCTTTCCTGGAAAGAACAAACCTGTTAGTGTCATTGACAGATTTCGTTTTTTGCGTAGAGTTTGAACAGACCAAGTGATCGAAACGCAATCAAAATGTCGACCGCGACTGCATTTTTTGTATTTGTATTTGTATTTTATAATAATAATAGTAATGGTTTTATTAGCAACTTAGGATTATACACAATAAGTGAATTGCACTGTCTGGTGGTTACTACCTATATACTAGAAAGTTTAAACATTTTACAATGTTACAATTTTGGCAAGTTCATTGAATGTCATAGCCTAGTTCCTCTGCCAAGGAGTGAGTGGCGTCCTATGTTTGTTCGATGAAACTTCATCAATAGTTAAATAGTTGTTTGTCTCTATAGGATACATTGGAATGTGTAGACCACAACAGTTTTCATATAAAATAAACAAATACATTAGAGGTCAAGAGATTTTAGGAGTACTTACTTTTTCTTCTGAGCAGAAGAATCGCTGTCTGAGGATTTGCCCTTTCTCTTGTGCTTCGATGGAATAACAAAGTCGTCGTCCGAGTTACTACTGGAAGAGCTTTCTACCGGTTGAACACTCGCATCCGAGTCAGATTTTATTTTGTTACGCTTTTTCTTCCCCGAGCTGGAAACAAAACAATTTTGAATGTTTATTTATTGAATTTATTTATATACAACTTAGGATTTATAAATCAACATTGTGATACATTGTAATACAAGTTCCTCTGGTGGTTGCATCTTGGGTTTTGGTTAAATCTAAGATTTTGTCATCCTTAGACTAAATCAAAACAACCGGCCATCGCAGCCTTGGAATAGATTAGTTGTGTTGAGAACACCGTGCATTAGAATTCTAATCCTACGCATTATTGGTGTTTGACATGTTGGAAACACAGGTTCTAATGACATCATCGAAGTTAAGCAACACTGCACTGGGATGGGTGTCCATCATACACAAGACCAGTTCTGTTTGGGAGAGAGGTTGGAGTGATGAAAGTTAGTACAGCAACTTCACTCGCCTTGCTTATCAACCTCTCGACAGCATGGATTTGTGGAGGAATCCTGTTGTTCGTGTTGTACCGTCCTTTGGAAGGGACGTTAAGCCGGTGGTCCCCTTGGTGCTCTTCAACAGGTGTAGGCTACGTGCCGGCACCGGGTTTTTCCTCCTCCCTTCTCGCCTAAGTTGGGTTCATCATCATCATCGTTCACTGACGCCATTAGACCAGTGCCGCATGGCAGGTTGTCAAGACAGTGCGTTATTAAACAACAATAATCAATCAATCATCATTGGTATGTGCGCAAGGATGGAATAATTGGCGACCAAACCGGGACACAGATACGAATCTGACCGGCAATCGGAAGGTCCCCGAGTTTGTATCCTCGTTTTACCATCCATCGTTTGCAGATTTCAGCTCATAATTGAAAAACACCAGGAAAACTAAAAATAATTATTTAAATAATTTAAAAATAATTACTGAGTGTGCAAATTTTACCTTTTTGGTAACAGCATAGCATCTCCTTCACTGTCACTGCAAAAAAAAATACTAATAAACAACAACTTTAGTTTTGCCATTTGGCTGTCGAATCATTACTTGCTCAATTATTGTACATAAATATGAAAATACTGACTACAGAGAAGAAATAATTTATTTTGCAATTGTTGTGTTTAATCTCATGTCTACTTTAACTAACCACAACTAAATTTCCCGAAACGTTTCGTAACTTGTACCTGTAACTTTATATAGAAAGTAACAGGTACAAGTTAAGAAACATTGGGAAATTTAGTTGTTCTTCACTTAGCATTCAAACCCCAGTTGAAATAGTTTTTTGCTAATTTTGTACTTCATGCAACCCTAATTATTTTTTAAACGTGCTGTAAACCGTTTGGTCAACTGCAAGATTTTACGATCCGGAAAAATATATCAGTTTTCCGTCTTCATTCAATTTCAAGACAAATTTGACCTGCAAATCAGTGAATAACTCCATGACTTTTGAGTTACAGATTGCGATCAATGTACCTGTTGCTGGAAATTTCTGGTTCGTTGTCTTTCTTTTCCTTGAGAAGTGCTTCCTTCTTTTTAAACTTTCTCTCCTCGTCGCTGGAGTCAGACATCGAGAGGTTCATTCGGAACAGCTTGCCCCTCCTGTCTCGTTTCTACAGAAAGAACCGATTTTAGAATACAAATTGTACTCAAATTAATGCCACCTGGAGAGATTTGAAGAAGTGAGAGCGAGCACAACTTACTGGAGAAGAGATTTGGTGTCATGTGGTGTCTTTTTGAGAAATTTCTAGAATTAAGATTTTGACGCTTTGGCTTGTTGCCTTTCATAACATTGACAAAGGCGAAATGACAAAATTGCACTACGCGACCCCTTTTTTCTTCCCCAGTAAGTTGAGCTCCATTCTCTTTCCTTCTTCACCACAATAAATATCCAACTTCTTGGCGCTCGAGCCAAATTGCGGGGATATCATTTAGCTTGCAACTTACCATCTTGATATTTTACACTAGCACATTACGCTAATTAAAGCTAACCTAACTGAAATGCTCCTTGGGTCGTGTCGAGAATGAGTATGTGCACTGGTGGTGTTAATATCGCAAGTTAGCTGACTGATCACAAAATAAAACTGAATATTTAAATTGTAAAAAACAAGTATTCACACATTTTTACACCTGAAATACAAGGCGTCCCATACGAAAAAACAATTATTTTCTAAGAATTTAACTTTCCATAGCAAGGCTACGAATTCCAAACCTGCCACTAGCCGTTCCCATCTAACAAAGGAAGATAAGTCAGCTCCTTTTCGTCCCTTTTCAGTTTTCAGCGGTGAGTTTAACACGGTGAGTTTAAACAGCACAGAAAGTTACAAAACCAATGTCATACCTTTTTGGGAATAATATCAGAGCAGTCCGAACCAGATGCATTTTTCCCTTCTTCATCATCATCGCTACCGCCTTTCTTCGACTTCTTGGATTTAGTTTTTTCACCGTTCTCGGCCTTCTCTTTTGCATCTTTCTTGGGCGTTTTCTTCTTGGGGTTTTCCTTCGATGGCGGATCGTCCGCGTCTTCGTCAGACGACGACGCCAGCAGCTGTTCTTTCACCAGACGGTTGTTCATTTCACTCAGTTCCTGTTCCGTGAGTTCTTTGTCCACGGCGTTCGAAACATCCAACTCATCTGCAGCATCTAGACACATTTTAAACACGACGTTAACGTGGTTTTAACTTGTGAAACTCGTGCTATTTGTCACTGCTATTTACGCAACACCACTAGTTACCATTTATCGATGGTGTTACTAAAGATATTTATCACAATTTTAAATGCATTTACTGCATGTAAAGAAATAGAAGGAACATTGAATGATTTTTATCATCCTGACAAATTTTCAATACTTCAAGACAATGTGTTTATTTGTATAAAACCAACGACTTGTTGTAAAAGCAAATAAAAATGTACCATGAAAGCTTGGTTAGGTTAAAAATTACCAACTCAATCTGTGTCTTGAGCAACAGCGCAAGTTGTAAAGATCTGGGCATCAATAACCCATCAACTACAGTAACTTTTAGCCTTGTGGAAACCTGCGACTATTTGTTTTTTCCAAATTGTTCTTACCTTCAGCTTCTTCGGATCCGGAATGTGGATTTTCAGTCTCTGCGCTCTTTGTCTTTTTGGATTCCTTTGCGGCCGGTTTCTTTTTCTTGAGTCGTTTCAAGTCGTCAGCCGAACCACTTGAAGAGCCCGAGCCACGCTTGGACCGATTGCGTTTGGTGGCAGTTTTTAAGTTGATCAGCCTAAAGAAAATATAAATGACAAACCGCCGATATAAAATGAGATCCACACTTATATCACTGATTCCCGGATTGGAATCTGTCATAAAGACATATTGCCAGCGTTCTTCTCTAGCAAATATTTAGCCTGGAACACGTAGCTTGTTGTGTATTCTTTAGCGAAGTGAATTTGATGAGAATTACAGTTCTCATCAAATACACTAAAATCGTCTCAAAAAGCCAGTGTCCAAGTAGCTCAATGGTTCAGAGCAACACCCGCGATAGGTGGAGATCGGGGTTTGAGTCCGCGTTTGGGCATCAATTTTTGAGACGGTTATAGTGTTCATAATAATAAAATACCCCGCGCATTGCAAGCATTTGCAATATAAATAAGATTTCATCCTAATTTAGCGAAGAGACTTCCGGCACAGATTTAGCTTGCACAGATCGACCAAGCTTGTGGGGTACATCTTCGCAACATTGAAATCGCGGCAAAATGTTAGCACAGCGATTTTGAGCGAGAGAACGAATGTGTCAGCTGTTCGCTTCCGATGATAATCAGTGCAAACGAGACATAACTAAATTGGGAATAACTCTTTCCTCCGGGAAAGGCCAAACTATTCTAGCGCCGTGGCAAGCAAATGCTATAAAAATGTGTAAAAGTTTTACAAATTTGTTGCAAAAAGTATTGCAGTTTGTTAGCATCCCAAGGTTTTAATGCAGGTTGGAATATCCTGTGACTGAGTATTCACAGCCTTGTGGTTCTACTCCTTACAGATCCGTCATTCTCATCGAATACACTAAAATCCTTTAAAAAATGATGTGTCAAGTAGCTCAATTAGTTAGAGCAACACCTGCGACAGGTGGAGATTGGGGTTCGAGGTCCCGTTTAAGCATCAATTTTTTAGAGGTTATTAGTGTTTCTAATAATAAATCACAGCCTGTGATTGGCTGGCCTAAGGTCTGGTTTGTGGCAACAGGTTAAAGTCCTTTATCCTAACAAAGGATGGTGGCAAACATTATTAAGAACAAAACACCAAATTCTCACCTTGCAACCGCAGAACTCTCATCGTCGCTGTCGCTTGCGTTCTGCTTTTTACTCTTCTTCGACTTCGGTATCTCGTGGATGCCGTACTTCGACAGCTCCTCGAGTTCCAGCCTGCGGAGCTCAACGACCACGGTTTGTTCCAACTTCTCGTCGTTGAACGAACGCAGCAGCCGCCGATCGAGCTTTGACTGCGATTTCAAGCTCAGCTTCTTCTTGGCGCTACGTTTAGCTTGCGACCGCTTCTTAGGTTTAGCTTCGTCGTCGCTGAAAGCTCCGTCTTCATCTCCATCCGACAAGTTTTTGGAACCGGGCTTGGTTCTTAGCTTCTTCTTGGTGCTACTTTCAACGGCTTCCCGCCTTTTAGATTTAGCTTTGTCACTGAAAGCTCCGTCTTCATCTTCGTCCGATGAGTTCTTGGAACCGGGTTTGGCTCTCAGATTCCTCTTCGACGAAGTCTGCGATTTCTGAGCCAACTTTTGAAGCGGTTCATCGTCGCTGGACGAAGCGAGGAGGAGGGCTTTGGCTTTGTCCGGGGAAAGTTCTTTAGAAGAAGAAGACTCTGCCCGCGTGTCTTCTTCGGTCTTGCCGTTCATTACACGTTCGGGAGACGATTCATCGACTTCCTCTTTCCGCGCCGAGTTTACCGGTGGATCTTCGTCCGAGACATCTGCCGGCTTCGTCTTTCGCTTGCTCTTGGGACAAGCCGGCGACTTTACAGACTTGCTCTTCGCTTTGTTAACGAGGACCGGCGTTGGCGACATCGAGTTCTCGCGACTCGCTCTCGGCAACGCGGCCGAAACGGGGAAATCTTCGGTGTCCGACGACCGGGCTAACTCACTGGCGGCTTGGTTAGCTTCATCGTTAGATTCCTCCGAAGACTGGCTGATTACAAACCTGGCTGATTTCGACCTGTCGCTTTTCGGTTTTTTCGACTTCTTCTTCTCGAGGCTTTGCGGTGATTTATCCACTTCGGTTTCCACTTCGCTGAAAAGATCATCCGAGTGACCAGCACTTTCACTTTTGGATGTCCTTCGTTCTTCTTCTACGTCTTTTAGACTGCTCGTGATTTTCTTGTGGTTGTAGGGTTGAGTTAGGTTACTGCTAATACTTCCAGTTTCGTTGATTTCCGTCGCCTCAAGAACGGGTTCTAAAAGAGATGGACTTTCATCTTCCAAATCGTCGTTTGGAAGATTGTCCAGATCACTAGATGCTGCCTGCTTCTCTTTCTTCTTCTTTGACACCAACCTTAGCTTTGAACCACTAGCAGGGATTGTCTCCTTCGATTCAACGGCCTCATCGTCGGTTGAACCACATTGTTGCTGCCATTGCTCGTACTCTTCCTCCCAGGCAGCAAGTTTTGCTTGCACTTTTTTAACAGATACGTCTAAAGATGCGACTTCCGAGCCGCACTCCCTGTTTCCCGATCGTACGTCCCGTTTCCAAGTCTTGTACTTCCCGGCGAACGCCGTCTGCAGGTTTTGTGCGTTTCTTCGAACGCTCTTCGACATCCTGATCATTCGAGTGAATATTTTATCAATGTTTCGAGCGTTTTCAAAGTCGGTCGTGCCTTTGATCTTCGATTGAATGATCTTTGTAACTCTACACAGAGATTTGCCGAGCGCGTGTGAAACGTAACATTGTTGCTGCATATATTGCATGATATTCTCCGATGACTCCTTGTCGACCTTCAGCGGCATTTCTTCGCCAGAATCCGAGTCTTCGAAGTCGTTAGTCGCGTTGTCAGCTGCGTTCACAGCTTTTTTGGGCGTATATGACAGATCTTCATCGACAACACGCACGTCGCCAGTTGACGATGACCGTTTAGATACGGACATCTTTGTCAACGAATTAGGAACTACACCAGATGATCGCCGTGCATTTATCGAAGCACTGTTGGTCAACTTAACCTCTTGAAAGTCTATATCCTTAGTGTTAACACCACTTTTTGAGATTACTTTGGAATTCATGGAAGTTTTGAGTATTTCGGTGGCTCGACTTCCAACACTGCCTGTACTGTGATCACTGTTCGAATTGATAACAGCACTGACATGGTCTTCTTCATTACTGGCATTAGCAGATTGATTCTGATTCTTTTGGGTTATGGTTCGTCTTTGCCTACTATTTTCATTACTACTTTCTAGCCTGGGTTCATCATTACCTGACAGGGTAGCTTTCTTAGAAAGATGCAGGGGTGAACGTTTGGTAGTTGAACCCTTAGTGTCAGAACAGTTGTCTTCACTGTCCGAATTATTCACAGAATCACTGCCAGAAGTATGGCCAGACCCAGTCAATTCAGCAGTAGGCATATTATCCATTTCTTTCTCTTCATCATCTGCACTGGTATGCCTGTTCTTCTTCTTTCTTTTTCCTGTATTGGAACTCCTGGTTTGACTATCAAAAAAAGCCAATTTATCAACACTTTCAGTACTTTCAGTGTGTTTCGATTGAGCAGCTACTCCGCGGCGGGCAACTTTACTCTCATTGCTCATCGCACTGACAGATGATGTAGGCCTACTGTCAGTTTTTGAGGTTAACGAGTTCACACCTCCCACATCACCATCACTCCCGCTTGATGTCGATTCATACTTCTTTCTTGTTCTTGTATTGCTTTCCTTAGACTTGCCTCCATTTAGTACAGGTTCATCACTCTTGCGCTTGACCCTTCCCTTTCTACCAATTTTGTCTGGATCTGTTAGACCAGACGACTTGTTTGATAGTCTTCGGAACCGTTTACGGGCACCTTGAACTTTACTGTTTTCCGTTTCCGATTCAGATTCTGAAGACAAAATTACCTCACCATCAACCCCATCACTATCAGAGTCAGGTTTCAGCATTCTATTTTTCCTGCGGGATTTTTGCCCCTTCATATTGTCGTCGTCCGGTCCAGTAAACAACTTCCGGCTTAAACGCGGTGGTTTGGTGTAATTTTTCCTTCTATCCAATTTCCGGCGAGCGATTGGACTTTCTTTCTTGGCTTTCAGTTCAATAAGAGTGGCATTCACCTTCTGTTTCTTTTCTCTGTTGAGACTTGCAACACACTGCTGAGCACCCCAGCAGAGTCCACGTACGGACCATAGAGGTTTTATGTCACAAATATAACAGTCCCAAGTTTGTTGGCCAGCAATTGCAATCGCAGCGTTACGACCAAGGTTACGCTTAACGCATACCTGAAATCACAAATCCCAGTGGCATATTATTTTTGTTTATTTATTTCAAACCCAGGACAATTACGTAGTAACTGTATAGGTTCTGTCAGTTGCCTTGCCTAGTTGCATAAGATGTTTATAGTTAGGAAATGAGAGAATAGCTACATAAATAAAGAGGTAAATAAAGTACAATATATATGTAAAAATTAACAATTTTGGACACTGAATATGGTGCTACTATATGTAATTCTATGTTCACATATAGTAGCACCATATTCAGTGTCCAAAATTGTTAATTTTTACATATATATGGTCGTGGAGGATAGGTATTCATCTAGGGAGTAGAGGGGGTTTTGGATAGGAAGTTTCAAAGGCTGGAGCAAAGATTGAAGTGTCGTTGAAATAGACACCGCTGATCTGTTTAAAAATCAAAAGTTTGCCTCATGAATTAATTGCCAAGCTCAGTATGTCCTTTCCTACCAGATACTTTTATTTTTATTATATATATTTTATTGTATCTAACCTTGCAAAAGACACAGGTGCACGTGGAGCAGCAAAACATATTTCCCCCATTGCCACACCAGCGACAAAATTTGTCTGTCCCATCTTCGTCAAGAGAGAAGTCTCCTTTTCCATAAAACTCCTTGCATTTCTGAAAGCCAAAACATATTATAGGTAGCTGGCCATATAAATCCGCATTAACACATAAGGTGGCAGAATTGAGAAGCTATTGGGCGATCTCAGCCTCTTTGTAGTTACCAAAAGTTGAATTCTAGCATTAGTCAGTAACTAGAAACAATTTCAATATGATGCCCGAGGGTATGCCGAAACTTAAACAGCTATCAGGTGCATCAAACGACACCCACTTTCAATTCCTCGGTACGTTTTGTTCCTACTTTCTCTTCCCTCGCACGTTCGTAGTTGTTAAAAAATTTTGAAACGAATTCAATGGCTTGCTCACCTTGCACACGGCCACTTTCAAGTACACATGGCTCAAGATTTCTTCACCGGATTGAATGAGGATTTTGTCACCACAGGTTGTACATTTGAGGCCTTTCTTCTTCAAGTCTTTATAATCATCTGAAACAAAACAAACATTTGCTTGACAAATATTCTCAGCCAAACAAATTATCACAAGTAGAACAAATTTTGGTCAACGGTAAAGCAATACTGGACAGGGTTTTGAATGCCTCATTTCATGTCTTCGGTGATTGGCGATTGGACAGTTAAAATAAAGCCCATTTCAAATGCCTCGTTACAGCTTCTAGCTGTTCTCCTCAAAGTTTCATCACATGCATGTATGCAATCAACTTTGATCACATAACAATCGAGCACAATCCTTTATCTAATGGCAATATCAACAAATCTGCATGCATCGGTGCGGGCTTCAACTTGCCCGATGAAGTTATGCTCTCTGCCAGGTTTGCAGGTTTGCAGGAGAGAGCATTCCTTTATAAGGAATGCTCTCTCCTGATGAAGTTGACTGTGCTTTATTTGCTTGCATTGAACCCAAGAAAAGAGAAGTGCATTGAGTGCATCCAGTTTCGATTTGGTTAGTTTGATTTAATAAAAAGTATTGCATGAAGCCATTAAGGGTGTTGTAGTGGCTCTTTTACAACGCACGTAACTATGAGACAAAACAATATTTTTGATTTTGAAAAGCGTTGATCTGTTGGCAAGTGTGATGAGTCGCCTAGTTTTTGTTTTGCCGCGATCGGACAAGTGGTTTGGCCGATTAGTTAGAAACAGTAAACCTGGATATAGACCTGAGTAAGCACCCACACCAACAGCTTTGAGCATTTCTGTTACCTAGTATCTCTGCAAAGGAATGCGAATGCCACGTACAAGACGGCTTTTAAAGACTTCGGAATATTTACACTAACTAGTCTGTACAATTTAAACGTATGCATGTTTACGAGCGATAACACTCTTCCTGGACAACAACCCTCCAAGGTATGCGACATGCTCAACGCAGTTTCTTTCTCATAGATCCTGCAGACTTAAAACCACTGAACTTGAGATCATCCAACAGGGAAAGGAAAATTAGGGCAGAGCTTCCAAACATCTTCAATCCATCAACATGGATGAGCCTACACATGGATGATGTACCTGTAACGAGTTATTTACTATCCATTATTATTACTATTACTTTATTTATTAACATTATTTATATTTTATTCTATTGTTTTCAGATACTTATAGGATATAATTTATCTTTTACTCAAACATGCTAATTATAAACTGTAATCAACAAACATGTTAATCCCTCATAATACTTGTCTAAGTTTCCTACACTACCACTTAAGTACAGTTCCTAGCTTTAATCTAAACTGAGCTCATATAAATACCATGTACCTAGTCTGCAGCACAATAAAACAATAAAAGGAGCATCTACATATCAAAAGAGGTGATGATACAATTCAAAAAAATGTCTAGTGGAGCAAGCTTTTCACACAACTGACATAGTTTTAAACAAACCTTTGTGGTAGCTTTACTAAATTCTTTGCATTAATGATTTGTATCACTTATTCATTTAACAATGTTCAAATAAAAATGGAGTTGTAGGAAAAATGGTTAAGCAGTTTGGCGTGACACTGCATTGTGTCAGGAATTGGATGGGTGGTCAAATTGTTTTATTTGGGAAAGAGATTAGAGGGATCGAAGTTGGTACAACAGCTTCATTCGTCTTGCTTATCAATCTCTTGACAGCGTTGTACCGTCCTTTGGAAGGGATGTTAAATCGGTGGTCCTCTTGGTACTCTTCGACAGGCGAAGACTACTTGCTGGCACCGAGTTTCCTCTCCACTGTTCTAGGTTAGGATCCACATCATCCTCATCACCACCAACTCATTTAACGACGCCATTAGACCAGTGTCACAAGGGCCATTGTCAAAACAGTGCATCACTATATACTTCCACAACAAACGAATCAATCGATCAAACCCCAAAGAGGCAGTTAAAGGAAATAAAAAAGGATCAAAATTCAAAAGATAACTCACCAAATGGGAACTGGGTTTCCCTGTATTTAAGTTCTTCTTGGGTTATGTCGACGACAAGAGATTGGTCATGTTCTCGGTTCCTTTTTGAAAAAGAATTCTTGCCACCGCTCGTGCTGTCAGAATCTGTCAACAAAGAGACTGTAAAAATAAAAGGAACATATTTTCTTAATATTTTTCCAGTATGATTAAGTTTGCAGTATGCTGGTAAATAATATATTCAAGCTAAGTCACATTTCAAATTACACTCTCTCACTTCTCTCTCAATTCTCTGTCCTTAATCATCTGTTAAAATCTCCTGTTAGTAGTTTGTTTAATCAATGTTTTTAATTAATGTTAGTTGAATGTTAGTCGTCTGGTATAATCATATCTTAGTAGATCAGCATTTACCTAACCTCACTAGTACCTCAGCTTAGTAGCTCGTAGCATCAATGTATATTTTGTGACAATCCCACACACAAGTACAACTTAGGTGGGATTTATCACCACTTCATTTTTTGTTTCCTATATGTGTACCTAAGATGCATTATATGTGTATACCTAATTGTGAAATTGTGCTTCGAACAGGCTCTTTTCAACGCGTAACAAAAGACGAAACAATATTTTTGATTTTGAAAAGCGTCAGTCTGTTGCCAAATAGTGTGATGAATCGGGACAAGTGGTTTGACCGATTAGTTGTATCCAGTAAACCTGGATAAAGACCTGAGTAAGCACCCACTCCAATAGACCTGAGTAAGCTCCCACTCCAATAGACCTGAGTAAGCTCCTACTCCAATAGACCTGAGTAAGCTCCCACTCCAATAGACCTGAGTAAGCTCCCACTCCAATAGACCTGAGTAAGCACCCACTCCAATAGACCTGAGTAAGCTCCCACTCCAATAGACCTGAGTAAGCTCCCACTCCAATAGAGCTGAGTAAGCTCCCACTCCAATAGACCTAAGTAAGCTGCCCCTCCAATAGACCTGAGTAAGCTCCCACTCCAATAGACCTGAGTAAGCTCCCACTCCAATAGACCTGAGTAAGCTCCCACTCCAATAGACCTGAGTAAGCTCCCACTCCAATAGACCAGAGTAAGCTCCCACTCCAATAGACCTGAGTAAGCTCCCACTCCAATAGACCTGAGTAAGCACCCACTCCAATAGACCTGAGTAAGCTCCCACTCCAATAGACCTGAGTAAGCTCTCACTCCAATAGACTTGAGTAAGCTCCCACTCCAATAGACCTGAGTAAGCTCCCACTCCAATAGACCTGAGTAAGCTCCTACTCCAATAGACCTGAGTAAGCTCCCACTCTAATAGACCTGAGTAAGCACCCACTCCAATAGACCTGAGTAAGCTCCCACTCCAATAGACCTGAGTAAGCACCCACTCCAATAGACCTGAGTAAGCTCCCACTCCAATAGACCTGAGTAAGCTCCCACTCCAATAGAGCTGAGTAAGCACCCACTCCAATAGACCTGAGTAAGCTCCCACTCCAATAGACCTGAGTAAGCTCTCACTCCAATAGACTTGAGTAAGCTCCCACTCCAATAGACCTGAGTAAGCTCCCACTCCAATAGACCTGAGTAAGCTCCTACTCCAATAGACCTGAGTAAGCTCCCACTCTAATAGACCTGAGTAAGCTCCCACTCCAATAGACCTGAGTAAGCTCCCACTCCAATAGATCTGAGTAAGCACCCGATACAACAGCCTTCGGCTAATTGGCGTTTCAAGGTGGTATTGAACAAGTGCTTATAAGAAGTCGAAACGAGAGTAATCTTACCAGTTTCATTTTCAAGCGGCTCATTATCACCCATGCTGGGCGAGCCGATAGAAATGTCCAAAGACGACATTGCACAGATGGCAAGACGCCCGAGAGGGGCCTGCAATAAAAAGAAAATCCACTTCAAGCTTTGCTGCTCTTTGCCAACTTCAAATTAACATGCATTCAGCCGTGCACAATTCGTAGACTTTTCTTTAGCGGGGAGGCGACACCGTCAATTGACAAGGCCCATACTTTTACACATTCTAGTGTTTGACGTCAAATAGATTTGGTTTCAAAATTAAATTTCAAAATCAAACTAAAAAAACTATTATTTAAACATTGTATATTATTATGAACACTGCTATTGTCTCAAAAATCAAAATCGTCGCAAAAAGCATGTGTCCAAGTAGCTCAATGGTTCAGAGCAACACCCGCGATAGGTGGAGATCGGGGTTCGAGTCCCCGTTTCGGCATCAATTTTTGAGACGATATTGGTGTTTATAATTGAATAATTCATGATTGCAAGCGTGCGCAATTGAAATAAGATTTCAAATACATTTTATATTCTTTATTCTTTATTGGTTTCGTTAAGAGAAATTACTTTATTTTGCCGACGCATAAAAAGAGTTGCCATTTCTGCATTTTTTCATAACACACAAATTGTACTTTTATGTACGAAAGGTAAGAAACCATCACAGGAAGGCACAAAGCAATTGCATCAAGATAACTTGTATTAAAAAGAGAAAGACGATTTCACAAAAGTAACCATTAATAATGAATAGCAATCATCAAAAACCTTAAAAAACCTTCAGACCATAAAAACTTAAAAATAAAGACAGATTATACTACAAGAAATGCTAAAAACCTGTAAATAATTTTCTAAAGTAGGTATAATTAATTATAATTCATTCTCTAATCCTCTAAGGCAAACTCTAATGGCACCTGCCTGGTGACAGGACAGGCAGCCTTGAATACCCTGATCCCTGATCTTGAACCCTGATCTCCACCTATCGCGGGTGTTGCTCTAACCCATTGAGCTACTTGGACACTGGCTTTTTGACTTGATTTTAGTGTATTTGATGAGAATGATGGATCTCCAAGGAGTAGAACCAAGAAGCTGTAAATACTCACAGTCACCCTGATTCTAGTAACGCTAAACTACGCCACAACCTGTCAATCTCAAGTAACTCGAATTTGACGTTATATGCGTCGTATTTAGATGAAATATTATTTAACTGCTAACCCTTGCAATTTAAATAAGATTTTATCAAAACCAATGGGCTTTGTTTCTAGTATAGTCATTTTTCTGTACAAATAAGTGTTTAAAAATGCTTCCTTTATGCTGACAGGCAAGTACCATGTCTCGCAAAGTGTCTCATATGTTAAGGAGAACAGAATTGTAAGTCAAGAAACCAGGTTTCCAACATAAATCACATTGCAAATGATGGAGCAGAATAAGACAACATAAGTACTAAGCAGTACCAATTTTTTTTGGACAGTGACACAGACCTAGGAATTTATTTATTTGTTCACCTAATGGGAAGGTACAGTGGTGCACAGGATCAACAATGAGTGGTACACAGATTCAACAATTGCAAGTGATTTCCTGGCGCAGTATTAAGTAATCTTCGTTAAAATGTAAACAATGGAAGACAAAATGATAGTTTTTAGACTAATGTCTAAAGAATATGAAACGATCTGGTTATGCCTCTGTACCTAACATTCAAGTGGGTGCAAAATGGAGCGAGGTGGTGAATGTGATTTAAGTGATGTTAGTGATATTAATTAATTATTGAAATTTGAGCATCTTCTGCAAATATATAAAATATGATGACATGTTGGTAAGCACAATAAGTACCAATCAGCGTAGAATGATAATTATTCTATGGAATAAGCGTAAAAAATGACAGGTTATGAGCCTTATTCTAAGGTACGAGATTCAAGATTCTATCTATGATTCTATCATATTCTATTATATCCTATGACCATAAAAACTAAGACATAAGCATTGAAAAATGATAGGTTATAAGCCTTATTCTATGGTACAAGTGTGGTACAAGTACGAACAAAGTAGGAAGTAATATCATGAGGGGCTTGAATAATAATACAGAAAACTCATAAAAAGTCAGTTACCTAGAATCTAGAACCATAAGAAAACTATTAGAACTTACGAGATTGTTTTAAAACGAGCAGTCCAGAAAAAAGAGCGCGAAACTTTTGCTAACAGCCATCACGTCTTTGGTTGCTGCCCAAGTTGTTGCTGTCAGTGTGGAAGAATGTGTACCCTGCTGCTGCCCTCTGCATTCAATGAGCAAACTAATTCACCGGTCATGGACAAATTCGCGGTGAAAATGAGCTGACTATTGTGAAGGTGTACAAAGATCGTTTAATGTGTCAAAAACCTTTCTAAGTACAAATTAATTTACCCGCAAGTCGTTGAAATCAACGCAATTGATCTTAATTATCCGCGCAATTGATTTTGGGTGTACCTGAGTTCAGTTCGCGGACTTTTTTTTTATGTTTTTGTCTAGAAAATTTATTATTTTGCACAATTACACAATTAATCTGATTGATTTTGGTGTGTTTAGGCTGTTAGTATTGATAACAGAGCATAGTTTTGATGATATCGATGCCCTTGAGATAATTACTTATGTCGAGATGACTCTGAAGGTGGTCACTTCGTTGACCTTTAGGCTGTTTTTCGCAATTTTATTTTATTTTGGTGTGCTGCAGAAACGTACGCACAAATGTTGGAGATAACTCGCATTTTGTTCTATATTAAATATGAGAAAACCTAAATGTGTCGGTCGTAAAAAGTGAAATATTAACTATCCGATGACTGTACCAGTGATCATTTGCAAAAAGTTAATAATGCCAGAATTTGAACCGTAATTTGCTGGTTGCAATAACAAAAAAAGTCTCTCCAAGTACGTGGGTGTTCAGCCAATAGGTTTCTATTCTAGACAAAAAACGACAAAATCATTTTTTGGGAGATTTCAAAGGATCCGTCATGTCACTTGCGCTGTAAGGTATACCAACACAAAAATACAAGAGAATGCGAGAGTTGCAACAATATATTGTTATTTGCCGTGCATTTTATAGTGAACTGTGGCATATGTTTGATACATTTTCACATTCCCATTGCGTTTTTGCAGTACATTTAATGGAGACGATACGACAATAATACATGATTAAAGTAATTTTAAAATTAAATGCATTGTGGGTTCATGTACTTGTGACGTCACACAAATCCTTGCCTCGCGGAAATGGTTAACCAAAGATGGCAGTAGACCCTCAGATGTTTTTATTCTTGTTTAAATCGAAATATCGTCGAAAATGTTACTTTCGCAGTGAAATTTTGTGTTTTATCGTAGTTTATTCCTTCGTCTTTCATGTAGTGTTTAGTGGTAACTGTACAAATGTACAATGTGTAAATGGGGAATGTGTAAATGGTACTGGCTGCGTTTGTTATGATGGTTGGCAGGGGGCCTCCTGTCAATTTTGTGGTGGAAAAGTCAGGTAAGCTATTATTTTGTAGAAAATCATAGTTAAAAATGTTAATTAGATTGGTGAAAAGCTATTTCAAATCGTTTGGGCACATTTCTTAATCTTAGAAAAGTATATTACTGAAGTTTAAGATTCCCGTTATGTGAGGTTATGTTTTAGTTGCTCCATCACCTAATTAAGTGGTTTTTATCTAAATCGCAAATAAGATATGAAATACCTCCATTTTAATTATACCCTACGATGCATATAAATATATTTATATATTTTTTATTTTAGATTGTCTGATTCTCACGGTACTATTCATGATGGGCACAGCAACTACTCAATTGACAGCAAGTGCTCGTGGTTGGTGGATGCAGGTGGAGTCGCAAATACAACTATACGTTTGCATTTCGAAGAGTTTGCGACGGAATGTGGCTGGGATTATCTCTATATATTCGACGGTGATTCCGTCCATTCACCTTTATTAGCGGTATTCAGTGGATTAATGTACAAGGAAGGTTATAGCATTCGAAGAATCCCAGAAGTAGTCGCACATTCTGGCTCAGCATTACTTCACTTCTACAGTGATGTGGCTTACAATATGACTGGTTTTAATATAACTTATAGGTATGTTGCTTTGAATACAATTTCATTGTTCTATTAATATGTTTCCAATTGTAATCTATCCCACAATATTTTCTACCTACATTACTAGGTTGAATTCTTGCCCGAGCCGTTTTTCGCATGTTAACTGCTCTGGTCATGGTGTCTGCATTGATGGCATCTGCACGTGTGATGCAATGTACACAGGCGAGGGTTGCGACGTTGCTATCTGCCCAAACAACTGTACCAAAGAGAACGGTGTGTGCAACCGTGAGAAACACAGATGCGACTGCAAGATTGGTTTCAAGTAAGTGGTTTGTTTAAGATATTCTGATTAGCTGCTGACCATTTTATGAGTAAACTTTGTTTCACGTATTAGATGAAATCTTACTTAAATTGCAAACGCTTGCAATGCGCGCGGGTATTTTATTATTAACAACACTATAACCATCTCAAAAATTGATGTCCAAACGGGGACTCGGACCCCGATCTCCACCTGTCGCGGGTGTTGCTCTGAGCCATTGAGCTACTTGAACCCCGGCTTTTTTGAGACGATTTCAGTGTATTTGATGAGAATGACAGTTCTCCATGAGGCTGTGAATACTCACAGTCACTCTGATTCTAGTGACGCTATATCAAGTCACAACCTGTCAAACTCGAATAACTCCAATTTGACGTTGGATTCCTGGCTACATTCTCATCAAATAAACTAAAATCGTCTCAAAAAGCCAGTGTCCAGATAGCTCAAATAACACCCGCGGAAGGTGGAGATCGGGGTTCGAGTCCACGTTTGGGCATCAATTTTTGAGACGGTTATAGTGTTGTTAATAATAAAATTGTTTCATATACTTTATTGTTGATTTGGAACACTTTGGGTAACTCTTTATGCTTGCAGGGGAGATGACTGCAGCCAGTTACTAGCGCACGGCTTCTGGGAGGTGGTCATCCCCAAGGACTTTGTCCCAGAAGGTTCTGCCTCTCACAGTGCGACTGTCTGGAGGGATTCACTCTACATCATCGGAGGGGAATCGTATCATCGTGCTAAGATGATTTACCTTTACGATTTCAATGGTAAGCGACATCATTTTTCAACATATTATAACCTGTATTTATACACGTGACCAGTTCTGTTCGGGAGAGAGGTTGGAGGGATGAAAGTTAAGCAACACTGCGCTGGGTCAGGTATTGGATGGGTGACCATCATACACATGACCAGTTCTGTTCGGGAGAGAGGTTAGAGGGATGAAAGTTAAGCAACACTGCGCTGAGTCAGGTATTGGATGGGTGACCATCATACACATGACCAGTTCTGTTCGGGAGAGAGGTTAGAGGGATGAAAGTTAAACAACACTGCGCTGAGTCAGGTATTGGATGGGTGACCATCATACACATGACCAGTTCTGTTCGGGAGAGAGGTTAGAGGGATGAAAGTTAAGCAACACTGCGCTGAGTCAGGTATTGGATGGGTGACCATCATACACATGACCAGTTCTGTTCGGGAGAGAGGTTAGAGGGATGAAAGTTAAGCAACACTGCGCTGGGTCAGGTATTGGATGGGTGACCATCATACACATGACCAGTTCTGTTCAGGAGAGAGGTTAGAGGAATGAAAGTTAAGCAACACTGCGCTGGGTCAGGTATTGGATGGGTGACCATCATACACATGGCCAGTTCTGTTCAGGAGAGAGGTTAGAGGGATGAAAGTTAAGCAACACTGCGCTGGGTCAGGTATTGGATGGGTGACCATCATACACATGGCCAGTTCTGTTCAGGAGAGAGGTTAGAGATATGAAAGTTAAGCAACACTGTGCTGGGTCAGGTATTGGGTGGGTGTCCATCATACACATGACCAGTTCTGTTCGGGAGATAGGTTAAAGGGATGAAAGTTAAACAACACTGCGCTGGGTCAGGTATTGGATGGGTGGCCATCATACACATGACCAGTTCTGCTCGGGAGAGAGGTTGGAGGGATGAAAGTTAGTACAGCAACTTCACTCGCCTTGCTTATCATCAAAATTGGATGGCGCCTTGTTTTGTATATTGTTTTCCACTATCAACAAAATTCAGAACTTTTCAGCACGGCGGATCCAACCTAACCCTCCGTTGTATTTTCCCGTCCAGGCAACGTCTGGGAAACGCCACACATGGACAGCCGGAGCGTGCCAGGCCCGCGCTACGCCCACAGCAGCGTCTTGTTCGGGGACAAACTGTACGCGTACGGCGGCGTAACATCGCACGGCGCCATCTGCAACGAGCTGTGGGCGTTCGACGTCAGCGCGAAGACGTGGGAGAACATAACGGTGCGTGGGATGCCGCTGCAGTCGGCCGGCCACACGGCCAATCTAGTCACCGGCAAGAAGCAGGAGCGGATGGTGATCATCTTCGGTCATTCCCCGGTCTACGGCTACCTGAACACAGTGCAAGAGTATTATTTCGGTAAGTGCTATGTAAATGTGACCAATATTTTAGACTCATGTCTATTTTATTTAACCTTAGCACTAGTTTTGACAAAAACGGTTTTGTTTGTTCATTGTTCAAACTTCAAAGCCAAAACAATGACAGCAAAGAAAGAATGTGTCACCCTTGACAAAAACTATTTTAATTTGGGTTTTGAATGCTAAGTTAAGAAGAACAACTAAATTTCCCAATGTTTCGTAACTTGTACCTGTTACTTTTTCAAGGGTCAGAGCAGTCCTTGGTAAGGTAACAGGTACAAGTTACGAAACGTTGGGAAATTTAGTTGTTCTTTACTTAGCATTCAAAACTAAGTTCAAATAGTTTTTGTTAAAACTAGTGCTAAGTTTTCATCAAGTAGACTTGAGTCTAAAAACAATCATAATGTGTAGCCCTGTTCTATGATAATCAATTGATTGTCAAAATCACAATCTCAGTAAAACAAAACTGTGCAATTATCGTAGGTAATTGTAGCATGCTAAACGAGGCTTCTTCGACTTTGTGTTCAGGTACTCGAGAGTGGCGGACGATCGAGCCCCGAGGCTATGCGGTGAAAGGTGGGTTTGGTCACAGCAGCAGCTGGGACCCGCTGACGTCGATGATTTACGTCTACGGAGGCTACAGCTCCGAGAGTTCGTCTTCGCTGGCGCTAAGCAACAAACTCTTCTCCTACGAGCCCAACGCTCATATGTGGTGAGCGTGACATGAGATGCTGTTTAGTTGTTGATTTTGATAGATTTAAAACCCAGTTCAAATAGTTTTTGTTAAAACTAGTGCTAAGGATAAATCAAGTAGACATGAGTCTAAAAACCATCATAAAAAACCGAATGCTTTTGTCCCGAAGGCGGCTGCTGATGCCGGCTCCCTCCGCCCGGTTCCTGCACACGGCCACGTTCCTCTCCCCCGGGCTGATGATCGTGTTCGGCGGCAACACGCACAACGACACCGCGCACTCGCACGGAGCCAAGTGCTACTCCTCGGAGCTGCTCGCCTACGACGTCGTCTGCGACTCTTGGGCTCCGCTGCCGATGCCCGCGGAGCTGCGAGCGGATCTCGCGAGGTTCGGTCACTCGGCAGTCACGTTCGAGGACTCGCTCTACGTGTACGGAGGGTTCGACGGACAGATGCTGGCTGACATGCTCAAGTAGGTGGCGCAACGGGTGGTAGCTTTATCACAAGTGTATTGTGTAGAGGTTTTTGTTGGTAAAATAAGTTATCCGAATGCTGAATTATTTTTCCTATACGGTGCATTCCATTTGATGTAGGAAAATTTTGATACAAATGTCATAACAATTTGTCTCACTTTGCTGTATAGATTTGGATCAAAATTATAGAAATATTTACCGATTTCTAAGGCTGCTTATGAAACAAAACAGCAGCCTTTTATCAAAAGTGCCCCGAGAGAAAATAAATATTTAGTTCTGAAGATTTTTTATTTTTTTGTACCTATGATAAGAAAGGGATCGGCAAAGAGTCGGCCCAACTGTAATATACAAATCTATGGCAAAAGCTCACTTTATCAGGGACGAGTACTTTTTAATGACATCCCACAATCGTTGAAAGCACTTCAAGGAACAAAGCACTTCAAGACTGAACTCGAAATATTTCTCTGCAAGATATGCTCATATTCATTACATGATTATCATTCACATGTAGAAAACAGACTCTGAATTTCCTATGCTATTCTATTCTATGCTATTCTACTGCTGCTTCTCTCATTTGATGTATTCTGACGTATTCTATTACAAACCTTACTTACTCTGTAATGTATTGTTCCTAGAATAAAATATATTTTCTTATTATTAGTATTATTATTTTGTTGGCGCTGGTTAACCTGATAGCTTGCTTGTCCAGGTTCACGCCCGGTCAGTGTGGAATGCTGACGACGCAGTCTGCCTGTCTCGGGACCCGGGTGGGAGTGAAGTGTGTCTGGGACTGGCAAGAGAGCAAGTGCCAGCCGGTGAGCTTCGTCCCCAAGGTGCTGCTCTTCGACAGCATGTACAGGAACAGTCGTGAGATCGACAGCATGTTCAGGTGAGAAGCTTGTTAATCTTGTGCCACAGACGTTTCATTCTTGGCTTAAATTCATTCGCTAAACCTCAGGGGAGATCGTGTTAAGTTCCACGATATTTCTCTTGTCTACATGCTAAAAAACGTTTTTTTTTTTGGTATGCTATTCTACTACCCGGGACCTCCTGGTTTGGTTGCACATTTTTCTAGTCTAGCTTCCTTTCCATCATCCACTTGCTGGTTTAAGCTCCCTAATGGAAATGCCAGAAAAAACCAAAAAAACTGCAACAACCATATATCTTTTGAGATAACCAGGATTTAAAGAATAGTGACAGACCATTCTGTCCTGTAGCCATTAAATTAGCATCTTATCATGAAGTTGCTACGAACTCTTCCATACGAGTCACCTCGGCCTCTTCCCCCTTGAGGGGATCCCTTATCCCCCCTCGCAAAAGCTGGAATATGTGTGTCCAGATGGCTCAGTTGGTAGAGCACCCGACCGGCAATTGGGAGGTCCCGGGTTCGTATCCCGGTTAGGTTGCACATTTATCCAATCTAGCTTCCTTTCCATCATCTGCTTGCTGGTTTAAGCTCCCTAACGGAAATGCCAGAAAAACCAAAAAACACTGCATTATTAATTATGTTACACTTATTTTATATTATGACACTATATTATGTAATCATATGTGGTGCCAAAAATACACCGTAGACCTTGGAACTAGCAAAGGTCAGATTGCCTGCTAGCACTAACCACCGTTATACTTGTACCTAAGTTAGATAAATAATAAATAAATAAAATACATACAAAGAAACGCAGCTTGATGTCTTCGGGTTTCTTGCCTGTTCAGCCGATGCCCCGAGGAAGGTCGTTCATCGAAGGCTGCAGCGATTGTCAACAACTCGATGCTGTGCTCCAAGCTGAAAGACTGCGTCAGCTGCGTCCAGACCTCGTTCAAGTGCATCTGGTGCGGCACAACTTGCAGCTACGAGAACGAGAAGTGCCGAGAGAAGAGCAACGAGGCCGGCAGTTACTTGGTGTCGTCGAGGGTGAGTTTTGTCGGGCGTGTAGGTCGAAGTTTGCAGTGAAGTAGACAATCTTGCGGGGCTTTTTACGACTAAAATGCAATCTTAGCAAATGTCATAATCTCACCTTTTTTTTCCAACATTTTTGGATCTTTTTGTATCAAAAATGTTAAATATGTTAGTATTTTGAATGATTCAGCGTCATTTTTCTCACCTTAGTGCGATTAGTTATCTTTAACAAACGGCTACGGCAAAATAAAATAATTTATTATTCTTAATTATGTTACACTTATTTTATATTATGACACTATATTATGTAATCATATGTGGGGCCAAAAATACACCATAGACCTTGGAACTAGCATAGACCAGATTGCCTACTAGTACTAACCACCGATATACTTGTACATAAGTTAGAAATCAAATTATCAATATATACAACAACAACAAAAAACACAAGTCAGGTGGAGTTTGAGGTTCCTGTCCCCGGTTGGTTCTTATTTATTAAATTATTAGTGTTCCTAAGAATTAAAATATCGTGTACACATAACGAATCATCGGCTTCACAGCCAAACACCCGCTTCAACTCTCGTTTTGGCAATTTACTTTTTTTGAAAACTGCTTCTAACGACAGGAACAAGTTGAATTTGGCTCAAAGTCTTGATGCCGGTATTTTGGTCTGCAGCCCACCACGAATCTAGATCACTGCCAAGACAGCGTGGGCCCGACCTGTCACCAACTTCACAGCTGTCAGGCGTGTTCTTCGCATGCGGCTTGCAACTGGGACTACGAGGCGCGATGCACTGTCATCAACAACCTCACTTCTCATCACCGTGAACCTCACGTACGTAGAATATATAATCGTACCCGTGCTAGACGGAAAGATCTTGCTTGGCAATGTTAGCAGTCGTAACTTGCAGTGGATATCATTTAAGTTTATTATTATTTATTTATTCTCATACTTAGGCATGGTACATGTTCTTATGCAAGTTCTTAAATTAATAGGAAAGTTCATTTCTGTTAAATCATGATTGCCAATTGTATGTTATCCGGTTAGTGTTACGTTAAATTAAATTTAGTAATACAGTGAAGTTATACAATGAAATTAGCCAAGTTATTTGAAGTTAGCTACGTTATTTACAGGACTTGTCTTTTGGATTGTTCCTTCTTTGGTTTTCTCTTAACGGGCATCTAAATTCTAAGTTCTACTTGCAGTTACAAGTTCTACTTGGCCAGAAAGGAATATAATAATGCGCTTACCAAAGCTGTTGTTCATCATAAGAACCGTACACACCAGGAGCTGGTTTCTCTCTACCACACTTCCCGACCACTTGTTCTTGGCTTCCAAAGTTTTGACAAAAACATTTTAAACTGAGTTTTGAATGACAAGTGACGAACAACTAAATTTCCCAACGTTTTGTAACTTGCACCTGTTACTTCATCAATGGTTAAAGCAAATAGGGTAAAAGTTCAAGTAGTTTTTGTCAAAACTAGTGCTAAGGTTAGATAAAGTAGACACGAGTCTAAAAACTATCATAACTTTCAAAGTTCTTCTTCAACTCAACTTCGCATTGGCAGTTGGTCTATCTGGAGAACGGAGCTGCTTTATGTTAACATTCCTCTGTTCCCTCTGCGTGCAGGAGACAGTGAACACTTGTTCGACGAGCTGTGCCTCGTTCAGCAGTTGCGTGAACTGCACGATGGAGGAATGCATCTGGTGCCAGAACGAGGCTCGTTGCGTTGACAAGAACAGCTACACAGCTTCGTTCCCGTACGGGCAGTGCCGGGAGTGGACAACTCACGGAAGCCGGTGCCGGGCTATCGTCTCAGGTGAGTCCGGCCACTGCAACCTAAATTCAAACTTTTTCACTTTTCCCTATGTTAAAATTTTAAATAGTATAAATAAAAAAAAGAAGCTTTGTGAGTTGCATCGTTGAGTGTAGGTTATAGGTAGAGAAACAACGTCAATGTTACAGTCTCTGTGTGAAAGATGGCCACCAAATGACTACCTTACCGACAAAAATGCAGAGTACCGGAACATCACGTTAAGTGGAGCCACTGTCGTCTGAATTTTAATTTTGATATTTCTCGTAGGTTAACTCGCTTTTGAGACTTTTCGTGCTCAAAAAATCTCCATCAATGTTTACCTCAACGATTGATATACACGTAACGATATTCAAAAGCAAGTAGCCTACAATAAATATCGAAATTAAATTTCGTACGACAGTGGCTCCACTTAACGTGACGTTCCGGTGCTCTGCATTTTTGTCGGTAAGGTAGTCATTTGGCGGCCATCTTTCACGCAGAGACTGTAACATTGACGTTGTTTCTCTACCTAGAACCTACACTCAACGGTTGCATGCAATAAATAAATTTAAAAAATCTATCCAAGAACCTGTGCAGTTAGAATACTGAGTTAAAATTAATTTTGTCAAGATAAAAATTAAAATTCCAGCCCCGTACTGAAATACTTCGATGGCGTTTCTATTGGCTTCATCTTCCAGGCAAGTCTGCGTGCAGTTACTACTCAACGTGCGGAGACTGCCGGGACGACCCGGCCTGCGGATGGTGCGACGACGGCTCGGGCACCGGGCTCGGCACCTGTCTGCCCGGGGGAAACGTTGGCCCGGACATGCCGGACTACTCATGTCCGGCGGAACACTGGTTCTTCACCTACTGCCCAAGTACGCTTGCACTCCATCGATCGGTCAACATCTCTCTAAAGTCTCATAATATCGTGGGTCCAAAAATGTATTTTCTTTTTAATTTTTGCAGCTTGCCAGTGTAATGGACACAGTACGTGCTCGAACGGAACCAAGATTTGCAATCAGCCGTGCGCCAACTTGACCCATGGGCTGCACTGCGAACATTGCATCACCGGCTACTACGGGAATCCTGTCAATGGAGGGAAATGCGTCCGTAAGTTTAGTTTTACTTTAGTGTCGTCGTTCAGGGATTCCCAGACTACCAGCTGATCTCAAATAACCTGGATAGCATTTTTCTTATAGAGTCTTTGATGCCAAAGCTGCCATCCTAAGTGTCTCAAAGAGTTTTTAATTGATGTAATCGGTATTTTTTTAAGCTTTTTATGACTTTAATGGTCAAAATTGGATGCAAACGTGTCTCAAAACTCGAAAATTAGCATTGAAAACATGGAACAGCTTAGATTTAGAATTTCTACCTGATGCCACTTTAATTTTGATCAGTTGGCTAATCTTACATATTTGAGATCAGCAAGACTGCCATGCTCTTTTTGGTTGATTTCTGTAAATTGTAAAATGATATTGAAACTTTTAATTTTGTGTCACTATCGCATTGTTTTGTATCTCGGTTTTAGTTGGCGTTGACAATATGTATGTGATCTAGTGGCAAGTTCGTAATTTAAATACTGTATGATTTTGTGTGGTATTGCAAAGCATCATTAATTTATTTCAACCGTGAGATTTGAAGACGTAGCCCAAGGCAGACTATTCGTGAACACGATTGAAATGTTCAGAGATGGTTTTGCATCCAAGGCTGTATTCAATATTCTTGCAGGTTCTGGTCCATAGCAAATATCTTAAGTGAAGGCATCATGAAATAAAGATTTTCATATTATTGTGATATGCAAAAGCACCAAGGTGGAATCATTAGTTTAGGATTGCCATCTCCCATATGGCCAGCACTTTTATGAAGTAGCAATCATGCTACTTTCTTTCGTTCGGAGAAAAAAGAAAGTGCGCCAGCGTAGATGATGTTGGTTATAGCTGCATGGTCTCTCAACTACAGAAAATATCGTGCACGCAGTTTAACATTAGGGCTGGTCATCCTACAGCTAAAGGCTATCCTCAATCGATGTTTACGAATCAATTTCCAACTTACGACTCTGTCTTTCACAGCCTGTGAGTGCAACGACCAGGGCACGGAATGCCACTCAGACACCGGGAAGTGTTTCTGCAAGACCAAGGGTATCATCGGAGACCACTGCGAGAGATGTGACACAACAAATCATTACCATGGCGATCCCACTAACAAGGGATCGTGCTTTTACGATCTCACCATCGACTATCAGTTCACGTTCAACCTGTCCAAGAAGGAAGACAGACATTTCACGCAGATTAACTTCAAGAACTCGCCTCCTAAACCCGACGTGGACGCTGATTTTAGTATCACGTGTTCGGTGATGGCCAAGATGAACATCACAATTAAAACAGGTGGGTGTTTTTCAATGAATTCTTATTTAAATTACAAACGCTTGCAATGCGCGGGGTATTTTATTTTTATGAACACTATAACCGTCTCAAAAGTTGATGCCCAAACGTAGACTCGAACCACGATCTCCGCCTGTCGCTGGTGTTGCTTTAACACATTGAGCTACTTGGACTCTAGATTTTGGTCATGATTTTAGTGTATTTGATGAGAATGACGGATCTCCAAAGAATAGAACCAAGAGACTGTGAATACTCACAGTCACTCTGATTCTAGTGACGCTATATCACGTCACAACCTGTCAATTACACTAAAATCGTCTTAAAAAGCCAGTGTCCAAGTAGCTCAATTGGTTAGAGCAACACCCGCGAAAGGTGGAGATGGGGGTTCGAGTCCTAGTTTGGGCATCAATATTTGAGACGGTTATAGTGTTCATAATAATAAAAAAATGTGGCTATTTGATAGATATGGAAAGAAAAGCAAACTTTATATGGTCTTAGCTAGGCTTGGTTTCTTATCAACACCCACCCATTCATTGATACCCTCAGACCAGTGCCATAAAGCTCGTTGTCAAAACAGCGCGTTGTTAACTTTCTCCAATAAATTAAACCGAACGTCACTGTAGCGCTTCGTTGTGTGTTTTTTCTTCCTGATACAAATTATTTTACAAACCGTGCATTTGCTCGTATTTTCCAGCAAACAACGGTGAAAAACCGGTTTTAATCGGTCACAACTGCTCGACGTTCCGGTCCAAGTTCGCGAAGGCCGACCACAACTTCGGCGTCGAGGAAAACATAACGCTTACGACGTTCTACGTCTACGTCTACGACTTCCACCCGCCGCTCTGGATACAGATATCATTCTCGCAGTACCCCAAGCTCAACCTGCAGCAGTTCTTCATCACGTTCTCAACGTAAGTCATCGTATTATCGTTGTGGTGACGGGAATATTTGCTATCCAGAGCAAGGTATGGCATGCACTGAAAACTTACATGCACGTGCCAAAAAAAATATTATTTGAGCAAAAGTAACTGTATTTTCATGTTAAGGTAGTGTTAGCCCTGGCTCTAAATGGTTAGTATTTTTGAGGAATGTTTGAAACTAGTGTAAATTTGACTGAACAATGTGAAAATGATTTTTAAGTAACATTATTTCTTTCAAATTAAAAGTGTTGAAATTTTGAGCGGTCCAGCCTAAACTCTTTTTAGAGGAAACAGGCGAGACAAATTTTGAATTATCTGACATGGTCTTCTCTTTCTGTTGTTGGAATAGGAAAATGTTACAAATCAGTGCTAGTGAGCTCAGAAGTTAACTGTTCTTTTTATTTGAAGTTTTCAAAACTTGCAAAGTAAACTTAAAATTGTAAAAATGGCTTGGCTTCGCAGCCCACAGCAATCCCAGTTTCTTTCTAATTTCGGTTGGCAACTCTGCCGTGTTTTCACCGTTGATCTTCGCCCGCCGCAGGTGTTTCCTCCTCCTGCTGCTGGTGGCGGCCATTTTGTGGAAGATCAAGCAGAAGTACGACATGTATCGCCGTCGGCAACGGCTCTTCGTCGAGATGGAACAAATGGCGAGCCGTCCGTTCAGCCAGGTACGCAGAAATAGTTACGGTTTCTACTTCATGGTTTATAGTCAGAGAGCTGGCGTTAAAGATAACCGTTCCGCTGAGTTAACGAGCCAGCTAACGGTAGGTGCCACCTGATGGCACTTGCGTCTGTTTTTCAATAAGAAACCTTCACAATTGAATAATTACATCCCAAAATATTACTAAATGTAGGTATATCAACTTTTGAGGCATTGATGAAGATATGTTGAGCATATGAATGTGAGTAATCTGCAAGAAATAATGACCATCATATACATGACCAGTTCTGTTCGGGACAGAGGCTGGAGAGATGAAAGTTAAGCAACACTGCGCTGGGTCAGGTATTGGATGTGTGACTATCATACACATGACCAGTTCTGTTCGGGAGAGAGGTTGGAGAGATGAAAGTTAAGCAACACTGCGCTGGGTCAGGTATTGGATGTGTGACCATCATACACATGACCAGTTCTGTTTGGGAGAAAGGTTGGAGGGATGAAAGTTAGTGCAGCAACTTCACTCGCCTTGCCAACAACCTCTCGACAGCATGGATTTGTGGACGAATCCTGTTGTTCGAGTTGTACCGTCCTTCGGAAGGGACGTTAAGCCGGTGGTTTCCTTGGTCTTCAACAGGAGTAGGCTACGTGCCGGCACCGGGTTTCCACTCCTCCCTTTTAGGCTATGTTAGGTTCTTCATCATCCACTCATTCACCGACGCCATTAGACCAGTGCCGCATGGCCAGATGTCAAAACAGTGCGTCGTTAAACACCACAAATCAATCAATGAAAGAAATAACAAAATAAAATATCATAAAACTCATAAAGATGGTGGTTCCACCTATGAGCAACTACCATTGCCCTCAGTGAAGTCGAGGATTGGTAGTTTTTTTTACGTGAAGACAGTTTAACATGAGAGGTACAACTCTGAGTGAACTGATGTCCTGGTTTGACGGTGTACCACCAGGTGCTGGTGGAAATCGAGCTGCGCGACCCTTCGGACGACGATGACTGCGTGGCGGCAGCGGCTACTTCACGCAAGCGCAAGAAGCCGAGTCCGAGCCCGATCGCGCTGGAGCCGTGCTGCGGGAACCGGGCGGCCGTTCTTTCGCTGCTCGTGCGATTGCCGACCGGCGGAGAGGCGTACACGCCGCCCGGACAGTCAGGTTGGACACAACGACAAATTCAAATCCTGGGGTTGCTCATTTATGTACTTGTTTTAGAATGAAGTAGATAAGAAACTTGAACAAAAACTTTTTCAACTGGTTTTTGAATGCTAAGTGAAGAACAACTAAATTTTCCAACGTTTTTCCATACACATAATTGGTTAGTTAGTAAAAAAACGCCAATTCGTCTGGGATTTTATCTCAGAAAATACAAAATACGTTAGTTTTTTAGTTATTGACCCTGATTATTTTACTAAGATGCACTTAGGATGCTTGAACTAGGTAATCGATATAATTTTATGTGTTTTTTTGTTTTCGGAAAATTGTCTGGACTGTTCTTACCCTTAAAAAAGTAACCGGTAAGAGTTACGAAACGTTGGGAAATCTAGTTTGTTCTTCACTCAGCATTCAAAACCCAGTTGAAATAGTTTTTGTCAAGCCTAACCATTATCTTTCTGGGTGATATAAATTGCTTGGTTGGTCATTCAGTTGTCCTTCAAAGCTTGCCAGACCAATAACCACCGGCCTTATTAAGATGAAATCTTATTTAAATTGCAAACGCTTGCAATGCGCGGGGTATTTTATTATTAACAACACTATAACCGTCTCAAAAATTGATGAACAACCGCTGACTCGAACCCAGATCGAGTCTGCGTTTGGGCATCAATTTTTGAGACGGTTATAGTGTTGTTAACAATAAAAACCCACCAGCCTTCGTGGTAACGATCCCTTCGTAACAATCCCGTCAAAACTACCCTGTTATTTTCAGCCGGCCTGGCGATCGCGTCGGCGCTGGTTACGCTGGGCAATCCTCGTAAAGTGAGCCTGGATACGACCGGGAAGTCCGACTCAAAGAGCAAGTCTCGGAAGTCGCTATCCAGCCAGCATCCGGACAGCTGCATATGATATTACGACTACACACAAGCCATCTACAGCTAATACCGAATGACTACGTAACGAGAACCACCACGTCGACGTAAACCAAACCAAACCGTTGTCGAAGTTAGAATTTACCCTGTGTGCGAGCTGCGATGTAGAAGTCAGGGCCGATCGTTGAGGTAGCTTTCACGGATTCACCATTCTTATGGGAGAACGGCTGAACGAAAGAAAAAACTTCGAGGAGATTGGTTATTTTAGCATCGTAATAGTAAGAGAGAGATAAGATTACAAGAGAGGAAATTGTTTCAACAATCAGCAGTAAAAGTGAGACGAGACTTAGTTTTCAAATACTTCAGTAAAAACTTTATAGTTTTGCTTATAAATTTTAATCCAGGATCGGATCTTCTGTGAGCACCATCTGCAATAGTACCGTTCCTCATAATGACCCAGGTCCTGTTGTCAAAACAGTGTTGTTACATTTTAAAATACGCTTCGTTTTAGTAGAAAGACGCCCCCTGCGAACAGCCGAATAATGTGAAAGAATTCAAAATCCATTCTGGAACGTTTTGGTATCGCTTACGAAAACAATCATTTTGTACCTACTCGTTTTCCAATTGCGATGGGGACTGATGGCACCAAACCGTAAATATATAAAATACTCAATACCCCACAGCAAGGTATGTTGGTCGAAACGGATGGCAAATGACAAGATTGTTAAAGCAATGATTTACGCTTTGCATTATCAGATCCGGGCGTAGGCTGGGCGTCGATTAAAAAACTGGCTAAAGTATTTCTTCCTGTCTCTCTCGTTGCTAAGGCGTAAATTAAACCGACGATCTCCTCAGCCAGGGTTCAGTAGGCGTAGAAGGCCACGTATAGAGTGTAGTTTCTTGGCAAGGGTTAAGCAAGCCAACATTGCTAAAGATTTACTTGCTTACTTTTTAGCTCTGTTGTAGTTAGTCTCATGGGATGGTTGGAAGTGGTTTTAATGTGGGGTCGCACAGGTGCCAAGTGGAGTTTTTTTTTTTGGTAAGTCACATACTTCCTTGTTTTACCTTTCCTTCAATCGTAGGTGTGATACTGGGTTTCATGAGGAAGGCAATAAGAATATCGATTTTCAGTCGTAGACAGGTTTACTACCTCGCAGTGTCGTGTCCTATAACCAAACTTGCATTAACTTTGTGTCAACGAGCTGGAAAATTCAGTGGTCTGAAGTTTTGGCTGCGATAAATCTCACGTTAAGCCGCTTACTTGGAAACTATGAATGGTTCAAAACAAATCAAAGGTTTCACGGAGATTCTCGTAATTTAAAACTGTAAAAACCTCTATTATCAACGCTCTGTAACATAGGATATGCTAGTTGTTTGTCAAAGAAACGGTCGGTTTTGGTGCACCATCGAATCTCTTCGAGAGAAGAAAACGGTGCGGTTATTTAACGGTGGCGTGGTCGTTCTCGGTACTATTCTTCGGGGTTAGCTTTCTCGACATTCCCTTCACTCTAGGACGATTGCCGCCGACAGAAGTATTAGTCTCTGCTGACGTCATATTTAGTTGAGAATTACGTAACTTGTGTGTTCCCCTGCCATACGTTTGATACTTTCACGTAGATTTAGCTTTTATTTGCCCTAGCGGAAGTTATTTCAAATCTGCTTTAGGTTTATTATCATAACGATACGTGTATTTTAACCATGCTGGCAAAGATTTTTTGAATTTAAAGTGAAACGTAACGTGCGTTTAAAGGACTTTTAGAGACCTCCAAGTATTCCACCAAATTACTTAGACATTTTTTCGCCTGCTAGTGTGCGTGTTTTCTTTTCGGCGTTTACGAATTAGTGAAATTATTTATTATATTTTTGTTTTGTTTGTTATTTCTTGACTAGGACTAGGCTAAGCACCGAAGCAATGATATTAATTGTGGATTATGAAAATAATGCAATGAAGTGATTCTGGCAAAGCGTAGTTGTTGTATTGCCGAATCAAGCTGCAAAGTATAGATGAATAAGAGTGATACTGACGTGACATTGTTCAATCAATCATTTTGTAAAGGGGTGCAGTATCATGGACTGCCACGTGATCGACGATTTGTTCCAATATAGCCTTCTTCGTAACAAATCTTGCTCCTTGCAGCCAATAGAAACATTGATAGACATAATTAGCAACAATAATATGTAATCTCAATCTTAAACACATGTAACCAACAAAATCTATGTGTAATCAATTCAATTACCTATATCGGTGTAGCTGCAACTACCACGTAAAGAAATCTGAAATCAGAGAGCCTAAAACTTCAGCCTTTCCTCCTATATTGTACTATTTGTATAAGAGTGGTTAACGTATTATTGAGCTGGAGATGTTATATCATATTGGATTGGGAATGGAAACAATATTAGTAAAGTTATCAATAGAATAATATTTTTCTTGGCAAAGGTTGAGGTATTTTAATTCGATTGCATCTTCACCGTTGCAAATTAACTTCTAGTCGTTAGTTGGGTTCTTTTTTTTCTTTCCATGGCTGCTATGATCACTGTGGTACACCTAAATGACATTACTACATAATCGATTAGACATTCGATTCGTTTAATATGGCAATATTAATTTACATAGTCATAGGATAATATGTTGTTTTTTTTTACTGATGCCTAATTTATTGTACAGATTTATAATAATATTATAAATATTTCAGAGTAATTATAAATAACACACAGCCAAAATGTAGATTGAATATAAAACGAAATATTTTTGTCTTACATTTCAGAATGAAATTACTGCATGACAGAATTTGAATGTTTATATAGTGTCCACTATACCCTAATGCTTAAATATTATATGTATACATTTTATGCCCCACTGAGTTCTCTTATAGGTTCTTTTTACATATTATTTAATTCACAATGTTTTTAGTGAGCCATTAATTCTATTTTATTGTCAATTCAAATACCTATAGCCATGTAATTTTATAACCAACTTTTCATGACCAGCCAGCAAGAATACCTATCGCAGTCTCATCCGTATTTACTGTCTCTTCTTTGTCTCATCATTTTTCCCCTCAATTTTTAATTATACTCTTGAATAAATCGTGTACCAATTTTTAACGCCGCTCTGTTTTACTACCTACTTGAATTTTCTTATACTACCGAGCCTAGCACCTGACAACTTTGCTGTGGTTTTTAACCGTAAAACGAAGATACGACGGCTGAAAAGTCTGATGTATCGAAAAGGAGTGGTTTGGGCCTAGCCATAGCTGCATAAAATTTGCAAATCACAACCATTTTTTGTTCTATGTCATTGTTTTAGGGAGAATTAGGATCCGAGTTCTGAACCCACTCTAAAACACCTCCCAGTTTTTAGAGAGTATAGGTAGGCGTCGAATTTGCCCCATCTACCGTGCGTATTTTTTATCGTACGCCAGTTAAGCCCAGATAAGTACCAAGAGTAGAGATATGTGTAGCTACCAATCACGCATGTTTTAGTCGAAATTTCACGGACAAGAACTAGACACCCCTACTGTAGTTTCTTGGATATGACCTTCTGGACACTTCGGTGGACAACCCCGCATCTTGCCCCAGGGATGTCGTTGAAAGGTCACTGCGAGCGTAGTGGTCACACATTTTTCCAATCTAGCTCCCCTCCCTAGTCCGTAGAATTCTGTTACAGCCAAGCAATTTTTTCCCTAATCTCTAGCCTCGAGTTCCATACCTAGAGAGTAAATTAGTGTTCGAATCGGACGTCAAACGCGCTCTAATCACCGACCAACCATGATGTTTGAACTCTTATTCAAATTCAAACGAGTCAAAAGTTCGTTGGCTTAACTTACTGTGTGGTGTCTGTGTAACACAGGAGCGTCCGCAGTGTGGGAAAATTACCAGCATAGCCGTGTGCATTGTTGACTGGCCCGCATATGTTTAGAGTGAATGCTTGTGTTTTTTTCGTGCCATGTTCTGTGGAGGATCGCCACGAGTGTCTGGGCCACCTTGAAATCACGCCGACTTGAAGGTAAGGCCATCTAGATGCATTACTACTTAACACTCTTGGCCTACGCTCAAAGGCGATTTGGCGCTTTTGCCGTCTTCGTGAAGTTGGACTTGCAGGTCGTTAAAAATTCGAGGAAAATGATTCGTGACATATGGCGGTGTCAGTAATGGAACCTTGTCATCGGTACCCACGATAAAAAAATACCTCTCCACCCTTCGTAGTTAAAAAATTCATGAAGTAGATATTTAAACCTTAAAAAATCTGTTTGATCACTACAGAGAGCAAACAAAGGAAAGGAAATTGAAAGATATTTGCCCCTAGCCCAGATACCTATAACGGTCTGGCCCTATGCTCGAAAGCAGAGAAACTAGACACTAAAGGCAGTTTTTAAACGTGGATCCTCAAATGTAAACTCCTTGGTGCAGAGGATGAATCGAAGTGTAGGTCCTCAACTAAAACGAGAAGCACCCTCTCGATTGAGTTTCAAACTTCCTCCGGCACGTGGGCGTTAAATCGAGGTTCACAAGAAAATTACTAGAGACACAAACCACTTCATGCAATCAAAGTGCAATATAAAGTGCAAGTGTCAATAGGACAGTACATGTGGGTATTGATATGCAAGGCAATTGGCATAGATATAGGTATATATTTTGATGTGAAATCATTCTCTATTTGCCATCTTATCTTATTTATTATCGTTGATATTCCTTGTCGGAGTGTTTACCGGTGAGGTTGTATAGAATTATCCCGTCAAAAGTACACTCGATCATTCCATTCGGCAAACGAAAGAAATACTTCTGTCAAATAGGTGAGAGAAGATACTAAATAAACGCCTTTTAGATCAGTTTTTGTTGTAAGAGCTCAAAGGAAACATATTTATAACGTGGAATAAATGTCATATTATATATTATATGTATATATTATGCAATCCTTCTAATTCAAACCCATGCAATCGCAATTAAAACGTGCACGTCCCCTGCGTTCAGGCGTGTTGGTTATTATATTAAAGAGACGGCATTATTAAAACAACCCGACACAATTGTTCCTGGCAGTTCAGCCCTTAAGCGATAAATGGCGAACCATTTTTGAATATGCCCGTGAACTGGGCAAACATTTTTCGAATATATAAATCGGTAAACGAGTTTTACCGGAGGGTACTAAAATCTGTGCTGCTATCGCTCTAGACTCGCTGCACGGTGGACGTAATAACTCGACGACTTTTGGTGAGTTACGGGATATGGAGCTTTCGATGGTGCATATCGCGTAGCAAACAAGGGCCACATGGCGAATTGTCGACTGCTTTTCATGGAATTATACCCCTTAAACTGCGACCTGACACAAATTTAGTGACGTAGTTAGGATTTCACACGTCGGGAGATTTTAGGATAGCACAAAAAAAAACGGTTGGGGGCCGGCCATAAGAAAAATGTGAGTTAAGGTCATATTTTGGAGAAAACCTAAGAATTTCAAGAAAACATTTGAAGCTCTTCGGAGCTTTCTCAGGTCTACAATTTAATAAAAAAATTAAACACGACGCGGATCTTATTTGTAGGTCATACAGAAAAAAAATGGGGCTGTTAGCCAGGCATAAAATATCAAAATTCAAACGTGAAATAAATCAGACAAGCGCTCAGTATAGAGGCGCTTAATTATTTCCAAAGTCAAATATATTTTTCTAAAAAATAGCATGTGTCCAATGAGCGCCTGGCATTTCACGGTTGGCATTCGTGCTTGGGGTTTTCCCTATATACTGAAAGCAAAATTGGGGCGCCGTTCCTTCTGACCCTCTCACCGTCACCCCACTGCTACGCCACTGAGTCGGCGTTTTCAAACATTGGTTTGTAAAACGCTGATGTAAGTAACTTCACTCATCGGCAAAAACAAGTCCCAGTGGTTCCACTATATATATATATATAGGCGTAGGCACCTGGCCGTCGGCTGATTATTTTCTGTGAATGTCAGATCGTTTAGCAGAACCCCTGAAATGCGCCCCACTCTACCACACCCTACCACCACCACCTACCACCACTACCCACAAACAGGGGGGTGATTTACGGCTTCTGGTGAGAGTGTTTGTGACACAGCCCAACAATAAAAATTACCACCATGTGTGTTGACGAGGGAAACGTATACAATTTCAGGCAAAAAAACTGCGTTATTTTCAGTTTTTTTTTGAGACCGAATAACAACTGGATCAAATTGCATAGAAAGTTTAAATTTGAAATGCGCATTGAAATGAATTCCAAGAATCGCTGCTTCCAGTTAGATAAGGAAACAAATTATTGAAAAAAAATGAATTCATTTAAAATAAATTAAGGATGTGCGATTTATAGTTGAAAAAAGTGGCGTAAAGGGCAGCATTTGATAAAATAAATATGAAACGTTCTGAAAGTTTTTAGACTCATGTCTACTTTATCCGACCTTAGCACTAGTTTTAGCAAAAACTATTTGAACTGGGCTTTGAATACTAAGTGAAGAACAGCTCAATTTCCCATTTCTAAATTTTTCTTAATTTTCATTTTCTAAATTTCTTTTAGCATCCAAAACCCAGCTCAAACAGTTTCTATCAATTTCAAAACTTGTTTTTCAATTTTACCTGGACTTGAATGGATACATAGTTGAGCCAATATTCTAGAATGGGCCGCTATAGAAAAGGATCGGATAGGATTGTCGAGGCCTTTATCAAACCTATATTACAGTGACAGTCGAGAACAATGCGATGCACAAATGCAGCTGAGTGCAGCAGAACGTTGCAGTCGGATCGATGCAAATGCACTACGCCATGCATCGTTGTACCTCCATAAGCTGACCGAACAAGTACACGAATAATAATAATAATAATAATCTACATGTGGCGCAAATCTAAAGGTTTACCTTTGTTAATGAACACTTGAGATATTTGCATTAATTTGGATATTCATGATGTTCGTGATGGTGTAGGTATTTGTTTAATTTAGGTTTAGACATGGTTTAATGTATTCAATGACGGCTTGGTGTTAAGTGACCACAACTGATGATATTAGATTTGGATTGTTGTTAGAGATTTCAATGATTAATTCATGGCTCTAATCGATTAAGCTATTAATCCAAAGGGGCCATAGATTTTTTAGATTCCGAAAAGATTAGTTTTTGATCCCAAAAATGATTCCTAAATTAAATTTTTTATGCGAGAAATGAAACTTGCAGATTGTGACATTGTTTAAAAATGTGTTAAGGTATTGCAAAAATCATTTTCTGTTTTTCCTTCACAATTCCTGTAGACTTTTCTTAGATTTTCATGATTTTCATGAACTAGAGATGTTTTTGATTTTCCGGCAAAAGTTGATGCCGTATGTCAGCTGGGATTCTGAATCAAAAAATTGGAGAAAATAATCAGATTTCGAAAATAAATGTCGATAAATGATCACGTTTTTTGGAATTTTTTAAAAAAACAATGTTTTGTAGGATTCGTCACTGCAGGGATGCAAGATTGCAAAAGAAGGTGAAAAAAAAAAAATCACTTTACAACGAATTTTTTAAAACCGCAAACGCGTTTGAAAATCTAGCTAGAAAAAAAATTCTGCGGAAAACATGTAGAGTTTTCAATTATTCCTATTTTGAATGAATCCTAGCCATGTTTACCCTTGCATAGGTTTGAACTACTTTACCAACTGAAATGGAAGATACTGCTAGATAGAGCCACCGTCGTTTCGAGTGTTAAAAATTATTTATTTCAACTTATTTATACTTTAATTTTGTTAATTCTCGCATATAATTTGCATTAGAGACTCATTAACGCTCAATTAATCTTTATTAATACCAACCTAAGCAATTTATACACAAAAAAATCGACATTTTGTGTCGCATTTGTTTAATTTCACAGTTTTGTTAAAAAAAAAAAAAAAAAAAACAGCCGCAAGCGCCATCAGATAATGCCGTCACCACGTGATGCCGGCTCTTTTGCTCAGCAGAAAGTTTATCACTAACGCTAGCTCTCTGACAATACCTATAAACTCAATGCTAACATGCAACAGCGTATACAAAGTTGGTACAGGTATGAGTTACAGCGATACAATCTCATTAGTCAACATGATATTTTTATTTGGGAACAAACCCAACTTTTAAACTATATGTGGTATGTGTTACCTGTCTCTAAATCCTGGTGTTTTACCACATGGTTCGTGCTAAAACATGCTTCTGTTGGTAAAGATTAGTGCAACCAAAAATAGTTGAATCACAAAGCAAACTTAAAATAAAAATAAATTACAATTTTCAGTTCATAACAATATTAGCCCGAGTTAAAAAATGCACGACCGCTTGCTTTAAAATCCAACGAAAGGGAATATCAGGCAACAGCTGCTAATTTTCATATACGATAAGAACAAATTTACCGCTTGTCTGCTCAAATTCATGTCGCTGCATAAAAAGAGAGAGCCATGATAACGTAGAAACTCTGGAAGAACATTTGCTGAAACAATACAGTAGATTTATTCTTTGAGTTTATTTAAAATAATGTGCGTCGTGGGTTTTGTGGGGTGCAGAAAGCATATGATCAAATCTGCGTAAAGGTGCGTTTGAAAAATCTTTATTATTATTTGTGGTGTTTAACGACGCACTGTTTTGACATCTGGCCATGCGGCACTGGTCTAATGGCGTCGGTGAATGAGTGAATGATGATGAACCTAACCTAGCCTAGAAGCAGGAGGGGAAACCCGTTGCTGGCACCGGGTTTCTTGTCGAAGACCAAGGGGACCACCGGCTTAACGTCCCTTCCGAAGGACGGTACAACGCGAACAACAGGATTCCTCCACAAATCCATGCTGTCGAGAGGTTGATAAGCAAGGCGAGTGAAGTTGCTGTACTAACTTTCATCCCTCCAACCTCTCTCCCGAACAGAACTGGTCATGTGTATGATGGTCATCCATTCAATACCTGACCCAGTGCAGTGTTGCTTAACTTTCATCCCTCCAACCTCTCTCCCGAACAGAACTGGTCATGTGTATGATGGTCACCCTTTCAATAACTGACCCAGCGCAGTGTTGCTTAACTTCGGTGATCTAACGAGAACCGATGAGACTGTCAGATGAATTCAAATTAAATTTGCAAACTTATTTATGTTCCTATTTAGTATTCAATTGCAGAGTTCTTAAAAATAATACCCTGAGTAAATGTGATCAAAGTTGAATTTTTTACCGCTAGAGTGCTTAGAAATATTTTTTTTTCACCTGTCAGAAATAAAACGGAGACATTTTTAAATAACTCAGTTGCTATTAAAAAGAGTTCATTCGCAGTGCATCTAATGTTCGCTGAATATTTCATGTAGCAACTAACAAAAAATAATTCTTGATCCCAAGTTTGTTCAGAAAACGCAGCTGTCATATTTTGTGCAAATTCTTCTGCTATTTTCCCGTCGGTGGAGGTGCCGTGCACTCCGGGTGAAATCTTAGATATTTGTTTTTATAAGTTGCTGTGCCTGTTGCTGTTGGACACACTTTCGTACGGGGAATCAGATTTTATTTCTCATAAGTATTTTTTTTTTTTAATGTAATAACATGTTTAGAACAATATGTTTCGGATGAAATGAAATTAACTCATGGCATTATTGATTGAAATTGAGTTAATGTTGAGAAAATAAGTAAAGTTTCTGTACACTTTTAATTAGGTTATTAAGAAACAAAAGAGACAGTCATGCCCAGTATTACAGTTATCTTAACTCCTAGATAAAGCGAGAGTTAAATTAATTGCCATGACAACAAGCAATCACAGGCAGTGAAAGTCAGCTGTTTCTGTGAGTTAAGAGTTTAGTTATGAGTGGGAAAATATTGTAATAGACAGTTTTGATGTTTGCAGCAAAACTATCGATTCATAAATGTAAACCTTAGTGAGAGCATTTCGTTGCAAATGGATTCTGTTTCAAGAAAATGGGCAAATTTGAAAATATGGTCATGACAAAATTGTGCTACGAAAGTTGGCTCTGTATGGTGTTTGTAAGAAACTCATTGTTTTGTAATTTAAAGTGAATCTTGATTGGTCAATATCTAATTTATTATGGCAAGGAATACAGCTACATTTTCAAACGACGTTAGAAATGTATTGTGCGGGTTGCTTCATTTGTTTTACGGTGGATAATCATCTAAATTTAAGTGTGTGAAATGTGGTTGGCATAAATGTAGGTAATAAACACTTGTTTTGGTCCTAAAAATAATGTCTATAGAATGTGGTAAACTTAAGGTGATGCAAGAAGATGTTGGTGCAATTTCACAGAAAGATGAACTAAAGTGAAAAATAACAAAAATTCTTGATAGCCTTTCTTGCATGACTGACGCAAAAGAGATAATAATCCAAAAAAAAATATATGGCAACAAACTTTTGGATGATACCCAAACTCGAAAGTTGATCCGAAGAAGGGAAAATCTCATTTTCAGGAGAGCAGAGCGCATCTTGTCGATGGTATGGAAGCTGGGAATAAGCCTAGGAGACATGGTTTGTGATCAGAAGGTATGGAGCCAGCGACTGGTGCGATCATTCAAGCGTTCATGAACACGAGGGGGGAAGGAACAAAAACTGGAGTCAAGGTAGTTTATACGAAGATGGTGAAGATTCCGTCAATTTGAAAGTTCAAGAAATTGCTGTCGGTTTCATTCAAAGATAAATGTTAAGTCATAGTGGACCGGTGATCTTCGACGACGGGCTATATTTTTTTGTCAGGATACTTTGATGATTGGAGGTAACATCAAGGTTGGCTTGCGATTTAAAAATTTGGTAGCATATGGAAAAAATGTGTTTCAAGAACAACTTCGTTTTTTTTTCGCTAATTTCAGCATTTGATACTGACTGGGTCTTGCATCGGGTGGCAGCTACCATTACCTATTATCAAATCAAAGACCACACAGTTAAACAATTCATTTTATATTTCCCAAGATATCTAAATCCACAAAAACAGAGTAGACTTTCCCGTGAGCGGCCAAACAGCTCGCAAAAGAAATACACTACAAAGACATGGCAAATGTACGTGTGAATTTCAAGGGTGCTTCTCTGTGCTCTTGACTTTGCCCAGGACGTCATATCCTCGAGGATACGTGGTTGAGATTTAATAAGGCTCCTTGGTGCTGTCAGTAGGAGGACTCCTTGAGACTCAGACCGAGACTGTTAGAGTACGAGAAAGTGTTTCAGACTCTTTTAGTGTCTCGACGCTGCTAAAAGAAATATCTATCGCTATTCTTGCAGGCATACTTGTTCGAACTTTCCGTGAACTTCTAGTGTATCGTCCTGTATATTGGATTTCTGTATCAAATGGTCTATGACAGTAAGAATTAGTTATTGAAAAGTAACATTTTTTAGATGTAGTTTGCTTTAATAAAAAGTCTTGCAGCATTTCAATTTCTAATTTGTAATTGATATTTTGTCTTTTTGTATATTTTAAAGACAATAGATGTTACCCATTTAGTCCTTTAAAACACTTCCCTTAGCTCGCTTTTACCATTTCCCTTTTTTTGTCGGTTTTTTTTGCCGTTTTTGAGTATAAAAAAGCATCGTAACTTTTTACTAGACCTTGTAAACAAGAAATTGTTTGGAACTTTCCCACTTATCTTAGGTAAAATGCTAGTATTTTGCGCTGAGAAAACACAAGAGGCAATTTAGATTTTTGTTTAACTATTTCTCTCTCGAAAAAGATGACAGAAAAAATAGCAATATTGTACATTTACAGGTGATATTTTCATCGATACTCAGTCAACATTTATATTATGATAGCTTCGCTGAACTTTTTAGAAATGATGCATTTACCCACATGGTCCACGAAACAAAAAGGTACGATTGCAAAGTTCTATTTCCCCAAATCCCTATTCATCAGTGGAAATAGTATCAGACGAGTTGCAGAGGCAGCGAATCGATACAGCTACCCGCTGTTGTCCCCACGTAGACCCACATTTTGTACGAAATCCAGTCGAAATGTTGCTCGTTTTCAGCAGAACTTTTCAATCTTGACTCTAGACGAATGCGATAGAGGAATTATACTTTATTGATATTTTATTTTGACACAAAATTATACGCTATTGGGTTTATAGGTATAGAGTCACAGAGTTAATGTTAAACGTTTTGGGCATTTGCCCAGGTGGTGTAAGCGGCCACATGTTTTGTTAAAATAATTCTGTGATTCAATAATTATGACTCAAAATATCAAGACATTTAGGATAATATCTGATTTAAATTTCAAACGCTTACAATGCGTGGGGTATTTTATTATAAACAACACTATAACCGTCTCAAAAATTGATGCTCATCTCATCAAATACACTAAAATCGTCTCAAAAAGCCAGTGTCCAAGTAGCTCAACGGTTCAGAGCAACACCCGCGATAGGTGGAGATCGGGGTTCAAGTCCCCGTTTGGGCATCAATTTTTTGAGACGGTTATAGTGTTGTTAATAATCAATAATACTTGAGGTAAGCATGAAGAAAGATTATTTGAATGTAAACCAGTCTCAAATGCGAGAAATAACGAATTCAAGCTACAAACGACGGTGACTTTACTTTGTTGCAACTACCATTTTACGTCGGTTTAATCGGTGAGTATTTTCTTCAAAGAAATAAATAATATAATTGTTCGCTCAATGGTTTTAATGTTCGAACAAACGGTTTAATAAACTTGTTTTTGGCTAAAACGTCAGCTTCATATAGTGAACATTTAAAATATGGTAAAAACTATTTCATTCTACTTACCTATCAAACTTTGTAAAAGTTAAGCAGGAAATATCTCCAATATATGTACTTAGATTGTACATTTTCAAAGTCCCTTTATGTTTTGCGCTAACCTTCAGCGAAACTCAAGCAATATTATAAGGAAGAAAAGAGGTCATTTTTTCCCACAAAACCTAATATCAGAGCCCAAGCCCTAGCTTTACCTGCTTGCATAGCTTTAATTACTAATATCAATGCAATTGCACCACTGACCTAGTCATTTCTTTCCTAATTACACGTAATACCATCGTTATACCCATAAAAGCTATATATTTATAGTATCTTTGTGAAAATTTTAATGGTTTTGAATTTAAATTGAACGAGCATGGAGAATTACACGCGAGCCCATTAATTAAAACGAAATGTACCACGGTAACAATGTGAGCCACGATAATTTTGTAATAATCTAGTCTTTCAAGTCAATTGAACAATAATATAATGGTCGCAGGTTGGATGAGCGAATCCGTTTTCACCACAAAATGCAATTGTTATCAATTGCTCACAGACAATAAAGTCGTTTGCCAGCTTAAAATAATCGGATATAGCCGAAGAGTGATTATAATTGTTGTGGTACTCTCTAAATAATTTGTTTTCTGAATTGAAATGTGGTTTTGTTCGACAAAAGAACACTTATTAGGTTTGTAAATGAGTAAGAAATAGGTTAAAGCATTTCTGTTCACTGTCATGAATATCTTTTCTTGAATATCAAATTAGCAAATGTCATTCAAATACAAATGTAACCTGAAAGTGGCGAAAAGTTGTGTACCAGGCGGTATTTCTTCGGAAAAAAAGCATTTTAGAAGTTATGATGGTTTTTAGACTCATGTCTACTTGATTTATCCTTAGCACTAGTTTTAAGAAAAACTATTTAAACTGGGTTTTGAATGCTAAGTAAAGGGCTACTAAATTTCCCGACGTTTCGTAACATATACTAGTTACTTCTTCTATAGGTTTGAGAAGTTATTCAGCTCGAAAACGCAAAGGTAAAATCGTGGGCAGTGTGGTAAATTTCTCACATCTTTTTTTTACTATCTTTACAACGAAAGAATAGAATTAAGCCCCGAACAAAAGTCGAAACCGAGATGATTTTTCTTTGACTGCAACTTTAAAAATACGTCACACAATTAAATTGCTCGTTGTTTTTGTTGTAATTTTTTTCCTACCGTCGAATCCAGCACCAATTGCAAGAATCGAAACAAAACGAGGACCAATATCCGTCCAATTTACCGTCCACACGCAATTAGTTGACATCAGATTCGGAGAAGTGCGACGCTCGGAAAATTGCCGACGCTACGTGACTTACGTCATTACTTTGCCGAAAGTCTTATCCACTTTTTTTGTGGAGAAATAAGATTCGTTGCTGTCATTGAGCGTTGAATTCTTCTTCTACAAAGTGCATTACTCTGGAGTTTCCAAACGCCCAATGCAGTCAGGGGTCGACATGGTGATTCGCCTCTTTCCATAAAACAATTCTTTTTGTTTAGATCTTTACTGTGATGGGAAGGGGGTGGGGTTTGGATAGAAAGTGCATTTTTTCTAAGAAAGTGCATTTTGATACCAATAGTTAGAAATAGGGATGTGATCATGTTTGGTGTGATTCGGATGTTGGTATCAATTTGTGTTAGTGCAAGGATTGGATACAAAATTGGTTGCGCCAAACTTTAATTATTTAAGTATTATTAATTGATTTCGTTTATCGTGTTTTACGACGCACTGTTTTGAAAATTGGCACTAGTCTAATGGCGTCGGTGAATGAGTGGGTGGTTATGGGGATGAAGATAAAAGTAACTTAGCCTAGAAGGGAGGAGGGGAAACCCGGTGCCGGCACGTAGCCTACTCCTGTCGAAGACCAAGAAGACCATCGGCTTAACGTCCCTTCCGAAGGACGGTACAACGCGAACAACAGGATTCCTCCACAAATCCATGCAGTCGAGAGGTTGATAAGCAAGGCGAGTGAAGTTGTTGTACTAACTTTCATCTCTCCAACCTCATGAACAGAACTGGTCATGTGTATGATGGTCACCCATCCAATACCTGACCCAGCGCAGTGTTGCTTAACTTTCATCCCTCCAACCTCACTCCCGAACAGAACTGGACATGTTTATGATGGTCACCCAGCCAATACGTGTCTAGCGTAATGTTGCTTAACTTCGATGATCTCACGAGAAACGGTGTTTACAATAAAAAAAATATATATATTTATATTTTCATGCATTGTCTTTACAATTTCAAGTACGACCGATATCTTAATTTGTCTACACCTTAATTGAGTTTCCGTTTAATTTGACTTCAGCGCCAATCCGCAAAATCGAACCTTGATTCAATATTCCCATATGTAATTAAGACACTGTAGAGACGACCCAAGAATTGATCAAATTTACACCAAGGCGTTTCACCCGCTCGTAGCGCGTCGAAGGAGACGACGACGACGACAACGCGAACTAACTGAATTACAACCCCATTGTTGTCTTTGCAAGATGGTTTCAATTGGAAATGTCCACGTGAAGTGTCTCCAGCGAAGTGGGATGACTACGAGACAAGCAGATCAGTTTCCCAAGCGTTGACTTAAGTGATCCTTTGGTGGCCAATTTGCTATTTTCTTATGTACATAGAAACTCAAGTTTCCTTTCTTTGCATAATTACAGTATCAAAGTTGTTTATGTCGACTTATTTTTAAGTGGGTTGCTATTTATAGTCCCGGCTTTTGACAAGCTTTGTAAAACGAACGAAATTGGAGGAAATTGGATGATTATTTTTGATCAGAAAATTGGTTTTGAAAGTGCGGAAAATCTGTGTGCTTTCCAACAAGTCAACGGAATTGTATTATTAACAACACTATAACCGTCTCAAAAATTGTCTCAGAGCAACACCCACGAAAGGTGGAGATCGGGGTTCGAGTCCGCGTTTGGGCATCAATTTTTGAGACGGTTATAGTGTTGTTAATAATAAAATACCCCGCGCATTGCAAGCGTTTGCAATTTAAATAAGATTTCATCCTAAGTCAACGGAATCGTTTTCGGAATTTCGAAAATGTATTTTGGCCTTCCGAGCAAATTCTAATGTAAATTGTGATCGAAACTGTTTTTATAGTGACGGTCAGACGATTCAGAAACCTTCAAAACAGGTTTTTTCAATAATATTATTATTTTATTCCTATTATTTCAGCGTCGTTGTAAAGCTTATGAGGGTAAAAACACAATTTGGCTCATAGCGGTTTTGGTATGGAGCCGATAAGTAACTTTATCTAAAATATGAGATACTTTTTAGTTTTTGTATTTACCAAACATAATTAGTAACGATCACGTTTATATCATGACTTTGAAACCTGCCTAAGGTCAAACTAACCATACCTAACAAGGAATTTGAAGACACGGTGACGCATTTGTTCCATAAGGTAGACACTTTGGTAGTGCAGACTTTGGTAGCATTTTCGGTGCAGAAACAGAAGGTAAAACTAAGTTTACTCTGGTCGACGATCTTGGTCCTCACAGAACGAATCCAAGAAGTTCGGCTTCTCAGAGTCTTCTTCTCGCTTCAGTAGTTTCGCCTTCGAATTCATCGCCGTCATAACTATATCTTCGTCTTGAAAAGATGTCGAGTTTCATATTCGTATTGGACGTGGATCTCGCAAGTTTTGAGAGTATACTCGGGGTTTATTTTCTTCTTTTCTAAGGAAACTATAACAATGCATACAAGTTGAAATGGAGAAAGAATTCAGGCAAGCTCATCTTTCGGAATACGCTGTATGTTTATTTGTTAAAAATTTGAGCTAAAATATGAATTTGAATATCTCTACAGATGATCAATATTTCGTGTTTTTTTTTTATGTTTAATAGTTTTTCTTTCATTCGCCTTTCAGTTTTAAATCGGAGAAATGCACGTTATTTCCCTCAAAGGTATTTTAAAACGTGCAGTTTTTGGTACATGTACTCGGAATCCTATTTAAAATGTACAGTAAAATAAACTCGCAGTTGCATGCGGTGAAAGGTAATAACAATGTTAGAAAAAGTGCGTGCAAATGAGGAACCGACGTTCGTTTGATGTTGGTTGAGTGCCAACCACTCACGAGCTGCCAAAGAAGTATTGCATTCGGTGGATATAAATTTTCAAACGCACCCTCGGGTCTAATGTTCCTTTGACTTGTTTTAGAACCTCGAATTCTACTCATGTTCAAATTTCTAACACAGAATTATCTATGCGTATTTGCGTTTTTGGTATAAAATCGTACTAACATAAAGCGCTAATTTTGAATTCGCAAAAAATGGTCGACGAAATGGAGAATTCTACTGGGTGGAGTCACCGGCGTTGCGAATTTCTCGCAGATTACTAGCATTTGAGATTCTCTAACGATCAATTAATTTTTAACAATGCTAACCTTATCGATAGATAAATATATATCGATATTTCTGATTAGAAATGATTCAATTGTAGATATTTGTTAAAAAAATACGGTCGCAAGTGTCGTTGGGTGGCACCGGTGGTTTGCTGATCATAATTTTAACAAACACTGGCTCTCTGACTGTATCTATAAACTCAATGGTGAAATTATAGTATTGCTGGGCTACATTAATACAGATTAGGAAACCACTCCATGCATCGCAAAGTAAATTGATGTAAGATTAATGCTGAGATTCACTACGGTGATCTAAATGATTGAAATACAAGCAATTTAATTTGTAGATACCATGGCTTTGACGTAAGCGAGCTACACTTTGTAGGTGGTTCTAGTGCATACATGAGGTCAAAATCATGTCAAAGTTTTCATGGTGTAGCCCAGGGTTTGTAAACGCTCTGTCATTGGCTATGAGAGGGGGGGGGGGGGGGGGTTAAATTGATCAGAAAATGAATGATGCAAGTTGATGTACGATGCCAGTATACCTGCAACGGCTCGTGAAACATTTTGATTTACCTTCAATCACATTAAGGTTGTTTTTTTATCGACATAACCTTTTTTTTCATGTTTACAAATTAGCGTCAAAAAACATACTAGTTTTTTTTTCTTGGCTGGTTTTTTTCAATATTTTCGAGATTCCAGCCATTTCACACTCAAGTCACGAAATCGATTTTTAAATAAACGAAAAGAAAATTTAGTAATGCGTTCTTTTATATGCAGTTCTTGAAAGTGAACTTTGTAGTTGATATCTGTTGCCAATTCTGATTCGATTCAATAAGGGAGGAAATGAGGCGATTCCATAGGAAAGTTGGGAACCCCATCCTGTGCTTAGATTAATTTATAATAATTGATGATATCAAAGACTTAGAGTTGAATGCCAGGAGCGAGAGACCGCAGGTATGAATGTACTATCTAAACTTTGCACAATGTTTGAATGGTTCAGTGAATAGGTACCGTATGTTCGCAGAGTTCTTGTGTTTAAAATCCAATTGAATCATACTAAGTATTAATTGAGATAATTAAACAAGCAATATCAATCAATTGCAATGCAACGAGGTTGAAACAAGTAGATGTGCTTCTAAAGTTTTGGGTATTGAAGCTAATTGAGAATGTAGTTGAGTTAGTAAAGTGCATCGACAAGTGTTTTTATAGAGAGGTTAAAAAAGCTGTAGCTTAATAAAGCATGCATTAGTGTCAAAGAGTTTTTGGAATGCCTAAAATAAGTTTTAGATATCCCTGACTTGCTGGGGATCACATGTGATTTTAGCTTTAGAATTTTTTTTTAATTCACAATTTGTATGTTTTATTTTGAAATGTAGGTAAACGAATATCTGCAAACCAGCATTTTGCAAATACACATTATTGTAGGTAACTTTTGGGTGGTCTGAAAACTTAAGAACATTGCTTAGACTTTTATTTATAAATAAAATTACATACAAAAATAATCTAAATGCCAAAGTAACGAATTGTCAAGAGTCAGAACAGGGTCAGCATAAAAATTAAAAGTTGAGTTGTACTTTCGCTTTCTTACGATTTCTGCTTCTGTAAAAAAGTGTTCTGTCCAGGTGAAAGAATTCCCCGAAAGATGTTCATGAGGTGAACGGTCAAGAGTTTTTATTTTTTTATGGTCAGATAATAGAATTTTATCATCTTTCTATGTATAGTCGAGTCTATGTTCTATCTTCAAAACGAGAGGAAGATAAACTGGTAGGTCAGATAAAGTTCATATAATGTGGATAAAGTTGTCAATAAAAACTCGAGTTCTTTTTACGTGTTGAATACAAAATAATGTTTCAATTGTGTGACATACCCGCAGACCAGCTCAATTTATAAATATAACCATACGTTGATAATTGTATACAACAGAGATTTGCAAATTTTGTACGTGGGGGTAATTAGGTTTCTAGGTACCTACACACATGTATTTGCATTCGCAGGTACGCTATGATCATTCAAATATATAATTACCTTAACCTAGTTTTTAGCAACGATTCCCTACAGAAGCGTTCATTATTTATTACCCCATTATCAATTAAAACTAATAAATCAAAGTGCATGTAACTATATTAAGAAGCTCAGCATATACCCTCAAAATTATAACAAATAGCTACCAGTAAAAATCCAAGCCACACGAAGCGGACACTTATAATGTTAAACTGCCACAGAAATGTGGTCCTCTTACCGTCTTTCTACCTCGTGTAGCACCGTCTCTTCTCGTGAATCTGGCCGGTGATTGGTTAGCTAAGCCGATCTTGTAAAGTTGTTCAGTTGATGCATGTTTCTCCATCTGGTCGGACGTGTGCATTGGGATTTTAATCGAAACAAATATAGCTAAGTGATCTGCAGAGGACGGTATTTATTAGCTGCACCCATTAATTACTCGACGTACTACCGGGAGGAGATAAACGTGGCACATCTCAAAATACCGGTTGTCATTTTTAGGACAATTAAAAAGAAATGCGCTCCTCGTTTATGAAGGTTTGAAGAAAAAAAACGCTGAACGAGCTCAGGTAAGGCTAGTTTATTTTATTATGCCAAAGCCGGTTATGTTAAAAAAAACAACAAAAAAAAAACATATGGGACGTGGGCTGGATATACTAGATGCCGGCGATGACCATCTCAATTCGATCTGACCAATTCTCCAAGACAAACAACTGAAGGCGTTACTTATTAAAAAAAAAATATTGTGGTAGGCTAGCAATATTCCTTCAGCCGTTAGAAATTTTGTTAAAAAAAAAAAATCGCTCCTCTTTTATGTAAAAAATCGCGTTTAGTTATTTTTCTTTCAGTGGCGCTCTGTTCGTTCATGTGTCAAAATTTGACAGTGTTGCATAAAATTGATATCGGTATTTTGACAAGGCAAAAAAAAGCGAGCATTTTTGATGGACGGCGGTCGATGGAGAAGGGTGCAATAAGTGGGGGCGTTTCACTGCTCTTGTGAGGTTACAAAGGGTTGGATGGGGTCGACTTTATGCAGATCTTTAGACGGGCTTTTGTTGACTGAGGACAAGTTTATGTAGAATGAGATTTAGATGATTTGGAACTAGTTAAGCTTAGAAAGTTCAAGTGTGTTGTTATGCTCGTTTATGTCAGATACGTAATGTGTCTTAATTTCTTAGTTTAAAACTCTAGGATACTGTGTTTCTTTAGGGAATATTTTCAAACTTTAATTTTAAATAAGATTTTCGATAGATATAAGATAGGTACTATTTCTTTGTTTCCAGGTGTAATCCACACGTTTAATTAGCTAATTAGAATTATAATTATTCAGTTAGTTCTTCAACTCTTGCTGAAATATTGCTTTCAGATATCGCAAACGAAAGCTCGGAAATAACGTGACATTTCTGCTGGTTTCTGAAACATATTAAAAAACTACTGAAAAGCGTTTTCAAAGTTAACTCAAGAAAATTTGTGTAAATAATTTCAAAAGCCTAAACACAACACACGTCTAAATGAATTTGATAAAATGGTATTAAAATTAGCAGTGACAATTTGAATCTAACAATCAAGTAATAATAACATGTAATTAAGTGTCATATAAATACAAATGTAACTTTATAAAGTAAAATTAAACACTAAACTTATTTGATTACAAAATAAAAATTCACTATTTACTTTTATCTTGTTAATCTGTAACGTTTTAAGTTAATTTACATTGAATTTAAGCGAATGGGTCAACAATGTTGGGCCTAGAGTTATTTTCAACTCAACTGACTCTCGATTTTATAGAGTCTCGAGTTTTCTTTATTAAAGTACAACAATACTTTGTACAACAATACTTTGAACAACAATACTTTGAACAACAATACTTTGAACAACAATACTTTGGACAACAATACTTTGAACAACGATACTTTGTACACAAATACTCCAACAAGAGCTGCCAGTGATAACCACAATCGACTGGCAAGAGATGATCATCATCATCAATGTTTCCCAATTCTGAATTCTTAATCGTGAAAGCCACAAAATCTGAAAGCTAGCTCTGCGCTCGAATTAATTTCGGTGTTGGATTAGAATTTGAATAATTTTAAGCCGTTTTTTCACCGAATGATAAAACGCTTCACGCGTACGCGTGGCGTGTAGTTTGTCATTTTTTGATATGTAGAAAAAAAAAAAAACTGTAATTGAATTGTTTTCGAAACGCACACGACATGCGTAAGGTTTCCGACATGGAATTACGCGTGACGTGCGTAGTCGGACATTTTGTCAGATATATGTGAATTTTGTGCAAATACGTTTTCTCGCGTTTTCTGTCACCAAATCGAGTTTAATTTTCTAAAAATAAACTAATTTATTTTAGTTGCATGATTCTGTTCGCTTTTAGAGCAAATCTTTTGAGCTGATTTAAGAGAAAATTCAGTTAATACCAAATCTCATTGACGCTTTTTTTGATGCGGGATAAAATAACGGTCTGTTAACGCTGCGTTAAAGCTCTGTTAACGCTCTGTTAACGCTGTTTTAACGCTGTGTTAACGCTCTGTTAACGGTCTGTTAACGCTGCGTTAAAGCTCTGTTAACGCTGTGTTAACGCTCTGTTAACGGTCTGTTAACGCTGCGTTAAAGCTCTGTTAACGCTGCGTTAACGCTGCATCAAGGCAACTGAGACTGAATTGTAGCTTGCATTACTCTTCATATACATATACACATGTGTTTTTAATGCACTTGCTAAACTTTCATATATTTTTAGGTAAAACGAAATGCAATGCTTTGCCATGCGGTTTTATTCCAAATCTTCATAGAATCGCTTTGATAAAAGGCGATGCTCGTGTCCCTTATCCTCTGAAACAATTTAAATTAGGTACCTGCTTATAGGTTATGGTACATTTCAGCACTGTGTTAGTACACAAAAAAGATGATTTATAAAAACTGAAGCAACCGACCAATTCCATTCTTCAGCCATTACGTTCTTTTGAAATCCTCACCTTGACCAATTATCCTCGACATTCGATCTGTTTTTCTTTTTTTTTTACTGTGAGGTCCTCTTTTATTTTTGGCAATTTATAGCCATTGTGTTATTCTTGTGCCTGTGGTCACATTTTATTTTTATAAAAGAAGACCATTATTTCTGCTACATAACGCGTTTGATAAAGCTACGCTTCCCACATGATAACCTAGTGATTTCCCCAATAACTTTGGCTGTGAAGAGGGGTTGGTTTGGGTTGGTTTGGGTGGGTGGGAAGGGTGGAAAGGGTGGGGGCACCCAAAATGTACCCCACGCGGTCACGTACTCGCCTTCAAACCGAGATCACCACCAGTCTTCACCATCTGGACCAAACCCAACGCGTTTTTCAGTCGCAACCAGTTACTGGGGTGGTTTCAATTTTCGAAGGAAATAATGGAAGCGGTTATTTTATCCAGGTTTATGAACGTTTTACCCAACTCAAAAAAATAACAATTTAAAAGTGTAAAGTTCAGAACCAAACGAAAGCTGTTTTGAAGCTATATAAATACCAGAACAATGACAACAAAAACTGGAAAGTAAAGTTTGTTAAAATAACTACAACAGTGTAATAATTTTATAAACTAAAAATTTGCAGATTATAAGAAAAACTATTTGAACTGGGTTTTGAATGCTAAGAGTAAAGGCCTACTAAATTTCCCGACATTTCGCAACATGTACTAGTTACTTCTTCAAGGGTAAGAGCAGTCCTGACCCTTGAAGAAGTTACTAGTATATGTTACGAAACGTCGGGAAATTTAGTAGCCCTTTACTTAGTATTCAAAACCCATTTCAAATAGTTTTTCTTAAAACTAGTGCTAAGGATAAATCAAGTAGACATGAGTCTAAAAACCATCATAATTTGCAGAGTGTTGTTTTACATTAGTTTTCTTTCTCTTATGTAACTTCCTTATGTGGGCTCACCCATATTGCTTCCTACTTCATCACAGCTGAAAATTAGATAATTGTTCTATTGTCAAACTATAGTTCTACATAAATTTAGTCTACCTTTGCTTAACATGTTAACCATCAGAACTTTGTCCAAGCGCTCATAATGGCCATATCGAATTATGGTCTTCAGTACTTCGCGGAACATTCTGTGTAGTTCACTCCCTTGATAACGAACTGCGATATTAAATTATATATAACAATAATTGCTCTAATTGTCTAAGTACATAAGTTAAATTAGACCAGATGATTTCGATTAAATTTAGAATGAACTCGAAAACGTAACTTCTGCTGGCACAGTTAACCCGTACGCAAATTTTTTTGGCCCTACTCTTACAATCGCTTCCTTTATGACTTGTGAAAGATAAAATACCAAGAAACCAGATCTATAAACCACGACCCACCTCCTTTTAAGCTTGATCGCCTCCCGGCTGTAAACTGGTTTGATACTCACCTAACCTGGCTTGCCGATTCAATTGGTACATTTTGTCACACTAGTTGGCGTTGTGGACTCGAGACGAACGGCCGAATAAGCTCCGAATAAGTCTCAAACTAGCTCCGAATAAGTCTCAAACTAGCTCCAAATAAGCCTCAAACTAGCTCCGAATTAGCCTCAAACTAGCTCCGAATAAGCCTCAAACTAGCTCTAAATAAGCCTCAAACTAGCTCCGAATAAGCCTCAAAAGAGCTCCGAATAAGCCTCAAACTAGCTCTAAAGTAGAACCAGACAAGCCAGAAACAAGCTTATTTGTTGATTTTCCTAAATACATTATCTAACAATACAGAAAAACTTATTAAAAATTAGATGCTAGGTAATACATACATATTTTCTGCAATTAAAAATTATTTTTCTAAAAATTTCTTTATTACAGAGATAGTTAAACCAGATGTTCATTTCATTTTGATTTAAAATTTCGAATAATCTTTTAATATAATGATAATACAATTTAACAGCAGCATTTTTCGGTGTTTTTTCTGACTGTTGGAGCCTGAATAGCTTAATAATACGAATATTTTCTTTACCTGTTCTTGTCCAATTGCATTATTTTCAAACTCCTAAACAGTTTCGCTCCACCTTCGATGCAAACCTTTCATTCAGACTTGAACGTAAGCCTAGCGCCAGTAGCTTTGCACGAGTATAGAATTCAAACAATGCAGTTGGCAGCATTTCGGGCCAACGAAGTCTCCAGATCGGTCTTAGATTCAAATGGAATCGTTCCAAGTTTATCCACACCTCTATGATATAGCCGTGAGCGACATAATGGGACGAGTCGAGGGTTATTTCACTCGAGCCAAATTCCTAGGTAATCACCCATTAATCATTGCATTGGCCAGCTATCAATAATTCTATTCAGAAGTAATTATTTAATTTATGTGAAGACTTCTCTAATGAGAGGGAACGAAAGGCGAGTTGATGTGTTGACGTAGGGTTCTGGCCACGTCAAAGTGTTTTATCGATTAAAGTTATATATAAAAATGTGGAAGAAAAATTTGCCAGAGCTTTTAAATATTAATTAAATTATGCAAATCGTGCCAAAAATTCGGAATTCAGACTGAAAAATTGTTCTCTGAACTGGCTGAACTCTTTGAAACAAAATGAATGATTCGACTTCTATTTTATTATAGAGAATGAACTAAAGGACTTCGTTTAAAAATATATATTTTTCTCTTAAAATATGTAGGGACTCTTACTGCAAGTTTTGAAACATTCTGCATTGAATTCTCAATTTTAAAATTAGTTTAGGCTATGAAAGGGCAGCATAAAATATATATTGCCCGGCTTGACAACTCTAGTCGAAGATATTTCTCCCTGGCAATTCCCACTTCTCAAATTAATATTATAGCCAACGACAACAATGTGATACGAATTAACTGGATTGCATGAGCCACTTGAAGAAACCAATTAAAAAATAAATCTCGATTCCTAACCCAAACTCATCTCAACTCGAGGACGCTCTTCAGCAACTACCTACCAATCTCATCTTTTGAGCCTGGTTTCCAGAAAAAAAACCCGGAAAATGAGGACTTCGTCCGCAATTCTCGTTTTTTTTTTTTACTTCATTATTTTGAAGCTTTGAATTTACTGCCTCGTGATTGGTCTGCGCTAGGAAAACGATTTAAGTTTCCAATTATGTCTGAGAGTATTAATGATTAAAGTTTCATTATGGCTGTGGCAACTTCTTCAACTGCTAAGAAATAACAAATAAACTTCGAAAGCCAGCGAATTGGAAGCATGTAACTCGAAGATTCTCGGCATCCATTTTCTTGTTTTTAATTTTGATAGTGAAAAACGGCCACAGCTTGGGTTGTGGATCAGAAAATGGTAAACGTTTGAAAAGAGTCTTTTATTCTTGAGAAAGGGAGATGGAGACTGGGGTTCGATTCCTTGGTTAGGTACAAATATTTAGTGAGTTCATCAAAATAAAATTTATGTCACACAAAAGACCTGAAACATGATTTTAAGAGCAATTGCCTGCACAGGGCAGATTATTTTATCATTAAGCACAAATCACCTCTCAAAAATTCGTAATTCTGAAAAACGCTACGTCAAATTAGCTTAATAGGTTAGAGCAACACCTGCGACAGGTGGAGATCGGGGTTCGTGACCCCTGTTGGGCAAGTAATTTTGATAGGTTAGGCGTCAAACCGAACGGTTTGGCGTGATGGAAACACAGGTTCTCATGAGATCACCGAAGTTAAGCAATACTGCGCTGGGTCAGGTAATGGACGGGTGACCATCAAATACATGACCAGTTCTGTTCGGGAGAGAGGTTGGAGGGATGAAAGTTAGTACAGCAACTTCACTCGCCCTGCTTATCAACCTCTCGATAGCATGGATTTGTGGAGGAATCCTGTTGTTCGCGTTGTACCGTACTTTGGAAGAGACGTTAAGCCGGTGGTCCCCTTGGTCTTCGACAGGAGTAGGCTACGTGCCGGCACCGGGTTTCCCCTCCTCTCTTCTAGGCTAGGTTAGGTTCATCATTATCCTCATCATCATTCACTAATTCACCGACGCCATTAGACCAGTGCCACATGGCCAGATGTCAAAACAGTGCGTCGTTAAACACCACAAATGAATGAATAATTTGCGAGGTTTTCAGTGCCCTTAATAATTGAAATACACAAATTTTGTTAGGAATTAAAATTAAAATCCCTTTTTTAGGATTATTTTGAATAATTTACGCATGTATAAACGAGTTAATAACACGGCTTCTAGTTTCGCAAGTCTCTGTACTGGAGATATGAAAAATTGTAATAAAAACCAGTTTTCTGTGTACAATGTTTTGTGTATACCTATAAAGTGCGACGCGTTGCACGTGATAACGTGTCCCGAGCATGCAACGAATTCATCCCGGGGTCCGTGTGCCTAATCCCCGGCTGATTGAATCTCAACCCGGGCTCGAACCCAACAATCTGTGATCGTGCATGGACACCGTAATGTGATTCGCAATCAACGGGATAACACTTTATTTATTTTTCACCCGCGCATGATGTTGCGTTCCATGAAGGGTTTAATTGTGTTTTAATTATTCTCGGCTGGTCGATGTTCAGGCCGGCCACCTACGTTTAGAGATCGATTCACAGAAATGCTGAAAACAAAATTATTTGTTCAATTATATATAAAAAAATTATAAAAATCATTTCTAAATTAATAAACACGTTGCTTATTTTATGGTTCGTTGGTTAGTTGGCTTACATACATTAATTGCTTATTAATTATACTTAACATTTTTAGATTCCTCGCAACATTATTTTAAGCCAGATTCAATTGCATTTTTTAGATGAAAAACACATCGCGTTGGAATAAACCAAAATAGAACACATAATTTATTTAATACATAAAGAACTTTAAAACAGATTGCCACATTTTTGTCTGCAATTCGGTTGATTTGATTATGAATGGTTCGTGTGGTTTAACGACGCACTGTTTTGACAGCGGGCTATGCGGCACGGTCTTATGGTGTAGGTGAATGAGTGGATGATGATGAGGAGGATGAAATACCTAATATAACCTAGAAGGGAGGAGGTGAAACCCGGTGCCGGCACGTAGCCTACTCCTGTCGAAGAGCACCAAGGGGACCACCGGCTTCACGTCCCTTCCGAAGGACGGTACAACGCGAACAACAGAATTCCTCAACAAATCCATGTTGTTGAAAGGTTGATAAGCAAGGCGAATGAAGTTGCTGTACTAACTTTCATCCCTTCAACCTCTCTCCCGAACAGAACTGGTCATGTGTATGATGGTCACCCATCCAATACCTGACCCAGCGCAGTGTTGCTTAACTTCCATCCCTCCAACCTCTCTCCCGAACAGAACTGGTCATGTGTATGATGATCACCCATCCAATACCTGACCCAACGCAGTGTTGCTAAACTACCGTGATTTCATCAGAGATTCCGGTGTTTTCGGTTTCGTTCATATAAGTACCTCCATATGACAATTGGACTTCATATGAACCTGACTCAAATACTTGTTTAAAGTTTCCCCACATAGTAATACATGTCATCTCTGCATGTCAGGTCGTTTTCGGGGGTGCATTTTCGATTACCACCTCATGCCAAACAACACGTTATTGATTTCATTTATCGAAAACCAGTGTACATCAAAACGTTGTGTCGATCGCCGATTTAGTTGTATTTTTTTTAATTACATCTGATATGCAATGATTTATTTTTTGTGACCGGTTGATAATGGTCGTTATTTATTTGCTGGAAGAATTTATGGCCGGTCAGTGAGCTATCTGACAATTATCACAACACTCGAAAATGCGATGCGATATGATTTCAAAATCTATTTACGCTCATTATGAGCCTGCAGTTGTGAATGCGTGAGTGCGTTGCCCCATAAGAGAGAGAGACAAATAGAGAAGGAGAGAGATTTTAAAACAATTCCTTTTCGAGTTGAACCAGGCTGGTATGTCTAGACCTAAGACCCAATAAGGTGTTGGGTCATAAAAAGTATTTTGTCAGATCGGATGTAATTTCCAATATGCATTCGCCTTATTAGCCCATATCAAAGGTCATGGAATAGACTTACCACCAGTCAATTATCGCCAATACGTTTTTACAGCGCTACGTTTTGCCTGGATACCTGTACCTTAGAGCCTGTACCACAGTACCGTAGCGGTGATTTTGAACGGTCTTTGCGAAAAATGTCCGTTAAATTATTATTTTACAGACAAAAATGGTGTATGCAGGTGGAGCCACCGTCGTTTCGAGTGTTCTGAAATTTCAAATCGTTATTTCTCGCAGACTACTCGCATTTTAAACTGGTTTACACTCAATTAATCTTTATTAATGCTAACCTCAACGATTGATAAAATATAAATTTGACGTTTTTAAACTTAATTTTTAATTGTAGAGGTTTGTTAAAAAGGACGGCCGCAAGCGCCATCGGATGGCACCTGTCGATACCACGTGTTGCCGGCCTCGTTTGCTCAGCAAATAGGTTAAAACTAACACTGGTTCTCTGACTAGTACTACTATAAACCCAATGCTTTCAAATTCTACACGAGTTCACATGTTTGAGCTATTTTTTCATGTGTCACAATGAAATTTATCACGTGGTAAAGGTTACTCTTTTCACGTTACTTTGCCGGCGACGATCTCGTAGGATTTTTTTATTTATATTTATGGAACGCCGCTAAATTATGGTTTCCCTTCAACTTATGTATTCTTGCGCTGGTTGCAGACGAAATGTGATTTCTTATTCAAGACGCACTATTTTTTTGCTCGCATTGCTGTTCTGTTTGAACCTGTAGGGAATAGATTCGATATATTTGTTATGTGAAAAATGACGATCGCTTCCAGACAATGGTCGGTAAAAGAGGAACGGTTCACCCGACGGCAAGTGGTGCCGACAAATGCTCATTCTCATGTCTTGCTTTATTGAATTTCTATAAATACATCAACATATCTGGAATCCCATTCTGTGCCTTATAGCGAGAATGATGATCAATTTGATTAATAGCATTTGCACTCTGCAGGTATAGGATTTTCACTTTTCGCATTCCTTTCAAATTTCTTCTCTTTGAATTTTCGTGGATCAATATCACTTACAGGTGTACAGGAATTCGCACGGATTTTTTTTGTTGTGAAAAATAGAAATTTTAGCGACATTCAACCGGAAACTTTTTGAGTATTTTTCAAATACTTTAAAAATAATGCATACCTACATTTTTTTGGTATTAAATTTTGACAATATCTAGCTAAAAAGATAAATTTCAGTTGACGACGCATTTAAAGGTCACAGCCAATCATATAATTATATAATTAATCTCAACTCTGGTCACTTATTTAACTAGGCATTATAAAACTGACCCTTGATTGCGTTACTAATCAAAGCCTTGGCCAAAACATTTAAGTTTTGCTCGATTTTACTTAGTAATTAATTAATTACTTAACGCCATTCCCATGCTGCTCTCAAATCATATCAATATTTGAGGTACGGTTCGGAAGACTAATATCCGAACCATTCGCTAATGACACTACGTTATTACAAACATTACAGACAAAGTTACCAAACCGTAGCAGCATGAAATGAAACTGTTTCACAGATACAAAGATGCGGTCCAAAATGCATTTAAAATTCTGACTCAATTCACTTCATTCACAAATCCACAGAGAAAGTTGCGCTGGTTTTTTTTCCACCTGAAACCTGTGCCAAAACATTGTATGCAGCATACGTACATCGTAAATAAGTACAGTACGTGCCTAATTCACTTTTAAGCAATCGCCGAAACGTAAAATGCACTCCCGTCATTAACACCTGCCAGTAAACCTGTCTCATTGTTGTGACAATATCGCACGATTCACTCGCGGTGCTGGAAGCTTCATTAACTGAAGGTAAACTTAACCTTAATGTCAGTGAGAATTAATTAGGTCTTCAACGACGACATACGTTAGAACGATGTGACTATTCTAGTCTAGCCATGAAGCTTATGCTTCTAAGTATGCTAATAGATAACGTGGTCTGCCATGGATTTACCAAATCGGGATAAACGGTGCGATTATTGTAATTATAGGTTATGTTCGGCGATGGCAGTGTGTCGTTGGTGTCGTTGGTGTCGTGTATCGTGTGTTTGTGGTATCAGGAAATCAAACTGTCGTCAATTTGAAGTTAAAAATCACTGCTAATTTTGGTATTTTCATGCGTGTTTAGGCTGAGCTAGAAACGTCAAAAAATTGAAGAGGAAATTTGAAGTGGCCGTGAAATTTGTGATGAAAAAAACCGTTATATTTGAATATTCGTGTTTTTGATAATTGCTAAAATGGTGTCTTTTGACAGTTATCAGCTTGCTAGATGGAAAGACACTGAGCTATGTGTGAGATCGTGTGCAAGGGAAATTGTTTAAGTTGGTATGTACTAGATAGTTTTGTTTTTACCTTTTGTCCTCTCTTGTGCTTAACTTTCAACATTTTACCCGGGCTGCTATTCGAAACTTTGCTGCTACATACACGTTGGCGCTGAGCTTGCGGATTGCGATTAGCAAATAGCGACTGTCTTTGCTTCACTTGGTTTAGACAATGCATGGCATTTGCTTTCAAACAAAACATTTGGCTCAGTTTTCGAGCGAGCACCAGGCGTCTTGAATGAAACAGAAACAGTACACCGCTATTCAAATCGGGTTGTTTATCATCGCGAATCTGAAATACTTTTGGCAAACTTGAAAGTGGGAATTTGATGTTTTCTTGGTTGTCTTTTGGTAACAATTGTTGTGGATTTTAAAGGTAAATGGTGAAGGTAAATTAAACCTTTTGTAATAGATATGCACTCGAATTCATTGATTGGTTAGCAGCGCTTAACGACGCACTGCTTGAATGATTAACTAATGTACTGGAAATGCACCATAAACCGTAACCACTGTCCTTCAAAGAGGTTATCACACATTTTTTAATTACAATTTACCGCTTATTTTTTATCCATAGTTATTAATTTTGACGATTACTAAAAAAAAAAACTCGCCATAACTCCAAGCAAAAAATGATCAAAAATGACATTTTCCTGCTTGTGTGCTTATTAAAAAAAAATATCTCAAAATAATTACACTAATCACTTTTTCCGACGCTTAGCATCTTAGAAGAAATTTTAATTTTAAATTTTAAAATTGATGATAATCCAAAGGTAAAACAGAAAAAATTGTTTTGTCAGATGTCCAGAAAACGCAGCCAGGTTCTGAGCAAATTCCGATGCTTATTTTCGCGTTGATGGAGGAGCCGTGCGTTCCGGCAACAATCTAAGATCAATTCTAATAAGTTCAAGTGAATGCTGTACACACTCTTGTATGCGGGCTTTGACTAACTTTTATTAATCTCAAACAACAACTTAATTTTAAAGAGCAATAAACTTTTTACACCAAATGTGTGAGAGACATTTTGGATACGATGGTTTTTAGACTCATGTCTACTTGATTTATCCTTTTGAAATTTTGGAATCTTTTTTGTCTGGTAAAAGATGCATTTTTATGAGAATAGCTGATTGAAAAAGTAGTTTGTAAAAGGAAATTTTTAATAAAACGCCTCGGAAAAAGAATGAGATTGGCAAGAATGAATAAAGTATCACCAATAGAATAATTATAATAAAATCATTGTAGTTATTATGTAAACAAATTAAATGTGCACGAGTCGGTCGCAATCAGATGGATCGATTGCAGTACCGCGTGAAACATATTGTTAGCAATCGTGATCAATCATTTTGAAATATCTACATCGCTGCAATGATGTTCCTGTCATGCGTACAATTGCGCGTACAAGCGTCTCATGATCTACACCGAGTACTAGTTTTGATTTATTAAATTACCTGAACTAGCGCGTTCATTACGACGTCTAATTAGTATCGGTGCTAATTCTGCAAAGCGGCGAGCACTCGTCATAAGGCAAGACGAAATGTCAAGAGAACTGAAATTTATGTGGCAATCAATTATTTCTTTTGAATAGCGGATACTTATTGCGAGATTGTCAATAAATTATTATTACCTTTCAGCGATATAAATATGTATTTCTTAGTTTTGATTTTAGTAAATCTGAATAATTTATGAGTTGGTGACAGACGCCTATAGTTAATTTATTAATTCTATCGATCAATCTTTGCTAATATAGATTACAGACATGCGTTTTACAAATATAGAAATGAAGTAGCCACCGGTTTATGCATTATTGATGCCTGCTTTACCGTAAAAATATTCATAAAATGCTGCTCCTTTTAAACACAGTTGGTACTTTTTAATGATATCACTCTTTTCTATAATTAGCTAGAGTGTATTTTTGTTGCATTTGTCTCAGTTGTTTTGTCTATTTTGGTCACGAACATGCATCTAGTTATTTATTTAGGTGCGTTTAGAAAATGGCGCCGACTTTTTCTTGGGTTTTGGAGCCGTAGCAAACCAGAAACATACAGCGATTAAGTAATTGCCTTTTTTGTAGCAATGCTGCCTTTCTAAATTTTTTTTCAACTCCATCTTTACGGTATCGCTGGCTGAGTTTCGTATTGTAAAATGTGCACCGTTGTGTGTCGAAGAAGGAGGTTGCCGTGAATTCTTGAAGGATTTGCATTATTTGTATGCAAAGCATTTGTGAGCTTGTCCAGATTTATGTCCAAGCATATCTCATTCAATGGTCAAATATTAAACCCGAGTTATAACGTCGTTAGACTCGATGAAGACATCATTAATTATTGAGATGTCAAGAATCAATCTTGGATAAGATTTCAAAGACTCTATTCACAGTGGACATGATACTGCTTTGTGAATACAAAATGTTTTGACAATTGTTACTCAGGTTTATTTCGCTGGTGAATTCAAGAGGCTTTTTATTTCTCTCACCCAACAAGATTTTTCTTCACCAGTAAGAACCATTGTTGGTGGTACAATTCATTATCACTAACATATAAATATTCTTCTTTATGGTAGGTGAAATTTTTCACAAATATTTCGATAGCTTAATTAAGTTTTTTGGATTTTTTTCTTTGTTGACATTTAATTTTTTATGCCTTTGAGTTGAAACAGTTGAAATGTTGTGCTGGCATATATGGTCTCTACTTCAAGTGTCACAAGTAGAAAAGTGCTATTGACAAGACTGAAAGTCTTACAAGAACTTTGTCCCGTCTTACCTGTCAACGAAAATATCGACATAAACGTGTTTGTATTTCGTATCATTTTCCCTGCGACGACTCGACTATATTTTTAGAAATTGAAGGTCTTCAGCGACACCGACATTTCCCCCCCGAACACAACCAAGATCGACCGAGCACCAACACGATCGCATTTCACCACGGAAACTTGACTATGAAGATGTTATTTCGGCCAACCGCGCAACTTTTCAATACCCCCAACAGAGCGCGCTGCAAACCGCTCGGCGCCTCGGGCTGCTAACACTCGAGACCGTTCAGAGCAAACATACCAGTGACAGCAAATAACCTTAAATGTCACGTTCATTTCCAGACGCAAACATGAACATCGCAAGGGTGTTGCCATCGAATAAACACGACGACGACGACGACGACGACGACGACGCACTAGTGCACGAGTTTCAACAGATCTGTTAAAACGCAAAGTCCAAATGAATCAAGGTGAAATGATTACAATCCGCACCGGGGCGGTCATAATTAACTTTGATCGAAACGCGATCATGCCAGCATTATGTCTATAGATGTAAAGGCACGCTTAACCTATGTACAATTGTTGGTAATTGTCATTCGGAATCGCCAGTCCGACATAATTGATTCCCACGTTGTACATGATTAGCACGAGCAAGTGGGTAAACCGTCGAGAAGGACTGCTTTTATAATGGACAGTCGAGTCGCGAGGAATCGTAGCAGAGGCGAGCGTTTAGTTGAAATTAATTGGTTTATTCGAGACACGTAGTCGTCTGTCGGCTTTGATGAATCAGTTATTAAATCAATCGGGATTAGAATTGCGATATGTGGTTTGCGACGTGAAGATCTTGACCCAAAAGATGTCCGGCTGTTACGAGTTAGTTGGTGAGAAGGGAATATTTGACTCAAAACTGAATGTTTTTTTTTGACGCTGGTCTTAGAATTTTTACTCAGCAAAAAAAATACATAAAATTCCGCTTTCGCTGGAAAAAAATTAAATACACATTAAAAAACTAAGATTCCCGAAGTTAAGCAACACTGTGCTCAGTATTGGATAAGTGACCACCGAACGGTTTGGTGTTTGGGAGATACCGGTCTTCTTGAGATCACCGAAGTTAAGCAACACTGTGCTGAGTATTGAATGGGTGACCATCGTACTAATGATTAGCTTATCACACGCAAATTTAATAACCTCTCATCTGAGAAGTCTTGAGAAAGGTGGATGAAACCTGTGGCTACGTGCCATCACCAGATTTCACTTAATTCCTTAAAAAACTAGGCAAGGTTAATCACCATTCTTATTTCCATTTTAACAGCGTTTTCAAGTTTTATTTAGCGTATTTATTTGTACGAAAACGCCAGGAAAGTTTTAGTTGTCGTTTTTTTGGAACCTTTTCTGGGAAGGAATTTTCCCTGAAGTCTAAATTAACAGAGTAGGCTGGGAACCAAAACATTTGTTTGTAATAACTTTTGGAGATGGAGCTTGGAGATGCAATCTCATCAAAACTGTGATTGCGATGAGTTGTGTCCTGCCTATCATCTACTTCCCTTCTATTATCTACTTTCCTTCTATCATCTATCTAAGTAGCGAAAGAAATTATCCCCACATTAACGTTTTTCTGCCCCAAATCGCCCGAACGATTGTCTTCAATCCTGAGACATAACTCCCTGGTCGCAGATTGTGGGGTGGATCCCACATTATAAATCTGTGTCTTACTGATAAACGTATCTTCCTGAAAATGGTCAGCCGTAACAGTTATCCATTTTTCCAATTTCTTATTTCTGGGTCAGGAGAGAACGCCAAGAAAAAGTTTTATTCTTGCCAGGCACGAGGAAAGATTTGAAGTTGACCAATCAAGTAGTTGGATAAAGACGTCGAGAAAATGTTGAATCTTTTCGTCTGCTTTGCTTGTCAGGGGAAAATGTCTATGTCAGCATTGGGATGCGATTTTAGACCAAAATAAAACCTTTTCTTTTTTTCTGTATTTATGATGACTCATTATTATTTATTATTCTTGATATTTTACGGTGACATCAGAAGGATATTTGATTTTTTTTCTCTGAAGGAGGCAAAATATTTGCGATGGTTTCCGAAATGGACGCTAGCTATTTGTGTAAACCCAGCATAGTTTAAACTTGCGGTTTAAAATTTGAATTGCGTTTAAATCGAGGGTTTCAATTTTGCAGAGTTTGTACATACCTAACCCGCAGCTAACTTCCATATGGGAAACCATATTAAAACTTTTAACTCGGGGTTTATATTAAACCCAATAGTTTAAAAATAATCAACCAATAACAGATTTTCATGGGTGACCAAGGTGATAAAAACTTTACCTACAAATTTATGAGAGTTGAAACTTAAACTTAAACTGTGCTTTGATGGTCCTGCCCCAGATCAATTAAATATGGAAATAAGAAATGGAAATGAAGCCAAGAAACTGAAATTAATAAAAAGAGATGAATACGCAATGTATTTTATTTTATAAAATTAATCAATTTAAAAGAGCTGGCTTTTGACACGGAGACTTTGTGGCAGAAGAATTAATTCAGTAAAGTTTTCAACTTTGCTTCTGAGGAATTAAATTCTTATGATTTTGCATCTTGGCTCCCCTACGTTCAGGCAACAAAAGTCATTCGTAATGCAGAACATGAATAAAACTTCAAACCCAGGTAACACACGGTTTAACCACATTAATAGTTGTTAAAGAAGTACTAAGTAGTGTAAGCAGTTCAGGCACACTGATTATTCAGGGTTTATTGGGATTTATTTGTGCTGTTTAACGACGCACTGTTTTGACTTCATGCTATGTAGCTCTGATCTAAAGGCGTTGGTGAATAAGTTGACGATGATGATGAACCTAACCTAGAAGGGAGGAGGGGAAACCCGGTGCCGGCACTTAGCCTACTCCTGTCGAAGAGCACCAAGGGGACCGCTGTCTTAACGTCCCTTCCGAAGGACGGTATAACGCGAACAACAGAATTCCTCCACAAATCCATGCTGTCGAGAGGTTGATAAGCAACTAGAAAAGTGAATGTACTAACTTTCTTTCCTCCAACCTCTCTCCCGAACAGAACTGGTCATGTGTATGATGGTCACCCATCCAATACCTGACCCAGCGCATTGTCGCTTAACTTCGCTTAGTATTTTTTTCATCCTTCTCTAGCATTACATGCTGGCAATTTTTAATCAAATTATTGAAAGAAATGCAATTGAGCTTAATTTGCAAACATCTCTTCCCGACTAATTTTTCAGTATGAATTACAGATGGATTGATGATTACTCACAAGTTGGAATATTTATTATAAGCTGATTAATTAGTCTCGTACAAAAGAAGGCTGCTCACGAGCAGCGACGTAATCTAGTAAAGATTCCGACAAACTAGGTCAATTAGTTTGCAAGAATTTAGAAGTTAAATCGGTTATTAATGATATTTTCTAAGACACTTGGAATAATTCTGAGTTTACTTGGGTCGTTGATGGATCACAAAAGTTCACGGAATGTCAGAGACAATTGATCGCGATAATTGGTGCAATGAGACTAAATATTTCCCAACAATGGATTCATAAAAAAAAAGTACCTTTTGTTTTTCGCGAGATCAAATTTCCTAAATCAGAGCAAAAAAACTAGTTTTACTTTCCTTCGCAGTTGAAAATTGTTATTATTTTTGTGATAATTTTTTTTTTTAGATGATTCGGTTTCGATGTGGCTAAAAAATATGAAGACTTAACAACAACGTTTATTTAGCACAAGAAGTAAATCCTACAGTTCGATCTGTAGCTTGCCATGGTTTCTGATTTCTAGTGGAACCACTAGAAAAACCAAAAACTCCAGTTTCATTGCAATACTTTATACATTTTTTTTTACTTTTAATTGAAAAATGTTTATAAATATGCCTTCAATGAGCCATTCTATGCCTTATCCGACCTTTAATTTTAGTCTGAACCCAAATAATAAAGCAGATATCAAGAATATGAACCGAAATAATCGGCTAAAATTGTTGCGCTGGTCTAAATGGATCACCCTTCTATCTAAATCTATAAAACAGATAGTTTATTTTGCAGTGGGTGATCATCGAATAAAAAAAGGTGTAGACTTATTAGGTAAATACTTCATACAAGGATGCTGTGACCATTAACGAGTAGTAGAACGCTGCACTGGAGCAAAATAAAATTGCCGTATATGGACATCACATTTATGTGACCAACGGCATTCAATGGGCAATGATTATAATGCATAGAAACACATTGCCATTTCACATATAAATTAAAGAAGAATGAACGATTTATCACCCATAGTGCACGGTTTAATCGTATTCCATAATCGCATATCTCTTTGGTAGATCGCATGTATCATCGACGAAAATTCTACCTCGTTTAAGTCCACAAAGGAAAATCGTCACATTGTATTTTTTTTTTTTAAATAAATGCCAAATCTACTTACATTACAACTGATTGATTATTGTTTTTAATGACGCACTGTTTTGATAACGGGCCATGCGGCACTGGTCTAATGACGTCGGTGAATTAGCGGATAATAATGAGGATTATGATAAACCTAAAATTACCTGGAAGGGAGGAGAGGAAATCCGGTGCCGGCACGTAGCCTACTCCTGTCGAAGAGCACCAAGGGGACCACCGGCTTAACGTCCCTTCCGAAGGACGGTACAACGCGAACAACAGGATTCCTCCACAAATCCATGCTGTCGAGAGGTTGATAAGCAAAGCGAGTGAAGTTTTACTAACTTTTATCTCTCCAACCTCTCTCCTGAACAGAACTGGTCATGTGTATGATGGTCTCCCATCCAATACCTGACTCAGCGCAGTGTTGCTTAACTTCGGTGATCTCACGAGGACCGGTGTTTCCAACACGCCAAACCGTTTGGTTATGTTACTCAACGGTTGAACTGTTTCACAAGGTTTTGCTTGATTTCGAGGATATTTTTTTCCTTAAAAAAAATCTCTGCGTTTAACATTTTGGCTGCTGGAGGTTTATCAACTTTAGAGAGATCCGAAAAACAGACGAAAATACCTTAAAAACTCTTCAAACGCATTTGAATCTAATCGAACTTAGATTCGTTTCACAAGCTGTTCTACCTTCATGTGGACCAACATGTAAACTAGTAGTAAAGTATTCAACTTACCGACAAAGAGTGTACGCTAAGCCTTTACTTGGGTGATTGATATTAAAGTTGAATCAAGTTATTTAAGTTTAAGTACTATATTATTCCCCAGATGCCATCAATAATAAATGTCTTTGAATTCTCTACGTTCGTTTACTCAGTACTGCCAGTCCACAAACTGCTTTAGAGCAAAGAAATAAATCTAAGGGAAAACTTTACAATTCCTTTTTAATAGCGCCGGATCCCAAATGACTGGCATATTTTGCAAATTCATAACTACACTTCGCGAACTGAGCAGCTTGGAATAATACTGGTTACACTTAATACTACTAACTACTAACTACTGACTAGTTACTAGTGAACGCTTGCCGGTAACAAAGATACCACAAATGTAGCATCGGGTTTTAGCACTTGTGCTTAAAAACTGTCTTCCTTTAAAATACCCAACGATCAAATGCTATGCCAACATAAAAATATGATGCAAATACGTGGATTCGCATTCTTTTTTTGAGGTTAATGAATTTTATTTTGCCATTTCTCGCGGATTACCTGCATTTAAAGTAGTGTACACTCGACAAATCTTTCCTAATGTTAACCTCAACAACTGATATGCATGCTTCGATATTTTGAGCCACATTTTTTTTTTTTAGTTGTAGAGGTTTGTTAAAAATTTCGGCAGCAAGCGCCATCGGGTGGTAGCTTCCACTACCACGTGTAGCCGGCCTCGTTTGCTCAGCAGAAAATTTAAAATTAGCACCGTGACTTTAAAGCCTGGTACCTAATGATGCTAGTACCACGAAAGATTTTTTTTTGTAAAAAAAAATTATGCCCAACAATACATTTTTCCAACCAGCTATAGACATCAACATTTTCAAATGCTTTAATGTATTTTATGTGGCTTATTTATCATGGTACACCGAACGGTTTGGCGTGTTGAAAAAATCGGTTCTCGATAGATAACCGAAGTTAAGCAACACTGCGCTGAGTCGGGTATTGGATGGGTGACCATCATACACATGACCAGTTCTGTTCGGGAGAGAGGTTGGAGGGATGAAAGTTAAGCAACACTGCGCTGGGTCAGGTATTGGATGTGAGACCATCATACACATGACCAGTTCTGTTCGGGAGAGAGGTTGGAGGGATGAAAGTTAGCACAGCAACTTCACTCGCCTTGCTTATCAACCTCTCGACAGCATGGATTTGTGGAGGAATCCTGTTTTTCGCGTTTTACCGTCCTTCGGAAGGGACGTTAAGCCGGTGGTCCCCTTGGTCTTCGACAGGAGTAGGCTACGTGCCAGCACCGGGTTTCCCCTCCTCTCTTCTAGGCTAGGTTAGGTTCATCATCATCCTCATCATCATCCACTCATTCACCGACGCCATTAGACCAGTGCCGCATGGCCAGATGTTAAAACAGTGCGTCGTTAAACACCACAAATAATAATAATATTATGGTACATGATTTAAATATAAAAATACAAAGATTGTATATTGCATGCAATGTACTTGACATTGAAGCAGTCTCTATACAATGTCACTTCAGTGATCCCATACAATGAATAATTACCACATTTCGCCACGTCACGTCGTGCGAATGTGGCAATTAGGAGTTACCTTAATGAGTCACCTTGTAATTAGCATCGTGCTCGACTCGACTCGATTCGCGAAGTGACAGGCTGGAAATCCGTGTGGATTATTATTACAATGTACATTGTTGATGGAGAGGGATGAAGCTCAATTACAGATGGGAAAATGTGGATTGGATGTTTCGAGTTTCTGGGAATGGGATCTGGAATTGAGCTTGATTTTTGGAAATAATATGAGTGTTTAAACAATTGAGTTGCTTAATTAGTTCGGTGAAAAATACACAGTTGGTTTCGAGGGGATTTTGCGTGCAGAGCGCGATGGAATTTTGCTGACAAAGACGATTTAGTTCAGTTAAGTCAACAAAAATTGATCAAAAGTGTTGATTTTGATTGCTTTTTGTGTTTTTGTAGGTTGTCAAATTCTACAATATTGATCATGTTTAATATAAGTGTAATTCTGTTTGCTGAAATCGTGAATTCTGACCGATTTTTGCTGACAAAATCGGCGTCGTCATCGAAGTTTAATCCTTCTGCCATTTTTTCCCTTTTGAACATTTTTACATAAGTTTAGGTCAACGCACAACTGACGTAAATTAAACCCTTTTTTTGATAAAAGGCGCACATGTTTGTTCTAAATTTAATCAATTACCACACAAGTCGATATTTTAAATTCTTACCTCAAAGTCTCGTTTGAAAAATGTAGTTTATTTGATGGTTTCTTGTAAATCAAAACGGACATAATTGAAGGAATAAAAATAATCCATGATAACTCTGATGCATTTTAAAAAACACATTAAAAATAATATTAACATCTAGTTTCTAATGTTACCACTAAGCTTTTACAACTGGTTTCAAAGAATTCATCTCATGTGTAGAAGGGAGTTGATATAAGGTTAATAATAATGATAATAATAATAATAATGATAATAATACTTTTATTCGTCATAAGATCATTGTACAACGATATAAACAATAGTTACTTTATACAGGCAATGTCGCTAATCCAAGTAAACTAATTTTAATTTGTTAGTTTTATATTAAAAAACTCTGTCGTTGAGTAAAAACACTTATCTGTAAAAAATGTTTTTAGCTTGTCTTTAAAATTGCTGTTACCTCTTAAGATTTTAATTTCCTTTGATAATTTGTTGAACAGGCTTGTGCCTGCATAATATAATTTTGATCCAATTTAAAATAAAGGGTTTGCATATCAGTGAAAAGATGTTTTCCCTAAATTTCTGATTTCAAAAATACAATATTGACAATAATTGATGAACCTTGCCCTGTACTTGCTACGCATATATTTTCTTTATTTCCAAAGCGCGAGCGCTGTTCCAAAGGTAATACAATTAATCCACAAATTAAAAGAAGATATTACTGTTAAAATTGTCAATATTTAAGTAAATCCAAGCTATTTTAATTCCTATGTGAGAACAGCTCATAATTTCCTATAGTTTTTAAATTCATTTGCATATGGATATTAGGATTCTGCGGCATCTAATGAGACATTGAGATCCATGAGATTCATAAGAAGTCAACAATCGGATGGATCTTTTCACTTAGTCTCGCTTATTCTCAACAACAATGGTTCCACTTACAAAATAAGTGCACACCAATAATTCACCGGGCGCATACGCAAATCAGCTCAAATATTTACACGTGTCAACGAATCGTGAGGTAATAAATCAATAATCAATAAAATCAAATTATGTGTTGCACAAGCTGTTGCTCGAGTGATTGACATTCATGAACACGCCACAGATTTATTCAATTTTTTACAAAACCTAAAAATAGCCATCAATTTTCATCTTTCCAAACAAAAAAAGAAATAAAAATCACCTACTGGTTTATTGATTTGAACTCAACCCATGATGATTCAATTGTCAGGTTGTCAGTATTTGCACACAGGTGTTCAATTGGGGATATTTCAATTGTTACCTGCCATCACAATCAATTAAAAAAAATAGCTGGACATTATTTCAGCAAGACCGCGCAATGCAAGTGTTAATTAAGTTCGTTGGTTTGCTCGATTCTGTATCTACCCCGTTCAGGTGACCAGAACATACAAGTTAATTGTATCAGAGAGACCAATTAATTAATTAATTTACAACTTATTTTACTTGATATCGATTCATAGCCAAACGATAGAAAATAAATTGTTAAATATTTGCAGATACCGGATTGGTAAGCACGGAGTAAATGAAATGTTATTTAATTTTAACTGAAACTCTCCTAAAAACGCCATTTTAGTTGCTAAATTTGAAAACAAAGAAAAAATAAGCATATGAGGTTCAATTGTAGATTCAACGTTTGGTAGCCATGAAGATGCTGAGATCGCATGACAGAGCTTCTCAATTCTGCTATCTTATGTTACCACGGGTATATCATGGCCTAGCATAGGAGGTTCAATGGTAGATTCAACGTTTGGTAGCCATGGAGATGCTGAGATCGCCTGGCAGAGCTTCTCAATTCTGCTATCTTATGTTACCACGGGTATATCATGGCCTAGCATAAGAGGTTCAATGGTAGATTCAACGTTTGGTAGCCATGGAGATGCTGAGATCGCCTGACAGAGCTTCTCAATTCTGCTATCTTATGTTACCATGGGTATATCATGGCCTAGCATAGGAGGTTCAATGGTAGATTCAACGTTTGGTAGCCATGGAGATGCTGAGATCGCCTGACAGAGCTTCTCAATTCTGCTATCTTATGGTATCTTAACGTTGAATAAACTTTGGGTTTAAAACAGTGTTTAATGCACAAATCGATAAAATTCCTTTGAATTGATGTTTCTCAAAATGTCACTAAACCTTATAAGCTATAAATATACCTGGATACAGACGCATAGCAATGATTTTAATTACAATTTCATGTCTTCTCATTGCAGCTCAGTGGCAACAACTAAGGGCCTCCAATTACAGGACAATATTTGCTTGAACGTCGCCCGTGCTGCAGGTTCTACGATATGATGTGAATCCAATGAAGACTAATAAGGTACGACCCCATCTGCCTAATACCGAGCTCGAGTTATTATCTCAAGTCGTCTTGGCTGAGTTAGAAAAGGAGTTTCCTCAACCGTTAAACTTTTCCCCACTGTTTCAAGCGTTACGATTCGGTAATTAATTTACTGGTGAAACAACGCTGGCTGGAGACGAGTTTCGAATTGAAATGGAAATCGCATTTTGCAGATAAACATGCGTAAAAGAGTGGAAAACGTAGATTTTTACAACTGATTGATTATTGTGTTTAACGTCGTTCTGTTTTGACGACGGGACTTGTGGTCGAATGGCGTCGGTGAATGAGTGGATGATGATGAACCTAATCTAGCCTAGGATAGAGGAGGGGAATCCCGATGCCGGCAGGTAGCCTACTTCTGTCGAATAGAACCAAGGGGACCACCGGCTTAACGTCCGTTCCGAAAAACAGGAACAACAGGATTCCTCTATAAATATTTGGTGTCGAGAGTTTGTTAAGCAAGGCGAGTGAAGTTGTACTAACTTTTGTCCCTCCAACCTCTCTCCCGAACAGAACTGGTCATGTGTATGATGGTCACCCATCCAATACCTGACCCAGCACAGTGTTGCGAAACTTCTGTGATCTCATAAGAACCGGTGTTTCCAACACGACAAACCGTTCGATTATTATGAGATTCAATTGATAATTATTTAGCTGTGAGCAAATCAAGGACCATCTATAACAGTTTGTAAATTTAAAATTTATTTTTATTATCTCGTATGCAAGAAATGAATACATACATTACATAGATGAAGCGAAGCTTCCAATATGGTATTGTTTTTAGACTCAAGTCTACTTTATCTAACATTGGCATTGTTTAAAAAAAAATGCATAAGAGCTGCCCTTCTGAATACTAACCAAATCGACTTATTTTCCCAAAGTTCTCAGCTAAATCATTTGACTTCATCAAGGCAAAGCAGTTACAGTTAAATTTGTATGTTTTTTAAGATATTAAAAAAAACATTTTACGTTTTGTTTAAGCAAACATAGCATAAATACCGACAAATTTATGTAAAATTATCTAATTTCGCAGATTTCACAGAAATATTATCAAATATTATAGGTACATTGAAAAGACCAAACCTTGCTTGAGCTGAGAGGCTAGGGGTAGTCATGGCACTCTTTCCACCAGCTAAAGCGTAGAGGGGCAGTCATTACACTTTTACCAGCAGCTAAAGCGTAGAGAGGCAGTCATTACACTTTTACCAGCAGCTAAAGCGTAGAGAGGCAGTCATTACACTCTTCCCAGCAGCTAAAGCGTAGAGAGGCAGTCATTACACTCTTACCAGCAGCTAAAGCGTAGAGAGGCAGTCATTACACTTTTACCAGCAGCTAAAGCTTAGAGGGGCAGTCATTACACTCTTACCAGCAGCTAAAGCGTAGAGAGGCAGTCATTACACTCTTACCAGCAGCTAAAGCGTACTACCACAAGTCTGATGTTCGTGAATGAAACGTTGCGATGCCCTTCGTGTATCGATGTTATCTCTTGTTGACCTCGAGTGTTCGTGGTCACGGCACCCGGGTCGACTTCGATGGCGTGTTTCATGTTTCAAGTGCAAACTTAAAGGGGTCGGCACGGGAAATAAGATATATTAACCAAGCGCGCGGTTTCTTATCCGCGCCAAAAGTCGATCGAGCGCGCCAGGAAGAAAGAAAAACGAACTGCTTTAGAGGGTTTTTGAATGATGAGGAGTTTTTTTTTTGTGATTTTACAGTGATTTTGTATAGTTTTATTAGTTTGAATATAATATGTGAAGGTGATAAAGCTCAGATTTAAGTTTGGTTATAGTGCGTTTTACGCATGGTTATTTAATATATTTTTTTCGATTTACAAGGGATACCTTTTTGGTTTTCTATTATATTCACAAAGATCTAAAGGCTCAACTGTGGGTTGGATTTTTTCTATTTTTTCTTATTTTTTTTTCTTATTTAGTACTGTCAGCAAGAACGATTGTCAACCAAGATATCAATTGTTTCAATTGTTTCAAGAAATCAATCCAATTATTACATGCTTATGATGTGTTACTGATTGTGCCCGTGACACGAATTTGCAATTTAATCACGAATCACATGAAAAGACAAGATTTTCTTCTTAGAAAGCGAAAAATTAAAAAAAAATCATATAACCCCGTCTAGTTTCCTCGCTGCAGAAGCAGTAGGATTTCAACTCTGAGTGGAAAAACATACCTAGACCAAGACATGACTTATGCAACCTTTACCTTTACCGATATTAAAATGTCCGACTTTTCACACATCTACATGCTCCAAGTTGATTTGTGGTGTTTAACGACGCACTGTTTTGACACATGCTCCAAGTTGACTTGTGGTGTTTAACGACGCACTGTTTTGACACATGCTCCAAGTTGACTTGTGGTGTTTAACGACGCACTGTTTTGACACATGCTCCAAGTTGACTTGTGGTGTTTAACGACGCACTGTTTTGACACATGCTCCAAGTTGACTTGTGGTGTTTAACGACGCACTGTTTTGACACATGCTCCAAGTTGACTTGTGGTGTTTAACGACGCACTGTTTTGACACATGCCCCAAGTTGACTTGTGGTGTTTAACGACGCACTGTTTTGACACATGCTCCAAGTTGACTTGTGGTGTTTAACGACGCACTGTTTTGACAAATGCTCCAAGTTGACTTGTGGTGTTTAACGACGCACTGTTTTGACAAATGCTCCAAGCTTGTGATTGGCTCTTCACGATGCAGGACAGTGGAGTACGGCACTATCAAAGTGGGGAAAAAAGCAAACCGTTCTTTCTTTTTGATAAAAAAAACTAGTAAAGTTGCTCGTTATTTCAACTTGGAAGCTGAGCTGAGTTGACGATTCAAATTGACGCCAAAGTATTTACTTATTTATTTATTTATTTTTTATTCTGCTTTTAAAAAACTGGCTGCACAAGATGCAATGCGATAATTTGCTAAAAATATAAAAAAAAAATTAAAAAAAATGTGAAATTGTTAACATAAATTACCTGTACCGCATAATTGACTGTGACTGGTACTTTTAAATTCATTTTAAAATTTGTGTACGTGGCCTAAGTTGTAAGTTACAGGATATTAATATGCACCATATTTGAGCTGAAGGCTCAAGCTGTCATTTTTTAATTTTAATCATACATTTTGTCAAATATATAGGCAATTTTTTGGATACATTAATGGTACCAAGGGTCCTCGCCGCTGGCGCTCTGAACGCCCTGGGTTCGATCCTGGTGACCGTCTAACCTGCTTCGGAGTTTTCCTCATTTTGCAATACCACCCCAGGTATATAAACTGTAGCAAACAATGGGTTCACCTCTACATCGAGCTTATCTTTAGGTCAATGTCAATGGGTCAACCAATCGTTTCACCCAAATCTTGAGTTTCTGTCACCACCGATCTCACAGCCTTGTTGAATGAACACGTGTATTGGCTGTAAACTTGAAATGTCAAGGTGATGTTTTGCGCAAAAGCGGTGAGATTATTGAAAAAATCACTTTTTACTGTTTTATTTTCCGCAAGTAACGAATGGCTTTGTACTGTAATTGGAAAATGGCCAAGAAAAAACACGTTTCTTTTGAGATGAGCTCAACTTTCTTGAAGATTTTATAACCGCACCGAATTTAGTTATAAACGGTTATAAAAGTAGATGACTTGAAGTGAAAGAAAAGCTACAATTCGTTGTGTAGTCATCAAATAAACTGAAACACTGCTTTGGTAAACATAACGTTAGGACAACCGCGATAAATTGGCGTTTTTTCCATACAAATAAGTGGTTAGTTAGTAAAAAACGCCAATGTGTTCGGGATTTCATTTCAGAAAATACATAATACATTAGTTTTTAAGTTATTGATCCTGATTTTTTTATTTAGATGCATTTAGGAAGCTTAGGTAATTGTTATAATTTTATGTGGTTCTTTTGTTATCGGAAAATTGTCAGGACTGCTCTTACCCTTGAATAAGTAACTAGTATATGTTACGAAACGTCGGGAAATTTAGTTGTCCTTAACTTAGCATTCAAAACCCAGTTGAAATAGTTTTTGTTAAAACTAACGCTAAGGATAAATCAAGTAGACATAAGTCTGAAAACAATCAAAATCTTACACAAGTATTTTTTATTTTTTTGTTTTTAGGACCACGTCGATAACAATCAAATATCTAAACACAAATTTTCGTAATTTCAAAATAATTACAACGCGTTTTTCCCCACACGACTTTTCTTTTTCTAATCCCGGCTTTCGATCGCCACATCGCGTGACTCTCAGCACGCGTCCACGTAGTACAGAGGTTTTATCTCGGTAATTGCCCCACGTGACTTTCACGCACGTGCGTGCCCCGGCGTCGGCGTGCGTGGATGCGTGACGCTCGGAAGATTGGTCGCGAGTGACAAGAAGGAAATTACAAACATAATTGTTGCTTTAATGTCACGTGGTCACAAGCTTGTGTAACCGCTTAACAATTTGTTTTATGACACACTACGTAAACATTTTACGGCACTAATTATGCAATTACACGAGCAAGACTCGCTAATTAAATTGTCAGACTTGTCAGATTATTTGTTACGTGTTGAGACGTGGATTTAGTTGGGTTTAATTCAGCTCAGACGAGTTCAACGTTTGGTATTGTTGTGAAAACTGCGGTCACTGTCAGGGTTTTGCATTATTTGGTTTTTATTGTTTTGTATTTTGGAACCTACTTGACGATCTGTTTCTTAAACCTGGTGCCGAGCCGGGGCTGGAACCGTAGGCTCCGTTACAAAAAAAAAATCCGATAGAATACTACAAGAAGATGCAATGAAATGTTGGCGGGTGGCTTTAGGGTGATGATTAGGATGATGATGAGGATGATGCGGATGAGGATGACTTACTGAGTTGAAAATGTGTTGATGTCGATCATCACACTGATTCACAGGATAATTGAATTTGTTTGTTGCTTTCAAAGAAAAATACTTAGGTATACAAATAAAAAAATAAATAAATATCTAAAATTTTCGGTCAGATGATTTGAATTTATATGTGAGCAATGTTCAGAGTAATGAAGCTTGGTGGAAGAAATAAATGAAAAATAAATACAATTTCAAGGCTCGTTGCTCATGAATTGCACGGCGGACCAAAAGTTTATTTTATTATTTTTATAACACGAACTGCACTAAATATTGGCGTATTTTGCAACTTGTAAATATTTTTTCAGTAACTTAGGGACCACGAGCGATCCCGAGTTCCCACAACAGCACTGATTTCAACTCCAATACAAGATCATTACCAGCGTGGATTTTCCATTGCGTTTTTCCAGTTTTAATTTTTAACTAACAATGTGTGGGTGCTTTGGGATAAAACAACTGTCAGGCAAGCTTCGTGGTCTATTTAAGCAATTGTTTTTATAGGTTTCTAGATTCCCAGAATCACAACAATTAAAACGGCCAGCTAGATGGTCAAACCCAAAACACAACCTGGTCGTTGTGTGAGTGGAAAGGTCATAAACGTTTATTTGAAATTGTTGCGTAAAATTGAAACAAATACAACATACAAAAACAGCATTACCTATGTGGAGTTTGTAAAAAAAAAAAAACAATGATCTCTTATCTGTTTATAGGAGCAGGGTTGTGCAATTAGAAGATAACGCATCGCTTTTGCATCCTGTCGAGGTTGGTTTGCTTCAATAAAAATGAGTGTGGATAAATAACCACATAATATGTTTTTTCCACTATCAGCGATAACCGCTTGCCATTTTCAAGCCCATTAAGTTCACCATAAACATTGCCATAACTCAACCCGATACATATAACCTACAGGCAACAAATCCGGAAAAAACTTCAAATGAGATATTTAATTACTCTGTGAAAGCCATGTACATTTCAATCGAATTAAATAGTTTCTAAACTAATCCAAAGGATTTTGCTTTGCGTCCTGAAGTTCCAACAAACTCAGTATATACGTGCTGGTAAAAAATGGAAATAAATGCCAATTGTGAACGGAGGATTATGTTTTTGCTGGTCCCGGTGTTTCGTGGAACCTGGTAAAATAAAGTTTAGCTTGGCTGCAGGCTTGGTACTTGCAGGGTAAAGAGAGCTTTCGTAGAGCAAGGAGTGTCAAACTCGTGCCTGACTATTTTATTTATTTATTTATTACATTTATTTATTATATTTATTCAGCTGAGCCATTAATACAATGCCCGGATACCTTGGATATCCAATAACTCAAAACCTTGCAGAAAAAACTCTCATTGGATGATCGCTGTCATTTATAATAGATTTTTGGTTAGGAGAAGAATTGAACAATTTAATATTAAAGTTGATCATAACTTTTCTTTAAAGATTTGGCATGGTATGTTTATTTTTATTCATAAGAATTCTTAGTTACCGGATGCTAAATTTTGACTGTAAGCAACCGTCAAACCGAAAGACTAAATTGGTGTGTTTTTTTATTGGATACTTAATCAATTTGTTGTGTTTAAAGTCGCTTTTTTTTTTAATGGGCTCTGTTAGCGAGATAGTGATGATGAACCAAACCTAGACTAGGCGGATAAAAGAGGAAACCCGGTGTAGACAGGACGAAGCCTACTTCTAGTGAAGAGCGCCAAGGGGACCACCGGTTTCTTCCGGTCCTTTTCTAAAAACGGTTCAACTCGAACAACAGATCCTTTTCAATTCCATACCGTCGAGGTGTACACTAACTTCAATCCCATCAACCTCTCTCTCAAATAGAACAGTCCCGTGTACGATGGTCACCCATCAAATACCTGTCCTAGTATAGTGTTTCTTAACTTCAGTGATCTCACGACAACCGGTGCTTCCAGTACACCAAACCATTCGGTGGAAATCCGTCCAATACCTGACTCAGCACAGTGTTTCTTAGCTTGGGTGATCTCACAAGAACCGGTGTTTCCAACTAACCAAACCGTTCGGTGGTCACCCATCCAATACCAGACCTGATGCAGTGTTTCTTAACTTCGGTGATGTCACGAGGACCGGTGTTTCCAACACGTCAAATTGCCCGCTCTTCTCCATAGCAAAACTTTCCCCAACCCCTACTGGCCCAGTTTCGCCGTCACAAGCAGCGGCGGTAGAATCGCGTACATTGCGGCGACGAGGCTCGATCCCAGATGATTTAGCGTGCATAAATCGTGGTCAACTGACATAAACAGTAAATGTGTACACGTGATTGCACATTATGGGAATATTTCAAAAATTACATCGTTACGCGAGTTGGTGACAAAAAGGTTCGTGTACTACTGTGAACCTTGGCCTTGTTCTTGTGTTGACTCGGTGCATGCAATGCTAGGTCAGGTTGAGTTGGGTTTAATAACTCAATTGCAGAACGGGCATGTTGCTAGCAGGAACACCCGACACTGTTCGATAAATTAAGATGTTGGTCGGAGCTAGATTGTCAAAAGTTGGTCAGTTTTTGTACATTTTTGTCTATTACACTCGATTTTTGTGCAGTGGTTCCAATTATTTTGGCTAAGCTAAGAATTTCTCTTTTTTGAAGTTGATTCCAAAGATGTTGTGGTATTTAATTTAATTAACTGAATGTGTAGCGGTCACGAGAGATGTCTGAGAAAGATGAGTTGTACGATTTCGTCTGAAATCCTTTCCGACCTAATATTAAAAATGTTAGAAGTTCTCTCCCCTTCTAAAAGAGTCTCAGATTCAGAGCCTTCCACATCTGGAATCTTTTTAATTGGCAAAAGGATATAAAGTTCCAGCATGAATGGCATAATTGAGTTTTTCCCCTTAAAATTGGCATCCGTCTTTGTCTTGTGGTGGAATTAAATGAAAATGTACTTTCTACCTTAAGAAATAATTGTTTCCGAAATCTCTGAGGGATACGAAATTGAACCGTGATTTTCGTAAGTAGTTGGGTAAGAAATTGCAATGGTTGCAAGAAAATAGATGCTGCAGAGAGAGCATTTTCCCAACTGAATAAGGTTCGGGAGGCCTAATTGCTTTTTTGTACATAGCCGCTGATGGAGGCGCCAGACTCAATTCAAAAGTGGGTAAATACAAAAAAAAAGGATTCAAGACTAATTTGCTTCGCTCTTTTTTTTCTTTTCAAGGCAGGCTTTTTCACGGGACAAGAAATTTGAATTATATTACAATTTATCTTGGCAAAAACAGGCTCGAAACTGTAATTTAATTTTAGTTCTCAATTGAAATTTGACATTTGCCATTACGCAATAGCCATCAAGTTTATCGAGTAAGTTGAAATGCTATTTTAAGAAATAGGCAATGAAGAAGATGTTTTCTGAACTGCTCTTTTCCGTCAACATTTTGTGAGTTTAGATGTCATTTACAAGCTTGTGAATCTTAATTGAAAGACTTGTTACGTTAATTCAAAGCAAGTACTCGACATTCGGATAGGAATCTTATTTGGAAGTACTCTCTGAGTACTGAATCTGATCTAAATCTGCCTGTAACATGTTGCAGATGTGCAGAAGGAAAACACGTACCTTCACAATAGTTTTCATGAACATATATGTACCTCGATCTCATCTCAATTCTACTCGGTCTGTCGAGGAATAAACCATGAAAAATGAATTTTACTCACGTTTTTCCTGCGTCTTCGTCATTTTCGCTTCTTAAAATTTGACACGTAAGTTGCAAAAGGAAATGCTGAATGAAGTTGAATGTGAAGAAACTCGCAAGGATATGTGTTTCTTTCTCTCTCTCTGTTCGCTTAAAAGGAAAATTTTTTTTGTGCTAAATGCATACGTGGGATATGTGGAACACATGTGAATCCATATTTCTATTTTGTGACTTGCCATTCTTCACTTAGAAACGTGTGCTAGAAGGATACATTTTATTTTTTAATGATTTGAAAAGTGCATTTTTTACAATAAAAAAATATATATACCTACTATATATATATTATATGAAAATTTACATTTTTTGGAATCCCTTTAAGTAAATACATCACTATACATGGTTGATGCAACTCAACCTTTCAGACCATCTTTGCACAAGTTATGCTAACTTATTATTGTATTTTAATACACTACTACGTTCAACGACAAAACATACTTTATCGGTAGGAGCGACACCGGTCGTTTTGGGATGGCATGTGAGCCAACTGTTTATTTATTTTATTTATTTAAATTTTTCTTTTCCATTGCACAAACACGATTATACAATTGCCATGGTAAAAGCACACGACCGTCATGGTTTTAAGAGTAAAACCGGAGCTTTGTAAATTGCCAGGCTTATAAAATACAAATCTCAATATGCAATTCTGTCATTCATTACATGTACTTTCTCTAAATATTCTTTGACACTGTAGAATGCGTGGTTTAGTTGGTAGTTCATATTTCACAGACAAGACTGTAGTGATACGTTCTAGCATAGATTTCTCAAACTAGAAAATCGTATCTTTATTCTTCACAATTCATCAAAATTAATGAAATGATTGCCAAGATATGAGCGATTACCATAATTTTAGACATTATGCTAGAAATCATCTGTGTTCATCATATGACCATGATTTAATGGAGGAGTAATACTCGTTGTCACAGTTGTCATAGTTTAGCTTGGTTGATGCATTGTCGCTCGTTTCGATAGCGGTCGATGTCTCACGCACGGAATTCCGGGGCGACCATCGAAATGAATGATAAGCGATCACATATATCATTATCGATTGACTTGGATTTCTATATCATAACAAAATGTGCATCAGAGGCCAGCCGAAGTGCTAAATATGCTAAATGTTTTCAGTTCATCGCTTTTTTTTGTGTATAATTTTACCCCCGCTATCGCCGCAAAACATGCATTGTAATTTTCTTGAACGCAAATTCAGCTATGAATTTGAAATTCTCGTTAGCATCTTGGTTGTAGCTGTGATTTCCTATTAGTCTACTGAGCCTTGAAGAGCGACATCACCTTTATAGTAATATATCAGCATATTAATCAATTTTCCAACATAAATTTGATTCTGTCTTGCAGGTTTGCGAACAAGCGAATCTGATCTCGGAAAATTATAAAAGCAATTAACAAGGCGCGTGGAATTCAGTAACGTTTCGTAAAATGGTTTTAATAGCGTGATGATACTTGATGTGATGTGAAAAAAGGATGATTTTTTACTTTTCTTGAAAACTGAGCACATTCTTAAATATGTAAGAGTTAAAAATATTCTCGACCTATTTTATTTTACTTTTGATTACTAAAAAACTGAAAAACCAGCAAAATTATGTGCATTTCGTGATGTTTTTAGGTTTTCTGACAGGGTCTGGTCAGCATTTTTTTTCTCATCTGTCAAAATTAAAGCGTTATCACTCATTTTTTTAAATAATCGAATACAGATCTAGAAAAGGCCAGGAAATAAGGATTATCATATGATGAAATCTTATTTAAATTGCAAATGCTTGCAATGTGCGGGGTATTTTATTATTATCAACACTATGGTCGTCTCAAAAATCGATACCATCGACTTTTGTGACGATTATGTAGTGTTGATAATAATAAAAAAGATTATCATATTCTAACATTTCGTTCTCCGTAAAAATTCAGTGCACATTCGCAGAGCAGGTATGGATTAAGAAAACAATTTTCTTCAACTTGTTTCTTGGGGCAAAGTTCTAGGTGAGTTTTATAGGAATCGAACATGTTCCACTTTTTCAACGCAACTTTTCGAGTCAATTTTATTCTCTGAGAGCGTGCGGCGACCTGCGAATACGAGGCTGGAATTGGTAAGCACAGTTCAATTGCAGTTTGACTTTAGATGGCTCTACTTTTCTTCGATCAGCCGCTGAATCATTTTATCACAAAGTTAAAACTCGCCAGCAAAGACATTTTAAAAAATTCCAGCAAAAAAATTCCTCTGGATAGTTTCCACTTTTGTTCATTGCAGAAAGCAATGCACAAAAAGGTTACTTCAGGGAAAATCTATTACTTATACATAAATAATGCAAGAGAACCTAATGAGTAAATTAAAAATTATTTGCAGTATTTTTAGAATATTTTTCAAACATCACTCACTTTATATAATCACTCACTCTAATTACTCATATCAGCTGTGTGTGCAGCGGGTGAGCTACTAGTTATGACAGATGATATTTCTACTCAAAATACTCAAGCTTGGAAACTAAGCTTTGAACAATTGTTTCAGTCGTTCATGAGAAATGTTCAGAAAGCGATAATCTTGTATTCTTAGGAAAAAAATACAAGATTTACACAAATATAACCGATAATAGAAATTAAAATTCTCACCACATTGATTGATTGACTTCTTTATTGCTCATTTCATCAGTTTGACAATAATTTGTTTGCAGATATGATCTGTGCATTGCATAATCTAAAAATCACATAAATACACAAATATATCAATTCACAGAGGCTTTATTTTCTTGTCTGGAGCCTTGTTCTTCTACTTCAAGGTTCCAACACCCTCTTGGTCTTTACCATTAATCTCGCCTGGTATTGTTGCAAGAATTCTGTGCCGCCTGCCATTTTAACTGACGATCTTACAGTTTAAAATACAGTAGAACATTTTTTCAGAACTCGTAACGTAACACGAATAGCAACTCAAAAACATTCGGTTTTGTTTTGCAACATTTATCTGCATCGATTTATCCGACAGGTAAACATTTCTCTAGATTCATTGTGTTCGCTTCTTGTTCGTAAATAAAACTAACTTCTCGGAATACTTACAAATGTTCCATTGTTTACTCTTGAACTCAATTTAAATCACCATCAACACTTCTAATTGAATTTAACTGCATAATTTACCAACGAGCTCAGACTTACCCTTACATAGACACCACTGAAAGGAGGTGCGAGCTAAAACAATAGGTCATAATAATAATAAGGTAACACTCCCATAAAGCGTCGAGCTATGTAATAGGAATGATTGTACTGGGATTATGGCTAACGGCCATTTTGCGAAAGCGGCACGCTCCATTTTATGGCTCGGTCATTGCAAGAGTGTGGGCGTCGAAGCGGTTCGGGCACATGACTGGCGATTTAGGACGCCCATGGGGTTCTTTTATTTTGTTACTACTGTTAAACGTTTATGATAAAGTTTGACAGTCATGGGATTTTAATGCCGTTTGGGTAGTTAGGGCAAAACGTTGAATTTAATGTCTTATAGCAAAGCTTTGACCCTCTACCTCTGTGGATGTTTGCTGCTCAAGGCTTCTTAATTCTTTGGTCTTTCACCAATCTTCTAGTCTGGCCACGCGATAGCTTCCGGAACTCCGCTTCCTGTCTTTGTCTAGCTCGATGAATGCGCTACGCCGACTGACCCTAACTGTCCCAATCCAGATGCCACATAGATGGTCTAGAGGTAAATTCAACATCCAGAGTGACACTCTCTGTTGGTGAAGCAATGATGGCTGTTCTATACCGATACCTTCGCCGAAATATATTTGGGATTTCAAGCAATGATATACAATTATTTTTTTATTATTTTTTTCATGATGGTGCGGCCATCTGCTCTTATTACAACAAGTACGTTGTTGATTCCCTTTGATAAGCTCATGTCATGTCAACGCAACGCACCGTGGTGGCAGTATTCAAATGAAATTTTAATTCAATTTGATTTGTTGAATATTAGTTTCCAGATTATTTTTGACACACACAATGATGCTGTTTGGTTCATATAGAATCAAATATAGAGGTTATTATAATAGGGGTTGTATCACCTCCACCTTCTTTTTCTGAAGGATCATTATTCTATTTTTTAGTTCGGGTTGGTAAAAACTGTTTCAGCAACAACAAAAAATCTCCTTTAGTGCATATTTTCTGGAAAATCCATTCACATATATATATATAAACTGGAAACAACTAATAAGGCAGGCTTTTTAAAAAGGTTGGCTCAAGTATTTATTTCTATGTGTAGTTTGGTAGTGTTGACAGATTGAAGAAATTTGGGATCCACAGCTGCTACGAAAACTCTGATTATTTTTCTGAAAAATACCGAAAAAACGTTGTGAACAGTCTCTTTCACAACGCGTGTAACAATGAGAAGAAATAATATTTTTGATATTGAAAAGCGTCAATCTGTTGCCAATAGTGTGATGAGCCGCCTAGTTTTTATTTCGTCGCGATCGGACAAGTGGTTTGGCCGATTAGTTGTATCCAGTAAACCTGGGTATAGACCTGAGTAAGCACCCTCTTCAACAGCAACTTTAAAATGATTCTTTGTCCATCTGTGTGAAATAACTATACCACCTTGTTATTGACAAGTCCTATTGATAGGTCCTATCAATAAGCCAGGTGTTGAAGTCAAGGTGATGTTTTCACTCTGAAACAGTAACAATTTTCTTCGCCGAGCCGGCAAAAAAAGCATTCGAGTGAAATTCAAAGTACAAATGCGATTTATTCATGACTGGCTCGTGACGGGCTAAGTGATAATTGGCCCTCAGATCTCGCGGAATTTCAAGGGGTTAACTCTGCACTACGTGCGACGGAGAACGACGGTGATGGAGTAAGACCAAGCGAAAGCCGGTGGGAGGCGGGAGGCGGGAGGAGGAGGAAACTCCCGGGGCGCAAAGTTGCACGAGGGATGACTTAAAGTGGGCATAAATCAAAGATAAAGATAATACCTGTAACCATGACTAAAGCAATATGTTACCTTTAGAGGAGGAGCCGTTTATGGGAGCTTATGGGACTGACTTGGATAAGACTGAACTCTGGGAATATTACACGGTCTTATCAGGTGAGGGATAATTCTCTTTCTCAATCGAACATTCTGAATCGCACAAGTTTAATCGATTTTTTTCTAATCAATTGATTTCCATCGAGGGAGTTGCGATAAGGAATGAAAGATTCGCCGGCTGCTGCCAGAGATTTCTGAATAAGTTTTCGAATGAATGTGCGCACATATATCTCTATACAGCATTGATTCTGGTTCACGGGTTGAAACTAGGAATAAAACAAGGAAAACTCTGGATATTCTGGTGATATTGGCAGCAAATAACGTTAGGTTTTTAGTTTTTTTTTTCCAATCCCCGAGGCAGGAGATGGATGACCTATTTCTATTTAACAGTTCTAGAGTGTTTTTGAAATCTCTTTAGCTATTTTTCCTCGTTTTTCCCCTAGTTTTCAAGTCTGTAGGAGATGTATTCTGAGCGTATTTCTTGGCACGCTAGTCATTGGATAAAAAACCAGAAATGAAATCTAATCCAGTGAACTGAGATTAGCTATTATACTTGCAAAAAATGATCCGAGAATTTTACTGAATATCGCCTTTTTTTATACGTCTACACCAACGCGTTTTTAATCAGAAAGGCCATGAAAATATCCATGAAAATCTCGAATCTGCTATTTTTTTTAATATGCCACCACGTCATTGTGAACGATATTTAAAATCGCATGTAGCTGATAAGAAATACACATTCTTACGCCTGGTATTAATATTTTTTTTAACTCTGAGTTAAGTTCCTAACTCACAGAAACAGCTGATGTTCACTGCATGTTATTGGCTGTTGTCATGGCAATTGATTTAACTTCCAATTTATCTCGGAGTTAAATCAATTTTTATTCTGGGAATTCGATAAAAAGCTAGTCTTAATGAATATTACCATTACCGCTAAGAAGTTGTTTCAGTTAACTATTCCGGGGGTAAAAGCGACCAAGAAAACGAGCCACTATTCCGCTAATAATCGATCGGACTCAATATTGTGCTCATTGTGCTTAGCAGGAAATTGACGGGGGTCATTCTCGCGGTGGTTTCCCACTGTTCCTGTTATTAATTCCCGAGGGATTTGAAGGCAAGACCCGTGGGGCTGGCTTTACCACTTGCATCGATACGAGCACCCTTTACTTTAATAAGATTAATGTGCCACGACCCCCTCGTTAAAATGAATCTGTTGGGATTGTGAGCTAAGTTTTAGTACCAAAGGCTGAGGAATTGCTCAAGTTCTAATGAAAGAGGTGCTAGACTTTAGTGGAGGAGCCAAGTATTTGGTGGAAGTGCCATGATTGAAGTTTTATGATTTTTAGACTCATGTCCACTTCATCAACTCAGTTTAGCTACAGGATTCTTAAACTCAGTTTAAAAATTATTTACCATGATTGAAGTTTTTGGTGGCAGTGCCATGATTCAATAATTAAATTTAGCGTCACTGACCTAGTAATCAATTAGAATTAATAGCATATTCTCGAGCTATTTTAACTTTTTCATCAAAATTTAAACACCAACAAAACTCTAAACAAAATATCAATGTACAAGAAAAAAAATTGTGAGGGTTCTTTGAAAATCTATCGGTTTGACAGCTTGTTCAGCTATAGACAGCAAACAAGGTTGATTTATTTTGGCATCAAAACACGAAAAGTGTCAGAAAGAAAATTACAAATTAGTCAAAATAGAAAAAGAAAGGAAAACTAAATATTTATATGCAAATATTAAAAAAAAAACGTAATATTTTATTTATTTAATATTTTAGTATTTTAGTTCCCATGCTATGGATTAGCGGAATCTGCGGACGCTTGATACAATAAAATAGAATAAAACAAATTAGCATACAAATTCGCATGAGTTTTAGAATGATGAATGCTCAATTAAAAAAAACATATAAATTTATTAATTTATATATGCTGGGTTTTGAAATGCTGAGAAAATAACTAAGCTTCCCTACGTTTTACAACGTATGGCTATTTCTAAATTAAGAAAGAGATAAGTTCTACGGTTAGATTAAGTAGACATAATAATAATAATAATAATGTTTATTGTCATTAGGAACAATTACATATTGTTATATGACATTCAAGTGATACAATTTTAATTTTACATATTGGCACATTTAACAATTGTAAAATTCATCGACAGAATAAAAACAGTTATTGATTAGGTATGTCTTTAATACAATTTTTATTTTGGTATGCGGTAGTTCTTTGATTGACCTTGGTAGAGCATTAAAAAGTTTTCTGCCATTATAGATTGGGTCCCATCTAAAATTATTTGACCTATATTTATCTAGTCGTAAGTGAGCCTTTGTTCTTGTGTCATGGTTATGAAAAGTTTCATTTGTCGTTCCTAGATAATTATTGTCTATCACATATAAGATGGTGTTATAAATATATAAACAAGATATTGTCATGATAAACAAGATATTGTCATGATAAACAAGATATTGTCAAGATATTGTCCACAAACCATTACAAGGCTAAACTTGATTGACGCAAACATTCCCCATTCTCTGGATCTAAATGTACACGTTATCAGAAATGACAACCCACTCTATAAACACTGTATATGAGTACAACCATATTATTATTTTTATTTTTCTCATCGAATAGCCTCATCAATTCCGCTTGACCAGTAATTTAGTTCAAGCCTAAGTCCATACTTGAGCACTGACTTCGGAGACATAAAATCCATCCCCTCATAAAAGAGATCCCAACCATCTTCGCTTCATGCTCTTCCGTTGGTACCGTGTCCTTCGGATATCGTAAATATGATATTGGTATTTCATAATATGTATACAGAATGGAGATAGGAGATTTTCCGGGCTTTTCTTTACGAGGTTTGGTGCGATGGTGTAACGTTCTGGGGGAATGAAAAGGCCGTTTCCCGGAGGAAAACACGGTGTTTTGAGAAGTAAGCAGTGGAATGGGATAGGTAAAGATAGGTGGGATAACATGGCACTGTCAGATCAGGGTCCGCACGGTGCTGATGTTTACCACGTAGGGGGAGTTTTCACTTTTTGTGGCAATGTAGTCGTGTATTTTACTGATTTAAGAAAGGTCGGCCATTTTCTCAGGTGATCCTAGACGTTGGGAACGTTCGTGTACAGAAAAAAAAAGGGGTTTTTTAGAAAAATTTGATATAGTTTTGATCTCTGTGTAAGAAGAAAAACAAAAAGGTGAACTGAACGGTTTGGCGTAAAACACTGGTTCTCATAAGATCACCGAAGTTAAGCAACACTGCGGTGGGTTAGATATTGGATGAGTGACTATCATGCACATGACCAGTTCTGTTCGGGAGAGAGGTTGCAGGGATGTAAGTTAAGCAACACTGCGCTGGGTCAGATATTGGATGGGTGACCATCATACACATGACCAGTTCTGTTTGGGAGAGAGGTTGGAGGGATGCAAGTTAAGCAACACTGCGGTGGGTTAGATATTGGATGGGTGACCATCATACACATGACCAGTTCTGTTCGGGAGAGTGGTTGGAGGGATGAAAGTTAAGCAACACTGCGGTGGGTTAGATATTGGATGGGTGACCATCATACACATGACCAGTTCTGTTAGGGAGAGAGGTTGGAGGGATGAAAGTTAGTACAGGAACTTCACTCGCCTTGCTTAGCAACCTCTCGACAGCATGGATTTGTGGAGGAATCCTGTTGTTCGAGTTTTACCGTCCTTCAGAAGGGACGTTAAGCCGGTGGTCCCCTTGGTCTTCAACAGGAGTAGGCTACGTGCCGGCACCGGATTTCCCCTCCTCCCTTCTAGTCTAGATTAGGTTCATCATCTCCTCATCATCATCCACTCATTCACCGACGCCATTAGACCAGTGCCGTATGGCCAGATGTCAAAACAGTGCGTCGTTAAACATCACCAATAAATAATTAATAAAAGAAATAAAACAAAAAGTGAAATGATTTAAAAATATCTTACATACATATCGTTTATCTTACAACTTAAATTAAATTATACGTGTACACCGTAGAATATGTCAAATCAAATATAATCTAGTTTCCGAATCAATTTTTCTATAAAACTTTTCATCGTGCAGTACCATTAAAGGTGGTTGACAGCGACGCTACCACGAGCTAAGCTGGCTAATTGGGATCAGAGCCGCCATTACTATCACATAAAGCAGTAGCTATCAATGGTTTGACCCACATTTCCACGAGGCACGTTCAGACCTAGGACTGGTCGGCCGGTGCGGGCAACGGAAACGCGTCACTCCTAACAAAAAAGTTTTTATTGGATATGTCAGAGTTCGATGTTGGCGGGTGGACCAATAAGTCTGGGTGGTGTTGCACTGAAGTGAAAATGATTTTATTTGTAGAAGTAACATTTTACTTGGCAAGGAAAAGCGAACAAATTAATTGTTTAAAGAAACTGTTTTGTGGTGGTAGTGGAAAAAAAGTAAAACAAAGCTATGTTTTTTATCTGTTAAAATTGGATTTTACTATTAAAATACCAAAATTGACGGTTTTTTGTTTGTTTTGATGATTAGGAAGAACATAGCCCAGATACTTTTCAGCCCCTAGTAGCTAGTAGGTTCAGTTGAATAATTAAAAATAATATATGTTTCCTCGATATTTCTTGATCTTTGAAGAGCACCACAAAAAGTAATTATAAAATTTTAAGTTTCATTTAGAATGCTCATTGCGTTAGCCAAGCAATTATGTCAGGTTTTGAGCAAATTTCTGTGCTACTTTCGCATCGATGGAGGTGCCGTGCCATGCACCTGCACTGAAATTTGATATAAATATATATATCTTATTTTTATTTTCAACAATTTTCTGGTACAGTAAAAATAGCTTTACAGCAATGAAAATTTAGAGCACACTACAGTGTTTTATTTTCTACACAATTTAATTAATGTAAAAAAAAGCCCTAAATAATAGTTAGTACCTAACCGCAGTACCCGCTGGCCACTTCCGTAAGAAATCTGCAATTTTCTTTGTCACATAAAGAAAATTTTGTAGCAATTATAACATATCTTTTAACTGCAATAGTGAAACATTTAGCCCAGCAATTAAAAGCTGTCTTGTAATACAAGTGTTCAGCAGGATAATTCGGATGACAGTGAAGACCACATTTGATTGATTCAAGCAAAGCCAGCCCTGAGCCATGCCAAATTAACTTTACAGATCTGCGTCGTTGGGGTTCGAACTCGTGCCTTTTGAGAGAAACCACGTTAATTAACTAAATGAAAACATTTTGATTTTCTCCATGTAAACCACTCGATAAAATTAGTTGAAACTGCTGGGGCAAGTAGCAGCATGGACCACGCCTAGAATGAGGAAATCAAACTACTTTATTGTTTCTTGGTGTTGCTGATTCCAGGCATGCAAGAGAGACGTGGAAATTCAAACAAATGTTTAAGCGATAGATTTGCTATCGTCGTGATGTAAATCTGTGTTCTTAGTCAGTTTTATTTAAATGTTTTAAGCAATTCTTACAATTCTATTGTATTTTACACTTGATTTGACCATTGTCAACAAGATACTACAGTAAAATTAAGATGGCCGCAATAAACTATATTCGAAATTAATGTCCAGATGGTCTAATAAAAGAGTTAGTTTTATTAAAAACATTGGATTTTAAAATTTGATAGATTTTTGTGGAAATAATTTATTAGTATTGACGGAATTCTCAATAAGTTTTTCTAAAACATTGCAAAGAGAAAAGAAGAAACATATTTTTGTGCGCTAAGCAAACTATTTTTGGCACATCTCTTTCACACAAATCAAAGATGAAGTTAACCCACAGGGTTAAGATATAATCATCCAATCACAGAGGGTGTCGTTACATTTTCAATGAATGCTGATTACCCCAAAATGTATTGGGGTTCAGCTCAAATTCTGCTTTGAAAATCCGGTCCTTGGTATAGCAGTGGTAATTTTTAAAGTTGTAAGTCGATTGGATTTTTGCATGCGTTATAATTAATAAAATTTGCTCATAAGCCATCCAGCCCACAAAACCAACAAAAACTCACCAGGTTTTAATAAGTTATCGCATCGCTATCCGGAGCCTTCGGACTCGAGATCTCATATCACTTGCTTACTAAACCTGGATACACTTTGCAAAAAAAAAAAAAACACCAGAAACAGGAATAACATCAGAAAAACCCTAGCGTCATCTCACAAGAAAGTCCATCTCAATTCCCTAGTTTATATCATGAGACGGCGCCGATCCTCATTTTTCCTCGCATAAGTATCATTTTCACGTTCTCACGGACCGTGAACATTTCACTTCCTTTGCATCAGTACATCTGTAACGTCTCGACGCTTCCGCTCGAAGTGGAACCTGGGAATTGAGTCGTGACGCCGACGCCGACGCCGACGCCGAGTTGGCTATCAGGTTCGAAAGATGGCTGGCCTTGAGAGACCTCTTGAAGAGGTCAACGATTACTTTGAACTGGCGTGGATAGAGTGGATAATGCAAACAAGTTTTGAAAAAAAACCGCTGTAAAATCTTGCTAATCTCTGAAGATTGACAAATATTCGGCTTAAGTTGGGATTGGGGAAAATAACAAAAACCTGACTCATAATTTTATTTATTATTATTGTTTTTTTAAATAATAATTTATATTTTTCCTAGCATACAAGCTTATACAATTGAGAAAACTGTACAGTGCTTAAAAGTAGGAATGCTCACTATAGACTGGAACCTGTTGGCTGGCGAAAGGATAAAAGTTGATTAAAATGTTTGTAAAAAGTTTCTGCATGCCAGTTTTTATGAGAAAATAATGAACAGAATGAAAAATGTACAAGTTTCAATATTTTAAATTCAGGCTGCTTGATTTATTTAAAAAATGTATGATGGGCTGTTTAAAAAAAAAATTAATTTAAAAATTTAAAATCACAAAGCTCGGAAGTAAGCAAGAATCTTTAAAAGGTAACTGAGATCGAAGACAAAGTTTGGTATGTTGGTGTTTCATCATCGGTTGTGACTTCTAGTGGCTCCGGTGGGATCTAGGTGGAAAATACCTTCTTCGTTAAACAAGCAGGAACAAGTTACGAACCGTCGGGAAAAATAGTCAATTTTATTCAGCATATTCAATAATAAATATCAATTTTTTTGGATGCTAGTGCTAAGGCTAGATAATGCGGACTTAAAACTTAAAACCATCTTAACCTTAGTACTTTGGGAAAAAGCGAGTTCCAAAAATTTGCTTCGAAAACACCTGTTAACTGGGTAGTGAACAAAAAAAAGAAATTCAGACACAATATAAGCTACTTAGATTTTAGAGGTCAAGTGAAAGAGCAGGGTAACCCGAACTTCGCCTCATGTAAATAAAACAAATAAATAAATAAACAAAGACAACAAATAAATTAATGACAATAGAATTAAACGCATTGTGAAGACCCTAACCTAACTCTTAGCGTTTGCATCATTAAATCCTGCGACAGAGAAGTCAACCCGGAAGATCTACTTCAAAGACCAAATCTTCACTTCTATAAATCGACGCGTTCCGTCACTCTTGCAAGCTCTCACCGATCCATTGGTGGCTCGCGGAGTGACGTGGTGGGTTGTGGTGGGGGGTGAGGTGGGGGGCAGCTGGGGTTGTCCAGGGTTTGCGAGAACCGGTTGCCTCCCGGGTAAGTGGTGGAGCTATCCTCAAAGCACACCTCAAGCCAAGCAAGTCTACAAGTTTAGCGGCGTTTGCAACGGATACCTGCTCCAAATCATTGGCTGGAATCGTTTGGTGCATTGAGATAGATCCACTGAAGGAGGTCAGATGTTGCCGATTATTGTTTCATACAGCTGAAACGTTTTCGGTCAAGAAAAAAATATTAATTTCGGGTTTTTGTCTTTAAAAAATGTCTCCACAAATAAAATAGCAAAAATGGTGATCGACCAGTCACATAAGGCTCGAGTGTTAAGGAATTTAATTTCGTTATTTCTCGCAAATCACTCCCATTTGAGACTAGTTTACGCTCAACTAATCTATATTAATGCCAACCTCAACGATTGATTTACACATTTTATTATTATGAACACTAGAACCGTCTCAAAAATTGATGTCCTAACGGGGACTCAAACCCCGATCACCTATCGCGGGTGTTTCTCTAACCCATTAGCTACTTGGTCACTCGCTTTTTGAGAAGGTTTCAGAGTATTTGATGAGAATAACGGCTCTCCAAGGAGTATTATTTTGGGAATCGATTTTTGAGACGGTTATAGTGTTTATAATAATAAAGCACCCCGCGCATTGCAAGCGTTTGCAATTTAAATAAGATTTCCTCTAATATGTACACATATTTATTTTGAAACGTAATTATTTACTTTTATATGTGTGTTTAAAAGGACGGCCGCAAGCACCATCGATTGGCACCTACCATAACCACGTGTTGCCGGCCTCGTTTGCCCAGCAGAAAGTCTAACATTCGCTTCTGTGCCTCTGACCATAAACTATACACTCAATGGCTATGATGCTTGAAATGCATGATCTCCAATACCTATGAAAACTTTGTCGGGTCGCCACTGTCCCGGGCATCCACTCAAGGGAGCTCTTGGACTCCTCTACGCCGCCCCTATAGATCGACAAAATCCAATGAAAACATCCTGAGAATCTTTTAGCGTCGTCCTGTCGTAAGTCCTGGGTGACGCTCGTCCTGGGAGTTACTAGGAGGCCTGGAAGATGCCTCAAAGTGATAAGGGATATCAGATGAAGCCCAATCGATTGAGAGACAGCGGGAACTGGCTGTGAAGAGGGTTAATCTGTTTGATTTTGACCGAATTCCAGAAAAGGATGAAAGTTTGTTGGTATCGCTGTGGCTTGATTTATGAAAAGGGAATTAATCTTTTTGGTTTTGATTAATTCGGGAGATGATTGTCAATCGATTAACCGTTATGTGCGAGCTTTTAGCCTCGTTTTTCCTGTCGATGTGATTGAGAAATCCCGTGGAAAAGGCGGTAAAGTTTAGGCGAGTAATTTCATCAGAGAGTTTGCCCAGGCGCTACTGACGATCCTGTAATTTGATTACTTGCGTTCAAAATGCGTTCTAATTCCATCTCGTCACGGCTAAAAATAACCTACGAAATCCTTGACACACACTTCACATTTTCTTTTAAAATTTATTTTTATTCCAGTCTTTTTAATAATTGAAAAGGCAAACGATATTAAAGTCCAAAATACTGCCGTGAGGGGAAAAATATAAAAATTTAATAATGGCTTCAGGTAGTCTGTATAACCTCGCCTATGGGTTTGAACCAATTTTCATGCTCGAGTTACGGTAGAATCTCTTTGGGCGTTTTTAAAAAGCTTAGCTTATCAATCTGGAAATTACTTTTCGTATTTTGAGAATTCCTCGGAACGCATCTGAAAATCAGATCCTTAACGTCGCTGAGTCAGCTATATTTGACATTTTGTACAAAGAAAAAAAGGAACACTTGAATCTTTGATGTTGACGTACATTTGTTGTAAAGGGTGCCTAGATTTCACCGAATTTCGCTTTTTGCATAGAAACAGAGTAAACCAGAGTTACTACGCTGGCATCTTACACTTGCACAATTAAATAGGACCCATTTTAATACATTTTTGCTTTTATTTATGTTAAGTTGTTTTGAATTTAGTTTTTAACTGAAAAAATATATTGATGCCACAATGATACAAATAAAAAATAATTTAAAAAAAAAATCGAAAATTCCCAGTTAGCGTAAATGACCAAAGAGTATGTTTTTTTTTTGGCTTGAGGTAGATACTTTGAAAAAAAAAATACGGCCCGTAAAAAACCATGAAACTTACTACCTTACAAGTTACAACAAATAAATACTTTAAGTATTAAATTTGTTTATCATCCACGAGCACAACAGAATAAAAAATACAATAAAACCAGAATTTTCGTTCATAAATCGCTGCACCAAAGCAAATGCATCAGATTTTGAGCAAATTGTTGTGTTATTTTCACTTCAATGCTACGCACTCTGACTAAAATATTTCATAATTATTTAATTCCAGTGTCTACTTGATATTCTTCAGCGGGACGTTAAGTAATTAACAGATCGTTAACAAACCAAAAAAATCTTCTGATTGGCTGTTGCCAAGCTACAGGACTGTAAAGTTCTTAACTAACCAATGGAAAACCAGAACAAAACCTTTTTTTATTACAATCTGCAAATTTTTCAAAAAGTGGTAAAAACCTTTTTAAGAGAACTTGAACTTACAACCCTTATTTCCCTCGATTAGTGGAAAAAAAGTGGTGGTTAAGGCTCCCTGAACCTAGAAGTGTTAATGTCTGCACTCGTTCCAGCGTTTGACAGAGCGAATCCTCTACAACTCGTTACTCCAACAAAGCTAATTATTTAAATGGGGCGATGCTGGCTTTAGCCTGCATTTCACACGGCCAACAAGCATTAGAGCCAGCATCGCGTTGATTCACATTTCATCTGCACGTGGATACAAAATGTAAAGATCCGTATGCTTCTGTTTCAAATAAATTCCAGGAATAATTTGTTGAAACGTTGAATACATTCTTCGTTTAGACTGAAATTAGCTGCTAGTGCATTGGGATAATTTATTGTTAACTGGAATTAACAAAATAATAAATGCATAAGAGATTGAAAATAGAGAAGGTTTGAGTTTGAGGAAAAACATTAAATATCTATTTCTAGGTATATTTTGTTACGTAGATGACATGACAACTGAATAGAAATTAAAAAGCAAAACATTTGGAAGGAAATTTGGGTCATGAGATTGTTTGGAATTTTAGAACGAGGTGTTTGAATGGGTTTAGTTTTGATGAACGAAGAAATAATAAAAAATATAATATTAATTAAAAAAGGCCAAAAAAAGAATTGAATTTTGAATTTGTGTCCAGATAAAATTTGCTATCAGACTAAATATGCAGGCTTGTCATTTCATTGACCTACTTATATTAACCTATAACATTACATTAACTATTACTATATATAGATTACTATGGCATTAACCTACTTACAGTAATCAGAAATGACGTACTTTTAAAATAAGTGCCACTGAAGAAACGGCTGACATGAGATCTAACAGGCAAGAATGAAGTGTCAACCATTTTGTTTGATTCTATTATCCTGAATAAACAGAACATACTTTGACGTTACAGGAAATCTAAATTTGAAAACAAATCAAATACCCATATATAGACATTAATTGAATAATGATTGTATAAACCATTTACCACATTCAATGTCTCCGGTATTGGATTATTGGGCAAATTTTCGTATTACACTCATTTTCCTACTAATTTTCCCCTTCTTTCACAACTACTTTTTCCTTAATTTCACAACTAATTTTCCCCTGCTTTTACAACTAATTTTCCTCTGCTTTCACTACTAATTTTCCGCTAATTTCACCACTACTTGTCCACTACTTTCACCACTAATTTCTCTAATTAATATTGTCCCAGTTCAGCTAACACAAACTACAAGACCCCTACCAGCAAGTCTTGTTTGAAAGCGGCCAACTATTTGATAAACACGGTGTTTGCTTGGATAATCCTCACCACCTCGATGTGCCGGTTAAAATGCTTGGAATGCAGACGGGAATTCTTCACACCACCCCGTGGTTATCATTTGTGTGCGGCGGTGGTGGCGACGGTGGTGGCACAATGCACGGGACAGAGGAATGTGGAATGTTTTATTGTATTTCTAGGCGATTGGGACGTAAATATCCGAAACGGTATGTCAACCACGCGACGAGACTGCAAACTGTTGTCGAGAGTTAGCGGCCTGTTTTATTACTCGCCGAAGTTAAGTACCTAAATCGGAACGTGGTGATTTTTTTTAAGTTCATTGTTTATTTTTGTGCCTAGAATTATTTGTATTTTCAGCGAGATTTGTTTTATAGTCTAGATAAGCTTTAATCTTTGATAGAATAGCTGGTCTGTGTAACGAAACGTTGGGAAACGAGAAAGAACTTGACTAATCCAACTAAATAGGGATTTTGTTTAGTAAAAATTGACATCAAGAGAAATTTTAAGGGAATTGAATTTACTTTTTGCAAAATAATAACTTACCTGTCTTAATTTTGGTGTCTTTTTTTTAAAAAGTGACTTAATTATTTTCAATTAACTACATGATTAATTTACATACTGAATAATTACTTAAATTTGCTGTTGATTGCGATTTGAAAAACGCAGCTAAAAATATATTATTTTTTTCTTCAAATATATGCAAGTAGAAACGCGTGAAGGGATCCTGGAAAATATTTAAATAAGTTCTGGAAAAATCTTACCCTCCATTTTGTTCAAACAGCAGTGCGCTGGAAAAGCGGGAACATAATTCACACTTCTACATACACCGCACCTACTCGAATAATAATTAAACATGAAAAAAATAAGCACTACGCTTGAGCTGACTCACAGCCAGCGGCGTCTACGAAATGTAAAGAAATATTCTTCTCATTCAAACGCTATGTCTAGAAGACAAAACGAACAAAAAGCTTCAGCTTTCTGCAGTAGTTGTGTATTTTATTTGTGGACTGACAGCAGACCCCGGGTTGATGTCAGACATGGCAGCTCTGGTCGTGGTTCAGCATTCGCGCTGAAATTCAACGATAATAAATGTCTTTGCGCTTCTCGGTCGTTGAAATGAGGTGACCTAGAGAAGGATGACGTTTCTATGGTTTAAAAGTTAAGTGCCCCAGTTATGTGGTGCTAGGTAATGATTGTTTTCATAACGACTTGCTCTGGAATGAAGTCGTCATTGTGAATATTTTCTTCAAGTCAATAAACGTGGAATATTATCTTAGTATTGTGCTTTAAAAGTAAAAAATATTTGACATAATTATTATTGGTCTAACAGTAGACGAAAAAACATAAAAAAAAAATACATAAAAATGTATGGTTTTTAGACTCATGTCTACTTGATTTGTCCTTAGCATTAGTTTTAAGAAAAACTATTTCAACTGGGTTTTGAATGCTAAGTAAAGGACTACTTAGCGTTCAAAACCCAAAATATATAAAAATTTATGGTTTTTAGACTCATGTCTACTTGATTTATCCTTAGCATTAGTTTTAAGAAAAACTATTTGAAATGGGGTTTGAATGCTAAGTAAAGGACTACTTACCGTTCAAAACCCATTTCAAATATTTTTTTTTAATATAACAAATATTTTGATCAGTATTTTTGTTTTGCTATAGACCAAAAAGCGCAAAATGGAATTTTTTAATATTCGTATTCCAGGAAGCCTATTCAAATGGAAAACGCAACGTGTTTTTAAATTTTCTTTTTTCTCGACAGTGAAAATGAAGATCCCTACGTCCTAATTAGGTGCACTGAAAGGTTTTTCAATAAGAGTATGGAAAGAGGTGGGTGGCTCAGGGTGGCTGTTCAGACAGAGAACTTCAGTGTGACGGCAAAACTTTTCTGGGGTGCGTTACCCTAGAAATTGCTTTTCATGGAGAAAATCCAGATATGTTGAGAAAGGGGTGTCCCAATCCCCCAGCCACTCACCACTCTCACCACTCCTTTAACAAGGATACTGTGGTGCTTAAAAAAGAACGAGTTTTTTCACTAATATTTGATTTATTTATTTCTTCGATTTCTTCAATTTCTACGTTTCGATTCGACTTCCTGCAATTCTAACGGCTGGTTCGTATGCAGTTTCATCTTAGCTCGGGTTAAGCCAACATTTTTACCTATAAATTGGATCTCCAACTCACAGAAACATCTGAATTTCACTGCATGTGATTGGAAGTCGTCATGGCAACAGTTTCAACAAAATGTTCAACTATAAGTTGGATCTCTAGCTCACATAAACATCTGAATTTCACTGCATGTGATTGGAAGTCGTCATGGCAACAGTTTCAACAAACACTGCAACTAGAAGGCGAGATTTTGGTGAAACTGGACCTAACAATACTACCGTCTTAACCAAACAGTAAATAAACAAGTTTCTTGTATTTTTGAGCTCAACCGGTTACTATTTTGAAGAAATTTTCAGTTCTTATAAAATCACACAGTTTTCAACTTGAACCCCAAACTTGCTTCTCCACTCAAAAGGACGCTTAATTTTGAAAATTATCTTGTTTTGTGTTAAATAAGCTTATTTTCTCCGCTCAACTCCTAGATGCTGCCCGCAGAGCAAACATGGCACCTCCACTCGATTGGCTGTTCACTTTTCAAAATGGAAAAGTTTTAAGTAAAAAAAAAAGAAACCCCAAATAAAGTTTTTTTTGCATATGAAGCCACTCGGGTAAAGTCACGTGCAGCTCATATCGTAATGAAATAGAATTTTATCAGCAACTCCTAGATGCAACCCGCAGAGCAAATATGGCTCCTCCACGTAGACTTGCGCTTTCCTTTACTCTTAATAAATATTTCTGTCTTTTATCTTTGCGCTTTAAGACTAAAAATTTAGTAATTTTTCGGCTGCTTAACGACGCATTGTTAAATGAAGTTAATGTAGCTTAAATTGCTATATTTAAACTTAAATTATTTATTTTTCGGAGACATAATTGTGCATAACAGAGGCGAAGGTATGCTGTTTTTATTTACTGGAATCAAGCGCTATGTTTTCGCTAGTTACCTGCACAAACTTTAATTAATTTTTATCGTTTATTTTGGTATTAATGTGGTGCAGGACTCGAGGCATATACCTTTCTTTCCACCTATCCGTATTGCTACTACAAAATTAACTGCCGTCTACAAACTCTTTCTATTTTTGGCTTTTCATAATTTTCCAAGCCTTGAATCAGGTCTTGGGGAAAAATGATATATCGCAACTGCATGAGCCTCGGGCTTAGTTAAAGTAAAGCCACTTATTTTATGTGGGGGGAGCTTTGCCTCTCAAAAACCGCGCTATGTAAATGAAAGGCTTTCGGTAATTGTAAAAAGATTAACAAAGAGAAGATACATAACGCGTTTGGAAAAACAACGCCGCCATAATGGTATAGTTTAATTTGATAAAAGGGAACGGCTTCTTTGAATAGAAAATTGATAGCACCTAAATAAATGCAATTTTCCGTTTCAGAGTCTTTTTTAATCTTAACTTTCATCTTGATGGAAGTTGAAACTCGTTTTCTTGTGCGATTTGTATCAGAACTGAGTGGATAATACGTTTCATCGGATTCATTGACTTCAAAAGGTTGTTGTTCCTAAAGTGAAAATGTTCCTGTTGACTTGAAAAGTAACAAAACATAACGCGACATTTTCTCGGATGCCCTTTCAAAGTGGAATGTTCCAGGAAAACACATCCACATCATTTCACTTCTCAAAGTTTCTTGAAACGTTAACAATGCTTTTTTTTTACACCAATAACTTTTGTGTTTATCTCCATTTTTGACATGAACAATTATAGGTTTTCCTTTTGAAAACGATATGGCAATCGAATTCGTTCCCGACAAGTTGATTAGTAAAACGTCTTTGTGTCTGTAATAATAAAGCGAGTGAGCATTTGTGTTGTTTTAATTTTGTCTGCTGAGCGAGTTTTAACCCAAGTTTCTCTCGCGGCAGATGGAAATGCAGCATCGCAATTCAGTCTAAGTTAGTCGATGCATTTCTGCATTCTTTTGAAAGCGATGTCCCGAGGGTTTTTGGCACCATTTCTAGCTGCATACTATGGATATTATATTTGTATTGCGCATTACATTTTGAGTTCTGGTATGACCCGACCACGAGAGTAACCTTTCAGAACTCCGGTTTGCAAGTTAGTATAACTAACTTCCGAGTGAAGTTAATGCCAGGTATACCACAAGAACACACTTAATTAATGTGCATTACAAGAGATAAAATAGTTTATTCATTTCAGTACATATATTCAGTTACCGATACAGTTAAGGGCCGGTATCACCAATGCCGCATTAAAACGCTCTTAAAAGCCGTTTAAAATCAGTTTATGACAGTGCAGTAATTTGCTTGAAAACAATTATGTTTTTATAATTTAAACCTATTAATAATTATATATAATTATATTATATATATATAATTATAATATATAATAATAATTATTATTATAAACTAAGACAGCACACAAAGAACAAGATTTTTTTTTTTTTTTTAACAATGTGTTTGCTTCGAAACGGAATATTTGATGACTTGGAAATACAAACAAAATATCAATGGGACTTCTTACTTTGACCTCCAAATGACAGTTTAAAAGTTAAACTCCCATCCTTTCCGGTTCAAATATTAAACGGCGATTAGGACAAAGGGAAAATATTGACGGCTGCCAAATAAAATTTATTTTTAAGTTACAGGACAAATTTCTTTTTGAATCATCACCAAATTCAAATTTAAATCCCCATCTTAAATCCCCATCTATTTTTCTGAACATTTTCTTTCAAATTACTTTAAATGTCATCTAAACGGGGAAAATCAACGCTGGCCTAAAACCTCATTTAAACGCCGATTAAAAGCAATATTTAAACGGCGTTGGGGAAATCGGTTCTAAGAAATCTTAGGAATATCTTTGATATTGCAAGCCTCAGTTAAGTGTTACAGACTCCTATGTCTTGATATTTAACACCACACCCACGTGCTTACTTCAAAACTTGGAAATAAAGCACGTTTTCAAATAACTATTCAAAAACTTACCCTCATCATACACCATCTTCAAAATTGCATAATTTCATAAAGTTTCCAAACAAATTTTCGTAACATCTGGCCATAATCTATTAAAATAGAAGAGATTACGATGACTACAATAACTATTAAGTGGTTACTCGTGCACCGACATTTTAATCAAAGTAGCAGAGAGTAGGTAATACGTGATAAGGGTCATGATATTGTAATATAGGTCGGCGGCAGGAACGGAGATGGTGAGAGGTAAGAACTCACAGAAGACCAGATAAGGGATGGCGCATAATTGCTTCTCTGGACCACTTCATCTTCAGCACACGAGACTAGAGTGAGACAAACGATAGCTTCAAGCAGAAAGAGAGACAGATTGTCCGGGAGGGACTTGTCACCCATTGTAAGCATGGGAACAGAAGTGTACTCAACTTTTCTGTGTGACGTATGTTCTGGACTGAGACTTGTAAAGGGGATGATTTTGAATGAAAAAATATGTTCACAGCGGTCGTTACATGTGAGATGGTGGTTTTAGATAAGTTTAATTTGTTTTTGTTGAATTTAGTTATAATTGCGGATGTTAGAACAGATGGGGTGTGGTTGGATATGATGTTTAACGACGCACTGTTTTATTTGGTTTAATGGGGTTTTTGAATGAGTGGATGATGAAGAGGATGATGATGAAACTAAATAGCCAGAAAGGGAGGAGAGGAAACCCGATGCCGGTACGTAGCCTACTCCTGTCGAGGAGCACCAAGGGGACCACCGGCTTAACGTCCCTTCCGAAGGACGGTACAACGCGAACAACAGGATTCCTCCACAAATCCATGCTGTCGAGAGGTTGATAAGCAAGACGAGTGAAGTTGCTGTACTAACTTTCATCCCTTCAACCTCTCTCTCGGACAGAACTGGTCATGTGTATGATGGTCACCCATCCAATACCTGACCCAGCGCAGTAAATTTGCTAAAAACTCTGGTAAAAAAAGATGACCTTGGCTTTGACATGATAATTTTGTCGCAATTAACCCCGACTTTTTGACAAAAATAAACTGAAAGTTTTGGGAAAATGTAATTCGTATATCTGTAGATGAAGTAAAGCTGTTTTCAGGCAGCTTCAAGTTCAAATAATTGAAGGTGGATATTCTTGCGCTGAAATATTTTGCAGGTGGCTAATTTTTTTTGGTGATAAAACCGTTTTTTTTTCCAGACTTTTAGGCACAACGTCGAGACATTTGCATCATTTTCTTTTCGCCGCTCTTGACGCAAGACTTGATGAAAACTGATTGCTCAGTGACCTGTTTTTCTTTTCTTTTTTTTTTTTTCTTAGAAAATAAGGGATGCGTACGCGAAGCGACTCATTCAAATGTGTCTACTTAAGTATGAGATAACGTTATCAACATTTAGAAGTCTGCAGGTAGCCGAAAAGTAAATAGTCAGCAAAATAAATCGTTTTAATACCAGAGTTGAAGAACTCTCAACTTTATTCTTGAAGTGACAGATATGAATTCAACTTTTTCTCTGAGCAAAAAAGCGCGACAAGGTATAAAGTGCTTTCCTGCGTTTTCTTTTAGCCATGCGCTTCTTTCCCCTCAGGTTCCTGCTTTTCCCCTTCGGTTTCTGCTATCATCCCATCAGTCAGCAAGGCTTATACTCTGAGAAAGCCGAACTAAAGGGATCAAAATGTCTAAGCTTGAGCCAATGTCGTGATAATCAGTTAAGAAGGGCAAGGTCCACTTCCGGTATTTTCAAACCAGGTGTCGAACGTGTTCTGACACTAGAAAATATTTTGGTGCACGCAAATATTAATGTATTATTTCAGTCTGTAAATTCCTATATGGCAATAAATTCTGATCAGCGGAATGTGCGGTGCATTATTTACAATTAAATCTTGATGTAGATAACATAAAAAAAAAAGATTTAAAGTATTAGGTTAAACCAATTTGATACCAAGAAAATAATTTTGTTCGGGATTTTATTTCAGAAAATACAAAATACGTTAGTTTTTGAGTTATTGACCCTTATTATTTTATTTAGATGCATTTAGGAAGCTTGAACTTGGTAATTGTTATAATTTTATGTGGTTCTTTTGTTATCGGAAAATTGTCAGGACTGCTCTAACCCTTGATAAAGTTACAGGTACAAGTTACAAAACGTCGGGTAATTTAGTTGTCCTTTACTTAGCATTCAAAACTCAGTTGAAATAGTTTTTGTTAAAACTAGTGCTAAGTTTACATCAAGTAGACATGAGTCTAAAAACCACCAAAAATAAGTATTTACCAGATTCTTATTAAAAAATACACATGAACATAATATTAGATGCAGTTTTAAAAATAGTTATTGATGGTAATAAGGAATGAAGTTATAAATATAATAGCGACCTTCAAACGCAGTTTTTCCTGCAAACAGATTTAATTTTAAATCCATACGAGAATTATTTCAACTAAAAAGATCTGACGCTTGTTAAAAATGGATTCTTTGTTGTTCCAAACAGCAATTGATTTATTTCGTTGAAGCCTTAAACAGGTTTAGTCATTAGCAACTGACGCTGCTAATTGCGATTGCAGGAGCAGAACAAAAGCAAAACTTCTCTTGCAGCAATGTTTGGAACAAAAAGTTGGACAAATGCAGTGCAACTCGGTGACTTTTTTGCAGTGAAATGGAATGAGACTAGAAGCCCCAATTTGTTCCATTGTTAGCGCAGGGAAAAGTTGGCACTCTCATCACATGTAAGTTCACTGGGACAATGTTGCTGAATCGAACTCGCGTTGAAATAGTCTATCTGTTTTGTACACCCCTTTTCTCTTCAACAGCAAAACAATAGTTTCTTTTATTAAACAATTATTTATTAAACACTAAAGCTTCTCGATTTTTTTACATTCAATGCATATAACTTTGTATGCAATCAAAAAACAGTCTCTAGAAAAACGTTACCCAACGTAATTGAATAATACCATTGGGTTAATAGGTATATTCAGAGGATCGGCGTTAACTTCAAACAATCTGTTGAGCAAACGAGGCCGGCAACACGTCGTCACGGTGGCGATCACCCGGTGGCGCTTGCGGCTGTCGTTTTCAACATTTACCTCAACAATTAAATAATTACGACGCGCACAATATCGATTCGTGTATTCCGATCGGTAAGATACGCATTAGTAGCGATTTTACGAGCGTAAATCAGTCTCAAATGCGAGAAATAACGAAATCCAATTTTTTTAAACACTCGAAAAGTCACTTACCTAGGAAAATCCGCAAATTCTTGTTGAAAAACTATTTTTTTTCCGGTAATTTTCCGCAAAGACACTTTGCAGCTCTGGTAGTACGATAACGTTTCACTAGGTAGAGCTAATTTGTTGAAGAGCTGATACGGATCTCCAGCATCCATCTCTTAACACTAAACCCTACTGATAATTCCCACGCAACACAATCATTTGTAAGGAGGAGCAACAAATCCTGTCCATTTGTCTATCAGCAACAATTCCGCCACTTCCAGAGAGTTCCCGTCGACCGATGGGGGGCGTTGAGGGTCGCCCTAAAGTTCAGGGGTCAACGCGGTGAAGTGGATGATGTCACTGTCGCAACGCCCACGGTGGAAAATTGTACATAACAAACGGAATCCATGTTTGCTTGCTCAGCAATCCTGGCACACATTGTACGACGTGGATAGAAATTCAAGCTCGGGTTTGAGTGAACCGTGTGGTTGAGACGCCCACCACTCTCCGTCGGGTATTCGTTAGATATTGGTCGTTGCAGTTCCTGCTCAGGAACAACAAAATATAGTTGTTGATTTTAAAATTATCAACTATGTTGATTATGTTCTTTGAAGCGGAGGAAATAATTATTTTGTTTAACAAGCTGCGAGTTTCTAATACTTGTTGCTGATTAGCTTATTGGCTTAGGTTTTTTAATAAATTCAACTAGGATACACATTGGATTTGTCTTTTTAAGCGTGGGCTATGTTTTTAAAACATCGCTCTATTTCTGCAGTTATTCAAACTAGCAGATTTGTTATTACAAAAACTACCAATTTCAATCCATTTAGACTCATTTTTACCACTACTGCAACCCAATTCTTACAGAGCGCCGTGAATTTGGCGATTCTATTAAAACAAAGATTACATTTCAAAACAAAATGTTGGTAAAACGAGGCAAATCTCAGTGTAAATTATTCAATAATAGCAATAAGTCTGTCATACTTTAACAATGCTATGAAGTGATCAAACGTACCCGAGATAAGCGTCCACAAACCGGGACATGTCTCTGCAGTCTGGAATTAAAGATGAGATGCATCTACTGACATTTATTTCTACCTAATTATTCGTCGCCATCGTCTCGCTCAGTGCTTCTACATGTGCTAATTGCTTATTCATTACTACAACTGGTGCCTCCATTCACAGCGTTCATTCAGCTTCAAGGCTCGCCTGCCAATTTTCATTCACAACCCAGTGAGCTTGAGATGCCAAAACGTTGACGACATTTCGTTCCAAAGCACAGTTAAAACAGCTACTGCAGTTTGTTCGAAGTCGTGAGTTTAGCTGGCAAGATTTTGCCTTCTTATGCTCCCATTTCATATGTACATGAAGAGTGAATATGTTTTTAATTATTTTCTTAGAGTTTCTTTGCAGTCGAAACCTTTGAAAACAAAAATCAGCGTGGTCAGTTTTGGATTAATTCGGAGTGAATTCATAAATTTAGGATTATACGAATTAAGCAGGGTCCATAATAATAATACTCTCTGCCCGTTGCGTTAATTTGTTATTTAAATAAGATTTCAGAACCTGAATTTATAACTTTTAATAAATATGGTAGAAACGTGAAACTAGTTCAGGTTGTTTTGGTAACGCAAACCGGCGATCATATCTTTATGTCAAAATAAAATAAACAAGTATTTCTTATGGATAAAGCTATAAAGTCTTAATAAATTTCTTTCTTGGCTTATCTTTTAAATTAGTGCGCATCATTTGTTAAAATTATATTTTACATTTTTTTCACAAAAAACCAAACTATGGTGTAAACTTTTTAAAAACTAACTATTGTAACTATTTGAAACTAATGTTAGCTATTTATTTCTTGGTTTTTAAATGCTAAGTTATATCAACTTAATTTGCTATTGACTTTAAATAGCAATAAAAACTTTTTTATTATTTGAAAATAGGTGCAAAGTAGATTTATTGAATCCTATCATCGAAAAAAAAGTATTAATATGAGAAAAAAAATACATAAATCAATTCGACCACAATAATTGCACGGAGCTACTTGCATTGCTGAAAAGTAATTTAAGTTATACACGAAGAACGTTATTAATTTCCCAGCTGACTGGGAAGCGTGTTTTCTTCGCCTAACAGCTCTTTTGATCGATGGTTTAGGGTTTTTTTATGTTCAATTTTCATCTTTTAGGAACGCGCTGGTGTGCACTAGAAGCGTGAGATAAAAACTGAAAATGCATTTTTATTGGCGTTCTGCGCTCGGCTCACGCCATTGCAGCAGCTCGTGGCCACGCTAGCTACCATACGTATGAATGCTTCTTGACACAATTATTTTATCAATTGAGTAGCACGGCATTTAATCGAGGAATTTTACTCACTTTTTACAAACAGCTTATTTCAGTTAATAATCAATTTTTTTTTTGAAGTTCACATTTTTTTGGCGGTTATTTGTGTTAATAAAAATAAAATATTTTTGCAAGCATTTGCAATTTAAAAAAGATTTTACGTTCTGAAATGGTTGCCCGGAAAAAAAAGAAAACAACACCCAAGGTCAACACAAATTGACCTTGTATAATGACCTTGACTTAAATAGATGTGGCCTTGGGAAATCTAAACATGTTTTGAAAATGTTTTAGAATGTCCGTTGTTACCCAGCAACGTACACAATTTTAAATAGACTCTCCAAAATGGCAGGTAAAAGATCAATAATATTCGCTAAACTAAATACCAAGAGTAAAATATATGAGCTAAGAAACAATGTACTTTCTTAAGAAAATACTGGAATGTGCTATCCTATTGTTTCTACGTTTCCCAGTGAATGATTTCCGAAGTCGATCTATACTAATGTGCCCTGCATTTGCATCGCCTCCCAGTTTTCCTCCAGGAATACGCTCAGTGATTTCGAGACATTCAATTCCGCAGCGTCTTCTATTCCCATTCAAAGCAATCGAATTTGAATCTTTTCTCCTCTGGCTTTATCAGACGTTTCGAACAAACAATAAAACTATGTACCCCGTCGTTCGATGGCTACAAGCACGTTTAGGTGACATGGTTTTGCAGCCAAATAGCTTTCAAATAACACGCAGACTTGTTCTTAAAAGAAGAGCAATTTTTGCAAAGAGCACAATTTCTAGAAAATAATAAATTACATTTCGACCACAGATATTCCCTTCTCTGGATTACAATTTCCAGCGAATTTACCTTGGTTTCCAGACAATCAGCATAGTTTCACAACATTCTAATCGCCTACAAGCTAAAATAGTTCGGACCACTTCCGATAGATAGCGTTGTGTGTAATTAAGTCTTGTCTCTCTCAACCTGATAATCATCGCTCTGTTTTCTCTACCCTAACAATCTCCCCTGCTTTTTTCTACGATCGCAATACTAAACCGCTCCAGCGACAAATTTCTAAACTACATGAAACAATTTCTTCTTCATAGTTGAATGTTTTATCCGTGTAAGCTACAACTTTGCTTAGGTGTGAAAGGATCCTTTTTTTGCGAAATCTACAGACTTGAACAATAGAAGTAAGTTTCTTTCGCAGTGGTAAAATCAGATGTTTTAATAATTCATAAGTGCCAGAAGAAACGCGTCTAGAAGCTCTTCGGAATCGTCTGTGTACTTTATTTTCGTCCAAGCCACACAAACGAAAGAAATAGATTGAACACTGAATAATAAATAACGGAGTTTGTTTAAATCTGCATTTTAAATGCCTTCACTTTTTCTTCTTCTTTAGAGGAAATAAAATGATTTTCAAAATGGCTAGAGAGTGTTTTTTTTCTACTTTTCTTTGCCCCGTTCCTCAACCGCCCACACGTGCTGGTGCGTGACGTGACATTTATGAGATCTAAAACATAGAATGGTATTTGAAAAATGTCACCGAAAATCACTTTGACTTATAAATTGCTCAGCAGTTTCGGGGGAATTGGCTTTGAAGTTGGCTCTGTATTGACAAAGAAAAAGTAAACATTTTGACGAGCACGCATCTTACCAAACACTGATCAGTCAAGGTTGATCAACTAAACGAGACTTTAATGACTTTATAATGACTTCATAAAAGTCATTGGAAATAAATAAGTGTTTTGTGTTATTTTACAGTTTCCAGTTAAAATATAACTGCAAGTTATAACACTCATTTCCATGATCCCAGCCATCAAAATACGCTGATTTTCATTTCAACTTGCAGCTGTATTGTCCCGTTGTCTTCATCTCTGTTAAACTGGTCCTAGCAAATACCGTTCTTCCTAAATCATTGACATCGAAAAGGCACTTTTTGCCCAAGTTAAGGTCTATATATATAAAAACTTAATCATTTATTAAAAAATACTAGAGACATTTTTATCATTCTTACCTTGAAGATAGGGCAATAAAGTTTGAAATAGGGACAGGGTTTTTGTTGTCAGAATATCAAATACCTGGATAGAGCAGAGAATTTAGCCTGCTAATAAAAATTTAAGTCCATTGTTGACTTGCGCTTGAAAAAAGTTACAAAGTTACAAATAAGCAAAAAACTACAAGGAATCTTCTCCTTAAATAACACCGTTCTGATAAAAGAGAACACGCGGCCAGGTGCTACATTTTGCCACCTTCCTAAGTGCAGCTATCCTAATCCGACCTCCTAAATAAGTGATGGCAAATTCCCACAAGCGTCCGTCCCTGAAAACTCTTCTGCTAACAGTGTCGTAAAGAAAATTATTGGACTCCATGTGAAAACGTGGGTAGAGCTGCGTTCCGAAATTCCACTTGGGGCACTTAATTTGGTAGGATCCAGCATCCATACGCCATCAAGTGATGCGGCAGCAGTTATAGGAAAGTATTGACTTTACCTAAATGACCGCAGGCGGCAGTAAGTGGGTGCAAAGAGATACTGGGAAATAGACATGCTTAAAGCTGATGCATTGACCGGAGTTTACTTAGTTGAAACGGCCGAGTGATGTTGCCTGACCACAGGGCAAGAGGAATTTGAACAAATTTGGTCGAGAAACTTTGGGGAGTCGATATCCCGTTTGCAATGCGGTTTCCTTGTAGCAGTGTTTTGCGAATTTTCTGGTAGGAAAATACGATCGTTTGCACAAATGAGTCGTTTTGGTGCGATGAACTAGACGTTCACTACGGAAAAACTATATTAACTTGCAGAATCTGATGGAAACTAGTGAAGTTTTAACAATTTCAACTTTATTTTAAATACGATTGTGTTATTTTTGGGTTTTCAGGATAAAATATACATACCTTTTTTGTGTTACAAAGCTCCGATGTAACCAAAGCATCCAGTCTCTTTAATTTTAAACTTTGGCACCAGCTGTGACTGTCAAATATTTCTGAAAACATGAGAAGATTCCCCGTGAATTTAAATAATATAAAACGCCAACCTGAATCAAAACTGTAATTGACAATTTTCTTCGAGTGAATCCTGAAATCTTGAGTGAAATTACCGAAAAAAAGCTCAATTAGAAGCAATTGGTGCAAAGTGTCCTACAGATACATGTCGTAATACCATTACAACAGCTTCCACATTCCAACTGATACGGTTGGGTTGGCGCAGAAAATTAGAATGCAGTCCAACCAGCGTCGCCGCCATTACACGTTTCCAGCACACCACGTGGTTGCCCACTTAGCTTTCTTGGTAATTGTTAGCTTGGCCGTCACGCTCATTAACAAGCCCCCACCCAACTGTTAGAACTGCCATCTACAGCTCATTATCAACAAAGTATTTCGAGCGTTTCTCATCCCTGCTTAGACCCACAAGGCTTGCTTTATTGATGATCTTGTCAGTGATTGTCCCCAATCTCTAGATCATTTTTATTTAATTTATTTCTTGTTCTTTGTAGATTTCATGATTATAGACAAAGTCCTGACATGTTTTTTTTCGTCCACGATTGATTTCATGTTTGGTAACATTTGTAAAGTCAAATACATAAAAGATACATAGACATAAAATACCTGTTTTATTCTTTGTGCTTTAAAAAAGGTCTCAAAAGAATAAGAACAGCTTTTTAGTAAATATTCTCTCAGTGCATTCTTAAAAGCTAGACCATCTTTACGTTAGATTGATTCTGGTAATCATTTTGCCCCCATTTCGTTCGGTACTCTGGACCTTTTAACCGTTTTATGAGCGTTTTGTCTCAAGTCCTTCTTATTTCTTAAATCATGGCCTTGCATATCGTCAATAGATTGGTAATTGTTACTTCACCCCAACTTTAGACAACAAATCTTAACATAATTATATAAATAATAGAAACGCAATTTAATTTGACTGTACAGATCAATGTCTGGGAGCTAAAAATTCATTGAAGGAGTAATGAGTTGGTATTGAAGACGGATAGTGAACTGGTTGTATGGAGAAGCTGATTTAATGTCTTGAGGGAGGTTTTTATCAATCAAAGTCATTCATCTCACAAATTCCTAGCTTCCCCATATTTTTTAGCAAAATTAAAAAATATGTGAAACGTTAAAAAGGTATTCTTAGACCAAATCCACATAGCAGAGTTTAAAATTAATCGCCTATCACTGACGGTATTTTCATATTTTCAGTGGCTGTTACCACGGTGATAACAACTTAATCCCCAAAATAATATTGTTCGAGATTAATCTCTGCTTTTATCCACCTAACTCGCGGTGTTTCTAACTATTTAAACTATTTACATTGACCCCATTGTTCCAAAATGTTGTAGATTCAAAATGTTACCCTATACTTTTAAAGAGAAACAAAGGGTTATCATGAAGTATCGGTGTTCAGACTTTCTGGTTTCAACCAACGAAAATCAAAACGCCCCGATCGTATTTTGAATAAAGTGCTTTTTGTAATGGCTCACTTTTATTCATGTACCTACTACATACACGTGGATCCAAGAAATACAATTACGTGCACGAGAGAACATGCTACTAACGCAGCGAAAAGATGTCAGCTTCTTTGTATTTTCAGAAGAGAGATGCTACATTCAGTAATGCAATAAAATCGACATGGTTTAGTTATTATTACCATTGATTTGCATACATGCCAAGGAAGTTGAAGTATTTGTTTCTTGCTTTGGTAAAGCACGTGTCGCTTGCAAGTGTTTCACGTAAAGACAGCTGACATAGATAGCGCTGGTGCAGCGTCTCGTAAACGCGTGGATCGTTCGACAGCTAGAAGATCCACATTTTGTGATTCTTTATAATTGGATGAGCGTAGCGAGTGAAGCTAAGACTGACCTACAAAACCCGGAAACCCTTGTTTTTGTATGTCTTTGTTCGCTAGCTCTACTGACCAAATGGTTGGACCAATTTCAAGACACCTTCAATATCTTTGAACTTAGATCGTCTACGTTTTTCAGAAAAAATTGGTTGGCACGCTAGATAAAAAATAAAAAATGTACCAAAATGTTCTCCAATTTTGTGTATAAAAATTTGCATTTAAAATTCGTAGACAGTTTTTCCGTGACATAATGTTTAACGTTCGCAAATTGAATGTGTTTTTGGTGAAAATCGAGTACCAAATACGTATAACGGTGCAAGGAGTGTTGAAAATGCATCCCCCCAAATCACTTCTCATTTCATATCATTAAAAAAAAGGGGAAAATCAAGGAGAACAAATTTTGCTCGTCTAAAACGCAATTCTAAACTTGCAATGTCCTTAAATACATCATTTTTGAGCGAAAAATCAATATTCGTACAAACTTCATTAACAGATTTCAATGTCATGTATCAAAACAGTTGCAATAGAAACGAGATTCCACGAACCCCTATGTTCGAAATAAAGCGCGGCGGGAAACGAACAGAGAATCGCAAGTAAAAAATGCAAAGTAAAGTCGCTACAGAGCAGCGAATATATTTCCAACCGTCCGCTCTAAATACGATCCTGAAGCACAGAGACCTTCTCTTGCAAGTTCAATTGAAGCAATGCATGCACGTGATTTCATTCCACCGCCTCCTTGCAGTCGATAATCACGCGAAATCCCGTCAAAGGAACGCGACCAGTACGATCGTCAATTGAACGTGATTCGACGCTTCTCAAAAGAACGGTAGATAAGAAATCGCTGATACTTCTTCTTCACAAGCTGCCCGTAGCGTCGTTCATCGATTACTTAATTGAGTTATATTTGCACTGGCTGTACTGTACCAGTCGTCAGTTTATCCGATTCAATTAGAGAATTTGCTAACGATTCTCATTTATATTTCACCTAATTTGAATCATTGGAAGAAGGCTCTACCTTTATGTGGTTGTATCGGGAACTGGAGATTAGTTACCGATGCTGAATTTTGATGGTGGGAGAATTATCAATTCATGGTTGACTCATTAACGGCTTCCATGGCATCGTGAGGTCAATGCCGTCAGAATAAATTGTAGTTCCCGGTCAACGAGTGTTTCTGGTTTGCATCTGATGGGAGGTTGTACCACCTCAACATCTTATTTTTTCTGGGGGATCCAGGGAAGAAAATTATATTTTTATTCTTTAATTGGGGTTGGTAGAAACTGTTTCAGCAACTAAAAGAATCTCTTTTAGTGCAATTTTTCTAGATGTTCCATTCGAAAAAAAAAAAAATATATATATATATATATATATATATATATAAAAAAACTGGATACAACTAATAAGGGAGGCTTTCCAAAATAATTGGCTCAAGTATTTATTTCTATGTGTAGTTTGTTAGTATCAACGGATTGAAGAAATTTGGGATCCACAGCTGCTACAAAAACTCAGATTATTTTTCTAAAAAACACAGTAAAAACGCCGTGAATAGGCTCTTTTACAACGCGTGTAACTATCAGACGACATAATATTTTTGATTTTGAAAAGTGTCAATCTGTTGGCAATAGTGTGATGAGTCGCCTAGTTTTTGTTTCGTCGCGATCGGACAAGTGGTTTGACCAATTAGTTGTATCCAGTAAACCTGGATATAGACCTGAGTAAGCTCCCACTCCAATAGACCTGAGTAAGCTCCCACTCCAATAGACCTGAGTAAGCACCCACTCCAATAGACCTGAGTAAGCTCCCACTCCAATAGACCTGAGTAAGCTCCCACTCCAATAGACCTGAGTAAGCTCCCACTCCAATAGACCTGAGTAAGCACCCACTCCAATAGACCTGAGTAAGCTCCCACTCCAATAGACCTGAGTAAGCTCCCACTCCAATAGACCTGAGTAAGCTCCCACTCCAATAGACCTGAGTAAGCTCCCACTTCAATAGACTTGAGTAAGCTCCCACTCCAATAGACCTGAGTAAGCACCCACTCCAATAGACCTGAGTAAGCTCCCACTCCAATAGACCTGAGTAAGCTCCCACTCCAATAGACCTGAGTAAGCTCTCACTCCAATAGACCTGAGTAAGCTCCCACTCCAATAGACCTGAGTAAGCTCCCACTCCAATAGACCTGAGTAAGCTCCCACTCCAATAGACCTGAGTAAGCTCCCACTCCAATAGACCTGAGTAAGCTCCCACTCCAATAGACCTGAGTAAGCTCCCACTGCAATAGACCTGAGTAAGCTCCCACTCCAATAGACCTGAGTAAGCACCCACTCCAATAGACCTGAGTAAGCTCCCACTCCAATAGACCTGAGTAAGCTCCCACTCTAATAGACCTGAGTAAGTACCCACTCCAATAGACCTGAGTAAGCTCCCACTCCAATAGACCTGAGTAAGCTCCCACTTCAACAGACCTGATTAAGCTTCCACTCCAATAGACCTGAGTAAGCTCCCACTCCAATAGACCTGAGTAAGCTCCCACTCCAATAGACCTGAGTAAGCTCCCACCCCAATAGACCTGAGTAAGCTCTCACTCCAATAGACCTGAGTAAGCTCCCACTCCAATAGACCTGAGTAAGCTCCCACTCCAATAGACCTGAGTAAGCTCCCACCCCAATAGACCTGAGTAAGCACCCACTCCAATAGACCTGAGTACGCTCCCACTCCAATAGACCTGAGTAAGTACCCACTCCAATAGACCTGAGTAAGCTCCCACTCCAATAGACCTGAGTAAGCTCTCACTCCAATAGACCTGAGTAAGCTCCCACTCCAATAGACCTGAGTAAGCTCCCACTCTAATAGACCTGAGTAAGCACCCACTCCAATAGACCTGAGTAAGCTCCCACTTCAATAGACCTGAGTAAGCTCCCACTCCAAGAGACCTGAGTAAGTACCCACTCCAATAGACCTGAGTAAGCTCCCACTCCAATAGACCTGAGTAAGCTCTCACTCCAATAGACCTGAGTAAGCTCCCACTCCAATAGACCTGAGTAAGCTCCCACTCTAATAGACCTGAGTAAGCACCCACTCCAATAGACCTGAGTAAGCTCCCACTTCAATAGACCTGAGTAAGCTCCCACTCCAATAGACCTGAGTAAGCTCCCACTCCAATAGACCTGAGTAAGCTCCCACTCCAATAGACCTGAGTAAGCTCCCACTCCAATAGACCTGAGTAAGCTCCCACTCCAATAGACCTGAGTAAGCACCCACTCCAATAGACCTGAGTAAGCACCCACTCCAATAGACCTGAGTAAGCTCCCACTCCAATAGACCTGAGTAAGCTCCCACTCCAATAGACCTGAGCAAGCTCCCACTCCAATAGACCTGAGTAAGCACCCACTCCAATAGACCTGAGTAAGCTCCCACTCCAATAGACCTGAGTAAGCACCCACTCCAATAGACCTGAGTAAGCTCCCACTCCAATAGACCTGAGTAAGCACCCACTCTAATAGACCTGAGTAAGCACCCACTCCAATAGACCTGAGTAAGCTCCTACTCCAATAGACCTGAGTAAGCACCCACTCCAATAGACCTGAGTAAGCACCCACTCCAATAGACCTGAGTAAGCTCCCACTCCAATAGACCTGAGTAAGCTCCCACTCCAATAGACCTGAGTAAGCTCCCACTCCAATAGACCTGAGTAAGCTCTCACTCCAATAGACCTGAGTAAGCACCCACTCCAATAGACCTGAGTAAGCTCCCACTCCAATAGACCTGAGTAAGCTCCCACTCCAATAGACCTGAGTAAGCTCCCACTCCAATAGACCTGAGTAAGCTCCCACTCCAATAGACCTGAGTAAGCTCCCGGTACAGCATTCTTAAAACAATACACTTCATTTTATGAAAAATGGTTTGTCATTCAGGCTTGCCTTTTGTTTGGTAACTTCCCACCACTAATGGGTCATAGTGAAACTAACTCACTTTTATTTCAAAATTCATGTACACCCTGACTGAAAAGTTGCTCTGTGTTATTTTCACAATCAAACCCATTTTGTTAATTGATCGTGACAAATTCTGTGCAAACAATGACGTATACCCCAGAGACTCCACGATGCGTTGAGTTTATTCAACTGCCAGTTGGCAGATTTTCGAACGCTGCCGACATAATTTATGCGGGCAATTATTTAGCCAAAGCCAGTCGCGAACGCTTTTATTACCATCGACAAAACAACAGCGATAGATTTCAGTTGTTTTTTGGATAATTTGAAGTGACGTTTGTCTTCGATTTTACTGATAATTTCCTGTTTTGGACGCTCATCACAATCTAGGTACTCGTATATGAAACGTAAAACTACAAAGATATTGTACAGTAAGTATTTTGGATAAGGAAATTTTTGATATTCAGCCGAATAACTGCATTTGATCTGTCAATTTAAATGTAGGGAGTATATTGCGTACATCTAAGTCGTGTTAGAAGAGGAAATCATTTTGTGCGGCATTTCTGAGGCGTTTTTTTTTTTACGATTTCATGTCGGTAAATGGTAGCTTTTCTTTCCTGTAAGAAATATTCTCGAATTGCGTTTATTTGTTGCATATTTTAAAGATAATCCTGGAATGACAGCGTCTTGTGGTTCCCAGTTTCTTGTTCAATATTGACACCTCCGGCAACTTCTGTCGAGGACTCGATATTATCAGCAATCGCGGAGAGAATATTTCAAAATTTTCGGCTAAAATTGTTTTCATTTCTTTCTTCCCTTCTCACGCCCACGCTCATATTTCAAATCAAGCCGTGAATAACAATAAAAATAATGTCCGCTTAGTTACTCATTCTAGTAACAAAGGACCCACTCATCTGAACAGAATCCACGATTATCATGGAATCAATTGCAAATCAACCACCAACAATCAATACGAAACTGAACACAATGGAAATCATAGAGTTTTACATAAATTCTTTTGGCAGGCAGAATTGTTGAACGTTGAAATAGTTGATGTCACCCTACCAATCGCTGTTGTAGACAAGCCAAAATAACTGGAGTCGTTTCACAAGAGATTGCAAAACTTTTTTTAATAAATCTCGATTTTTGACATTATATATAAAAAAAACGTTTGCCTTTTTATTCAACCAATTTGACTTCAGTTCAATGCACGGAAATGATTTCAAAGAAATTTGATATTAAAAAAAAAAAAAAAAATTGTTATTAATGTGTCCCAAAAAAATTGTTACCCTGCGAAGGTTGTGCTGGTTTATGGGGTTTTTTCAACAAAAATATCGCGTTTCGTTAGTTGTTTTTTCTCCACGTTTTGTGTGATCATGTATTTGTTTGAACTACCGATAAGGGGGCAGCTCGTTTTGCATTAGCGGCGATGACGATAGGGAGGGGACGGGAAAACTGCGCCCCCCTCTTCCCAAACGACGACATTAAAAATGATGAAAAGCATTCGCTCATGTATTTTCATCGAGAATGGATCCTCCAGTATTAAGTATCTAATACCACTGTAATTCGATCAGATCGCATTAGGGATGAATCGGCTGTCTTTGGGCGTTATTATTTTTAGTTGATCTCTAAAAATTCAGGTAGCAATTTCTTGAAAGGTGTGTTTTTATAATCACTTTCGCGACGTGTTGGCTCAATTTCTTAAGAAATTCGGTAAAATATGTTTATGTAATATGTTTTATGGACGGTTATCTAAGTGATTTGGTTCATAATTACACTTAAAATCCACTTGTCTGAGATTTTTTTTTTTTTAATTATTAACAACATTACAACCGTCTGAAAAATCGATGCCCAAACGCGGACTCGAATCCCAATCTCCACCTATCGCGGGTGTTGCTCTGAACCATTGAGCTACTTGGACACTGGCTTTTTGAGACGATTTTAGTTTATTTGATGAGAATGACAGATCTCCAAGGAGTAGAACCAAGAAGCTGTGAGGCCATCAGAGTGACTGTGAGTATTCGTACATTTTTGAATCGAGTTTGTATTTGAATTTGATTCCGTGGGTTTAATGCAAGAAATTCTTGCAAGAATTGAACCAACAAATTGAATCAATCAACAAATTGAATCAATTCAAATACAGAACCGTAGTTTATTGGCTTATTACGGGCTCCCAGCGGAATATTTGCATGAATTTCAAATTAAGAGCATGTTTGCTCAGAACCATTTTTTTATGACAAAAATATCTAATATCAATATATCATCAATTATCTAGCAATTTATCGAAGTCTGACATGATGGGTAAACAATTTGTTCGAGGAGCTTCTCATAAAATTGGCATCAACAAAAGTATATTCTTCATTCAGAACAACTTGTGTTAAAAATAAATAATAGATCTCGCTAAAATAATACATGCATACATAATTAAAACATGCATTCATATTAAGTATGGCTATAGCTTTGTGAGACAAACTAGCCGTTCGCGTCACTCGTAATTGATGCTAGTTTTAAATTCATTTTTCTTCTTTGTTGACTTGCACCATAAACGTATACATATTTAACACGACGGGTTTAGTTTTCATACATTTGCCAATCTGTTTAAAAAAAATGTATTTAATATCAACAATGTTGCTAATTGCCTTTGATGCTCCGGTTTGTGTATGTTGAGAATGAATTGATTCTGTACTCTATGAAACAACTAGTTTTATTCGCTGAAACCATCTGACATTTACTCTAGATTTTGCGGTAGAGTGATTTTGATAGGACGCTTCAAAGTCATCCGAACTGTATTTGATTAAATAACTGGGCCAAAGTTATTTCAGCACCTCCCTAATAATTGACAGCTACATATGTTATTTATACGCACAAATGATTTATTACCAGCGAGGCTTTCGTCACTTCATAAAAAAAAAATATATATCCTATAAACAGGTGTCAAAAGTAGATGTCTATATTTTGAGTGCAAGCTTGTAACATTTTGACTTGCAATTCTGCAGCGATGAGGACCTATTTTCTATAATTAAGCAAGTCGCAAGGTAAAGTCCACACAGACATGACAAAGTTTTCAAATATGGAGCGCTGACTGCGATCACTATTTACTTGCCACAAACAATAGAACTTTGTTTACCCCACTGGACTGCAAATTCACCTTAGGCTATGCTACCCTATTTGTTTAACTTTGTGGATACCTGATTACAGCATCCTCAACCTTCCTGGTTGAGGTTGATCCTGTTTTTTTTTTTTTTCTTTTTTTTTTTTTAGAGATAACAACAGAGACGGGGTTGGTTTTGTGGTGTGGTGGTTATTCTTTGCCAATTTTCCCTCCCTAGCCGCATGGATTCAACAGTTTGCCATCCGATTCTTTCTTGTGTGGATGGGAAAATACGGGGTAAATGAGTTTTCATGTGTCCGAGCCCACCAGCTGCAACTTGCAACTTTGAAGTTAGTTCCTTGAGTTATTTTAAGCTCACTATTTAAACCAGTAGTTTAAATAAAACAATATATCATTACTATTTTTTGTTTAAGATTTTCTTTCTGATCTACCTATACTTGCTAAACTACTTAACTTGTATGCGGTTACTGGTTAAGCTTCAAAGGGCAAGGGTTTATAACTACAATAGCAAACTCATACAACAACAAAAATAAGGTTTCCTCAAAATAAAGTATTTCTTCCATTGCAAGAATTTTCAATTTAAATACGATTTCACAAAGAACGATTTATTTATATTGTGATCAAACGTAATTTATCAAGTCTATGGTATTCACAAAATATCATTAAAAAACAGATAACTGTAAAAATATTACTTTTACATACCTAATATGATTTATCTTTGTTCATCTTTGTATAAATTTGCAATTTGCATTCTATTTCAGAATTTTGTCTTACATAACCAAGTTTCTGTACATTTCAATGTCAAGTTAAAACAATATTTGTCTAACACTCTTCATTCGCAATGCAATCGTACATCATATGTTCTCTAAATACATTTACGACCTTTACAGACACAAACAACTTTAATATAAATTATTATACTTTTTAGTAATAATTTCGCCCGGCACATTCCTCGCAGTAGCACCGTAGCATAAACTTAATTTTCAAATAAACTTGTGCAACAATATTTAACCGTTGTCAAGTGGGGAAGATCACAGACAATCTGTTGGCAATTAGTTCTCGGCTGTTATTACTGGCAATGGGACACACATGTCTTGCAAGGATCCTAGAGTAAGATGCACTAAAAGCGAGTGGAACACATCGCCAGCTGCGAGTGATGTAGAGTTTCCGCCGAATCGAATTCGAGCGGATCGTGAAATTGGGAAACGCATTTCGGAGGAAATGGGAATTTGCGTTCGATGATTGATTTATTGTGGGCCTTCTCTTTGGAATAATCACGCACGCGTTCGCTTTCAAGGCTTACCGGGATAATAAGGAAATTAAGGCGCAGCATTCGGCAGGGTGCGGAGGGAGGGTGGATTTTTTTAATGGATGTCTAAAATGTAATGTGATATTTTTATTATGGAAATGGCCTTAAAAAAATTATTATGAAAATACTGACAGAATATTGCTAGCCTATAGATAAAATACTGATCAAAATTACTGACAAAAACTGAAAAACTACTGATAATAACGAAAAACTACTTTTCAGATCACTGAAAAAAGTTACAAAAAGTAAGCTAGTTAAAAATACTGACAAGCACTGACAAAAATGTCATAATAAAGGACAATTTGACATGCTGCAGCTGTCCAATTGGGCTAACACCAAATGATTGTAAATGTTTTTCACCACAGTTTCATAGAAAACTGCTAAAGCACCTTTCGCTCTAATATTATTTTAATAATATGATTGTAAAACATTCAAAACATTCGCTTTATGTCTGAAAACAGCTTGTCAGTACTTTGAAATCATGATGCATTGCAAAACAAGCCGAGACTCTGCACCATTTCGATAAGATACGTCCTACGCTTGTGAGAATAAATAAAATAAAACATTTCTCTGAGAGGAAAAAATGATTTGTGTTCACTCGATATCGGCATATGAAATAAATTTGTGAAAGTAACATTTCCACGTCAGTATTCTGGACAGATTGACAGATAAAATTGTAAGATTATGATATCGGCGATCTGACGTCTGACAAATGTGGTGGGTGCAAGAAGAGATTGGTTGAGTATAAATTGTATCGGCGTGCAAAGGGTGCTCACGCGGGTATCGATTGTTGTCCTGTGGGTGCTGCTAGGGGTTTGCATGAATTGCAAGGGAAATGTAATTCCATTGATGGGGGATTTTCCTGGCGTTCGAAATGTGCAGCGGTCACTCGTGGAAAATGGTGTCCACGATTGGTGGAGTTAATTTCATTTGGCTCTTGGATGGGAAATGTTATTTTTAATAGAGTGACCTTGTGTTTACGACGTTTTCAAAATGTTTTGGAAATGGTGTGGACATTTATTTAAATGGATTTAGCTGATAAAGCGTATTTTTACTTTTTTTATATAGTTTTCTGCTTTTGATACTTAATTTTTTTTCCAATATAGATAATTGGTCAGCAACCATGTGCCATCAAATACAGAGAAGAAATTGAATTTTACTTAAAATTAAAATTACTTATTTCTTACCTTTATTTTTTTTTTATCATATGACAAGAGTTGTGATTTTTTTTAATGTAGATAAACGATGAGAAATGTATTTAGGTAAAGAAAAAAGGCATGAAAAATAAACTTTATTTATTACAAAAAAATAGATAAACAGCGACATTTTGACTTTTCTTGTCAAAAATCTGCTATCTCAACTCACTGAAAATTTTTATACTTTAAAAGAATTTTGTTTTTCTATGTCACCAAAATAACTCGAAAGTACTCCTAAAATTATTTAAATCACCGCTCCTTCTCTTAAATATAATGCTATTTATTAAAAACAATAAAAATAAGAGATAATATCTGACAAAAATATCTAGAAAAGTCTCAACTCTATTTACGCCTAAATTTATTCAAAATACTTTCAAAATATCGGAGAAGATAAAACATGGCTGTATCAAAAACACAAACACGAGGTTAAATTTTTCAACGCCTTGCCAACAAGCAACATTTTCCATCTGCGACGAGACGTTGTCATTTTCATTATCTTTCATTTCTCTCATTGTCATTAACTTCTCCCACATCCAACAGATGCCAGCCTTTTAGTGAAGTCAGCAAACAACATTTATCTTTCCGCATCACTGCCAACAGCTCAACGAAAATCCTTAACGGACACCAAAATCTTTTAATTCCTAAAGAACTTCATTTCCTTGCAATCTCAATCTAGCGTACATTTAGATATTCAGATAAAATAACCTTTTACCGTCGTTTCACTGAAATGAGCAAATAAAACAGCTTATTAATATTAATTAATATCAGAAGGAAAATGATTTCTAACAATTATCTGCTGATTTTGAGATGGAAACAGATTTTCTTGATGGTTTCCATGTTGTTGAGGTTTCGGGCCTAGAGTTTCATTTCGGATTGACACTTAATTTTCCGCCAGATGGCGCAGAAATCAGTGTCAAAAGTTTGATGGACCCAGTTGCTGATGGTTGGCTGATCACGCCATCTGTAATTAATTAATTGATTAATTAATTAATTGATTACTGTTTCCAATACAACTTTTCTTTTTTTTTTTCCAGGCGCAAGCGGCAATCATAAGAATCAAGACAAAACTCACCGTTCTCTAGCGTCAATTGGTAAGTTTTTCTTTTTATTTCTTTTTGGCAAATGTATTTTAAATGTTGTCTCATCCCGAAAAAAACTAAAAAAAATTGTCTATAATATTATTATGAACACTAAAACCGTCTCAAAAATTAATGCCGTTTGATTCCATTGCCGTTGATCCCCTTTTGGCCATCAATTTTGGAGACGGTAGTTGTGTTCATATAATAAAATTCCCCGCGCATTGCAAGCGTTCGCAATTGAAACAAGATTGCAAATAATTGTCTATAAATTTTAAATATATGAAATCGAAATTCAAATAAACCTTTGAAATTAACACCCAGCTAAGAAAATGTTTATGAAACTTTAAGTATATAGCAAATTAAGAATTCTTGTCATTAACTGCTTTTAGCATGAAGCAACAGAAAGTATAGTAATTTAATTAACTCGAGTACCTACGTACACAACAAGTTTAAAAGCAATACATTAACATGCTCGTGAAGGCATATTGACAAACAAGTTGAAATTCAATTAAACAACTGGCGGGGAAACTTACCTTAAATCAAACGTAAAGCAATTCCTTGAGTTAGTAATACACCCACTCAACAAAGCAAAGAAAACGTTACTAACAAGCAAGAGCATCTTCAATCATCATATACTTTATATACTTTGTAACTAATGAGAAGAAACTCATGCACGCTCAAGATAAATGTCATCTTGGAAACAGTGACGATGAATTTGTTAGAATCTTGTCGTTCACTGCATGGATAAATACGCTTGGCAACGCTGTGCGGAGACAGTCGCGTTGGAGGATGAGCGTTTTGACACGTTTAAACAATACGTTACTGCAATTGCGAGGTACTTTGAAATTAGCTGGAAAAAGTTAGAGTAAAAAAGATTCCTTTGAATGCGTTGTTAAAAGTAAGCAAACACACAAAATAGTCGAGAAAATTTGTTATAAAATACAAGCTTTTGAAAATTGGATGGGTTACCATCATACACATGACCAGTTCTGTTCGTGAGAGAGGTTGGAGGGATGAAAGTTAAGCAACACTGCGCTGGGTCAGGTATTGGATGGGTGACCATCATACACATGACCAGTTCTGTTCGTGAGAGAGGTTGGAGGGATGAAAGTTAAGCAACACTGCGCTGGGTCAGGTATTGGATGGATGACCATCATACACATGACCAGTTCTGTTCGGGAGAGAGGTTGGAGGGATGCAAGTTAAGCAACACTGCGCTGGGTCAGGTATTGGATGGGTGACCATCATACACATGACCAGTTCTGTTTGGGAGAGAGGTTGGAGGGATGAAAGTTAGTACAGCAACTTCACTCACCTTGCATCAACCTCTCGACAGCATGGATTTGTGGAGGAATCCTGTTGTTCGCGTTGTACCGTCCTTCCGAAGGGACGTTAAGCCAGTGGTCAGCTTGGTACTATTTGACAGAAGTAGGCTACGTGGTGGCACCAGGTTTGCGCTCCTCCCTTCTAGGCTAGGTTAGGTTCATCATCATCCGCTCATTCACCGACGCCATTAGACCAGTTCCGCATGGTCAGATGTCAAAACAGTGCGTCGTTAAACACCACAAATAACCAGTTAATCAAGCTTTTGAAGATTTGCGTGTTTTTTTTTTTTATTTTCAAACATTATGCTTTTTAAAAATAAAAGAAATTCTGATGTAAGTACTTAAAAAAAATCGCTCGTTTTGTAAATATTGATTTCACAAAAAAACTATTTAGCCGATTTTATTATTAGGAACACTTCTACCCTTTAAAAAATTGATAGTGTTCATAATAATAAAATACCCCGCGCATTGCAAGCGTTTGCAATTTAAAGCAGATTTCAAATATATAGCCAATAGTTTCCAGAAACACGGAACATGTGTGTTTAAAGATTTCAAATTTTTTCTGCAAATTCAACTGAAATTGTTTCAGTCATTTAGTCATCTTTATATCTACCAAAAGAATGACACTTCAAAATCGCACTGATTAAGGAAATCTAGGAAATTGTGTTCAGCAACACACAAATACGGATTACAAATTTTTTGGAATACTATTTGAAATGGGTTTTGAATGCTAAGTAAAGGACAACTAAATTTGATTGATTCCGAGTTGTTAACTTGTATCTCACTCGGTTTGCTCGATTAATTCCACATTGTAACGATATCGGAAAATTCATTTCACGCGTGAAAATTCAGCCTTCGCTTTATTAAGATAGATATACGGTGTAGGTAGAGACAAGTGCTTGAGAAATTGTATCCTATCATTTCTTGAGCACCCTCATATTGCTTGGCGTGGAGAACAAAGCAGCTGATATCACAAGAAAGGTGATTGTTCTTGTACGCTTCGGTGCTGTATTGTTCGGGGCGGTGAGTTGAAAGAAGTTGATCAATAAGATATTCTCTCAATCTGAAGATAGAACCTCCGATAAGATGAGATAGAAGCGACACTGTCTCTCTGATATTGTTAGCTTGAAGTTACGAAGAAAATCAGAGGAATTGGTAGAGAAATTTGGGCATGGATTTGTGGTGCTGATTTCATATGCACGGGCTTTGTGCTAAAGTACCTACGATTTCCGAAATAGCCATAAGTATTTTGTAAAAGTAGGAACGTTTTAACCATATAGCGCTAATTTGATACGTGTTTGCGGAAATAACCACCAAACTGCTATTTTACCCACGAAAGTTGATGGTCTTCTAGGTATGATTCACCTTCGTTTCGAGTTTTAAGAAATTTAATTTCGTTATTTCTCGCAGATTTTCGCATTTTAGACTGGATTACGCTCAATTAATCTTTATTAATGCTACTACCAACCATTGGTATACGTGTATGGATATTTTTACTCGTAATTTTTGTATTTCAGAGGTTTTTTTGATAAGAACGACCGCAAGCGCCATCGGGTGGCACCTACCGTTACCTGATGTGTTGCCAGCTCGTTTGCTCAGCAGAAAGTTTAACATTGACGCTGGTTCTCTGACTTTTCTTACAAACTCGTTGGAAATACCATATGGAATCGAATTGGAAAGTAGAGATTCGTTTTTTTTTCAATAGGTGGCAAGAAATTTTAGATATTGCAGGTATCGTGGAAACTCGCGTGGATTCTGATTCGGCTACAGATAAGTTTGCGGGTTTTTTTTCCACATTTCTTTTCTATAAAAGTTCTGTGTATGCATCAGTTTGGTTTCTTCAAATATTACTTTGGAGTTATGTAAAGAAGGACTTCAACATTTTTTTTTTCATAAATAAATACCATTGAAAGTTATTCTGGCGTCGAGGGTGAAAACAGAAGCATACAAAGAAAGTATGCTTGTAATAACGTAGTCTGACGATTCATCATTTCTATTGTGACCATGTCATGTCTCTTCTATACCTTAACCTCGATGAGGTGGATCCCAATATGTCTAAAAATACATTTCTATCCGAGTACAATTAATTTAATGACATCTCATAAGTTCCCCACCGTGACATCACTTTGAAAGAAAATCTTGTTAGCAAGAAGTTACATAATTAGAAAGTTTGATGCTCACAATATTACTGAAGATTATCGCCAATTACTCACAAAACTACGGGCTTACTTTTAAAAACCCTCTGTCAAACTTAAAACATTTCACATCTAGTATAATTTACTTACTTTTTAAGGCATTTCATTAGCAATACCAAACAACTATATCATGCATTCACATTTAATTTAAAGCCCAAACTGAAATTGACACGTTTAGAGTATTTTACTAACTTTCAGGATGTGTTGTTTTTACGGCGATCAAATATAAAACTGTCTGGCTTTTTATCTCCTCTCCTCTGGGAAAATACGCAGTGTTACGCACTACGGTAAACGCACACACCGTTGTCCGGGGCAAAATGCTAATGCGGTAGACTCATACTTTTCAAAGTTAAGTCCACGAACCACGAAAGGGTCGGCATGTAATGTCAAAATAAGGCTCATCCGTGCTATCCGTTTCGTAAACAATTCAGCGGTCAACCGGCGAGGCTAGGAAATAGAGCTTGTCTAGGATGGACGCAGGCAGAAGTTGGGAAAATGGGTTTTTATCCCGGACAGGTCAAGCGTGAAAACCACTAGAGCTTTTTACATGAGCGTTTTCCAACGAGAATCATGGACAATACGCATGTGGGTGTGTTTTTTTTAACGCGTTTTTGTTGAGCTTGCGTGGGGTCTGTGTTTTGGGTGAGTTGTAATGTGGACCCAGAATCGGATGCTTAATTAATCGGCTTTTAGTATGTGGCGCTTCCAAATGGTTGAAAATCTACTTAATTTGGGAAACAGAACGCTGTGTTTTTTCCAACATTGTGTATGAAAATTGATGGATGAAAAGTGCACAGAGATGTAAATAAAAATAATTGTACTGTCAAAGATTAAACATAACAGTTGTTTTGACGGTAATTCACAAAGAAATAAAACCAAGACACAAGCGAATACATCATTTTCCAAAGTTATAAAATTCGTCTATGGTATAAAAGCAATTTTCAACTAAAAAACTTTCAGTCTTTTTTTTAAATTGCATGTCTTCTTTAATCTGCAGCTCTTTTGGTAGAGCTTCTTTGGTAGAGTTGTGAGTTGCGTGTTTGTATATTTAAGAACAAGGATGTTGGAAGGACGAATGGTTGAAAAGAAACGAAGTCACTGCAAATAAAAAAGCAATCCATTGTTAATAGTCAAGTGGTCATCGAGCCTATCAATAATTTCTAAATAAATACATGGATAAAACTTAAAACAATCCAACAAAATCCAGAACTAAAGAATATTTTCCGGTTACTCGCTTAGAGCCTTGAACTCTTTAATTCAATTTGCACATAATCGTTGTCAGTTACTCGTTCCACCCCAATCTTCCATTAAACCCCGAACACATAACCCCAAAATAGACACAAAGCGTGCTAATGAATCCTTCCCTCGCCCTTACCGCTATGTTCTATCAAATAAATCAACAGATTCCGCTGGTAGCGCCCATGTTTTCCGAGGTAGGTCACCAACGAAAAGCATTAATTGATCGTTATAAGCTTGCAAAGTGCACAGCTCTGCCGATATGCAGGTCGACGCGGCTGCCAAAAGCTGTCGCCGTCGCATCTGGTCCAGATGCAACTGATGGCAGAAGTCGAGTGCAACGGGCTATTTCCAACACGTTGATCTGAATTTGTCGGCCAGGTATATAGGTACATACATCTCGGTGGCTGCAACGGAAGTCTAATTATTTATGTGTGCTAACTGCTGAGTGAATGGCCCGATGATACTTAGGTCATGTAAAAATAGATTCGGTGGTTATGTCGTGGTGGAGGTGCCGGGTGTCGAGCGGATGGAATCAAGCTGTACATGATTTAAGTTATTTTTAAGAGGATAGCTCAATTTGAATGGATTTTGGTGCTGGTTTTGGCTCGTAATATCACCCAGTTCTAAAGTATGTTGAGTGTGAACATGATGAGACCAACATGTTTATTTTGCAGATAGGACAGATTAATTTCAATGCATTTTGGAGTTAAAATTGACTCGCAATATCACTGAAAGAAATTATTAAACGATTATTTGATCTTCAGGATCAAATTCAGGATGACACAAATTTGTAAAGCGTGGTATCGCTTGATCTACTCGCACGGCAGATTATGTGGGTTTCCTACTTTTTTTAAATCGCCAATTTTTTCAGGTTTTGACAACACGAAAAGTGTTCATCGTTTCCACGCCGCTAAAACGTTTTTTATTCTAATGCATTCATTCAATTCCCAGTCTTTTCACGTACGGAAGTAGGGTTAAGGGTTGGAATTTTAATATCCGTGCGCAAATACTGAGATTTTCATTTTTACTACGAAACTCGATGTTAAGTTGAAGAAGTTCATTTAAATCGATCAAGACGACTTACAATTGCAAGTATATTGGTTTCATTTATGAAGAATTACACTTTTTGTAGCCTACATACGAAACAGAATAATACACCTTACAAAATGTAACCGTTTGGGAAAATGTCGATCACGAAACATTCCATAATTCAGATATAAATTCCTGTTCTCAGAGTTTTCCATTCGTTTATATTCTGTAACCACACGCGGCGACTTGGCTAATTTCCATTATATTTGCAAGGATATCTCAACCCCTTTTAAAAATATGGTAAATTTGCACAAAACATCCTGATAGAGATGGGATGTCCACACTCCACAGTACTTCATTGAGGTGCTAAAAGAAGGGTGCAAACTAAGGGTGCATCGGTCAGTGGTGCACCCCACCTTCCATCTTCTAGGTAACTGTGGAATTTTGAATTTTAAAGAAGACCGAACAAATGACCTTTCTATGCTTTTTTTTATTATTAACAACACTATAACCGTCTCAAAAATTGATGCCCAAACGCGGATTCAAACCCCGATTTCCACCTTTCGCGAGTTCGCGTTTGGGCATCAAATTTTGAAACGGTTATAGTGTTGTTAATAATAAAATACCCCGCGCATTGCAAGCGTTTGCAATTTAAATCAGATTTCATTCTAATACCTTTATATGCTCTTCGAAATGATATAAAATAATATTTAATACAGAAACGTACCGAACAGTTTGCCTAATATTTTACATTAAGTTTGATGGTTGTGTTACTATCCCAAATTTGTGAAACTACACTTATGAAAAAAGAGAGCTGAGGGAGTTTTGAGCCAATATTTTTTTCATGAACTTAATTTAATTTAATTTTTTTTAAATCCAATTAATTTGGACGAATGTTAGCATTTATTTGTATTTTTAAGCATGTATTTTGCATGTTTTTGAATGATTTTTTTTATAAGAAAAATAACAAGAAAGCGGTAAATAAGAATTCTAAGTAAACCATATTTGATTTATTTCCATTAAAAGGGAAAAACTGGTTTGTGAATGAATGCTTTCACTAATTGACCCAATGAATGTTAAGTTATCGGGAGGGTTAGTGACCAGTGCAATTAAACCGTGGCGGTGCACCACTGAATTCAAAACGGGTCTCGACCTGGCCAAAAGTCGACTCTTACCCAGGGCGAGTCCAGGGCGAGTCGCCTTTCCAAGCTTTTCCATTTTAATAAAGCTTTTTTTCCGCGACGGAGAACCCTACAAGCTTCGAGGTTGGCTGCAGTGGAGTATGAATGCGCCATGTTGACTGAAATCCAGGGGTAGGGCAATTCAATGTCATCGCTGCCAACTTCTCAAGTGACTATTCAACGACGCATGGCATGGAAATGGCAAAATAGAAAAACTGGTATCTTGTATAATTATGAAGAGTTAGCTTTTTGCTCAGCTTTGGTCGGTAAAGGAAAGTGTCAGTTGGTTTGTTGGAATTTTACCGTTAAATTAGTTGAAATTTAGTCGCTAGTGGCACAGCGATGAAAGATGCGTTAGAGAGAGCAACACGCACTGTTTATCGATGCGTGAAGTGCGTTTTGTGCGTAAAAAAGTTCTTTAGTCGGCTGTGGCTTTGTAATGAATCACTTTGAAGTAGTTTTTATATGAAATTAATCTAAAATTATTCGAATCTAGCAAAATAATTGTCTTTTTGTCAACTTTGCTGACGGGTCACCGCGGGTAGTCGCAATTTTTTCGACATTTTTTTATCTGATAAATGTATTTTTTAAGTTAGCTTTGAAGTTAAAAAATTTAAACGATTTAATTATAAAAAAAAAAATCTACAAACTATTTTCAAATGTCAAAAATTTTCATTGCAAAAGACAGTAAGATGTATTTTCAAACTGTAAATTTTAAATTTTCTCCAAACATCATCTAAAATATTATTTCATAAGTGAAAGTATTTTGGTTTACCTTGTTCTTCGACTGCCTGGTTTCGGGTTGCGTGGTGTTTACACAAATAAACAGAGGGAAACAAACAAAAGAAACTTTTAAGAACGACATCGTTAACCATTTCAGATATAACCCTTAAACGACGACAACATTTCCCTAAATCGTTCCATAAAAGAGAGCATTATATAATACTTGAAAAAAAAACGATCAAAAGAGACAAAAGAAACGACATTTCGTGTTGATTGATTGATTTGTGGTGTTTATCGACGCACTGTTTTTACATCTGACCATGCGACACTGGTCTAAAAGCTTCGATGTATGAGTGGATGATGATGAGGATGATGATGAACCTAACCTAGCTTAGAAGGGAGGAGGGGAAACCCGGTGCCGGCACGTAGCCTACTCCTGTCGAAGACCAAGGGGACCATCTGCTCAACTTCCCTTCCGAAGGACGGTTCAACGCGAACAATAGAATTTCTCGAGAGGTTGATAAGCAAGGCGAGTGAAGTTGCTGTACTAACTTTCATCCCTCCAACCTCTCTCCCGAACAGAACTGGGCATGTGTATGATGGTCACCCATCCAATAGCTGTCCCAGCGCAGTGTTGCTTAACTTTCATCCCTCCAAACTCTCTCCCGAACAGAACTGGTCATGTGTATGATGGTCACCCATCCAATACCTGACTCAGCGCAGTTTTGCTTAACTTTCATCCCTCCAACCTCTCTCCCGGACAGAACTGGTCAAGTGTATGATGGTCACCCATCCAATGCCTGACTCAGCGCAGTGTTGCTTAACTTTCATCCCTCCAACCTCTCTCCCGAACAGAACTGGTCATGTGTATGATGGTCACCCATCCAATACCTGACCCAGCGCAGTGTTGCTTAACTTTCATCCCTCCAACCTCTCTCCCGGACAGAACTGGTCAAGTGTATGATGGTCACCCATCCAATGCCTGACTCAGCTCAGTGTTGCTTAACTTTCATCCCTCCAACCTCTCTCCCGAACAGAACTGGTCATGTGTATGACGGTCAACCATCCAATACCTGACCCAGCGCAGTGTTGCTTAACTTCCATCCCTTCAATCTTTCTCCCGAACAGAACTGGTCATGTGTATAATGGTCACCCATCCAATACCTGACTCAGCGTAGTGCTGCTCCATGTGTATTATGACGTCACGCAGGTATAATGTAGTGTTGTGTTAGTAAGGTTAGGTGAACATTGGAATTAAGACGACGATAAAGTGCTCAAGTGGTTGTTAAGCTATTAAGTGGTTGGTTCTCCGGTGAAGCACTTAAAATGTACTGCGGGGACATCGACACGTAAAGCGTGCTCAAATACCGCAGGCAAAATCAGCTCAATTTTGCTTGGCACATGAACGATCTACGTTGATTCTGTGATTGGATCAAAATAATGACAATGTCAAGTAAAGGACAGTTGACAAACAAATAACCATCTTTTGATTGGATGTTGACCAGTAATAACATAATGAGTCGGCTTTTATTTTAGTTTTTAGAAGTATTTCTACTTTACCTAACATCTCGCTCTACCTTCCTTTTATATTACTTATATTTATTTATTTTTTATTTATATTTATTCCCTTTATATAACTTTATAGAATTATCTACTGGTAAAGTACACGAGCATAGCACGAGAACAAATGAAGATCACATGGAGAAGAACCGGTACAGATTCTCAGTTTATAAAAAAAAGCCTAAGTTTCAATTGTTTACAACTTTTCAACGCCTTACCTCGCCCTTTGAAAGTGGATTTAGGAAAAAATTTAAGACTAACCTGAAACTTTTTCTTATTGATGAAATTTTACTATAATATTAAAGAATTTTTAGGGACTGGCTAACAACATAATGATCTTTTCTGTTACTGTCCCACCATTGCATTAAATTTTCACTTAATAATTGTTTGTAATTCTATAGTAATTGATATTGACTATCGGTACATAATGTTTTATTATCAATTATGGACAGTAAACATATTATTATTATTATGAGTAACTAGTTGTTGAGAAATTATTTCAAACTGGGTTTTGAATGCTAAGTAAAACAATTGATTTTCCCAACGATTATTTCAACAATGGTGAATGCCTAACGGATCTGTAAGGCTCTTAACTATCCAATGAGAACTCGGGCTTCCAGTAAAACAATACACTGTTAAAAGATAACTGTCCGTTAAAGACTCATCTCCAAGGCAACAGACAATCATTTACTTATAGTTTTATCTTTTTTCAATCTTCAAATGCGAATATTATGAGCTGTTTTCAGTTCTACGAAAAAAATAATAATGTTTTATTGCTTGTGTGATTTTAAATACATTTCCTTGTGTCATACCATTACACGTTTTGCGTTCACGAGCGTTAAAAATTGTCATTGGATTAAACTTTAAATATTCATAAGCAAAACACAGAACCATTTTTAAAACTCAATAAAATGCTTGCGATTTGCCGACACTTGAAAAGCGATGTATTATTAAATAAAAACTGAGCTTCTTTTTGTGAATTATTTCTGCTCGTCCTTTGTTTCTTGAGCCGCAAGGGTAGCTTCTTGTAACAGCTTTTGATGCAGTGACTCGAAAAGAATAATAAAAGAGAAACACTATTCTTAAGATGTTCATTCTTTTGTTCTCAATAATGGCACAATGAGCAAACTAATCCAAGATAAAGCCTCCAAGAAGCGTTGATGGATGGGCGTTTCTACAGACACAAACAAATTACTTGATTCTCTTAAACTGGGTAAAGTTATGTTGAACCTGAATAGAGCATAGGATCCAGCCAGCTGATCTCAAATAACCTGGATAGAGCAAAGGATCCAGCCAGCTGATCTCAAATAGCCTGGATAGAGCATAGGATCCTGCCAGTTGATCTCAAATAACCTGGATAGAGCATAGGATCCAGCCAGCTGATCTCAAATAACCTGGATAGAGCATAGGATCCAGCCAGCTGATCTCAAATAACCCGGAAAGAGCATAGGATCCAGCCGGCTAATCTCAAATAACCTGGAAAGAGCATAGGATCTGGCCAGCTGATCTCAAATAGCCTGGATAGAGCATAGGATCCTGCCAGTTGATCTCAAATAACCTGGATAGAGCATAGGATCTGGCCAGCTGATCTCAAATAACCTGGATAGAGCATAGGATCTAGCCAGTTGATCTCAAATAACCTCGATAGAGCATAGGATCCAGCCAGCTGATCTCAAATAACCTGGACACAGCATAGGATCCAGCCAGCTGATCTCAAATAACCTGGATAGAGCATAGGATCCAGCCAGCTGATCTCAAATAACCTGGATAGAGCATAGAATCCAGCCAGCTGATCTCAAATAACCTGGATAGAGCATAGGATCCAGCCAGCTGATCTCAAATAACCTGGATAGAGCGTTGGATCCAGCCAGCTGATCTCAAATAACCTAGATAGAGCATAGGATCCAGTCAGCTGATTTCAAATAACCTGGATAGAGCATAGGATCCAGCCAGCTGATCTCAAATAACCTGGATAGAGCGTTGGATCCAGCCAGCTGATCTCAAATAACCTGGATAGAGCGTTGGATCCAGCCAGCTGATCTCAAATAACCTGGATAGAGCGTTGGATCCAGCCAGCTGATCTCAAATAACCTGGATAGAGCATATGATCCAGTCAGCTGATCTCAAATAACCTGGATAGAGCATAGGATCCAGCCAGCTGATCTCAAATAACCTGGATAGAGCGTTGGATCCAGCCAGCTGATCTCAAATAACCTGGATAGAGCGTTGGATCCAGCCAGCTGATCTCAAATAACCTTGATAGAGCATAGGATCCAGCCAGCTGATCTCAAATAACCTGGATAGAGCGTTGGATCCAGCCAGCTGATCTCAAATAACCTGGATAGAGCGTTGGATCCAGCCAGCTGTGGGAATTAGACATTAGATCTGAAAAGAAGATAAAACACTTCAAGTCCGCGAATAAGCCAAGCGAGCACGCGACAGTTAGATCGAAAACCAAAAAGTTTATTTTTTAGAGATTTTTCCCTAAATAAAACGCAACATGACCATTATTGAGAGTAATTTTAATATCCTCTTCCTAAATTACATAACTGAAAATCAAAATGTTCTGCCCCCGGTGAGGCTCGAACTCACGACCTTCAGATTATGAGACTGACGCGCTGCCTACTGCGCTACGGAGGCTGATGGCAGTGAGGGTAAAACTTATGGTTGGGGAGCTGCCAAGAGTAAGACTTTAGAGAAGAAGACAAAGGTATTGTAAAGCGTGAGTAAAGATCTTCCTTGCGTAGAACAGCTTTTAATAGCTGTAGACAGTGGGAATCCGGGCCTTACTCGAGCAATGTTCTAACGAGTATAGGTGGTACAATTTATTACCAAAAATAGTGTAAAGATCTTGAGACCGGAACCTTTTTAGTGCTATGTTCCTTTTTAGCAGCCCAGGGTTGACGGAGAGAAAAGCAGCTTTAAAGAATGTGAAATTCTACCAATCCAATCACATTATCTGAAATAATTGTATTTATATGATGGCAAATATTTGACGTTTTTAAAGATTAGTAGTTAAATTATTGGCTAAAGCTAACAAAATTTTTTTTTTTACACTGTTTTTGATTGCACAGTGTAATTCTCTATCAGTGAACACCCATGATTTTATTTGTCATGCTAGACAACTGCTATCGTGAGAGAAGATAAGATTTCAGAGCCCTCCACATATACATTTTGTTTCCTTTAGCTCTTATAGGAAATATGGCTCTAGAAGGCTTTGATTCGGTATCTTCTTTCACAAAATGGACGATAGCTTTAACAAAATGAGCACAAAATGCCAGAGTTTCAAATCTTGCCACGAAACCGTGCAAAAACACGGTGATATTAACTAAAATTCAGTGATAATATCATTAAAATGTCAAGTGGCTATCACCGTAATCATATTGCGAGTGATTGATTATTATATGGTAATTTAAGTAGCATGCAGCCTAGCATGATAATTGCTTGGTGGTAACGTGGGAATTTTATCTGATGGGTATTTGAAGGTGATGGAAATTACAGGTGGTTCACAAGGGGTGTATACCTGTATTTTATTTAGCATTTGTTTGATGCACATTGGTTTGAATAATTGGATGCCGTAGTACGGAATGGGACGATAGCCAAGTTTGCAAATTATTTTTTATGAAACAACTCGATGCATATTTTTTTCAAGAGAGAAGGGAAATTAAGCAAAAATGGAATAGTATTTTTTTATCCGATTTCGTAAACAATTTTTAGGAATGTGATTCGTCGAACAATGAGATTTTATTAGGAAAGCCGGCATAAAATAAATTCGCTTTATCTTTGTGTGATAAATCAGTTCGCCGTTATTTTATCGCAGGCGATAATGTAAAACGGTAGCCATTGTTTTTAATGCGTTTGACTATTTTGCCAACTGATAAGCCTATCGATGAGTTTTCTATCGGAGAATTCGTGGAAAATGCAGTGTTGCTATTTTTTAAATCAGTTATTATTGCGACACTGTTGGCAGATTATTGTCGAATGTTTTTATGTGTTTTTGGAGAAAAAAAATGCTATCATTATATGTTGGTCCAAAATATTGCACTGCCATTAAAAATATATCTCTGTTTCCGGGAAAAGATGGGTGCAGGAATTAGTTGAATTACTTGGATTAAAAACTGCATATGGGTGTTGCCGAATTTTTTTAAATACACAAAACATTTCTTTTATTATAATTGTTTTTTTTTTTTGATCTGCCAATTTATTTTCCTTTTTTGCCTGATAATCTGTCCCACTATTTTTTTAAATCGATTCGATTTCTAGGATTAATCTTATATCTTTTCAAATCACCAAACGAGCTTATAGTCAAGTTCACAAAAAAAAACAGCATTTTTCAAACTGGATCAGAAAAGTTACCTCAAAACCCAGAAGCAATCGCCACGTGAGGTTCTCAGCAATTTTAACCTATCGCGGGTGTTGCTCTAACCCATTGAGCTATTTGAACACTGGCTTTTTGAGACGATTTTAGTGTATCAATTGGGAAATCAATTTTTAAACGGTTATAGTGTTGTTAATAATAAAATGCCCCGCGCATTGCAAGCGTTTGCAATTTAAATAAGATTTCATCCGAATTTTAACCACTCCACTTAAAACTCCCCATGTAACGGGCAAGAATTTGGTCAACCACGCAGCCAGCTGATTTCAAAGCAAACCAACAAACCTTGCAAAGTATTTTGTATATCCCTGGAACCACGCGGTTGAGATTGAATACGAGATGCACTGAGCTTTCAACAGCACGGGTCTAGCCGCGGTGTAGTCGTCTTAGATCGATAATTTCTTAGCATGTACTGAATTGAGCGGGCTACCCTCACGGGGACGAGTGTGTCCTCTTCAGGGAGTAGGCAACCCCCCCCCCCCCCCCCCCCCCCCCCCCCCCCCCCCCCCCCCCCCCCCCCCCCCCCCCACCACCACCACCACCACCACCACCACCACGTCACCTCCAGCCCCTGCCAAACTGGAGCGGTGTGCGGTTGAATGCGAGGAGGTGAGATTAAAATAATTATAGCTATGATATTTTGAATGTTGGTCTGCCATTTGAATGATGCGTCGCTTTGCAGGAGTTGAAATTATTTTATGTGTTTGCTTTTCAGGGGTCAGTGGGGCGCTTTTGACGCCAGAAAGTAAAATAGCTCGATCGGATACGGATATGTTAAGAAACAATAGTTGTTTTAATGAATGGGCTTAGTGAATGAAACGTTATCTACTAACTATATGTCAGCTCTGTGGGGTTATTTTCAAAAGTTAAGCGAGTTTGAGATTGCCAAATGCATAGGTACTCTGATTTTTCTGATTTTTCAGATTTTCAATTTTTATCACTCAAAGAGTCTTTATGAACTTTTCAGTAATATCGTGGAATTTTTTTTACAATTAAAATTGTTTGATCCTTATAAGATTATCTGAGTGTTGCAGGTGGGGATAGGGGGGCATTTTGGACGTCCGCCACTGGTCCAGGAAGTTGGGGCGCCCACTAAACCAAGGCGCACTCAGGTGCACAAAAAGTCCATGGGTTTTTAACAAAGCCCAAATAGTTGGTCGAGTTCTTTTACCTTTTACTGAATTCGAAGGAAATGTGCGGCACGCTATGTGTCTATCATTTTCCGTGATTTAGTTTATTTGAAGTGGATTTGCACTTCTTTGCTGCTTGCGAGAAAGTAATCGTTGATTATATTTTGAGATTTCTTTCAGAAAAGATAAAACCTCTTCGAAGAAAATAGGAAATTGTTCCTCTATGTTCTTAAAAGAAGTTAAGACACAATTTTCCAAGCGTTTTTCTTCGTTTCTCAAATAAATCATTGTATGTTAACACAGGATTGATAAAAAAAAAAAGTTTTTCCATAAATTTTCAAAATTTTGTGACAACGAAATCTATTTTTGATATTCTCGTCGAGCTGCTTGTAAAGCTAATAACATAAATAAGCTTAAACGTCGAAAGCCAATTCATTTAAACTTCTTGAAGTTCTTACTTCTTGAAGTTCTTACTTCTTCTTCTCTACCCTTGAAGAGTTTTCCGACACTGGCAGGGATCACGTAGAGAAAAGCTCGCCAAGTTTTTCCGGGCACTCGAAGCCTTCTCTTGGGGGAAAAATCGATCTCATGATAAGTCAACCAAGAAAAGCCAAGGACTGGCCGGGAAAGTCCCGGGAAACTGGCTGCAGTTTACGGGACAAAAGAAATTATATCCTGATTTAAGTGATTAGTTTTGTTTGTTTTTGTTTCAAAATAACATTCCAGAAATACCAAAAAAATATATATTAGGAAATATTTTTCTCTTATATAATTGTTTAAGCCCCAAAAATATTTCAAAAAACTATTTTTTTATTTTTTTTTATTTTTTTAGTGACACTTCTACATATATGTTAAGGGTTGGTTGTGAATAAGCCCCGACTGACATTTCAAAAGTGTCATAAAACTTTGGCACGAGAAAAAATTTTAAACCAATAAATATTAAATCATTGTTGAGTTATTTGGTTACTTATTTCAGAAACAATTTTAGCAAAATCAAAAAACATTTTCAAATTCTTGTACGAGTGCTGTGATGGGTAGAGAAAAAAAACGACACCATATAACAAAAAATAGTAAATCAAATGTATCAAATGCGGCTCGAACTGACTCTGACGAACCACTTTTGTATAAAAAAATAATAATTTCTTCTTTACGTTGGAAAAGCCGGTTCTTGAGAAATTGCACGGAAGTTAAGCAACAAACACTATACGCTGACTAAAATATTGGATAGGTGACCATGCACTCTCAACACTCACGAGCAAGGCTGGATGGGGGGTAGGATAGTAAAACAACTTCACTCGCCTTGCTTACTAACTTCCCGACATCTTTGATTTTCATCAAGGAATTCGAGTTGATCCGTCCTTCAAAAGTCTGTGATCCCCTCTGTGCTATCAACAGAAGTAGGCTACGTGCCGGCCCCTTTCCGGGCTAGTCAATAGGTTCTGCATCCTCATCATCATCACCCTCAACTCACAGAAGACATTGACACGAAACAGTGCGTCGTTAAACACCACAAATCAACCAATTAACCTGGCGCTACAAAACCAAACACATACTTAGCCATTCTTGGAAGCGTTTGACATTTTATTTTAGCCCATTTAAAGTCTGACCACGAGACATGGCGGTTGCAGGCATGACGATCATTCTAGCACCACTGACTCGATAGGCGTGGTCCTCAATTTCCACGAATGCGTTAATTTATTCCAAGCATTAATTTCAGTGACAAATGACACGCGTAACTCGCGGAATTATTTTGACGCCTGTCAACGACAGATGGGGGCTTGGATCCAATACATAGCTCAGTGCTAAACACATATCGAAATGACAGTCAATTATTTGCTGAAATGAATATGATTTAATACGCACGTGTGAAGCTTTTGCCGAAGTCAATAGTTTTATATTTGGTAATTAACCGGCAGTATAATTAGATAACTTCGTGTGATATCACGGCAGTGGTTATTCGTTATGACGTGTTCTGCTAATGGCTTCGGTGGCACGGTTTGTGTTCTCGTTGAATTATGACATTTTCCGAAATCATAGGAACACTGGGAGGTGAGAAAATTTCGCATAATTTCGTCTAATACCAACTGAATTTTGAGTCACAAACTACATATATTTTAAGCCGATTCGTGGGTCTCCCCACTCCGCTGTTAGGAGGACCTACTGACAGCGCATCTGAGCGACTCATGGGTCTCCCCACTCCGCTGTTAGGAGGATCTACTGACAGCGCGTCTGAGCGATTCATGGGTCTCCCCAATCCTCTGTTAGGAGGATCTACTGACAGCGCGTCTGAGCGATTCATGGGTCTCCCCAATCCTCTGTTAGGAGGATCTACTGACAGCGCGTCTGAGCGATTCATGGGTCTCCCCACTCCGCTGTTAGAAGGATCTACTGACAGCGCGTCTGAGCGATTCATGAATCTCCTTACTCCGCTGTTAGGAGGATCTACTGACATCGCGTCTGAGCGATTCGTGGGTCTCCCCACTCCGCTGTTAGGAGGATCTACTGACAGCGCGTCTGAGCGATTCATGGGTCTCCCCACTCCACTGTTAGAAGGATCTACTGACAGCGCGTCTGAGCGATTCATGGGTCTCCCCACTCCGCTGTTAGGAGGATCTACTGACAGCGCGTCTGAGCGACTCGCCCGGACTCGCTGTCGGTAGCTACTGTACGTAATTTGTCGATTTACGCGGACTTCGGTTTCATTGACACTATTTGTCTGATTGAGATGAGACTAAAATTTCTGAAATTGTCGTGCTTCGCTACCAAAACTGTATTTACTGGTGAGATTTCGGCGTTGAAACACAGGAGGAGTTTTTTTACTAATTTTTACACCATTAAAAATAATAATTTTATTTGGAATTAAAAAAGTAAGATGTCTGAAAACTTGTTATTCTCTCAAGATTAGTATTGTAGATGTAATAAAAAAATTGCGAATTACTCAACTCTATTAACTCTCGGGAAACCAAAGGCGACAACAAAAGGTTAGTTTTTCCGAGTTTTCTACACGTTTCCCACAGAATTATGCTTGAGTACTTTATTAGTGACTCAGCAACACGTAAGATTAAAGCCATGCAAACAGATTTGCTCTGACTTCGATTTTCACGTTCCATATGAACCACCTTAAAAGAAAATGGTTTACATATTTCCTTATTTGGTCCTTCCAAAGGACGGTACAATTCGAACAATAAAATAACTCAGCTAGTTCATGCAGCGGGAAGCAAAGCTAGTGAAGCTGCTGTGCATATTTCAATCCCTTTAACCTCAAAAAGTCATAGAAGTACTTTACTTTCAAATGATTTTGCCGAGGGCTTAAAAACCATCAGCATCAGCTTGGCCCACATTCCTGGGATTGCCGGTCGGTCGCTGAGAAATCCAACATCAGCAGTGACTTTAGTTTGTCTTTTACGATCTTGCCCCAAGCGTCTGTCAATAATTTGATGGCTTTGACATCGTTTTGAATATTTTTATGCCATTGTGTGGTTGGGAATCGGTGATGTAGAAATCAGATTTGGTGGAAGATTTTCTACATCAATCTCAGAGCGAAGACAGCGAATGCAAATGCATACTCGGTTTCGTCATCTTCAGATTAGGGCATTAGATTATAGGCTCTTTTTTGGACTTAAATGTTCAAAAATATCTGAATCTTCGTACGAAAGTGTGTCTAGGTGTCACTGGCAATTCGAAAATTAATATTTAACATTTCAGCCGAAGCTTATGGAACTTCTTTCGACATGAAAAAAGTAGAGGAATTTACTCAAAACCTGACACATTGCTGAGGTTAATGTGCTGTGATTTCTGAGTTAAACTTGTGATTTAAATTTAGTTGATTTATTTAAAAAAAGTTACAGCCTTCGATTGCCTATCACGAGCTAAGAACTTTGATATGTCAAAGTTTAACAAGATTGGTCACTCATAAATTTGGAGATATTGAAAGAGGCTACAGAAAAAGTCACAGATTCTTAGAATAAATTACATGTCTACAAATATCCATACAATTAGTTTTAATTGTTTCACTTCAATTGAGCACGAATTATTTCTCACAAACCGCGTTACTTCCCGACGGATTAAGTTGCAAAGTTTACAGTTTTTTTCTCCTAATAAAATACATTTCCGAGCTCATTTCTCAACCGCAAAAATTTGTTTTAAGAATTTTTGTTTTTCTATTTTCTTTTCCGCAATTTAAAATAGCAAAGTTTCCCGTGTGGTTCTTTCTCTCCGAATATGTTTTAATATTTATTAGCAGTATAAACAAGCAAACAACTTGTATGTTGCACTGCAGTCTTGTTTAGCTCGGTCTGTACCTATAAGTACATGGAAATTGTGCTGCATTTGGATTAGCTGCATCACTTTTCTAATAATCTAAAAAACTCAAATAACTCAAACTAAAATATGTTCTGAACTAAGTAAATTGTGCAGCAAAATAAAGTTGTATTATTGATGTTAAAGTTCGACCTCATCTTAGCTGTCGACTTAAAAGAATACCTAATTGTGAAGTCATTCTTTTATGAAGTCTAGAGATGGAACATTTTTCAAAAAGAGTCATTTTAGGCCAAATAAAGAACAATTCGCTGATTATTTTTAATTAGGAAAATGTAGTGTTTTAAGGAATAAAAAAGATAGTTTTAGAGTTAATAGAGTTTACCTTTGTAAGCCGTAGAAATATCTTCAAAAAACATACAATATTCTACTCGATGATCGCAAACGCAATTTGAGTTACGCTGTAAATTGGCGTTTTTTTTTTTCTAAAAATTAGTTTAGTTTTTAACTAACAAATACAAGCAAGAATTAATTTTCAACAAAATATAAATTTGAAATATAAAGCTCAACTACATCTGAAAATATCAACCTGTCTGGATTTTTTAATGAACTTTTTCGTAAATCTTGATTTAAAAAAAACCATCACGCCGATTTTAAAAAAAAAAATAACAGGTTGAAGTTTAAATATTTCAAAGATTTCCTGCAAATTTAATTTAAATTGGTCCAACCATTTTGCCGTTAGAGAGAAAACAAAGATAGATAAAAAAAATCAAAGAATTCAAATTAAGTTTTTGGCTCGCTCATCCGCTCACCCAACTGGTATCTTATAATAATAATAATAATAATTATTATTATAATTATTATTATTATTATTATTATTATTATTATTATTATTATTATTATTTTTATTATTATTCTTATTAATAATAATTGAGGAAGTCTTCAAAAGATCTTCACCTAGATACGCAACAATGCCATGACAACTGACCGATCTTCTCATCGATACTTTCATATGATTGATAATTCACTGCAATTGTGCTGTACCGAGATATTGAAACAAACAACGAAATTTTCTTTCTAAACAGTTTTTCCAAGTAAACTTCACGAGTGCTAAGAAATAATCCAGCGCTTCTCTTCGATCTCGACACGAGCTGGTAAACGCGGAAATATTTTGGAAGCGTGTTAACATTTCAATTGAAAATATAATACCCAATTTCCAAGTTTTATCGCTCGCCGAGAGCTGGCGAGCTTAAAAATACAGGCAAGAAATTTGTTTTCAACAAAATAGAAATTGAAAATATAAAGCTTCCAGTTTTCTGTACAAAAGAAAAGCTAAGCATTACGTTGGTGTAGAGTGTCAAATTGAATTTATGTAGGCTTCGCGTAATGTCTTTTTATCATAATATTTCGATCACATTTTCGATAGCCTGATAAACTAGCAAAATAAAAGTGGTAAAGAATTGTTACACAAAGCCAAGGGCTTTTTTGGGTTCTTCCTGTTAAATTATTTACATTTCAAAAGCAAGGAAATGTTTTCTGATGCTTGTACGTACAGATTTATGATAGATTACTTGTTTATCTAAATAAAGATAAAGATGGTGATACTAATATTGATTTAGAATATTGAAAATAGACTAAAAATTAAAAAAATATGGTTTTTTTCCCCTTTTTTTTGTCAAAAATCTGCAATTTTTTAAGCCATTGTACCTACGTTGCCAGATCTAAAATATGGTCCAACACTCGAGCAAAGTTATTGATTAGAATCTTGTCTTTCCAGTTTACCAAAATAACTCGAAAAAAATGAAAAGTTAAGATAATCTGTATAATGTCATTTTTAGACTCATGTCTACTTGATGTAAACTTAGCACTAGTTTTAACAAAAACTATTTCAACTGGGTTTTGAATGCTAAGTGAAGAACAACTGAATTTCCCGACGTTTCGTAACTTGTACCTGTTACTTCTTCAATGGTTAGAGCAGTCCTGACAATTTTCCGATAATCTTTCGTGATTCTTTTGTTATTGGAAAATTGTCAGGACTGCTCTAACCCTTGAAGAAGTAACAGGTACAAGTTACGAAACGTCGGGAAATTTAGTTGTTCTTCACTTAGCATTCAAAACCCAGTTGAAATAGTTTTTGTCAACCTTTTTAATCTTAAAATAATTATTGCATTTGTTTGGGTAAAAATTGAAAATAACGGTGAATCATATTTTCAAGATGTCTCAACTCTGCTTTTCAATCGTTCTTTTTTCTTTTTTTTAAAGTACAACAAATTGATTATTTTAACAATTTTAATTACAAAAAAATAAACTTTTATTCCACAACGACAAAATGCCAGCCATAAAGAAACGAAACCGAACACAAATACACCCGACTGCTGCTCATGCCGATAACGCGCTAGTAATCATACATCAAAGCAAAGTTAGCAAATCCTAATCTCTCTGTTCGCACCATAAAAAAATTTATAAAAAAAATGGTGGTCCATCTCTATTGTTGATGATGCGGGACTCGATGTACGCTTGAACGCACACCAGTTCACTTTTTGAACGTGTGATACGGGTTATGTACCCGCGTGGATGAGCGGCTGCGCTAATCTGGACAAAGCTACTCCTACATGGATTGTACATCGGGTCAATTTCATGTACCTACTGTGTATTCTTTTGTTAATACGTGTAGACTTCGCCAATATTTCACGACTAGCTGGAGTTTTACTATGAAACGTTTGGTTCCCTGTGAAGGAAATTTAATCTATTTTGTTGTTTGCCCGCCTTATGGGATGTCTAATATTTTATTTTATTTGTGGTGTTTAACGACGCACTGTTTTGACATCTGGCCATGCGGCACTGGTCTAATGTCGTCGGTGAATGAGTGGATAATGATGATGATGATGAGGATGATGATGAACCTAACCTAGCCTAGAAGGTAGGATAAGAAACCAGAGGTTGGCACGTAGCCTACTCCTGTCGAAGAGCACCAAGGGGACCACCGGCTTAACGTCCCTTCCGAAGGACGGTACAACGCGAACAACAGGATTCCTCCACAAATCCATGCTGTCGAGAGGTTGATAAGCAAGGCGAGTGAAGTTGATGTACTGACTTTCATCCCTCTAACCTCTCTCCCGAACAGAACTGGTCATGTGTATGATGGTCACCCATCCAATACCTGACCCAGCGCAGTGTTGCTTAACTTCGGTGATCTAATGAGAACCGGTGTTTCCAACACGACAAACCGTTCGGTATGTCTAAGTTCAATCTTCATTATAGATTCTTGATATATGGACTCATTTTTTAATGCTCAGTATTGCAATTGTTTTAACTTCTAAATAAAGTGTGAGTTAAATTAATTGCCATGGCAACAACCTGTCACTGGCAGTGAAAGTCGGCTGTTTCTGTGAGCTAAGAGCTTAACTCTGAGTTAAAACTATTGTTATTTCGGGTCTAAGATTAATAAAATCTTATACCTTGATCATTTTCAAGATACAATTTTTTTCGAGTGAACCTTTCATCTACGCAACAATGCAATGAAATAGAAATACAAAATAAACTTAACTCGATTAATTTTGGGCTGATGAAATTTGTTACTGACATGCTAAATTTACATAATTTTGAGTGGTATTTATATTAAATTTAGACTTACACATGTTCCGAGTAGCAAAGTTACAATAATAAAATAATAATAATTCATTAAGTTGATTATAAAATTAATATTTTTGTAAGAGTATCGTAAAAAGGCTACATTGCACAACATTTAACAAGTATTTGCATTACGTACATGCGAAACACATGTGCTAACGCAGGATTCTGACAAAAGCACAACAATTGTTGAACAATGATAGGTAATTATATGTGTTCACAAAATCTTAAACATTGTTATCATCTCAAATGCGTATTACATCTACACTTTTCTGCCGGGAAAACTAGCTAAAATAACTATCGTCATCTAATTAAAGTTACAAGAGCATAGTTCGTCTCTAATGGATGGTTTTTGATTGTAATTGAGTATTCTTGATAGAATACTGTAAGTTAGTCTTTCCTATTATTATGAACACTACTACCGTCTCAAAAATTGATGTCCAAATGGGGACATGCATACACTTTTGAGACGGTTATAGTGTTTATAACAATAAAATACACCGCGCATTGCAAGCGTTTGCAATTTAAATAAGATTTCAAATACTGCAGGTATTTCTTTCTTATTTTTTTCGACGTCTGTTTATTTTCAGTCATACTGTCCAATCCGTGAGGGACACGACATGAACACAAAAAAAATGGAACCCAAAATCCAAAGAAAGATCCGAATACTTAAACGTAGAGAGACACCACGTGACTCAAAATGAATCCACTCGCTGTGATTCATTTTCTTTTGTATCCCTTTCAAAGAAACTGAGTATTAGCTTTTCTGACTTTAGACGTATCCTTTTGGAAAACTCTGGAAAATTGAGCCTGCATTATTAAATTCAATGCTTTGGTCGAGGAAAACGCGGTAGTGCGAGCTCGACCCACTTTCAATGCACCTGTGAATGCAACTGCATCGAGCTTCATGAATGCAGCGCATAATCGCATGCAAATCCACACAACTAAACTCCAAACAGTTGCATAGCTGCATAGACTTTATCATCTCAGTATTCAAACAGTAAGTTTACTGCAGGGTTTTGTTTGGTGTACTACGTTGCCACGAATCTAGGATATAACTTTATCTGTAAGTAATTACAGAACATTACAAAAATAACATAGTACTAGTTTATGATGGTTTTTAGACTCATGTCTATTTGATTTATCCTTAGCACTAGTTTTAACAAAAACTATTTGAACTGGGTTTAGAATGCTAAGTAAAGGGCTAATAAATTTCTCAATTTAGTATTTGGAATTTGGAAATTTAGTAGCCCTTTACTTAGCATTCAAACCCCAGTTCAAATAGTTTTTCTTTAAACGTACTTGTTTAAAGAACCAGCTAAAGCATTTTAGCTGGAAATATAATGCGACCGTACAAAATATTGGTTAAATATCAGGAAAACTTGACTTGAGTTTAGTTTCTTTACGTTTTAATTTATAATTTTTAATTTTTAATTATAATATTTTTAAAAGAAATGGCTGAACTCTGTCAGATTCATCAAATTTACTGAAACTCTCTCAAAAAAACGGCATTACCTACCAATCAGCACCGACGGTTTGTGCAACTGCTACTAAATTCGTATTTCAGTTATCAATTATTGAGTAATTACTAGTGTTTATAACAGAAAATATCTTGCCATTTGCGTCAATCTTTCACAATAAAAGTAAGAACTAAGAAAATTCAACCACTTATGTTTACTCATCCTTACAACTAGCAATAAAGTCATGGTGTGAACCTTACTGCTATGCGTTTTTAAACCCCTTTACGACGCGCGCAATTTTTTGTTGCTTTCATTAGCTGAGTGTGTGTGTTATCGATTGGCCGACTGAATCTAGAACCTCCTTGCGTAGGATTTAAGCGCCAAGGTAACAAAATCTACCTAAGATCACCACAAACTCTCCATGAGGATATATTAAACCAGAGATGGGGGGCCGTTTTTTATATATATATATATATATCAAAACTAACAAGCCATACGCCAGGTTTTCGAAGCCCGTCACAGACGTTTTTCATTTCGTCTAGCTAAATCCTTTGCAAGCTAAAAAGTAATTTAAAGACACTCGCTTGTGAGGAAAAAAGGATCCTTCCGGGAGGTTTCTTTATGTCCGTAACCTGTTGCTTATATAGGAGAACTTGTATCCATTCTCACCACTCCAAAAGACAACTGGAAATCGCTTACAATTTCAACGACAACAAAATGAAATAACAGGAAAAAAGACGCCCGATCGGATACGAACTAAACACTGTGATGGTGAACAGTAATTCGACAATATTGATCCTTTTCGTTCATCTCAAAGCAAGATCGGTCTTTGTTGAGATGGGTCCTGGCAGTTATCTGTAGATTTACTGGCGACTGGACTTGCTCTGGTATAGGAACGACATCCATAATTGACGTTGGCGAATTGGTTCGGTGTTTGTGGGAGTTGCTAGAATCGTGGTGGAAAAAAAAGGAAGAGTTCGCAAATGGACGCGTTGGACAATTGGATCGGTTTGGTCGAGGAAAGCTGGAAATTGTCAGGGATAGTGAAAATAACTGTTAATAAGAATGATACTGTGGAGGTGTAGAGTCAATCAATTTGAAAATAATTGCTCTATAAAATAGATATCGACTACTCACTGTAAAGCTTTGGAGGCTAGCCGGCGAGAGAAGATACCAGTACCAAGCCTACACCAACTCGTGAGCTGAAATTCCGTTATGATTGAAAAAGGAAATTCCAAAAAATGTATCATACCTTTAAAATAATATTGTTTTAATTGATAAAACAATTCTGATAATTGCTCAAAACAGTATCTTAGTAAAACAAACGCTATGAAATTAAAGAAATATGGCGGACATTAACGGAGATGATTTGAAGTGTTTTTTTTTTCAAAATGACAGTTGGCCCACATGTCATCCCTGAACGACCGGTGGCGCCTCTACCGAGAATCAGTAAGTTCTCACACCGAACGGAGTTGATGATAACCTTGTGATCTAACCTGCTTTGTTTATCAAACAAAATGGCGAGCTATTTGTGTTCGCTAGTTTTTTTTTTCTAACCATATGATTTCCAGATGCTCCTGTCTAGAACATAGCCGTGCAACGTTTTCGCTTTTTTTGTCTCTCGAACAATTCTTTTAATGCTCTTGAGAGCTAAAAACGACTCACAGAGAGCAAAACGTACTCACTGGTAGGTAACTTCATTTAAATATCGCACGTGTATGAGTTGCTGCAGAATTGCAAAAACATCTTACCTGTATTAAAACGTCTATTTCATTAAAACTAACAGTTTTTTTTTCCTCAACAATTTCACATCAAGTTTAAAATAGTTGAGCAATTTGCTAAAATGCATCGAATAATCCTTGCACGTTGCAAAGCTTCTACCTAATTGAATATTAACCACTATACTTTCAGCGTAATGCCACGGTTCTATTTATTTTGATCTTTCTTGCAAGTAAATTACCCTTCGCTTTGTGTTGGCTTCATGTCTTCACCAAGTACGTTCATTTATGTAGTGTGGATTGCGTGAAACATGCTGTTTCCTTTGTTGCCGACAAAGAGGTAAACCCTAATAACCCTGCGGCGTTTCTGCATGAACGCCAATCCAGTGATGTTTGCTCGATTCCTCACTATGTGGGATCTGACTCGGCTTGTGAAGGAAGATATTGGCGTTCAATATTTAGTGTCGAGGATCTCAATGTTGTATCAAGAATTACTGGAGAGTTAAACCTACTTCAGAAACAAAACTCATAGACATTTAAAAAAATGCTTAATATATTTGGGGCTAAAAGTTTTTGCTTTATTTTAAAAGTTTTTTTTCCAGTATTATTATTATTTAGGGATAGCAAAATAATTTATTTCGCGTTTCTTACAGTCGTGGGTTAGCGGTGATTTATTTTTCATCATGAAAACATATTTTTTTTAGCTTAGAAAGTTTTGTCTCTTCTCTCCCCCTCGCAAACCTGTCACCAAAATCACCACAATCCCACTGAAAATGTGGAATAATAATTCAATTTTGATATCGTGTGCTGTTAGCAAACCAACATATCTTTCATATTAGTTTAGAAAGTATTGTTGATCATATTTTTCATATTTGTGATTCAGAAAATATCCCCTTTTTTTAAATAAAATAGCATTTAGGTGTATGTAACTGAATCTTTGCCTCCAGACCATTAATTTTTAATTGCAAATTATTCAAATATTTCCAATAATATTTTAAGGCTTTGCGTTCGGTAGACTTTTAAGCCCGTTAAAAAATAATAAAGAAGTCATGATTTGAAACGAACAAAGCTCGCCTTGTAATCTGATTTAAATTTCAAACGCTTGCAATGCACGGGGTATTTTATTATTATAAACACTATAACCGTCTCAAAAATAGATGCCCAAACCAAGCTCGCCATTTTCTAAATCATTGCTTCCCTCACCTTCTGACATCTCTATTCTTGCCCCGCTTCCCAGCAGAAAACAAATAAAATATGTCCCATAATAACAACGACCAGGTCAATACCTTATAATAGTTTGTGTACCCATTTAATTATGGCCAGCGACACTGAATATGCTACAAGATGCAATCGAATGCACTTGTGCTCGTTGCCATTACTGCATGCATGCACATTGCATAGTGACGTTAACTGCACTTTATTTTCTAGTTTATATGCCTCCTGCGACATTTCGTTATTATTGCTAAAACTAATGTAAAATAGATTAGAGCACGACAGTGTAGGTACTAGGTATTACATTCATTTTTATGAAGAACATAAGCGTGAATTATGATTGTTTCATTTATTAAACACAGTTTTATTGCCGCTTTATTCTAGAACTCAGTTGACTACAAGAATTAGAATGTTTTTTATTTATTTTGTGAGCCAATATTATGATTATTGTTGTATACTGTTGTTATATAATATTAGACTTTTTATAGCCGATTTCACCGACGCCGTTTAAAACGCTCTTAAATGACCTTTAGAGGTTATTTGATAAAAACGGTGTAATTGGTGACTTGGAAATACAAACAAAATATCGATGGGACTTCTTGCTTTGACCTACAAATGACAGTTTAAAAGTTTAACTCCCATCCTTCCAGGTTCAAATATTAAACGGCGATTAGTCCAGAGAGAAAATAGTGACGGCTGCTAAATAAAATTTCTTTTATGTGACAGGACAAAGCCTTCCTGAATCATTACCAAATTCAAATTTAAATTACAATTTACGTGTATTTATCTGAAAATCCTCTTTCAAATCTTTCAAAATGTCGGCTTTCAAAATAGCAAAATCTATTTTGCCCTAAAACCTCCCTTAAACACCGATTAAGCAAGATTAAGCCGTCAATTGCTGTTAAATGAAGTTTTAAAAAATGTGCAGCGCGATCACACAAAGAGGAAATCAAAAGTGTTTTTTTTATGACTTCTATGAGAAGCTATTATGTTAATTTTTGGGTAGAGATCAAGAACGTTATTTCGGTAGAGAGGATTTTTGGTATGTACGTTCAGATGGAAAGAAAAAGTGAACAAGTGATACGATCGGTAATTTAAACCTAAAATGAGAACTGATTCTACAATAATTGCAAGACTGCAGCAAATCTAAACTCACTCTCTTTTATTTCACAATAAATTCACGGAAAATCACAGCAAAAAAAAAGGGAAATTTTCATAATTTCCAAGAAATACACTGAATTTAAGTTTGTTATGCCCCAAAAACTTGTTAACCTAGTTGCCTTAGCGAAACATTCGAAGACTTTCAAATAATTCACAAGAGAATCGATAAAATAATTGGTCGGAAGTATAATTCTAATGATTAATGTCACACTACGCTTGACGCTTTCTTTTGATACTTCCTCGCAGTGTGCAGTCCATTAGAAGACCAGCACGCGTACATGAGGGCAAGAGACCGTGGCTTGTCGACGAGATGGTAGGCAAGGAGGAGGAGGAGGAAGAAGAAGGGGAAGTGACAAGAACCGTGACACTCAAGGTTTGGGGTCGTCGTTCAACCGGCTCAACTTTGACGGAGACTGATGATTTTTGGAAACTTTTTTTTTTTTTTTTCGCAACGTAGTAACTTTTGAAAAGAGAGAGACCACACGTTGATGAACGCACCGCGGCTTTCTATGGCGGTTCATCGGCGAAGCCAAAACGATGAGAAATATATATTTTTTAATTATTATAAACACTAAAACCGCTTTAAAAATATATGTCCAAATATTTTGGCATCAAATGCCCGTTTGAGCATCAATTTTTGAGACGGTTATATGTGTTGTTAATAATGAAATACCCCGCGCATTGCAAGCGTTTGCAATTTAATTCAGATTTCATCTAAAAATGAGAAATTTTTTCGGTTTAGTTTTTCGGTGGTTTACAAAAATAAAACAGTTCGATCCAGTAAAAAAAAAAAAAAAAATTGATTTTATTTACTATAGTTGATTTAATTACACTTTACAAGTACATATATAATTTTTTTTTCTAGCTAGTTTTGATAAAATTGCCTTCTACTTGACACTGCACACCTAACAGTGGGTAAATTTACAAACAAAAACTGAAAATAGGAATAATTTCGGCAAAAAAAAGCGATTTCGTATTTGAAACAAATTTTAAAGTAAACTTTTTCATCAAAACAATTTTTTTTAGGAACACAAATAGTTCAGTTGCTTGATTTACTGGAGCCAGTCATAGGTACATCTTCTAAATTCTCCTCTTAGCACCTTACAAGCTATCAATCTTAAGCGCAGACGCTTCACTTCAGACACCAATAGAGCAAGACACAGAAAGTGAGCGAACGACTATGAATCAGGAATCGCCATAGAAAACGCCGCATCCTTTTCCCCGATAACCGACGGGATGAACAATCTGGAGAGATGCTTCCCGCCGAATTGATTGATGTTTACAGTCAGTGCACGTGAATCTACGCCCCGTTGCAGTACTGGAACCATGAAACAATCGCAATCATTACGGCTGAGTGTTTTACCAGTGTGATGATTGATGATTGATGATTGATGATTGATGATCTAAGAGAGTTCTTACCGCGTCTAGATGATTCGTCAAGCATTCGAACACGTCATATGCGACGTCGCAGAGATCTTTGCCGCCTGGAACGAATTGTAATTCAAGGTTAAATTGTTGGCAGGGAATTTTGGGTTGCATGAGGAGATTGAGTATGAATACAAGCTATTTGTTTAGAACGGGTGAGTCTTACTATGTATCTGAAGGATTTTTGCTTTTGAAATACTTTCGGGGCTTTTTTATTGTTATTTTGAACACTATAACCGTCTTAAAAAGTATCAAAAAGCCTCAAAAAGTCTCAAAAATCCAGTGTCCAAGTAGGTCAATGAGTTAGAGCAACACCCGCGACAGGCGGAGATCGGGTCTCGAGTCCCCGTTTGGACATAAACTTTTGAGACGGTTATGGTGTTGATAATAATAAAATACCCCGCTCATTGCAAGCGTTTGCAATTTAAATAAGATTTCATTTAAATATTTTCGGGTCTTTTTGCGAAGTAGAAGAAGATATAAAAGTAATTTGGTGCGCTCGGTGAAGGTAATACAAATTGTTGTGCGAGTTTGTTAAAGTAGTGATACAAAATATCTTAATAAGAGTTCAAATGACTGGACATTATTTTGTAAATTTCGACTTTTTTGCTAAACATGGAAAATGATTTCGGTATAGGTTTATTTTTCAACTCTGATGTACGTCAATGAATCTCACACAAATCACTGGATCCATGTAGCGGTGTAACTCTTTCATTTATTTCGCTGAAATGGCGTTTAATTTGAAAAGAATTCGATGGTAATTTTTCGAACTGTATTAAAGATAAACATTTCAAAATGGTATTCTACCAAGATTTTTCTTGGAGGCGGTTTCGCTGCTAGTCGTATCCTTCTAATTAACAAAAAGTGTCGGATTTTACAGGAGAAAACCGGAAGATAATAAGATATCAAGTGACGCAAAGGAAGACATTTTGTTCTCAACTTGAATCTTATCTAGCTATAAACAACGAATTTGTGACCGACATTTCCTCAATTAACCTTTTGACGTAACATCAATATTCAGTATCGTAATTATTTAATTGTATAGTTCAAAGTTTAAAGGACAGCCGCAAGCGTTATCGAGTTGCCACAACCTTCACCTGTTGTACACCTGTGTCAACTCTAACTGACTCTCAACTCAATGATCTCACAAGGCTAAACAACATCTAACATGGTTCACCAATATGCCATAGAACATCTTATGTAACCTCGACATTATCCCTTGCAGGCTGCCGAACCCAATTGCAAACAAACATCTCGACAATTAACTGCAAACGTCCAAAGCGTCGGCCTCTCATAAGACTGACTGGCAAACAGAACCAAGGTTCTGCGTGCCAGACCTTAATTTCCTCTCCTGTGCTCTTTCACTCCACTCCCTACCTCTCCCTTGAAATACAGCCACTGGCAAACCAAAATCTCTTATTCCCAATTACGCATAACCACGCGACTGACTGATAATTAAGTTAAACTTGATCAAGTTTGTTAACTTGGGTGAGAGAGAGGGTGCTATAGAGGATGAGAGATAGCAAGGGGGATGGGCGAATGGTTGGCTTGGTAAACACACTTTGAGAGCCTACACTTAGGAAGAGTGGATATCTCGTTACGTTGAAGATATACTTAAAACGTTTTAAAATGCATATCCAGGTTGCATTATGAATCTTATTCCAAAACGGTATCCAAACCAAGGAATAACAATATTAACACATTGGACCTCTTTGGACCTTTTTTCGATTGCTATCCCAAATCGAAATGATTCCCAAAGCGGTCCACTCCTTGTAAAGTGGCTCTTTAGGTCACTATGTGTATTTCCTATTTCCTCCGATAAGGTTTCGGTACTCACTAGAGGGTGCCGTTGTGGCGAGGGCCTTTTGACGTTCTTGGGCCAAGCAGTAGTGGGCGCCCCGGGCGGTGGCTTCAAAGTATTCCCTTTCATAGACGCCTTCAGTGTAAAGTCGGACAAGACCCTCGAGGGTAGGGGTCCCGTTGACGTCAACCTGGATGGGGATATGGGGTCCGGTGGTTAGTCGTGGTGCTTTGAAGATTTGGCAGATATTTTATGATAGGAATGACTCTTGCCAGAGTAAACTCGGTGGCCGTTTTAGAATATTCCGTTCGCAAGCAAATTTAGTTGACTGGGATTCTCGTTTCCTTCTTGATTTGATTGGCGAAGAGGGAATATTCTCGCGTCACTGAATTTTTTTTTGAGACTGCTTCGCAGATTATGATGAATCAGGTCAAAACAGATCATTTCAGTTGACTTGTTTTTCACTAGAGGTAACTGTGGGGGGGGGGGGGGGGGAATTACTGAAGTAGGTTCGGAATTCAAATCCTTGGTGCTTAACAGCTGGTTTAGGAACAGGTCGTTATTCGATCTACAGAGCCAATAAGATGTCTTGATTTCTTGTTAATCAAAGTGTTCAAATGCACTGTAGAAAGAATTATGTTTCATAAAATGACGGTTAATTTTTTTTTTCTATGTCATTTTCTGCTTAAGAATCACAAAAAAAAATAATCAAAATAAAAACGACAGCAATTACCAAAACAAAACTGCCGACAAACAGCATTTAAGTTTTTAAAATAGTAGCTTTTCGGGCTCATTTTGATTAGTGGTTCATCTTTAAATCCTAAAAATATTCTATTATTTTCACTTCTGCTGGTGCGTGAATTTAATTAGAGTTCATGACCACCTGAATATTGAACCTGGGCTGAAAGTAAAATCATGCGCTTATTCTGATAGCTCTTCATTTGCACCATTTCTATACAGGAATACATGCAGGATTACCTAACCTTGAAAAGGGTAATGTATGTGATTTCATTGGTAATAAAATAATGTGATAATAATGCCTTTCACTTACCGCTTTCACCTTACGATAAACACAATGGAGGAGGCACTGCAAAAACAAGTACATTCGCCTTTAATGAGTCGTTAGTTTCATCCTATTTTTTGTTGTAATATTTCATCAATTTATGGTCATGTGGATAAAATCTACACGAATCATGAACTTTGTGAAATATTATTCCATCATTAATAAAATAGGTACATATAAATACAATTAAAGGAAAAAAATTGTTGCAGTTGATAATTTCGAAACCAAAATATGTTGTAGACCAGTTTGCTGGATTAACACTTAAATATTTAATCAGAAATGTTCGTAGTCATATGTATGATTGCTTATATAATTATTTCTTATGATATTTATTGCATAATTGTAGCTTCGTACTTTCTGTATATTATTTCAATTTTTGATAATTAATTTTCTGTGGTTGGGCAATCATTTTTTTTTTTTTTGGAAAGCAGAATACTTCACAACACCTAACCTAAAAGATAGCTTAGATCCGTGTTTAAAAAATCTGTAGATCTTAATTTGAGAGGAGAATTTCAGACGCATAAGAGAAAGATCGTAGTCTGCATTGCGAGTAATGCAGCAATCCACATTTGTAGGTAAATATTCAGCCGCAAAACGCAAGAAAAGTGATGTTTATTTTGGTCTTCTGCCAAATCCCTTGCTTTGGGTGCAATAAAGCATTCATACTTGAGCACATCGCCTCGTCAATAATAATTTGGTTGAGTGAGAAGTTTGCGGGCTCGAAGCTGATTACTCAAGACAACTCAACCCGAAAGAAAGGATTGCATTAATGAGGAGTTGCAGAATTAATTGAGGATTTCGTGAGGCGCAAAAAGTTTTCCTTCTGAGAGAATACGGTATAAATCCAAGACAAAGAGGAAGCTCGAGACAAAGAACGGTTTTTCTTTCTGTATGCGAAACATTTTGAAATAGGCAAAGAGGCCATTCTTTTTATGAAGTTCAATCGCTTTTTTTTGCTATAGCGTTTGTGTAATGCAGTTTCTACGATTGTAATTACGTATTCCTGAGTACTTTCACTTCAATTGCTTTTTTAGAAGTAGTTAAGCGATTATTAACACAACGAAGTTTATTTACAATTGTACGACTTTTTATTTTCTCCGATGAAATATTCCTCACCCAATATTGCTGTTGACACATCTTTTATTGATATCGAAACGCTCTAACCTAACCTAACCAAATAGCAAAACACAGCACAGCTTTCGTTTTGAGTTTTTTCACAGATCACACAGAAAAAAGCCTCAAGAATGTCCCAATTCAAATTTATTTTCCCATTTCTTTTTCTTATTTTCCATGCCATCAAGTTGAGAAACAAATTTGCTCAAATGTGATGTGTGTACGTCCCATATAAGAGCAAATCTGGATGGGTCCGTAGCGTATTGCTTGTGTAGCGGAAATCTTTTGAGAGGTTTGCCGAGGGTCAGACAGGCGATAGTACTTAAGCCCATTTGACATGTCCCTTTGAATGGGGCGACCGGCTCTGATAGACCACTTTGTGTCCTCGAACAAGTCTGGGCGCCCAGCATCCCGTTCTGGAGCGAAATCTCTGAGAGTGACTTGAGCGTCGATGCTGAGCCCGAAACGTTTGATCTTAGATTGTATGGGAAGGCAAGGAGAAGACATAAGGTTTGAGTCGATTTTTCGCTGGGACAAGTTTTTTGTTTGAAGATCGGGCTTTAAATTTGACAGAAAAAAATAATTTGCTTCTCGCTTGCCTCCTTAATCAACCACTTGTTAGCGGCCTGCGGTTTAGTGCTCAATTAGTGTTTTTTTTTTATATAAAATGTAAGAACTAGTGTATAGTTAGTGTTTTCCCTTTATAATTTTACATCGAATACTCAATTCTGTGTGATGTCCCCACCAAATTTCATCATAATAGTGCCCCACCTTCGCTAGCCGGTCACGAACTATAATCATACCTGTCTCTGTCAAACCTATTCTGGTTTCCTTTACCTGTGTCCATTTTTTTTATGTAGAATCAGAGAGAAATTCACGCCACAATATAAATATTCCGCTGAAAGCACTACATTTTAAACAAAAAATATTTGCTTTTTGGAGTGTATTATCTCCCCCTGACACGTTCCTGTTTGCCAAAAAGCACGCCGCTCAAAACGTAAATCAAAATTTGCATGGACAGTGAAAAAATCCCCTCTCACCCAAAATTCACATTCGACGGTCCACGCATTTTAAGCCGTGATAATTTAACACATTTCAAATTAAATGATCACACAAAAAAGCTCTTCACTGACGGAAAGAACCCTTCCACATCGTGGTATCACTTACCCCTGCAATACTCCTTTCATCTTGGTCAAAAGCACTTCTTTTTTCTCTGGACTTTCCCGTGGACGCATCAGCATCAGCTAATTGATGCTGACTCTTCGTCAGCTGAGCGGCTGCTTCCCTCACATTTAGCTCGCCTAACACTTCTGAAATCAATAACACAAAACAGCAGCGACATGAGCTCTGTCATATGTCCTGGCTGCATGCAACCATGCGTTTCACTGTGATTGACCTACACATTGTTTCATTTCCCTAGCCACATGAGAATGTATATTGTAACGCAGGGATGAGTCAAAATGTAATATTTTTATGAAGTTGTTTTATAGACGTTTTATCGGCGTTTTAAATCCGTTGTAAATGTGAAAATGTGAAGTGAGGTTTTATTTATTGTGCTCTTGCTTTTCTATGGTAAACGTTAATACGATGGTGTTTTTCGATATTAATTTTTGATTTCAAGTCTAGTCTGTGTTACAAGTACGATTGGGCGTGGTTTTACAGTAGAAACAGATGTGAAAAAGTGTAAATATTGTTTAAAAAGCCAGTTTTTTGTTCGCCGTTGAAAAGAGCAGTCTATATATATTGTTCAATATAAATTCTGATCCTCAATATGAATATAATTTAACAATTGATTGTTAAAGCATTATTTTTTATTTTATTTATATGTAACTATCACTGCAATCCATGGCTATAGTAAAAAATAATATAGTTTTTACAGCCCTTTAACCTATTTTCCTTACAGTTTTAAGCAATGAATCTCATTCCCGATATTTCAGTGATAAATAATAACGTCCCCGAAATTGTTCTTCGCAAATTACTCCTATAAAATTCCATACATTAACTTGCATCCCAGTTTCCAAGCCCGGAGCCCCATATATTTGATCGCCCACACAGACTTGTGATTGACACCCGTTGCTGCACATGATCGTGCCATCCCATCGCAGATACACCAATCGATTCCCGAGAATTGGTTTGATGAATCCAGAAGCACGCTCCACGAAATCTGGGTCGCTTTTCGATGTGAAACGTGAAACTGCGCTCTTCCCCGTTTCGGCCAATCAATCAAAAGCACACGTCCTGATTATTTTCAAACTGTGCACACACCCAACCTGTCCACAGTTTTATTAATAGAATTACCTTGGAGGATCGCTAGCTTGATCTCGTCCTGGCATATGGCGATCGTCTCTTCGATTTTCTTGGGTGCTTTGACTTGATTCGAGCACCTAACGGCCTAGAAAATAAGTTGAAGTAAAATTAAAAAATGTTCAATATATTATTTTTAACAAAGATTGATAGCTGATTGCATGGGAAGGGAATAAGAAGTCATGATTAGGAAAAAATCGTTGCTAGATTTAATTAAAATCGGCTTGCTTTGTCTGAGATAAACATATGGGATTTGGTGGCGATTTGCCTTTTTAGAAATTCAATTCATATTGGGTATTGTGTATTAAGAAACAATTTAGGTTTGTGTTATTCTTGCTATTCGTAGTTCATCGAAAAAACTGATTTCTCATCTTGGGTTTCTGGATTTTTGGAGCTTTTTTCATTTTAGGTTCATTTCGGGTTTTGTGTTTAAGGAAACATTCATGTTTTGTGTTATTCTCGCTCTTCATGGTTGAATAACCTGATTGAATAACATTGAAATTAAGAAATCCTCGCGTATTTTCGAGGACAGTTTAATTTTAGAAATACAATTACCACTTCAAAAATCGGTTCACAATATCAGACAACTCCTCAACTCAACGGATCCCAACACAACCTCGTGAACCTTACACCCATGCAACCTCCTCACGAGCAAATTAGTGAAGCGACTATATCAATGTCTTCCTTTGAACTAATACACCCGATGCGTTATCCGAGCAAGCGTCTTACATTTGAAGTGGAGGAATCCAGGTATCGTGGCTTAATGCGTTTAAACATAGACGATAGGCGTCGAAGTCAGTTTAGGAGAGCCCTTCAGGCGACGCCGGCGCCGCGACGCTGGGGTTTAAGGCGGGTAATTAAATTGGAAAGTAAGCGAAGACTTCGTCGTTTCTAACGTCGCTTGAATATGATCAACTACGGGTAGGATTTTAAGTAATTAGATATTCGAATTAATTTATAACCTCATTTTTCATTTCATTATCAAGAGAGAGAAAGACTTTTTTTTTGCATTGCGTATGGTAACAATAAAAAGTTTGTGGTGGGTGCGAGTTTCTTCTGTTAAATTTCCTGCACAAAAATTTCTTTCTTGTTGTTAACCATTCGTTAAAATAGTGAGCTTTTTAACTTTTAGCTGTCGTTGAAACATGTGATAACTTCAGCTATTTAACACAGATTTTGAGCAATAATTCTGACATCGAGCTAATGACACCGGTGATTATTTTTGTAAAAACATACGCACATATTTATTCGCACAACAATGCGTGTGAGTTTATGCGTTGTCTTGGCAACGTGGTGCAATAAAATAACTGACAATTGCAATGAGCAATTGAAACGCAGCAGATATTCTATGTTCACAAACAATGACACCCAGCTCTGTGCTCTGTGCTCGGTCAACGAGTTTTGTTTTCATCAAATGGGAGCAGCGGAGATTGAATTAAAAAGCTTTTGATGTTACTGTTTATGCTACATACATGACAGGAGAGTTTAATATGTCTGTTGGATTTGCGGTGCGGTAATAGTTGGCTATTTTTACCAACGAAATGTCCTAATAAAGTCTCTTGTTTCGAATAAAATATCGATTGAAACTCTGGGGTTGGCCGTTGATTTCATTGACGTTATTTGGTTACTAATGAAGCTAGAATTTTGAAATTTATTTGACACCTACTTTGAGTTCGTCTCGCTTGGTCACGCAAATATTTTCGTTTAATTTCAAATTCCATTGAGATGAAAAAAAAAACCATTCGCACGCAATTCACCGAGACTTTTCTTTGGCGTCTGCTTTATTTTCTTCTTTTCTGACAATACAAAACATAGAAGTCTTTGTTGGAAAAAAAATATATTTATTTCAAATATTTACTCTCAAAACACTTCAAACGGTTCAAAGGCGTGTTGGAAAAACATGGCTTTTCCCAGGATTTTTTCCGTTCAACAGCAACAGGTAACCAGAAGCACGAGCGACAAGCTGGATAGCAAATATTCGATACAACGATTTTCACAGAGAAGATTTTCTTGACAATTAAACAGAGTCCAAGCAAAATTATGAAAATCAGCGTACTTCATTTACAGATTTGGGGTTTGCTCAGCTAATACTAAATTTCCTATCGAAATCTTGCTTCAAATATGCAGTGGTGGGTTTTCTGTATTTAAGAACTTTTTGCCAATAAAACCTATTCTAGGACTCAGAAAACATCCTAAAACTACCTATAAGACTCGTATGAACCAGTAAATACATATCAACAAACTTCCTACATCTCAGCTGTTAAAACGAAGGATAGATTCGAAGATCTTGCAATAGCTACTCTTCAAAGTAATTTCTATCAGTCTCAATATTTGCTCTCTTGAATTGAGCTTCGGATGTAAATGACTTATTGCATGCACGAAGAAAATCTTCTCCTTAAAGATATCTAAACATGGGTGTGTTTCTTGCACACCTATCCATATACCAAAACCACTTTCCGTATGCCACATATAAACATACCACAGCGAATATGTATCAGTAGATTTTACAAAAACGGTTTTTGCCACCAGAATCGCACAGAAATCAAAATGTACACCAAAATCTTTAAACTTTCACACACTACGCATGTTTTAAATATGACTTTTATAATTCATTCTTGTGTAGACTTTAATCAATCAATGAAAACTATGATTTTACTGCCGAACAATGACCGACCACTTCATGAGATGACAAAATAATATATCGTATCTTAAAATAAAGTCCAATTGCTTTAAGAAAATTCCACTTTATGGGTTACCTTTGTGTCGGAAGGCACGTCTTGGCTGGCTGATGCCGACCCAAGCAAACACAAGACACCAGCTAGCACCAAGATCTCCATGGCTACTGACAGTCGGCCGGTGCACCGGTAAGCTCTAATGAAAGTGAATTGCATCACAGCGAAATAAACCAGCGGTTTCAACTTTCTAAAATCTATCCTCACATATGAACCAAATCTTTAATTTCGACCTGAAATCGATCATATGATCGAGACGGCTGATTAATTATGTTTCATCGGTCCTATGTATAGGATATCATTCGGGATTATGCAAGCAAACTTTTGGATCTTTTTAGCTTCGTTCTCATTGTGAGCAAAGTTTGAGCATGGATTTTTACTTGTACAGAGATTGTGTTGACTTATGGTAAACTCTAGTTTATTACCATTCCACGGGGAACTCTATGCAAAACACGTATCCGAACTAATCTCCACTTATATGTCCGAAGGGAAGATTTTCTTTTTATAAAATGAGCCATTCTTTTTATTTTAATCTAAAATTCTCTATTATATGCAAAATTATTATACTCCTAGCATGAATCGTTCGTTCTTCGATCTATACTAAATTGGGTATACATAAGTTGTCTCTTAGCTTTTATGGCGGTGGAAAGTTTCCTTCTCTCGAATCAAATATTTTAATTGCGTGGAAATATTTGCCATTCGAGAATCATCGTATTTCAGTGAATCCAATGGGTTAATACTACAGCAATCTCAACTCACATTATACAAAAATGCAACAATTTAGAGCGCTATATTTTTCCTTCTGTCAGCCAGGTAGAAAGGGGTTACAGTTTAACATTATACCACCTGATGAGTCATACCAATTTGGCCATTCCAACCAAAAATTCCAATAAAGCGTATACCAAAAACTTAGGTGCATCAATTTTAAGCATTTACTCTTTGTTAGCTCATTTGTACAAGTCAATATTTACCTCTGAAACATGTTAGCTGTCAGAATTTATTGATTGGGCTGCGTTGTCAAATTTTTTTCCTTCCTAGGGCAACCCCAGTTCGGTTTTTTTTTTCTTAAAATATCACCGGAGTACTTTCAGAGTACTTTTATTTTTTGTATTTTGTTTTATAAAACCACATAAACTTATGCGATACAAAAGGCTTGTCAAAGAAGGATGATATTCAACAAGGATCCGGCTTTGTCCTTTGGAAGAGGCACTAACCCATAATAAGACAGCTCTACCGAACAGAACTGGTCGTGTGTATGATGGTCACCCATCAAATAGCTGACTCAGCTCAGTGTTGCTTAACTTTCATCCCTCCAACCTCTCTCCCGAACAGAACTGGTCATGTGTATGATGGTCACCCATCAAATACCTGACTCAGCGCAGTGTAGCTTAACTTTCATCCCTCCAACCTCTCTCCCGAACAGAACTGGTCATGTGTATGATGGTCACCCATCAAATACCTGACTCAGCGCAGTGTAGCTTAACTCCGATGATCTCACGAGAACCAATATTTCTAACACGGCAACCCGTTCGGTTTAGTTATTACATAATCCATTGAATAATCTCCTGCACTAAAATTTGCTTAAATTTAGATTGATTTCCCGATGGAGTTTTCTAAAAAGATATCTTCGTTCTGTTCAATTCACGATCCAACTATTGCTTTTTCTGTGGTGGTAAATGAAATGAATTCTTGCCATCTTCCCATCTAGATAAATTTGTTTAAATATTGAAAAAAAAATGTATGGGTTTACATATATCTTACTGTAACTGAGCTAAAATGACCAGCTGATTAACTAATTCACATGATGGTTCGGGTGTTGTCCTGGCATTGAATGATTGATGAATCAAGAGCTATTCAAAGCTCGTAGATGGATCACCAATTGCTAGTCATTATCCTGAAATGAGCTCCACAGATAAATTGATACTATTCAAAATCATAGAAAGGTAATCACATTTTCAATTAAGCTAATTACGTATTGAGTGCATCGTAATTACGTATACACTTACTTGATCATGAAATCAAATGTCACGGGTTGAAGTTCGTTACGTCAAGCTGTTGCGTGGGGACCGACGAAATGTCATCTTGGTGGAAAGGAGTTCACAGATGATACAAGGGGCTGTTTTGAATGCACTTTAGTATTTTCTTAGACATGGTAGTGAATAACAAAAATTTTGGCATGGCAAATTCATATTTGTGCTGGTTTTCAGTCGTCCGTTAAGTGACTAACAGACAGTTAGCAAAAAGAAAGCATATTATGTTTTTTTAAATTCATATCTACTCTATCTGACCTTAGCACTAGTTTTGAAAAAAATAAACTATTGAAAACTGGGCTTAAAACCCAGGTTTATATAGTTTTTGTCAACAAAAAACATCTTCTTATTGGCAAATTACAAATTAACGGGCTGTTAGATTCTTAACGAACCTCTGAAAAACTGGCCGTTAAAGTTAAAATCATTTATCTTTACTAGCGGATGTCGCTTCCTAGCACACCACGTTTTAGCCCAAAAAGTCGCCTGACCCCGTTGCAAAATATTGGCTGCCGAAACTGATTTAGGTTCGGTGATTGGACCTTGTGATTGAAAATCCAGATAGAGCGTGATATGAAACGAGATTAAAACTGATTTTAATTACTCTCGGTACTATGCTTACAGCATAGCGCTGGCGCACGTGTTGAATTCTAATTTTATCAATTTTATGCTGAAATGATTTGTGATTTTATATATAATTTTTTTTTCAGTGACGAAAATCAAGCGAAAATTAAACGATAATTAGTAAATAAATTAAAGTGTGTGTTGGCACCATATTTTTGCTTTAGTTGCAATGCACACATGACATGTAAAAAAATGTATGACTTCATTAACAATCAATTAACTCTTCCCCCATCTATGATTGAAGCTTTAATGAGGATCAGAAAATTACCATAGCGAAAACCAATTTCAGTCTAAGGTAACCTTGTTTGTGGAAACTCATAACTTCACTCTGGTACCAAGAATCTAAGAGCATTACAGCTTGAAAATATAGGAAAGACTTTCCATAAAAAAAACCGGCCACACCAAAATCAAATTGGCCCTCTCTCAACTCCATCGACATACAATCATTAAAATTCACCTGGATATTCTCAAAATGTTAAACCAAATACAAAACCAACACCGCGCCTATAGCTTAACGCCCACACACGTGCTCGACTTAAATAAGATGAGACTTTTTCAAGATGTCTCGGCTTCCGCTCCAGACCAGAGATAACACTTGCCAACGTTATCCAGAGCGTTGATTTATTCCACGACACAATACATCTTAGTTCGGTGAAGTAGGTTTACATTCTACAAGGAACGGCAAACCGCAAAGCAAATCTGAGCTCGATACGAGGCTATGCTCTTGGCAAACCCAACACCGCTTCGCTGGGACGATACTAGAAAAGCAACGCACACAGGACTCTGCCAGATTCTGGGTCATTTCGTATTCTCTTTTCCTGTGCACTTCTCACTGGATCGTAGTAAGGTCTTGTTGATGACTTGTAAAAAATATTATAACCTCTCACTTGGTTTTTGAGAAAATATGACTTTTCAAGTACAAATTTGGTTGTGTTGTTGATGATTGAAGATTTAAATGTATGGAAACAAAAAGCCCGCTCAGCGTGTAACTAGCTAATGCAAAAAAATTAACTTTAGGTGCATTTTTCCACACAAAAAAAAAACTCTTTATTTGGTAAAATAACAAATTTGCACAGTAGAAGGTAATGTTGTGAATTTTAAAACAACATTGTGTCTGTAAATATGATTCTCCGCTTTTGGTCTGTGAAAATATTTGTAAGTCTCGGTTAGTTGGGACATTTTTCCAGCAAAAAAAAAAAAAAAAAAAAGGACATGGGGCTTCGTTCAAATTTTTTTAGAAGTTTTAGTAATTTCAACGAAATCACTGTGTCTGTGAAATCAGAAATGCAGTTGTTCCAGTAGAAAGTTCACTCAAAAACACACACACACACTAGGGGCATATTTCACGGGTAGTTTAAAAGGGTAGTTTAAGTATTTTTTATGGGTTTTAGGGAGCTTATTTATTTCATCAAAGTTTTCGCTTTGCTCGCTGCGCTAATCGAAAGTGTATTAACTATATTCTTCTATAGCACAAGATCTAACGGCTGATACCGCAACCTTCATTAAATCACAGTACGATATGCCGAGCTACCAGACCGAAGCATATAATACTCGCTTCTTCTGTAATAATTCATCATACAATTTGACTTTGAGAACTTTTGCCTGAAATCCACATATTCATATTTAGAATAAGAATGCCAAGTTTAACACTCGCTAGAGTGCACTGCGGCAATACTGGAGAGAAACGTCTTGCAATTTCTAACCAAAAGCGTACAAAAAGGTTTGGAACTTTCGGCTCACATCTTTAGTGGGCCATCTTTGCACTTTCAGTATCTTTGTTCGCTTTCAAGGAGATTCAAGAGATGTTTTACTCTGCTCTAAAGCTAAAGTGTCGCATAACACATTTCTGGTAAGTCTGCAGAACTTGTTGTCGTAATTTTTCTTTCGCCGCCATTACGAGGAAAAGCCGGAACCATTACCCTCATGGAAGTGCAGCACAGATTTCAACAAAAAAGAAAACTTCTAGGCAAAGAAAAGTTATTTAAGAACTTAGGTACCTACTTACTTTTTAAGCTTTTTACATTCGAAATTCACCATTTTGTTGTCAAGAAAGTAAGATGACCTATTATATTTTTTAAACATCATTTTTGTAAAAAATCAATCGACCATTCGGTGGTACGCGTTGATTTGACTTCATATTTTGCTGATAAAGATGGCTCTATTTTTCACAGACTATTACAGATAAGTTCAACGTAATTTAGTTTTTTTTTTTCATTTGATGAGATGTCTTCTGGATTTGTATGTCTTTCCATGGATGTAGAAAATTGTATTATAATTATTAGGACCATCAATGACTTCAATCGGAGAATCGAACCCAGATCGTGTGTTGCTCTGACCAATTGAGCTTTAGAGAGGATTTAAGTGCATTTGATAACAAATTTTAACCAATTTAACAAATTTCGAGAAGTTATTAGTATTCCCAATACTAAAATAAACTTTGCCCATTGCAAGAATTTGCAATTTAAGTAAAATTTTGCATAGAAAACTACAGTTTTAGCACAGAAGCAGACAACATATAAGGAAATTTTAGACGCAAACAAACAAACATGTTTGTGGTTTACCGACAGAGTTGATCCGAACGTGACGCCAGGAATGTCCTGAATAAATGTTGATACCTGTTCAGAATCACTTCCCACGGGATCCACAAAGTTCGCTACTATTGCACCCCTTGCTGGTGTCGACCCCTTCCTATCTACTCGTGCACAAAAACTTTTCGATTTAAACCCAGGAATTTCTGTGATGGCTTTCTGCGAGTTTTCGCTCCTCACGTAATATTCACTGACTTGAAAATGTGTATTGCTTTTGGTCGTGCATTTTCAGTATCGCTTTCAGCCATTTTGTTGCTGCTGGGTGGAAACTTTCAAATGGACGTGGAATGCAATTTTTTATTTTTCATTGTTTTAAAACTCATCGAAAGTGAAAAATAGCTCTTTATTCTCCTGCTATGTAATAACGACTTTTTATGTTACACGTGTAATAAGAACTCGTAAGACACGGGCTTGTAAATCTGTTTAAATTGCTTGACTTTCCGAAAAAAAAAAAAAATGGCCGGGTCACAATCCCGCGCGTTTTATTACCGAGACGTTCGTTCTTTTTTTTGTTATTTTGAAGGCGCGAAGAAGACTATTAGGAAGATTGTCACTTCATTCGGACAAAAACATTTGCCGTTTGTCACATGAATAAAGAGACCGACGCCTCGGCGTCGACGCCGACGTCGCCGAGCAGTGTGGGAGGCGTCGGACATATCGCCTTAAAGAAGCATTTGTTCCCGTCCAAGAAAACAGACAGCGGAGAAAAGTCTTCGGCTCCCGTGCCAAATGCCAGGCAAAAAAAAAAACAAAAAAAAACTCCGGATGTATTCCACGCTAACAGAATGCTAGAAATTTTCGAAAATTTTTCTCTCCACTTTTTTTCCACTTTTCGTGCGCTAGCGTGGGTTTCGACCAACCTAGCAAGATCGATTGCCTGTAAAGAAACCCTTAATGGATTCACAGCGAGGTCCACCAAAAAACAATTTCCACCAATTCTTTTGCGATTTTCCTGCGCCCTCTTTCAGGCCGATACCAATTTTCCCGACAAAAACCCCGCTTTCCACGCGGCCGATTCTGTTTCTCGGATTAAGTTGTTATTTTTCATACGTGATTATTCGGCTGCGCCAAGGCTCATCCGAGCGGATGGCATTACATTATGTAAATCTCTCGCTGCAGTTCATCAAGCTTTTCTATAAACTTTACCGATAACTATTTCCTCTCCCTACCTTTACATTTCTGCTGCGCAAAAAGTAAAACCTCTCTAACAACCACGGCCCGGTGACCTACCACTAAGTGGTCAACGTCATTTATATCAACTTCTTTCTATTCTCATAAAACTTGAGCTCACCCCCCCCCCCCCCCCCCCAACCCACCCCCTCCACCGAAACCTTACACGGCGGCGTGCACAGAGGACAAGGGTTTGAACACTCTCTTATTTCAGATAAATGCAGCCTGCTCTGCGCACGCGCCGGCAGTGAGTGGGCGCCGCGATGCCACGAATTGGAATCAGTGACGTCTAAAACGGACGTCGAGCTCGACGTCCCGACGTCCCGGTCCAAGCGTCGCGACGCTCCACGCAGAGCAGCGGCGTCGGCAGTAGTAGCGAAGCGACCCGAGGAAACGATTGGGAAAAAGTTTTCATTATTAATGTGACTTTTGTGTTTTTTTTTTCTTTGGCGTTGTGAAGTGATTTTGAGGCTTTGTGGGTGATTTCTGTTTGAAAAGTCTTCATTCCGTGTTCATTTGGAGAAAATATTTATTTCGAGCCAAATCCTGGTGAACTTTTTGAGAATCCGTGGACTGCGATTTGGCAAATACTGAGCGACGTGCGGGGGAAATTGCCAGAGTTGACGACTGTCGAATTAAAAGTGACGCATCAAATCGATTTCACTTTACGAATTTCAATAAAACTCTAGTTCTGTTTTACGGCGAGCATAAAGAAATAAAACATCTCCGGACCGACTTCTAAAAGAAGAAAATTACCGGAAAACTTTTCGAATAAGTGGAAAGGCGCACAACGATAAAAGAAAAAGGACATTTGCAGCGCTAGACAGGCAAAAAAAAAAAAAAAAAAAAAAAAAAAAAAACGCTTATTTTGTGAAATTTCTCGGGGGCACGCGTGGGTGTTTTGTGATCGACGCGGGGGCGGCCGACGGGACGGAACGGGACGGAACGGGACGGCGGGAGAAGACGTCGGTAAAACGCGACTGATGTAATCTCTCGCGATGACACTTTCGCGCTACTCGCCCGCTAAATCTTAATGTGCGTCCGTCAAAATGAAGCCCGCTCATCGGCTGCTCGCGCCAAACGAATGCGTACTTGTGCCACCTTTCCTTATTTTCCGTTATCTAAAGATATTACGATTGCTACCACCAGGTTGAACCACCGGGAAAAGGTTACCGTCGAGCTCCATTCCGCTTCGCTTTTGATTTATCGTCGGCGCCAAATGTAAGTGAACCGGGGGAAAAAAACTCAAGAAAAGTGTATTTTTCAACGTTGGATGTCCGCACAAGAAAGTTTGCTTCGTTTTCTAGTCGGTTTACATCTTAAAATATAAAATACAAGATCATAATTCATCTGCTGCAAGCTGCGTTCGGGGCTTCGCGTGATATTACCGTACTGCATTGTGTTTTGCACATTTGAAAAAAACTGCCCAAAGTTTTTTCCGAATAACCGCATTTGAGACTTTCTGGCTTTGAAAGTGTAATTAAAAAGAGATATTTAACGACGGCCAACGTCATTTGCATCTAACGCGTCCCGATAGCGGGCGTTGAAAAGAACGTCCGTGCTGCTTTTGGCCTGGAACTTTGCTTTTTTTTTGTGCGTGTGAAAATGTTCTGAATTCGTTGGATAAAATCAGCCAATCATAATCACAGTCTTCATAAAAAAAAAAAATACAAAAAAATACAAAAAAAAAACGTGACTGGAATAATTTTAATGACTTTGCGCTGAGTGTGATTTTTTTTTTTCATTCGAGTGCGAATTATTTGTTTTGACGTTTGGGAAAAGCGCTGGGAAATAGCGCGGAAAAGTGGATGTACGGTTCTCAGCTAGTGAATTTCCATTCTGCTAGAAGAATGCGAAGGAAAGGCGAGGAAAATATTAACTTCGTTACTCGGAACTTTTGGTGAGTGAGGATTTGTGAAAGAATTTGTTTTTGACGCGAATGCAACAACATGGCGTTTAAAAGACTGGATGAGGAAGCAACAAACTAAACAAATATTCCGCTACTGAAGAAATTCAACTAACCGATTGTTGTCGTTTATTATTTTGACACAAAAACAGAATTTCATCAATTTTCTTTGTATGATAAATCAGAAATAGTCAAACCATATAAAAAAAAAGAAGATTAGAAAGAAGAAAAAAACTAATTTTTGATAAATGATTTCATTGGGGATATCATCTACGCTTAACTCGTGACTAAATTTCGAAAACCAATTCGAATTAGAAGTAATTAACTAATTAACACAGAAAACAAGTTTACAAAGGAGATACTCAAAATGAACCAGCCTACGTTTAACTCGACTGCTTGCGGTGCACTCATAGAAGACGTTCGTTGGGACGATCCCCATATGGTGACCTCCCTTGTGGTGCTACTGCTCATCAACGTGATGGTCATCGTCGGTAACTGTCTGGTCATTGCTGCGGTCTTCATGAGCTCCAAGCTGAGGACGGTCACCAACTTGTTCATCGTGTCCTTGGCTGTTGCTGATCTGATGGTTGGGCTTGCCGTTTTGCCCTTCAGTGCGACCTGGGAGGTGTATAAGGTAACTAAAGTTTGGGTGATTCATGTTTTATTTTGTTAATTTTTGTATGATTTTATGTTAAACGTCCTGTCATTGTGTTTACAGGTTTAGTCAGAGTCACAGCGCTAATGTTTAATGTCCTGTCATTGTGTTTACAGGTTTAGTAAGGGTCACAGTGCTAATGTTCAACGTCCTGTCATTGGGTTTACAGGTTTAGTCAGAGTCACAGTGCTTATGTTAAACGTCCTGTCATTGGGTTTACAGGGAAAGTCAGAGTCACAGTGCTAATGTTAAACGTCCTGTCATTGGGTTGTCAGGTTTAGTCAGAGTCACAGTGCTAATGTTAAACGTCCTGTCATTGGGTTTACAGGTTTAGTCAGAGTCATAGCGCTAATGTTAAACGTCCTGTCATTGGGTTTTCAGGTTTAGTCAGAGTCACCGCGTCATTTTACTAATTTTTGTCGGTATGGTAGTCAACGCAACACAGCGCTGGGTCAGGTATTGGATGGGTGACCATCATACACATGACCAGTACTGTTCGGGAGAGAGATTGGAGGGATGAAAGTTAGTACAGCAACTTCACTCGCTTTGCTTATCAACATCTCAACAGCATGGATTTGTGGAGGAATTCTGTTGTTCGCGTTGTACCGTCCTTCGGAAGGGACGTGAAGCCGGTGGTCCCCTTGGTCTTCGACAGGAGTAGGCTACGTGCCGACCTCTGGTTTCCTCTCCTACCTTCTAGGCTAGGTTAGGCTCATCATCATTCACTTATGACCGACCCCATTAGACCAGTGCCGCATGGCCAGACGTCAAAATAGTGCATCGTTAAACACCAATAATCAACGAAATCAATCAATTAAAATTAACATACGTTCGTGAGCACATCGTTTGTCCAGAATGTTTACAAAAACATCCCAAACATAAAGAGGCTACTGGTAGTACGCACGTCAACAAATTATCTTTAGTCAAATTTAAACAAATTCATTCGTAATGCTCTAAAGTTCTGACATCTAAATTATTAAATTGTAATTTATTCATTTATACGACTCGCTTAACAGCGATTAAATGGCCAATTATCATCTTTGAATTTCGATAATGATATACGAAAATAAGTTAATAACCTTAGGTCTAAAATTTTCAAAACATTTCATCTAAATGTCTTTAATTAATCTTGATCGTGTCATTTGGACTAATTTGGTGAAGAAATATTGAAGGTAAATACGTTTGCTCGAGCTCGAGTAACGGAACCAGGCTCTGTTCGGTGCTAAAGGTGTTTTTATACCAGATTGTACGCATTTTACAACGGCTTGGAGTTGGGCGGACCCCCGCAGAGTTCCCACCACTGACGGCTGTGATTACACTGTCAGTGCTTCTTGTGGATTCGAGGAAAGGTGGAGATTCAGAATAATTTATTGTGTATGAAAAAAAAAAGGTATGGATTTGAAGAAAGAAGTTGGGATGGTTTTGGAAGCTAGAATTGGATCGTCTGTCTTTGTATTTGCATCTTATTACGTTCGTTAAAAACTCGGTGCTTGTTTGAGAATATATTTTGAGTTGTTTTTCACTGACAGAGATGTAATATCTTGGATATGTAGATCAAGATATGAGATATACCTCAATACAACCACTAAATATGTATTTTTTTATTTTATTACGTTAAATTATATGCATTAAAGTTATCGGAAATAAAACGGCACACTTGAAGTGTCACCAGGATTGCCAGGACTACAAGTTTTATTTTTATTTGATTTAACGTCACTTAAACAAACAAAAAAATGTCCAGAGCGGCTTTTATTTATCACTTATCTTTCGTTGGAATATAGTGAAAAGTCTGTAATTGATTTCGGTTTTCTTGAAAAACCTTTTAAGCCGACAAGAATTTTGATAAAACTCCACCCATTTCATTGGAATCGCAACGTTCTCCGAGAACAATTAGCAATACCTGTACCGTTATTACCCCAAGGGTGCTTTTCATGGTTGTTGGTCTCCTGCAAAGACATGCTTTTAGCAGGAGAGGAAGCCTGGAAGCAAGTCTTGGTCATTAGCGATCACTTAAGGCGGAGGTCTGGTGGGCATGGGGTCACCAATAGCGTTGAGCGTTGAAATCAATGACCACTTTCCCCTCCTCCTGTAAGATCTTAAGTACTAGCTGAGCATAGGTAAACAAGTACTACACTACTCAAATTTACCTCGGTCAAAATTTGTAAGTCAAACTTTTCAAAGCCAACATTTTCTCAACATCTTATCCGTAGAAGGGGAGCTAGACTGGAAAAATGTGCGACCGAACCGGGATACGAACCTGGGACCATGCTCAACAATTCAAGCGAGAATGTTAGGTCATTTTGTGCCTTAATCTCCGACACACCGTCTTGTCTAAAAAAAAAAGTTCCTAAAAGTAAATTTAACCCAAAAAAAAACTTAATTTGCTAATTGACATTAGCGTAACTAAAATTAAGTTCGTTTCAGTATACATTTTCGTGTTGTTTTTTTTAGTGGCCCTAATTATTCAAAATTATTCAAACCACCAAAAACTTCACTTGTGTCCATATTTAGAACAAATCTAAAAGTATGTGTGTTTAGTCATAGCTATTATTACAATTATTTAATACTTAATTCTGTGATAATTCTGTGGTTCTGTGGCTCTTGGGCTTAGTTTTCAGTTCAGTTGGGCAGTTAAGTCAATGAAAGAGATTCCAAAAAACAAAAATACAAAATTTTGCACTAGTTTTACATTATTTTACACAGTAGGGTTGGTTTTTTTATTGAGAATTTTCATTTTAGTAAACTTTGGGGCAAGAATTTGCCTCTCTGTGAACTTGAGACGGGGCAATGCGTCTCTTGCCGCTTTTCCTACGCGAGTGAACCTAAGGGCCGTTGTAAAAGGAGGCGGGCGGGGGACAATGGCAAGAAAAGAATGCTTCGAAAGCCATATAAATTATTGCGCGATGTAAGCTACGCGCGAGATGAGAATAAAAACGATGCCAATTATTTCTCGAGAGGGAGATAAATAAAAGAGATAAATTTAATCAAAAACCTGCAATACCTATTTCACAACATGCAAGCGGCGAAACCCTTGATGATAGGGTTGGAAAGGGGGACGAGGGGATCCGACGCCGATCCTTGATTGGCTCCTGAGGAGCACAGGCGTCGCCTCAGAAGCGTTTCAGTAAAACTTTCGAAGCGAGAGAAACTAAACTCGGGCTAATTTAAAATTCGAATAAGTTTTATGATGTCGTTTAGCCGTTGAGAGCGTGAGCATTGCCGTCTGAATGCTTGTCATTTTATGCTGCATAAAGTTCTGCATTTTATTTTTACCAAACATTAAACAGATCGTGTGGTAAAGTTTACTAATTCAAAAGTTTTTTTTTTTTTAATACGTTTATGATCGCCTTTATCTGCCTGCTGAATGTGGTGTGTGGTGACCTGAGCATATTTTGAGTTAAATTAGCAATCATTTCGGCATTTCCTATTTGCATGCATCGATTTTGCTAGGGCTTGCAATCAGCTAAACAAACGAGTTTTTACAGGACTTTTATGCTGCTTTATACTTTTAATTAAATACGATGAAAATGAGCCCGAAATTCTGATGGTTTTTTGTGGATAAAAATCTTTTGAAGATTTTCCTTTCTTTCAAAAGATAGTACGCGTCAAACAAATGCACAAAAAGCAGAAAAATAGGTCACATTTATGGGAAACCGTGAAATGCTTTAAAAATTTAAATTCTTGTTGACATCTCATGCCCAGATAAAGCGGGAGTTAAATATATTGTCATGACAACAACCAATCACAGACTGAGAAAGTCAGATGTTTCTTAAAGTTAAGAGCTTAACCCAGAGGTAGTAGTAATACCAGGGTTTAGTTCACAAATTGCTCTTCTGCTTTGTGAAACCACGATTTGGAATATATTTTCACATCATCCTCTGTATGATCTTCAACCATTTGAGACCAATGAGCATATTTAGATGTAAGATTCTGTGCGTATGGCATAATTTTGACGCGGGGAGATGAAGGTTTTAAGCGGATGCTGAGTGGGATTAGCGGCAATGCTAAAAGCTTTGGCAGAAATCTACACAAGCTTGCTGACGAACACCAACCTGTTGGTTCAACTCCATCATGTAACAGCTTCTAAAACTGGCGCCTATATTCCAACTCACGCAGCCACACCAGTCAAATATCAGAAGCATCTCAGCAAGAATTTTAAAGAATAACAATAAATTATTTAATTTTAGAAAAAAATATCAATGTTGTTATTGAATTTATAGTATAACGTCAGAGTCACAGCGGTAATGATAAACGTTTTACAACCACCAATCCGTGGTTACGGTGGCGGCCACCCGATAGCGCTTTCGGTCGTCCATTTTAACATACCTCTACAGTTAAATGATTGGGAGTAAAAATATCCATACAAATATTAGGATGAAATCTTATTTAAATTGCAAATGCTTGCAATGCGCGGGGTATTTTATTATTAACAACACTATAACCGTCTCAAAAATTGATGCCCAAACACGGACTCGAACCCCGATCTCCACCTGTCGCGGGTGTTGCTCTGAACCATTGAGCTAATCCCCTTCAAATACACTAGAATCGTCTCAAGTAGCCAGTGTCCAAATAGCTCAATGGTTCAGAGCAACACCCGCGATAGGTGGAGATCGGGGTTCGAGTCCCCGTTTGGGCATCAATTTTTGAGACGGTTATAGTGTTGTTAATAATAATTAAAAAAAAATCCATACAAATATATCTATAAACAGTTTCCCATAAAGAAATTTAATTTCATTCACTTTGAAATCACTGGGCGGATTAGAGCTAAGACTTCGATTAAACTTAACCCAGTGATATGATTGAGTCGGTAAATGGTAGACATTACACTGTGATTCACTGAAATCAGCTTGTGATTTAAATCTAAGTTAGACAGATGAGTTTTACTGCGAGAAAAGCAGAGTTTCAAAATTTGTTGGACACGGTTTGTGCCGTAGTCAAGGCAGTTTTAAAACGTTCAATTCGTTCCTTGAACCTGTGTAAGCTCTAAGTTGGACCAAACCATAGCCCTTCTATGACAAAGAGTAACCATTGGTATGACAATTTTTTAGAGTTTTTACTGACTTCTACAATTTTCAAATATTTGCGAAAGCGAACTCAAATTAGATATGTCGTCTACACTCTGTCTTGGATTTAACGAGAGGAAAAACATTGCTCTCATTTTAATGACTTCAAGCTAAAAATATTTCTTTTGGTTTTTAGTGAACCTCATCAGGAGCAAGCAAGATGTCACAAGCAGCGAACACCGATCGACCCTTAATTTTATTGCTGTTGTTGTTTGTTGAGTTTAACGACGCACTATTTCGACAGTGGTTTATGTGGTACAGGTCTAATGATGTCGGTGAATGAGTGGGTGACGGTGTATATCACGATAAACCGAACCTAGCCTAGAAGGGAGGAGGAGAAGCCCGGTGTCGACACGTAGCATATACTTCTGTCGTAGAATATCTAAGGGACCACCGGCTTAACGTCCCTTCCGAAGGACGGTACAACGCGAACAGCAGGATTCCTTCACAAATCCATGCTGTCGAGAGGTTGATAAGCAAGGCGAGTGAAGTTGCTTTACTAACTTTCATCCCTCTAACCTCTCTCCCGAACAGAACTGGTCATGTGTATGATGGTCACCCATCCAATACCTGACCCAGCGCAGTGTTGCTTAACTTTTATCCCTCCAACCTCTCTCCCGAACAGAACTGGTCATGTGTATGATGGTCACCCACCAAATACCTGACCTAGCGCAGTGTTGCTTAACTTCGGTATTCTCATGAGACCCGGTGTTTCCAACACGCCAAACCGTTCGGTCTTTATGCAATTTTAACTTTTCAATACTTTGCTGTGATAAAACAAATCTAGCAAGATCTATTCACGAGCTGAAATCAAGGACGACCGTTTTGCATTTTCCTGCTAACTTCAAACACTCTTAGCGGTAGACAGATGTAAAAAAAAATCGAAAAACAAAACAGAAAATCGTTTGAAAAGTCTGACTTTTTATGTGCACATTCTGGAATATCATTTAATTTCCGGTGGCGGCTGTCAACGGATGATCAAAGAGCAACCAATTCTGTCACTGTTTGTTTACCGTTACTTTCAAAACGCTCGGGGCATTGCCGGTAGCTGAGCGAAATCAATTCAATATCCTGTCTTCAATCACGCTCACGCCACGTCCTTAGAATTACTTTGCAGATCGAAAAGTCCTTCGGCACGCCAGGAAAATGGGACAAATATCCTGAAGTCCTTGGGAATAACACGAGTCCCGATATAGCCGACGGGAGTTCAGATGCTTGACAGGGAAATGCATTCATGTCGATGTAGATTCTGGAAGTTTCTTGTGCCATGTTGGAGTTTTGATACCGATTTCATGGGTGCTCTGGGTTAGCCAAGGGCTGTGCGGTCTTTACCTTTAAATGCAGTAAGGTCATTTGACTTCTTCAATTTAATCAATCTCTTCAATCCTTCAACGTTTTATCTTATTATCTGTTGTGGGCCTTAAAGTGGGCTTTATTATTTATTACTTATGTTTACTATTACTTTCGCTAAATATATTTGAAAAAAAGTTGAGTAAACTTGGTCATCTTTTATGAACTCGACTTTAATAAATACTTATGAATAAAAATGCTTGCTTCTTCCGATGTTCTTGAGCATCTTTTTCAAGCTACTCGATGGACTGAATTTGAATTGTGTACTTTTTGTTACTTTTTAAACTTTTTCAAAAGAAAACGATAATTTCTTTAAACTTTGAAACAGTACTTAAAAAGTGCTGATGTCAAAAATTAAAAATCAGACACTGTTTTGGGTAATTTCACTGAAAACTGAAGACAAGTTTCTGAAAAGAAATTATACATATTTTTTTAAGGTTTAACCATCTTTTATGCTAAGGTCAGAAGACGCTGCTTATGGGAAAAGTGTTTCACAATTGAAAATACAGTAATCTAGTAAATTTAACGAAACGTTGGGACAAAATCAATTTTTTGACCACTGTTTGTTTCTCATTTTCATTTAAGTACTACGTAATAGCAAAAAAAAAGGAAAAAAATTCATTAAAAGAGTAAATAAACTGATATTGATTTTTGTATAAATATATACCGCATAACCGTCCGGCATGGGCAATAAAAAAAAACACAAAATACAGTCAATATTTTTTTGTCAATCTCCAACTTTACCTCATTTCAGAACGTGAAACTCTTCAGCGAATTATTGCGTGTTCGAGCGAGTTGTTCGACAAAGCTTACCCACAGCGTAATGGTACACATTATTCAAAACACTTTAAACGCGATTTCGGAGCATTAAATGATAACAATACATAATGCATGAGGGAGAAAAGTGGAAAGTTCTGTTATTCTTGGGGGAAAAAAAACTTGGTGTTATCTTCAGTTAGCGTGATTCGAAGAAGATCTGGTAGTTTCTATTAGTTGTAAAATGGCAAACAAGATATGACATAAATTGAAATCGACAACGAAACGCTCGTTTTCAGGCTGAAATATCGTTTTCTTGTCAAAATCTGGTAAACACAAGAATTGGCGCAAAATAAAAGAAAGGTGCATCGTGAAATAACTGTCATTAAAGCGTAGAAACGAGCTGGGCATGACAAGACCGAATGTCAATTCGATTCTCGTTGATGTCGTGACACATTTGAATCAAAAATAACGTTCGTTTCTTGAGAATTTTCGACACGGCTCGACGCGGCCGGCGACACGCGACGCTTTTACCAGAATCGTAACTTGTTTATACATAATAAAATGCGGTATTTTTAGAACTTGCCATAATACCGACAAGATATGATCATATAAATCATGACGACAGGAATCGATGACACGCTCTCAGCTTTTTGACAACAACACAGAAAAATCATCGGATTAAAATCAAATGGTTTCATAGTTTCACTTTACTTCTGGCAATGAATTCATAACTTTTGTAGTTTTCAAGTTTCTTTGTTTCACTATAGCTGTCAAGCTATTAGTTTAGTTAGACAAACAATGTACAAAATACAAGGTACATTTTGTACATTTATAAATCTAAGTCTTAATATCAATTATAGGCTTATAGTTTTACATATAAAGTGAACATGAAATCTTATAGTTTTACAGCCTGTATACTGGACTGCATCTTATCTTATCTTACCTTAACTTAACTTAACTTTACTTTACTTGACTTGACTTAACTTGACTTGACTTAACTTGACTTGACTTAACTTAACTTATACATATTACCTAACCAATATACCTAGGTATACCTAGGTATATTGGTTAGGTATATTATACAATACACCTAACCTAACTTAACTTAACGTAACTTAACTTAACTTAAGTTTGCACCAAGTTTAAGTTCAAGTTCAAGTTTCTTTATATATCATTTTTTACCATGTACAATATGGCATTAGACAAGTCAGTTACTCCATGTCGTCCATCCATAAATAAAAATAACAAAAATAATTGTTGTTAACTGTATCTTAACATAACTTAACTTAACTTATACCTATTACCTAACCAATATACCTAGGTATATTGGTTAGGTATATTATACAATACACCTAACCTAACCTAACTTAACTTAACCTAACTTAACTTAACTTAACTTAACTTAAGTTTTGCACTAAAATGAGTTATTATCGGTGCTACATCTTGTCCATTTGTTTGGATCTGTAATATGTTTAAGACACTCACACCTAAATATTCCAGTGTAAATATCCTCTAAGCATAACGAATTTTAAATTTGTCCAGTCGCGCTAATTGACCGAGTAATTGCGTATTCAGCCAACTGACGTGTTTTCAGAGTATTTACTAGAATTGACCTATAAATAGGATCGCACCTTTCCAGCACTCGATACGCATAAAATATTTAACCGAATTACACAGCTGGCCCTCTAGCGATCGTTGCTTGATGTCTGAGCAAAGAATCGGAACGCGTTCACGGGCACCGCATTAGCTTTCCCAGCGCTTTCCCGGCGGGTTTTCCAGCTAAACGGCAAAATGGAGAGCCCGGACCGAAGTGGTCCGCACAACAAGGAATTACCGTTTAACCACCTGAACGTTGCTTCGCAGAAGTAAGGAGTGGTAACTACCACAGATGAAATTACATGCTTGGAAATTTGTAATAATAGTTTAAGTTCGTTGGCAAAATTACGAGCTGGCCGAATTAAACTTTTAACGGGTTTAATTAAGTTTTGGAGCTCGTTTGTGAATTGTGGCTTCGCTGAATGTCAGAGTTTTGTGAAATCCAAGATTTTGTGGCTACGCGTTTAAAGAAACATACGACAGCGCCAGCGTTGAATCATCTTCGCGGCAGGAAACCGTCACTCTGGCCGTGCCTATAAACTCAATGCTAGTGTTGGCTTTTTTATTTTCTTTGCCATCATTGTTGTAAGTTCGAGACAATTGAGGAACGGAATTACCGCTCGTGTCACGCTGATAATTAAGCCGGCTCGGATGAAATCGTTCATCATCTGAAGATGATTATCAGTTAATTAAATTTGTCTCAATTTGTCATTTGGATCTCTTAAAATTGCTCGTAACTGTTCGTTTTAATCACATTTTCCCAGCGCAGCCGGTTCGTGGGCTCGAGTTATGAATAAAACGAGACCTAATTAAGTAGAAACATCAGATGCATTGCAGAGAATTCAACTTTTGAACTTTCGATGATTCGTTGTGAATTTCATTCAACACCGTCTCATGTTTAGTGTGTTTTTTTTTTTGATACGTTGTGTCGAGCGGGGAAGAAATTCTGCAGAATTATTACGAATATCTTTGTAAATTTTGTGAGATTTAACGAATGGTTAGTTTGCTTTCAGTGAATGACATTCTATGTGAAGGTATATCAACGTTCGGTTGAAAAGTAAACTCCCAAGAGTCAAAGTTTCATTAAAAATGTCCACAATATTCCGCTAACCATTGAAGATTTCCGTTATTTTTATTTTTTTATCAAAGACAACCTGTTTATTTTTTCTTAGCAAACATTTGACAGTCAGCATGGCTTCTTTTCCCTTTCTGTTAGCAAATGATGCAGGGCTATGAAAAGATCTAGAAGGCACTGCACTTCAAGTTCCCCACCCCAATGTCCCTAATTTTCCCAACCGAAGTCTACAACAACATGGCCCTGGAAAATTTTCGTTGCTCGTTTTTAAACATAAAAATATGCGTCCTAATGATTGAAATCCCGTCCCTCTTTTTTTTTACCCCATGAAATAATCAGCGAATCTGGAACCCCTCACCACCGCCCACAAGAGCTTCTAGTGATTGATTATTTGCTTGGTCCAGCTCCATTCACTCTGCCTCTCCTCCTCAGCGAGTGTCTCAAGGAAGCCGCGAGCCGGTGCACTCGAGCGGCCGTTAATCATTGCAAGTTTTTGTGACTTTCGTTAAACGAGCCGATTACGGTGGAGTTAAGGGCGGGTTAAGGGGGGTTTGGATCGTTGCCCGCGTGGTATTCCCGTGCTAATGGATGGTCTTAAAATGGCGGGGATTTGGGATAGAATCAGTTTTAATAATGTTTGGGATCTGAAATATGAATCTGAAAATTCAAGGAACACAATTTACTAGAGTGGATTAGATCCCGATAAAAAAATACAAATGTTTGATTGATTTGTTGAGTTTAACGACGCACTGTTTTCGCTACGGGCTCTATGGTACTAGTCAATTGTTGTAGGAAAATGAGTGGATGATGATGATCGTAGCCTAGACTAGAAGGGAGGAAAAGAAACCTAGTGCCGGCACGTAGCCTACTCCTGTCGAAGAGTACGTGGGAATCACCGGGAATCCTAACTTTCAACCCTCCAACCTCTCTACCGAACAGAACTGATCATGTGTATGATGGTCACCCATCCAATACCTGACCCAGCGGAGTGTTGCTTAACTTTCATCCCTCCGACCTCTCTCCCGAACAGAACTAGACATGTGTATGATGGTCACCCATCCAATACCTGACCCAGCGCAGTGTTGCTTAACTTCGGTGATCTCATGAGGACCGGTGTTACCAACACGACAAACCGTTCGGTCGTCAAGTAGTTAATTTCAAGGTACAATCATTGTCGACGACTTTTTGAAGCGCAAACGAAGCCAAATTCAATGACCTTAAAGTATGCTCTTCCTGAATCATTATTCAAACTTATAACAAATCGGTCTCTTGGACGTTCAGTAATTACTGAGAAAGACACAAAAGAAATCACATCATGAAAAATTTGTGAGAAAAATGAAAAGTGTGTTTGTAAATGTTCGGGAAATCATTTATTAAAACTGAAGACACGACAGCAGCACGTTGTTAATCACGTATGTCTTCGTGGTCGAGGTCGAGGTCGAGTGTTAAGCCAAGCAATCAAACGAAAAGGAAAAATGCATCGTGTGACACATTTATTAATTCGATATATTGATTTTCTGATGTTGTGTTCATTATTTCTGTGACACAAAAGTCCCTCTCGGCAGCGACGGTGAAATCGTGTCGATGCGACTCTGTGATAAGCATGCTGTCAACACTGGTTTGGAGCTGAATATTCCCAACCCTTTCAACCAACCCTCATCGGCTCTTGTCACAACATTTTTACCTGATATTTAAACTGATAAGATTGAATTATTTAAAAGAATATTTATTATTTTGATGAAGAAATTCAAGTGTATGAGAAAGAAGTAATAGGTTTGGTTAGTTTTAAAACACATAAGATTTGAAATTGGTTCATTTTAGTTAAAATATGATATAATTTTTGTAGATTTGTTAATTTTTGCTAAGTTTAAATAGTAAATTACCAGAAATTTGTCTGCGCCTCACATAACTGATATGGATCCTTTTAAAAACCTGGAATTAAAATATTCTGAACATGTTTGGTTCGTTACCACTTTGACGGTTTATCGGTAATAAGTACACTCATTACCAGGTAAACGTTTACCTCATACAGAGTCTGCATGTTGAATTGTTATTTTACTCTATAACGATTGCGTTACACCGATCTATATCGTATTGTTATGTACAACTTCCCCTTCGAGCAGGTCGGGGATTGGAACTCGACTCTAGCTCTGTTTGTGGCATCTTTATTTCTTGGTATTCAATTTGATTAATAAAACTTTTCACCTTCGACGATGAAGTTTTCTTTTGTCAGCATTACAAATATCAGTTCATTTCTTACTGGTAAAACACATTGATCTTTTAAATTTCTTTTGAACATATTTTTGTTTGTGCCCGTAGAAAAGGGGAAGACAAAACTAGAAATGAAACAATGCATACCCAAACTTGGGGTCCACCCTTCCAAGAACTGCATAACATCTTATTTCCACTTCATCTCTTCTATAATCCCATGTAAATTGCTTCCAGGCAAACTTATTGGTAACGCAAGACCGCCTTGTTCCGTTTGTCATGCAACATTCTTGGAGCTCTAACAAGTTTCTCTTCATCTAAAACTAGGTAACAATGTTTGTACTTACTTGGACATGAAACGTACTTACCAGTAACTGTCCCATGTAATTCGCCAAGTTCTAACAAGAGATCTGAGAGGCGTTCTCTGGACCGATGCAAAGTCCTTGTCAATTTCGACACTGTTTTACGTACGCTTCAACGACTTTAAGTCTATAGTTCAAGCATTTACTTACTCTCGAATTTAAGGCACTTAATTTCACCGTACGAAGCTCTCAATTTATAAACTTTCTGTCAGTTTTGAATGTTTCCCGTGAAATGAATGACTCGCGTGAGGTTTTATTTAGCATAATTTTAACGCTCTTGGGTCGCCAATACTTGAACCCCAAATATTCATAAGATAAATTTACCCAAGTAGCCATGCCTCAAGACACTTACAACATTAAATATTTACATTAAAATAAAACGCACGAATAAATATTGATCTGAAACCCTCTGGAGGATGTAAGGGCAGGTACTTAATAAAAAGGTAATTGAGGCCAATGCGGAGTTACCCTCCTCGAACTGAATGCAGGCCACCGTGCTGCACACAAGAAAAATATTTGTGTGCCCTGAACTAAGAACGGTTTAAAATTTCAAACCCTTGCTAGCTTTGTTTATCAGCACAACATCTGCGTACTGGATGTAGTTTTAAGAGACTTATAAACACAATTAAAACAAAGAAATTTATTTTTTTGTACCGTATAGGAAATGTTTCTTTCCTTTGATAAAACTCCTGACACAGATGTTTCACTAATTCATTCTCAGTTGGCTTAATGTGGTCCAAGATCTTCGTACTTCTCTTAAGTAACGTTTAGCGCGGACTCTCCTCTTCTTGCCCCCATGAGAGAACAAGTCTAAAGTACAACATCAAAGCATCTTTGCTCTCATTCGTTCACAGGGTAATTTTAAAATTACTGTAAGTTATCTTATCTGAATCATTCTGGGTTGTACTAAACATTGATTACACATTTGTACCAGTCAGAAAATGTGTTTTCTTGGTTATCGGTTGGTTAATTATTTAACGTGCCACTGAACATCCGGCTCTAAGTCCATATTTGACTCGATTTCACAGCACATATTAAAACCAATAACTAAAACACTTCACATTCTTCATTTCCTCTGCCATGTTTCAATATAATTCAATTATTTCGTTTTTGCAAATGTTTTAAATAAATATTTACAGAATATCGCAACTCGTAGATTGTCTTTCTATAACGAGAATTTACCTTTTCTTTGTAGGTGTGGATCTTCGGAGATATCTGGTGCAGCATTTGGTTGGCGGTGGACGTGTGGATGTGCACGGCGTCCATTTTGAATCTGTGTGCCATCTCCCTGGACCGCTACGTGGCAGTCACAAGACCAGTCACATACCCCAGCATCATGTCTTCAGGTAAGTCTAGACAGCTGATCTCAAGAAACCTGGATAGAGCATAGGATCCAGTCAGCTGATCTCAAATAACCTGGATAGAGCATAGGATCCAGCCAGCTGATCTCAAATAACCTGGATAGAGCATAGGATCCAGTCAGCTGATCTCAAATAACCTGGATAGAGCATAGGATCCAGCCAGCTGATCTCAAATAACCAGGATAGAGCATGGGATCCTGCCAGCTGATCTCAAATAACCTGAATAGAGCATAGGATCCAGCCAGCTGATCTCAAATAATCTGGATAGAGTATAGGATTCAGCCAGCTGATCTCAAATAACCTGGATAGAGCATAGGATTCAGCCAGCTGATCTCAAATAACCTGGATAGAGCAAAGGATCCAGCCAGCTGATCTCAAATAACCTGGATATAGCATAGGGTCCAGCCAGCTGATCAAAATTAAAGCCAGTAATCCATTTTGGTAAGGAGAGTCCCTACATCTGAGGTGTCCCTATGATTTCAATGCTAATTCTAGGGCATTTGAAATATTTTTTTTACCAATTTTGGCCATTTAAACGGTGAAAAACTACAAAAACCACAAAAACTACTGACAAAAATACTTAAAATAGCACGGGATCTTTGAGAGAACTCAAAATTATGGACTCTCAAGATTGGCTTCAAGACCTTTACATAGCAACTGCTTCTTAAATTATTTGAGATCAGTGGAGTAACCCTGTCATCTTAAAAGGCAGGTGGTACGGTGGTACCATAGACAAAGCTTACATAGGTATTCCCAACATGTTTTACAGCCCCGCAAAGTATATCGTCATTCATCTCGCCACATTCTAAGTTAATTGCAATCTAGTCTTGTCTCACTCGCACAGCTGATAACTGAAGCTGTTTTCTCTGTCACAATTATGTCTACGCCCTACTCCGGCAGATTTCTAAGCAATAATTAGCAACGGTTCTTTTCAAGTATAGCGAATAAGTGTTGACTACTTATATGCATTGCATCTTATTTTGTGTTTACCCAGGCTCAGTGCAGTCTAGGTGCGGAAGTGGCTTGAAATTTCTCTCAAAATAAATACAGCGACTAAAAAAAAATCGAACTTTTATCGTTTATTGTAAATAATATCTTTCCAAAGACTAATGACTTGATAATTATTGACTAAACAGCAAAGTCTCATGAATGCCACTATGTTTTATGCCAAAATATCTGAATTAATCGATTTCTGAGTCAAAACTACCTGACATTGTGATTAAATGTTGTGTATTACAACATCGTCATGGACCGACAGTAATATTTGGTGCGAGTCTGGCGCCCCTAACATTTCCCAAGTCATTTCAGATCCAAAGCATTTCATTTCATTTTAAAAACAACACTTTGATTTATTTATAGCTTCTCTAGGGTGTCCCTAAGTATTATTGCTTTGGTACTGTAATTAATTTACTAGGAACATTTTTAGAGTAAAAAAATATTTCTAAATGTTGAGAGTGCAGGTCGAGCCTAAAAGCAAGTTTTATATTTGATTTGTAAACCCGTTAAGTGCCGGTGTTTTTGCTAGGCAACAATCAATCTAAAGTTTTTTGTTGTAACGATCTATCAGTAAATTAACGTGCCACTGAAAAATCAGCTCTCAAAAGGTTATCAGCTTCGTTATCTCATCCAGATGTCAATTATTCTTCTTGTGAAAGTTAAATAATTAGATAAGTTCTGTGATGTTTTGTCAAACATCACAGAATTAAATCACTTTCACTTTTCAAGTTCTTTGATAACACTGCTATCAGGTAAGCTCTCTGTAAGCTCTTTTTAAAGTAACTTTGACCCAGAAAGCCGTTGGCACAGAAGACAGGTTCTATCATGTAGAAGTAATCAACCTCGTAGAAAGCTCGATCGAATTTTCCGAGTTTTCCCATCTAAGTTCCTCGTACGCAATCGAAGACTTTCCCAATTGGTGAAGAAACTTTTCACCTAGCTGTTGCCATGGGGACAAAATCACTGCGCATAGAAGGGGGTTCTTAACGTTGACATGGTTAAGCAACACTGCACTGGGGCAGGTATTGGATGGGTGACCATCATACACATGACCAGTTCTGTTCGGGAGAGAGGTTGGAGGGATGAAAGTTAAGCAACACTGCGTTGTGTCAGGTATTGGATGGGTGACCATCATACACATGACCAGTTCTGTTCGGGAGAGAGGTTGGAGGGATGAAAGTTAAGCAACACTGCGCTGAGTCAGATATTGGATGGGTGACCATCATACACAAGACCAGTTCTGTTCGGGAGAGAGGTTGGAGGGATGAAAGTTAAGCAACACTGCGCTGAGTCAGGTATTGAATGGCTGACCACTCATTATCAGTTTTGTTCGGCAGAGAGCTTAAGATTAAGAAAGTTGGTTCAAAAAGTCACCCGCCTTGCTTATCAACATCTCGACAGCGTGGATTTGTGGAGGAATCCTGTTGTTCGTGTTGTACCGTACTTCGGAAGGGACGTTAAGCCGGTGGTCTCCTTGGTTCTATTCGACAGGAGTAGGCTACGTGCCGGCACCAGGTTCCCCCTTCTCTGTCATCCTAAACCCTAACCAGCTGCCACTCTTTCACCGGAAACATTAAACCAATGCTAGCGGTGTCAGATGTCAAAACAGTGCGTCGTTAAACTCAATAAATCCAATAAAATCGAGGTGTCTTGTTTTGGCTTTTCTTATCCGCGTATAGTTCATTGGAAGGCTCATTACGCAAGGATGATATTTAACTATTTGACGATTTGACAGTGAGATATTTGTTCGATTAACTGTCTCAAATTGCAGACCAAGCAAACGAAGGTTTTATTCATTTATCGGATTTTGCTCTGCGGATTCGCTGATCTGGTGATTCTAGAAAATGCATTAGTCATAATTGTCAATGCCGAGTAGCTCATCAAACCAACTTGCCATGCCATGCCATGAGATCGCCAAGTCAGGTATTAGCCAAGTCAGGTACGATAATAATACGATAATAATTCGGAAAACTTAGAAAATTTTTGTAAGCATAAATACCATTTCTATTCAAAGATGCTCGGAAATAGCAAGAAAAGTTTCAAAAAGTTTTTCGTTGTGAAAAAAAAAGGTTGTTCGGTAAGAATTTTGTGTTTTTATTCGTCTTTTTTCGTAGCCACCAAGAATAAGTTTGTAAGCTTATGAAGCCGTTGCTTGTTTTAAAGCCACCGAAGAAAGCAAAGTGATTAAAGAAAAATCATATAAATAACATCAAACAGTAAGTTTAAATTAATTACCATTGCGCAGGCCTCATAAAATTATTTCATACATAAAATTCTGCCTCATAAACTCCAAACACAAACGCGAATAATATGTTCATTGTAACTATTACACAGAGTAAAAGTTATTATAAATTAATTCCTAATTATTACCTGATATGCTAAACAATGCCATGTATTTACTTGCATGGATTCCTGTTCATACCAAACCACCTACGGCCTTTTACCCTTCTATGCCCACCAAAGTTTATCTGGAATCCCATAAAATTAACTTCTAATTCTGCTATTTGCTTTATCTTGTAGATTCCAATCAAGCAAACAGCGAACAAATGAACGTGTTTTAATTATTCTTGCCCCGTTTAATTAGCGAGCGCTGAATTAGCGAGTGCGTATACATTTTCACGCCTAAAAGTGCGTTCGAGTGGGAAGGTTGGTGTTACAGTCATGAGATTATCTGATATCAAAAAGAGCATTTGTAAAGGGGTAAACGATAAATCTTGTAGGCGATAGCAGGGCTTTGTGCAGCCTAAATGCAAAACATGCTCAAGGCTGTTGTACCGGGAGCTTACTCAGGTCTATTGAAGTGGGTGCTTACTCAGGTCTATTGGAGTGGGAGCTTACTCAGGTCTATTGGAGTGGGAGCTTACTCAGGTCTATTGGAGTGGGTGCTTACTCAGGTCTATTGGAGTGGGAGCTTACTCAGGTCTATTGGAGTGGGTGCTTACTCAGGTCTATTGGAGTGGGTGCTTACTCAGGTCTATTGGAGTGGGAGCTTACTCAGGTCTATTGGAGTGGGTGCTTACCCAGGTCTATTGGAGTGGGAGCTTACTCAGGTCTATTGGAGTGGGTGCTTACTCAGGTCTATTGGAGTGGGAGCTTACTCAGGTCTATTGGAGTTGGTGCTTACCCAGGTCTATTGGAGTGGGTGCTTACCCAGGTCTATTGGAGTGGGTGCTTACCCATGTCTATTGGAGTGGGAGCTTACTCAGGTCTATTGGAGTGGGTGCTTACCCAGGTCTATTGGAGTGGGAGCTTACTCAGGTCTATTGGAGTGGGTGCTTACTCAGGTCTATTGGAGTGGGTGCTTACTCAGGTCTATTGGAGTGGGAGCTTACTCAGGTCTATTGGAGTGGGTGCTTACTCAGAATAATTTGACGTTTTTAAAACTATTTTTTTTGTGTTTTTGAGCTCGCTGCACTTTACTGTAAGTATTTGTATGTTTTTAGAAGATGCTTACAATATTAAGACCACTGGCCGTTCCCTAAACACTAAAAAATATTTCTAAATGAACTTGAGTAAAAGTCTTTAGAGAAGAAGCTGGGAAAATTACACAAGGAGGTGTCCTAGGATGAGTCTTGCAAAGGAAAAGCCTGGCTATGAAAGGGTCCCTGCTTAGGAATCGGCAACATTAGGATAAGAGAAGATAGATGGCAAGGTGAAGTGGTCCATTGAAGCTTGAAAGTCTCATTCATAGAAGAAGTAGGCAACGATGAGTACCCATCTTTTCGCACTCAGAAAATCGTAACATGTCAGCTAAACGTGCTCTCCCTTTGGAAATCAGGCCATTGACACAGAGTCAAGTGACGTTCACCATAAACGCGTTTGCGGTGCGTGTTTTAGAGCGTCATTTTCTCAGAAGAAACGCCCAATAACAAATCTTACTTCCATGGCAATAGTTTTGTTAGTTTTATTTGTTGAAATTCAGCTTCGTTTGGAGTGGTTATATAACTAAGCATTTTTTTGACATTGTTACATTTGAAAAGGAAGCTAGACTGGGAAAATGTGCAACCGATCCAGGATACGAACCCGGGATCTCCCAATTACCGGTCGGGTGCTCTACCAACTGAGCCATCCGGGCACACATATTCCAGTTATCACGGGGTGGGATAAGGGATCCCTTAAGGGGGAAGAGGCTGATTTATTTTATTTATTTATTGCCACAAAAGAACATTTTTTATGTTTTAGGGCTTTGTACGGGGACTTCGTATGTCTGAGGACTCGTTCTTTGGGACTCGTATGGAAGAATTCTTAGCAACTCTAGAATAGGATGCTCATTTGACACTAATGTTTTGCTGTCTTTTCACTCAAAGCCCCAAACAACTAAACAAATAAATAATTTTAAATTAAAAAATTAAGAATTGACAGAAACAAAATATAATAATGTTTATTAACTTGTAGATTGTTTTGAACATTCCGTAACATTTTGTTATCTTGTGTATGTATATGTGTTTTAATTGCCCTGGTAATCAATTAATTTACGAACAATTACAGTACATTACAGTGGTTTTTGTTACATTTTTCGTAGAACTCCTCCAGATTGTAAAAACAACCATCCATGAGATAATCCCTTTATTTAAACTAACATTGCAAGAACAACAGAGAGATCCATCGCTTTTAACCACCATAACCGCTCGTCCTGAAGATGTAATGAGATCCCTGAATCATGTTTACAACAAACCTCAGTGAAACTGAGCCTTGCAACTGAGTTTACTAATCACGCTGATTCTGTTTACAGGTCGAGCTAAACTGCTGATTGCTTGCGTCTGGGTCCTGAGCTTCGTCATCTGCTTCCCGCCGCTAGTCGGCTGGAAAGACAAGGACTCTGACATAGAATTGTCTGGAGGAGACACAGGACAGTCGGGCAGTACGAGAATCAGACAACGTATCAACGAGTCGCTCGTTCTGGAGATGGATGTAAGTGGCACAGTCCCGACGGTGGCGTGGGACGATTGTTAATTGGAAGTGAAAGTTTGACAGGGCTGCCGAGTGAAATAGGGTTGATATGTCATATTGTCTAATTGGGGCTTCTTGGTTTGGTGATGATTGGACAAAATTCAGTCAGCTTTGCATGATTGGACGTTTTGCTGAACGTTGATTTATGACAGAAAGAAATTTCGTTCGGTTTGCCAGAGTCGAGAACGAGTTTGAAATGTTTCAAATGATTGGTCTAGCGGTAATTCAAGGTCGACCAATAGATGCTCGCCGCGTTCAAGGTCACGTTGCTTTGTGATTAAGATTTAGTGGTTTTTGGAATCACTTGTCTTATTTATAAGCTCCGAGACATTTTTAAAAAGTTTATTCTTGATTTATGAGCGTCGTGAGCGAGGTGAGGTGAAGCGGATTCTTCAATTTCACCTGCTCCAATTTTAACGACATTTGCAAAGCACATATTTGTGTTTTCAACTTAAAACTCCCTGCGTTTTTTCAGAAAAATCGGTCAAACATTTTTAAAACTACTAAATTCACGAACATTTTCAGATTTTGTGCAACCATTTTGGAGCTGTACAGCCAAAAAAGTTTAATATTTGCTCATCAAACTTTGCAAAGATGTGAAATACATCAAAGTAAAGTTGCTGTGAATTTTTTGAGCCCGTATGTGTTTTCTGTCTCTTTTTATTCACACATTTTTGAATGAATCATGGGATTTTTAGAGGTTTTGCCTTGAACTATACAATGAATCGACTTCAAATTTTATCACTCTCAAATATCGCTACGCTCAGCTGTCGCTCTAGTTGATTAAATCACGAATGCCTGTAACTAGGAGAACATCATTTGATCAAAATACCCTCTCAAAATATCTCCTAATCGGGGACGTCTTCCAACGTTAACTCACACAAGCACGGAAACATGAAAAAGTAAGGAACGAAGTGTTTCCAACTATTCCTCGACAGAATGAAAATAACCCGACCCATTTGGTAGCTCTGCCCTATCTATGTCAATGTCTATGTCAAGGTTAATACCATATCGACCCTAGCCACCGCAGAGTGCACTGTTTTTGAGAGGGAGATGAACATATATACTATTAGTGCAGCATGGTGCATGCGCTCTCTCTCTCTCTCTCTCTACATGCATAATGTCAACTTGGGCGGTTGAAACGCAAGGGACCGGATATACCAAGCAGGGTCCAAGCTAAACCTACATACATTTTGCAGGTAAAGTTGTTATCGCAATTTAAACAACTACTGACCATCTGGAAATACCGTCTGTAATTCGCTGATCATCTTTTAACTCCAGGGTTAAATTTAAACTTTTAATGAATCCAGCCCAAGGAATATATTACGGTCAGGTTTTACCAAAATTTCAAACAAAATTTGGATCTCTAACTCACAGAAACATCTTAATTTGACTGCATGTGATTGGGAGTCGTCGTGGCAATAGTTTCAACTAACACTGCAACTAGGAGGCGAGATGTTGGTAAAAACCGGACCTTACCAAGTTTTAGCTGGTGAATACCTTGATTTCCCAGTACAGTCATCCGAGTGAAGTTCTTGGTTAATTTTACCAGCAAAGGACATGGACATCCCCCATATTCCCTGCAGAGAGTCCTCTTGGTCAAATTGCCCCGGTGTATGATACTTTGTAACTTCCTGTGAGCTGGCCAGTTCTTTGAGAGTACAAATGTCGTGCGTGGGTGTTGTCGAGAATTCTCACATTCAACTACACACCGGCGGGATAAATTGCGATTGTGACACCATCTTTAGTGCATACGAACTTGCTCTGGGTTTCTCTTGAACGCAAACTAATTCTCATAAAGTTCAAATTAGCTGCAGGTATTTTGGTGTAGCAAACACATCAGTTTAAACTATTCGAACAATATTTGCACCAAAAGCCGAAACATGTGAAATTGTTTACATTATGCGGTCTACAACGCAGTAAATCCATTATTGAACCGAAATTACCTCGGCGGTGTTGTACTTTGCGTTTGTACACGATTGTGGATTGTCAAATGGGAATGGGTTCGAGCCAGTATGGCATTATCATGTTGTATAATCTCCTACCCAATCCAATTCAGCCGTTGAGTACATGCACAAAGTTCACTTCAATCTTAGTTTACAGTTCAACGATACGATGCGAACACTGAATGGCAAACTTTCATTCTGTTTTGTGGTGAATTTATAGCTGAATACGCCTTCCTTTTTAAATGTCACTTCTAGCGAAAAGTAGAAATGCAATCTGGCAAATTGATTGTATTTGTTATGGCTGGCAATTTATCTCCTTCAACATTTCTCCTTCAACGCGTCTTCTTCAGCGAACGTAGGAATGTTGGGAATACAGAGATATCAACAAGAAGACAGGAGAATAGCTGTGTGAATGTTCATTCGCGGCGAAGATTTCTGAGAGTTTCAAGAGTTCTATGATAGTGCATTTTGATGAGCAGAATATTAAGCGACTCTAAGTTTGCAGTGAAATGCTCGAGTAATTGGAACAAAGGGAAAGGGAAAAACTGCAATGCAATTTCGGTGAACATCTGCATACACACCTCATGAGAATAGAAAATGTTTTCCAAAAAAAAAAAAATCCTGAGAGGAATTTTTAATTCGACGAAATTCCTGTCGGCGACAATGATGTTGCTTTTAAAGCTGGACCATTACATTTTAATGGAAATTGCTCTGGGAAGTCTGGTTTGCTAGATGTTGAAAGACTAGATGGTGAACGCCGGCTTTCCACCGCTGAAATTAGAGCAAACAGAAAAGTCCCTCTTGAGTGTTCTCGAGTTTGCTGCATCATTATTTATATTAGAGATCAAAAAACAATCATGATTGTAAATGAGTGCTTGTGTTCTCTATGGAAACGCTATTAGCATGCGGTTATTTCAGTGCTTCTTTTCTAGAAAATTATTGTAGTAAGAATAAAATGTACTTCCTGCCTTGGGTGGATTGTCTTAAGTTAATTATATTTTTGTTTTTTATTTATTTCGTTAATTAACTACAAATTTAAAATAGAACCGGTAGCAGTTTTTTTTTGTAATATAATTTGTTAGACTATTTTAATTATTCATATTTAAAAGTGCTTGAACTTTGTTGATGCAGTGTTATTTTATAAATTATGACTAAAATTAGCCGTTACTTGTATGGGAAATACAGGAAGAAGACCATGCTTGACTACTTGAGAGAACTGCTAAGAAAAGTCATGTTTAAAAAGCTCACACAAAATGTTCTTCCAGTTTATTTTTCTGGAAAGTCAGGAGAAAACGTCATCTAGAAACTGCTTAGCGACTGGCGAGATTTTGAAGATAACATAATTATGTAATTTCAGTGAGACTTGGATCCCGTTCCAGGCTCTTAAGATTTAAGATGATCCCCAAATTACATCCGTTTTGGCAGCTCATCACTTATTCATGTCTAACGATTCTCATCTGGAAGTTTATGCTCGAGAACCGTTATTAAGTTCGCTGAGGTTTCTTGGGCCAGTTTGATCTTTGGACATTAATTAGTTTGCCATGGAAAGTTTTTAACATTTTTGGTGGATTTTCTTCTTTGGGCAGCGAACGCAGCTCAGAGACAAACATCTGAGATGGTAAAATCGTTTCGAAAATCGAGTAAACAAATAAAAAAAGCTAAAAAAATCAATACTACGTTTAAGGTAGCAGCTTTGCTCAATTAATTCTTTGGAAAACCATATGTGACATTAGGTAAAAACATTCATACAACACATATGAAGAAAACACGCCCAGTTTAAAATGTTCAGTTCATTGCAAACCCAATAATCGACGAAAGTTACAATGGCAAATAATGCTGCAAGACAAAGCTCTGCGTAGGTTCCGATGATAGCTGATGTGAAAGTTGCAGTAAAATTCATTAAATAAAAACAAAAAAACTAGAAAACACGAAACACCAAGTAAAAATTAAAGATCGGCAAGCCATACCAACATAATCATGGTTATTTCTCACTGCAGAGTAATTATGGGTATTAACTTTTGAGTTTGCAGTTTATAAGAGGAATGGCAGTCATATTTGTTCACAGTCACTTCTAGATTCTCTGTCCTCAAGACAGAAACAAAGATAACAGAAAAAACAAAAAGTAGCTCGTCTATCAATGAGAGCCCGTAGCTGACATTAAAAACTCACGCACAGTTTCCCAGGAATGGCACAAACGTATCTTTATTTATCTGGCAGAATAACACCTCCCATCGGCTCAGAAACACTTCCAAGGAAAAAAGCTACCCTTTTATCGTACAATATGAATAATGCACGAGGGATCTGATAGTCATAGAGTTCATTAATTTGGATGATTTACAGATGTGTTCCGAAAAGATGTTTAAGTCTGTTGTCCCAACGTTCCTAACTAGTTAAAAAAATCAATGACTGGTCTTGCTGAAATGGTTTATTGGCGTCAGTGATGATGGACATAGCCTAGCCTAGAAGGGAAGATGAGAACTCTAGTGCCAGCAAGTAATCTACTCCTATCGCACTACAGGGGCCATTAGATCTGCGCCCCTTCCGAAGGACGGAACAACTAAAAAAAATCCTCCACAAATCTATGCCGTCGAGAGGTTGATTAGCAAGGCGAGTGAAGTTGCTGTACTAACTTACATCCATGCCACCTCTCTCCCGAATATAACTAGTCATGTGTAAGATGGTCACCCATCCAATACCTGACTCAGCGCAGTGTTGTTTAACTTTCATCCCTCCAACCTCTCTCCCGAACAGAACTGGTCATGTGTATGATGGTCACCCATCCAATACCTGACTCAGCGCAGTGTTGCTTAACAGGTGTTTACAACACGCCAAACCGTTCGGTTCCACAACAGTTTTAAAACGTATCTAAAATCACCTCTTCATTCTCCAGGAATCGTGTCCTTGGATATGCGAGCTAACAAACGACGCCGGCTACGTGGTCTACTCTGCTCTGGGCTCATTCTACATCCCGATGCTGGTGATGATGTTCTTCTACTGGCGTATTTACCGCGCTGCAGTGCAGACCACCAAGGCCATCAACCAAGGGTTCCGCACCACCAAGGGGTCTCGTCTTCTTGGGAACCGATTCGACGAGCAAAGACTCACTCTGCGGATTCACAGAGGACGATCGGTCATGCAAGGTTAGTTTTTAACCCCAAATTCAGGATCATACAAAAATCCTTGAAAGAGAGGTGAGAATTTTCAAGGATTTTACAATGTCATATATCTTTATAAAAACATGCATATATCAGTATTTAGTACAATGAAAAATGTAAGGTTTTGTGAGGTTATCTAAAGTACTTCTTCAAATGTTAACTTGCCATGTCAGGTCTAAAATGTTTAATAGATTCAACAAAACATTATTTGACTAATATCCTACCAAATCGCAGCATGTATATAAGTTTTTTTCATTAAAAAGTGTCCTAAAAATGCTATCTTAATTAAAGAAAAACGCTTGTTTAGCCGCACAATCAAATAAAACCTTTCTCTTTATGTCTCACTATTTTTTCAGAGATATAAGGTTCAATTGTATCTCGTATTTCTTTAGCGTTTACAATGCAACAATTTAAAGCGTATTTTCTGCTTGGTATAGAACCGTTTTCTGTCCACTGTCTTTTTTTGGAAGCTACTACATTCCGACATTCCTCAGTTGTGATTTCAAAGCAAGCAACCCCGATTCGACGACAAAGGGAGTATTCCCCCTCGTCGGCGCTCAAAAAGGACTGAAACCCTTTTTCCCACTGATCTGCTTGCGTGTGGGTGTGTCCTCGTCGTTGATTAGATAGAGAGTATTTAATTAGCTCGCCAAGCATGTTTGTTGGCTGGGGGAAAGGGAGTTTGTGTGAAAAACGGGTGGAAAGCTTGGGCCGGTCCACGAGGAGAGCGTTTGCTTGGTTTCTGCTTGGCAATGCACTTTGAGGGATGTTCCACAGTTTCTAGTTTACCTATTTGTTAAATAAACCATCCGAGCTTTCGGGTTGGTTTGCTTGTTTTTACTGTGCGTGATTACCTACCAACGTAGATTTCTAATGAGAATGAGGAACAGCATTGCTTTAATTTCCAGACAGTTTTGTTTTTTGTAAATCTAGCAAGTGTAATATAAAAACGTATAATCAATAAGAATCTTGTGGCCTTGGTGGTAATATGAATCTGGTATTTGCTTCAATTAAGACTAAGAAAGTAGGCAGCTATGAGTTGGTCACCATTGCTGTTATCTACGTAGTAAGTTTCGGACTTGCAATTGCTAGAATTAACTTGTGGACCTAAAAAGGGCCCAAAATTCGACGTCTCGACGGCTTTTGAATTTGTATGTCCTTTTTTAGGACTGCAAGTCAATTCTAGCAGAGCAAGTCCGATGCTTTCTACAAGAAAATCTACCCATGGCTCTGAACTACTTCACCGAACATATTGCTCCCGATATTTCATGAAAATCTGTGGGTGTTGTTTGATGGGGAATCAACGCCAATTAACTTGAGTTAACATGCTGCACGGTCTTTGCAAGCTAGACATTCATACTAACAATTTCTCTACAATAAGTGTGTCCTAGATTAAAAAAAATTATATATTCACCTTACAATTGGTGCCCAAAAGTGGGATTTTTTAAAATATCTGTCTCCTTATTAGTGGCTAGTGAAAGGACGTTTAAAAGTGCCACACGCCGTTCAATCTGTATTGTTTGTAATCATAAAACATTTTTTTTTCCTTTCGCATGGTCTTTTAGCATTTCAATACTCTAGGGCAAAGTTATCCCAAATAATCGAACCTAAAATGTAATGTATTCCTATCGCTAAAATATAATCTCTTTGGAAATCAACGCTTTATTAGCTGCACCCAATTCAACAACACATTATCTCGCCTATTTCAAGGTCACAACAGCAACGGCAGCAACAGCACCGTGACCACGGCCAGTAACTCGCCCAGTGGCGGCAGTCACGGCAAGTCGCCCGAGGTGTCGCGACTGAACCGCGCCGCCACCAATCGCAACTTCGACCGCAACAAGTCAGAGCGGGTGAAAATCAGCGTGAGCTACCCGAGCTCGGACACAATCTGCTCGTCAGCAAACAACAACGGCGTCGCCCCAGAATCGGCTCAGAGCAGCAAAAAGAACTCGCTGACTTCCGACAACGTGCAGATCTACTCTGTGCACTACACAAACAACACGACCCAATCACACGTGTTCAAATCACGGGACAACCATTTGCGAGTGTCGGGTCATCGACCGCTGCGAAGAAAGAGCAGCACCGAGACGACCGAGTTGACGCCGTCGCCAACGTTCGACGAGAGCACGGCGAACAAGCCAAAGCTCATCTCGAAAATGGGCAAAAGGAACATCAAAGCCCAAGTGAAACGTTTCCGAATGGAGACAAAAGCGGCTAAGACTCTCGGCATAATCGTCGGAGGTTTCATCGTTTGTTGGCTGCCATTTTTCACGATGTACCTCGTCCGAGCGTTCTGTGTCTCCTGTATTAATCCGGTGGTGTTTTCGGTTCTCTTCTGGCTGGGCTATTGTAACTCGGCGATCAATCCGTGCATTTACGCGCTGTTCAGCAAGGACTTTCGGTTTGCGTTTCAAAGGATCATCTGTCGGTGCTTTTGCGGCAGGAAACGGGAGCAGAACCGGAACACGGGGCGACGAAGAGGTTCTGACGGCTCGCAACTGGGAAGGCAACACGCGTACCAGCGGGATCAGGCGTACCCGGCGAATACGTCACAGGGTGACGATAGTGACCCTAATAACGATGGCTCGGACAGTAGATGACGTCCAGGGAAGAAGAAGTTCAGGACAATACAGAATCTGATGCAGATGTATGTGATGCCGAATTTGTTTATGAGTCTACTGAAATCCACTTCGGTTTTGACGCTTTTCTTGTAAGACTTTTGCACGATGGTAAGGTGTCGATGGTACTGGTGCTTCTTCTAAATTAAAAAAAAAAAGTATTATTTCTGAAGAGTTCAGAAAGATGAAGCTTTATGAAGTTTTAGTATAAAGGTGATTCGAAGAACTTTCCTCGGCGAAAGATTGTTTCAGTGTCGGCTGAGGAATGGATGAGGTATTGGGGCGATTGTGTTGCTTTGTGTCAGACTGGTGTAATGAGAAAGTAATGGAAGACACTGGAAATAAAATTACTCTCAACCTGTTTCGATATCGTGAACTTTGTCTGATATTGTCGTAATGTTTGAATGTGAACAAAGTGTTTCTATTGATTGTGATATTTAATATTAATGTTTTGGACTTAATTTAAGCGAAATATCATCTCATAACGCCCCAAATCTTTTAAAAAACATATTGCTGGTAAATTCATTGAAACTGTGTGCGTTATTTATTAATGATAGGGTTATATTATGATAATATGATATTATAATAAAATTGTGTCCACATGTCCTTGATCCTTGATATCAACAGAAATGTCATTATGTAAACGGGTAAACTTAACATTAATATGTATATCTGTAATAATATTATATAAAAATGTTCTATGGTATAATCTTGTTTACTGTGTATGTCGAGATGTGTAGGTGCGTAATAAATGTAAATAAATATATTATGTTAAACCAACAGCGTCATCATTGGCGGGCTAAAACGGGATGGAACCACCGAACGGTTTGGTCACCGGTCCTCATGGTATCACCGAAGTTAAGCAACACTACGCTGGGTCAGGTATTGGATGAGTGACCATCATACACATTACTAGTTGAGTTCGGGAGAGAGGTTGGAGGGCTGAAAGTTAGTACAGCAACTTCACTCGCCTTGCTTATCAACCTCTCGACAGCATGGATTTGTGGAGAAATTCTGTTGTTCAAGTTGTACCGTCCTTCGGAAGGGATGTTAAGCCGGTGGTCCCCTTGGTGCTCTTCGACAGGAGTAGGTTGCGTGACGGCACCGGGGCGCGAACTTTTTCCAGCGGAAATTTTGGTGATGGACCCCTTATTGTTTAGGTTAAAATTCCATTCACATTCCGTTTGCTCAGCGCTGAGAAAATTAAAGAGTACCGGAGGCTAAACGTTAAATGAAACAGATATTATTAACATGGAAATGCATTCTAATGTGCAGGTATATGTTACATAAAATTGATAATAGGTACTGCATTATTCGTAGAAATTACCCTGGATATATCTAATATGCTTTTATAGTTGGATATTCTATATGCTTATGTAGTTATTTATCACAAATGAAGATTGATTACATATGCATGGCAACCATTTTCTTTTTATCGCAGTGGTTTTTACCTAAATTTAAACTAGAATGATCCAGGATGTCCTGACATTGACTGACTTCAATTAATTGTTTACTTCTTCTGCATTTAATCGATGTCACTGTCAGTCAAACCATGTTTACTATTTAAATACTTTTCTAGATTACAAGATTCGAGTTACCGGAGATGTTAGCGACGTCTCCTAAAATTTGCGACTATGGACAGAAACATTTTGGAAACGAGGAAGTGTAAAGAAGATTCTGAAACCAAATGCTTTTTGAATGAATCTTATCTCGGATGTTGCAACCACTCTTACTTGCGCCAGAATATTCAGAAGCAGGAGCCATCAACAGTGACTACTACGCCAAACTATACTGGTCCAGTAGATTTGAACGAACTCGCCGGTTCTTCGTAACTATATATTTTTGTTTAAAAAAAAATCTCAGTAGGCATTTTGTAACAGCGCTGCAGTTGTAGACTAATTTTAATTTCATTTCTCTTGTAGGTGGACTATGAACTTGACGCTGAAGGTTGTTATTTTGGTGGTCACAATTAAAATCTTTGTTTGTGTGGTCGTAATTGTGTGGTTCTTTTGCCGTAAGAAACGGATGTCAAATCGTCAAGCATTGCAAGTCATTACTTAAGAAGATGCAGAGATGCTTCCTCCACAAGTTTACTCTCTTAACTGTAAATGATTACGAACGTATTCAAATGATAATAATGCTCTCATAAGTCGCAGAAGAACTGATATTCATCTAATTTTAAATTGGTAATTATTGGTAAGGTTTTTTCACTAACATCGTTTTGACGACCGATAAGATGCACCAAATAAAAGAATGCAACCCAACAAAAACAGTAAATTTTCAAATTTAAACATTAAATACTCTGTTTTTACATGCAGTTTCACGGCGATTGAGATTTTAATGTCACTACAAATTGTATTTGTTTTTTAAAAAGTCTGTCACAATAAATGAGACGTAATTTCGTTTTCCTCCCAAACATATTCAAGTAATGGATTTGACACGTGGGCAATTAAAAACTGTGATATGCAAATTTGGATTAGAAGTGGTTTGCTTAATTGAAGACACAATTGTCGAGTGCTGTCAGAAAAGATTTAACCGTGAATTGAAGCAAAACAGCACTTTCAATGAGACCTCCACTACCAGAAGAAGCTCTACTCCACGAACTACTACTGTAATTCACGGGCTGGTGGACATAGAGGCTGACGATGATGACAATGTGTAAGGATTTTTGCTTGTATTTAAAAATATTCCATAAATTTCAATTTTGTTCCATTATTTTCCAACCGTTTTTTATGTATGTTTTAACGGTTTTACAGGTTATCAGTGCATAAAATGTGCAGTATTTTCGAAGTTGGTTCTTGAAAATCAAAGTGTAATAGTGTTCATTGTTGGGAATAAGGGAATTCAATTGTTGACTTAAGAAAGCTTGCGTAACATTTTAGGAAGTGCACCTTTTAATTTTGGAAGTATAAGTAATTTAAAAGGCCCTTTTGTGTCCGTACCTAACAATACATGGATGGTTAAAAATTGAAATTACATCTGCAATTACACTGTGATTATGTCACGCATGAGCTTCAGTTATGTGTCAATTCTGACAACAAATTGTGGTGTTTTGTTTGTAGGTGGTCCATGGAACTTGTGTACATTTTATCTGCGATAGGAGTGATTTTCTTCGTTATCCTCACTACTCTTCTCATCCTTGCGGTGTACTTATATTTTACGAAGCTTCCTGGATCTTGACATTGGGTAAGTACCTTATTAATGGCGGGCAAAGAAAAGATAATCTTGCGTTGGTCGATAATAAATCTCAATCCAAAGAAATCACGTAACGGCTTTGTCATCCTTTTTTAAATTAATCTTTGTATTTATTAATTAACCAACCATAAAAGAAACACTGCGCTGATTTCTATTTTAATCATGCATGAAATATATATTTTACAAAAAACATATCAATCGCTTTATAACCTCCATCCTTATTCAGTCCCTACGTATCATATTTTTAGCCATCTGTGTGTTTTGTGTGTGAGTTGTGTTCCCCATTTTTTTTGGCAGTAATTAATCTTTTGAAATGTGAAAAAACGAGAATGTACCTACCTACATATTTTGGTAAACATGATTTAATTATGACTTGTTTTTAGTATTTCTTGTTCGCTGGGTATACCTTACCTGATTCATTGGGGAGAGAAGTTTTCTACTCTAATATAACTTTCTTGACTGCGATAGAACGATATCAACTATGTAAGTAATGCAAACGCAATAGTACTTTTAATTAAATAAACATACTGTACATGAGTTAAAAATTATTCTATTAATGCGTAGGTACATAAAAAAATAGTACATAATGTACTAATGACGTGCTTTCTGACGTATAAGAGATGTAAAAATGTGGTTTTAACTTTTAACTGACTTGCCTGTTAACTCATAATAAAACCTCAAAACCTCAAAAATATTTACCTCAACTCTCCAGCCTCTGCATTTATTTTAGTAAATATTCCTGATCAATGTTCAATTTTGAAACATGTGCTCAACACGTGGTTCCCTTCGGTTTTTCAGGTTGGTAGAAGTGTTCGGTCCGCGTTACTTGTTAGGTTGACAGCCTTTATCCAACGCATGAGTTTATCGAACATCTGAGTTCCGACACCTGTGTTTAGGTCAAATGCGTTTGTTTTTAGGGAATGTACTAATTTGCGCTATTTCTTGAGAAGAAAACGCTGTTTTGCGCTAATTGTGAGTGAAGTGTGTTAATAAATATTTTCATGGCCTGGGCAAGATTTCCATTTATTTGGTGTAAAGCCGTCGTACGTGCTTAGTAGCATTTAAACTCAATTGGCCCCCAGCATAGGCGTGTTTTCTGTTATCTATATTCATTAATATGCGTAGGCTTTTAGCTGTGTAAGGCCCAAGTAAAGACCTAATATTAGAAGTCGTGTTTGTCATGTATTTTCATCATTTCAGTGAGAATTGAACATGCCAGATGGACCAGCTTCTGTAGGAGGGTTAACCATTATGCAGTCGGTGCAAACACAAGAACCTGACGATGACAGGTATGAATATACACACCAACACTAGATATATTACTTATTCTTCATGTCTGTGTGTTTGTGCTATACCCACTTATGAATAGAATGTGACTCAATTAGTACCTTTATCTCAAGTTTGGTTGTGGCATCGGTGTTCTGTCAGATCAGATACTAAGGGACATTTTCCGTTAAAAATTCAACTACTCTGTACGTAGATTTTACCTGTGGTTTCACTGCTTAGGTATGCAGTGATTTCGATAATAATATTGACTGGAGAATTTCTTCTGTATTACTAGTCTAATCGGAATTGAATGTACCTAATTATGGCCGTAGGTTAGTACAGTGTTTCGATAAAAAACACACCTGTTACCGAGGTTAAAGTAAATGTGTGTACTGAGAAGTTGGCACAAAAAGTGACATGAAAGTCGTAACATGCAAAGCAATGCCGTGTGAACTAAATCTGTTGCTAGTAGATCAGAGCCGCCAATGCATGTGGTATTGACAACTGTAACAACTGTCAACAATTTCAATTGGCAAAATGGCAGACTCAATTTGCAAGTTGTCATTCCGATAATTGTCTGCAGATACTATTTTAGGGTTGCCAGGTGTCCATATCTGTTGGGGAAAGTCCTGCCAGAACATTTGCAATCCCGTAAAACAAATTCCAAAAAGTATGGTATTTGATTTTTGTCCTGCCCTAGAACTTTTCAAATCTGGCAACCCCATACTGTTCAGATGACAGTTCCTACATCTGCAACATATTCATGACCGTGTCGTGCACCTTTTCTGTTCAGGCGCTACTGCTGGGTTTGCTTTGCAACGGACGAAGAAGACGAGAATGCAGCTTGGGTTCAGCCATGTCGCTGTCGAGGAACTACAAAATGGGTCAGTAATCTTAAGGTTCTATATTCAAAGCTAAAGAGCATTAAAACTACATGAAAAATAATGAAAGCAAATCACAGGTTTACCATTTTGTTTTTATTTATTACACTTTGGCAATGTTTTTTAGGTACATCAATCATGCATCCAACGATGGGTCGACGAAAAACAAAAGGGCAATACGAGTGGAAAGGTTTTATGTCCGCAGTGCAACACTGAATATGTGATAGTCTTTCCTAACATGGGTAAGGTCTGATGATTTTAACATTCTTACAAGAATTAGAGTATTCTCAAGCCAAGTACAAATTCTGCCACGGTCACCTTGCCACAAGTTTCCACGCATTCTGCCACAGACGGTCCTGCGTTGGAAACTGGTTGTAGATTACAGTAGCATTCAGTGGGTTGAGGACGTGGGAATACTCCGAAATTATGTCCCATTATCAACCATCAGGATGCTAAGAAGGATCAGGATGCTAACCAGTCTGCTGAAGTTGTATATGCAGAGAATTATACCAAGCTTTATCGATTGCAGGCCCTGTCGTTGCTCTTTTGGATGCAGCAGATAATGTTATCTACAAAGTGAGTTTTCAACGACAATCGAATGCTAACAGTATTTTTCAGATGGCTAAAGATGATAAGCTTGTCAGTAAAACATAGACTTTCAAGCCTTTAAATGGAAACTTGAGAAATGAGAAATATGGCTTTCATTTGCAGGTTTGCCCGTTTGCTGCAGCTGGCATTGTGGTCGGCTCAATCTATTGGTCAGCTGTCACATACGGAGCTGTCACTGTCATGCAAGTAAGTTGACTGACGATTTTTAACGACACCTAAGTTAAACTTTTAAAGCAGAATGACGTTAGGAAGGTTGTTCCTTTTGTGCTCTTCTACAAGAGTTAATTATTATCCTCATAATTACCTGCCCACTCATTCACCGACGTCGTTAGACCAGTGCCACAGGTCTCAATGTCAAAACAACGCATTAAACAAATCAAATCAATCTTTATAATTGACTGACAATACCAGGCATGTCCAGGCTCGTATTTTCGTAGCCTGTCAGCTGACATGTTGATGTTTTCAGGTGGTAGGCCATAAAGAAGGCCTTCTGGTGATGGAACAGGCCGACCCCTTGGTATTGCTTGTTGGTCTGCCCACGATACCTGTCATGCTGATTCTCGGCAAGATGGTTCGCTGGGAAGAGTCCACCCTGCTCTTCATTCGGCGGCACTCGCACAAAATCCCTTTGCTCAACTACCTTCTTCCGGCCTACAGGTATTTATGCGTTACTCGATGCATCGTTTTTGCATCGGATATGTTGCGTTACAAGCTGAAGGCTGGCAAAGAAACTAATTGCCATATCGTATGAAGTACTTAGATGGACTTTGTTCAATTTTCTCTTGCGAATATCGCCGCTAAGTTTTGTTGGAGCACGAGCAACAATTGGGGTAATAATGCAGTCAAAGTTTCGGAATGGAATGTGACTGCATGACCTCGTTTGATGTTGGTGCTAATGAGATAACAATTGACCTTGCCTTTGGTTTAGGGTTAACAGATGTCTAATTTTTTTGTATATTTCATTTAAAATTACATTTTCTTAGCCCCAAATGAAAATATAACCTTTGGGAGCTGCTTGAAAGTAAATGTTAAAGTTAATTAAGTAGAGGTTCAATCATGGAAAGAATTAATAGCCAAATACATAGTATTATAGTTCTTTATTTATATGAAAGATAATCGGTAATTATAAAAACACTTGTCATGGCAACCTACAAATAAAATGGTCTCCTAAATTTTACACCTTGCAAAATCTGTAACAAAGAGACTCCAGCCGTGACTCATGGTAACACCTTACGTTGCTTTGCAGTGAGGAGCGGCCATCACCACTGGACACTCCGCCGCTGACAGACCCGTTGTCAGCAACACGGGTGCTCTGCGGTGCTCTGCTCATGCCCACGGTCGCCACCCTCTTCGGCAAAGTCTTCTTCGAAACAGTACCTTCCAATCTCCAGAGGACGCTCTTGGTGAGAGACATTCGTTATTATTTCCTTCGACTTCTCCAGGTCGTTTACGAGTTATTTGGCACTTTACCTTTTTAAGAGTACAGAGGAAAGGAAGAAGTTACTAAACTCACTGGGAGATGTTAGAGTAGGCTGTGATACGTGTGTGGAAGTTTCGGCTTTTTGGCGGGAACCGAAATGTCAACTCAACTCATAATCCAAGCAGCGTACTTTCGCTTCTCTCGGTTAGTTCCATTATTCGTTATTAACTCCCACATCATCCGGCTAATCGGCACACTTCAAATAAACCAACACGACGCCCTCTTTTAAGTGATTTATGTTTAGTAATTAAAGATGTTTTCAAGTGCCCTGCACCAGGGCAGGTTTGAAACTTGCTCGGATATGTCATGTTTTACACTGGGTTTGCTCCAGCTCAGAGCGAGAGCACTTCCACCCGAACACATGATCACTGGCTACCATGCATTCATTTGTTTTCCAATTCCATTGTAGAAGTTCTGAGAGCAAGGTATTGTAAGTGACCCGAAAGCGAGCAACTCTGCCGGTCGATCAAGTAAAAGTTGCACTGGGGCAGAATTAAATACCGAGTTAAACACTCAGATCGCTCGCAAGCCATCCGTCGTTATTATATAACCTAGTTATTATGCAATATTAGCTTTTTATTGATATACTTATATATGTAAATGACAATCCTCAAAGCCCACAGGTATAAATGTTGTAACGATTATTAATGAAGTCATCACAATGTAGCTGCCTTATAACACTTTCCCGTATTCTTCGCTTGAAGGTAATCGATTTTAACTTTGGATTTAAGTGATGTGCTAGGTTTGGGTGGGAGTGATCATAACATTGGGGGTGAAATAACCGTAGAAGTGGTGCGCAGGGGTGGGTTAAAAACGGATCAGTCAAATTTCATTAATTCCTCGGTCAGAAATCAGTCCTGACATGAATGATTCCTTACTGCTTTTGGAATCGTTGTTATAAATTGCAATTCAATTGAACATTCAAGATAAAAAAATGTGTTACATTAAGTATTTTTGCAGAGCGACATTGCCTAGATGTTCTGAATAAGTTGCCTCGTTATCGAAATGTCGCAATTATTTCAGGGCGGTGCTGCGTTCATTGCCATCAAAGGAGCGCTGCGAATCTACCATAAGCAGCAGCAGCACGTGCGAATGAATAAACGACAAATCTTGGATTATCCACGAATTTCCACTCCTAATTCGATCGCTACTTCCAATCAAAACGCACCCGCCGCGCCCTAGGATTCCGAACTTTGCTCACAAGGCTTCAAGCCGACGTAATTTTCCTGGTTTGCTCGTACCCGTACATTATCGATTTGAAGTTTATCCTAACGTTATCATATATACATTTCAGCATCTCACGTAATTTTAATATTGGGTTGTTTGGATAAATTTTGGTATTGCTGGAAGTGAACTTGTTTATAGAACAGCATACCCTGATGAAAAGTGATGAAATTTGCAGTCGATGTTGACAAGGTTAAACAAGCTAAGCAGCATATTTTGTTGGTGGGTGCAATTAGTAAACAGAACCTTCTAATTAGAGATATTTCCAACGTGAAGCACTTTTATCGAACCCTTGATGCCTATACATCCATTATACTATGCGAGACAACAGATTTCAAACATTTGGAGTTTCCTACCGGAACAAATCAATGATATATCCATATTCAATGTGTTTTTGAATATTAGTTTGATAGTGTCATAAAATAAAGGTTATGTACTGGTCTGTTTTTTGATAGGCATTCTAATATGAGGCAAAATCATACGAATTTTGAATTTCATTAACCAAACACGTATTCTTGTTTTATTTTGATATCTCTGCATTGATATTCTCATAAAACTATCTCATAAATTGACTGCGCTAGTGTGCTAAAAATGTTTTAACATTTATGTTAAATGTTTTATGTGTATGATGGCCACCCATCCAATACCTGACCCAGCGCAGTGTTACTTAACTTTCATCCCTCCAACCTCTCTCTCGAACAGAACTGGTCATACTCATGTGTATGATGGTCACCCATCCAATACCTGACCCAGCGCAGTGTTGCTTAACTTCGGTGATCGAATGAGAACCAGCGTTTCCAACACGCCACACTGTTTAGTGCTTGAAGGCTTTGTGTCAGCAATTTCTTTTGGGGTTTTTGTTGTATGCTTGAGTAAGAAACCACTGAAATTTTTCATGATAGTTTCTGCTTTTCATGCCATCGTTGCCTACATATTTGCAGACCTTCAAACTGCTTATAGACGTTGCACTAAATTAGGGGTTGCTTTCAATTCTACTTAGCTGTACCTTCAAAACTTCCCAGACACTAAAACACACGACTGTTTTCCTTGTTTTGTTGGCACGTTCTTATTTGTCAGGCGTGTTTTTGTTTATGACGCTGTCGATAGATGATTAATGATCGATCGACTACCGATGGATTGTCCATGATTCCACGGATTTCTAGAATTTTACGAGAATTGGTGATTAACGTTGATGACTGGTGGGCTACGCTTGTCGATGCCGTTTCAATGGTCGAAGATTATTTTCTACTCAAGGGCCAATTGAGAAGAGGAATGTGAAATTTATTCTATTGAAATGAATTTGAAAAATAATATATGTCTTTTCATTAGATTGTATAAATTCTTCGTATTTGTAAATAGAAGTTACTTACGACGATTAAATATTTTTAATTGAAACTAATACAGTGCCATAAAACTTGATGTCTTTTTTTTGTTTCTGACTATAAAAAGTACCTAATGCTAAGTTTATGATTAAAGATAGGATAGTAATGCAAATGCATATTCTTCAATAACGCTAGAATCCCATGCAAAATCGTGGATGAATCTGTTTCATGACATTGGGATTGCAATTACATCATGTTGATATTACATATTTTGCAAATTTCAGCTTTTAGTGCATATTCTGGCTTTGATACTGCATTACTATCCTATCACTATTAATGATTATCAAAATCAATGCTGACTCTGCATTTGGGTCACGTGCCCCCAATTACGGTCAATTCCTCAGTGTATTGACTGAAAGAACCATTCATATCGGTTGACAATGCCTGGGCCCTTTAACTTTCTTCAAGTTTATCACATTATGTTGATTGTTGAATTGACAGGAAAATTATTCAGCTTTAACCACATGGCATTAAATTAACTTCACTGCCAGGACATCACTTTTATTGTGATTCTTATCAATCAATATCAAATAAATGGTATTTTCCCACAATGACAGGTCAACAATGTTAAGTGCCCATGCAGGTGCTAACATCAAACATTTATGTGTTTTTGCATATTTGATGCAATTTTATGTTTTTACAGCTTCTTAAAAGTGTTTTTAATTAGTTTTATAAATTTTGAGCATTTTAAATTAAGTTTTATTAATTTGGATAGCAAACTATGGATTGAATGTTGGATCATATAATTTCATTGCAATTTAAAATAGCTATTAAGGAACCACAAGTCAAGTCAATTAAATTAAGACAATTTTATAATAGCTTATTTATTATTTATTTACAATTACTAATCAATCAAATTTATCCAATGTAAAATCTTCACATCTTTCTTTGTTATATAGATTCTCTGTAAATACTTTCGAGACTTGGACAAGTGAAAAATGATAATTGTTAGGAAAGTGGCAAAAAAATATTTGCTTGAAAATGCTAGTAATGTGGTGTTTAAAGTCTCAAGGGCAGCCTACGGGGTTAAGTAACTCCCCGTAAAGCTTAGCCGTTGTCAACGTCACGTCAACGGAATTGGGCACGTGTCTCCTTTGTGTGTGTGGACAAATTATCTTTATAGGTTTTAACTGTCAACATTGATGTAGAGACTTGCAATCACACATGAAAGACAGAATTCCATTGTCAACAATATTGGTCGTTCGTTCATTTTTATTTCGACTCAGTTGAGGTAGGACTGCACCATTGAGGTGCTGTAAAAGCCAGAAAACAGTGTTGTTTTTATATAAAAAACTTTGAAACCAAATTAAATTCACAGTAGTTTAAATAACAATTTAAATCAAATTTTCTTTATTTTTTTATTTTGCTAAAATGTATAGAATAGTTTGCCTTCTCCTGTTTGCAACGTCGTTTGCCAACGAGAACACATTTTCTGACAAACGAGATGCATTGATCATTGCAGACTTCCAGCATCTTTTTTACGCTGGGTGCATCTTTCTAATTGTGTCGGATCAGCCGAGTTTATTCCAAGGTGATAAACTACCGAGCGTAGCTAAGCATCTTGCGGAATTGGGACTCAAATCGGCATTGATCAACTTAAGCGCACTCAACAATAAGTATCAGAATCTAACGTGTCTTCAAAACCAACCCTTGTTTGTGTTTTTCGCTGATGCTTTTGAAGTTCGAAACTATTTTGTCGATCAAATCAAGGTAAGAAGCTTGCCCTTTGGTGCATATTGCATGGATTATTGTAAGATTATTTAAATTAGACATTGATTTCTGTATGGACAATATCCAAATTCAATGTATCAGAAAGGAAATATCACTTCTACCTTTACTTCAAATACTAGAATTCACAGGATCTTCAAATAGCATAAACTATACATACTCAATATTTCTTGTTTCTTATGCAACTTCTACAATGTTTTTGAAGGAATTGAATTCACCTTGATGATCTTAATTGATTACAACTTTATTTCTAGCTCAATTCATATCCTCGATGGCTTGTTTTCCTGTCAGAAACAAAACTGCCTCTCGATGAAATATTTAGTGGTGTAAACATTCCATTCGACTGCGAGCTATTCATAGCTGAAGCGACCGTGAACGGTACTCTTTTCACAGAAGTTTACAGGTAATTTATTCTTCTACGAAACCCTGGCACCCACTACAAGAAAAACTTGTTGGTATTAAGCTTTTATCTCAATTGTAGAGTGCATAAAGAACTCGCTCTTCACGAAGTACCGTTTGGAAAGTGGAACCCGTTGGATCGTCTTCAGTGCAACGATAAAACTCTTTATGAAAGGAGAAACGACCTTCTTGGTTACGTGATGCGAGCAGCAACGCTACGGGTAAGAGTTTGGAGATAAGTAATTGTACTTTCGTGTACCGTGCAATGCAATGCGCAGTATAATGACTTGTTACAGAGTCCTCCAATAATAACATTTAATGGGAATACAACGGATGGAGGATTAGTTTCTAATGTCGGAGGCTACTTTGGAGAAGTGTGGACAGTTCTTCAGGAACGAATGAATTTTACGTGAGTTGTTTGATCAATTAATTTTTGCATTGGTTAAATTAAATTGGCAAATATTCAATTTGATGCAATGTATTATCTGGTTGGTTGCTGGATAATTAAATTAGGAAGGGTTGAAAAGTAAAGAATCGGTCAACAAAGCTAGCTAACTAGGGCTTTTGAGTAAGTATTTTTCCCAGAGTGAGCAGCTCAACATAAGAAATCAAGGTAGATAACATGGAAATCTTTGTCTCCTATTAACATTTTAAGTGAAAAGTTTGTAAACAAGAAACTATTATAACTATTTTAGCCACCAAGATCAGAAACGTGAGCCATTGAGAACAAAAACAACACTCAACTTCAAAAAACCTTATAGCTGTATTTGCTTCTCTCGGATGTACTCTTGTCAGGTCAGCGTTTTACCATCCTTCTGATCGAGCATATGGTTCGCAAATGGACAACGGCTCTTGGAATGGAATGGTTGGAATGCTCCTCACCAACGAAGCCGACGTTGCAATAAACGAGTTCTCTATGACGCTGGGAAGAGCCTCTGTTGTCGACACTTTGATGCCTCTGATATTTACTAGGTAAGCAAAAGTAACAAAAATCGTGCAAAACAGTCTTGATGGTTTGGGAGGGAAGAAAGTCTCAAAGCCTGCCATTTCTTTATGTAAGAAACTTTATATTTTTACTAGAAGTATATAAAACCATGAATTTCCATCCATGAGAAAACTAACCCAAGGTTTGGACGTTGCAACAATTTAAGTTAAACATACAATTGAAATAAATTTCTTGTTTCGCATGCCATATTACTGCCCAAATGCAGTCAGTGCCATGGCTAGCATTTAAGCATGAATTGCAGTCAATCAACAAAGGTTTTGGAAAAACCTTTTCAAATAATGTCAGTTTTTTTGGCAGCACCTTCTATAGGTCACCCAAAATCCAAACTAGGCCAGATCCAAACTCCCCTTCAAATGACTACACTAAACATGAGCACCAATTATTATCAAGTACTAACCCAATCCTTAAAAAGTACAATGCCACCAACTTAACAACGAATTGGAAACATCTCACATGTATAATGACGTAGATATATTGACAGCCAATATTGATTTTATTTTATTGGTTCTGCTCCAGTAGAAAAGACTTTTGGTCTTTATAAGGACCACTGTCAAATTTTGCAAGTGTCGAACTCCCGTAAAAAAGACTAGGTTGTTTAGTGGTCCATCTCACCAAGTGCCTATCTTAGAGCAGTCCTTTCATAACCTTGGTATTATGGCATTAGTACAGTGGTAAAAGCACCACAATAGCACCAAGTAGTAACCTCAACCCAGAGCGGCAGGATTAATTAGCACCATTTTCTGTGACTCTGGCTTCAGTAACGCTTCATGCAATTGGTTACATTGTCCTTACTGCACGCTATAGGCTTCTAAAATGCCGCTCTAGATCGGAGTTAGGTCGTGGTTAGCACCATGGTAGCACCGCCAAATGGTCAATCTAGGTAGGGCCTCAGAGCACCATTGATTTGATTGATTTTCTCCTACTATAGCAGCAGCGTGTTTATCAAGCAGCCAGAAGGCCTGAGTCTTCGCTGGGGCAACTTCCTGGACCCATTCACGAAGGGCCTGTGGCTGGCGATCTGCGAGTCGGTGTTGGTGATGAGCGCAGTCTTGAGTATCACGTACACGGTCGGACGGCGGTTCGGCAACGCAGACGCCGGGGGTCCGCCACGATACACATTCTTTCACTCGATGTTCACTGTATTCGCCTGCTTTTGTCAGCAAGGTGAGCCAGATTCCTTTACTCTCCTCTTCCATTGTCTGAGGGTTTTCATATGTATTCCTGGTATTTTTTAGGGGATTGCTTACTATTTCACATTTGTTTTTACTTTAAGAATGAAGATTTCTATTACCTTTACGCAGTTGGTTCCATTTAAGGCTCTAAATCAGCCCCAAACAATGAATGAATGTTGCCATGTCAATTAACTCTGTGACCCACTTGAACATCTTTTGACCATCCATCCGCCTGCCTGCCAATTACAAATGCCGGTTGTCTTTTTGTGAAGGTGACGACGCTACCCCCAAGTCCTACGCTAGCCGGACGGTGCACCTCCTCGCGGGTGTCATGTCCATCATCGTGCTGGCAGCGTACTCGGGCGGGCTGGTCTCGTCCCTCACGATCCTCCACGCAGAGCTGCCTTTCACCACATTTCAAGGCATGCTCAACAACGGCCGCTACAAGCTAAGGGTGCTAGCCAAGTCAGGCAAACTCAACTTGCTTGAGGTGATATGCTAGAGCTAACCTCGGTCTTCCAGGAACAGGTCGAATAGTTCTAGAGCTTACTTTGATTTTTTTCCTCAGTTAAGTTGTGATTTATTTTGGGAATAATGCAAATACGGTGCCTAAAGACTGGTTATTTATTGTTGCCAATCAATCCTATTAATTATTTAGTTTGCTACTGAAAAATCAGCTTTAAGGCTATCGTTGTGAATGTTTAATTCTTGCTTCTGAGGACAGGCCTGTTCACCAGCTATGCAATTTTCACGCATCTTACATCATTTCGATAAAGTGAGTTTACAGTCGAAGTTCTAGTCGACTACACCAGTGTGTTTGTTAAGTAAAGTTCCGACACTAACTTACAGCGGTTTTAAAGTTTGACTCAGTGTCAACACTAGAAAACAGCTGACAGAAATGAACACTTCACTAATGAACTGGTTCATGGTTCACAGCCAGCAAACCAAGATCAATTTCAGGTCCAAAAGTCAATCAAAACAGAATACAACCAACCAGTAAACCACCAAACAAAGCAAGTATCTATAGGACGGTGCACGCATCAACGTAATTTGTTTTTGGGATTCCAGTCTTCAACAGATCCGCTCTTGAAAAAGCTGTACACGAAGCTCCTCCTCCCAGATATAGACACCCTGCCTCGCAGCGTGATTGCCGGGCTGCGAGAGGTCTGCGAGGCAAAGAAGAAGTTTGCATTTATGACGGCGTACGACATTGCGCTCGGCATGATGGAGGAGCTCCTTCCGTGCCGGCTCGTTGCTGTGCCCAATGCGGCCCTCCCTGACGCTGCTGGAATGCTCGTTCCTAAGGACAGTCCGTACACGGGACTGTTCAACTTCAAGTAAGGTTGTTTGTTAGTAGAATGGCTTGGCAGGATCACATCTGATTACTCTCTTCTTGACATTTTTTTCAACTCTAAGCACTTAGGAGCTGTTTTTTTCTCTTTTCCCTTGTTTCGAGTTTGGGGCTTGGTTGATTCATGGTTTATTAGTTAGCTTTTTAAATAAGAAATCGCTGAAGTGCCCAAAGTAACATTGGACCTGCTGTTGGTATGTTTTCACTATAGTGAGTCATGTGGTAGATGACTGCACAGACTTCCAGAAGTCAACACATTATCTTAAACCTGGTCAGAAAGTGTATTTTGTTGGTTCATTCTTGCAGGTAGACAAAATGGAAAAAATAATGTTTTTTTTTCCTGTAGCCGAAATTTTAGCAGAATCCCAGGCTCTCTTTAGCAATAAAGTGCTAGGAAAGCTGGATTAAAATAAAATGTTGCCATAGTTAAATATGTAGTTCCTTCCTTTCTCTTTCTCCAGTTTTTCAGCACACTTTCCATTAATACACTTATGATACAATTAGGGTGCCAAGAGGCTAGATTTATGTGAAACATGATATAATTGCAAACACTTGCAGTGCATGGGGTATTTTATTATTAGGAACACTACTACCGTCTCAAAAATCATATCTCCAAGATACGTCATTCTTATCAAATGCACTAAAATCCTCTCAAACATTGTGTGTCCAAGTAGCTCAATTAGTTAGAGCAACACTTTCACGACGTGGAGATTGGGTTCGAGTCCCCGTTTGGGCATCAATTTTTGAGAGGGTAGTAGTGTCCCTTATAACAAAAGGCTGGATATTGATTGTTGTGAAGAAGGAACGAGATGGGGATCTTTAACAATGACTAAGGCAACTCAGCAAAACGTTAAAATTCTCAGTAATTGTAGAAATTTCTTGGCAAGTGCACCACGTAACGCTCATTTTCTTCTCCGGAAAGTTGCGCTCCCTCTCTCTTTCCTTCCGCACCAAAATCATTTATAAAGTTACTAATGTATTTTTTTTATTGTTTGTTTGTTTCTTTAAAATGCTTTGATATCTTTTAGTCTGCAGTACCTGAGAAATGCAGGGGTGCTGAATCGCCTTCGTGTGAATGCTTGGTCGAAAAGCATGCCCGAAACTACGAGTTCTTTCAACAGCGTGACATTGAGCGCAGTGACACCAATAATCACAATCTTGGCTTCGGGTGTGGTCACAGGAGTCTTGCTTTTAGCAGCCGAACTGATTTTCCGTCGAGTAATTGACAAGTTTAGACGGTCGAGGGAGATCGGCCGAGCTGATCGCTTTCGCAGAACGAGGAGGGCATTTTATGCTCGTAATAATCTTTAGCATTTAGAGCTGCAACAAAATGTTTAACTGTAGTTATCTCTGTATGTGGTGGTCAACAAAAAATATTCTGTTTGTGAATTGTTTGTTCCGAAACCTCTATTTGACTGTGCTTAAATAATATTTGTTTGATGCATCAGATATCAATTACATATTAAAGTACTATGATACTTTAATTGTCAGTAAACTAGTAATGAATTATGATTGTTTTTAGACTCATGTCTACTTGTCGTAACCAGAACTAACTTGTGAAATGACTTGCCAGCTAGATTTGTTGGCTAGCCTTTTTCATTGGCGAATTATTTTTTTCCCAGTCAGACATGCATTCCATCTCCCTTCCCATTGGCAGCTCATGGGTAGAGAGGTTAAGCATAGGTCAGATTGCCTACTTGTACTAACCACCGGTATACTTGTACCTAAATTAGAAATCAGTAAATAAAATTAATAAAATAGGTAAGTAGTCCCTTGTGCCCTTTAGCACAAGATGACACTGCCCATTCTCTAATTACAAGGTAGTGCATGCTGGTAATTAGCTTTGACTTCAAGACTTTTCTCCATTCGACCTTTGTAAAATGTATGCATTTTAATAAATTTGCTCCAATCGCAATCAATCGATTAATCATAAAATAATGTGGAATATTGATGCATACTCTATATTATTAAAAAATGTGCCTAGGATCACAGAGATAATAGGTAAAAGAAGAACCATTTTGGCTTGTAAAACTGCAAAGTTGCTGTCAATGTTGCAAAGGGGCAGGATATTTGATCCTGAAACAATTGCAGTGCAAGTACTTTAGAAAAATGTGCTTCTTCGACTCATCCATATAGCGTTTGGAACCAAGGTACAATTGAAAATTAGATATCGTTTGGTCAACCAATATAAAACATTCATATTTGCAATCTGTATTCTGCAGCTCGTTGGTTTAAAATAAAAATGGGACAAGAAATATCCCACCCCTTCTCCCTTCCACACATAAGCACCACCAGATAACATAAATATCAAAATCGAAGCCAAAGGGGAGTATATCATCAATTATTATGCGCTAGGAAAAAGTCGTGAATTTTCTATCCTCAGTTTTCGAAATAGGTGGTATTGGTATTCTTGAGGTCAATGAAGGCTGTTCAGGGTTTTCAAATATAATTGAGAGCTTCGCCACTGGAAATTAAAATTGAAGTTATAAAGTTAATAATGAACAAGACAACATTTTTGAAGTTTCTTTTATGAGCGATTCATTCACGATACCCGCAGTATTTATTTTCATACACACTGAGTTTGTGATAATTAGCTAGTTTTTAGGCCTGGGTTAGAAAAATTAGTAACAAGCTGAATTTTGCAGGAGATCTTCAGGACACCTCCCTGAACATTGGCCCAAAAGTTTATACAGATCAACTCAGGGCATCATTGGTTTTCACCCCTATTTAGGGATGGTTGTTAATTAAAAATATATATATATATATTGACAAATCTAAGGGAGATTTAAAAAAATTTGTAGACGGCAATGTTGTTATTCACTACATTACTAATCCAACAACATCAAAAACATAAAAATTTGTTCTTGGGTGACCAAGACATTCCAATCTGAAGTTTTCACTCTTTTGACAATTTCCCAATTTGAACCAAAAAAGCAAAAAAATTCGCACAATGCGAATTATTTTGAAGGGAAAACATATCCAGGTGAAAACTAACGCATTTGTACGCAATTGTGTGTGGTTATATATAGGTATCAAGGTGTTTTGTTAATGGTAAAACATGCTAAACGATGTTTTAAAAGATTATTATAATTTTCTTGTGGTCCAACTTTATAAGTGCTTTAACTTAACTTAAAATTGTAGTGCCACTTTTGACACCATGTTTCGGGTTCGAGCGTGGAACTGTTTGTTAAATGACAGTTGTCATCACTATGACAACAGGCTAATACTGTAATACATGAAACAGGTTTCACTTGTTTGGGGGTCATCTGCAACTAAGAGGGGCCCTCAGCATCGGAACTAAGCCATTTTCTTAATTTTCGTTTTGTTTGCGGGTTTTGAGTCGTTTATTAGTCGTATTTAATGTTAGCATGACAGCAGAGGTGGTGTCAAAATCGTACAAAAGAGGGACAGCAAAGCTACACGTTTTGACACTGAATTTAACAAATGGGCGAGCTAAATGTTTACATTGTGGTGCTAATCATTCGTTATAAGATTCTTGAAAGGGAAACAGAGAGCCTCGCTTAATTTAACTATGAACCGCATTTGGCCTCCGTTGATCTATATGTTAGTTCACTCCTTCCACAAGCCAGATGAGAGCATCGACTTCAATCAAACTAAAATGGAATCTTTCCGTCGGCTCATTCTACAAGATCAAGCACACTTTTAAAATAACGCTGTAAATCTTATTGATTAGATCTGTAATCTTTCAGACAAGCTAAAGCATGGTAACTTTAGATGCCCGCTTTGACGTGCTTGTAATTTCTTTCAAACTATCTGTGCATTTCACGGATTAATTCAAATCATTGCTTTATGTAATTCATGTCAACGTTAATCCTAAAACCTTGTCTACAGATTAAATTGCACATCATGGTATCTATAAAAATATCGATTTCGAAAGCGAACAATCTCAGACATTGCAGGAATTTAAATTCCATAAATTATTAGTCGTAAACTGGACTGCTAGCGTTTAGGAGAGAGGCGAGGATGTTAAGCGTAACTTTTTCAAGATATCTTAATGGGTAAAGAATATTTATTCGTAAACTGGATGAACATTATTCTACCAAATCATGAGGAAGACCAATCTTTGAGGTATTTTCAGATGGATACTCACACTAACGTTAAAAAGCTGCCAAGGCTTGGTCAATAATACCTGAGTTCTGAGTACCTGAGTACTATCAATAATAAAGAGGAGTCATGTCGCACTTTGCCGGCAGAAGAACTTGTGTCTTCGGTCTAGACTCTAGGTTGTGTCTCGAGCCACCAGAGAGGTCCAAGGTACTGCGTAATCATCATAATCGCAATCAGTACGTGCCGTCAAGTGGCGCGAGGTGCACTGGACTTTTGTTAACTACAGGTGAGAATGTGATTTGTTTATTTTAGTCATTGCTTTTGTTTTCTTGTGTGATTACGGCCTTGATTAAACAAATATATTCAGGCGTTTGAGTGTTTTTTTTTTATTTATTTATTGTTTATTTATCGAAAACAGAGGCAAGTCTTCAAGATCTAATAGAAACATGGTATGAATAAACATGAACAATTAAAAACATTATTTACAAACTTAAGTTTAAATCAAGAGGTAACACAAGATGATGCAGTTAGTAAATTACACGTTTACAAGTTTTCACGAGCAGCTGTTTAGTCTTGGAGTTATAGTTTATATGCAGGTGTTTAATTAATTAGCTATCATCGAGTATCCATTCAAATATCAACCTCAAACCCATTGCGATAAGAAAACTTAGAAAATCATTTATTTTTAATAATTGGGAAGCGTTACTCACAAACAGAACTACACAACAGCTTACAAAATAACAGGCATAGATTTAGAAAAAACAAGACTTGAATCAGTAAATACAGATTGCTAAACAGGATCGGAAGATAAATGATTTAAATGTTGAGCTACTGTTACAGAGCAAGAAATCTTCTTTACTGCCGAAGAAAATTGAGGAAGAGAACACAAACAAGCTGGGTTTTAGCACCAGCTTCGTGGTCATGCAAGAGGGCAAAAAGCAGCACGCGAAAAAACTCCCACAATATGTGGCCGCACTTTCGGCAACTCTAGGAGCTGTTGCTCTGGGTAGGTCAAGAGTTAAAGTGTTTTAATTCAGTTGCAATTTATTTAAATTCTCTAAAATTATCATAGAGGCTATAGTTTAAAAGTTATATATTCCCTAAAAGAGTCAAAGACCAGTGACTTATCTCCATGCTCTGCTCGCAGGTACCGTCTTATCATGGACAAGCCCCGCGACCGCCCACCTCGTGGTCGTGGACCCTGTGACCAACAACAGCATGGACGGTGAATCCGGCTTCCCGATCACCACCAGCCAGATGTCGTGGATCGGATCCGCAATGGCGTTAGGTGCTGCCGCCGTCGCCATTCCCGTCGGCTGGCTCATCGATAAGATCGGGCGCAAGAAGTCGATGTTGCTGCTCGTACCACCGTTCACGCTGGGCTGGGCGTTGATTACATGGGCTCAGAATGTGAGTTTAAAGAGGAGTAATCGTTCTCAAACATTATGCAAACAAAACGTTAAATTATCATCGTTAAATCAAGCGAGGCTCTCTGTTTCTCTTTCAAGAATCATTTAACGAATGATTAGCAAGCAATACAAACAATGTAAACCTTTAGCTCAAGCCCGTCTTTTGTACGATTTTGACACCACCTCTGCTGTGACAATAGCATTAAATACAACTAATAAACGACTCAAAACCCGCAAACAAAATGAAAATTAAGAAAATGGCTTAGTTCCGATGCTGATGGCCCCTCATACTCATCGGCCAATTGTGGTTGTTCCTGCTGAATTGCGATGGTTTCGTCTGAAGCGGGTAGCTAGTTGAGATGAATAATGTATCTTTTGCTAGTTAGTTCGCATTTTATTTAAAATTTAAAATTTATAAATTAGTTCGCATACAAATTTTTTTGCGAAATCTTTTGTTGTTTCTATGTCTCCTCGTGTAATTTTTGTACACTACATGTAAGTATACTCTGAATGTTTGTCAAAATTTGGCTTTGTCTATTTATTTTCTTACCCAGTTGTAAACCCTGGTGCTTGGAACGAAAATAATAGACTGAACACCTCCGAATAACAATTTCTTGTACGTGCTTCAATCTTCTCCGCAGGTGGAAATGTACTACGCCGGTCGCTTCATTACGGGCATGGCAGGCGGGGCCTTCAGTCTCACGGCTCCTGTCTACACGTCGGAGATCGCCGAAGACTCAATCAGAGGATCGCTCGGCGGCTACTTTCAGCTGATGCTCACAGTCGGCGTCCTCTTCGCCTACATTGTCGGTGCTTTTGTATCTGTCTGGTGGCTCTCTCTCATCTGTCTGCTCGTTCCATTGGTCTTCGGGGCCATATTTATCATGATGCCCGAAACGCCGCTTTACCGCCTCCAAAATGGCCAGCGTTCCGAGGCTCTCAAGTCGCTACAATACTTCCGTGGCAAAAAATACGACGTGACACAGGAATTGCAGATGTTGGCACGTGAAGTCGAACAAGCCGCGCGAAACAAACTGTCGTACAAAGACGCGTTCCGCTCGAAGGCGGCCAAGAAGGGGCTGTTGATTGCGTTCGGTTTGATGTCCTTCCAGCAACTGAGCGGAGTCAACGCCGTTACCTTCTACACTGCTGATATTTTTAAGGCTGCCGGTAGCAAAATCGAGCCAGACTATGCGGCGATCATGTTCGGAGCCATACAAGTCGTAGCCACGTTCGTTTCGTCTCTGATCGTGGACCGAGTTGGTCGTAGGGTGTTGTTACTCATGTCCTCATCGGTCATGGCTGTTTGCACGATGATCATCGGGGTATTCTTTTATTTGAAGAACGACGGACAAGAAGTTACGAGCATTGGTTGGCTGCCGCTTTTGGCTACTTTTCTTTTTATCATAGCATTTTCACTGGGTTTTGGGCCGATTGCTTGGATGATGATAGGGGAGATCTTTGCTCCACAAATCAAGGGATTCGCAACCTCCTTGGCTTGCATAACGAACTGGCTGATAGTTTTCGTTGTCACAAAGTTCTTCAGCGATTTGGTGGACGCCTTCGGCTTACACACGACGTTCTGGATCTTCAGCGTTATTTCTGCGCTAGGAACAGTTTTTGTTTTCTGTATCGTTCCTGAAACGAAGGGAAAATCTTCTGCAGAAATTCAAGGAGAACTGGGAGGCGGTGACGTCGCCATAATGACCAAAGATGATGAGGAAATTCATTAGATGTTTTGAAGCACAAAACATATTCGAATGGCAAAATTCACGACTGGCCGGTAGAGTCGTTCGAGCAATTTGGTGACAACCACATGGCCAATGTGGTTGACAATCTACCGCAGGAGTGAAGTGTTTGGTAAAGTGTCATGCCCAATCGTCGATTATTGCTTTGTTTCCTATCGTAAAAAGTGACACCTACAGTATTGGTGTTTATTGCCTTCTTAAGGGTAGTGTCGGACTGGCTCCAAAAGGCCCCGGCGGCAATGAGACTTTTGGGGCCCCGCAAAGCCCATGCCTGGGGGGGGGGGGGGTTCCGCCAAGCAGGAAAAGAATGTATATGCAAGGTGGTGTATAGGAAAACTAAGGGGTGTATACACATAAACTGGTAGCAGCGCCCAAGTCCGGCCTTAGAGAATGGAGATTGTACAGATACAATGATCGATCAATGGCCAATTTGAAATTAATTAAACCAAAATTATACACCTGTGACGTATCGACTTGCGATACGATTGCGTCGTGTACGCACAGTGTAGGGTTTGGATGCCCGAAGCAAAACCCAAATTTTGTGCCCCGAAAAAAACTCAGGCAGCACCTCACACGCCAAAATTAAATGAAAAAATTTGTCGACAAGAGTCAACACGTCGACGATTCATACAATTGAATAGACGATTTACAACCAGGCTACAGGACTCTACGAAATCGTAGAAACACGATACACGATATTAACACGATATTACAACACAATATTAATTGCCTTTGGAATTACTGAAAATAAAGCCTTTTTGAAATCGTCTATCTACTTCGGATATCAAATGTACTTGATCAATTAAAATGTCGATAAATCACGGCCATCGGTCGGTAACCCGTGTACCCACCTTTCTGAGCTGCCAACCTTGAAGCTATAAAATAACGGAATCGTGCCCATAATAGCCCATCGTGTTCGGGGGTGCAAACTACCCCATAGACCACAGTATGGGCGAATCTTCAAAAATCAAGAATAAACGTAAGAAACGTAAAAAACGTCCATTGATTTTTCAATATTTTTTGAGTGGAAATTGAAGTGACTGCACACCCAACGCCTGGACTGTAAACACGACGTCAGTGCACACGTGTACGATGAGTGGCCTACCCATCAGGATTCACACATAAATATTACTGCTAGAAGTGATTTATTTACATCTTGTTTTATTGAATTCCATGTTGATAACAAATCAACAACAGCATATGTGTCCTCGTAGCGCAGTGGGATGGTCGTGAGATCCAATGCGTGGGGTCCGCAGTTCGCTTCCCGGCATCTCCTACTTTTGTCTTTCAAAGCCCTTCACCTGGAACATGGATCAAGTGAAGGGATGGGGAGAGATGATCCGAAATATAACTTTCATGATTTTTTTTTACCAAGTCTAAAATCAAGTGTTTATATACGACTTCCACCAACCTGTTGCCATCAGGGCAGCGTGGCTCAATGATAACAAGCACTGGCTATTTGCAACATTAAGACAACATAATCAAATGACTATAAATTAAAAAATGTTTTAAAAAACTTCCTTATTGTAAATGGGGGCCCCAGGGGCCCCGACCGGCTTGAGGCCCCGGCGGCATTTGCCGCCTGGCTGCCCTGGCCAGTCCGAAACTGCTTAAGGATATTGGAGAGAATACTTTGGAAGTCCTAATGAACAAATTCAGTTTGAGACATTACGGATGTTTCTACAAAAGGAGGAGAAGCGGAATTAGATGGTGTTTTTTTTTAGATGTCAGCGAAGGTTTCGATTCAGTTTCACGTACACTATCAATGATAAAGTTGGACAATTTAGGTATTGTCATAAAATTAGAACAGATAATTAACTTAAGAAAACTTCACAGAAGGTGAGAACATACGGTGCATTTTCTGTTGACAACTTACTGTCGTTACCTCGGGAGTTTTGCAGAGACGAGTTCTCGGTCCACTTCTTGTTATATTTATTTGTAAACGATGTAAAAGCTAGTGTGTAAACATAACTACTTAAAAAAAGTAAAATAGATCTTTGCGATTTGCATGCTCTGCGTTTCTCAGAATCCTGGGAAATTGATTTCTACAAATTGAAATCTACTCTTGAATGTCTTTCACCCTCGTTTGTATCTAAAAACCCACTACTCTACCTCACCAAACCACTACAGTTCGCCATATTATAGTTCGTCATATATGGCGATGCAAACTCCTCTCTTCTCAGGGGAAAAATCCAGACATGAATTTTTATCAAAAATGCTAATGTATATTTAAAGCCATGCAAAACACATGTCTTCAAAGTAATATCTTCAGTGGTTGGTTTATTGTTATTGCTATAAATGACAGTTTATTATATCCCTCTATTTTAGCACAGGTACGTGGTTTCGATATTACCTGCTTAATTATTAAACCTAGCATTTCTTCGTTAAACTAGACCAAGACATTACTCAACGATCTTGTAGACAAAGCGCTTATACGCATACGAATGTACACAAAAATATCCTGTATTTTTAGTAAAATTTTACCACAAACCAGTCTCGATATTTCGCATTTCTTGTGGTATTAAATTATTTTCTATCTCGATATGAAGCCGTGTATTTAGCGTTTTCCGTGGGAAAAACAACAATGCAAATGTGATGGAAATATTTCCCAGGGAACAGCCCTCAACTCAGAATGACTTGCTTTTGAAATCGAGAAATAGATGAAGGTTTCTACGATGTTGTGTACAAAACTGGTTTTCCCATCTCAAGTCATGACTGCAATCAGAAGGCAGAACTCTGAAGCATCGTTAAACTTCGAAAAACTTTCATAAACTGTGTTTATCTCATTGCAATTTTGCTTGAAAAATTTTTTTTTTGAGATTTCCTATTCTGCAAGTTTTGACACAAAGAAAGTTTTAAAATATTTTTGTGTACAATCTTATAATTAGCGTTTTTCTAAAACAAAATAAAAAACAAACATCACTCCATTTTTTACGATATTCGTCAGTGTACATTTCAACCATTGGGAAACTATAAGCCCAATTCTTTAAAGTAACAAGTAAATAACAAGAACAATTGTTTGCCTAAAGTGCAATCATATGATCACCATAACATACCTATCCAAACCTTGCCTAACTGGTTACTACATAACAAACTAGATGGTCTAGGTATCAGTATCCACCTTCGTACACAGACGCCACTATATTTCTTATAGCTTATCTAATTTCTTACTCCCAAGCATTGCTATGTTACCAACTATGTTGCCCATCGAGTTCGATTATTTCAAAATGATGCATTTTGAATGGCAAACACTCACATTTTTGTTTACTCCTATGTCATACCGATAACATTTACAGCTCAAGTAACTAAGCTCTCTTGCCACCAACCTATTATCTATACCTTTCAGTTAAAAGGTAAAGTCAGAGGCTTAGAATGTCAAACTTTCTGCCGATCAAATGAGCCGAGAACAGAGAAGAAATGATGATACCATATGGCACTTGTGGCCGTCCCTTTTAACAAAACTTTACAAATAAATAATTCTTACTCAACAAAATATCGGTACATGTTTATCAATCGTTGAGGTTAGCATTAATAAAAACTAATTGAGCGTAAAACGGTTACAAATGCGAGTAATCTGCAAGAAAAAGTATAAAGGAAATAATTTTGAAATAATTCCCCATTTTTGTCAGTAAAAAAGTCTTTTGCCGGCTAACGATAAGCTCTACGGTGGTACGCTTCTATCACTGGGTTTATAGGTTTTCGTGAACCCAGCAAGTTTCCTCGTTGGGTTGGGTTGAGTTCCATTGACCAAATGCGACCCTAGTACGCAGTTGCCAGCCGCGGGTGCAACTTTGCTTGGAAATGTCGGTCGCTTATTTAAACAATACAAAGTATGAAATCGTGTGTTGAATCCATCATTTTACTCGTACCTTTCTCCATATTTCTTATTCGCTCTCAAATTAAGTAAGATTGTTTATAGTTAACAGTCTATTTATAGGGGCAATCTATACTTTCCAAATTTATGCTGCTGTTTAAACTGCAATAAATAAATAAATTGTAAAACGTTTTCTTCAGCCTGAACCGTAATATTTGCACATTTCTTTGTGGGCTAGAAATTAGCCACATTTCGTCGTCTGCATTCTGTCCGCAAACATTTTTACGGTATTTTACTAAAGCACTTAACAATGAATAATATATTAAAGTGTGTTGTTATTTCACAGTATTGAACACTTGTTTCTATCCATGGCGTCGTGAAGATTGTCCATCATCGGTGAGCAAACCTCCTTATAGTTTTGAGACGACGTGTCCAGCGAATCTATCGTCCTCATAAGCTCCTTGAAAACGGCCACTATGCGCCAATTATACTTGGCACTGCATTCCACGTATCCGCACTTCCAGTGTTTCTTCACCAAGTTGACGATGTCTCGTCGCTTCTCGCGGTACTCGGGATTCGGTCCTCCTGCAACGAGAAGAGCGATTGTAGCGAAATCTACAACTTAACTAGCCCCGCTAATTTGCCGAATAAGCAAATGTACAGAATCTTTACCAAATTTCACCATGGCCATGGCGGTAACTGTTTATTCATCTAACTTTTCACAAATGTACACCTAAGGTTCACATTCGAGTAGATATTTTTGTTGGTTAGTTTTTGTTCGCATTTACTGAACATTGTTTATGAAATGTTGATGAATTTGAGAGTAAAAAGAAAATAAAGTACGGTACGAAGCAAAATTAATTGCGGAAAGTGTTTTTTGTCTTTTATATTCGAATAGTTTTTCTATTTGTGAAACAAAATCTATCTCTGCCGTCCTAGTTTTATTGTTGCAGTGCTCTCATCATATTCCAGTTAAATTATGTGGAAAATCACGGGAGAATTCTTCCACAAGATTGATTTTCCAGTCGAGAAAAACCCATAATCTTTAACTGAGTTGATCCCCCGTTTTCAACTATAAAAAAGAACATACAGCGAAATAGCTTTCCTCTCAACCTACCCGCCAATTCACGACAATCACTCAAAGGCCACCAAATAATCCATCAACTTACGATAACTGCATCCCGAATAGTTGCCACTGGTAATAGCCACCAGATTACTTCCAGCAGGCGTGATTCCCGAAGTTCCCGTTGATCCATTCGACGCTCCATTACTCCCAGTAGCTCCTCCAGAAGTCACCAGCAAATCCTGTTTGTTGCCAACAATCAACAGCGGTACGTTCCTCATGTCTCTGCTCTCGAAGATCTGTTCTCGCAAGGTACGCACGTACTGGAAGGTCTCGACATTTGCTAGGTCGAACACTAGCACATAGGCGTTAGCGTTTCGGAGGCCGTAGAACCGGAAGTCGGTCCATTCGTAGTAAGAGTTGACTGGGAAGTAGGGTAGGACCGGCACGTCGGAAATCTTGAGCTCGTAGAGGCGGTCATTGATGATCACGGAAGGGAAGTATGTGTGCTTCCGGTCGGTGGGTCGGTACTCGTCGGTGAAGTTGTTCCAAACGAATTGCTGAAAAAGTGAGATTACCATAAAGAACTGTTGCATAGCACAACAATGTTGGTGTATCATGTGTGACAAATTGGCTATAAATAAATAAAAAAGAAAACACATTGTTTGGTGTTTTTAAACTCAATTGTAATTTATCTGAAATTTAGAGAAGTAAGGTCAACAAATTCTTTACTCGCATTACTATTTACAGCACACCCACCAGCGCCAAGTGCTGCCGGCTCGTTTGCTCAGCAGAAAGATTAACAGTATAACCGTTGATTGTAGGTTATAGGTAGAGTTTCAACGTCAATGTTAAAGTCTCTGCGTGAAAAATGACTACCTTACCGACAAAAATGCAGAGTACCGGACAATCACGTTAAGTGGAGCCACTGTCGTATGAAATTTAATTTCGATATTTCTCGTAGGTTAACTCACTTTTGAAACTTTTCATGCTCAAAAAATCTTCATCAATGTTTACCTCAACGATTGATACACATGTAACGATATTCATAAGCGAGTAACTTACTATAAATATCGAAATTAAATTTCATGTTACAGTGGCTCCACTTAACGTGAACTTCCGGTACTCTGCATTTTTGTCGGTAAGGTAGTCATTTGGCGGCCATCTTTCACGCAGAGACTGTAACATTGACGTTGTTTCTCTACCTATAACCTACACTCAACGGTATGACGCTGAAACTCTGACTACACCTATAAACTCAATAGTTCTATCCAACTTCTGGGAAAGATAGCAGGCAACAATAGAAACCTGAGCCTTCGACCGTAGCTGCGTCGTAATGAGAGCGGTTTCGACGCCCGTCCAAGTAATTTCCCACCACGGCAACAAAACACATTCATTTCACCACCACTCTAATCTAGTAGCATCGGGCGTGGAAATAGTGAAGCCATAACGAGGCATGTGACGACCATGGGTCAGAAAATACTAGGGTATAAATTGTGAATACTTTTGAAAAAGCTGACACCGTGGACTAGATTCGAATAGTGAGCAACTGACCTGGAAATGATGTGCTGACCATTAGATGTCTGTTACGGCTTTTAAAGATACCAATTTTGGAATCAAATAGATTTTCAATAATCTAACATCATCGAAAATAACTTTCTCTTGGGGGCTGAATTCTCAAATAATTTTCTGTTCAACGTAGCCTGTATGCAAGAATCCTACCTTAGACGTAGCGACCAATATAACCTGCTCAATTAATTAAATCTTTACTAATGACCTGTCAATTCGGGGAAATCAACGTTTAAAAATCGTGAAACCCAAGAACTGTGCACTCACCCGCTTCAAATTTACCCAAAAAACCTACAAAATTTGACCAATTCACAACTGGTTCACAGCTGGCTTTGCAAAATGGCAGCTGGGACGTCACTATTTGACAGAACTCATCCTGTGTCACCCATGAAATCATAATTGCCACCCCCGCCCAGCCCCCTCTCTTTTTCGCTCGTCCCTATTGTGCACAGTGCATCGACCGCTTGGTGCTTTATGTTCGTATATCACAGCAGATGAATCCTAGCAGGAATGCAGCACTAGTTCTTGTCCTTCCACGTCATTAACGCGTTCCTTGCGGCTTCAGCATAGACTTTATATTTGAGTTTGAGTTGTAAGTTCTTACTTTTATAGTTGAGTTTGAAACATATCGAGGTTATAGTTGAGTTAATGAGTTTATAGGTGTAGTTAGAGGGTCAGCGTTAATGTTAAACTGTTTGCTGAGCAAACGAGGCCAGCAACACGTGGTAACGGTAGCTGCCACCCGATGGCGCTTGCGACCATTATTTTAACAACCCGATACAATTTCGTAACGACTCAAAATCTCGACACAAGTGAATCAATTTGTGAAGTTAGAATTATTAGATTAATTGAGCATAAATAAGTCTCAAGTGCGAGTAATCTGCAAGAAATGACAAAGGGAAATGTCTGAACACTCGGAACAATCCTCGATATTTTTTCGGTAAAGAAGTCATTTTGTGGTAGACAGTGGTTAAGACAGCGATATGATATTACCTCTATGCAAGTTCAGCTTAACGACGTAATTGAATCAAGCGTGATGAAAAGACGCAGCTAATAGCGTTAAGATATCATCAACTTGATGGTTTGGTTTTGCTGGGATAGTTAAAATAGTTCAGCTTGAAACAATTCTCTGTCTACAGCATGTCGTGTTGAAAATCAGCTTAAAGCTACTGCGTAGCTCTAATCTAAGCTTCATTCAATATTTACTTAGTGGAAAACTCCAATAATTGCTGTGAAACTTCAGCTCCCAACACGCAAATGACTTCTTTCTCGCCGATTAAACAAGGACATTTCCAAAAACCCATATTTTTTCAGCTTACTCAGTTTTATTTTCAGTTCCAGCGCCAGTTATTTTTACTAAATGGGTTATGACAAGAAAAGATTCATGTAACGTCCTATTTTACACACGTGATTCAAATTAATTGTACCTACAGGTGACAGTGACAGTGACAGTGACAGTGACAGTGACAGTGACAGTGACAGTGACAGTGACAGTGACAGTGACAGTGACAGTGACAGCGACAGTGACAGTGACAGTGACAGTGGCAGTGGCAGTGGCATTGACAGTGACAGTGACAGTGACAGTGACCAGTGTCACTGGCAGTGACAGTGACAGTGACAGTGACAGTGACAGTGACAGTGACATTGACAGTGACAGTGACAGTGACAGTGACAGTGACAGTGACAGTGACAGTGACAGTGACAGTGACAGTGACAGTGACAGTGACAGTGACAGTGACAGTGACAGTGACAGTGACAGTGACAGTGACAGTGACAGTGACAGTGACAGTGACAGTGACAGTGACAGTGACAGTGACAGTGACAGTGACAGTGACAGTGACAGTGACAGTGACAGTGACAGTGACAGTGACAGTGACAGTGACAGTGACAGCGACAGTGACAGTGACAGTGACAGTGACAGTGACAGTGGCATTGACAGTGACAGTGACAGTGACAGTGACCAGTGTCACTGGCAGTGACAGTGACAGTGACAGTGACAGTGACAGTGACAGTGACAGTGACAGTTACAGTGACAGTGACAGTGACAGTGACAGTGACAGTGACAGTGACAGTGACAGTGACAGTGACAGTGACAGTGATTGTGACAGTGACACTGGCAGTGACAGTGACAGTGACAGTGACAGTGACAGTGACAGTGACAGTGACAGTGACAGTGACAGTGACAGTGACAGTGACAGTGACAGTGACAGTGACAGTGACAGTGACAGTGACAGTGACAGTGACAGTGACAGTGACAGTGACAGTGACAGTGACAGTGACAGTGACAGTGACAGTGACAGTGACAGTGACAGTGACAGTGACAGTGACAGTGACAGTGGCAGTGACAGTGACAGTGACAGTGGCAGTGTCAGGGAATGAAACAGGTCTTATCACTTCCATTCATTCCACTTGATCTAGATTTTAATTGATAATTTCATCGTAAACAGACTGGCAAGGGAAGATTTTGACTCATTTCAAACAGAATAACTGAACAATAATAAACACATTGGTAGAATACAAGAAAGACCCCAAGAAAGTTTCTCTTCCGTGTCTTTACATTTTCTTTTGGAGCTCACTCCCTTGAGAAATTTCAGCAACATGATTAGTGAATATTTAATTGATTTATGAATTGATCGAATGTATGTGATTAAGTGGTTGCCAGCACCCACCCTCGCCCTTCCGTGGTGACTCCATCGGTTTCTCGAAATGAATTGTTGAAATTATTGACTTACCCGGCTCACAAGGGGTTGGGCGATCATCTAATTCCACGTTTAACGAAAAATAGCACCAAATAAGCCAATCTCAAAATATGTTTTGAAGATAAAAGAAAAACAGCCAAAATTTATAAAATGAAGTCGGAAATTTAAAAAAAAAACAGGGAATTAAAACACGAATGTGGTTAAAAATTTTGAAACTACTTAATTTCGATGCATTTCACATTTCTCAGAAACATACAATGAATCTTTGGACAAACCGATGATATTAAAAAAACTTTCCGCGGGCAGTTCTTGAACGCGGACCTCGATGCCCTTCAATCGGGCAGCATAAACACTCGAACACGAGTCCGGCTCAACAATGGCGCAGTTTTTAAATATATAAATTGCAGGTGTTCTACCTGCTATAGCCTAGCGAGGAGTAACCGACCGACAGACGTGATTTATCGACATTTTAATTGATCAAGTATAGTTGCTACCTGTACTAGCGCCACCTGTTGGCAAAATTGGGAACTACTGCAAGTCTCACAAACAATCAAAATGTTTATAAGCCCAGAGGGTAGTTCCCAATTCAGCCAACAGGTGGCGCTAGTTGACACTTAACACTAAGTACCTATCGTTCCTATATACTTGGTGCTAGACGTAGGAGCTGCACACATAGGTGGGGTTTGGGGTCGTAGGAACGGCTCGCAAAACTGGCGAATGGTGCGGCAGCGCCAGTCGCGGCCGCCAATCTGCCTACCGTCTCAAACCTTTGCCTTAACCTAAAATGGTGAAAGTTTCCAACTGTGTCGTGGAACACTCGTGAAAAGTAAAGCATCAAAGATGTCCACTACCGGGATTAATTCCCACTCGACGGAGGAAGAACATGACTGTTGGAATGCATTTTCCACCCGTGTTAGTTGGAGTCAGGAGACTTATATATCTCAAAAATGCAAAAGAAAGCTTGTGTCCACTTGGTCTTGTGGTGAAAGGCATCGAATTAACCGATCTCATGGACAGATGAATGTGTCGATTCTAGGTTCGAATCACGTTCGATCCTCGACGCAGTTTCATACTCTGACAATTTTCTTTTTTTTTCTTTTGGGCGTTTGATTAAGACGGTAGCAAAACTTCCGGGCGCTCCTGGCGCTTCGCGCCAGTCGCATCCGCCAGTTTTGCGGGCCGTTCCCACGACCCCAGACCCCACCTCTCCCCGTGTGCAGCTCCTACGTCTAGCACCAAGTATATAGGAACGATAGGTACTTAGTGTTAAGTGTCTACTAGCGCCACCTGTTGGCAGAATTGGGAACTACCCATTGGGCTTATAAACATTTTGATTGTTTGTGAGACTTGCAGTAGTTCCCAATTTTGCCAACAGGTAGCGCTAGTTGACACTTAACACTAAGTACCTATCGTTCCTATATACTTGGTGCTAGACGTTGGAGCTGCACACGGGATTACGGCTTGCAAAACTGGCGAATGGCGCGGAGCGCCAGTCGCGGCCGCCAATCTGCCTACCGTCTCAAACCTTTGCCTTAACCTAAAATGGTAAAAGTTTACAACTGTGTCGTGGAACACTAGTGAAAAGGAAAGCATCAAAGATGTCCACTACCGGGATTAGTTCCCACTCGACGGAGGAAGAACATGACTGTTGGAAAGCATTTTCCACCCGTGTTAGTTGGAGTCAGGAGACTTATATATCTCAAAAATGCAAATGATAGCTTGTGTCCACTTGGTCTTGTGGTTAAAGGCATCGAATTAACCGATCTCTTGGCCAGATGAATGTGGAGATTTTAGGTTCGAATCACGTTCGATCCTCGACGCAGTTTCATACTCTGTCAATTTTCTTTTTTTTTCTTTTGGGCGTTTGATTAAGACAGTAGCAAAACCTCCGGGCGCTCCTGGCGCTTCGCGCCAGTCGCACCCGCCAGTTTTGCGGGCCGTTCCCACGACCCCAAACCCCACCTATACCCCGTGTGCAGCTCCTACGTCTAGCACCAAGTATATAGGAACGATAGGTACTTAGTGTTAAGTGTCTACTAGCGCCACCTGTTGGCAGAATTGGGAACTACCCTCTGGGCTTATAAACATTTTGATTGTTTGTGAGACTTGCAGTAGTTCCCAATTTTGCCAACAGGTGGCGCTAGTTGACACTTAACACTAAGTACCTATCGTTCCTATATACTTGGTGCTAGACTTAGGAGCTGCACACGGGGATAGGTGGGGTTTGGGGTCGTGGGAACGGCTCGCAAAACTGGCGAATGGCGCGGCAGCGCCAGTCGCGGCCGCGCCAGTTGCGGCCGCCAATCTGCCTACCGTCTCAAACCTTTGCCTTAACCTAAAATGGTAAAAGTTTACAACTGTGTCGTGGAACACTCGTGAAAAATAAAGCATCAAAGATGTCCACTACCGGGATTAATTCCCACTCGACGGAGGAAGAACATGACTGTTGGAATGCATTTTCCACCCGTGTTAGTTGGAGTTAGGAGACTTAAATATCTCATAAATGCAAATGATAGCTTGTGTCCACTTGGTCTTGTGGTTAAAGGCATCGAATTAACCGATTTCTTGGACAGATGAATGTGGAGATTCTAGGTTCGAATCACGTTCGATCCTCGACGCAGTTTCATACTCTGACAATTTTCTTTTTTTTTCTTTTGGGCGTTTGATTAAGACAGTAGCAAAACCTCCGGGCGCTCCTGGCGCTTCGCGCCAGTCGCACCCGCCAGTTTTGCGGGTTGTTCCCACGACCCCAAACCCCACCTATACCCCGTGTGCAGCTCCTACGTCTAGCACCAAGTATATAGGAACATGGGAACTAGTGTTAAGTACAAAACTAGCATCAGAGCCACCTGTTGGCAGAAATCGGTACTACACTCTGGACTTATAATTATTTTTCAATTTTGATACGGTTTTGTCTAGCGTGATGGTAAGAAACCAAAAAGCGGCTGCGCCTGGTATCGAACGCTTTACCTCTGCGACACGATGCATAGCGCTTACCACACAGCTACGCTCTACGGATATAAAGAGCGGGAAATAAACTATCTTTACTGCTTCCGATATAATTCTCACCCGAAGTAACCAATATCGTTTCTTATTACCAACTTGCATTACATGTTCTCGTGGTCGAGGGGTTAATGTATCCGATTGCAGTGCGGCAAGTACCGTGTTCGATTCCAGCCACCCTCGCGTTTTCTTTTTCGTAATTAATAGTCTGGTCAAATATTGAAACTTCATCACGCGATTCGAAAATTCCAGTAAAAGCGCCGATAAAGAAGGACTTGCCCCTACATAGTTGCATTTCCCCCCAAGTGGCACAGCGGCCACTTCCTGAATATGGATAAGCTTTTACCATTTACCGCGATGATGCAAGCAATATAGCCCGTGTGGAGGAACGCCAGTTGAGGCCTCTCTAGGTTCTCTTATTTGTACATTTTTCACCGAACTTGCAGTTGTCTTAAGTGGCACTGTTACCCCCAGCGAAATCTGTTGGATATTATAGTGGATATAGTGGATGTTATGATATTAATGGATATTTTATTTGATATGAGTATTTTATATTGGATATTTACGATGAATAAACGAAAATATAAAACTCGGAAAATTGCCGATTTTGTATTGCTGAAATGGCTGAAAATGGCAATTTAGCTACTGTCTAAATTATACGCCCAAAAAAAAATTAAAAGATGACTTTGAACCTGCAACCCACCTTTCCTGAAAACGGGAAGAAGTTAGAACTTGGAAAGCGCTATATGGCGAGAAGAACTGACTAACAAATTGCATGATAATGTAGGAAGTTGTTTCTAAATAATTTAGAAATTTAGGGTACAATTATTGTACCTATATAGCGTACCAGGCGGGATACAAACCCGACCCTGACATATATCGTCTCCAATCCTAGAAAACCCATACAAACCCATATCTTCCCATACAGCCAAAGAGGCAAATAACTAGACAGGAAAAACAACTTGTATAAGAATATTTCAATCTCAATATACATCGCAAGTAAAAACATGGATGTGCATCCAATGCTTCTTGAAGTTCTACTGCTGTTGACACTCGTCGCGGATCAAAATCGTGTCAATCGGATTCCCACTTCAAATATGTAATGTTATATTTGAATATTGAATCTATAATTTGATGGAGAATAAAATTCATATCCCTGTTTTGTCCAAGACAAAAATTGATAGAGTTCTTTTTGTTTTAATGCTTATAATCTTTGTTTGCTAAAAATCGCAAAATCCAATAACTCACCGTGCTAGGGGTACAAAAAAAATTACGAAATCAAGAATCCGGTCGACGAATTTTGCCCGCAAGGGTAAAAAAATGTAGAATAAATGTAGAATTTGATGGCTAAACAAATTCACACTCCTTATTCTGTCGTAAGTAGAAAATTTACGCGTTTTTTTCGGTAAACACGTTTAAAAACATTCCAGCAAAAGCGTTGGGCTTTTTTCCTGGCGCGGTAAAAACTCATAGCAACTGACATCACTCAAATTAGCTTCCATCACTCCAAGCAACTTATATCATAAGTATTGTCTGTGTATGCAGCGAGTGAACTACGAGAGTCTACCTTAAATCCACAGTTCAAATAGTTTTGTCAATATCTAAATTGAATGTGAACAAAAGAAAACACATTTGAAGATAGAAATACACGATTCTATGTGTATGATATGATCGTACCAATTTCAAACCGCAAAAAAAAATTACTGCCAGCCAAATTCGCAGCCAAACAAATACTTACATTTTCGTCGCAACATTTGTTTGGGTATTCATTTGTAAGGCCGGCCCCCAAGTGCGCACGCCCTCAAAATAAACTGTACTGAAGTGAAACCAATAAATCCATGCGCGCTGTTCTACATTTTAACCACCGAATTACAACCATTCAAACTCTTTGAAGAGCACGTTAGCGACTCGTTTTAATGCACCTCTTTGAAAAACTTTAATAGGGACATAGTTGCGTGGCCGCTCGTGCGATACTCATTAAATCGTATTATTGTATTCTGTTAGATTCATTTAACATTTCCTACTTCCCTGATCGGCAGGCACCTATTCCAGAGACACTGAAACGTCCTTCCCCTTCTCCCCGGGCAGGAAATAGGGGGTGTCCTCCTAATCATACCCTCCAGTGCACTTATCCTCACAGGTGCCCAGTTTCTGTGAGAGTAGCTATGGGTGACCGAACCGATAAAAGCCAACCCCATGTATACATATATACTGATCATGTTATTTCTTCAAATTAGCTTTTAGTGCGTTTGGTCAAGTCAAAATTGCTACTCTTAACTGGAATCTCTGATTATTAAATCTGCATTTACAAGGCGAAAAGCAAATGTAAAGTACAAATTAAAGTAGAACGACAATGGCATAGGGAAATGTTCGTTTCTGGGCTGGCACTGTTCTAGAATGGGATAGCAAATTAATAATCGTGTAGCTAAAAGAGGCTACAGAACTTCAATTGAGACTCAGATCTGGCAGAACAAATGTTACAGATAGTGGAAATGAGAACTGTATCTGTAAGAGCTGGAAATGAGTGAATGTATTGTAAAAAGTGTAAAAAAATGCAAAAAAATTATTATTATTATTATTATGAATATTATGTTTTACTCGCAATTTTCCCGGCTACTGGTCTTTTACGGTAGAGGCGCCTCCGATCGTTTTGGAGTTTTAAATGCATTTGAAAAAACAACGCATTTTTGTTGTTATAAATATCAAAGTCGTAGTAAAATTTCCACATTTATTTTGATTTGATTTTAATTTATTAACTTCCTTAAAAATTAAGCAGAAAATAAAATAACCTGTTCATAAAAACTAGGATTGTGCCAAACGGCGAACAAATGTGTATCCTACAAAACTCAACTAGTTCATTCTAGTTTCTAGAGTTTTAGAAGTTCTCACCTGTATGATCGATGATTTTCCAACAGATGGCGCACCCAACAGAACCACTTTCACCAATTCCATGACCCTCTAGCTCTGTAGACAGCGAACATAGCCGCCTCCTTGGCAGCTATACTCCCGGCAGCCACCCCCTCAGCATTCTACGCGACCTAGAAGGAATGCGAAGTGATATCAGGTGCCAAGGAGACCTGCCTCGAGCAAACCAGCAACGTAACAAACTTATATAGGAGGCTTATTTGAGAAAACTAGCTTTAAAGGCTTTACTTGGATATGCAGGTTTGTCCCTTTTTTTCTTGTTGGTATATTTGATTGATTCTGTAGAAGATTTCTCAAATCGATGATAATTTCTTCGCATCCACTCGAGTTCAGCTCAATTTATTCTAGACCATGCTGGGGGAGAAAAAGATTGAACTTTGTTGGAAAAAATGTCTCCTTTTTATCTTTTGTGGAGCGAAGTGGTTCAAAGTGGTTCAATATGGAAAATGATATTGGCCAGGCGGTTTATTAAATCGATATTCATAGAGTTTGGCTTGAATGGAAAGTCGTCGCAATTTGTTCTAGAGTTTTGATGTGGATGATTTTTTGTACTATATATCGCTTTGAAGGCGAATTGAATAGTATGATGCTTGGACTTCGAGAACCTTTTTTTGGTTACATTGCGTGATAACATAGATGTTGTATATACTTTTAGGTACTACTAGGACTAGGACATCTACTAGGTACTAGGTAATAGGTACTAGAGATACTACTAGGTAGGAACTACTTATTAGTGCACAGAAATAACCAGAACTGAAATACATATTTGGAAGTCATTACTAAAAGAGATTTTTATCAAAACTATGCAAGATACAAAGACATAAAACATGTATTTTAAAATGAACACGAGACCCTGAATTTAGTGTATTTATTTACTACTCCTAATCTAACCTAACCTGATCTTCATTCTATGCTTTATCATATATAATTTGTTTGATTTGTTTTAAGTATTCCAGAATTTAAAAAATATATCGCATGGAAACATGTTTGGTTGTGAGTGTGATAAATATATTTTTTTAATTCTGTTTTCTTTTTTGTTGTTTTATTTATGTAAGAAAACTAATTCACTTGTTATGATATCTTGATATTTACTGAAATCAAAGTTTACAAGATGAAATGATGCCCACAAATGCCATCAAATTGATAGCACCTTGGCCGTCAGAAAAAACACACTGAAAAAAAACATCTGTGACTTTTGTGGGTTTTGTTAAATTGATGGTTTCTCATCACTCGCTGCGCTCCTAAGAACTATGTCGCTTACAGGACGTTTAATCTCTTCGAGTTCCCCAACAAATTTCCTAAAAATTCAGAAAACTCAGTCTTCGATTCTATTATAAACACAGATATATAGTTTCTGATTTCTTTTATTGATCTACTCTTTTTTTTCTACAAAGTTTTAAAGCATACACCATCGTAAACTACTTCTTTCCTACCAAAAAACACATTTGCGCCTTCGTGCTCAACGGCGTCGAAGAAAAAACAGTTATTCCTCACAATTCCGTGAGAGCAACAACTTATTCTTTCATGCAAAACTTTTCCCGGGCGACAATAATACCTCATCATTACCTCCTTAACATCATCCTGCCCAGAGCTAACATTTTTTTGTATGCTTCACCGTCACCCAACGGCAACTTTCAACCAAATTAGAAAACTTTTCAACAATTTCCCTTCACGCACATTTCACACGGCGTGATATGATTTATTTACAACTTGTCTCCCAACCACATCAAAACTCGCACAAATAAGTCGCAAAACATTTTCACCATACTCATATAAACCCATGTTAGAAATTACCTTATCCAACTGCTCTCCGAAACATTGTTTTCTCCAACATTGAACAGCGAACAAGGCATGTTTTGAAATACACCTCGAGGCCTACCAGAGCCGGCCTTTTAAAAGTCCCGAAATTCTCTCTAGAACTTTGGAATGGGGGGCCGGGCCGGGCTCGGCTGCAAGGAGCCTGTGGAATCGATATGGATGCTCCCAGGCATTCCCTGCCCAAGCATTCCCGTCACGCTGCCAGAGTATTATATAAATTATATGTGCCCGCCAAACTGGGAAAAGGGGAGCGTTTTACCGATCTTGCATGGAAGATTATCGACGCTTTAAATATTGGCTGTCAATTATTTAAGTGGCCAATCATGTATTATTGATAGGTAATAAAGTAACGGTGTGATGAATAGTGTATTTTTAGGTTAGTAAATATTGTAGATAGTTGACTATTGCAAAAATATCCTAAATTCTGCGGTAGTCCGCAAAGAACAATGGTGAAATATTTATTCAAAGCCCAGTACGGAAGCGAGTTTATTTTTTGTTTATTCGGGAACAGAGGCTGTTGGGTTTTCTTATTCTTTTTCTTTGGCCATTTCATTGATAGCATTTTAAGTAAATCCCATCGGGGAAATGGAGGAAATGTAAAAACTTATTTTCGGTTGCTAAGTTTGTACTGATTTAAAAATGCAATCGTTCTTCACAGAACTTTCAACTAGGTTTAGTGCTCGGAGAAAATGAGAAAACTGTCAAAGTTTCAAACATTTTTTGTGACGCTGTAAATACTTTTTGTCGTGAATTGATTTTGATTGATTTTATTGGTTTTAACCATAGTAATTAGCTAAAGTAATAAACTTCTCAGTAGTTACTGTTTTCGCGTTAACACCAATATAATCTCTATATGGCATGCATGCCATGCATTTATCTCAGGATTTCTAATTACTCTATGATTTTACGCGACAGTTAGATTGCATTTCAAAGGACAGGATAACACCGTCCTGAAACGGAAACTCGTTAATAATTAGTGCCTGCCTTGAATTTTGCGACGAAGGCGTTTAGAGCTTGTGGGTAAATGTGTCGTTTGACTCTGTTTCCATCTCCATCGCTTGGATAAGTTGATTAACTATAGTTTGAAATTGATGCTATTAACTAATTAATAATTATAGTGGTAATGCGAGCGTGTTATTTCATAAAATAATTTGTTGGGTAAACTATGATACTGATTGGAAAATAGTTGTGTAAAAGTTGATGTGTTGATGTACGTTCAAATGGTAACAGCTATGAAAGAGTTCAAGTTAAAGGTTGAGCGTACAGAGAAACATGTTGTCCGTTTGTAAAACGCAAGTGTCTGCATATGGGTGCTTGGAATGCTTGAGCATGTTGGAGTGGGTGCTTACTCAGGTCTATTGGAGTGGGTGCTTACTCAGGTCTATTGGAGTGGGAGCTTACTCAGGTCTATTGGAGTGGGAGCTTACTCAGGTCTATTGGAGTGGGTGCTTACTCAGGTCTATTGCAGTGGGAGCTTACTCAGGTCTATTGGAGTGGGTGCTTACTCAGGTCTATTGGAGTGGGAGCTTACTCAGGTCTATTGGAGTGGGTGCTTACTCTGGTCTATTGGAGTGGGTGCTTACTCTGGTCTATTGGAGTGGGAGCTTACTCAGGTCTATTGGAGTGGGAGCTTACTCAGGTCTATTGGAGTGGGAGCTTACTCAGGTTTATTGAAGTGGGTGCTTACTCAGGTCTATTGGAGTGGGTGCTAACTCAGGTCTATTGGAGTGGGAGCTTACTCAGGTCTATTGAAGTGGGTGCTTACTCAGGTCTATTGGAGTGGGAGCTTACTCAGGTCTATTGGAGTGGGAGCTTACTCAGGTCTATTGGAGTGGGTGCTTACTCAGGTCTATTGGAGTGGGAGCTTACTCAGGTATATTGGAGTGGGAGCTTACTCAGGTCTTTTGGAGTGGGAGCTTACTCAGGTCTATTGGAGTGGGAGCTTACTCAGGTCTATTGAAGTGGGTGCTTACTCAGGTCTATTGGAGTGGGAGCTTACTCAGGTCTTTTGGAGTGGGAGCTTACTCAGGTCTATTGGAGTGGGAGCTTACTCAGGTCTATTGGAGTGGGAGCTTACTCAGGTCTATTGGAGTAGGAGCTTACTCAGGTCTATACCCAGGTTTACTGGATACAACTAATCGGTCAAACCACTTGTCCGATCGTGACGAAACAAAAACAAGGCGACTCATCACACTATTGCCAACAGATAAATCAAAAATATTTTTTTGTCTTATAGTCACACGCGTTATAAAAGAGTCTGTTCAATGCGGTTTTTCAGTGTTTTTCAGAGAATAAAATCTAAGTTTTCGTAGCAGCTGTGGATTCCACATTTCTTCAATCTGCTAACACTAACAACTACACATAAAACAATACACGAGCCAACATTTTGAAAAACCTCACTTAATAATTGTACCCAGTTATATATTTACATATAAAGTATTCAAAAACATATTATAAACATATTATAAACATATTTCATGCTCACGTACCACATAATAATAACCCTTTCTAATTCAGTTTACGGTGGCGCTATCTAGCGTGGTGAAAGTTTCCCACCCTCAATCACATTTACTAAATCTCCCTTCCGAACAGAACCACAAATCTGTTCGGTGAGTTTCCCAAACATTTCCCAGCGACGCCTCTCCCCAGCTATATCCCCACGTGCATAAACTAATAACCAACCAACATAATACGCCGCCATGCACCAGCCAGATTATTCCATACAACCTAACTAATGTATGCTAAATTCTAAATCACGTGCTCGTTGTTTAACGCACCTGATCTCTCCGCCCTGACCTCTGGCGACATTTAGGAGAACACTGTCCGGTACGTTGTAACGATCTCAGACAGGTTAGGTTAGCCATGCTAGATTGCAAGTGATTATTGTTTTACCAGGAAATATTATGCTAGCGCATTTTAAATGCAAGCCTAGTGTGAAATATTAAACCGTATTGATTATTGTGAGGGGGTTGAACAAGAGAAGCTTTCATGTTTCAAAGCTTTAAAATATATCATACAATAAATTGATCGATTCCACTCTTAGCAAAAGTGCTGCAAACTTCTGTTCGTGATCTTATTTGATGTCGCCAATGCGCTTGTTTGTTTTTATAGACTTCATTTTATAGATTCGTAAATCATCGTTAAGTTGGTGGCTTTTGCATTGTTTAGAGAGGGAATTTAACACCCTCGTCAAATTCAACACAGGAAAGCCAAGTTTCATTAAAGTTTTCCCAAAATTAACCATATTCCCATTATGACCGCTTGTTCCGATATTTTAGAAGGTAATTCTTTCTGTAAATTCTTCTTTCTTTGCTCTTACGAGCAAAATAACTAACCAACTGTGGTTATCTTTTGTCTCCGTCTTGGCCGCATTCAGTAAGAAGACATGAACGAGAGTTTGGTCCATGATCTTACTTGGCACCGCGTCGCCGTCGATATGGTTTCCCGAGTCAACTGTCTTGGACGATGGCGTCGCTTTCTCTTGTACCATTATCTCATCAATTTGCTGCAGCGATTCGTGGCTTTTATTGATAATCGGCTTTAAATGCACGGTACTTAATCAATCGAGTTCGTTTATGATTTTATCGGTGAATTTAATGCTCGCCTTTGTTTTGTGGAAAAGTCTGAATATGTCGGTAAGATTGCGAGAAGAGAATAGAGTTTTAGAAGAATGAAACGTAGATGAGTGTAGATCAAAAAATGTTAAGTGCACTGGCTTAAGTATTTAACGTTGCGGCTTGAAACCTAACAGAATGAATCTTTACCAGTTCGTTGAAATGGAAAAGATCAATAAAGTTTTTTTTTAAGTGCAGTGTAGCCATGGTATTGAAGAAGGCAAAGAACCATTGAAAGGAAACGCACCATCTCTGTGTTTGATTTAGTTGTGTTTTTGGAATATCGCGCAAAGAAAATGGTTTTTGCTTTTCTTGATTCAACTCACCGTTTTGTTTAATGAACCACATGAAATTTTCCGCGATGCACCGTCAAGATTGAAGGGGGTTTATCGCGAAAGTTTTCCAACTTCGAAAACTTTCGGGAAATGGGCTTTTCCGGAGACACTGTTCAAGTCGTATAAGGCTAAGTACTTTTTGGCATGGCCACATCTTATTAAGACGATAAAATGAAAAAAAATCAGTGGCACGCGTTATTTCCTAAAGGAAAACAAGGCCAGCCATGGTATTGAATTTTGACGTGCAATGATAAATGATTCTATTTCGTGATTTCAACCGAATGCCCGGGGGTTATTAAGCTGCTGCCGATTGGAATCTGCCATTTCTACTTGACCGGTTTGTTTTGAAATTGCTACTGAAGTTAGTATTTATAGTTTAGACTTTGTATTGATGCAGTTTCCTATTTTTGTGCTGGAAATAAGGACAATGATCTCTAGCAATGCTTGTTAAAAATTACTTGACCATTAATTGCTGACTGCTTGGCGTGAAATGTCCTCGTTGGTTGTTGATTTACTAGTTTCTTCTTCATAAACCGAGCTAAATAAATGCATACACGTAACTTCATTTTGAACTCTAAACAGTTTTGAACACAGTTGAACTTTTTGTGGATTTTCACTCTAGCAAATACAATCTCAGTGTCTGACAAAGCTTAATTTTTTTTCGTTAACTGCTTGCAAATACGATTATGTTTATCACAGTTTTAATATCGAATTAGTTTTTTAATAGAATGTCACAAAGTGAACTTGATTGGTTTAAGCTTGCTGCCATGAATAGAACCAGAGAAAATAAATTAGTTCGATTCAGATCGATTTTATATAACCGGCATCTAATTTTCCTATCAATCGTTAAAACTATTTGAAAAGGATCCCTTTGTATTTATGCAGAGTATCTACACTCGAACAACAATGAATGCCCTAGATGACCGCACTCTATGAATGCACGTATAGCAGAATGGATGCCAACCATAACCACAAATTGTTAGGTTAAAACCGACGAGTGTGGGAGAGTGGCAGACGAAAGCGTAAGCTTCCATTATTGAGCAGACGTGTGGACATGAATCTCGAGCAGGTCGCTCTCCTCGGAAGCTTGGTTCAATAATATATCAGACTCAACGTCGAGCTAAGGTGGAGTTATCTTCCCACTTTACACTAGTAGCCCTGGAGTTTTAATGATTTTTAGGAATGTACCAGTCTAGTCTAGACATTAACTGTGCCAAACTGAATTTTCCAGGATATTTACAGGAAACGTTACTGAATATTGGCCAGAAAGTCTAAAAAAATTAAACTATGGCACCCTTGCTTTTTATTTTTATTTAGAAATGGTTTTTCATAAAAAGACAATTATTATATAAAATAAGGGAGATTAAAAATACAACAACTTAGTTGTAGCTAACTTCTTTTAGAAGCTAATGACATCAAAGTGGTGATAATCACTTCAGAGATGAGCAAATAATAACAGTCATAAGAAGGTACCTTTTTGGCACCACAGAGTATTTTCTTTAGTAACTGAAAGTACCGAAAGAAGCGCTAAAGCTACCCTGTACCAAATGAAGATAAATAAATAAATTACAAAATAAAATACTCTCATTTTCAACGCAACTGAAATTGCTTTGGGCGCAAAGCCCTTGACGCTTGTGTAATACAGATTTGAATTCGCAAGTCGTTTATCATTTTGATTTTTGTGGACAATGCTGATACTTTTGAACGAGGGTAGACCTACCAACGAGATCCCTATTGAAACCCCTATTGAAACTCCTATTGAAACCCCTATTAACACTGCTGATTCTTCAGGAAAGAGATTCAATTCTCAAAATAGGCATTTCTACTTTTTTTTGCGATAACCTAAATCATAGGTTTGCAATGAGTTAAGCACTATTAGCTCGACTCCCAGCACTATCGAAGCACTATCTTAACACTATCGAATTATCTATTTATACCATTGGAATTGCAATATGGTACAGCTAACTTAATGGAAGTGAGAAAATCTAATATTTCCTTGTACAGAAAACCCGGCACCTCCACTGACTGCTAACAAAGTTTGATTAGATCTTGGTATACAGAATTTACTTCCTGGTTTTTAGCCGTTTTCCTACAATTTTTATAGTCACAATATAATCTTGCAATTTGCTTTTCATGTTGTTGTCAGCTAAATATGATTATCCCGTTATTAATGATTGCCTAGACAGGAGCAAATACAACAATCCACTTTACCTTTGAAATATGAGCTGCTTTACCTCGTTTTTAATATTACTTGGCGGCTACAGTTTGACCAAGCTGCAAGCAGTAATCGTGATTGGTGGTGATTGCATTTCCTGCATTATTTCGTTTCAATGCTGTTTTTCAGTTTTCCCAAACATTTTCATTTTATGCTCGCGTAGGAGCCTCATTCTGTGAAGCTCAAGTCAAAAATGAGAAGTAGGGTTAAGTAGTCTGAGATGAGTCATGGTCTACATCCACCCAACTAGCTTTTCTGTCAGCTAATCAAGTTATTTTTTTGACAAAAACTATTTGAACTTGGTTTTGAATGCCACATTTTTTTTAGCCAGAGTTCACGGTACCTCTATCAACGTGAAAATAGCCTGGAGATATTTCTACCATTAAACCTCCTATGCTAGGCCATGATATACCCGTGATAACATAAGATAGCAGAATTGAGAAGCTCTGTCAGGTGATCTCAGCATCTCCATGGCTACCAAACGTTGAATCTACCATTGAACCTCCTATGCTAGGCCATGATATACCCGTGATAACATAAGATAGCAGAATTGAGAAGCTCTGTCAGGTGATCTCAGCATCTCCATGGCTACCAAACGTTGAATCTACCATTGAACCTCCTATGCTAGGCCATGATATACCCGTGGTAACATAAGATAGCAGAATAGAGAAGCTCTGTCAGGCGATCTCAGCATCTTCATGGCTAGCAAACGTTGAATCTACCATAGAAACTCCTATGCTAGGCCATGATATACCCGTGGTAACATAAGATAGCAGAATTGAGAAGCTCTGTCAGGCGATCTCAGCATCTTCATGGCTAGCAAACGTTGAATCTACCATAGAACCTCCTATGCTAGGCCATGATATACTCGTGGTAACATAAGATAGCAGAATTGAGAAGCTCTGTCAGGTGATCTCAGCATCTCCATGGCTACCAAAGGTTTCAAGAACTGCAAACAAAAATCACAATTTTGCTAACAACAAATTGAGAACAGAACCTGAAGTTAGTGGTATGAACCAACTATAGAGGGAATCATCCAGGTTTACCAATTTCTGAAAAAATCAACTCGATAAGTGTTGTCTACGGTGGTTCAACTTTTCGCGGACCTTACCGGGTTTTGCTTCACTATTGAATTTCACTACCTGCAGGCGTCCTTCATGCTGAAGTACCAGTGTTCTAGAACTAGAAGTTTAATCCAAAGAGAGCAGTACATTAATCAAAGCATTGTGTCAGGTTTAGAGCAAATCTCCATGCTATGTTGACGTTGATGTAGAAGCCGAGAACTCTGGCTGAAATCTTAGATACTCCTTCAGAAGATCCAGGTCACACTATCTAATAAAAGCTTAGACATTCTTTGTGTATCAAATTCCATACAAAATAATACTTTTAAGAGGTAAAAACATTGTTAGCAATTTATTTATAATTTATATTCAAATCATAATTGGTACGATGTTTGCATAAAAAAATGAATTTCCTCATAAATTATTTTTCTTGAAAGCGAAATGTAGACACATTTTAAATTGTTTTGGTGGATTTTATTGAACACAGATTAATGGTACGCAAGTGTACCAATTTTTTTGTCCGTTGCGCTGTCTGGATCGGCTATCGAGCAACACCACGTTTTACTCTCCGGATTCGCTTGGCTCGAGGCTTTGTAAAACTCTCAACGGGATTTTCTTTTAGCATAATGCGGCCACTTTTCCATAAAAGAGTGCCGCGGAGTGGAAACAGGGATCAATTTCGGCGAAATATAAACCTACGCAACACTCTCGATAGTTCGATTTGAATTTTGCCGTTGTAACATAAGATAGCGGAATTGAGAAGCTCTGTCAGGTGATCTCAGCATCTCCATGGCTACCAAACGTTGAATCTACCATTGAACCTCCTATGCTAGGCCATGATATACCCGTGGTAACATTAGATAGCAGAATTGAGAAGCTCTGTCAGGCGATCTCAGCATCTCCATGGCTACCAAACGTTGAATCTACCATTGAACCTCCTATGCTAGGCCATGATATACCCGTGGTAACATAAGATAGCAGAATTGAGAAGCTCTGTCAGGTGATCTCAGCATCTCCATGGCTACCAAACGTTGAATCTACCATTGAACCTCCTATGCTAGACCATGATATACCCGTAATAACATAAGATAGCAGAATTGAGAAGCTCTGTCAGGTGATCTCAGCATCTCCATGGCTACCAAACGTTGAATCTACCATTGAACCTCCTATGCTAGACCATGATATACCCGTAATAACATAAGATAGCAGAATTGAGAAGCTCTGTCAGGTGATCTCAGCATCTCCATGGCTACCAAACGTTGAATCTACCATTGAACCTCCTATGCTAGGCCATGATATACCCGTGGTAACATAAGATAGCAGAATTGAGAAGCTCTGTCAGGCGATCTCAGCATCTCCATGGCTACCAAACGTTGAATCTACCATTGAACCTTCTATGCTAGGCCATGATATACTCGTGGTAACATAAGATAGCAGAATTGAGAAGCTCTGTCAGGCGATCTCAGCATCTTCATGGCTACCAAACGTTGAATCTACCATTGAACCTCCTATGCTAGACCATGATATACCCGTAATAACATAAGATAGCAGAATTGAGAAGCTCTGTCAGGTGATCTCAGCATCTCCATGGCTACCAAACGTTGAATCTACCATTGAACCTCCTATGCTAGGCCATGATATACCCGTGGTAACATAAGATAGCAGAATTGAGAAGCTCTGTCAGGCGATCTCAGCATCTCCATGGCTACCAAACGTTGAATCTACCATTGAACCTCCTATGCTAGGCCATGATATACCCGTGGTAACATAAGATAGCAGAATTGAGAAGCTCTGTCAGGCGATCTCAGCATCTCCATGGCTACCAAACGTTGAATCTACCATTGAACCTCCTATGCTAGGCCATGATATACTCGTGGTAACATAAGATAGCAGAATTGAGAAGCTCTGTCAGGCGATCTCAGCATCTTCATGGCTACCAAACGTTGAATCTACCATTGAACCTCCTATGCTAGGCCATGATATACTCGTGGTAACATAAGATAGCAGAATTGAGAAGCTCTGTCAGGCGATCTCAGCATCTCCATGGCTACCAAACGTTGAATCTACTATCGAACCTCCTATGCTAGGCCATGATATACCCGTGGTAACATAAGATAGCAGAATCGAGAAGCTCTGTCAGATGATCTCAGCATCTCCATAGCTACCAAACGATCAATCTTTTATTGAGCTTCCTTTATTTGATCGAGTAATTTGATTCTAAAGTTGGCAACAAAAAAATAAAAAAAAAACTGATAAAAGAAGACAATAGGAACAACGGCAGTTGAAATGATTGTATTCAGTTTGTTTTATGGCAAGAACTATCTTCTGTCTACGCCTTCCCAATAATTCAATTTAAAAACAAACTGACATAAATCAAAACTCAATTTATTTGTGTCTAGGATAATAAACTTTACAGGAAGTGACATTTGTTTTAAATTTGCAGTGCGGGAAAATAAGATTCCAAAAGAGTTGTGCCTTCATAATTTGAAGTTTAATGTTGTTTTAGAAGAAACAGCTAAGCTTAGAAAATGACCACACGGTGTGCAGATCGTTGTATTCTGTTTTGTTCAACAGGTATAAAACGGAGTGCGGCGACCAAGCATATAAATACAGAAATAGCAATACATCTCGCAATACCTGAAACGTTTCGTGAAGAGCTCTTCCAACACTCTATCTACAATTCAGTACTTCACTTCTGCATAAATTATCACACATTTTATATGAATTCACCGTTCCGTTTCTGCTAACCATAAAATGCTTGATGAAGAAGCATTTCCCTTTCAAAAGGGTTTTTTAATATTCGCAATATGAATGGCAATCTCACTGCTTTTCAATTTCCCGTTAAATATTTTGCAGAAACCATCAAGAAATTTCGCTGTCAGTTTGTGAGCGCCAGCTTTTTCCGATACATTTTTCATCTTTCTTTTTTTCAGTTTCAAACGTGATGCCTGGCATGGTACGCTCGTCTTTGGTATTGAGCTTATATATACACAGCGTAGGAAATGAAGTATAACTAAATTTAATTTTTTGGTTTCTCCGTATTCCCAGGTTTCGTTGAAATCCCATTCGAGCTATCGATGCGTACTCCTGTGAGATAATTCAACCCCCATAACCGTCATTTTGCGAAAACTTACCGTTGAACTCTAGTTCTATCAAACAGAAATATTGATTTCATTTACTCGTGCTGTACCCCAATAATGTGCATTAGTAAAATGACTTAAAATATAAACAATCAGCTCATCGTTTCTGGAAATACAGGTTTTTTTATTACCTGATGGAATGACTACTCTCGATTCAGATCAATTTCCTTGCGTTGTTTGAGCGGTCTCTTGGGGTTCGCGCGCTGAATCGGGAAAAACAACAAATAAATGATCTATTTGATCGAATTAGGCGAGTCGATCGCGGCATTTTTTTGTCTTCAATCCGAAGAACAAACGGTGAACGTCTAGCGATCTTGTCATCACCAACACTTTCCTTGTTTCCTTAGGACTTGATGCTCTTTACCCACGGTAATCATATCCGCGGCTTTTGATAATTTTGTATAAATATATTATTTGTTTAGCTATTCGATAATAAAGACTATGCCTGTTTGGCCAAAAAAATGTTCATGCTAATGTAATTGTTAGTTAGGTTATTTTGGTAAACTATCTGGTAGGTTTATAAGTTTCATTATAATTACTTTTCTTAAGTAATTACATTATTATTAGCATATTCTACTGCTATTTTAATTAACTATAAATCTATTCAACCATTATTCACTCTTGTCATTTTAATTACTAGTATAACCCATCTTTAAATTAGCTATTATTATTGGGTTTTATCATTAATTTTACTTTGTATTTATGTTCATAAAACTTGGTCCAGATTAGAAAATACTCTGTGCATTCTGGTGAAGGTTAACTCTACCTGCAGTAAAATAATTTCAAAGCTCTAATAAATAATAAATGAAAAAATTTGAAACTTTAAATTATCCATCATGCTTTTAGAGTACCGTTACTAAAATGTTTTAAGTTTTCAAAAGTTTCCGTCAGACAAAAAGAAAGAAAACGCGTTCTTTACGTCGCTGACCAAGTTTCCAATGGACGATAGATTTGGCAGAAAGGATTGGCGAATACTTTCGAATTGTGCCAGGACCTTTTTGTTCCCTCGGCAATACTTTTATCCCGTCTCAACGGACGTCGTATTTTCTTGATGACGGGCCATTCTTCAAGAACTAGAACAAATCATTCCAGCAACCTCTCCTCTTCTCGAAATAAATTCTCAGCGAAATAAATAAAGTCTTTTTCCTTTCAATTTTGCAATTACAACGACATTGATACGTAGCAAACAATGGAAACGATTTGTCATAATAAATTGAAAGTAACACACAAACTTGACAATTAAACATAAAAGTTACTTACCCTTAAAAAATCTCTTCTCCGGTCATCTGTCGAACAATCCAGCGTCTATTGGCACAACTCGAATGAAGCCGACCATATCACTTCTCACTCAATTGAACACATCAAACACTCGCCTTTAATACCACAAAAAATAACCTAAAAAAAATTAGCAATATCACAACTTCGACCCGCGCGCGCGGAAACACTTTCACGCTTTAATAAACGCTAGCTACCCAGCGACTCCTTGTCGTGAACAGGGAGCAGCCACTCTTCAACTACGAGAACGCACAGCATCCAACAGTCCTGCAGGAATCCTCCCTCTCCCGCCCATCCCCCTCGCTCCGTCGACACAGCCGAAAATTCCCGAATGCGGCCGATATGCCAGGCGGAGAAGAAACTCCCTGCTATTTGCATGTCATTGTTATTATAAAGATTAAAGATTGAAAAATCTCGAGTATTTACTTCTGAGATCTCTGAGCGACTTCTGTATCGCCTCTTTCGTGAAGTCGTCGTCGTCGTCGTCGTCGTCGTGTGTATTTGGGGTTAAAGGATAATACGTTTGGGGTGTGACCTAGTTTTTGCCTTTTTTTTTGGGGGGGGGGGGGGGAGGCGTTTGGTGTTGTTAGGGCAAAACGAGTTGTGAACTCTTCCGATATTCAGATACAGCGGTGGCGAGGATTGTGTGGGTGCCTGAATAATTTAACAGAATCCATTTGCTTGCAAATTTTCCCTCTGGCTACACTTTTCTAACAAACTGACTCTTGTGCCTGGATTGGAAAACTTTGTTTTTGTTTTAAAATGGGCGGAGGGAGCACTTAATAAAATTAATGAATTGACAATCGTTATTTTAACTGCAGGCAGAATTAAAAACAGTAACAAATTTAGCGAGTTACTTCAATGTAAAGAGAAAAACTCATTTTCCTTTGGTTGTATTAATCTTACATTTGAATAATTACTATTTTGCTAGAAGCTCGTTAAGAAATTAACGTTGCGTTAACAAAAAACTACGTCGCTAACGAACTACTTCATAAATAATACGCAAACGAACCATGAAAGTAGGCTACGACGCCGAATCTAATATTTCAGGCATAATTTTCAAAGTTAACGCCAGTGTTATACGGATGTTAACTTGTTTATAATTAACGCTTGATTATCTTAACGCTTGTTTATATTAACGCTCTTGTTTATTGTGTGAGAGCATCATCGATCACCCCTTTATATATTATTCAGTTTTATTCTAGTTTTCATTCGCTTGATCCTGCGTTCGTTAGGCAACATAAATTCAAACAACTCCCCATCTCATTTCAAACGAATTTCACAAGCAAAACGTCCTCCGCCCTCAAAGGTAGAAAGGTGACTCTTTATGCTGTTGTGCCGCACCTACCCCTGGGGGCTTGGCACCCATATCGATCACGTCGAGGATAAAGGAAAGCTCATTTTCTTTGACATCGATAGCATCCCATTATCGTCACAAGCAAACAAGACTTTGCGACGAAAGCTCGTATTTGCACAAAACCGAATCAGCCACGTCGCCAATCTCGGCGCAAATGTTTGTTTACATAACGACGCATGGAAACAAAGAAGATTATACAGGAAAATAAATTCATGGATGTGGAATGATTTGGGAAGCATCTCTTTGTACCTTGGCCACCGTTGACAAGAATGTAACAATAGCTTCAGGTGCGTTGTGACAGTTAAGAAAATAGTGTAATGCCATGGAACATGGGTTCATTTGTCCCTCGTACCTGCTTTGCTATTTTTATTGTTTCTGTGAACTTCTCAACTGTTTTCGGAATGGATACTCGTACCATACCATGTCATGAAAATCACCGCCTTCTCTTTGAATGTGTGACAAACGAACGAAGCTTTCTGGTTCTTCGTTTATCTTCCTACTCTCAAATTGTACTGTGATGTTTTGAGTGCGATTCGAACTTGTTTGATTCAAATGTTAAAAGTAATTTATCGAACAGATGAATTTGAAGCCATGCAATACAGAAAGTTTCTTCTCAAATAGCAGCAGTTCAAGTTTTTATTGTCTTTGGGAAACAAAATATTTACAAAATTAAATAACTATTTAGTATTGAATTCTCTTCAGACAAGAAATCTGGTGACTTCGCTTGTCCCTCTCTATAATTCTCTTTTTCTCGCTCTCTCAACATGCTGAATCTTACGTTTTCTCTCTCCCTAGAAGAAAGAGCACTTGAAAATGTTGTTTTCTTGTCGAGCACTTGAGTCCTGTCATTAAAAGTTTCTTCTCTCAGCAACGGGATATTTTCAAGTATGCGCAGCGCACTTAATTCTCTCAGATTTTCTGCAACGTGACTCCTTAATTAAGGAAATCCAGGAGCTTGGACTGCAGACAGAGAAGACGGAGCGCAGCTGCTTTTACCCCGAGCTTAGCGATTCACCAGGTTGTTTTCAAGATAGTTGTTTGGCTAGTTTCAGTAAGTTTCAGTCTTAACATACTGGTACAGGTGGCCAGGGCCGTTAAGTGGTGCGGTGGGAAATGCTTAAATGGAACATACTTTTTAGTTAACAGGTAAACTAAGTTAAATCGGTAACTTAGATTTACACAACAATGAATTTAAGCCCCAATCATGTCTGCAATAAAATTACTGGAGTATAAACACAAATATAACCCATAATGATAAGCTCACATTCAGATCAGATAATGCTGTTGTTACTGATGTTCCTGACTCTTAAAGATTCACTGGCCAAATTTCGTGCTGCGCCTTTGTGGAAATGTGTAAATGCTTATATGAAAGTCGCAAACAAGTAATTAGGTTCCAGAAACATTAGTACCATCATGAGGCCCTTGTACCATCCTGTTTCTGTCAATCAAAGTTATGTTACACCGTTTGTATTTTACATTTTTTTATAGCTATGTTTAGGTTAAGTATCTTTAGAAGTAATGTTGATTAACCTCCTCCTTTATGCAAAATAAAGGGAGTAAGTGAATTAACAAGTGAGGTCTTGTTGGAAATTTATGTTACCTTAGTAGGTAATTACAAAGCGAAGGTAAAGCATCCTTTTAAAAAAAATGTAATGACTGAGAATACTCGTGTCTACTTTATCTAGATATTTTTACTAATAAAACACAGTTCAAATACCAGAAATATGTTGAAACCCAGACCAAAGAACACAGATCAAAGTCTGCAAGGCAATTAGAAAAGCTACTTATGAAGGGAAAGTTCTACTTTGATCAGGAACTTCTAGATTTTTTTAAATACATTACGACAAAAAGTAAATAAATAATGGAATAGGTATATGATTGCTGGATCTTTAATAAATAAATAAATAAATGAGATATTATGCTCAAAGTATTATAACATCAAGTACAGAGTTGGGTTGTTTCGGAGCGTGTACACGCTTCCCCCGAACAAAACCAATCATCCTACCCTGGCAATCATCGGTCCAGAAATACACCAGCCACTCGTCATAATGATGTATCGACCTGCTTCTCGCAGGCATCCAGCTCGCATACAATCAATCTAAATACCACACACAATAGATCACTCTACACCGTGGTTGGTACTCGTTGAAGAATCGCTTGGCATCGGTGAAGCATCGAATCGAGAAAGACTCGGAAAGCAACTTTGTCTGGAAGACGTCTACAGACCAAGGAATGAGAGTGTGGACACATGCATCCAGGATTTGGGTCAAACCCGAGATTTTCTTAGTTTCTCAGTTTTTTAATGAACAGACTTTGACAGCGTTCACTCGCTTTCCGGTCAAGCAATCTGGTAAATCAACCAAGTTTAGGTGGGAATTTGTAAAAATGCTATTGGTATATGAGTTGGGAACAAATCTGGTTTGAACTAGAAATATGCTGACACAACAATTTAGTTTCCAAAATGTTGTCTAATTAATTGAGTTGCGGAAATTTTAGATTAATTAGGGAAGGGATAACAATTGTAATTCAGTTTCAATATATATTCAACGCCAGTGTAAATTGTAAATAAACAATTTTGTTCATTGAATTGGACATGGAAATCAATGAAAAGGAAAACAAAGTATGAAGCTAAGCTTAACTGTTGTGAGTTAGGCGTTTACCATACCAGCGCCGTCCTCATTGACTCTCCTATTCTGAATCGTCCTGCCCCGGGACACATTTAGCGTAATTGAGCAAACATAGACCGTTCAGTGCACGTCGCTGGTGAACCAGCCGTGCAAACACTTGGGCACTGCGCTCGGAGTCGTGAATCTGGCTCGCGCTAACTCGGTCCAGGACCTTGCGTCCAGAATCAAGAGTCCTGCTTGGTCCTCCATACCCTGGCCCCAGACTAGCGCCGCTAGGACAACCCCGTCGTCTTCGCTCTGCAAACAAGTAAGCCTGGGTGACAGAAGGGTTACATCGGGGCTGAACACAGGTTGTAGCAGAGGCTTCTAAAAGTTTTTGTTGATTTTGTGTATGTGTTTTTTTTTTGTGTTGGCAAGGGATTGTTAATGAGAAATTCTTTTTTGATTTTCCGAAATCGTTTCTGTATTCATATAACCCATCCCTACATCCCCCTATGTTTATATCGTATAGACCTATGCATGAGTATATTGTTTTAGTTCGAGACATATCTGTGCACTATTTTTGTTTTTTTCACGAGACCTGCAATGCAAGAAAAAGATGTGCAATGAGAGAAGATAATTGCAGTTGTACCGTTGGGTCTGAGCTTCATTCATATTGTTTGTTGCATGGATTGTTTTATACGAAGAAGGCAGTGTCTTTTACGTTAACTTTGTGAGCAATGTTTGCTGAGCTTGCATCTCTTTCTTTAAGATGTCGTGAAACTTTATTATTATGGTCTCCGCCTACTTTTATTGTTCTTATACACTAAACAATTGTTCTGCATATGCCCGTCGTAACATGCACTCAACTCCCGAGAGTTTATTCGTACTTTCGAAGCTGCGAAACCGTCTCTTGTTTGCAACTTCGTCGCACTTGTTTGCCGAGAGTAAACACTCAAATTCAATGCTACTTGCGCTCAAAGCTACAAATATATATTTTTTTTTATTTAGTAAAATGAAATATGGTCCAGGGCATATGCCAGCAGATCACAGCCAACGCGTTAGCCTGCGATAGCTAATCGATTAGTTTACGGCTCAGCGACCAACGTAAAAAATTAATTTATCAAGTACATTTTTTATCCAATAGATTGCGCTAACGATCGCGGGCCGCCTTAACACGACTTTGCGTACAGTGAAAACTGACGAATAAGTGGACTTGGAGGCTCGAGTTTGAGCAACGTGGTTAGACTGGCGTTCCTCCAGTCAGTTATCCAGTCAGTTCTTCAGTCAGTTCCTTCAGGGCTTGCTCTCTCTTGTTAGATGGCAAATGTTGGAAGCCGAGACCCCCTCGCTGCTCGCAACACCACGCCAGAACAAAACCTCCCGTCTCTCTCTATATACTCTTACTTTTTGTGGTGTTGGCTGCCTTGCTATGATATTGGCTGTTTTGTTTCATTGTTATTCTTGTTTTGTGTTCGTATTTTGTGCCTGTTTTTTTTTCTGTTTGTTTTTTCTTTGCGGTTCCATTGAACATCATACAAGCCTCCAGCTCTGAACATGCTGATACTGCATGACCTTGACCTAGCGCAAGGCGTTTAAAGTTCAAGTCAGCGCCACATTTTCGCAAACCTCGAACTAAAACTTTAACATTTGTTTATTGACGATGAACTTTTCACAGAATTTTGATCGCTTGATGATCAAAAAATGATCATAAGGAACACTTTTTATCCTCAAAACCACGAATTTAAAATAAACTGGTCTACAATAATAACGAGATAAATGAAACCCCTGAACGCAGCCCGCAGAACAAACATGGCACCTCCACGAACGAGGGAAAATGTAGTTACAAATTACCATACAATTAGCCGAGGACAGGACAACAATGCCGCAAGGATTAGGTGCAAGAAATATTACGGTGCTACACACATAGGTTAATTAATAACGTCAATCATTACGGAGGTTAATTTGTGTTCTGGAATCTCTCCTACAGGACACAATCCTGTCACTGGAGGGAACTCTCCTGGAATGGTTAGATTATAATAGCATTATCTAACTTGATCAATTGTCTCTATAATGACAATTGATGCTAGCACGAGCACATTGTGTTATAAGCACATCAAAGTGCTCGTGACCTCCGAGCTAGAAACGCACTTATATTAAGATATCCAAGTGAATTAATGCATGAATCAATTATCGTACGCTGGTGTTCAGTGTTTTGTGTAATTGAATTTAGGTGTTGCCATGCATTCGGGTCATGTCAGTGGTCGCTCGATTCGAGCTCGCTGGTGGTGGACGTTAATTTGAAACTCAATCTAGATTTAGTAGAGCTCCGCTCTGTTTGTGGTTCAACTCATCGATCGATTTTTGGGATTGGCGACAAGTGTTTAGATGCACTTCGGTGAAGTTCACGTGACACAACGAGAAAATGCACTGGATTTATAGATTTTGTTAGAGTCCAAGCGAAAGTGTTTAATTCACAGGAAGAAAACTAACTTACTCCTCAATTTGTCTTTTTTATAGATAAGAAATTTAATGTTTTTCTCTCTCAAATTTCTCGAATTTGAGGCTAAAATAACTCTTCAATAATCTTCATTGATGCTAACCGCAACGAAAGATATAAATGTATCGATTGTTTGAGTCGTTATTTGTTTCTTGTAGAGGTTTGTTAAAAGGACGACGGCCAGCAGAATGTTTAACATTAGCGCTGGGTCTCTGACTAAAGCTGTAAACTCAATGGTGAAATATTCAAAAAGTTAAGACAGTTGTCAATGTGGACAATTGACCAAGAAAAGTATCTAAAACGCATTTTTACTTTTTCTTTTGCCAACATGGGCTTAAACATTAATTGAAAATTAAAACATGCCATCGTCATCTGCATATCCCTAAGCAAGCAAACTAATTAGTGTCTACTTAGATTGCACAGCTTTCTTCCCTGCGGCACGCCACTAAGCTCCCCCCCCCCCCCCCCCCAACAAACCCCAACCCCCCAAAGTTTCGCTGGATTACCTCCGGGTTTGGTGCGGCAACGAAAATCGGTTCGCTCGGAAAAACATTTTCCTCGCACCAGGTCAGTCGAGTCCTCGCCGCGATGTCCACCTTAATAAGCTGGAAAATTGAACCGTTGTTTACAGCGCACTCATGCGGTAGGTATTGTCAAGCGACGTACAACTGAAAGTCGAGACTGCACTACATTCAAGTCGAGTTCACGCAATCTTCGCTTTTCTTTTTTTATGTTTTATGGATTCTGGTTTTGCTTCCCGAATTCATATAAAATCTTATTTGCCATTGCGTTACGGTGCGGGTAAAGTCATTTTTGCAAATTGAATTGTTTGAAAATATTTTTGTCATGCATTTAGTGGCTTTTCACCAATTTTATATTTTATTTTCGGGAATAAAACCCTATTGTTCATCAAATTCCTTGCTACATTCATACATGAATAAATTTTTTATTAGAAGCATGGTTGTAGTATGCTCTTAGTGACAAAAAATTGTCTGAATTATTTATAAATGGCGGTTCTATTAAAACATAGACTCATCCATTCAATGAATGCACTTTGGTTTTACATGAAAATGAAAACTATGATGTTTACCACATATGTGCGTTTTAAAAATGCCTGGACGCTTGAAAACGCTGAAAATGCTCATATCCCTCATATGAAACTCATATCACATAACCTATATCACCCTTCTGCTCATTAAAGTTTGCCTATTTGTTCCATTAAGAGATTTCTCCCTTCTCCCCCCGCAAAACAGAAAAGGCACTCTAACCACCCACTCACCGTGCCAGGGTTTTCCATGTCAACGTCCGAGGAGATCGCATAGAAATACCGATACTTCTTCCCCAGGTGCAGCTCGTAGTTGATACGAGGTGTTTCGCATCCCAAGTCACAGAGCAGTTCGGGGGTGACCAGTACTTGTCCGTTAGGCAGCAGCGTAGCCGACGCAAGGGTGGAGGTCAGGGTGACCAGGTTGCCGTCATGAGAGGGTGGGGACGCAAGGGGTAGCACGAAACGCAGGGGTCGACCTCGAAACATACGGGCGTAGTCAGGATTTCGTTGAGCTCCCTGCGACAAGAATGTTTTCTATATGATCGTTTAATTAAGAATTCTTGCGATATGGCGATGTAGGTTTTTACTTATTATGGAACTAGGCATCATGAAAAGAATACTTTTATGACAAGCGGTGCTTTTTACTGTAAAAATAGAGTAGATCATTTGAGTAAATGAATTGAATCGGTCAGCTAGGTCTCTTCAAGTAATGCACATTTGTATTTAAAACTTAAAAATAGGGATTTAAGCATGTTGCATATATCTTATATCTTTGAAGACTTGCAAAATCTTACAAAAAAATTGAGAATTGATGTCTTGTTTTTTCACTAAAGCAAAATGACACTGATTAGTAAAACAATTAATTATATTGGACAGGTGCCACAAATTTTACATAAATATTACCATGCAAATTTAGTTTTCTGTGGCTTATTTGCGTTCAATTAGCCCTTACTGACCTTTAGGGAGTCAATGTACATGCAGTCCAGCATCGCCGCATCCTTATAACAGCAGATGTCAATCACGAGATGGTCGCTCTCCTCGTATTGATTGATTATGTGGAGGTAGAAAAACGCCTCCGAATGGAAAGTCTTGAAAAGCGTCCCGTCCTCGCGTTTCAGAAGATGAATAAGTGTCTGGAATCGAATCCCGTTGAACACATTGTTATTATTACGTCGGAACCCCGCTGGGTGCTCTCTCATGGTTCCCGCGACTTATCCTTCCTGTTGCATAACTCAATTTTCATGAAGACGACTTGCGTTAAGCATGACGGCTGAGGCACTCAAACGTAACGGAAATCGAGTTTAGAAGTTGAAGTGGGGAAATGATTGGATTGTCTATTATTATTCAAAGTTAGAAACTTCGTTTTCGTCGCGCTTATGTTCCACGCAGAATTTTGCTGTACAAATGTGTGTACAGTCTGGCCCGTGAGAGAAGATACCAGCACAAGAACTGTCCCCTGCATTGCTACAGTCTAGCCCATGAGAGAAGATACCAGCACAAGGACTGTCCCCTGCATTGCTACAGTCTGGCCCGTGAGAGAAGACACCAGCACAAGGACTGTCCTCTACATTGCTACAGTCTAGCTCGTGAGAGAAGATACCAGCACAAGGACTGTCCCCTACATTACTTCAGTCTAGCCCTTGAGAGAAGTTACCAGCACAAGGACTGTCCCCTGCATTGCTACAGTCTAGTCAGTGAGAGAAGATATCAGCACAAGGACTGTCCCTAGCATTGCTACAGTCTAGCCCGTGAGAGAAGATACCAGCACAAGCACTGTCCCCTGCATTACCCGTGAGAGAAGATACCAGCACAAGAACTGTCCCCAGCATTGCTACAGTCTAGCCCATGAGAAAAGATACCAGCACAAGAACTGTCCCCTGCATTGCTACAGTCTAGCCCGTGAGAGAAGATACCAGCACAAGGACTGTCCCCAGCATTGCTACAGTCTAGCCCGTGAGAGAAGATACCAGCACAAGGACTGTCCCCTGCATTGCTACAGTCTAGCCCGTGAGAGAAGATACCAGCACAAGGACTGTCCCCAGCATTAGTACAGTCTAGCCAGTGAGAGAAGATACCAGCACAAGGTCTGTCCCCTGCATTGCTACAGTCTAGCCCGTGAGAGAAGATACCAGCACAAGGACTGTCCCCTGCATTGCTACAGTCTAGCCCGTGAGAGAAGATACCAGCACAAGGACTGTCCCCTGCATTGCTACAGTCTAGCCCGTGAGAGAAGATACCAGCACAAGGACTGCCTCCAAGCATTGCTACCAACTCATTAATTCTTCTTCAGTTATGATTTCAGTGGCTAGGTTTTCAAAATACTTTAAACATCTGCAAAATAATTCTCAAGATTGTTAAAATTGGTAGAAAAATTCAGAAAATTGCTCCAAATACAAAATATCTTCATACGACAATAGCTGTAGAGCAAAATAAAAATAGGTTACACTTTATTTACAGGCACACTAGCTAAGATTCTAGAGAACAATGAAATGAGAACCAATTTTCTTTTCTGGTAATTCTTCGAACTATACACACGGATAAAAGTTTGCACAAATCCTTGATCTACAGAGATGTTCTCTGGTGAAACCCATCAAGATGTCGCTCAATTTCTCGCACAGTTAGACAACCCGACGTGTTGACTTCCTTTGGAAAGCCACTTGACCGTTCTGGCACTTATATCACATTCTTGTTTACTCCACCAAGAAAGTGATGGTTGATGGATCGATGGATCGATGGATCGATGGATTGTGATCGTGCTTCTCATATCAAACTACGGCCTGTCATTCAAACAAGTCAAATCAACATGAGCAGCAAACGATGGAAAAAAGTGACTTTTGCGAGGTTTCCAATGAGTAGGGTCGCATTTCTTTTTTCACTAAAGATTTTCAACCAGTTTCATATTGTCAGTGAGGATAGGAGATATGTGGCATTCATTTGTCATCGTTTCGTTCAAATGGAGAGACAACATGCTGATCTAATATTTATTCAAATCAATCAACAATGATTTACAATAAATATCGTTGATTGATTATTTAGGTTTAACGACGCACTGTTTTGACATCTGGTCATGTGGCACTGGTCTAATGGCGTCGGTGAATGAGTGGATGATGATGAGGATAAACCTAGCCTAGAAGGGAGTTAGGAAAACCTGATACCGGCTCGTAGCCTACTCCTGTCGAGGAGCACCAAGGGGACCACCGGCTTAACGTCCCTTCCGAAGGACGGTACAACGCGAACAACAGGATTCCTCCACAAATCCATGCTGTCGAGAGGTTGATAAGCAAGGCGAGTGAAGTTGCTGTACTAACTTTCATCACTCCAACCTCTCTCCCGAACAGAACTGGTCATGTGTATGATTAAAAATTGTTTTTGACTTTACTAATACATAAATCTCAAAATTGTATTACGGTGTATTGACTAAAACAGTTCGGTAATTTTTGTTGCCATTAGACCAAAATGTGCATTAACGCTGTAAACACAATCACGATTCAAAGCTTAGGCTTTTTTCTCCATCAAGAGTGAAATGTCAACTTGATTAGGTAAAAAGCATAAAACGTGACCCGTCCGGATTTTTTTTTTAAACAAATATTAAAAAATCCCAGTTGTAAATAGTTTTTCTTTACCAACCAAGTTTCAGACTCACGGGCTTGTCTTTGTACCAACGCAGCGACGCGGCCATCGGGTCGTTCCTCAGCTGACTCTTGAGCATGTGGGGTACGGACACCGACAACGGCTGCTCGACCACCACAAAGAAGTTATCGGTAATGCCGAACGTGTGCATGTAGGCCGGGTGCAGAGGCCATCGAGCCCGCACGGAGCCCAAGACTCGCGCCTGCTCGAAGGGGCTAATACGCTTGCCACCTGAAGGGAGACATGTCAAGGGGTGTTTGATTTAGGACAGCTGGGACACCATCTAGAGTGCGATGAGGTTATTATATGAGCGTAGCGAACTAAGCGAATACTCTGATTAACTACCCGGAAAAAAGAAATATTTTTGCATGTATGATTGTTTTCTATATACCAGTCGAATGGTTCTGGAGCTATGTAGATGATATTTACAGAGCACTTTGACAATTTCTTATACATGCTTCGTTTTTTATAGCAATTGGCCAGAAAATCACCTGACAGAGCTTCTCAATTCTGCTATCTTATGTTACCACAGGTATATCATGGTCTAGCGTAGGAGGTTCAATGGTAGATTCAACTTTTGGTAGCAATGGAGATGCTGAGATCGCCTGACAGAGCTTCTCAATTCTGCTATCTTGTGTTACCACACGTATATCATGGTCTAGCGTAGTAGGTTCAATGGTAGATTCAACGTTTGATAGCCATGGAGATGCTGAGATCGCCTGATGGAGCTTCTCAATTCTGCTATCTTATGTTACCACAGGTATATCATGGTCTAGCGTAGGAGGTTCAATGGTAGATTCAACTTTTGGTAGCCATGAAGATGCTGAGATCGCCTGACAGAGCTTCTCAATTCTGCTATCTTGTGTTACCACACGTATATCATGGTCTAGCGTAGTAGGTTCAATGGTAGATTCAACGTTTGATAGCCATGGAGATGCTGAGATCGCCTGATGGAGCTTCTCAATTCTGCTATCTTATGTTACCACAGGTATATCATGGTCTAGCGTAGGAGGTTCAATGGTAGATTCAACTTTTGGTAGCCATGAAGATGCTGAGATCGCCTGACAGAGCTTCTCAATTCTGCTATCTTGTGTTACCACAGGTATATCATGGTCTAGCGTAGGAGGTTCAATGGTAGATTCAACGTTTGGTAGCCATGGAGATGCTGAGATCGCCTGACAGAGCTTCTCAATTCTGCTATCTTATGTTACCACAGGTATATCATGGTTCAGCGTAGGAGGTTCAATGGTAGATTCAACATTTGGTAGCCATGGAGATGCTGAGATCGCCTGACAGAGCTTCTCAATTCTGCTATCTTATGTTACCACGGGTATATCATGGCCTAGCATAGGAGGTTCAATGGTAGATTCAACATTTGGTAGTCATGGAGATGCTGAGATCGCCTGACAGAGCTTCTCAATTCTGCTATCTTATGTTACTACGGGTAAAGAACACACTCATGTTAATTGAAAACTTACTTTTAACCCAGAGCAAAGAGACCTCCCGTGAATAAGAAAAACAGCTCGTTGGTCTGCCATCAAAACATTTCCCCTGAGTTACGAAGTCTGGAAAAGTCCGAGTTGTTACTTTATTTTTTAAATGTTTGTAAGAATGTTTGTAAGAATGTTTGTATGATGAACTGCATCTCTACGTTATGGAATCGGCAAGTACATTCAGTTTGAAACTTTTAGCTTCCCCTCCCCCAGCGATGTCCAAAACAAAAAAGCACTGGCTGGAAATCCTGCACCTCGATCACTAACTTCAGTCTCACACTGTTAGATTATTGTTGAAGTCGCAGGACATTCAGGAACTGAGGAGAAAGAAGGATCAATTACATGCTGGGCAATACTGCCGAGGTGCAGAGGTACCTTCGAATGTGTACTTTATTCTTGTGGAGTTCGAGTTTCGAATTAGTTTTGAAACTATATGTGACGACCAGAGAGATTTTCGTGGAGTTATAGCATCTGATTACAGTTTAAAATTATTAAATGCATTCAGTCAAGAATTCGAAAAATTCTGTGTTGGTGTAGCTTACGAAAAATCTGTTGAATGATATTGTAATGTGTAAATGTGTACCAATAAAATTAATTAAGCAATTTATTCAAGTTTTTTTTCTTCAATTTCTTTGCTCGGTCTGCCCTATATGCAAGCTGAAAGCTGGAAGCTTACCAGTTACCGTGTATGAAAAATAGTGGTAAAAGAAGATGATGATATTTTTATAAAGATTCTTGTTCTTGGCAATTTGGTGGTGGAAATCCTGGTTGTTCTCCTACAATCCTGGGTCACAGGTAAAGATTCAAATGTCTGTGACATCCACCTCCAATAACAATCAGACCTCGTGAGTATCGAGTTAATTATTTATCCCAATACACGGTAAATAGATTATAAAAAGATGAACTCGAGTAAGAAAATAGCAATCGATGTTGAAAATAATGTTGACAATGCATTACCTGCTAGTGCCGGTGGTGGGAACTTGATGATTGAGTAACTGGGTCCAGTGGCGGAAATTGAGGTGCCCATGTTGAAGACGGTGCCGTCGGTCATCACGTGTGGATGTGATGTGTGGTTAACAATGCCCACGTGGTCGCTCACTTTCACCTGTAGGAGAGAGGTAGCAATAGAAAAACGCAAAAATAATGGTTGCAAAAAGATTTTCTATAAAAATAAACTACACTTGACTATTAAAAAATATATATATAGGTATTTCTTAAAAACACGTTTTTAAGATGACTAAAATGTAAAAAATAATATTTTCTAGCCACATATAAATTCCTAGCACCATACAGAATACTTGTCCAATAAAAACGAAAAACATGTGGCGTATGTAAAATATTTTATGCGGCTAACCACGTTTTTCTTTGTAAATCTTAGTAATGATTGAAATAAACAATGAATTATTAAATTTGTCAAAACTCTCACCCGTTCCAAGGTCTGCAGAGTTTTGGGATCGATCCTGTGAATGACCGGCGCCTCCGTGAATGTGTAGAACTCGTCACCGAACGGGTAAACAGAGATCATAGCGTTGTCCGACATCGCCTCCCCTGGGTGGAACAAAGCGGCGACCCTGCGGCGAGGTAAACGCTTCCACACATCAATCAAACTGTCACAGATTCAATTGCGAAGGAGGGTCTTGAAGTGAAATTGATGCAAGATTTTTTTGATTTTTTTTCTATTTTTATTCAGCTATGGTATTATGCTGTGTTTAACTTGGATGATCTCACAAGGACCGGTGTTTCCAAAACGCCAAACCGTTCGGTGGTCATCCATCCAATACCTGACCCAGTGCAGTGTTGCTTAACTTCGGTGTTATCACGAGGGCCGGTGTTCTTAAAACGCCAATCCGTTCGGTGGTTACCCATCCAATACCTGACCCAGTGCAGTGTTGCTTAACTTCGGTGATCTCACGAGGGCCGGTGTTTCCAACACTCCAGATTCAATCTGGACTCAAGGGATGAATTAAAAAGGTAGCTCACCGCTGGAAGATCGACTGGCAGGGGTCGGGAACTGCTTTTGTCCCAAACTCAGTGACCACGATGCGCTGGGCAGCCTGGTTCCGTTTGTACGTCTCCGAGCGGAGGAACCGATTCTGATAGGTCACTTTCCCGTTGTGGATCGCAAACCTGCAACCAATCGGCCCTTGTTTCAACGACGACAACAGCTATTTGAAGGCAAATCAATCCTAAAACCCCTCTAGCATTGATTGATTGATTATTGGGGTTTAACCACGCACTGTTTTGACGAGAAGCCTTGCGGCACTGGTCTAATGGAGTAGGTAAAGGAGTGGATTATTGTGATGATGAACCTAACTTAGCCTAGAAGGGTGGAGGGGAAACCCGGTGCCGCCACGTAGCCTACTCCTATCGAAGAGCACCAAGGGGACCACCGGCTTAACGTCCCTTCCGAAGGACGGTACAACGCGAACAACAGGATTCCTCCGCAAATACATGCTGTCGAGAGGATGATAAGCAAGGCGAATGAAGTTCCTGTACTAAATTTCATTCTTCCAACCTCTCTCCCGAACAGAACTAGTCATGTGTATGATGGTCATCTATCCAATACCTGACCCGGCGCCGTGTTGCTTAACTTCGTGATCTCATAAGAACTGGTGTTTCTAACACACCAAACCGTTCGGTGGTCAAACTTCAAAGTATTTGCACGTCCATTTTTGGGGCTTACCGAACCAGATCAATAAAGCTGGAAACGTCAGCAACGTTGTAAGCGGCGTGTGTGATAACTGTCAATATTTTCCACAGCCTTCGTGGATAGTTACTTAATTGCTGTTATCGTAAATACCAGTTATCACAAATACAGATGATTTTAAAGATGTTGAGGAACGCGAGTCCACCAGGCAAGAAAATCAGCAGCAGACGATCAACTTTGGTAAGGAAAACATTTTGTAAACCACCGGCTTTGCAAACTAAGGAAATGACAAGAAATTATACAGCTAATTCAAATCAAATCCCAACGCGATCTGAATCCCTATTCTGTAACGGTTTTTTCCAGCGGGGTTTATGAAATGAAATGATTTCATTTGTTCCATTTTTAAAGTTGGTGATCGTTTCTATTTCATCTCATTCCATTCCATTCCACTGGAATAAAGTTTCAGAACAGGTAATTCTAGGTTTATTATCGTTCGATTACATAGCTGTTTTACCTGTGCAGGAGTGCCGAGCTGTCGAAGAGGTGGTCAAAAGACATGTCGCCGACCTCTAAGCTGCCTGGACCGTTTCTCAGAAGACTTCCTGACAGCCACGCGGGAATCGACCCTTCAAGGAATAGGTACATTGCATTTTATAATACCTATTCAGGAAAAGAAAAATTGGAAAAAAAAACTGTACGTGTGGCAAGCGCCAGAGTTTATGTTTAAAGGCTCATTCACAACCAACTTTAACTTTAACTTAAACTTTAACTCGAACTTAAACTTATCAATAGAGTTCACAACCAAAATTTTAAGTCAAGGAATTTTACATCAGCTGTTTATGACTACATTGTTGTTTCATAAATTGTTGATGACAGTATCACTACAAAGTGTTTCATTCCTTCGATATCTTCGTTTTAAAAACCCTTTACTGAAGATGAGTGACACAATCGAACTTGCTTTGATTGACTACACATATAAGTACATGTATGTATATTAATGTAACGTATATGTAAATCATTTTTATCTCGATATTTATTTTATTATAATTTAGTTCAAAACGAATGACAATAACTGCTCCACTCTTGAACGAATGAACAAAATTAAAAATATTTGATCAGTAAATTTTGCTTAAATTACGCTTAGCTTTGTGTCTGAATCTTACTTTTGGGTTTGAGATTTAGGGGTTCGTTTCGAGTAAAAGAAAATAAATATGATTATGTCTCAGTAATTTCTCGCTGTCTTTCAACAATTTAACCTCAAAAATCTAAATAGATACATCGATATTTTGAATCGCAGTTAACTCATTTTAGAGTTTTGTTGAGAAATAATTGCCGGCTCGTTTGCTCAGCAGAAAGTTTAACATTACCAAGCACTGACTTAGTGACTATCAATAAGACCTGTGAACTCACCGACAACGTGACCCTGCTGTGGATCGACCACCTCCTGCCGACAGGATCGCAGCCAGATCGTAACGTCGCAGTTCGGGTACAGATCCTGACCGGCATCCAGTCTTCTCGTAGCCTCGTCATCGTTACCACACGTTTCCACTTCCTTGACGGTCCCAGGTTCGGTCCCAGGTTCGATCCCAGGCTCGGTCGACATATCTGAAATAGAATCGATTGCTGGTCATGGAGAGGTGTACTTTGTCACATTACGTTGATTGAACGGAACTTTTATGTCATTGCTTTTCTTGGGGAGACCAAACAGATGATCTGAATTAAGACAGATAATTTATGCTGTAGCGTCGTTCACTTATTTTGAGTTGCATTGTAGATGAGCCAAAGTTTCTACTCTCCTTCATTGCTTTACCTTTTCTTTTAAGAAAAATCAAATTCTAAATAAATTGGCAAGGTGCCGTTCTATGTCTTAACTTTCATGCGAATTTTGTTTTTATTTTTTAGAAAAAAAAATTAAAGAAAATACAAAAATGTGTAAATTTTTTTGTTCAATTCTTTCCAAATCTTTTTTTCTTTGAAGAAAGAAATTTAACTGGAAAATACGACGACCTCGTTCCAGTTCTCGTTCATTTTTTACTCGCATTTTGGGGACAATGTTCTGTAAAAATTCTCACATTTTGATTAACGAACATAATTAATTATCAGTTTTTCAATTAATTGTTTTTTTAAAAAACAATTTAAAAAATAAGAAACGCAGTAGAGAAATGGGATATCAAAGTCAATTGATCTTTTCAAAGTGCAGTGTCTATTATACTATTATTATTATTATCGGCGTGCCTGGTGCAAGCGCAGTGTCCAAATAAGTGCGAGTGCTCTGCAGACGGACTGAAAATCCGATGCAACAACGAAAACCTTGTCTTATTACCTCAAGGGCCATTCCACAGAAAACTTCAAATAAGGGATCTTTCATTTAATCGAATCGGCATTCTGAAGCCATCCATTTTTGCCGACCGCCAGATCTATTCTCTTGTGAATCTGACAATGTCAAACAACACTATTACAGTTCTTGATGAACCGTTCCGTGGATTATCAGCTTTAACATACCTTGACTTATTACATAGACAAATCCAAAGCAACAATCTTCGACGACGTTCAACATCTGAAGACACTGGTTCTCCATCACAATCCATACCCTGGAACTTGCCGAAACTGGGTATGATCTACCTGAACTAACTGACTTGATTTTAAACAATTGCAGGATTAAAACCATACCTTTAGCATATTTTAAGAAGCTGAAATCACTTGAAAATGTTTATCTAAGTGAACATTTTATAGAACATTTTGATTCAAAAGTTTTGTTACGTGATTTGAAAAATCTTAAAACAATTGATTTGCGCTCAAATTGGCTTCATCATCTTGGTGAAGTGGTCGATCACCTGCCAGCCAGTATCAAAGATTTCAAGATATTTTCCAATCCATGGTCATGCAGTTGCGACATAAAAGAAGCATTTGCACTTTACGAGACGGGCAATTATGAAATCACTCCGCTAGTATGTTCGTCACCAGAAGATCTTAAGAATCTCAGTCTCACGGCAGAATTAATTAAGCTCATCACATGCACAACCACAACAGAAGAAACTACGAGTGCCTCTACGACAGTGGTGACCACTGCTCAAGACGTTCGGGAACAAAGCGACCAAAGCCGAGTCAGTGACATCGAGACAATTTCAAACATATCGAATTCAGAGAAAAGTGGAAGAATAATAACATCTCAAGATGATGAATTGTCTCGTCAAGTACTTGATAAGAAAGCCGATTACACATCAGTCGCTAGTGCTGGGTGGTTAGATAACTGGATGATCTACAGTGCAATAGTTTTAGTTGTTACAACATCATATAGTTGTTTTCTTTGTTAAATACCAAGCGACGAATCACATGGAACGCAATGGAAATGAATTGGCAAGGAATAATGCTGATTTTGAGATGAGTCTTGATGGATACTGTACTGTTGGTACCGTCTAATGAAGTTGCATACCTCCGATTATTAGATTTTTGTGCACTAGATTAACTCACTTAAAATAGTTATCATTGTCTTTCAGAATCCAAGGGTTGCATAGCAGAAGCAGAAGCAACATGGCAGAATGGGTTGCCTAACTAATAACACGTGACGTACTATAGTAGGGGAGGAGAATATTAAGCCCGTCCCAAAAACATCGGTCGCTAGTTGAGGCGCATTATACACGGCTGCAGTTTCCACAGCCGCACAATCCCAAGACACTTGGGGAGGGAGGGCATAAAGTGCGCCTCTGTTTTCTGCGCCTCAACGTGTGTTTTGTGCGGCTCTGTTTTGTGCGGCCCTGCGAACTGCTCCCCAAGTGACTTGGGATTGTGCGGCTGTGGAAACTGCAGCCGTGTATACTGCGCCCCAACTAGCGACCGATGTTTTTGAGACGGGCCTAATATTCTCCTCCCCCACCATGGTACGTCACGTGTTGTTAGTTAGGCAATCCATTCAACTTTAACGTCTTGCTGGGAAGTGTTAACAAGGCGTTTGCAATAAAAGCTATCAAGTGACAGATTGACGACGCATTGACGCGACTTAGGGAACAGATTGACGACGCATTGACGCGACTTAGGGAACAGATTGACGACGCATTGACGCGACTTAGGGAACAGATTGGAGCAGTTTGCAGGGCCGCACAAAACAGAGCCGCACAAAACACACGTTGAGGCGCAGAAAACAGAGGCCCACTTTATGCCCTCCCGTTTTTTTTTATTCAGCATGCAAATATCCTATTTAAATGGGTGTTTTCAAAACTTGTGCTAAGGTTAGAGAAAGTAGACATGAGTCTAAAAACCATAGTCAGTTTTGTTAACTCACAAAAGCATTTACATTTCACTGTATCTAAGTATGAGTTAAGAAAAATAGCAAACATACATTCAATCCTCTCATGACACGGACTCGACGGCGTCCCCCTCCCAGAGATCGGCCACCTCCCGATGCCGTCAACAAAAGGACTTGCTCGTCCACTAGCGCAAGGCGTTTGAAAGAGGGGCGTTAAGTACCCACTCGGCGTGATTCGACCGTTACATGGGAAGAATTCCATCGGGGTAACGCGTCCGTACTCCCCGAACTCTTCGTGCTCACTCCCTTGATTACATCTTTCACATTCCGACAACATTTCCTGTGACCCAACGTTCGTATCTTCTGGGTCGAAATTAAATTGGAGATATTCAACGTCTGCAGTTGCTGAGTAGCCTTCCATTTCTGACAAGATTTTCGTTTAGATTTTGTGAGGAAAACGTGTCTGAATATTGTACGTTATTATCACCATTATTTACTTGATTGATCTCTTGAGAAAAGAGTTTAAGAAAATCGGTGAGTTTGATGCCCGTTTTAACTTGAAACTACAACGCGTTCCCTAAATGCAACTTCTTCCCGCTCTTACTCCTGGAAACTTACTGAGCAACGCCAGGTAAACCCATATATAAACACTAAACTAAGGGAAGACCTAGAAGTGCATTGGATATCGATATTCTAGTGAAAACACACTGAAGGTCGTTTGAAATCGTAGTCAATGCAGAGATCAATATTTCCCTCGATTAGATGTGTGTATGCTTTTTAAAGGACCTACTTTGTTTCATAACCTAAACTAAATTGTTCTCTTTGATGAATATATTAATATTTATGGAGGTCAGCAATAAATACAGACATATTACTCTATTAACTTTACTTTTAGAATGGCTTTTTTTGTTGTCAATAAATAATATATTTGCCGTTTTGTTTGACCACAATCAGAACACGAGTCAATATTTCTCGCTTGTGTTGAATATGAGAAACCAAACAAGTTGTGACCCCTGATGGAGTGATTTAAAAACTGCAACTCTTGCATCAGGATCTTTTGTTGCCGTCCGTGTTCTTTAAACCTCTTCGAATTCTAAGTTTTGACGGACATTTCTTTCACTTTGCGTTACATCAAAAACTGTGTTAAAAGCTACCCGTATTCTGCTCCCGTGCTCTTGAGCTTCTTCAAATAATTCTCCCAAACAAGGTAAGAAATAAGAAGAGATTTCAAGATGAGCGCAGCGAGCGAATGCTACATTTTACTATGTAAAAAAAAGGTTTTGTTTGTTTTCTCTCTACTGGCCAAATGGTTGGACCGATTTAAATGAAATTAGCATTAAACTTTTGAAATCTTTAAACTTGGAACTGCGTCGATTTTTAGATAAATCTGTGAGATAATTTTGTTTAAAATCAAGATTATACAAATAAAAAAATCCAGACGCCTTGTTAAATTATCATAGTTTTCGGTGTTTTCAAATGGATTTGAAAGAGCTTGTGGTGGGTCACCGAACGGCATGAGGGGCAAGTCCTTTTCAAATAAAACAAAATAAATAAAAGACAAGATGGAAAACGTGAAGCCCTAGTTTATCGACTTATGAGGCACGCGACACCAAAGAGTTATGAAACGTCCGAGAAAGCATCTCTTAAACGAGGTACAAATATTTAAAACTAAAATAAGAACAAACTAAATATCTTCTAGTGCTGAGATTTTCATCTCCAAATACTTACACTTTCTTGAGAGCGTGTAGCGCGCCATCTGGTCGAGTCTGTAGCAGCAAAGAGTTTTGTATTCTACCCGCCTGTCCCAACATTTTCCTTTTCGATGGAGGTCAGCCTTCCACCTTTCCCTGGCGCAGATCAATATCCTGCATACAAAGCACGCTCTTTCGCATTTCGATCCGTTGCATAATCTCTGTTTAAGAAATCCGCTACATAATCTGTCCTCTTCCTCAGTAAAAGCGACCATTTTTAACAATCCTTTAGTTACATTCTCTTTGCATAGTTTGCTTCGGTCCAAATATGTCAGTGTTTTGAACTTCAATCATCGCTGTAGTTCAAAGGCCGAAAATTGTGAAAATGGACATACGGTATGATGGTTTTTAGACTCATGTCTACTAGATTTATCCTTAGCAAAAAAATTAGTAGCCCTTTACTTGGCATTCAAAACCCAGTTCAAATAGTTTTTCTTAATGAGCATACGGTTTTTTAGCACAGAGGGGATAATTTAGTTACCCTCCTTAGCAGGAGACCAAAACTAAAGCGAGGCTAGGTAACTGGCAAAGGAGTTGGTGTCGCAGAACGATTAAACAATATCGCGCGACTTACGAGGATACAGATTTCAATCTTCTGTCTCCAAGATCAACATCAGAAAGATAAAAGAAAAGAAAAATTCTATGTTTGTACCTTCTTTTGTCGCCGGCCAGCGAGTATTTTTTGTAGCACACAATTACAACAGTTTTTGCCTAATTTCACTGTTGCTTTCCTCTTTCCCGGCCAATAACGCTTCGCTAAAGTTGCATAGGTGGCAGGGCCCGAAGGTGAATTAGTGGGCCCAAAAAAAGACTGGATATCTGTCAAAATATAGTTTAAGGATATGACTGCCGTTTACAACTAGCAAAACTAACAAAATTCTACTGGAAAAAATATTCTTTAATCATACCGTTGTCCTGTTGCACTGATCCGCATACATTTTATGCCTTTCCAGAAGAAAATAACGACTTACCACTCCTCACTACTATATCAAGATTGATATCTTGAAATGAAGGTTTGGTCTTGTTTGTAATTGATAGCCAACATTGTTTGTTGTATTGTTTTCTCGCAGCTAACTGAAATTTTGCCAACATGCTGTCATAAAAACCAAATCAACAATTAAAATTCACCATTCGCGTTTTTTTGTATCGGAATTTCTTCAACGACTCTAGCAGTTGTGTCAAGACCGTGACTTCTGCGAGTGTCGACACCGAGATCGAGTCTGGGTCTCGCTTCGTCGACGCGCTCGTCGAGGTGGACGTCGATTTTTGGCGACATACTTTTGCTTGTAATTTTCGGTTGAACAAAAACTCGTTCAGTTTCGAAATTGATCTGTTTGATGTCTTCATGGTGTTTTTCATAATATATTAATAACATTTACGGTTGAAGTTTCACTTTTTTTAATCATTTTTTCAAGGTAATGCAAGATTGCATTAAATTGTGTGCCCTACCAGGGACTCGAAACCCGATCTTCACTTGCCGCTGGTGTTACTCGTACTATCTGAGCTAATTGGACGTGGTCTTTTGAGAGGCTTTTGGTGCATTTGATAAAAATCACTGATCTCCAAGGAGTAGAATCGATTTTTTAGAGGTTACTAGTTTTCTTAATAATGCAAAAAAACTATCCACCTATCTTTAATTTATATTTATTTTATCAGCCACAATGATTTCTTAACTAAGAAGACTTGAAGCCAAGGACCTCGTGAAATTCTTCTCCTCACTTCTTCCCATTGTTGATGAAAGGCAGCTGCCGGGATATTCGGCCATGTGCACAGGTTGTCGCCAACTCGCTCGTGACATAATTCCGGTCCCAATCCAACTAATAATTTTGTGCCAACTTGATCAGCTGGATCTAATCGTTTTCCTCGTCATCTTTGGTCGTTATGGTGCCGTCACCACCTCCCAGCTCTCTCTGAATTTCTGCAGAAGATTTTCCCTTCGTTTCAGGAACGATACAGAAAACAAAAACTGTTCCTAGCGCAGAAATAACGCTGAAGATCCAGAACGTCGTGTGTAAGCCGAAGGCGTTTACCAAATCGCTGAAGAACTTTGTGACAACGAAAACTATCAGCCAGTTTGTTATACAAGCCAAAGAGGATGCGAATCCCTTGATTTGTGGAGCAAAGATCTCCCCCATCATCATCCAAGCAATCGGCCCAAAACCCAGTGAATATGCTATGATGTAAACAAAAGTAGCCAAAAGCGGCAGCCAACCAATGCTCGTAACTTCTTGTCCGTCGTTCTTCAAATAAAAGAAAACCCCGATGATCATCGTGCAAACAGCCATGACCGATGAGGACATGAGTAACAACACCCTACGACCAACTCGGTCCACGATCAGAGACGAAACGAACGTGGCTACGACTTGTATGGCTCCGAACATGATCGCCGCATAGTCTGGCTCGATGTTGCTGCCGGCAGCCTTAAAAATATCAGCAGTGTAGAAAGTAACTGCGTTGACTCCGCTTAGTTGCTGGAAGGACATCAAACCGAACGCAATCAACAGCCCCTTCTTGGCCGCCTTCGAGCGGAACGCGTCTTTGAACGACAATTTGTTTCGCGCGGCTTGTTCGACTTCGCGTGCCAACATCTGCAATTCCTGTGTCACGTCGTATTTTTTGCCGCGGAAGTATTGTAGCGACTTGAGAGCCTCGGAACGCTGGCCATTTTGGAGGCGGTAAAGCGGCGTTTCGGGCATCATGATGAAAATGGCCCCGAAGACCAATGGAACGAGCAGACAGATGAGAGAGAGCCGCCAGACGGATACAAAAGCACCGACAATGTAGGCGAAGAGGACACCGACTGTGACCATCAGTTGGTAGTAGCCGCCGAGAGATCCTCGGATTGAGTCTTCGGCAATCTCCGACGTGTAGACAGGAGCCGCGACGCTGAAGGCCCCGCCGGCCATGCCCGTGATGAAGCGACCGGCGTAGTACATTTCCACCTGCGGAGAAGATTGAAGCACACATTGGCAAAATCGAGCGGTTTTTTAATGAGTGTTTTAATGCATATAATTGTTGTGTGCCCCTTCAAAAAATCGTGCGAGGTTCGAAATAACCGAGCTACAAGCGTTCCAAAAACGTAGGTTGTTTTTGGATCTAGAGTCCTCATCGTTAAAAATAAACATAAAACATAACATAAAGAAACATAACACATAACTCTGAAACGCAAAAGGACGTTTCACTTTAAAAAGGACGAAAACTCACATTCTGAGCCCATGTAATCAACGCCCAGCCCACCGTGAACGGCGGTACGAGCAGCAACATCGACTTCTTGCGCCCGATCTTATCGATGAGCCAGCCGACGGGAATGGCGACGGCGGCAGCACCTAACGCCATTGCGGATCCGATCCACGACATCTGGCTGGTGGTGACCGGGAAGCCGGATTCACCGTCCATGCTGTTGTTGGTCATAGGGTCCACGACCACGAGGTGGGCGGTCGCGGGGCTTGTCCATGATAAGACGGTACCTGCGAGCAGAGCACGGAGATAAGTCGCTGGTCTTTGACTCTTCTAGGGAATTTTAGCGAATGACTACTGAGCATGCCTGGGTAAGAAACAAAATTTCATAAGATTACATTTTTGCTTAGACTGAAATTACGACGCATTCCTATCCACGACAATGGCATTGGACAGCAGGAATACAAACTCCCACTATGCTCAGTTCAAACTTTGAGCACTGCAACGCCACTCAATTAGATGAACACACTTTTTAAACTAGTTTTTACTTCATTTGTCAACAACTATAATTAAATAGTTCGCACCATGTTATGTTCTCCATGATAAACTCTACAATAATTGTACCAATCATGTGGCAAGGCAAAACAAATGGCTGGACCACATCTCAACTACTAATATTCCATTACTACTATTATTATTTACTTAATTCCATTACAAATTGACAAAAGAATGTTAGGCGTCAAAACATTGCGTAGATCACTGACATTCATATGATCCTTACTCTCATAATAAAAACTGATATCTGACCACTGATTTCGTTTGAATTTAATGTCGGACTTCACCTGACAGATGAAAAAAAACAGTCCGCCATGTTGGTTTCAATAAGTCAAGTAGCGCCATCTACCCGTACGTATCCTAGTTATCGGTTGCACATTTTTTCCAAGCTCGCGCCTCTTCGAAATTTGACTTTATTTATTTTTAAAAAATGTAGGAATGTTTAAACAAAAATAACTGGCAGGTAACTGACAAATCATAAAATAAATAAATCTCGCCTTTTACCTACCTATTGCAAAGGCTCCTAGGGTTGCCGACAGTGCGGCCGCGTACTGAGGGAGTTGTTTCGCTTTCTGCTTTTTGTCATCTTTCACGGGGACATCAGTGCTGAAGCCGAGCTTGTTCCCTTCCATCATCTCCTCGGGTGTTGGAGGAGATTCCTCGGACTCTAGCCAAAACACAACACTTAAATTAACCACAGTTTAGTTTCTGTTAAACAGTCAGGAAGCAATATTTCAACAGTGGTCAAGAAATGAACACTTCATTTTGTTCAGTATTATGTTCTGAACCACTTTAGACCGGTTGATAAGCTGGGAAATTCCTGAGGCGCCCGGGGCGGGTGTTCAAATGTCTCACCACCAACATTTTTTTCCAAAATCTTCCACACGTCCTGCACTTTCCTTATCATTGCTGATACTTGTAAAACTCACACAAGTTTTTCTAAAAACTTCCAGACCTGATCAAAGTTTTTCCAACCTATCTCGTAACCTCCTGCTTTTTTAGCAACACTTAACAATTAGAACAAAAAATTTCGATTTTTTTTTGAGATTTTTTTTTGTTCAAAACTTGAAAAAAAATCTCCTAACCTAATCTAACCTAACCTAACCTAACCTAACCTAACCTAACCTAACCTAACCTAACCTAACCTAACCTGACCTAACATAACCTAACCTAATCTAACCTGACCTAAAATTTTCAAAATATTTCAATAAGTGTTGAATGTAAATTATTTTTATTTATTTATCTCATTTTTTTATTTTTTACCAACAACCTTTTTAAAAAAAAAAATTTTTTTGTTAAATTATTTCAAACAAAAAACAATTTGAAATTTTTTTGAAATTTTTTTTAAATATTTTGAAAATTTCTTGAATTTTTTTTTTGAATTTTTTTTTTGAATTTTTTTTTTGTTAGTATTACAAAAAAAAAAATTTAAAAAAAATTTCAAGGATTTTTTTTTATTTTTTTTAAATTTTCAAAAAACTATTTCGAAAAGTTTTTGAAGTTTTTCAAAAAATTTCAATCTTTTTTCGATCAATTTTTTCAATTCGAAAAACTTTGATCTTACCTGGAAGTGTTTACAAAAAATAGTGTTAGTTTGCAGTTATCGATATAAAATTACAAGTATTAGCAATGATAATAAAAGTGCAGGATGTGAGGAAGAATTTAGAAAAAAAAATGGTTGTGTGACATTTGGTTTAGAAGATATATGTCCTCAAGTGCGGGAGCGCGCTCGCCCCATTTGACCTCGCGCCGTGGTCGCCCCAGGAATTTCCCAGCTTATCAACCGGTGTAAAGTGATTCAGGACATAATACTGAACAAAATGAGGGGTGTTGTCTGCTTCTACTTTCCCGCTCGAGATCTTTCAAAAATTGGATTTCAGCTTCCTGACTTTAACATTTAGCCGGATATCAATTAGAAAAACGAGCAGCATATCCGAAGAAGGAGGACCATCCTTTGGTTCTCAAGTACAATTTACAAAGGTAATATGTTTGCCGAAGAAGTAAATTAAAAAATAGCTCCATGTCCCTGAATGTGATTGAAATTTGGATGAACATTTAAAAACAATATCAATTCCAACAAAACAATGTGTCAGCAATACCCATGTGATAACGTCCAACTGATCACATTCACACGTGAAAACAAAAACAATTAAAGAAACATAAATAATCACATTCTCACCTAGTTAACAAAATTCCGGTTCACCTCGCGCAACTTGCCGGCACGTACTGATTGTGATTTGCGGTTATATTCACGACGCTATCATCTCCCAGCGACCAGAGGAGCACCTAGTCACCCCTTCCAGTGGCCACATCGACTCAGTACCTTGGACCTCGCTAGCAGCTGGAGGTACAACCTAGCCGAAGACAACAAGTTATTTTGTCGGCAGAGAAAGACAAGTTCTCATCTATATTTGAAAAGAGCGGATCAGTGTTCTAGAACGGTATTATTGACCCCATTTGCTTTTGCAATATCAATGTGGGTATTCGTCTACCAAGCCTCGAAAATTGTTCTAATTTGGAACCATTTAAAGATTGAGCGATGATGAAGAACCCAAAAAGCCAAGATGCTGACATTCCATAAAACCAATCAGTCAACCATCCTAGCAAATGCCATGAGCGACAATTCCAAAGGCTGGAAACCACCAAAAGAGTGATATTTTTTTTATAATCCAAGCTATCGAAGTCGATAGGTCAGGAAGGCAATTGCCAAGTCTTTGCACGGCCTAACGGTTCCATCTGTACTATATTTTTTGACACCAGCACGCATTTATCAAAAACAAATTAACAGAGACTAGAGAGACGTTTTTTTTTATCTTGGAGAATCTATATTACCTACCTGCAAAGGTAGCTAACGACCTGGCGCTGGGCTATGACTCTTTATGTAATATGTCTTATGTACTTACGGCAATTAACCAGTGCCATAAAGGGCTCAGAGGTTCTGACGCAACGCAGTGGAAAAAAACATTGCGCGCCTTTCAGTCTGCTTGACAGCAACTAGTGTTTTATGAAATTTCGGTGCTTGCTACTAGTTAGATTTTTCACTTTGGTCAGGAGCGACAACCTCCTATCCTGATGTTAAATGTAACCTCGAACCTGCAAACTACTTCTAGGTTATGGTTGACATGGATGACACAGTGTTTTGAATTAATATGTGGCAGTGGTAGTTTGGTAGTTTGGTAGTTTGGCATATATATATATGTGTGGTTTACATGTGTAGTTTGGTAGTTTTATCAGATTACATACATTTGGGATCCACAGCTGCTACGAAAAAACACTGAAAAATGCCTTGAATAGGCTCTTTTTCAACGCGTGTAACTATAAGACGAAATAATATTTTTGATTTTGAAAAGTGACAATCTGTTGCCAATAGTATGATGAGTCGCCTAGTTTTTGTTTCGTCGCGATCGGATAAGTGGTTTGACCGATTAGTTGTATCCTGTAAACCCAGATTTAGAGCTGAGTAAGCTACCACTCCAATAGACCTGAGTAAGCTCCCACTCCAATAAACCTGAGTAAGCTCCCACTCCAATAGACCTGAGTAAGCTCCCACTCCAATAGACCTGAGTAAGCTCCCACTCCAATAGACCAGAGTAAGCACCCACTCCAATAGACCTGAGTAAGCTCCCACTCCAATATACCTGAGTAAGCTCCCACTCGAATAGACCAGAGTAAGCTCCCACTCTAATAGACCTGAGTAAGCTACCACTCCAATAGACCTGAGTAAGCTCCCACTCCAATAGACCAGAGTAAGCACCCACTCCAATAGACCTGAGTAAGCTCCCACTCTAATAGACCTGAGTAAGCTACCACTCCAATAGACCTGAGTAAGCTCCCACTCCAATAGACCTGAGTAAGCTCCCACTCCAATAGACCTGAGTAAGCACCCACTCCAATAGACCTGAGTAAGCTCTCACTCCAATAGACCTGAGTAAGCTCCCACTCCAATAGACCTGAGTAAGCTCCCACTTCAATAGACCTGAGTAAGCTCCCGGTACAACAGTCTTAATAAGTTGCAACATTGGTATACCAAAGTTATCGACCATTCACAATGGATTAAAGACGGTATGACAGTTGGTTGTACCCTGAGAGAGGCTGATCAAGTCGATCTAGTTGGACCAGGGCATGAGATTCTCATTCTCAGAAAGCTTGACGCCGTAGAGGACCCTTCAAGACATAATTGTCTGTGATGGTGTGTGTTTATATTATTGTAAATTGTGTAGTAAACTCCTCGTGAAACAACTCAGTTATTTTCTTGTGTTCCACCATCACTAACTTAGTGCAAACGTCCTCGTTTTAACAGTCTACTTTTTTAACCACCTATATTTATTTTATTTTGTTAACTTCAACAATGGTTTTTTACTTGCCAACTCTTTAGGCTATGAGCCCCGAGGAAATCTCTTCGTAGCTATTATCACAGAATAAAAAGATGCTCTACTCATCGAAATGAACAGCTGATATCTGGCCGTTATCCTCTGCCACCGTCTGACTGACTTGTATTGCGGGGTTTAACGATGCACTGTTTTGACAACTGGCCATGCGGCGCTGGTCTAATGGCGTCGGTGAATGAGTGGATGATGCTCAGGATGAACCTAACCTAGTCTGGAAGGGAGGAGGGGAAACCTGGTACTGGTATATAGCCTACTCCTGTCGAAGAGCATCAAGGGGACCACCGGCTTAACGTCCCTTCCGAAGGACGGAACAACACGAACAACACGAACAACAGGATTTCTCCACACATGCATGCTCTCGAGAGGTTGATAAGCAAGGCGAGTGAAGTTACTGTACTAACTTTCATCCCTCCAACCTCTCTCCCGAACAGAACTGGTCATGTGTATGATGGTCACCCATCCAATACCTGACCCAGCTCAGTGTTGCTTAACTTTAATCCTTCCAACCTCTCTCCCGAACAGAACTGGTCATGTATATGATGGTAACCCATCCAATACCTGTCCCAGCTCAGTGTTGCTTAACTTTCATCCCTCCAACCTCTCTCCCGAACAGAACTGGTCATGTGTATGATGGTAACCCATCCAATACCTGACTCAGCGCAGTGTTGCTTAACTTTCATCCCTCCAACCTCTCTCCCGAACAGAACTGGTCATGTGTATGATGGTAACCCATCCAATACCTGACCCAGCTCAGTGTTGCTTAACTTTCATCCCTCCAACCTCTCTCCCGAACAGAACTGATCATGTGTATGATTCGCCTGAATGGTTAAGATAGGCAACTCATGGTGCAGGTAAGATATGCAGGAGAGTCTAGCTTCTAGGCGCTGACCGGCAAAATCAGGAAATTCAGTAACTCTCCCAATGCCTGTTGGCAGTTGCATCAATGGAAAAAGGGGTTTCAAGTAAATGCAAAATTGGTTAACACACCAACAGAAGATTATTGAGGGCAAGACCAATTCTAGGAACTGCTTTGGAGAACTTTGTTATCCTTCAAATACTTGGATTGACAACTTGATTTAGTAACCTGATTCTGGAGCAATTTTTAGCGTACATCCACCTAAGGTTTGTTTGATTTGAAATTTTCAACCAGTAAAACTAGCTAGCAGAGTAACATAAATATGTATTTTATTTACAGTACTAGAACAGAGACGCAATATTGTTTACGCTGTCGATTGCACTGCTTCTTTACTAATAAGTTTCGAGTATAAAATTACTTTCTGATCACTTATTGTGCTACTGCCTGTATCACTGAAAGCTTGACTGTCCACCCATCTCCTGTTAGAAATCGGCACACCTAAATGGTCCAAAAGAATTCCAGACAATGTTGGCACGACTGGCTGAAGTAAAATTCCACACACACGTAGAGTTTCCATGGTTAAATAAAGAACTGGATCGAGCCGTTCAGAGTTGTTTTTCACGAGTTGCCACGGTTTTTCAGTGGCAAACAACTTGTTGGCAGCTCGTAGCGCTGCAGAGATGAGGTGGATCCCTCTGTAGAAGTAGCAGTCTTCATAGTGTTTTTTACAAGCGGACGGTAAAGCCTCAAGAGCAGTAACCAGGGCAGCGCTTTCTTCGGTGCCGAGATCTTTGTACGACGTCGAGAACGAAGGAAAGCGTTGTTGTGGGTTTATTGCAGTTCCAGAGCAACGACTCAAGAGGTTTCCTAGGGTATCAGCCAGTTCCGTATTGAGAACCCTGATCACTTTCTCGTCACTGTAATCTGCAATCACGAGAAGAAATATTTTTGATACACAAAATCACAGTGGTTATTCACATGGCTGAAAATACAACCTAGTAGACTACTTGAGTCGAGTTGGAACTTACTCCCGTCCATGTGGGGAGATCCCTCTCTGAGAAGGAAATATCTCAGGCCGCTGGTAGTGTATTTGTCTGCCCGGTCAAATGGATCCACAACATTGCCCCTCGATTTGGACATTTTCTCGCTGTCAACGGTCCAGTGAGAGTGGCATAATAACGCTTTAGGCGGATCCAGCCCCGCTGCGATCAAGAACGCTGGCCAATAGATCCCGTGGAACCTAAATTGCAAAATAAAGTTTTACAGCACTTGAATTTTTTGTAGATATTATTTTTCATATTATCTTCATGAAGTTGATGATTTATCTCTAAGCATTTCTTATCAGAAACAGCGGAAGAACCATTTCCTGAAGTGAAACATTCAATCCATGAAGCATTTGACAAATATGACATTCCAACATAGTTAACTTAGACAAGAATAAAAATATTATATGACCATTTAACTAACGTTTGAATGTCAATGGTGAACTAGAAATAATTTTGATTTTTTGTGTAAAGTAGATAGAAACTAACTTCAGAATATCTTTGCCTATGATTTGCAAATTGGGTGGCCACATTTTGGCGAAAGAAGGATCCGGGTAGCCAGCCACTGTGAGATAGTTGACTAAAGCATCCAGCCACACGTAGATAGTTTGTTGAGGATTGTCAGGGACAGGAATTCCCCAGTGAACTCTTGACGCTGGACGTGATATTGAAAGGTCTCTCATCACAGATTCATCAGCCAGCCAACCAAAGAGACGCCGCTTAAACTTATCAGGAGTGACGTTAGCTGTACAAAGAAAAAGAAATAAGCTACTGAGCAAAAATGTTTCCCAAATAATATCAATTTTGAGAAGTTATGGAAATGCAAGATTACCATCTTTCAGCCAATAGTACACATCATCGGTGAGATCACTTAGCTTGAATTTAAAATTATCTTCTTCTGTCCATTCTGCCGGATGTCCTGAATCTGCTGATAGCTTCTTGTTGTTTGGCCCATCTACTAGCTGATCCTCCGTGAGAAATGCTTCATCTTGAATGCAATACCACCCAGAATATGTTCCCTTGTAGATAAATCCTCGCGATCTTAAGCATTCCCAGAAATTGTGAACAGCTTTGAAATGTCTAGGGTCTGTTGTCCTAACAAAATCTGAATGTTCAATCTCACATTTTTTAAACAGATCTCTGTACCGTTCCGATATTTTATTGCAATATTCTGGAAGAGGCATTTTGTGTGCTTCAGCGGCTTGCTGAATCTTTGTTCCATGTTCATCTGTACCAGTGGCAAAAAAGGTGTCATTTTCTAAAAGCCTTTGAAACCTGTTCGATGCATCAGCTATTACTGCACTGTACAAGTGTCCGATGTGTGGTGCTAGAGACAGAAATGAGGTTATAAATTGACATAATAAGCGATTGCTGCAATCTACCCACAGATTCTAGAGAAACTTACATGCATTCACATAGAAGATCGGAGTGGTTATTAAATGTGTGTTTTCCTTTCTTTTAATACAACTTTTGCTGAAGTGTTTACGTAAAGTGACACTTACTGCTGGCCACCGCAACATTTCCACAGATGTAACAAGTAACCTAGCATAACATGACAGGAGTAGAAGGATTGTGGAGCTATGGATGGACAGGCATGGATGTAGATATCTTTAGTGGTCTTACAGTTGAGTCTCCTGAATAAACCAAAAACAGCGAATAATATATACAAAAATATTCAATGCAATGGAATTTACATTAAAAATAAATACACATTTATTAAATATAAAACAAACATAAAATAATGAAAGAGAGAACTGCTAATCTAACTGTACAACTCTCATTCAATCACAACTTATATTACAGCGTTGATAAACTTACAGATGTTGTATTGAAGTTTATTTCTAGAACATTTAACAATATATTTTAAAAAAAAAGGTAGGAGGTGCTTTTTGTACATGCAGGACGTTTAATACTTTTGCTCCTCATCTTTGGTCGTTATGGCCACGTCTTCACCTCCCAGCTCTCTCTGAATTTCTGCAGAAGACTTACCCTTAGTTTCGGGAATTATAAAGAATACAAAGACAGTTCCCAGCGCAGAAATAACGGTGAAAATCCAGAATGTTGTGTGTAGGCCGAAAGAGTTTACCAAATCGCTGTAGAACTTTGTGACTATAAAAGCAAGAAGCCAATTCAACAAGCAAGCCAAGGAACTTGCAAATCCCTTAATTTGTGGGGAAAAGATCTCCCCCATCATCATCCAAGGAATCGGACCAAAACCCAGCGAAAATACGACTATGAAAAGGCACGTAGCCAAGAGCGGCAGCCAGCCAATGCTAGTAACATCTTGTCCGTCGTTCTTCAAGTAAAAGAAAATTCCGATTATCATCGTGCATATCGCCATGACCGAGTCAGATATGAGCAGCAGCACCCTACGACCTAATCTGTCCACGATGAGAGATGAAACGAACGTGGCTACGACCTGCATGACTCCGACAATGATCGCCGCATAGTCTGGTTTGATGTCGCTGCCGGCAGCTTGGAAAATGTCAGCCGTGTAGAAGATGACGGCATTGACTCCGCTCAGTTGCTGGAAGAACATAAGACCGAACGCAATCAACAGCCCCTTCTTGGCCGCCTTTGAGCGGAACGCGTCTTTGAACGAAAGCTTGTTTAGTGCGGCTTCTTCGACTTCTTGCGCCAGCTTCTGCAATTCCGGTTCGACGTCGTGTTTTTTCCCGCGGAAGTATTGCAGGGACTTGAGAGCCTCTGAACGCTGGCCATTTTGGAGGCGGTAAAGCGGCGTTTCAGGCATGAAGAAGAAGATGACACCGAAGATCAATGGGACGAGCAAACAGATGAGAGAGAGCCACCAGACGGATACGAATGCGCCGACAACGTATACGAAGAGGATGCCGATCGTCACCATCAGCTGAAAGTAGCTGCCGAGCGATCCTCTGATTGAGTCTTCGGCGATCTCTGACGTGTAGACGGGAGCCGTGAGACTGAAGGCTCCGCCTGCCATACCCGTGATGAAGCGACCGGCGTAGTACATTTCAACCTGCGGAGATGATTGGAGCACATTATTATTTTGTGCAAATTCTCATGGTGTTAAAATGTGCTCGAGTGAAGTATTTTCAAGTATATTTCTACCTTTAAAGATGGCTAACTTCACAGCCTTCTGCAACATCTTCAGATCTTGTAGGCTAATTTTGCAAGAAGCCAGGAAGCTTATTGAGGGAGGCCAGCCATAGCAAATTCTTTACTACTTGATGCTGAGGGACAGGTCTTGATTCCTCTAGCAACTGAGTTGTCTGAGAGGACATGCTACTAAACCAATAGCTGGCTTGCTCATAAAAAACAGCTTTCTTAAAGGCTGATCAAACCTAAGAAATTGGCAGCCCTATGGTTGAAGTTATTAATACCGTGAAGGCAGCATGGTACAAGTGCTGTGTTTTCCTCTGAGTTTAGAACTCATCAATTGTGTTTTTTAACAAATTGAGAGGGAATTGACATGTTCCAATATGTGTCTGCTACATTTTAATAAATAAGAAGAGTGATTTACAATTGCTTCATTAGTAAATATCATGCTTCTTATAAAAACACACCCAAAATAGATGGATTCTTAGATACAAGAAAGCATACCAATGAAGAATAAAATCTAACGTAGCAGTAGCTAAATCCTGATGGATAATCTAAGAAGTCCACAAACTTACGTTCTGTGCCCAAGTAATCAACGCCCAGCCCAGTGTGAACGGCGGTACGAGCAACAGCATGGAGTTTTTGCGCCCGATCTTGTCGATAAGCCAGCCGATCGGTATGACCACGACAGCGGCACCCAGCGTCATTGCAGCACCGATCCAAGACATCTGGCCAGCGGTGACCGGGAAACCGGATTCGCCGTTTATAGTGAAGTTTGTCACAGGGTCTACGACCACGAGGCGGGCGGTCGTGGGACTTGTCCATGATAAGACGGTACCTGTGAGCAGAGAACAGTGATAACTCTTCAATCGTTGGCTTTCCTGGAGACCTTGGCAGCGTGAGCGAGTGACTGAACTCTTCTTATCAAGAATGCGGATTCACAACGCTAATGTCCACTTTCGTATTTAAATTATATGCAACAGATATGTCGTGTTTTTTTAATCCAAACGTTGGTTAGTGAGAAAAAAAAACGTAAAGAAAATTTATAGATTAGGTACCTACACCATGTAAGAGAATATTACAAATTTTACAGAATTTGGATTCCAGCTTTATGTACGTAGTATCAAATTTAAAAATCAAATCAATGGTCAAAATAAATTACTGAATATAGACATCTCATTCTTGACCTACCAAGTGCAAAGGCTCCTAGGGTTGCCGAAAGTGCGGCAACATACTGAGGGAGTTGTTTCGCTTTTTGCTGTTTGTCATCTTTCACGAGGACATCAGTGCTGAATCCCAGCTTGTTCGTGCTCTCTTCCACCATCTCCTCGGGCAGTAGAGGAGATTCCTCAGACTACAACAGAAGTAAAACTTTTAAATTAATTAAACCGCTTAATATTGGGACAGGTTTCAAAGAGATAAAACTAACAGCACTAGCCAAAGCAGTCGAAGATTATCAGGATACAATATAGAATTCTAGAAATCATTGTGACCATTAGAATAAAGTTTGTTGACCTTTGCTCTGTTTCTTTAAGCGCACTACACCGCTACCCACTGTACAAAAAAACTAGGTTTGCAATGCTCAAAATGTTTTCTCAATAAAGAACCTAATAATTGATAGCTCCAAGTTATCACGAAATATTTTCCAAATCGAAGGTGTTGAAGAGGAATTCTTACCACTGCCGCGATTGTAATAGATCCATAGGAAGATACATAATGTCCAGAATCTGATGAATTTATTCTTTGGTATTCCTCGCTCATTTCTAAACGTCAGCAGCGTTTCACATGAAGGGTTTACAACTAACTTATGACTCTGTCGCCAGTAGTTTAACTTCTTATCTATTCACCGACAGATAATGAACCATTCGCATGCTAAAATGTTATAATATTATGGTGATACCGGTGATACACCCCCAAGGAAATTACTTCATAAGACAGCTGATAGGCACGGTACATGTGCATTTGACAGCTACTCCAAAATTACTATCCCCGCCAAATACAAACGGACTGATCCCAACAAAATTACGTAACGCTGAAAGTAACAAAATAACTATTGCAACCAATATTAACCATAGTCTTGATTGATTTCTACGTTTTCAGCTTAGACTAACCACAATTTACCTATCACCAAACATAGTTTAAAGATAGGCAATGACATGCATAAACATTAATTCACAAGCAACATGAAACATCCATGCTAATAATTGACGGAGATTACTTTCAGAATGCTGTACGTGAACATCGAGGATCGGTCTTCTGCTCAAAAGTCCAAACTATTGAAACGTTCAACAGTGAATGCTGCGATAAAACGACTTTTCATTCTCCGATGCGTACAACCCATCGCAACCCTCATTAGTTCCGTGCGTACGAGGGAAGTCGTACATTTGCATGCCAGTGGAAGGGGAGGGTTGAAAAACAATTGGGATTTGCCACAGGCGGGTCGATTTGTTTTAATCAAAACTATTTGGCAGGCAAATTGAATGTATTTAGGCCAGCAGAGCTGGAAACCCGTAGGAAATGTCTTTAGACTCATCTGTGTTTGATTGATTTGTTGAGTTTAACGGCGCACTGATTTGAAATCTGGTACTGTGGCACTGGTCTAATGGCATCGGCGAGTGGGTGATGATGAACCTAACCTAGTCTAGTAGGAAGAAGGGGAAACCCGATGCACCAAGGGGACCACCGGGTTATCGTCCCTTCCGAAGGACGGTACAACGCGAAAATTATATTTCCTGTACAAATGCATACTGTTGAGAGGATGATAAAAAGGCTAGTGAAATTGAACTAACTTTCATCCCTCCAACCTCTCTCCCGAACAGAACTGGTCATGTGTATGATGGTCACCCATCCAATACCTGACCCAGCGCTGTGTTACTAAACTTCGGTGATCTCACGAGAACCGATGTTTCCATGACAGGCTAAATCCTTCTTTATCACCAAAAAATTGCTAGCTATTGCAGAATTCTCCTCATATTGATGTACTCGTTACAGATTACACTCATTCGTTGATTGTAATGGAGAAATTTAGGTCGCACAATCGAAAAAAATGCATAGCTTCGAGTGGTTGATTGCTTATTACAATTACAGCTATCAGGCTTTGATCGGAGATATTTCTAAATCTAAATTAGCTCTCTCTCGCTGCACAAAACTCGCGGGTTACATCTATTGGTTATGTTGATTTCCTTGTCAAGTACCGTACATTATCCACTTACCTACATAAATCATCTCTATCATACAGGGGTGTATAATTTTATTGTCACAGATAGATGACCATTTCTTATCAACATATTATTACCTTGGTGAATGATTGTACATAAAGTGTACTGAGAATACTTTCAATTTGATTTTTATCTAATCAAACAAAGCGCTATTTCGCAATTGCTCTAAGCACAGCAATCTAATCAGAGGTATTCAAATTAATATGAGCCTGAATATAAACAACTATATGAAGAAATGTGATGCGGAGTTTTACGGAATTTCAGATGTAGATTGAGACCGTAAATAGCTGGTGGGCGTTGTAATTTTGTGAGATTTACCTTATTAGAGGCACAAACTGAGATACCTTGTTGAGGAAATTCAGTGGCAATTCCTAGTCGCGGTTATCTTTCAGGCTTTCAGTTTGTTTGGGGCCCAAACTAGCCGTCAAAACGACGTGGAACTTCACTTAAATACTTAACGCTTTCAGAACCTTTAAGATGTTTAGTCAATCGCAGTCGGTGTTAAGGTATTTTAAGTTTTTTTTTCCATAGCGATAATATGTTAATTCTTCATTTATGGTGGCTAAGCTTAAGGATCAGATCTTTAGGAGAGAAATTTCGACAAAAAATGTGTATTATAAAATATGATGCGCATTCTTTTCTTATAATATAGCAGGGGTGGATACACATGTGGTCAATGAGAACCAAACTCCGGTTTTTAATAAATTATAAAAAGTCATATCTTTGGAGATTGAAAAAAAAAGTAATGGTTAGATTCATAGAAAAATTGCGAGGTTTAGCTTCTCTGAGTGTTGTATTTAAGAAAAAAAGTCCAATAGGAGTCGGATTTGCCCACCGTTGTTATAAAACAAAAATGTCATATTCTTCGACGTGGTTTTCTGCAGAGGTAGTTTTATACAGAAAAATACCCTTAGTTTTAAATTTTGTGGTTTTGATCAAGAATTACATCAACTTGTATGGATTTATTGATTCGATTCCCCACTAAAAGCCCTGTGCCCATTAATTATCTGCTGGAAAAACCGCGAGATTGAAAGCAATTCTTACACTTGTGTTAACAATAGCACTTGCTTTGTGTAAAACCTGATCAGATCGCAATCCATCGAGTAGTCGTCAATATCGCCGCAGGCATCCGATAAATAGATCCATTACAAAATCTTACCACAAACACGTTTGATCACAATGCTGTACGTGAAGTGCGTACATAGAGGAGTTACGCAAACAAATTATTGTTTTCAACGATAACTGCACAAGGTAATGAGTTATAGATGCACATTTTTGTTTGTAAACTTTTAGTACAGTTCTGCTTCCTGTCTGGAGTACAATGATTTTGCCAAAGAGTATAATGCACAATGGGAGGATGTGTTATCATTGATAAGTGTGTGTTGAAGTTGAAGAAACGCGGGACGTGGCTGGGACGTGTGGGTGCATCGCTAGATTCGGCAGCCAACACACTTTAGTCAAACAATTCGAGTTGAGTTTGAAACCACTTTGCAATCGAACCAAGAAGTGCACTATATGTTATACTACATAAAGATAAGGATAGTTTATCATAACCTGTGTTTTGTAACTATTTTGTGCAGTTACTAGAGATGATATCTATGATTTAGTCAAGAAATGACGGCTGTCTCCGAATGCAGGCTGCGGAATTTAAAAATCAGATTTGATAATAGTATGTAAAATTGTTTAAGTGAGCATGAAATACAAATGGAAATACCGATTTGGTGATTTTCTGTTGAATAAATAAGAAATAATCGAAATAATTGAAGGCAAAATAAAACAAAATAATAAAAACGCAATTATTAAACGTCAAAAGTTTCAATAAAGAAATAAAATGAAAACAAATGACATGCGCTTTCAGCTTATATGGTTTTAACGCCCCTATGATCACATCCACGAATGAAAAACAAAAAAAAATCATAAATAATCACATTCTCACCTAGTTAACAAAATTCCGGTGCACCTCGCGCAACTTGCCGGCACGTACTGATTGTGATTTGCGGTTATATTCACGACGCTATCATCTCCCAGCGACCAGAGGAGCACCTAGTCACCCCTTCCAGTGGCCACATCGACTCAGTACCTTGGACCTCGCTAGCAGCTGGAAGTACAACCTAGCCGAAGACACGTCAACTCCTATAGACAATGGACTCCCCTTGCATAAGCACCTGACTTGGATGCACTTATGAGCAATATGGTTTTCCTCGTATGAACTTGGTTGACTTACATTTTTTTTATGTTTAAAACAATTTTAAGTTTAAAACGGCAGTATCATTGCCCTCGGTCGATTTGTTCTCGGTAAATGCTTTTAAAAATAGAAGCGATTTACGATTTACGATAATGCCAATTTATGTGGCGTAGCTTTTAGTAATAAGGCACAAAATTTCGATACTTGGTTAAGTGTTTGGTGGCTAGCTTTGATGGTAATCGATACATTTTGTTATCGCCGATGTAAAATTTAATCTTCAGATAACGTGTGGTGATTACATTTGACAGAAAATGGTACAAACCGCAAGACCGACTAGTGAATGGAGTGATTTGAAATAATCAACATGACGTGGACCGAAATCGAGCAAAAAATTACAAATATTTTGATAATCATCTGACATCAAAAGCGGATATTTGGTTTTCATGTTTTTACCATAGCTCGATAAATAAGTGATCGAAATTAACAATCTTATCAATAAGATTGATTGTTGTTAGTTGAACCGAAAGTTAAAATAATCTTATCATCATTCGAGAACTTGTTAGTCAACAAAATAAGGTATGCCATCTCCACCTTTGAACAATATTATGTGCTCTTGAACACTACGATATTCCCTCTCAAAAATTAATGCCCATTCAGGTACTCGAACCCAGACAGACTCCACGTAGCGTCGGTGTAGATTTTATCATTCGATATAATTATTTGAATATTATTAGATGTATTCGATATATTAAGGAAAATCAGCACCCGCAAAACTTGGCGATCGGGGTTCAAACCCCCTGTTTAGCACCAAATTTAGAGAGATTACCTATTAATTAGTTAACCGGCTCGTTCAAGAATGTGTAATTGAATTGATATTCAATAAAAATATGCAAGTTTTCAAGAACCAATGAAGCTATGTCAATCGATTTGGTTCGATTGGGCATACGTTGTTTAGTTCAACAGCCCACGCTTATAGCTGGCATTTTCTTAAATTTGCTGTAAGATGTAACGCCATGGCTCAAAGTGAGTACGTATTAGCAGACATAATTCCTTGACTGACAACCTCAAGACTTGCTCAAGACGTTTAGTAGGTGTGTGCCATGCCATGTTGGTTCTAACCTTGTCAGCGAATAAGATTGTGACTAGCGACAATTGTATTCTGCTTGTGTCTTCAATTCACGCATGGTTCCACAATTTAAATTTAAACGATCTCCTCGCTTAGTTTAACTGCCCTAGCGCATTGTCTTGTGTCATTAAACACACACACACACACACTTGCGAGGTCTTAAAGATGAACTCGACTAACATGCGTAGGATTCTCTTATCAAGAACTAGGCGTAGAGCGCGACCGTTGAACACACATGGCTCTTTCGCTCCGAGCATGTGTTTCGAACATTTTCAAACAGCCGACCGTTTTATGGTTTTTTTTTCAAACATGGCATACCAACTTGTACGGTGGCCGACAAGATCTAAACGCCGTGTTTTGTTTTGGAGACATGATCATTTTTGGATTGGACTTTGGGGCTAAGGGTAAATTTCTTTAAACTTTCTTTCTTAGTTTCTGTACAAATGGGACTGACGAGGAAGTTTTTACAAGAAATTGCCAGTTGTTTCAGTGGCTTCTTCGTGGGGAACTACGAGGAAAACTATGACTCTGGCACCGAGTTCCTGCTTTTGATGGCCAGCCAAGACAACTTATTTGCTCTGCAAATAGTGCAAATACCCAATACGGCCAGTCAATTTGTGATAATTTGTCTGAAAAGCGCCTTTAGTATTAAGAAGATTTACATTATTTGTATCACTTGTTTTTACACCTTTACAGAGGTTGACTCTTAAAAACCCAAATCAAAAATTAAAATGAAATCAAATTAATTTAGCTTGAGTCGGCTTCTGATCACTTCTTATAACCTCGATCGATTTCACAAATGGAAATCTTGCTACGCACTTTTTCCACGTATTCTTCACACCGCGCACCGCAATTATGCTAGCCGCAGGTTTCCTTTGACGCACATTTGAATTCTATTGACCTGACCATCGACTGTAATCTAGATGCTTCCTCCATCTGCCAAACTCGCTGCACAAATCAGCATAATCCATTCACTTTATTAATCACTCGGCATCATATGCTAATTCTCACTTTCGTATGCAGCACCGCGAGCGTCTCTGTTTTCCTCGAAACGTCACACAAGGAACACCACGTAATTTAACAACAAGGAAAGGCTGTGATGCGTAACTGTCTGATTTCGATTAAACAAATCGAAACTTTGCCAAAACAAATAAGAATAATTTGTGTGTTTAATTAGTTTAAAAATGTCACAGTTTATACCAAAAAGTTGACCAGAACGGTACTTGCCAGACGATGAAATCGAACCGAAATATAGTCGACGCTTATAATACCTCGAGCGGAAGTTTTCGGTTTATTGTGCCCCGACATAATAATTATAACCGCTAAGTTCCGGAGCGAAGATAACTTTTCATTCAATTCAATAGCCTTAAGAATTAATTGCTAAATTGCGACCGGAAAGAGGCGAAAATGATCAACTCGACACTTAGCAGAAGGTGAACTAAAGACATTTTGCAAAAATTCAAGGATCAAGTTCACAGAGAAAGCGATCTTGATTCCAGACCATTCCTAACGTGCAAACCAAGGTAGTGGTCAAAAATATGGCAATACTCACTGACCTTTCTTAACCGCCTTGAACGTCGAACAATGCTTAGCGAATCTGCGTACCTACGAAACCACTGTGCATGTCACAAATTCAAAACCACTTTCGAGCACACTTTTTTACCGCGCTTCTTGACAGTTGACAACTTGCTATCGACTGAAAGCTAATGGCTAAAATTGCTCTTATATTATGATAATTGACAATTTTTTTAATTCCTTTTCATTACGTCAGAATAATAACGGAGCGTCACGGAAAAGAACAAAGTTCGATCGGATTGTTTGTTTGTGGACAATTCGGGGTAGAGAGAAACTGGGTTAGATGTTAATAACATAACTCGAGCTAGAGCAGTGATCTCATAATCTCGACACGAAGTTTTTATCGGAGAGGTTCTAAAGTACGGGAAATAGGATGTGAAGTTCAGGGGGCTCGTCTCTTTCGAATTTCATTGCCACTCATTATCTGGCTTGTGCCGAAGATCATTATAAATTTCACGTCACGCTTAAATTGACGACTGATCACTGATGCGGAAGAATCTTAACCTCTTGACTGTAAGATGTCAACCAAATCGTAAGTGACAAAAAAAATTCATGCTCGTCAGAATATCGATCTGCTGTTGACCTTAGAGTGTTGATGGACTGTATTTTGAACATCGATGAAATCTAAACAAAAATAAGGTCATCGGTGATGAAATGGCTTCTAGGAAAATTACTCGCGTAATGCAAAACCAGATTTGCCAAGATGAGATTTTTAGTAAAAAAAAGTTGTTGTCAAATTATTACTCCAAATGTCCTCGCGAGTACCTAAGTGTGAAATCAACATGCGTACTGAATGGTGTGCGTAGTTGTGTCTTGCATGCGTTATTACTTCGAGTAATTGAGAAAAGTGTCGCCTGTTCATTGTTTCGCGGTAGACGGTTAGATGGGCTCAAACTGATTGCACAATTGAAGGCGGAATCCAAGGACCGGTGTCGGCAAATTGAATCTTTAGCCTCAAGAGCATGCGGCAAGGTTCAGAGGCAAAATCTGATCATCACTATTTGTCTACGAATTAGAATTCGAAGCTAACAAATCCTACAGCGAGCAAATAGTTTCAGTTAATTGCAAGTTATCAGCTCATGCTCTGCTTGAAATTTCAGAACTCTGAAATTTAAATAAAATAACGCGTATCACGAACGCTGGTGACTTGAATGCACTATATGTTTTATTTATTTTTGTAAAGGAAGAAGGGAGATTTGATTGAAATTGTTATCAGAAATTTTCATTGATATCGGCAACCTTTGTCAATGACAGGATGTGTTTTTGTAAACTTGGAAAAAACATGAGATATGATAAAACACTAAAAAAACAAGAATAAAAAAAATATTATTTTTATTTCAGAAAAATCTTGTCATTGATAGCTATAACTCGCTTCTGTGATTCAAAAAGCGCCCAATTATTTTGTCAATCTCAAAGCACATACCTATCTACAGGAATCACACTAAACACTGACATGTGTTTGTGATTATGCTGACGACAGTTACTGTCATAATTGTCAAACCCAACGCGAGTATAATAACTCAAAAAAGCAGTAATATCCGTGATCTACGTAATAGCTATCACATATGATCAAAATGCAATGCAATCCTACAGTTGACCAAGACCTTGAATTTACCAACTGGCGCAATTGGTGTCATTACGGTCAGTACATAGCAAGTGCAATGTTTCAACGAATCATATCCACATGCGTCAATTTTCTGTAAACGTATATAGTTTTTACCATCTAAGTATCTTACTGAATAATTTCGATATTTCCCAATAAAAAAAGTGCTCTTGATTTGTTGTAGAAAATAGGATAACATGTAATTGTACATCAAAGTTATTGTGTGAATGCATCTATTTTACAAAAATTGTTATCGCTAAATTCTTTAATCCCACCCGTTAATTTTCTGATAATTAAAATAGCAATAAATCATCTTCTGTCATTTCGTATCTCGTCTAAATGTGAACAGGCTATAAACTGTACTGACGTCTTTTGTGATGTTGCAAAATTTTCATTTTCCTCAATGATTTAATCGCGATCTCTACAAAGTTTAACTCTGTACCTTCCTACGGAGTTGGTCGATGTGCCTGCCTATGAAACTGTCATAAAGTGCATGCTGTCGAAGGTCATTTCGTAGCGCATTTCTGAGCGAGCATGTTCCATTATCTACAGATAAATACAGACAGGCGTAGGCTGTTCACTCTATGCACCTTGTCAACTGCATTATTTTACTGGACATAAGCACGCTAAGTTTACATAATGCATCATTTTTAAGAGTGTCGTAGCCAGAAGAGGGGAGAGGGGCAGAAGGGTAAGTGAGTCGCCCCGAGGTTTTAAAACTGGAAAATACACAAGCAATACAAATGCAAGGCGCCAAGTACCAGGCACCCTTTTAAAATCTGTCATTTTTTTGCCCTTATGCTGGGCGCTTATCTGATTTTAAAGAATACAATCTGTAGAATTTTCAATCCGGCTAAAGTACCCAAGCTTTCTCTAGCAGGTACCTCAAAATAAATTCCCTATCGTAGTTCAAGCGGACAATCAGGAATAGGGAGGCAGACAATTGGAAGCGACAAGAAAATATTTAAAGTTAACTACAAAATATCTCGACATTAATGTATGGGCCTGAGGAAGCTAGTTTCAAATATTTGCTTGTAACGCGTAGATTTGCTCCAAAATATGACCTCGACTAACATATTTCTTGGGGTGGATTCTTATCCCCCCCCCCCCCCCCCCCCAAGCCTGAAATCCTGACTACTTCCACTAAATTGTAAGGTAAGTTCCGTTAATTTCATATTTTCTTTTAGGGGCACAAGTCGATCACTAAGACTTTGCAGATTCCTTGAAAATATGTGTAAAGTAAATTACAAGTGTCCGGCATTGGGCACTAGCAACAAATTAATAGCGTTGGTAATAGTAAAAGGTAATTGTGAACGAACTTTCACGATTTTGTTCCACTTTTCTCTCACCTATTCATCCATATTTCTATTTCGTTTGTTTGGTCCTCCTCCTTCCTCAATCTTCTTACTCGATTGATACATTTTCCTCGTGGTCTTCCCACTTCTGAGTTCTCATGTTCTATTTAAAACATAAAATCTGCAACCTATCCACTGTGATACGAGTATGTATGTACAAAACAATATCTGTCAGCTATATTTTATAGTTAGTATTATTATAGTATTTATTACCATTAATATCACACCATATTTTAGAAAAATCACTCATAATATATAGCAATAAACAATACCTAAACAACGCCTGGATTTATTACACCTAGATGTACTGCCTAGACACTATCGACTATCGAGACATACTAGATTCTAGGTAAATATATTTCTAGTATATTTACTAGAAAGAATCTCCAAATCTTAACCGATTATTTACTATCCAATAATAATACCAACAACCCATAATAGTATGCACCTCCCATAGTTGGAAGTAGGTTCTTGTGAATATACCTCAGGGATTGAAGAAATTCTTCTAGATCTATCGAAGTATTATTGTGATCTAGACGGTGGACAGATCTACCAGGTGGAAACAAGACATCAATGAAACAGATATTTGACATTATCGAACCACGATTACTTTATTTGATAGAGTGGTCATTTAATTCCGTATATTTTGTCGGTATTCTAGACATAGATAAACAAGTCTGTAAAAACAGAAATAGACAAGTCAGTAATACAACAGTATCGGAAATATTTGGCAGGATACAAATCGAACAAATTGGTAATTATTTTTGCCTGACTGAAATTCGTTCACATTGGACATGATATAATTATGATTTCTAAACACATTCAAGTTTAAATTCTATCAAACTTAAAAACCTTTATACTTGTAATTAAATTTTTAAATATAATTTAACATTCTGATCACACTGTTTCTGCTCACAATTTCATTGGCTCGCCATTTAACTATTCTCTTTCTTATTTATTGAGATTCTCTCAGGCAGGTTTCAAACATGGACGATCATATTATTAGGTACACAGGTCACAAATATCATCTAGGTCTACAATTGGTTACACACTTAATACATCTGGTAGACAATATAATTTTAAAATCAGATCTTTTCATAATAAACAAATACAAAACCTACGAGTATTAAAAACGAGGCCGTTGCGGTCACTCGATCTAAAAGAAAAGTGTATAATATATAAATAAATATAGTATCGGTATTCGAGATGGTTCGTGTTTTGGTCTAACAATCAATTGTGTCAAAAAAAGAGACAAGACTGCTGAGATTTGATTTCTTGAATTAATTAATATCATAGTATTGCATGCCAGTTATATGTATATATATATATATGTATGTATATCTTTGTAAATATGCTTAGTAAAGTTTGTCAAAATGTAGACAAAAAAAAGGTACAGCTTAGTTTGTAAAAAGGTTTTTGTAGAGGTTAAACCAGAGATAAAGCATAAGCTACAGAAAATCTGAAATTAAATCTTCGCAGCTTATTTGAGCGAGGGGTCATTGCATCTCAAGCCAAAAAGCACGGCCTGTGTTTTCTTTTTTCCGTCCATCAGCGATCCGGTGCCAGATAGAAATATTTCCGTCCCCGCTTGCCTCTTCACCGCCATGCCTAGCCCCGCGGATTCACTCAAAATGCCAGGAACTCACAATGAATGCGCTGAAACCTAAAATGTCGCTGCATTCGAAATTGTCACTAATCAAATTAGGCCAGGACCCAAGCGTTTGACGCCAACGACGGGTCAGGTTTCTGACCCGCCAAAAAAGCAGACACTCGTCAAATCCAATCAGATCGTGATGGTTTTCAGACTCATGTCTACTTGATTTAGCCTTAGCACTAAATTTTGTTAAAACCAATCAGATAAAATTGATGGTTTCCGTATTGTCACAAGAGTGGCTGCAAACATCAGCACTAAAACTCCACCTTCGATACGAATTCTTCGCAGACCCACAGACAAGAAGTCAATTGGCACCTACCTATTCTACGGCCACACGATAAAAGCCTCGCTGGAGACAGTTCTTACCTTCAACTTGGCTCTCTTGACGCTTGTACGTGACGCGCAAGGACCTCTCCGAACCCGCACTTGCCGACGCTCATTCGAATAGCGTCGATCGACTTGAACAGTTGGTCTGCTGACAGGTCGTCGGGCAGCCGAGTCAGAAACTGAGCTCCGTGCAAGAAGTCGAGGCGTAGTAGAGCGTCCTGGTTGAGGTGGAGCACGCCCAGCGCAGCGCGAAGGAGAAACTCCTCGCCGTCCCGTAGGAACACGTCCCACACGCGGCAGGCCACGTCCAGGGGCATGGCCTTCGCAAACACCGTGTAGATCCAGTCGAGCAGGTACAGGTCGGGGCTGAGGTTGGACGTAGAGAAGTGCTGGTGGAGGCGCGGGAGATTCTCGCGGAAGAAGTCGTCATAGGTGGAGTAGTAGGCCTGCATCTGTAATGCGAGACATGGGAGATTGAAAACTACGATACACCAAGATATGCCAAGGTACTAACATGTACAAGTATTTATTTTTTCAACAACTTTAGTACTTAATTATGGTTTTAGACTCATATCGTACTTTATCTAACTTGAGCACTGGTTAAAAAAAAGTTAAGCTGGATCTTTTAAATGCTAAGTAAAACCATTTATTTTCAACATTACAAACTAACCACAAACAAACTCACAAATTTTGCATTAAAAAACCCAGCTTATAAATAGTTATTTTCTTCAACTTAACGACTTGTTTTGAGAAAACTATTTCTACAATGAGTATCTAAAGCCAAGTTAAGTCAAAGTGTTTTCAATGGACCAAACATGAATCAGGTGTCAAGACTGGACGCTCAGCTGACTGGACATCCCATAACAAAATCTACCTAGCTAAATTCTTCCAGCTTAAAAAGTAAAATCCCTATTACTCAAATTGCATTATTTTTCTACACTAAAAACTACAAAACTTAACCGAAATATCGTACAACTCTCTGGATCGCAACCACCATTTTTAACTTCGGTAAGTTGTGTTCATTCTATTCTCTTCCCTATAACATAATGATCAACAGAACTCATTCCCCAATATACTGTTGTACCAGTTTAATAAACTTAACAACTGAACGCATTTGGTAGACATAGAACTTAAACCTTTTAGATGGTAAAAGCTACCACAGCCTATAGCTCCAGGATTCGCTATATATTAAAACACTTTATTGATAAATTTGTGATAAAACTCGTAGGCTTAGCAAGCTTCTGCCGTTCTCACCACAGTCTGGTTGAGTCGGAAGAACGCCATGTGACACGGTCGATTAAGAAGGTTGGCAAAGCAGACGAACGCGTCGGCGACATCCAGGTTGAGTATGAGCACCGCGGCGATGAAGCTCATGCCCTGCACGTAGCCTACGTCGGGACGATAGCAAGCGTATGCACCCAGCAAGCAGTGAATCATGTCATAGCACGGACCGCCCTGCGAAATATAAAGGAACAAAGTGGTTAGTGGCAGTCAACGATACACTGTTGCATCAGATCTAGACACGATGGTGTAAGGGAGTGACTGAGTAGATACTAAGACCAGTTTCAGTTTCAGTTCTGTTTCGGAACAGAAATACGTGTACCTATGGCCTTCAGTATGGGCAAAATGACCTATGGGCAAAATAATAAAGAAACAAAATTTGCATTTGTATGGTCAGAGTGCTAAAAAAATGAATATTGGTATGGAAAGGAGAAAGCAACTTAACAGAAGCTCAAAATTCAGTTGGCGTTTTAGTCGGTAATAGACAACAAGGCAAATAAAAAGCAAGTGCAAAAACCTTTCAGAACAAGTTTACCATGCAATGCCAACCAAATTTTGCCTTTTTGGCACAAAGCTCATTCTCTTTTTAGTTTTCTGTCCCGTACTAAAAATGTTATTTAGCTAATTCTAAGTAGCGGCTCTGGAATGAGTCGATTGACCGTTTGTGAGAAGTAATGTTTGGGCCACAGATAAACTTTGATTTAAATGCAGGTTTAGGCAATGGGTCTGGTTGCATTTTTGGTTTTAATATGGTTGATACCTATATACTTGAGGTTACAGAGGCATAACTATTGGCATAACCTGTTCATGAAATGTGGACAGCACTAACTAGCAAGTTTCAAGGAAATTGACAATATTACTGTATTTTGTTCCAACTTAAAATCATTGTAATTACAATCTGTTTAAAAAAAGCGCTGCATAACTCGTAGAAAAAGTGAAAGTAAAACTTTTAGTAGATTTAATTCAAATTCCTAATTTTTATGGAGTAATTGCTTTATATTTGCACAATTCTGTCATTCACAAACCATGCAGATAATAATGACCTTGTGGCTGAGGGCATACAGGAAAAAAATTGTTTTGTTTATCTCTTAATCAGCTGTACATTGGGCTTTGACCAATGGCAACCTTTCCAGTTATAATTCATATCCAGTACGATTCAGTTCCAGTGATAGCAAAACCAGAAATAATCAACGCGACTACTTTTAAAATATGCCAGTGTCTCTGCTTCAAGCGGTAATTGGTCAGCCTGAAAGTAACTGAAAATGACAGCAAATGGTTAATGATACATTTCTGTTAGCCCTCTCTAAAACTCAGATTGCATAACAAATTACTAGTTTCAAATTTAAGTCACCTACTCAAAATAGGCATTCATTGTTCTGTTAATTTCAATTTTTTTATTTTAAGATTTTTTTTCCAGTTACGGGGCTGATTTTGGTGTCTATTTTAAGCATCTAGTCAAACCTGACAAATTGTGTTCATTTGTAATTTGGCCGTACACCAGTTAACTGTAGGTAGATTACATTGTCTATCACCAATGGTCTAAGAATGAGTTATGTTCGGTGAAAAAACGATCAGATGTGATACAACTGGAAGAGTTAAGGGGAAGGTCAAATAGTTTTCGATTCCTGAAGGGAAAAGTGGGGCTGGCTGCTTCAGATTTAACTGGGAGGTCTGTTTTTCCATTCGATTGGTGACAATCCCAAAAGAGTAAATCAAAAGGTAATGATGTTTCAAGAATTAAAATCATCGGTTCAATAAACGGGTAATTAGCATAGCGACCAAGTTTCAGTCAAGAAATATTCTTAATTTTCTATTTGACTCGTAAAATTTTTCCTTCGATCTTTTGACAGCCTCTAGTTATAAAATGTTGCTTTATTCGATAAAGAAAGATATTGGTTCGTGAAAATGAAAAATATCTCAATAGTATATGCTATGAGCCTATGAATCATGAGAGAACATACTTTTTTGACAGACCAGTCTTCTGGATAACTATAAAACACTAAAATCATTTCTGTCGATATCCACCATTCCGCTTTTCCTGTGGCGCTTTCATCATGCCAAGAAGTTTTGTATTCCCAGCTATTATTAAAAAGTGCTACCAATTATAACAATCATGAGAATTCTTTTGGAGACATAATAATTATTTTGAAATCCTTCCATTGATATTGCCACTGAATTTTCATTCATGAGTTAGTAGCAATGCATCATGCATCATGGTCATGGTCTTTGTGCTGCTGTCCTGTAAAATGTTATTCAAATCTTGTTATATAATTATAACTGACTTATTCCATAACAATATTTATGTATATATTTTTGTATGTATATTTTGTTACCGGCATAAAAAACCATTATTATTATTATTATTATTATTATTATTATTATTATATTTTTCCATAAGGGCTAGAATGCAGTGATTAGTTTCAATCCCTGCCAATCAACCCAAACAAAAAGATCAACGCATACCTTCTGGAAGATGCACAGATGCGGAAACGTCCTCGCAATATCCAACTGAATCAACTCGACACTAGACTCCTTGTCCACGTCAAGCTCCGCCTCCTCCGCGCAGCCGTCGCGTTCGCACACTCTGAGACGTTCGCGAGCGCGCCCGACGCAGATGTCGTAAAGTTGCCGCGTTACGTTGAGGTCGTTGCCGATTGCGAGCCGCCAGACCTTGCCACGAGCCGACGGTGGCAGCCCGCGCCACCAGAGGTCGCGGCATTTGCGGGAGTCGCGCCTGAGGGAAAGACCGACCGGTTACCAGGAGCGATGGAACCATAGTGCAGACAAGAATTTAAATTACACTTTGGTATTTAATTCGTAATGATTGTAGGTATATAAATTTGTATTTTATTTTGAATGTTTATGTTTAACCAAGTCTTGTACATCATTTTTGAAAATTACTTACCTACATACTATTACATTTAAGTACAGAACTTAGATGTACTATACTTATGGGGGACAGCTTAAACATTGGAGCTAAAGAACCAGGGAAGAATAGGGAAATCTCTTTAAATTTTAAACTATTTTTTTTTTTTTTTGTGAGAAAATAATAAACGCGTATTTTTGTATTTTCTTCGAAATCTAATTTTGAATAAAATATACCTGTTTAAAATGTTTGCGTTTGAATCTCGTACGAAAACGAGGGTCGCTATTTTTTATGCCGTATATCGTGAAATCTGACGTCAGTATGACGTCCAAAAACGACAAAAACCAGTAGTGAACGCAAAGGATACCATAAAATGACGTCAGAACTACTGTAGTTAATCACAGCCAGTGTTTTCATCCTGCCACAAGAATTTATATTTTAGCCATTCTTAAAACAAATAGAAATAGAAAAGTTATGATCGGATTATAAAAAGAAAAAATACTTCAGATTTTATTTTAAATGCGTATTTGAACACAATGATAATAATTAAATAATAATCTTAAGGAGATTTCCCTATTTGTTAAACATTTTATTTTAACAGTTATATTTTTGGCTTTTCCTGGCATTATTTCCATATCACTTTCTAAAATATTATCTCCCTGTTCAACTGGTCCATTGAAGAGAAAAAGGCATATCCATTGCATGAAATAAAAAAAAAAATACATCATCATAATTTAGTTGATCTATTTTATAAAATTAGGTTAGCATTGGTTAGCCACTGAACCAGATTCTTCATCAAAGATAAAAGCTCGTCACGAGACTCACATATGCTCCCATCTGGGCAGTATTTCGAGGTTCCAAACTCTAGCAGCCGCGGCCAATTGCTCTTCAAACTTCAGCTGTTGCTGCAACTGCTTCTTGCGGCACTTGGCTTCCTTCAGTTCTGCAAATAGAAACCCGTCACGGTCGCTTGATATCAGTAGAGAAGTTAGCGAGGGAAGCCGTAAAACTCTCGGGGCAAATTGAATTTAAATGGGAATTTCCAAGGGAGTTTGCCACGCTCGGATAAATACCATTTAGTTGGCAGATTTGTGACTTGGCTCTATTTTCTGTAGCAATAAAATAAATAAATGTTTCATACTGATTGACTTCACTGATACACCCAACACATGTTGGTGACTTTTATGCTAATTATTCACTAGCGTAAATTATTCACACATTTAATGACTAGCAATCATTTACAAATTAACATGGCATTTTTTTATTCTTTACATGGCATTTCAATGAGATTTACGTACACAATACGTTTAGTTCCTAAGTGTTAAGATTGTGCAAGGCAAGAGGCAGTTAGTGACAACGAATAAACTTGCGTAAAATAGGCTCTGACGAGTCAAATTTAAAAAATCGATGGCAGTGCCTAATTTCTTTAATTATTTTGTTATTATTATATTATATTATATTATTATTAGGTTATTTATATTATTATTACAGGCAGGAGCCTGTACCTACCTTACATAAACAACCACGTGCTAATACCAGTAAGACTGCTAACCGGAACGACCTTAGCACCTAGCAAAAACCCTGACCTTATCAAGAACTAGTTTTTGACTTCAGTTTGTTTAGACTTCACTGCCTGCTTTGATAAGCGAAGTGTGCCGTCTTGATAATTCTATCATTGTAAATCACATGGCAATGAAACTGCTTGCTAGTGAAGCTGGCATCGACAAATTCTGGTCATTGATGGAAAGATGCTTTTAAAATCTGGCCGGTGTAACCACTAACGTCGCAATAACACTGCAACGTATCTGGAATTAAATTTTCTGGCAAGACTCCTGGATTTTATTATAAGGAACACATAAAAATTCTAAAAAATTGGTGCCCAAACGAGGACTCGAACCCCGATCTTCACCTGTCGCGGGTGCTTGTACTAATTCAGCTGAGACATGGCGTTTTCGAGAGGATTTTAGTGCATTTGATGAGAATGACAGATCTCCAAGGAGTAGAACCAAGAGGCTGTGAATACTCACAGTCACTCTGACTCCAGTGATGCTATACTGTAACATATCCATTCAATCTTGAGCAACTCCAATTTGATGTTGGATATATTTTAGACTGTAAAGCAATTTAAATAAAACGTAATTCATGATTTTGATTTAAATTTAAATTCAATTTAACTTCACTACAGGACAAGATCGTCGACGTACGCACCTTTCTTCCTGGCTGCCTCCACCATCAAGTCGTACTCCTGCCGATGTTTCATCTCCTCGTCGTGGGACTTGGCGGGCAGACTGGCCGGCCGGTCGTGCAAGATGAGTGCCGAGCTGCTGGCGACCACGTCTTCGTGGCGCTTGGCGGAAGAGTCTGATCGCAAGCTGCTCGGGCTGTCGCTGCGAGGACCTGGCTCTGCGTCGGGCGCCGGCTCGCAGGGCGCCGACTTGAGTCCGAAGATCTTCCAGCCCGGCGCAGAAGACGTAGACGCTTCCGAAGGCTGCGATTTCCAGCCGAACACAGATCTGTGAGGCAATTTGTGGCAGCTCAGATATCTATGTTGGTGCCTAAGCAGGTTCCCTTTAGTTTCTTTGAGCAGGAAATTCTTTTTAATGATTTTTTATTGATTTTTGGGGTTTAATTACGCACTGTTTAGACAACCGGCCCTGTAGCACTGATCTAATGGCGTCAGAGAATGAATGAATGATTATGAGGATGAACCTAACCTAGCATAGAAGGGAGGAGGGGAAACCCGGCTTAACTCCCCTTCCGAAGGACGGTACAACGCAAACAACAGGATTTCTCCACAAATCCATGCTGTCGAGAGGTTGATAAGCAAGGCGAATGAAGTTGCTGTACTAACTTTCATCCCTCCAACCTCTCTCCCAAACAGAACTGGTCATGTGTATGATGGTCACCAATCCAATCCCTGACCCAGCGCAGTGTTGCTTAACTTCGGTGATCTCACGAAAACTGGCGTTTCCAACACACCAAACCATTCGGTATTGGTTTTTTTATCATGACCTTCAAAATTTAAGTAATTCGTCTCAAAATAAAATATAATATAAAGTATGCACATGAAGCTCTAAAAATGTTTGCACTGAAACTAAACAATGACAAGTGTGTGATGTTTGTAATTTCACAAAGCAATGCAGTTACTGACAAGGAAATGGTACAGAGTGCATGTTTCGCTGAAGCACATGCTATTACAAAATAAGAACACGGGGTGCATTGAATTTTAGCATAATAGAGTTAACTCAACGGCAAAAACAAGCATGGGTGCATACAGGCACTGCCTATACCAACAAGTCCTATATTGGAAGTAAAAATATTGAAACTAAGATTGAAGTAATGGAATATAAAAGAACAAATTATGGGTATTTTATATGTTTACATCATGTAATTCACTGTTTTACCACAGTTTCCCCCCCCCCCCCCCCCCCCCCCCCCCTTTGCGGTGTCGACCACACCAAATCAAGCTAGCACAAGGCTTCCTGGCCTTTATCACTCTAGTTAAACAAATTATTTGCAACTAAGAGATAAGAGTCAACTGTCAAAACATGCCCTAAATACCACGCCAAACTTTAAAAAAAAAAACGTGAAATAGAAAGTGCATCAAATGTTCTAAAGACTGGTACGCAACTACCGAAAGGACTTCCGACCTAAATGCACTGCCATGCTCTCCTAAGAGATGATCAATTAGTCAATTGCAGCTTTCTACGAGACGCGATGCGAGCACAAGATTGTTTCGAACCGTTAGGAAGAGATCCTTACACAAAAAGCACCATGGTTGCAAAAAAAAAAAACACGAAGCATTAATCACACATGACTTCTTCGAGACTGAGTCACTTTGCTCGGCAGTTCAAGCGCTAACCAGATGACAAGCCAGCACTGAGACGAGTCTTTGATTCGGGTACAACACACAAGGTGGCTACAGACGGCACTAATTACCAACCGTTTTAAATCTGATTTAAACACGATTTAAAATTGCTCAAAAGACGTCACAGTGAAGACCAATCATCGCCGTAATCAGATCAACAATTTTACATTCTGGCCATCCATATACATGGCGAGCTCAATGATTTAATGATGGTATTTTAAATTGTAATCAATTGAATGAGTAATCTTTGTCACCTCGACCGGCTTCAATGACCCCGTGGCACAAGTGAGTTGGTTTTTTTTTAATGGATTTAAAGCCTTATCGTCATGTCAATGGTCTTGAAAAAATGTGCAATCAATCTGGGCCAGCACTCGAGACGATTCAAGATGACCTGTCCGTTCTAGAATTGGTATTTTGTATATTCTCAATCTGAGTACTTGAGAAGCAAAATTAGAGCAATATTCTGATCGATCGGAGTGGATCCTCAAATCGAAACTAGAAAGGGTCGCGGTAAATGGCCCCTCTTAAATGGAATAATCCTGGCATTTTGGGCGATCCAAAAATAGTTCACAGCTGAATTGGCTTTCGAAAGATTTCAATGCTGTAATAATAAATAGGGTTCGTTTAGGCGAACCTGAAAAAGCACTCTGTTCCTACACACACCAAGACATGCCCCCCTGTAAATACCTAAATACTATTCCAATGTCCAAGTCGATAGCTTATCAACCTAGGGTTAGTCAGGCTGGAAATTGGTCTGACAGTCATTGGGTTGGGCCGGTGGATAACGTAACTCAATACTGAGAACACAAGAGCAACGCGGGGTTGTTTAGGGAGTAGACGCCCAAGCTAATTAAAGTGAGCTGCTCGTCGATTGTTACGACATGAAACTACGAGGAAAAGCAAACGCCTATACAATCACAGTTAGAGAAAATGCCAATAGTATTTTTGTTGTCGTGCGGTAGATGGCTAAAAATAAATCAAAGGTCGCGCTTGCCAGAAGGCCGTGGAATGCCGAGCTGGTCGCAAAAAGTAAATAACAATAGAGCATATCAGAGTCTTCTTGGCAAAGCGAATGTAACATTGCGACATTCGGTAGCGCAGAGTATTTCCGATGCCAATGTTTACAAGTGGTAAACACTAGAGTAAAGATCAGTAAAGATCCACTGCGCCGGTGGGTTGATAGCTATTTACAAATTGGAGAGATATCCGTATCACAGCGAGTTATATGGACTGGCGTGCGGATAATTTCCTAGTTGTACAAATTTGTGACTTTGCCTACGCTTTGAAATTCGATCAATGAATTTTCACGTAGTCCCACAAATAACGCATTGTTTACCTAATCGAATAGTATACCTATTTTCGTCAATTGTTGACACATAGGTGAAAACTATCCCAGGGGTGAGTCTACTTCATTTCGAAGTTAACACGCGTAGCCAAAAACATCAATAATTTGACGTCAGGTATTCTCCGGTCGGCTGACGCACTCGATGCTGGTCGGTCAAATTTCGACTGTGACATTGACGTACGCACCCGTTAAAATGCCGAAACGTTGGGGTCAACAGCATGATTGTCGTTATTATCATTACCGTTGGCCCACCGTTGTGCGGCATTTCAAACAATTGAGACGAGGTAACGACACATTCGGTCGCGTACTGCTTTACATAATTTCTGTGACGTCTAGGAATTCTCGGCGGCACGTGCGATTGTTTTACAGTTGATAAAAAAATACAGTTTACGTAATGAGTTGGTTGCAGGTCTCGTGATCCGAGCTCGAGTCTTTGGGTTGAACACACCCTTTCATTTCGATTGGTTTTCTCCCTTTCGCGTGTTTGCTCTGAAATGGGGTCATGCACTTTGTATTGTTGATTTATCGGGTATTTGATGAACCGACGAAGGTATATATTTTGTGACTAACTATAAGTGTATTTTTTGTTGTTTCAGCTAGTTCAAGCATAGCAATGATATAACCAACAATAATTGCAAGTGTTTTTTTAACCTTGAGGTTTGGTAACTTCTTCTTTCGGGCTGGTATTTGCCTGAGGAGGTTCACCCTTGAAAGTGAATTTGCAAGCTTGCAAGCATTGAGAATGCCCACATGAATTATGCATGATGATGCTCAATTGCAATAATTATTAACACTGGAGGATGCAGAAAACGACAGTTGCTTCTTAATTTAAATGAATAATAAGGTGAAAGTTAGCAGAAACATTAAATACAAAAATGTGTGGGCATGCTCTAATTACAGAAAATTGAAATTCATTTTTTTAAAACAGTACATCTCTTTCATGTTTTTAACTCATAGTAATGAAGTAGCTGAAATTTTATTATTAGCTGTACTATTATTTCACTGATTAAAGATTAGATGAACTTAATTACCTGGCAAAGAACCCAGAGAAGCCTCTTCTTTTCGGCTTTGCTCCCGCATCTTCGAAGAGAGAACCACTTTCTCCTGAACTATGACTATCGCGGCCACGCGATCCTTGGAATTCTTCTTCCGTAGCGGACGGAGATATATCACTTAAACTGGACACTATGCTCGAAAATGAGCTTGCATCTGTCCTTTGCAGTGTACTTCGTGGAGATTCAGCATTCTCATCCAAGTCTTCTTCGATTGATTCTAAGGGACGTAACAAATCTCTTCCCAAGTCGTTTTCTTGCACGGGACGACACTTTCCTACAGTTTCTTGCGACTCGTTGCGGTTAATGATATGGAGTTGTCGAGTCACAGGGCTGTACGCAAGAGGGATGTTTTCCAGAAGTTCGGAAAGTGGTATCGCACTCTTGGGATTCGTTTCCGAGTGTTTTTCTAGGGAGAAATTGTTTTTAAACGTATTATGGCTGTTGGCATTATCACAGTCGGGTATAATATTACGTTCGGAGTTGTTTGGATGGTGTGGTAGGTCGGAATTGTTGTTTGGTGTGAGAAAGAATTTGTCATTGCCCCGCTCAGGCCAAGTTCGGAACCAACTATCGTTACCTACGTTAACAGGCACTTTTAGAGGTTTCACTTCCAATTTTAAAGGAGGTAAAGCTATTGGCGATTTCTTCGTTTCTAAGCAGCTGGGCAGACTTTGACTTCTCGAATTTGTGGTCACATTATTTAATGCTTTTTGAAAGTAGTGTCCAGCTGGTCCCATACTACTTGTAGGGTCTTTTAACACTTGAAAACTCTTTGCTAAATCACTATTACAACATATTATTGAGTGACTCGTTTCCTTCTTGCTTTGACCATTGATTTGACCCTGATTTGGCCCCGCCTGCCCTGATGTAGAAATGCACAAGGATACTGGCATGTTTCCATTATTTTCATATTCAGGCGAAATATTTTTCATTTCAAGCGACTAACAGCATGCATGTCAACACAACCACAATATTAATACATTCACGAAAATTCTAGACGCACACATTTCAACACAAACACGAGATTTGTAGACAAACATCGCAAGACAACACGCAAAAGCAAGTGGAACACACATTCACTACTCCTCTAGAGCTGTCACTTCCCCCAACTTCCCCTTCCAATCCAACGATTTTGCTTCTCTCCGCCCCTGACGAGTACCGCGCATCGCACGCATGCTTGCCACCACAACGCGGCTAAAATTTCAATCGTCTCCAAGGCTCCACCGAATCATGTTTCTATGACTCGATAGTCGGCAACTCAATCGGAGCTAACAGCAGAAAGATACTATATAAAAGGAAATTCAGTAATTTAAGTGCTATTACGCAACCTTTAGAGATAATTTGTTTACAAGGTCCGACGAAGTGAGGTCAAGCAGAGACGTCAATGTCAGCTGCGACTTTTATTTTGATCAGTGACTGCCGAATTGTTATTGAGATTTCAGGTTATTTATTTCGTTGATCTCACATCTAGAGATGGATCAAACTAATAAAACACCCGTTCCTCAACCTGCCACTCCTCAAAATCATAGCGCTACCCAACGAACACACTTTACACCTTGCAGGAGGTTAGGATTGAAAAGGAAGTCATCAAACACTCCAGATGCGCTCAGTGCCGTCGCACACACACCGAATTCGAGCTTTAAAAATTGTAAAAATAGTTTTGAAACGCCCAAACGAGTGATTGATTTTCTTGATTCTACACCTAATTCATCTCCGATACTTGCTCAAGAAAGGATTGATAATGCAGAAATGAAATCAAAAGAACCGCTGGAAAGCGAGAAGGGTGCTGATGCACCCAAGAAAGTGTTGCCCAAAAGGCGCTTTCCGATATTCAGCAAAGAAACTCCAAACCAAGAAAATATCTTAGCATTAAAGAAAATAATTGAGGAGAAAGAAGAGAGATTAGCAGCCCTAAATATAAAGCTACAAGAAAGGAATAAAGTAGGTGTATGTTTTAATTAATTTGAATGATTTTTATGAAGAGTTTGACATCATTTTACACATAATTTACATTGCAGGATCTCGATGTAGACCTAGCAAAACGCACAGAAATTTGGAGGAGCGGATGTCAACAGGCTCTTCATCGACTTCACGAAAAAACAAAAACTTTGGGAACAGAAATAACGATGACTGAGATGATAAAACAATTAGGAATTCCATTTCATGTAGTTCACTATGATCCAGATTCGGAAGACTTCCAAGAGTAACATTCTACAATTTATTACATTTATTTGACAATCCACACAAAGTCTGTGAGAAAATGTTAACGTTGTCACAAAGTAAATTAATGCTTATTGTAAATAAAATATTTTGTTTAAAACCTATGAGGTCTTATTGGACGCTCAGGATCAAACAGTTTAGGGTCTTTGAGAAATTCGACTTCCTTCAAGTAGTAAGCCATAAAACCTGCATTTCTCGATTTAGATATTTCTTCCTCGACAATCTTCTGCTGCTGAGAGCATAGTCCAGTGATGTGCCGGCCGTAGATTCTACCAGTGTATGGAGAGACGAACTGAGAAAGCAGCTTCACATTCTTATAGTCCACGATAACTTTATGCTTACACAAAACGCACTGTGCCCTCTCCTTCTCGAAAGGGTTTTTCATTTCAGAAATCGGCTGTGAACAAGCAAGAGGTTGTGTTAATCGCTCTGAGCCTATTTCTTCGCAAATCCTAACCTAAAATTGCATTGAGTTCTTACCATGTCTTTGAAACTTGGTGCTTCGGTCTGAACTTCAATTTTAACTTGACCAGGGGCTTCAGGGGCTTCTCTCTCCGCTATTGATATACTCCTAGAAATTATCCCGTGCATTCTATTACAATTTAATCGTCGGATCGGGAGCAGCCCCATACACGAGAAAGCCATGTTGAAAATTGGAGTGAAATAAACAACCAATCATGGCGAAGAGGGGTCGACGCGCCAAAGTATCAAAATCAAGCTTTTCTTTTAAAAAAGCTCACCAGTTCCACAATTCGCATTATTTCTAACTATCAACCATCACGTGTTTGAAAAAATAAATCACTCGTTATGTAACATTCAGTTCGTTCCCCTGACAGTACAGCACAAAGTCAAGTTTAAAAACAAAAATGTGCGAGGCTAGCAGAAAAAACACCTAATACACACATCTTGCGTAGCTTATATAAGTTTAAAATGCTAAAAACAGTCACTTTTATGCCACTCTTCGATAGGCATGTGCTTTTACATAATACCTCAAGCAAATATCGATTTAGAGTGAAGTTTAAGGAAGCGATACTAATCATGAAGACACCACTGGGCTGCTGGATGCTATTCTTGGCAGTCATTTGTGGCATACAACAGGTAAGCAAAAGGGAATCTCAAGTTAGGCTATTCAAAATTAAAGTACCTCAATATCCCAATTAAATTGAATTTTCCCCAATCCGAACACCTAACGTAAAAGTGCACCTTAGAAAAGTGCATTGTTTGACGGATGGTCAATGAACCTTACTGTATATTCTTCGATTACAGCTATCTTGGTGTGGTGTCATCATAGCCCACCAACGAGATTTGATATGGGCCGAGGACAAATCCACAGAAGTTTCTAATATCGAGAAAAGAGACGATCAGTACGCGAAGTCAAACATCACAGTTGAAAATAATGGAACGTTTGCACAGAACAAAACACTTTCAGCCAACGATTCGCTGGCCACGTCGAACGAAACGCGCGCATTTGAGAAATCAATCCTAGATCAATTCGTCAATAAAACGGATGGGTTGAATCTGAACACTACAAATATAGACGAAAAAGTTATCGAAACTTCGCAGGAAGAGAGCGAACGTCAAACACGAAGCGATGGATTCAAGAAACCATGTCGGTCTCAACTGTTAAGCTACAATCCAATAACATTTACGTCGCACGAGTTCGACAAAGAATACAATCCACCGCCAGTAATACAACAACCCTCGTCGTACACTAAACCTAATCCTACGGGTAACTATAAGCCTTCACACGGCCAAGAAGGCAAAGACAAGAGGTATCCAGTTTTTCCGAAGATCCAAGCACAGCATAACCAGAATCAGAACAAGAACCCTGGGCCAAGCAAAGGGCCGTCGCATTTACTCTGCAAAGGTGGCTACAGTTACAGCGACAAAGAAGGTGTCTGCGTTTTTACCAATCCAAGAGCCAAAGTTCTCAAATCTACAAGCTATCCTGTCTCAAGCCAGTATCCCGTGGCAAATAAACAGCTCTCGGCTGCGAGAGATCTTGTGAGACCTCAACTCAAGGAGTTTGGTCTTCAGCACGGAAGCTATCCCGTTTACAAAAATGAAAAGCGTGTGGAGTATCGGGACAACACAGCGGAACATAATGGTGGCGTAGAGTACGTTCAACTTCCGAATGAAAAGTATTCACCATCAGGACCAACCCAGGGATATTTACCGAAACCTCAGTATCCTTTAACAGTCGCAGTCAATAAACCTTACAGCAAGCCGCAGACTTTGGGTTACCAGGCCAAGAATGATAGAGGAGTATTGCAGTATAGTCAGGTGGGATCTTTAAGTCAACTCAAACCGAAGCCCTACCTTCCAAACGAACCAAGAGAATATCGCGGTAACAGCTATGTTAAACTAACCGCTAAAAATGACGAAGATAAGCTCTATGCTTCGAAGCCTGTATACAAACAGCCCGGCGAAAAACACGAAACGCCAACTTATGAAAAGCCTTCCTATAGCAATCAGCAGGAAACCCAGCACGGCGAAGACAGGATTCCGCGGCCACTGGTGGGTCACGCTACTGAAGATAAATATTCATCAGAGGAAGAAAATAGTCCGTCGTCGTATTTAGCCGGGTACGGAAAAGACGACAGCAATTCGTCGGAAGACAGTTACGGTGGAAAATCGCCTTCCGAAAAGGAATGTTTACCCATAAAGCAATATTTGGCTGAGAAAGAATCCACTTACAAATCCGAGCAAGGTTCTGACGATTCGTCAGAATATGAATCAAACTCACCCAGCTCTTACTCAAAAGAAACGAGCTACAATACATCTTATTCTGGAAGAAAATCTTCGTCAACTTCGTTAGGACACCGAAAGAAATCCACTAAGAAGTCTTGTAATAAACCAGAGACATCTTTGTACACCAATCCCTACGTTAGTTTGTATAAAAGTAAGGATTCAAGCAAATATAGCCGTAAGAAGCCCAAATATTCATCAGGTGAGAGTAAATATCCTTCAAACTACGAGATGACTTACGAAGATGACAGCTATGTTAGCTGCAAGAAACCCAAGGCGTTGAATGAAATCGTCTTGCCCGGCGGTGGGTTTATCCTCGAGGGCGAGTACGTCTTGCAAAGAAAGTCAGGCAAAGGAGCGAATGAAGATTACGAAAAACAAAGGCACTGTCCGAATTACCCACGCATTATAGACAGAATAACCATTGGAAAAGGAGGATATATACACAAAGGACGATACACGCTGGACAAGGAAGATCGGAATGATTACCACGAAGAATCTGCTTACAAAACTGAGCGAACCAAGAAGGAAGTCGGCAAAGAAACCGATGAAGATGAATACGTTGAGATATCGATACCATTTCAAATTGAAGCGGATGACGACGATGACGACGGCGTGCACATTTCAACGCCAAGAGAAATTGACGACGAAATGTTTGACGACGGAGAACTAGAAGATAAGACGGTGCAGAAACGTCAGCTACCCTCGCGAAGATTGCCGACCATCATCGTTCCTGTCGACTTGAACCTCGTCGATCCATTGTTGCGAGGCGTGGGGAAGATCACGAAAGACGTAAACAAAATCAAGCTGAAGATCAAGCAGAAAGAAATACAAAACCAAGTGAATCGTGCTATTAAAAATCTGAAACACATGAATCAAGACCACAAGGAAAAAATGGACAGATTGAAAAGCGATTTGAAGAAAAAACTGGAACCAAGCTCGGCTCAGAAAACACCGCTCATCAATAGAGATACTGGAAATAACGTGAAAACTTTGTCAACTACTTTCAACTTTAATTCCCCGGCGTTTTCTGGTCCACTGGGCAGCCCCATATTACGACAACTCAGATCATCAAAACCCAGTCTTTCGGACAACTTACTGCCAAAATCACTTCTCCCCGGCAGGTTTTCTGAGAGCGATGAGGTCTCAGATCCGATCTTTGTAAGACGACAGTCTGTGCAACCTAGAGCCTACGAAGACGAAGAAGATACAAGTCCGTACACAAGGAACCGACTGGCAAAATCAAGCAGATCAAGAAGCCAATATAATGAGGACTCTGACGAAGAACCGAGCCGACTCAGTCTATTTGATCCAGCTCCGGTTCAAATGAAGAGGTACCGGTCTCGCCCACCAGCCACATGTCCTTTAGAGAGCCACCGACAGAGGAGTCAACCTCAGTACTACAACGACGGTTCTATAAATGAAGTAACTGAGTACCAGATGTCGCTGATGCCTCTGGTCAGGAAAGGGATACATAAAGTCAAGTCAGTGGTCTTCGATGTACCCGAGAGTTATCCGTCAAGGAGGCTTAGGTCGCCTGTGGTTTATGAAGAACAGAAACCTGAAAAGACTTCGAGAGCTGTTTTCAATGAAGATGGGTATTGGTATGAGAAGGATCTGACGGAGATTGCTAGGGTTCAGAGACCTAGGGAGATTATTTATAGTGACGTGATTTACGCTGCAGATTCTGAAGATGAAGATTATCATGGATACAGGAGGAAATAGTTAGATATTTGCTCACATGCGTAGAATTATTGTATTTATATTGTTTTGTGTGATACCCGTGCCTTGTATTTATTGTTAGCAATGATAAAAGAGGTTATAATTTAATTTTGCTGACCAAACTCTGAGTCAGGAATTCAGCAGAGGTAGTTTTTATGTGCAATCACAGCGTAATCCATAATAATTTATTTGTAAAGCATTAAAGACATTACATTTGTTATAGAAACAATTTATGCAATCACAATCACGCTCCAATTCCTTTCTTAAGAAATGTCTTCTTCTGACTTAACCACCAGGAACCCAGGAAACAACAGAATCAAGTTCAAGAATCAAGTTGAATCAAATCTTTAGCTCAACCACTCCATTGGGAGTTTTACGTATTTATTTGGACACCAGCGTGCAACCGTCTAAAAGTTTGGATAAACCCTGAGACCGCTTCCTGAGTTAGCGTATAGACAAGGATTGCCTCCAAATAGTTCCAGCGAAAGATTGAAAAATATCAAACTCGCTTTAAAAGTCAATAAACTAGTTTGTTGACGTTTAACACCAATGAAAGTAAAGCCTGGGCCACTGTTCTATCACCTCGATGGCTCATTCTGGGTAGAAGGATAGATCCTGGAAGAGAGCAGGATAAGAGGATTAAATAAATAGCGTTCTTGGCGTTCATAAACCAACCATATTCATATAAATCGGTCGCATTTCTAAGCAATAGCTAGCATTGACACCTGGTCTACCATTATGGAGTCAAAGCTTAAATTAGCTTGCCAGTTCGAGGGGCTTACCATTTGCTTCCATCCAGAAAATATTGAAGATGATTGTCGCCGCCTCTTCCAAAAACGTTTACGCACAAAAAATCCTTCAACATATTGATTGATTACTTGGCTTTCTTGAATTCTTCGCCTTGATCGATTAACAATTACCTGAAACCAGCCTACATCACACGGTGGTAGCTTCGTGGTGTGAATTTACATGGCTATGGGATCAAAAAAGGTAAAAATTGTGCCAAAAAACTCCCATACACGCCGTCATAGAATTAGAAATATGGTACAGAGTCTTCTACCAAAAGCACACGAAATTCAGCGTCATATCATTCAAATCGCCACTTTGGTATTGCTTGCCAAACAGGCAAATGTTAGAAGGCCATGTTTTCACTGAGAGCAAAGTTAGAGTATTTTATTATCCCCGCCGATGGATGCACGAATTCAGCTGTCAGCTGCAGCAAAGCGAATATACGCGCTGTTTAGGTGCCCGAAGTTGCAACCATTGTTGTTGATTGGGCACGAACATCTCGGCTGGTAGCGAGTCTAGACCTGTCGGGGGCTGGCTTGTCCCGTTGGCGCCCACTGCGAAAAGAAGACATGAAAACAAGCGATCTTTAGTGATGGGCACTTTTGAAATCATTCTTGGAGATTGGAAAGATGGCTTTAGTATTGAGTGGCTCTCTTGCGATTGTCCCTACTGGGTATTTTAATTTCTTTCTGCATTTTAAAGTATGGTTAATATGTAGCTTGAAGTATCTGACCACGGGGATGACATGAGTGTTCAACTGTCTGTTAACTTTCTTGTAAAACTGGACTTTACTGGTGTTGGTAACACTGATGGTAATAAGTTAAATGTTAAATATTGCCGCATCCTTGCATGGCATACAGCTACCTTATATTAGTGAGTGTCTAAGCTATGGTAAGCAGAAAGCACAATTTCTAAAAGGTAGACCAGACGCCATCACGAGGATCATTTTGAGGCGAAGCTAAAGTTTACATAAATCTTTTGATTGGCTCCAACATCTAACTTCTATCCTCTAACTTCTCAAATCCATGTAAAATTTTGATGGCCATGTACCCAGTGAATCTACCTCTTCCTCACCTTGGTTTTGCTTCACTGGGGCAGGACCGATCATGTTCACGGACTCTCCCGGCTTTCTGAGCAACAGTTTCCCGACGCCCTCGCAGCGACGCAGCACTTCATGACCGAGCAGCGTCTGCATGACTTGTGGATGAAGTTCGACGCTACCGTGAAGCCAGCCAGGGACGCCGGCGAAGTCAGCCAACAACTGCATGGCGCCGAGATCACTGAGAAGTTAGATTGGTCAACTTGGAGACTTCATTTGGATATGATTATCAAGATAACCTTCAAAAAAACATTCACACTGTCAAAAATAACTGACAGGCAAGAAGGCTGTGAGTACGCCAGGTAGATATCACTCTAGTCTATGATTTAATTTTAATGAAACGAACAGTTTCAAATTAAATTTGGTTGCACTTGCCGTAGTTCAAAAAATATGACAAAAAATGACAAAAAAATGGGTCAATATGGCTTTGAAATTGGGGTGTTACTAATAACAAAAGAGGCGTTGAAAGGGTTAAAAAGCATGCCTTTACATCGTGTTAGCATTTATGCTATGAGAGAAGGATCAGCAGAGAAAATGAGACAAGATAAATAATAAATAGCGCCATCATTTGGCAGAGGTCTCAAGTTACTGTAAGGGAATATCTTATAACTGTGAGAGACTCTCCAACCCCAAGGTTTCAACTTTCAAGTGCCAATTTATACTCTGGAACATATGAGCAAGCTTTACTTATGATAGGACTTTTCTTGTCATCAAATTGCTGTGATAATATCACCATGGCATCCGAATGTGTCACCTGAATTTCACGCGCGTCGTGTAGATGTGGTCCAGCCAAGCCTCACAGAGAATCCGCAGCGTCATTCCACCGATACTCTGCTGCAGGTCGAGATGCAACGGCTTCAACGACATCAACGTTGGTTTCAGCACACGCTCTGCAACAGCAACATAGACATGTTGTCCAGGGTATTTGGGATCAGTTGGCTGGATCCTATGCTCTATCTAGGTTATTTGAGATCAGCTGGCTGGATCCTATGCTCTATCCAGGTTATTTGAGATCAGCTGGCTGGATCCTATGCTCTATCCAGGTTATTTGAGATCAGCTAACTGGATCCTTTGCTCTATCCAGGTTATTTGAGATCAGCTGGCTGGATCCTATGCTCTATCCAGGTTATTTGAGATCAGCTGGCTGGATCCTATGCTCTATCCAGGTTATTTGAGATCAGCTGGCTGGATCCTATGCTCTATCCAGGTTATTTGGGATCAACTGGCTGGATCCTATGCTCTATCCAGGTTATTTGAGATCAGCTGGCTGGATCCTATGCTCTATCCAGGTTATTTGAGATCAGCTGGCTAGATCCTATGCTCTATCCAGGTTATTTGAGATCAGCTGGCTGGATCCTATGCTCTATCTAGGTTATTTGAGATCAGCTGGCTGGATCCTATGCTCTATCCAGGTTATTTGAGATCAGCTGGCTGGATCCTATGCTTTATCCAGGTTATTTGAGATCAGTGAATGAGTTATATTAGTTACCGAGGTATCTCGCCACGTATCCACTTGGCGCGTCTGGCAACGGGCCGTTCTGTCGCCAGTAGCGATGTTCTGGGAAGCACATGTGCAGGTTGGCAAGACAGTAAGTCCGGCAAACACTCGCCATCACCTCGATGCACTCTGTCGGCAGCTTCTGCAACGAACAGACACGCAGGGTCAGCGTGGAAAACTTTAGAAAGCTGTGAGTTAAAGTTACAGGTGTAGCCATAGATGTCATTGAGTCGAAAAAAAGATTGCGGAGTTTAGTGGCGCACTATTTTGATCGACGAGCGCTGTAGCACTTGTCTAATGTCGTTGGTTATTGAGTGGCTGAAAATTAACCATAACCTAACGTAGAAGTAACGAGCGGAAACCCGGTGCCACACTGTCGAAGAGCACCAAGGGGATCAGCGGCGTAACTTCCCTACCGTCGGATAGTGAAACGATTCCCCAACAACTCTGTGCTGTCGGAAGACGAGTCAAGGTGCGAGTTCGTTGGTCACCCATCCAATACCTGACCCAGCGCAGTGTTGCTTAACTTTCATCCCTCCAACCTCTCTCCCGAACAGAACTGGTCATGTGGATGATTGTCACCCATCCAATACCTGACTCAGCGCAGTGTTGCTTAACTTTCACCCCTCTAGCCTCTCTCCTGAACAGAACTGCTCATGTGTATGATTGTCACCCATCCAATACCTGACCCAGCGCAGTGTTGCTTAACTTTCATCCCTCCAACCTCTCTCCCGAACAGAACTGGTCATGTGGATGATTGTCACCCATCCAATACCTGACTCAGCGCAGTGTTGCTTAACTTTCACCCCTCCAACCTCTCTCCCGAACAGAACTGGTCATGTGTATGATGTTCACCCATCCAATACCTGACCCAGCGCAGTGTTGCTTAACTTTCATCCCTCCAACCTCTCTCCCGAACAGAACTGGTCATTTGTATGGTGGTCACCCATCCAATACCTGACCCAGCGCAGTGTTGCTTAACTTTCATCCCTCCAACCTCTCTCCCGAACAGAACTGATCATGTGTATGATGGTCACCCATCCAATACCTGACTCAGCGCAGTGTTGCTTAACTTTCATCCCTCCAACCTCTCTCCCAAACAGAACTGGTCATGTGTATGATGGTCACCCATCCAATACCTGACCCAGCGCAGTGTTGCTTAACTTTCATCCCTCCAACCTCTCTCCCGAACAGAACTGGTCATGTGTATGATGGTCACCCATCCAATACCTGACCCAGCGCAGTGTTGCTTAACTTCGGTAATCTCATGAGAACCGGTGTTTCCAACACGCCAAGCTTTACCTAATCATATGATTGTTTGAGACTGAGGTGTGTTTAGCCCAATTGAAACCAAGAAGATTGTTTGAATATTTGCTTGAAAAGACCAATTGGCAACTTGGCCAAAAAATGTTTGTGTGATTCGAAATAGAACGACACATAGTCTAACAGTGTGTTAATTCTAAACACGTTTGTTTCTTAAATGAACTCCATACGTTACGACAGTTCTAATTCTTATGTCCTAGTTACCTGCCACACCCGCGACTCTTTAAGGCATGTGACGTCCAACATTTGTGTTTACCTTGAGTTTGCTGATGTTTTCGTTCACCTCGGCCGTCAGCTTGGTTCGCATCTTGGCGCAGACCAACACGTGCTGGCTTTCCACCTTAGACAAATCCAAGTGATTCGCCATCTGCAGAGAACAGAATTACCAATCTCTTACATCGTCGTTTACCATTCTCTTACAGTTCCACAGTTTCTTAGCCCTTTTCTTTATATTTTAAGTACCTACCTATAACATGGCTGTACATTCTAAGTAATTCGTATGACAATACACAAAACAAATCAAATTGCTGTAATGCTCGACAGTTTTTGGGTATTATTAAGCGGAAAAACTAGTGAGTTTTCAGAGAAGTCAATCTTCTTATCTTACTGATGAAAACATGTATAGTTAGAGATAACGAATCTGGAATTCACAACCTCTGAGCTTTAAAACTAGATGTTTCTTGCAAGCGCCTAGTCAGAGTTAAGTCACTTATAAAATTTTCAAAAATCTGGAAAAAAACAGTGGATTGGGAAAAGCTCCGTTTATAGCTGATAATTTTTATTTTTTGATTTAAACTATGGTGTCGTCATAGAAATTTTTGGCGTCTGAACATTTTGATGCTTTTTTAATAAATCCACCCCGAGCTCGTTTTACGAAATATCAAAATGTGAAATAGAAGCAACCAAAGTCACGCTCATATCCTTTATAGACTTTTTTTTTCAAATTTCAACTGATTTTTTAATGGTTTAATCTTTGATTACGTGTACCTCTGCTCGCACTGGCATTGGGAAGAACCACAACTTAAAAAAAAAAAACACATCTAAACTAAAATTACTCAAACATCTTCTCTAATCGTGGAAAAGCAGCGATCGACAAATACCAAAAAAGCAAAACTATCTCAAATATTCTCTCACCAAACGCCCAGCCGTACCTTCAAGTTGTTCAACTCCTTGAGACATTGCCCGACCTCCAACTGGCTGACCTCGAAGAACTTGCCCACCTTCCAGGTGTTGACCAGCGTCTTGGCTTTGTTGAACGCCCAGAGTCTCGTGGTATGCACCGAGTGGTCCAGACGATGCAAGATGGGGATCTGCTCCACCAAGGGCAACTCTTCTAGTGGAGGAGACATCAACCAATCAGCTGTCGTCTCGCAGTCGTTGCTCAAAGTCACCAAGCTGTGGAGGAGGTCGGCAAACAGCTTGCCCACGTCCTGCAAGGAAGCGTTGTTGTGTGTTTATATTATCAACCGAATTGATTAATAGTTTTATATTCTAAAGGAGAAGGAAGAAGTTATTTAAAAAGTGCCGACTTGTCAATGGCCACTTAAGTAATTGACAGACTTTTAACAAACAAAAAACAGCTTCTCATTGGCCGTTGCCATGTAAATAATAAATTGACAGACCGTTAAGTTCTTAACGCACCACTGAATTTCTTGTCATTTTTTAAATCAAACTCAGCCCAATACCTTCACCTAACTCACCTTAACTTAAATTGAAATATTCTTCAACTTAACCCAAACATTAACTTAACTTATCTTAACCGATACCTCGACATAATTTAGCCTTCCTTAACTAAACTTAACTTCAATGTCTCTTTATAATATTTCAAACACTTGAACCATGTTGTTTCCTTTACTTTTCCACTTTGGCACTTCTTATTTTATAGAAAAGTATCGCCTTTATCTTTTCTTCCTTTTCATCGTCGCCAAGTTTTTAATTTCCTGCCTCCATGACTACCGTAATACACAATCACGGCAGCTATTATAATTGTCACGGTCAGTAGCAAATGGGTAATAAAAGTCGAGTACATTTTCAAGTGCAGTTTAATGCATTTTACGCGCAATAAAAGGACAACGTGACTCAAATATCAAACTCTCGTTGTTTAACGACAACGATAAAATGTTTTAATTTTGTCACAGCCTACTTTAAGTTTAAACCGTTGAAGAACGATCCTGGCAGCTCATACTCGTTTCAACTTTCCAAAAGCAAGTGGCAGGTTTTTGAAGACATTTTTAATGTTGTCAAAACTCCGCCAAGAAAAATCATGGGAAGTGAAAAATGATGGGAAAATGGCGGACGGAAAACCCGTAAGGACCAAGAGGATTTCTTTGCAAGACAGTTTTCATGTAAGGGTCATGAATTAACAAGTACCAACACAGTGAGTGGTCAAACAAGTTGGGAGCTCCAAGTTTAGTATCTTTATTCTCAATAAAATCGCTAATGCTCGTAATGAACCAATTGATTGTTATAAACTATCACTCTCTTTTTTCTCGTTCCAAATTGATTTCCTAGTTGGGTAAACATTTTTGAGAGGGTCGTCCTAGATCGTCTATAGCGGTGGAGTGCGAATTTGAACTCGAGAGCTTCTTAATTTGTTTTTAATAACAAACTAAAGACAACATAATGTCTCATCAGAATAAGTCTGAAATCCCATTTAGATTTAATTATTTTCCTCTTTGTTGGCATTCTTTCTTGAAACTTGATACTTCGCCGAAACAGTGCGTCGTCAAACGCGATAAGATGGAAAGACCTATAGCTAAGTGTGGGAGTGGTCATGGTAATAAGGTTTCATGAAGAAAGCAACGAATTAACATAATAATCCGTCAAAGAGCGACAGCAAAAAAATGAAAAGCACATAAAAAACTGGAAACGAACCAAAAAATGTGTTTATTTCCGTTAATTTAATCTTGCACGATTCAGCCGACTTACAACAAAACAATTCATTGCTTTAGACCAAATTCTAGTCCAAACTAAATCATCAATCGCACATTCCTGAAAACAAAACACCACAGAAAGAATTTGAAAAGGTAAAAGGATGTGATAATTGATAGTTCAGAAAGATCAGTTTCAGTTTCTATGAAAAGGTGGCTGATAATAAAGGTGTTCTTCATCGTCGATATCGTCTTCAGGGCAATTTTCTCGGCACCCAAGACTCGTGAGAGGGTCGGCGGCTCCGTAATGACACAATGACAATTCAACCCTTTTCACTCCCTCACAGAAGACATAAAGGGTGCAGTCGGTCTCGTGGGGCAATGACTGGCCCATTGCCGTGGAACAGTCCACAAGTTCCACGTACTCGTTCTGTTCCTCGGTTGGGTAAGCGACAGCCAAGGCCATCAGGCCAAGCACCAGAACTTTGGTGATCACTAGAGATACGAATCAAAGTTAAGCAACATTTGGTGTGAAAGGGTGACCACCAACATTCAACTAAATTCTTTTTTTTTATGTTACTTTAGAAGGGTTTTAGTTTGTACAATACTTTTGAGTTTGAAAATCAATCCGCTTATCTTGGTGAAATAAGTTTTGATGGCCTAACAGTTCTATATCAAATTAATTTAATAATAGTCTAATATCTTCTGCCGCAGAAGTAAAAAGACTTACACATATCATTAATCACTATATAAACTGCTTATAACTTCTATCAGATTCTGGTATGAAGAGATTATTTGCTACTTTTATATTTATTTACAATTGTGTAAATATTTTTCCTAAATCTGAACCCCTAAATCAGTTTTTAAAATATACCTCAGCATAAAAATCAAAACATATATTAAGATAAATGGAAATCATCTATCAAATTCGTTACTTTTGGTGCCATAATATGATAAAGATACAAATAATCTCTCGGTAACTTACTTTCCATATTGCAGCGCAGCTGTCAGTTCCGAAATGCCAGCTCTGAAGAGTGTAAAAATCTTCATGGACGTTTGAAACACCTCGACGGGGTCATCACTGAGCCGCACCGTCATCATCAAATGTAACGATCAATGATTTTTATTGCCACCGTAAACTTTAGTGGTGGTTCATGAAGTCGTCGATAAGTGGCCTTCGAGAATAGCTTGACAGCGCAGCATCTCACTTTTATAGTTCTAGCTTAGGTATGTAATATTGTAAGCGAGTTTGTTTCATGGCATGTTAACACCTTTATAACTTGGTACTGCAGATTGTTTAAAGATGATAGTGAACATTGTGATTTAGTAGATCTGTCCTCCAGGAAAAACTCATTCCAGGCATAGGAAGATATGAAGTAAAAAAACTCTTCAAGTTACTTAAGAATAACTGTTAGATTCTCAGGGGCTGTATGCATAAAGAAATGCTGGATCTTGTAAGATCACAGAAGTTAAGCAACACTGTGCTGAGTCAGGTATTTGATGGCTGACCAATATACTCTTTATCAGGATTATTCGACGTAAAGGGTGAAGAAATTGAAGTTGGTACTACAACTTTACTCGCCTCGCTTAACAACCTCTCGACAGCATGGATTTGTGAATGAATTTTTTGTTCGAGCTGTACTGTCCTTCGGAAGGGACTTTAAGCCGGTGGTCGCCTCGGTGCTCTTCGATATTAGTAGGTTTCGTGTCGGTACTAGATTTTTCAACTCTTCTTCTAGACAGATGCCATTGGACCAGTGCCACATGGCCCGTTGTCAAAAAAAGTGCGTCGTTAAACACTAAATAATAATAAATAATGCATTATTCTTTAAAATCTTTGATGGGTTTAATTTTTTGCTGGGATTCGCTGTAAATTAAGACACCGCATATAACTCGAAAAGAACAGCAAACTTTGCGAACATTTTCGGCGAAACCTCGATAGTACGTTTTTTAGCATTTCTTTAAAAAAAAATTGTTTCAAGACAGAACTGAAGGCTTTAAGTAAGTTTTAACTAAAACCAGCTTCCTCGCAAATATCCATGAAACCGAAATTATTGAAATTATCCAGCCAGTTTAAAGCTATTCAGTTTACAAAAAAAAATTATCTTTGGCCCATTACGAACTAACAATAAAGACGAGTCTGAAATCTACTTCTAGCTCCTTTCTCGAAAAGGCAAGTAACCTGAACTTGATTGCTTATCCCAATCATGAGAAGCATTCACAGCCCTGTGCTTTAAAGTATCTTGCAAGAAGATATTCTCTTCCCATTTAAACACACGGTACACCTGAAGGTCCTGCATTTATCTTGCAGTCTTGAACGTGCTCCACTCATCATGGCTCAAACTAAAGAAACATTCCCCAAGTAGAGAAGTTTTCCCAAAAGTACCAAGCAGTATTTATAAAAACTTGAAACTGATGGTTTGTGAGTGTTTTTCTATGAGGGTCTGCCCCCCCAGAGCCCTCCTGACTAGCAATCACTTCGCACTCTACTTACCTTGTTCTTGTCGTCGCTGCCTTGGCGCTGTCCGTGGACCAGGGTGTGGCGGAAGAGTTGGTCCCACTTGGTAGCGGTCACGTGACATCCGAGGCCGTCAGCCAAGTTGTGAACGGCGGGGGCCACCAGGGAGGTCAGGAAGCCTGCACGGGAAGTCGATTGTTATTTGCTTTGTATATTTGTGATGTTGGCCGTGATATTGTTGGAAGATGATTTGGAATGCAGTGAAGGTGGTTGTACTCAGTTGCGCTAACTTTGTGCTGTTTGGAGAAATTACTCAAGATTTTGAGTCTCTAAATGTTTGAAAAGTTCTATGGAAAATCTGGACGAAGAAAAAATGAATGATTTTCATAGGATGTCAAATTTAAGACCTAGAGGGTAGAGATAATTGCCGTATAGTACTTAGCCTAGGAGTATGAACAGTAGTGTTGTTCCTCTGTTTTAAAAACAACTCACTTTTAAAAACAAATCAAGCAGACGTTCTGACTAAATCTTCTCATTTGAGAATTTGAGAAATTTCTTTTGAAAATTTGAGGCACTTTGCTTCATTCGGTTGCAAGTAGGATCAAGTCAAAGTCATTGGTATATTTCAATTGGATTGCTTCTGATTTTCCTATTTTTTTTTTTCAATACGTAAATCTTTGCAAAGTTAATTTTTTTTCTCCAATCATACAAATAATTTCCAAATTTTCTCTTCCTTCATTTATTTATCTCCGATCTGTCTCGCTTCAATTCTCCACCCTTCTCATGACCTTACATCTTCTCTCTGCCTTGTCTTAAATATTGAAAATCTTTCTAAGAATTATTTAGCCATCCACTTCCACAAACTAGCCATCCCGTGAGAGAAGGTACTCATGTACTCATGAAAAAAAATTAACAAAATACTAACAAATGGTATCTTCACACAAGAAATATACTTACTGCAAACAATTTTGTTATGGTACAATTTTACAATTTTACCATACAAGTTACGAAACGTTGGGAAATTTAGTTGTTCTTCACTTAGCATTCAAAACCAAGTTCAAATAGTTTTTGTCAATTTTAACCTATTTTTTCCCAACAAATGAACGCCATGCTGCACGTACCTGAGACTGATAAGTTGAGCAACCAAATGCGTAGTTTCTTTGACTCGTCTGGAGCGAGCGTGCCGAATGGTAAAGAGCTCCACCAGAGCACGTAGTGTTCCATGTGCGTACCTGCCTCGCCCCAAAGCACCTGCTGGTAGTACTTGACTGCCTTGCTACGCACCCCATTGTTCACCTTGGTCACCCCTACCAAACAGACAAGGCGCACAGGTCAAAAAACACAATTAGCATCTGCAAATTTATCGCTTGTGCTAGGACCGCAATAAAAAGTTAAAAATACTTTACTTCCTATTCTCAAATTGTTCTAAATTCTATCAAGCATATGAGGTTCAACGGTAGATTCAACGCTTGGTAGCCATGGAGATGCTGAGATCGCCTGACAGAGCTTCTCAATTCTGCTATCTTATGTTACTACGGGTATATCATGGCCTAGCATAGGAGGTTCAATGGTAGATTCAACGTTTGGTAGCCATGGAGATGCTGAGATCGCCTGACAGAGCTTCTCAATTCTGCTATCTTATGTTACTACGGGTATATCATGGCCTAGCATAGGAGGTTCAATGGTAGATTCAACGTTTGGTAGCCATGGAGATGCTGAGATCGCCTGACAGAGCTTCTCAATTCTGCTATCTTATGTTACTACAGGTATATCATGGCCTAGCATAGTAGGTTCAATGGTAGATTCAACGTTTGATAGCCATGGAGAAGCTGAGATCACCTGACAGAGTTTCTCAATTCTGCTATCTCATGTAACCACGGGTATATCATGGTCTATCATAGGAGGTTCAATGGTAGATTCAACGTTTGGTAGCCATGGAGATGCTGAGATCGCCTGACAGAGCTTCTCAATTCTGCTATATTATGTTACTACGGGTATATCATGGCCTAGCATAGTAGGTTCAATGGTAGATTCAACGTTTGTTAGCCATGGAGAAGCTGAGATCACTTGACAGAGCTTCTCAATTCTGCTAACTTATGTTACCACGGGAAGGTATATTTTAAAAATTTTCTTTTAATCCTTTTGTCAATCCCCTTTATATGTGGTAAGTGGATTTGGTATCAACATCAAGATCATAAATATCTTTGAATTTATATGATTTACTTCTAGGTTTTCAGCCAGCAAGTTTACAAATCTAGTAGCTTTAAAGTGGGGATGTTCCGACCCACTATAAGAGTCGGCCATGTCGACTGCTCCTACCTGAGTTCTTGGAGATCTTGACACCATTCTTCCCCAGCAACAACGGCGTCGTCTGCGCTGCGATGTTAAGTATTGCAATCACATGACGCTCCTCATCAGCTACTGTGGTCTCCACTGCCAGCCAATCTAACCTCGCCAACTCATTCTTCTTCAACCACGTGGCGGTCTTTTCGACTGGAGGCATTACTTCGCCGTCGCATGGGGGCGTTATGTGACCTGCCAACGCCCTGATCGAGAACAATTGAAAGTGTTAGAGAGAATATAAAGTTAACTAAATTAATGTCTGAAATCCACAAAGTAGAGATTAAGTTAAAAAATAATAGAATTAAGTAGATTTGCTTAATGCCAAGAAAAAAAAAAAAAAAATCCAAACGTTTCACAACTTATGCCTGTAACTTTATCAAAGGTTAGAGTAATTAGACAAAGTAATTTTTTATGCTTTTATGGATCTTTTGTTATCGGAGAAATGTCACAACTGCGATCACTCTTGATGAAGTAATAGACTTAAGTTTAAAAACTTCAGAAAAATGGGTTGTTTTTACTTAGAATTCAGAAACACAGCTTTTAAATATATTTTTTTAAACTAATGCTAAGGTTAGATTTATAAAATAGACATGAAAAACCAGAATCAAGTTTAAGTTTGGTTAAATTTACCCCAAAGCTTAAAGATGCAACCACCCAATCATAGAGTGTGTTTTTAGATTTGTATGGGTTGTTAACATGTTGGTAAACTTGGTAAGCTTACACTATTGGTTAGTGTTACTAGCTACTAGTTAGACTAAAGTGTAGGTCAAGACTTGAGGAGCTTTTCAGGGCCTTTAAACCTCTTCTAGTCAGAGTACAACCTTAACGCACCTAAAATCAACAAACCACAGCTTTTAAAAACCATCACACAACCAAAGTTAAGAAGTTAGTAAATATAACTTCAGGTTAACTAGGTGAGTAAATATATCAATCCGGATCCATTCAGTTACCGAATCAACGAACTGTGATGGAAGTAAGTTAAGTTACTAAAGTCAAGGTTATTTTACAGAAAAAAAAGAAGGTCTGGTTAGTGTTAAATTAAGAAGAATTTAAAATTCAGAAAAAACGAATAAATAAGCTTATTAAAATGACGAATAAAATGATATGTATGTCTTTTTGGCTGTGGCCATCAATGATAAAGCTAAAATCAGGAAACTTTTGTTGAATTTCAAGTTGGTTTCGATGCAATCTAGCAAAAAATAACCGCAAACTTACAGATTTTTTTTCAGTAAAATACAAATGAAGCGAGACTCATATAGACACTCACACATTCACAGAAGTTCATACGACACACGGACTATATTTCAGTACGCTCTGAAATAACAGGAAGTTGATCGAGCTGCCAAAGTGCTCACCTGTAAATCTCTATGCTGGAGTTATCATTCTCCGAGCTGGTTGTTCCGTCTCCCCCGTCATCCAGGATCGCTTCCTGTTCTCCAGCGATGACGTAGGTGACGCTCCTGTTCACTTTGCTGCCCCTGTGCTTCGTTCCGTGCGCCTGCGCGTAGACCTTGAATTACAAAAAAAAAATTTTTTAGAGCTAAGTAAAAATGTGTTATTTTTATTTTTTGAGAGTTTGAAATTTTGCATGGTGCATATCCCTGCGAAAAAAAATTACTGTTTTCATACCTGTGATAACATAAATTAGCAGAATTGAGATGCTCGATCATGCGATCTCAGCATCTCCATGGCTACCAAACGTTGAATCTACCATTGAACCTCCTATGCTAGGCCATGATATACCCGTGGTAACATAAGATAGCAGAATTGAGAAGCTCTGTCAGGCGATCTCAGCATATCCAGGGCTACAAAACTTTGAATCTACCATTGAACCTCCTATGCTAGGCCATGATATACCCGTGGTAATATAAGATAGCAGAATTGAGAAGCTCTGTCAGGCGATCTCAGCATCTCCATGGCTACCAAACGTTGCATCTACCATTGAATATCATAAGGAAACGGATAGCACTTTTTGTTCAAAAAAGGGAACGAAAATTACTTTCTTAGAAAAATGTATACCCCGGACAGAGCTTAGGATCCAGCCAGCTGATCTCAAATAACCTGGATAGAGCATAGGATCCAGCCAGCTGATCTCAAATAACCTGGATAGAGCATAGGATCCAGCTAGCTGATCTCAAATAACCTGGATAGAGCATGGAATACAGCCAGCTGATCTCAAATAACCTGGATAGAGCATAGGATCCAGCCAGCTGATCTCAAATAACCTGGATAGAGCATAGGGTCCAGCCAGCTGATCTCAAATAACCTGGATAGAGCATAGGATCCAGCCAGCTGATCTCAAATAATCTGGATAGAGCATAGGACCCAGCCAGCTGATATCAAATAACCTGGATAGGGCATAGCATCCTGCCAGCTGATCTCAAATAACCTGGATGGAGCATAGAATCCAGCCAGCTGATCTCGAATAACCTGGATAGAGCAAAGGATCCAACCAGCTGATCTCAAATTACCTGGATAGAGCAAAGGATCCAGCCAGCTGATCTCAAATAACCTGGATAGAGCAAAGGATCCAGCCAGCTGATCTCAAATAACCTGGATAGAGCATAGGATCCAGCCAGCTGATCTCAAATAACCTGGATAGAGCATAGGATCCAGCCAGCTGATCTCAAATAACCTGGATAGAGCATAGGATCCAGCCAGCAGATCTCAAATAACCTGGATAGAGCATAGGATTCAGCCAGCTGATCAAAAATTGAAGTGAGGCAATCAATTGTTGAATCTCTAAATCTGATGTGTCCATATGATTTCAAAGCTTATCTTAGAGATTTTGAAATAAGTTTTCAACTAATTTTCACCATTTAAGTTGTGAAAACTATGAAAACCGAAAAAGAAACGATTGAAAACACTTAAAATATCACGGGCTCTTTGAAAGAACTTTCAATCAGGGAATCTCAAGATGGCGGCCTTGGCTTCAAAGCATCTCTATGGCAACCGCTATCGAGGTTATTAAAATAAGTGAGTCAGACAAGACAGACCTTATAGTTGTCGAGCAACGCCTCTGCGACGCCATGACAGGCGCTCTCCGCACGTCGTTGAGCAATGATTTGAAGGAGACGGGTGATTGACAGCTTGCGCAGAGGGTGCAGTAATACTGGACACGTGTTCTTGCACGAGGTGCCGATACCCTTGTCGTGCTCTGAGCAGACGGCAAGCAGTTCGTTGAACAGGACCGAGAGTCTGCAACAAGTGACAAGGTCTGGATCAGTTTTCAAATATTACTTGCTTTCTTCAAGAAAATTTCCCACTTTTAAACTTCTGGTTTTTGCCGCATGTCCAACAACTCCTAAATGCAACCAACACAGCAGACTTGGCTCCTCCACTCACGAACGCCTAAATGCAACCCGCAGATCAAACTTGGCTCCTCCATCTATAAAATTCAGCGGGAAGCATTATGGTTTTTAGACTCATGTCTACTTAATCTAAATTGAGAACTAGTTTTAATAATACATTTTATAAACTGGCTTTTCTTCTAGCTAATTAAAAACAGCGTATTTACCTGAAGTTTAGCAACTTGTTCCTGCTAGTTCATCAAGAGCGAAAGAAGTTATCACCCTGCATAACTGTGACCACCCTTGATGAAGTAGCTGGCTTCAATTGTTTCACTTCGCGAAAATTGGTTGTTTTTACTTAGCAGTAAACAAAACACACGGTTTTCAATTTGTTTCCAGAAGTAGAAATTTTGTTCGAGATGTCAATGTTTAACCTTGTCGTTTTCAGGTGACCCAGTGGAAATATTCTGCTATTTAGTCCTCTTCCTTCACCTTCACTTATCTTTGTAATAATTTCCATTGCGTTGATAACAAAATCACAGGTTTCCTATTGATAACGACTTTACAATTCACAGTGCTATAACTGGCCAGTTATAACAGGTTTAACCATCGATTATAGTAACCAACAACGCCATTTCACTAGCAACACAGGAGTAGGTACATAATTCTCTGGTAACAACTGAACTAATTGCTTCAATTTATTCTGAGTGTAATGCCGCAACTATCAGCTGTGTTTTTATTACATTGGAATGTGTATTATTTGTCAAAATGAACTTGTGATTCACTTTGTGGTTATCTTTATAAGCGGTAAGCATTTTTTTTTGCATTCTCACGGGTATGTTTGTGTTTTATTATGAGTGAACACTACCCCACCCTTTCAAAGAAGTACACCCAATCAAGTAATCGAACCCCGGTCTCTATATTGCTCTAACCGTCTTAGGTAATTGAGCACTTAGCTAATTGAGAGGCTTTCTTGTGTACTTGGGTTTTGGGTAGACATTTTTGAGATTGTGACAGTGTTCCCAAAAAAAGAATGTAATTATTTGCAAATAACATAATAATTTTACGTTAAGTAAGTAACAGACTGTTAACAAACAAAAGGCAACTTTTGATTGGCTTTTACCAGGCTAACAACAAATAAACAGGCTGTTAGAATCTTAGAAAACCACAGAAAAACAGGTTTTTAGGATGTTTTCTGACAACAATACTCCGTTGGAAAACAGTCATCTAAGATATGCAATATTATTTCAACTGCAAATGCTTCCAATGAGCTGGATCTTTTATTATTAGGAGCACATTCCCTTACCTGAAAACTTGGCTAAGATTGTGGCTGTCATGAACACCGTCCAGCATGTCGTTCACAAGCTGGTGTACCATGAACACGATGGTCATCTTCTCCTGCCAAAGCTTCTCCCGACACCGTCTGGTCTTGTAGCTGATGACTTCTGAAGAGATCGGCGCCGGGGGTGGCGGCTCGGGGTTCAAAGAATACCCCAACTCGGGCTCGACCTCGGGGGTGAAAGGATCTACGGGTGGGATAGGTTTGGGTCGACTGGGGGTGGACTTTGGGAGCTCGTAGGGAAGGGTGCGCGAGGCCAGAGCTTGGTAGGAGTCAACTATCGTCGAGAAAAGTTCGACGGTTGAGTCGAGGGTCTGGAAATGTTGCAGGGTAATTTATTAATTCCTTGATTTTATCGAGTTTTTAGACAGACATGTTTCAGAATGTCACTCAAGAAAACACCGTAAAAATCAATTTAATGAAAACCGAGTTAGAAACTGGCATGTTTTATAAATTTGGGCCTTTAATCGTGTGGCGCGATAGCTTTTTAACTTTTGCTGTCCACGATTTCTTAACAAACGTGAGTTTTCATTGCTAGAAAAAAGTTTTTCAATCTTCTAGCAATTCTGGCTGAATCATATTGTGGTATTATTATCGCGTTCAAGCCAAGCCAGTGCTTTTGTATCGACAGCGTCATCAGCACATTCAAAGCGTCGTGGGGAGAAAGATGCTGGACGCTCTAAACATGATTGTATTAGACTCAAAGGTATCTTTCCGATACCAAAAAGGCTAATAACTGGTTGTGTGACCTTTAAACTACCTTGATAGGTAGAATTAACACCCTTTATGACATGATAGTTACTCCCAAGAGCATCGAACCTTACCTGCTGGCCTTCTAGAATCTCCCTACTCTTCAACGACGACAAAATGCCACGCAGAACTTTCATCAACTTCCTATTGTTCTCGTGGAGTTCCGCACACTCGCCATAGAACGCGTTGCTCTCTTCGTCAGCATGCAGTCGCCATCTTTCTTCGTTCATAATGCACTAAACACTTGCACTTGCACCTCAAAAAAACTGCACTCTCACTTTTGATGCACCTTTGTAGTTGTCAAAGTTACTGTTTGTGGATGAAGGCTCGTGCTTGGACCGATGTTTTGTCATTTTGTGTGGCGGGCTTGGTTATTGGAGGTTATCCTGGTTCTGGCTTATGTGATTCTGAGAGGGTGTTGAGGCAGGTGGCGAGCGAGGGTGTCTCGATGGAATAATCCATGAAGGTGCGTTTGACATCAGAATACGAACCACTGATCTGGAAAATATGAAACATTGTAATTACTGTAACGACTAAAGTCATATCAACTTTTATTTCTAGCCATATGCATGATTTGGCTAAGCATTTCACATGCGCACAGCCTTTATATATAAATAATTGCTGACACTTGCAGTTAAACTGGGAAATGTAGTTGTTCTTCACTTGGCATTCAAAACCCAGTTCAAATAGTTATTGTCAACATGCAAATTGCTCATGTTTGTCTTCCGGTATTTATAAGGTTTCAAATTCCTTTTTTCCCTCGCATATTAATTGATTGATTAAGAGTCCCGTAACCAAACCATCATACTCCATCCCTATGATAGGTTACAAACCTGCTAATACCTAAAATCTCGCCCATCTCCTAGACATTATCAGCCTGTTAAGTTAGATCAAGTATCTGATTAAGTCTTATAGATCTAAATTAGTTAGATCCAAGCTAGATCTAAATATTGAAGATAATTTTTACTACCAGGGAGGTATTGCTAAAAAATTCTTGATTCTCTTTTAATATTTTGGAAATCGTTATTGAAAAATGGTTTAAAAAACTGGCTCTGCTCTGAATTTTAGAACTGACAAACATTTGGGCTCATAACCAAGCTAAAATTGAGGGCAAAGGTCTAGACTGGTTCACGGAACTAATTTATTATTGGATTCTAGGTCGGTCAAATTTTAGCATGTCCAGTTTGAACGATCTGTAAAACCTCTTTTCAACTCTAGTGATGTAATGCAAATTAGACTTTCAGATATCAATCTGTCTTCAGGTGTAATTATTTTACTGTTCTACTTTTAGAATAAACAAACCCCTCCCTAAAGACTCGAGACCCCCTAACATCTCGAGTAGCTTGCTGCTTCTTATCATCGCAAACATAGGTATCGTGCAGCTTTGTGTATTTATGCCCGATCGGGCTCAAGCTTTCCAGTGTTTCCCTCGCGACGCCAACACGAGCGTCCCGACGCCCCACACTTTTCTATCCGATGCTCTTTAGTGGCGTGCAGACCTCAAGAATAAGGCAATACAGGTCGAATGCACGCCACCGAATGCAATAAGCAGCGTCTTTGGGGTCCACTAAAACCCTGTTTTATCATTTTTTTCTAGGTGCATAAGATGATGATAGCTGAGAAAAGAATACTTCAGGATAAAAAACAGCTTCTGATCTATATCTTCTCATTTATCTGGAAACATTTAGAGAAGAAAGGTCCTAGGATTCGTTTACCACATGACTCTGTTTTGTTTTTCATTCTTATAAGGGAACGGAATTGTTTGAGAAAGTGCATCCCATAGACCAAACCATCTTAGACGAGGATTTTTAAATTTTTTTTAGGTTGTAGGCCTGTGTTGGGATTTAACGCAGTTAATATGAGTTTTTTGGTACCAAAAATTTCTCGATTTTAATAAAATATTTAAATTTTCTGAAAATTCCTACATCTGAAAAAAAATCGCCCGGACGCGAAAAACGCCCGTTACAATCCACATTTAAATCACCTTTGCTTGATGTTATTTCTCGAATTTAAAGTTGGCAACGAAAATGACCATCTTAGAAACATAAGAGTACATATGATAATGCCATGGTTGCACCACTGGGACCATGCCAGCTGGAGTCACGAACCAGCAAGGCCGATCACCCTGCAGATATTAAGATTAAAAAAGATAAATTCTCGTTCTCTGTTTGCGACCAGCTCTAAGTGAAATGCTATGTTGAAAAACATAAACCCACATTAATCTGACCAACTTTTCGAAAAGTCTCGTTGTATAGCGCGCCGGTTGGATTAGGTAATCGACTGCGATTCTATTTTCAAGCCCGACTGGGTAATATTTTCGACCTGCTCTGATGAATGCCCGATGGTATCAGACCAGCAGGTACATGAGCTTTCATCATCGAAATTACTTTATTACTGCTATTCTAGGAATTCACGGACTGGACGTCATCAGGTATGAACTTAGTAATTGGCAATTCTTTGTACCCAATTTAATTAATTGTCGCTGTTTTGCTATCAAGACCTGGTCATTTTTCTTCAGTATTAAAGGTGATGAAATCAAGGCTAAAAACGATTTCAAATACAAAAAAAATATATATACCTATATCAGCGCTAGAAATTGACAGGCACAAAACTGAATTTCTCTTTTATGTACTAATTGTGGTTATTTTGAAACGAGAATAACATTTGCTTTTGCTTGTGAATGTTCCTTGGCTTGAACTTGACTTCCAGGATATCTAGGTCTTTCTTGAGTCATCAACTTGACATCCTGTCATCGGATTCTTATCGAAATATTGATCGTTAGTTTGGTAACTAGGTCATGCGGTGCACGGAGATACGGGCACTTGTCAACTTACATTGTGCGCTTATTATTTGTTTATTTATGTGGCTCAGCTGATGTACTAGACATGAGTTTATAAAGTCAAGAGTAAGTACATTCAATAACAACAATACAGCAACGAATCCAACGTCAAATTGAAGTTACTGGAGATTGACAGGTTGTGACGTGATATAGCGTCACTAGAATCAGAGTGACTGTGAGTATTCACAGTCTCTTGGTTCTACTCCTTGGAGATCTGTCATTCTCATCAAATATACTAAAATCGTCTCAAAAAGCCAGTGTTCAAGTAGCTCAATTGGTTAGAGCAATACCCGCGATAGGTGCAGATTGGGGTTTGAAACCCCGTTTGGGCATCAATTTTTGAGACGGTTATAGTTTTGATAATAATGAAATGTTAAAGTTGTTCTTGAGCGTTCATTACCGGGAATTTAATCAATTTATTTTTGAACGTTTCGCAGAAATTTTTAACTATCGTGACGTTATTAGACGAGGTATTTTTAAATGATTTTTTTTATTTATTTAGTAATTAAATTTGACCACTTATTTCTGAACCCAAGATATTAATTCAAATTACAAGAATTACTTTAAAAAAATCTTTTGTTGCTAAAGCCCCGAATAAAAATGGCCAAAGCTACCTTTTTTTCGGCTGGGATGTTAAGCAAAACTATAGCACATAAGAATAAAACACATATGCGTTGCTCGACCCCAAGCACATGTGCTAGGAGTATGTATAGTACATTTGACCGATTGAAAATAAATATTTATTCTCCGTATTACATTCGTTGATCATCCAGGGACACAAACAAAATACATTTCAATCAAAAGTTCCATTCAGAAATTGCAGCGCATCAACCAAATCAATGTGTCATGATTTTATCAAATTCATGTCCTATTTTCGCGCCAATGGAGGGGCCGTGCGTTATGGCTGAAATCTTAGACATTGTTTTATAAATTCCAGTGCCTACTGGAAACACTTTTGACTCAAACTTTCTACCTCAAAGTAATTCTATTTGGTTAAAACATCTTTTAACTTCAAGCATCGCATTTTTTTTTTCAATATTTTTCCATCGCTCAGATAAGAGGTTTCCGAAGAAAATATCTCCTTCGTATTTTTATGTTGCTATCCATCATTTTCCATGTGATTGAAAATCTCTGAAAGAAACCGCGGCACGTACCACGGCCAAAGAGAGACGTGCATGTGGTAGAAAAATATGTTTTCAACTTGCCGAAAATAAATTGCATACGTGCCTGAGTCACGAACTAAGTTGGTTCAGTGCAGAAAATTGGGAGGAAACCTAAGAAATTACAGGGTTAGGCATACTTTAGAACATTGTGGGTAAAAGAAAAATTTAAAAAGTGAAATTGTTAGTGCTGATCTATTTGCAGAAAATGCATGGCCATTATTTTATTAAACATGGATTCGTGCGATGAAAGAAGATATTATTTTATGTTTTATCCGCCAAACTAAATTGCCGGTTGAAACGCAAAAAAACTGTTCAATTGTGTAACAAATTGGTTGAAGAACACACGAAACAAAACAGAATTTACCCGATTACATTCTTGCAGGAATTTTCTAAAAAAAAAAAACTAAAAAAAAAACGGTAAATGCAATGGCTACGATATAAAAATAAAAAAGTAATGTTGTTTATGAAACAAATTTGCCTGTTATCAATTTTTTAAACACGAATTCATCCCCCCAGACCGTGGTCGATGTGGTCGATGAGAAGAATGACCAGAATCGTTCCCAAATACAATTCGACATTTTATTATTATGAACACTATAACCGTCTCAAGAATCGATGCCCAAACGGGGACTTGGAGATCCGTCATTCTCATCAAATACACTAAAATCGTCTCAAAAAGCCAGTGTCCAAGTAGCTCAATGGGTTAGAACAACACCCGCGACATGTGGAGATCGGGGTTCGAGTCCCCGATTGGGCATCAATTTTTGAGACGGTTATAGTGTTCATAAAAATAAAAATACCCCGCGCATTGCAAGCGTTTGCAATTTAAATAAGATTTCATCTAAAATTCGACATCTTTCCTAAAGAAAACACGTAGCAAAATAAAAATGCAAAAATGAAATTGATGCTAATCAATTTGCGAAACACAAGTCCGATGGAGTGCAGTGCATGTCAAACCGAGCGTATCACGTGACCTGATTGGCTAGCTGCACATGACCCTCTGAATGTTTACCAGGGAAAACGTCTGAGTTTGGATTTGCCAAGTTTTCCGTTGGCACGATATCACGAAGGTCCGTCAGCAATTTCCTGGTCTCGCAAAAAATACCCTTGCCCCCGCGGAAGTGAAACGAGCAAAACCACTCAGCGCGTTTCATTCGTTGCAAATGTTTCGTTTTCTTTATTAAGAAATTGTGGACGACACTGATTTTGTGATGTCGATAAAATCTTACATTTATTGCACTCGTGTCCCTCTGGTAAGTGAAGAAAAATTAAATTCGATTATTTCATTTGTGGTGTTTAACGAGGCACTGTTTTTATATCTGGCCATGCGGTACAGGTCTAATGGCGTCGGTGAATGAGTGGATGATGATGAACCAAGCCTAGCCGAAAACGGAGGATGAGAAACCCGGTGCCGGCACGTAGCCTACTCCTGTCGAACAGCACCAAGGGGACCACCGGCTTAACGTCCCTTCCGAAGAACGGTACAACGCGAACAACAGGATTCCTCTACAAATCCATGCTGTTGAAAGGTTGATAAGCAAGGCGAGTAAAGTTGCTGCACTAACTTTCATCCCTCCAACCTCTCTCCCGAACAGAACGGGTCACGTGTATGATTGTCACCAATCCAATACCTGACTCAGTGCAGGGTTGCTTAACTTTCATCCCTATAACCTCTCTCCCGAACAGAACTGGTCATGTGTATGATGGTCACCCATCCAATGCCTGACTCAGCGCAGTGTTGCTTAACGTCGGTGATCTCAATGGAACCGGTGTTTCCAACACACCAAACCGTTTTATTTGAACTTAAGGGTGGACTCATGGGTGAAGTCAGCACTGTGACCTTGAATGTCTCCGTAGCTTCCCACAAGCACCCATACCGATAACGTATTGACGTCTTTAGGTAATTATATTTGTGTATATTAGTTTTTTTCATGTTAGTTTTAGTTTCGAGTAACTAAAAATCAATTACCAAATGTGATTCACTTTTAAGTGTATATTTTGTGCCTTGGTTTTACCAAACATTTATTATAAAAATAATGATGATCTTATGGTAAATGAATATGATACAAATGCAATTACCTCCCATACGTTTCATTGTCTATACTGCTTTTCTTGATCTATCCTCGTGGGTGAAAGAATATGTTTGATATATATTTGTTAAGTTTATTAAGATAAGATCCTGAAGATAAGAACCATGGTTTGCAATTTTGACATGCCATAGCACGACCAGTGCTGGAATCTCTCCATTCTCAACAAGCTCATTTCCAGCAAAATTAATCAAATAGATAAAGAAAATTTCCTGAATAACCAAAATTTCGTCTTTGCTCCGATAAAAAATCGTGTATAGAGTATCTTCTGCAAGTCATATTGTATTTAAGTTTTGCAGAACTGTATAATATGTTTATATTTTTCAATAATTCTGAGATATGAATTTTCTCAACGTGTTTTTCTTGAAATTTCACATTTAAGCACCTTAAAAAAATATACGTGCTCTTCGACAGGAGTAGGCTACGTGCCGGCACCGGGTTTCACCTCCTCCCTTCTAGGCTAGGTTAGGTTCATCATCATCCTCATCATCATTCACACATTCATCGACGCCATTAGACCAGTGCTACATGACCAGTTGTCAAAATAGTGCGTCGCAAAACACCACAAAATAATAAAATAAAGCGGCTTACGAAATTTATATTATGTAGTCAAAAATCTACCTTCGTGCAACGGAAAGTAGAAAAGTATCAAAGCGAATCATGCGAAATTTAATGCTAATCTTAATTGATTTCATTGCCTTTACCAAAAACCTCAAAAAAAAATCCTGCTTTCCCTGCCACGCGCTTGGCCCCATAGATCAACTAACAAAAGCTTCTCTATAGATAACTTTGCACCATTATGATGAACTATTTCTCAGTCCTTGGTACCAATTGTTCGTTCTGCAGTTAGTTATTGATCTGGCCCAACTTTATCACACGGCAAGTTCACGTGCAGAAGCGTCGACCACGTGACTTAAAAACGGTTGGTGGAGGGTGGGAAGGAATACTTAGTACTGAACTCTCAGGGTTGTAATTTTAAAAATAATTTATGTGCACCTCACCGTACTGGGATGTAATTACTGTAATAATTAACTAGGGTATTGCCCTTGAGCGGGTAGCTAATTTATTCTTGATTTATTGCGTGGTTGTCTTTGATTGAAATTGTAGAGAACGACGAGCATTTTCACTTAGATAATAATAATTATTATTATTATTATTGTCCATTTGCATCATAAAAACAATATACAGACAGTAATCTGATTCATTTGATTTAAATTGCAAACGCTTGCAATGCTCGGGGTATTTTATTATTATCAACACTATAACCGTCTCAAAAATTGATGCCCAAACGGGGACTCGAACGCCGATCTCCACCTGTCGCGGGATTTAAATAGTGTTGATAATAAAAAAATAGCATTTTTACTGTTTGTTTCATAAGTTTTGAAGTATAGGGATGGTCAGAAATCTTTTTTCGATTTTACCACTGTCTTCAAAGGAGGACCAACAAAACTCTAACCGAGTCAATTAACAACTATCACTACTTTTACCATTATTACCACTACTATTATTAGTAGTACTAGTAGTAGTTATATTCCTTTATTATATTTTCATCAACTTTACCGACTTGTAAAAATATATAAACTAGAATATAAGGCCCATACAATAAGCCAATAAAAAAATACAGATAAAAATACCTCCTATCTTTCAAAAATTCAATCACGTGAATCAAAACTTTTTCTTGACATATGTTTAACAAGTATATTAACTACATATTCTAAATGTAACTATGAATTGTTAAAATGTTGAATCTGCCACTAAGCCATTTGCTATATTTTTTTTTCCGGTAGACTTTTCTGTATCTCATTACTCCACGACTGGGCGAGTCCACGAGTACCTACACGAGTCCACGACTTCCTCCGAATTGCGAAAAAAGTCTGCATTTGCTGCTCTCTTATTGGCGTCGATGACATCCAAAGATAACAATCAAAACCTCCAGCAATCACCGCGTTTAATCCTGCATTAATTAGAGCTTCTTTGCGAAACATTGCATGTAACCCCGGGGTTAACGGGAGTTGTATCGCCTCCATCTTATTTTTCTGGGGATTCAGGGAACAAAAACCTATATTTTATTCTTTAATTGGGGTTGGTAAAAACTGTTTCATCAACTAAATAAATCTCATTTAGTGAAAATTTTCCGGAAAATCCATTCTAAAATATTGTATTTATAAAAGCTGGGTAAAACTCATAGGGAAGACTTTTAAAAATGGTCGGCTCGAGTAGTTTTTATGTGTATTTTGTTTGTGTTAACAGATTGAAGATATTTGGGATCCACAGCTGCTACGGTAATTCGGATTTTTTTCTGAAAAACATTGGAAAAAGGCTTTGAACAGACTGTTTTTTCAGCGCGTGTAACTATCAGGCGAAATAATATTTTTGATTTAAAAAATCGTCAATCTGTTGACAATAGCGTGATGAGTCGCCTAGTTTTTGTTTCGTCGCGATCGGACAAGTGGTTTGACCGATTAGTTGTATCCAGTAAACCTGGATATAGACCTGAGTAAGCTCCCACTCCAATAGACCTGAGTAAGCTCCCACTCCAATAGACCTGAGTATGCTCCCACTCCAATAGACCTGAGTAAGCTCCCACTCTAATAGACCTGAGTAAGCTCCTACTCCAATAGACCTGAGTAAGCACCCACTCCAATAGACCTGAGTAAGCTTTCACTCCAATAGACCTGAGTAAGCTCCCACTCCAATAGACCTAAGTAAGCTCCCACTCCAATAGACCTGAGTAAGCTCCCACTCTAATAGACCTGAGTAAGCTCCTACTCCAATAGACCTGAGTAAGCACCCACTCCAATAGACCTGAGTAAGCTTTCACTCCAATAGACCTGAGTAAGCTCCCACTCCAATAGACCTAAGTAAGCTCCCACTCCAATAGACCTGAGTAAGCTCCCACTCCAATAGATCTGAGTAAGCACCCACTCCAATAGACATGAGTAAGCTCCCACTCCAATAGACATGAGTAAGCTCCCACTCCAATAGACCTGAGTAAGCTCCCACTCCAATAGACCTGAGTAAGCACCCACTCCAATAGACCTGAGTAAGCTCCCACTCCAATAGACCTGAGTAAGCTCCCACTCCAATAGACCTGAGTAAGCTCCCACTCCAATAGACTTGAGTACGCATCCACTCCAATAGACCTGAGTAAGCACCCACTCCAATAGATCTGAGTAAGCTCCCACTACAATAGACCTGAGTAAGCTCCCACTCCAATAGACCTGAGTAAGCTCCCACTCCAATAGACCTGAGTAAGCTCCCACTCCAATAGACCTGAGTAAGCACCCACTCCAATAGACCTGAGTAAGCTCCCAATCCAATAGACCTGAGTAAGCACCCACTCCAATAGACCTGAGTAAGCACCCACTCCAATAGACCTGAGTAAGCACCCACTCCAATAGACCTGAGTAAGCACCCACTCCAATAGACCTGAGTAAGCTCCCACTCCAATAGACCTGAGTAAGCACCCACTCCAATAGACCTGAGTAAGCTCCCACTCCAATAGACCTGAGTAAGCTCCCACTCCATTAGACCTGAGTAAGCTTCCACTCCAATAGACCTGAGTAAGCTCCCAGTCCAATAGACCTGAGTAAGCTCCCACTCCAATAGACCTGAGTAAGCTCTCACTCCAATAGACCTGAGTAAGCTCCCACTCCAATAGACCTGAGTAAGCACCCGATTCAACAGCCTGAAATAAAAATTGATGTAATTAATGTGTTTGTCAAGAACCAGGAGTAAATTCAATGTTATGGGAAACAAAAACATTTTAGAAAATGCCGCAAATTCGTTTCGTTCCCGCGTAAACATGTAAGAATTCTTTAGCTCGAAATTAATCACCGGCTTATCCGTTCAAAAACTAGCGAAATCGAACGTGTTCCCTTCGAGGTGCTCTAGCACCGGGTGCATATAACTCACACTTTTAACTTCATGCAAATTAATCATATTTACTTAGCATACAAAAATATTGCTTCCTTCTGAATAACGTTCCTCCAACCCTGATTCCTAATTACCATTCGTGCATGGCGCTGAATAATTATCTTGTTTTCCGTCCCCCATGTTCGTAACTACATTACCACAAAAAGAGAAACGGTCGTTGTCAAACGTCCCCAGCGAAATCTCTGATCAAATAAATTAACTTTCATTATTTGCGCTTGTTATTTTAGGTATTTAGTAAATGAGATGGTAATGACCCCAACACGATTCATTTTGAGAACTGAAAACAGAGATAAGTGAATACAGAATTTTGCGCTGCTTCGGCTCAGAAGGATTTTTATATGTTTTTTAGCCTAAATACCAAGGGTGAGGTATTTTTTTCATCATATTTAACAAAAGTACAAGTAATTATGGAGAAAAGAGGAAGAAAATTTAATGGAATAGAAGAGAAAGAATGTTGGATGGACAAAGATTTATGGAAGAAGTTGGTTTTGGCAGAGGAGCATGAAGAAGGAAGAAAACAGGCGTTTTGGCATGGATCTTTGTATTAAGTCTTAAATGTCTCAAATACTTTAAAATGCCATAAGACCTGTTATATGTTTTTATATTTTTTGCAATAGTAAATAGAAGAAATTAACAATTAAACCAACCACTGTTAAAAGTTTCGAAATCGATAGTTTCCCACAGTTTCTAAGATATGTTCAGTCCGTTTCGAATCGTTTCCAACCAATCCACGCGTGCGAAATAAGACTCCACCGTCTCAAAACACCTCGAAAAAGTCTCGGATTCTTTAGAGGCACCCCAAGCAATTCTGATTCGTTATTAACCTACCAAAGACATGCCGTGTTTTTGGTCTGTTTGACAAAGGAACGTGGGATAGCATGGTACCCGCTCGGCATGTGCCAGTCTTTTCACTATCGATTCTAGTTTTATTGGCGGGGGTTTAAACCACACACCATCGTCTATATTTTCACATGAAAGTGATGAATTATACGCCCTGAATATATACTGTCTCTCCCTCATCACGAATGGCATTCGACCAAGCCTGTGAATTCACCCCTAGGCAAAATAACGACGTCAAACACCAATGATTTAACGCTAGTCGATTTTCTCTCACATAGCCAAAGGTGTAATAAATTTGAAAAGCTTCTTTTCAGAAGTTTGAAGTCACCCTACTTTCATAATGAACTTTTGATATAAGGGTGTTTTTTTTTTAACCGGTCGAAAGTTTTTGACGCATTGTGCATGCAGTCGTTTTGCACGAATGTAGGGCATGTTGCGGTTTAATTTGTACAAAGTTTCGTTTATATCCGGGAAGTAATAATTGCTTGGAATTCACTGAATTATAACTAAATCAGAGGCTTCTCTACGCTCTAAAGATTACACGTTAAATTCAAATGGTATCTTAGCTAGAACACGAAGGTAATTGACGTCGAAATCCAAAGATTGTACCGTTTTTGTGACACAAAATATGTAAACAAAATTTGAGATTTAAAAACCTCGCCCCACGAGAAAAATCAAAATAAATAAAACGGTCAAAAATCACAGTCCCCTACAAACATACTTAAGAATTTCAACCTTGACAATCATAGATGCGGTGGGAACTTGAAAAAATGTTTTGTAGATGTCAAAATGTCACGTTTACATAATATTTTGTCAAATGCTTCATTATGGCTGAGGCAGTTGAGAGAAACACTGAGCCGGGAGGACGTTGTTTAAGTTTGAGGCAGTTTGGTTCTCGACTTGGTAACTGGGCAGGTTCTTTGTGTGGCAATTTGGGTCGCGCGCTGCGATTCCGAAGACGACAATACATTGAAGATTACGACGAGCCAGGTAGATAAAGAGTACAATGACAGAAAATCTGTCGGAAACGGTCACGGAAAACCTCTTGAGATGAAAAGCGTTTTTCCTTTTCCGAGCATTCTCGTATTCGTGTGCATTACATGCTGTTCGTGACCAGAAATATGTTTGCTTCTCCCGTTATATGCTAGATCTAATTTCTTTTCGAAACTTTGATTAAAAAAGCATTGCCTTCATAGAATGTTAGCTTTTAAACAATAGGTACATAATGACCTGCCACCGTCGTACGTGCATGCTAATTCGATGCAACCACGAAAATTGTAACCCAGATCTAAATCAAAATACAACCAAGGAACGCTTCTGAAAATTTATTGCTACGAGCAACCACATTTCAACTGATAAATCCCAACACTTTATTTTTTTTTACATCTTAACAAGAAAGTTCACCTGCCTGACTAATGTCAAAATACTTTAACCTTTTCAAATACACAACCCGAAATAGACATTTTGAATGACAGTGTCGCCCGAAATAATTTGCCCTTTCCTGTCTTCTTCCCCATTTAAATCAAGCTTATCTAAGTCGTGCATTTAATCGAATCATTTTCTGTTTTCTGTTGTGCGTAAGTAAAAGCAAGATCAAAACCGCCAAAGATGGGGTTATAGTTATTCGGTAGTATTTTTTAACTTAACTTTCTTACGCGAAGCCCTGCTTATTTATAAGTTTATCAACCAATTAGGTGTCACTTAATTGAAGTTTCTCAGAGCCGTGATTTGGTTTTTTGGTATGCTTTTCGGTTTTGCTCTGCTTTGATGAATTTTTCGGACCTAAAAGGGTCCTAATGTCCACGGTTCTCCATCTTTAGGAGAATGATCATCTAAAAAGGTCGAAACTTTGAGACTTTGGACCCTTTTTAGGGTCGCAAACATTTTCAAACCAGAGCGCATTTCAAAACAATTAAGAAATTAAATTAAACTGCGATTGAATATTTATGGGACATGTGACATTGAGCTTTGTAGATATCGATCGAGATGCACCTGTCGACATCTATTAACGATTTTAATAATTAAACCAGAAAGTCAATAATCTGACGCCTTGTTCCACTATGCTATGATCGGGACCCTCTTGGTCCTGCAGTCTTGCTATCAATAAGAAGACTATCTTCCTCGGCAGAAATTGTCTTGGTTGGAATGAACGACGAGGACCTGAGCGTCCCGTCGATCCACGGGCTTGAGAGACATCAGCGACCTCTGACGTTGACGGCAAGGACGAGGACTAAACCCAGGGCTCCTACGCTGATAGCCATTCAGCAAGCGCTAGGGGAAATTGACACGACCGACGCGGTCGCTACAGTGTAAGTCTACCTTGGTAGCCCAAATGAAGCGAAACTCTTTCATAATTACTATCTCATATTGCTGTTTTATTGAGTACAATTGCCTGAGATTAGCAATTATAAAAATAATATCTTGTTTGTCCAGGAATTCATCATTTACATAATATTCAATGTGCCATTAATCATTTTATCATTTAAATATTATGACACATTTTAATAACATTTTCCCAACTTATAGTTTTCTACTGAAGGCACGGAAATCTTTTGAAATTTGGTCAACGACCCAAATCTTATGTTTTGAAACGGTCGAAATTTTATTTTTTCTCGTTGGAGTATCGAATAGTTTTGTCTCGAAACCGTTTGTGACACAAATTTTAATGGTCAGGATCTTTCTTCAAGATTTTAAAAAGGCTCCAGAAGGTCCCACGACCCAACGCATGATACAAGAAAACTAGTTGTAGTTGTAGTTGATAGTTTTTAAAGTTATTTTACTATAAGCTAGACTCGGCCTGAACTTAAATCCAGATGCAGTAACTAAGCATTTCGGAGTTAATAATGAACGTTAATTTACCCATAGTAATGAGAAGTTCTTGAGGTAATCCTTGCGGGATGCTAACATAATAGTTTTGCCAAATATGCGAATTGCTAATGGACTTTGTTGAAGTTGAAGACTTTGCAATATTCTTACACTTACTAGCATGTACGTACCTGAAACTATGTTAGTCAAATCTAATGCAACATTGTTCACCAATAGGTATGTCCACCCCTTTAAATTTTTTAATTCTCTACCTGACGATCTCATAAATGTTGAGAAATTTTTAGATTTTAAGACATGGCTAAATCAATTTTTAATAATCAAATAATTGTATACCATTGACGATTATGCTTTATGATCTTATTATATTATTATGACTATTACGATGACTAGACTTATACGAAAATTTGACAATGTATCACATTTAACACATGCATATTACAGCTAAAAATAATTAAAAAAATTATAACCACGCGGGTAAACTATAAAGATATTGTTTCCTTGTTGACAGTTGCGGTGTCAGCATTGCCGTTAAGGGCGACGTTGTCGGTAAACGGTCAGCAGGAGGTGCCTTACAGAACAAACAGAGTTGCGAAGAGGTCGAAGAAGAATTATGCGATGACGTGGAATCATTAGACGACCTAGATTTAAAATGAATTCCCTACCCTGTTTGTCGTTTTTATTCAAGTGCAAGTGTTGCATTCACGCACAGTACAGCATGCATTTCATTACACGAAAATGTTGTTTTATAATAGAAGAATAATTAGGTAATTGTCTTTATTGTTTTGTTATTAATTTGTGTGCTCAGTACTCACCGGTTATAGGTTAACTATTCACACATCTTGTCGTTGGAAAAAAACCGTTATAAAACAGTTGCTGTGATGACAAACTGCACTTTAATTTCAATTTCAAATGTCTTCCGTCCACATGACAGTTCTGTGGGGTTCTTCTCGCAAATATTCCGACTTCCTGCGCGAACCTAAAAGGGGGTTCCGTGATAACACTGCGAGTGTCTGACAATAAACTCCTACTCGAGCTAGCGCCGTACTGGCAAGAACTAAACTGACACTAGCTAGCGGTTCGGGAGGGCACGTGCAATACATCGCGCCGGTTGCCATGACAACAATGAAAATACAAATCGTGGAGCTTTCGATGATCGCGTGCAGGTGGCACTAGCTGTCGGCGAACGAGACTGGGTAAAGGTTTTTAAATTTTGTTCACGAAACTACTCGAAGGGTTTGGCGTGTTGGAAACACCGGTTCTCAGGAGATCACTGAAATTAAGCAACACTGCACTGGGTCAGGTATTGGATGGGTGACCTTCATACACATGTTTGGGAAAGAGGTTGGAGGGATGAAAGTTCAGCAACACTGCGGTGAGTCAGGTATTGGATGGGTGACCATCATACACATGACCAGTTCTGTTTGGGAAAGAGGTTGGATGGATGAAGTTAGTACAACTTCTCTCACCTTGCTTATCAAGCTCTAGACAGCATGGATTTGAGGAGGAATCCTGCTGTTCGCGTTGTATCGTCCTTCGGAAGGGACGTTATGCCGGGTGTCCTCTTGGTGCTCTTCGCCAGGAGTAAACTACATGCCATCAAAACATCCCAAAATATCTGAGAAATAAGCTGAGGAATTATGCCAAAGGTCGAAAAACTTGTAACGCATACCACAGCCGTGGTGAGTCAAACGCCCTTAAGAACGATGGCTCCTATTCGTACTAAATCTAGCGCAGTGAAAACTCAACACACCCGGGTTCCCGAGTAACATACTTTACAAGTCAGGTGAGATATTTGCAGAAGTCCTCAAGCAAACCAATTCGTAAGCTTTAAAGTAATCTTAAAAACGAGGTACTGGTCCACTATACTGTATGTCAAATGCTCGATACTTACTTCACTCAATGTTAGCAATCCTAACTACAACAGGCCACGTTGACCAAATTGGGTGCCCAGTCGGAGAAAAAATTTCAGAAAGGAAGGAAACTTTCAGAAGTTTTTAGAAATTTCAAAAAGAGATTCAGAAAGGATTTCAGAAGATTTCCAAACAGATGTGACAAAAGTAGAAATTATTTTTATTAGTAAATATAATTATATAATTATAACAATATCATATTATATTATATATCATTATGTAATATAATTAGTCATTAAGTTTAGAAAAAAAAAGTAAAACATATCTATGCAACAAATGCAACATTTCTTCAATAAGAAGTAGTAAATTAACATGAGTAGTTACAAAAAACAGTATTTTGATTTCGGTACAGAATATCAGCTTTTCATCAGGAACTTTTTTCTATGTTTTCATCTAGTCTAAGGCAGATGAGCCCAGTCGACGGGCTTCTTTCCTTGTTTCACGAGAAGTTCGTTGCATTTCGAAAAGTGCTTGCACCCGAGAAATCCACGATGAGCAGATAATGGCGATGGGTGCACTGATTTCAGCAGATGGTGCTTCGACTTTTAAAAGAAAAAAAAGTTTGCTGAGCCACGATTTAAAAATATGTGAAGGAGGCATAAAAATAAAAATGTGTGTTTCTTACTGAATCGACGAAAGCAGCCTTCTTTTGAGCGTATGCTCCCCATAAGAGGAAGACGACTCCCTTTGAGTGATTGCTTATGTATCGGATCACTGAATCGGTTAGAGTTTCCCAGCCTTGGTCTTTATGTGAGTTGGCAGCATGACTTCGAACAGTCAAGCACGCGTTAAGGAGCAGGACGCCTGGAAATTACATCAAATTATTTTTGAAGGTACGATTAAACGACCATTTACCTTTCATTGTTGGCACCTTCATCGTCACATTGAGATAATACTCTTACTGCCCAAAAGAAAGGCCAGATTTGAAGAGAACTTAACAGAACGAAACCAAAATGCCAGTATATTTCAATGGGCGTAGACGGTTAGCTTGAGTTAGCTTGAATAACAAAATATTCTTTGTGAGATGTGAAAAAACGTTGTGCCTAAAGCAAAATTTTTAAAGTCGTACATGGTGTTTGAAAACTAGTGACAATAAAATACTTTAAATTCTGAAAGCAGAGCTATTTTTGTCAGCTGTGTAACAATTTTAAATCCTTAAAAAACTGGTTAACTGTTTATTGTTCCTTGAAGAGGGACATTTTCGTGGTATAACAGAACGCAAGACTTAACTGTGGTCATTGGGACAGTGCTACCAGGAGCAGGAAGGATGTCAACCCAATGTTTAAACATGAGAAAGTATGTATACCTTGTATCTATGATCCCTTATGAAGCAGAACAAATGTTTGTATCAGTATTATTACATTGAATTATTGAATTACCTATTGAAATGGTTATATCAGAGCACTTGGCCAAATAAAATTAAGAAGCTAGGGTTTGAGTCCTGCAGTGATTGGAGGTCAGAAAATTAATTTATCAAAAAATAAAAAACACTCGGTTAAAGGACCTTTTTTTTTCCAGGTGAGCATGACCACAATATTTTACCTTGCTCAGCCCAACCAACTAGATGACCATGGTTTGGTAATTTGAATCCAGGAATATCAGCCTCCAGCTCCTTGTACATGTTCTTCAAACTGAAAATGTTTTACAAAAAATGTAAAATTAACACTGAACAAGAAGTAAGCAACAAGTGGATGCTCTAGTAATGGTATTTTTTTTACCTGGGTGGTGGTAAGACCCCCTTGGGAACACTGAAACTCAACCCATGAGCTTGATTTGGGCCATGATAGGGATCCTGTCCCAAAATCACCACCTTGACTTCGGCGATCGGACACAATCGAGTCCAAGACCAAACCTTGTCTGCCAGGGGAAACACTGTACCATTTAACCTTTCCGTAGCCAAGAATTTGCTCAACTGAAAAAAATTGAACATTGTAAAAATTATTCATGTTTTGGCAAGCAGGTAATATCGACGGTTATATAATAGCTCTGATAATAGGTAGCATACCTAATCCAATTTTTTTTTATATATTTTCCAATTGATTTACCTTCTGAAAGTACTCCTTTCCAAACTCCGGCTCAAGTGCCAAGAACCATGTTTCACCAATGTTTGAGTGTAATGCAGAATATTTGTCAGACAAATCTTTTATCTTCCGCATGACCCCCGGATCAGAACTAACTTTCTTTAGTGATTCGTTCAGATCCTCTTTGCCATCGGCAACATCAGAGATTGGTCTCTTTGAAGCCACTGGCTTGAAAAAGGACATTATATTAAGGTTACCCGGCATGGTTGTCACAACACTATTACTTCCAAAAAATGTAAAACTTTTCTTCGAAACAAAACGGTAAGGTAAACAATAAGAGATCATAGGCAAAGATGTCAGGTTCCTCCACCAAAACTAGATCATTCTAGATTTACGCGGCAAAACACGTGCGTGCCAATCACAGCTGAGCGTTCAGTGTTCAGTGACAGTAGAATTCTAGGTCAATAACCTTGAAAAAGGAAGCCGCCGTGGGAGGCGATAGTGCTTTGACAGCTCATTTAGTAGAGCTCGCGGACGTTGATTAGTTATTATCGGCTTTGTCCTACAGCGCAAGTGTTTCTCTACCTAGCATGAACTAGTAAGAAATGTCCGTCAATTTAGCCAAGTACAAAGAGCCGCTTCTTGCGGCTTGGAAAGATGTGTTGGACGACAAAACACAAACTGATTGGTAAGTGGCATGTATCTTAACCTTAAAATACATCTTTGCATTAGGGGTTGAAGATCAATATTGACAAATACGCACATTTGTACGTTATTTTCTGTTTAAAGGGCTCTATTTGGTTATGAAGGGCAGACCAATGATCTGAAAGTCGTCAGCAAAGGATGTAAGTATATTCATAAATTATACTTGATATGCAATAACTCATTTGGGGTGGGTTGCCTATTGGTATTACTAACGCTATGTTATCGTGAAATTCTTTTAGCTGGAGGTATCGAAGAACTGGTAGATGATTTTAATAGTGGCAAAATTATGTATGCATTCTGCAGAGTGATTGATCCAAAAACAAGTCTACCAAAGAATGTGCTTATAAACTGGGTGAGTTTTTCTGATAGTAGTGCAAGACAACAAAACTTGCAAGTTTAAACAATTATGTGAGGCAATTTTTCAATCCATGGTCTTTTTCAGCAAGGAGAAGGTGCACCAGTTGTCCGTAAAGGAACATGTGCCAATCACATTCGAGACATTGGTAACTTCTTTAAGGGTGCTCATGTGACATTGCATGCACGAAATGAAGAGGAAGTGGACACCCAAATTATCATTGATAAGGTTTCCAAATCTGGATCCGCATACAAATTCAATGAGAGAGTTGAATCGGAGACTGGAGCTGGTCCAGTTGTAAGTCAAACACAACTATACCATCAGTTCTCTTCTAGGATTATTCACTTTAGGTCATTAGCAGTAGGTAGTTCAATCAGTATTAAACCTAGATCTCATAAGCTATCCATTGACTAGATGGAAACCCATATGTTAGAATTGTGTTTAATTGAGCTTGAAATTAGTTTACCAATAATAATTATTTCTTTGATATTGTTCTGACCTGGAAACCTATATTTGATCATGTTATGGAATCTTCAATATCAATGCTATCTTATCTATATATGACTTTAACTGTTATCTAATACCTGCTGTGCAAAACAGCTAAATATTTTTTGGGGAGTTTGTTCCCTGATAAGGTTGGTTGACAAACAATATTCGATCCATGGTAAAGTTTATTTTATCATTTTATCGTCAGTTAGGAAGATATTTTTTCTACCCTCATATTTCAAATCTATTGCTTGCTGAAACTTTTCAGAGCTTTCATATCGTAACTTTTCTCATGCAAGAGAAATGAGATGATGTCCCAAAATTATAAATCATACACTGGGAAAAGAAATATCTTAGAAACTTTAGTTATATACATTGGTTCTAGTTTAATATTTTAAATCTTTTCAGGGTACCACATACAAAAGGGTGATTCCCAAACAAGAAATTGATTCAAAGGAAAGAGACAAGTTCTGGGAGAAAGAAGAGCAAGAAGAGAAACAACGACAAGTGGAAGAGCAGAAGAGAAGAGTCGCTGAAAGCAGCAAACTCGACGTTGAGCGCAAACAAAGAGAGGTGAGATAAGATTACGCTTGGAAACAGTGCTAAGGTCACAAGCGTTATTTCTATTGCTGGGAGATTATTATGCAAGATATGAATATTTAATTAGCCTTTTACTGATGGGAATGTATTAGAGCATATGAGTTGAGTTATTATGCAGATTGGTATGCAGGATATGAATGTTCAATTAGCCTCTTGGTGCATTTGGGCTACTGAAATATTATTCTTGAATATTAACCAGATATTCTTTAAGCTCTAAAACTGATCTCTAAAGAGATAAGACCTATAAAACAAGTTTCATGCTTTTTTTTATCTTAATAAAGGGTTATGTTTATACTTTTAAATTTTAAATGCAATCAAAGATGCACTTAGAATGCTTGAACCAGGTAATTTTTATAATTTTATGTGGTTCTTTTGCTATCGGAAAATTGTCAGGACTGCTCTAACCCTTGAAGAAGTAACTAGTACATGTTACGAAACGTCGGGAAATTTAGTTGTCCTTTACTTAGCATTCAAAACCCAGTTCAAATAGTTTTTGTAAAGACATTGTATTTAAATCGATGCTTATTAGATAATGTCAGCAGGTGACATGAAGTGCTTGCACCCGCACCTAATAGCGACCATTTTATTATTAGGAACTCTACTACCGTTGAGTGAGCAAACTCGTGCTACAACCCTCTCAAATATTGATGCCCAAACGGGGACTCGAACCCTGATCTCCACCTATCGCGGGTGTTGCTCTAACCAATTGAGCTACTTGGACACATAGTTTTAAAAAGGGTTTTAGTGCATTTTATGAGAATGACAGATCTCCAAGAAGTCATTAGGACAGGGTTAGAGTAACACCTGCGATAGGTAGAGATCGGGGTTCGATTCCCTGTTTGGTCATCCATTTTTGAGAGCGTAGTAGTGTTGAAATCAGATTTCACATAATGAATAGCGACCAGTTCAATTGCAAGTGTCGGTTTTATAGTCAAATAGACAGGGTTGAACACGAGTCAAATAAATTTTAAACCAAATTTCTGGCAACAAAATAGCATTTCTAGCTTAACCCCAACCAAATACTTCTTCAAATAAGATCTAGCTAATTAAATGCATCGAGGTTCAAATATTTGTTTTTAATTGTACCTATTGTGAACAGAGCTGTAATTAAGGATCTTATCAGGATGCCTGTCTGTTTAGTAATATACCCACAAGAGCTTGTGTGAGTTTTATTTTCTTTGTAGTACTGAAAATATAAGGTTCGATGTAATCTGTAGGTCAACTTACTGATTTTTATTAAATTGCCAGATATATAATAAGTACTTTAAGTTAAAGGACTCAGCAATTGGCAACTAACTGCTCATTGTTGGGACTCGTTACAATAATAACCGAGGATGAGGTCACTCAAAAGAGAATAAAATAAGTTATTACCGATGTCTTATATCTTAAAAATATAGTTCTAAGTAGAATATGATTCGTATGCTATGATTTTGCCCAAAACCATTGGTTGTACTAGAAAGTACTGAATCACTTAAATTGGGTTGATAGTTGGTCAGAGTTACAGCGTTATTGTGAAACGTGCTACAGCCTTTAACACGTGGCAACGTTACCTTACGATGGCACTCTACTATTAAATAATTACGGCATAAAATATCAATATATGTAGGATCCATGAATCAGGTTAGCATCAATAAAGATAAATTGACCCTAAACCAGTCTCAATCGCAAGTAATCTGTGAGTAATAATTAAATTAAATATCTTAACACTCGAAATGTCAGTGACTCCATTTCTAGGCAACCACTACTTTTGTTGGAAACTTTGTGTGGACAGTTAACCTTAGCAACAATACTTTGAACGAACGTATAATAGGGAAATCTCCTTAAGGTTATTATTTAATTATTATCATTGTGTTCAAATACGCGTTTAAAATAAAATCTGACGTATTTTTTCTTTTTATAATCCGATCATAACTTTTATATTTATATTTGTTTTAAGAATGGCTAAAATATAAATTCTCGTGGCAGGAAAACAGGCTGTGACGTCAGAAATATTGTTCGGACGTCATTTTGTTGTATCCTTTGCGTTCGCTTCTGTTTCTTGACGTTTTTTGACTGTCAGATTTCACTTCATGTCATAAAAAATGGCGACCCTAGTTTTCGTACGAGATTGAAACGCAAACATTTTAAACAGGTATATTTTATTCAAAATTGGATTTAGAAGAAAATAAAAAAACACCTGTTCCTTATTTTCTCACAAAAAAAAAAAAAAAAAAAATAGTTTCAAATTTTAAGAGATTTCCCTATTCCAATGGTATTGCCACTCGGTAGTTTCCAAGCTAACAACAATCTGTGAGAAAGTGATTGATAATCGAGAGCAACGTACGTTTCAGCTGAGCGAGGCCGCGATGAGGGAAGCAAAGATCCAGGTTCGAAGCAATACGATCTCGCAGCAGCGGGAGGCGGAGAAAAGCGCCAACGTTCAGAAAGCCGATGTCAGCGTTGACGAAAGCACTGGCGATGACGAGCGGAAGGGGCGGAGCGACGTGCTTCGGCGACAGAGAAGTCAGGTACGTTGTCGCAGATCTAGGTCGGTGGTCTGAACAATGTCAAAGCTGTAGAGGGAAAATCTTGCGGGAATCGGAAGCTCCCAAAGTTTTACGGGATTTATTTTGCTCAAAAGTTATATTATTTTAAGACTTGTTTAGTGTATGATGCTACAAGTAATTAGCCAAGTGCATTTAAGTGCACTAGCCAAGTTCAGATTTTAAGGCATAAAACGCTTCCAACGTCAATTTGGAGTTATTGGAGATTGAATGGTAGTGTCTACATAGTAGTGTCTCTAGAATCAGAGTGACTGTGAGTATTCACAGCCTCTTGGTTGTACTCCTTGGAGATCCGTCATTCTCATCAAATACACTAAAATCGTCTCAAAAAGCCAGTGTCCAAGTAGCTCAATTGGTTAGAGCAACACCTGCTACAGGTGGAGATCGGGGTTTGAGTCCCTGACTGGGTGCCAATTTTCGAGACGCTTTTTGTGTTCGTAATAATTAAAAAAACATTTAAAAAAATTTAAAAATGTGCTACTTCAACAGTACTACCAAGAATGTGAAATGACTTAAAGCTAGAATAAATAAAATGTTATTATTTATTTATTTATTTATCTGCAATTTTACTTAACATTCATCAGTTTTTCATCAAAAATTTAGAACCTCCTGATTTAAATCAATCTTTCTGTTGCTATATTCTCTCCAGGAAGCCCAGTCCGTGATCTCGAAACGCAACTTTGACGCGCGCGCCGTGTTCGAGCAGAATACGTCGGCCGGACAACTCCACCAGCTGCGGCGCACGTCGCTGAACCAACCGACGTCCCCGCAGCCCGCACCGCTCAGTCCCGGCAAGAAGGCGAGCTGGCCGCCCGCAGCCGCCGACCCCGAACCCACGCCGGTCGAGAACGGCAACGCAAAACCGGCCGTCGAAGCCTCGTACTCGTCCGTGGGGAAGTCGGTCACGTATCCAGGCAATGGCTCTGTCGTTGCCGCCGAGGCTTCGAGTCCGAGTGTTTCCGTGCCTGTCGCGGAGAACGGAGGCTCGGTGAAGAAAGTCGCGTTTGCGGAGGTCGACGACGAGGGTCAGTGCGAACAGGTTGCTTTTGTTGGCGCGACCAAAGCTATGCCGTTCATTCCAGAACCAGAGAGGGAATGGCAAGGTTTGTTGCTTTTAGGTGTTTTGTATTCTTTTAGTTTAGTACTAGAAAACTTGGATGAGCAAGATGTATAGCTTTTTTTCTTAATTAGCTGTGATATGCAAATGTTCTTAGAAGGCTAGGTTTGAACCATTTTGTTTGATGGTTCTTAGACTGAACATTCTTTAGATAGCCAAGGTGTATTAGTTTGTTTTCCTTGTGCTTTTATCACGAGATATTTAATCAGTTTTATCAAAATTTTCCTTTAACTCACAGAAACATCTGAATTTCACTCCATGTGATTGGAAGTCGTCATGGCAACAGTTTCAACAAACACTTCAACTAGGAGTTTACTTTTTGATCAAAGCAGGCCTTAATCTCTCTTAATGGTAATGTTAGATAATATTTGACTTGGTGTCCCGTTACAACTTGGTAGAGATCATGACGTCATCGATCAAGTTTCAAACCAGCTCCAGTGAAACCCAGTTGAACATGCCATGAGAGAAGAGGGATGGCAACTAGTTAATAGTTGAAGATATCACATTCACCTGATATATTTTTTGTGTTCAAAAAGAAACATCAAAATCAGAGACTGACAAGATGGCAAACTTGGCTTCAAAGTCTCTTTGGCGATTGCGATTCAGGTTATTTGAGATCGATGGCTTCAAAGCGGCTGGTTCTTTTTCTTTACGTTTAATCGTATTGCTCCTGGCCAGAAAACAAGGAGCTGCAAGTCTCCTAACAATCCAAATTGCTACACAATTCCCAGACGTCTTGAGCAGCATTGACTCGCATTTACCTTCGGACTGTTGAATGTTTGCCCACGTTGTCGTCGATGTTAGCGGAATGTTTTTGGTTATTTCAGCGGGAGTCGAAGATGACGGACTCGACTACAACGGTCTAGACCTAAACGAGCCCGGACTTCAAGCTCGAGCCCTGTATGACTACCAAGCAGGTGTGTATACTATTATAAAAACTATTTCATTTGGGTTTTGAATGCCAAGAGAAGAACAATTAAATTTCCCAACGTTTCTTAACTTGTACCTGTTACTTCTTCAAGGGTAAAAGCAGTCTATATGCTAAAGTAAAGTATGCTATTCTTTGCCAGCACTAAGTTAAAATACTTTTTGTTATCTGCATCGTTGATTGTAGCATTTTACGTTCCGAATAATTTTCAAAGATCGCAACCACATATTTTAGCATTTTGCTCCTGAGTGTACATTTGAAAATTCTCAGTTATAAATACACTTCAAGCTACTTGAAGCCAGTTTTACGATGTTCAGCTAAATTATATATCTGCCAGTGAACATCTAATCTCCATGGCTGCAGCCAATCAAACACTTCTACTAACATCTCAGCCCCCAGTTTTTATCTAGAGATTGTAAAACAGGATCGTACAAAGACGAAGTTAACATTTGTTGTGGTGAAGAATGAAAGAGAGAGGGAGCGCAATTTACCGGAGAAGAAAATTGGCGTTGCGTTGTCTTGTCGAGAAATTACTAGAAAACACGAGAGTTTCGACATTTCGGCGAGTTGCGTTTGTAATTTTTAGAGAAGATATGATTGATTGTTGATTATTCTACTGGTATTATAAAGAAAACAAACAGATGTCTGGCAAATGCAGGTCTGTATGTTTTTAATGCTTTAAAAAAGTTTTGTTTTATAAGAATTTGCATAGAAAATGCCACGGATTTTCGTAAAAAACGCCAAGCTGAATTTTATTATTATGAACACTAACCGTCTCAGGAATTGATACCTAAACAGGGACTCAAACGGTTACACTGTTCATAACAATAAAATACCCGGCGCATAGCAAGCGTTTGCAATTTAAATCAGATTTCATCGTCAAGCTGAATTGTTTTGTTTGGTTGTTTTCTCCAGCGGATGCCACCGAGCTAACGTTTGATCCTGGCGATATCATCACCCACATCGACCAAATTGACGAGGGTTGGTGGCAGGGCCTGGGCCCCGACGGTACCTTCGGCCTGTTCCCCGCAAACTACGTCGAGCTTTTAGAGTAGGAAAAAAAAGAGAAGAAGGTGATCCACAAGTTGATGTGCACAGAGCAGGAAACAGAAGACAAATGGTATTAATGAAAGAAGAATTGGTAAGGAAATATTTGCGTGACATATTGATTGGTTAGGCTTTTCAAATTAGAGAGTTTGTTTCAGTTTTTGACTGTAGATGCAGCTCTAAGTGATATTGAAACGTCGATGCGTTCTTCCACCGCTAACCAACTTACCGCATCTACGAGTCTAATTCACTAACATCTAAGAAAAGACATTTGATATTTTATTCATTTTAGTGAACGATCAACTCAGATTGCGAAGATCATTTATTTATACACCGAGCGTGTACTAGATACATTATCGTGATTTTTATTCGCTTAATCGTGCGAATTTAAAAAAAAATTCAGGTGTCCTGGCGTGTAGTATGGAACGATAGTACATTGAATGTGAATAGATTTTGATTTTAACTCGTATCCCTTACGTGTCGATTAAAATGAGAAGTGAATCCCAAAATTCGATTAATTCATAGTTTTGGTCGCAGGTGGAGAAGAAAATTTTCTACCCAGTTGCCAGAAAGTCAAGGCTGTAATTCACACAATTCGTTTGCACTTTTGAATATCGAAGGACGTTTTCACGACGCTAAATATTGTTGCTCACTTGCGTTTTTTAACCTCGTACTTGCTCCCCCGATTTTTGGAGCGGTTACTATGCACTGGCTCAAGGTACTTGATTTGTCTAGATCGTAAATTATATATGCCTCACATATTTTTAATAATGACACGCCCAACCTTGCTCAGAGCAATTTAACAACACTGATACTTAGTTACAAGGCAATTTTAACTAGCCCCCTTTTTTATTACTATTTTATAATACCGAACTAGGGAAGCGTTTTTTGCCATAGCACTAATGTTTATAAAATATACTGCCGCACTAATTCAGGTAACATTACAGTTAGAACGAAACTAACGAAGCATGATTCGTTGAATGCATATTTAACTTAACGCTCGATTCCTACCGAATAATGTCTCCCATAGTAACTCGAATATACCTAGAAATTCTTTCTTAATAAATGTTTCATTTTAATTTTTTTATAACTAGAAGAAGCATTGTTTAGCATTGTTAAGAAACTTAAAAGTATTACTGATATTTAATCTGAATTAATTAACTAGTAATTAAATGTCTATTTGAAACTATTTTATTATGGATATTTTACTTTTGTACCCATTTCACCAATTTATGGTTCTATCACACTATCTTAATAGTCAAATTTATTCCTATATTACTGGCTGATAGACAAATGATCACTGCTGTGAATAAGTCGAATGAGTTGCCGTTCGTAATCTACAGCGTTGTTCTATCAAAACTCTTTAATAAACATAGTAAATGATAATATATTGGTCGATAGTTGCTGTTCGGTATATTTAGGATATGAACCACCAGCAAAATTCAGCTATCTTTTAAGTTTAAGCAACATTTGTCTGTAAGAGGCAAGGTTATTTGTCAACTTTAACCCTAAAAATACTACAAGTGCTTTTATAAAAGCTTCCTTTTCTACTTCTGTTCATTACATTAGGAGAGAAATACAGACATTAAAAGATTAAAAATGTTTTTAGGTTTTCTTTTATTTTATTGATAATTTCAGTCCAGTTCCAATAACACAAGCAAAGTTGTTAAAAATGGAAAATAGCAAATATTTCTACACAGCACAGACCGACATTATGAAATAGGGCATTTCATCTCAACAAGTTTAATTACAACAAAGCTTAATGTTGCCGAACTATTGTTGGGGAGCTAAAAACCAAGCATAAATACAATGAAAAGTTGGACAATGAAAATAAAATGGTTGTTACCAGTTATGAGCACTGATTCCTGAAGATCTGGATGTTGGTTCTTAGATTCACTTTTATCTATCCGTGATTTGGGATCATTTGATTTTAGTTTATTTCACATACAAAAGATAGTTCAAGGAAAGCAAACTTAATTTGGGTCTATCACATGTATCGGTACATAATAATATCACTTCTTACTGCCACTCCCCGTTCTGTGCAGGGGCAGCAGATTGCAAGGTACTTTTATAAGATGATCAACGTCTATGTAATTCAAGTTGGTACAAAAAATTATTATACGGCATCATCAAATTTAACAAAGGTTAAATATTTTCATTGCCCATAATTTATTTACTAAAAATTACATTTTTTTTGTTTCTGTATTCAGTTATACACCACAATGCTATTGACAATCAAAGCTCGTAGCAGTGACTCTCCACAATATATACAAATAAATTTATTTCCTGCATGATAAGAACAATTTGCCAGTAGTACGTACAGAATACAGGTGGATAATATTTCTCGGCTTCATCATTTTTACGCTCGGGACCTGAGCTTAAACATTGAGTCAGATTGGTGAATGTAACCCTGCTGGTCCCTCCTGCTAACAGTTATAGCCGGCTATCTTCAGATTGTGTTTCTCAATGTACTTGTTTCTTGCTTGCTCGATGAGTCGTGCTTTGCGTTCGTTGAAAGATATTGTACGCTCTTGTGCAGACCTCGCAAAGCTCTTAGCAGACGTATCCAAACTCGTTCCCTAGAAACGCAAATTGAAAATATGATTCACTGATTACTGACGCACTGTTTTTAACAACGGGTCGTGTGGCACTGGTCTAATGGAGTTGGTGAATGAGTAGATGATGACGAGAATAATGATGTACCTAACCTAGTTGAAGGTAGGAGGGGAAACCCGCTGCCGGCTCCTATTGACAACCAAATCCATGCTGCCGAGAGGTTGATAAGCAAGGCGAGTAAAGTTGTTGTGCTAATTTAAATCCCATGTTCCAAAAACCATGTTCGTTTTTACAATTACATGCAGTTAACCACTATCTGTTTAATCAGGTAGTTCTTGTTTATTTTTACACTGACTCCATTGTCGGGTGCTCTGTTTAACTTCTCAGATATATTTTATAAGCTCCGGGGACTGAATTGTTATACAATAACAGCATATGGCTGCATAACCTATTTTTACATCCTGTGACTGATACACAACAAAACATCTGACATTTAAAAGTGCCGACAGAACCTGTGGATATTGAATTTTTCTTACCTGTGATGTGCTCGAAATTTGAAGCGACTCGCTTTTACTCTTGGAAGTAGACGGTTGTGATGTGCCGGTGAAAGTCGGACTTGTTGCCTGAGGTACGACCTTCGGAGTATAGGGAACTAAGCCCTCCAGAATGTTCGAGATGGTTACGTCAACGCTTCGCGTTTTCACTGAAACCAACGACAGTTTCTAGTTAGGTACGTCAATTGATTGAAGACTTGCAGCCGACAGTTTATTTGAAATAAAATGTTTTAAGTGAAATGTACACTGGTCACTAAAAACTTGCCAAAATCAAAAATTACAAAGTACGCGAACGTTTAAAAATGACTGGTTGACATCATCAATCCTTTTGAAAAAACTTGTGCGATTCCAAGAAGATGACCTCAAGCTATGTTAAAAGAAACGTGACATAGGGACATCAAAGAGAGCTATCAAATCAGATGACACTTATTATTTTTATGTCTTTCAATATTTGGTGCTGGTTGCAATCGATAAAGCATCCACATTCGTTACAAAATCAATATCCTGAATATCGATCATGTAACCTTTTGGTTACATTATTTCGTCAAATAACGTGTCTTGACCCTGGAATTTACCGAAATAACAGCGAAAAAACATTATCTGCATTGTTACCACCCTGATCTTCCATTCTTATCATTACGAACGAGTGTTGCCTCGACCTTTTGCGGCAACAATGTCAAATATAAAGTAACCATAGGTCGTGATCTCCTTACACAAATCCCTGACGATGGTATCGTGAGGGACAGATGGCAGAACTTCGGAAACTTGCAGGGCCATTCGCTGCAGTTCGCTATTCATCGTCCCAGACGCTGTCGGAGACGGAACGCTGTTGCTTCGATTTCGTTCGATCATCAACCGCTTCAATAACTCCGCCTAGAAACATTTTTTTAATGTAAATGTTACATTTTTTTGTAGGAATTACGAGATTATTTTCCTAGGAAACTAAAGTTACGTACTTTATCTGCAGCAGTATGCTTTGTTGGCTGTAGATTCATTTGTTGGGCAAATGCTGCCTCCACTCGATTCGTGAACGCTTGCTCAGTTTCTTCGTCTTCTCGTTTTATGGTAGGCATGAATCTGAAATCGAGATAACCTAGTTGTAGTTATGAAATACGAGGGGAAATACCGTGAATTTTAAATAATGTTGATTTGATTCAAATACTTACTTAATTGTAAATAGGGTGAAGGGAACAAACAAAAACCAAAACAGATCGGCCCAGGGCTTTGATGCAAATCGTGTGAGTGCAATTTCTGCTATTGGCAACCGCCAGGCTGTTATGGCAACGGGTTGTATCACTGGTCGCAAACAAAAAGGCCATGTGGCGAACCTAAATAATTAATTTGCATTTGATTAATTAGAACTCAGAATCAACAAACAGGTAGAGTGTGCCAGGCATTTTTTTCAAACAGGTTATTGAAAAAATAATTGGTATGCATACTTGAGTAGACCAAATTTGCCACTAGTCATTTCTCCTTCAGGGAAGACAAGGACAGCTTCTGTTTCTTTGTCAATATGACTGCAGACTTTTGTTATCAATGTCTCTCGGCCTTGTCTCATGCCAAGATCTTTCAATCCTAGCGCAGAGGGTAAAACTCCAGGCGGAAGATCCCACAAACTTGGCTGGAAGTATAAGAGGACATGTTGTAGGAAATGCAACTTATTTTTGTCCACATAAAAAAAATCTTTACTTACCGTGATACATCCTGTTAGCAGATGGACTGGAATATGATCACAGGGTGCAATATGATTGGCTACGATTACTCGTACCGACTCTTCACGCTCGGACTCCTTTTTCACAACGATACCCAAAACGAGGCACAAACAGCGCAACACAAAACTAAAAACAAAGATTTTGTTAGAGAATATCTGTTTGAAAGGTCAAGATAGACATTTTCTAAAAGTTAACACAATAAACTCACAATCTGACGATTGACAGCGGAGGTAGCAGAGCCGCAGCAGTGATTGCTGTCAGTCCTATGCATAGTCGAATGACAGCAAGAACCACACCAATAGGGGTGTATATTACTAGAGAAATAAACTTCCAGCTGGAAGGAAACCTGAAACGATATGATAATTAACATAGCATTTCAATATTTTATCTGCATACTGCTTATGTGGAACATAGGGTTATGAGTTGACAGTAATCCAATCTCAAAATTGGGTCATTACCGTGATTCGTCGAATAATTTGTTAATATCTGTTGCTGACATTATCTGTAAAGAAATAATATGCTAAAATCGAAGAGTTTTGAAACAGAATATCCTGTCTAATAAACTAAAATAAAAAATATAGTATTAACTCAAACTTTTGAAGTACAACGTCCACCATGTTAGATCACTCAGCAGCAGAGCGCTCTAGTGGCGTAAATTCAAAGCTTGGAATAACATCGCAATTTTTCAAACATCGTTTTGGGGTGCTTGCAATTTTTTGTCATCAGTACGCGGTTATATTTTTTTATATTTCTTTAGATGGTATTTTTTTAGATTTTGTATTTTTTTAGATATTTCTTTCCAGCTATTTAAGTACAGGATGTAACGAAAAGAAGTCACATGTGGAATTTGTGTGCATCAGTTTTGTGTAGGACATTTGAAAAGAGAAAACCCATTCGCAGGTCTCAAAAGTGAATGACATTTAATTAATTACATTATAATGTGAACATCTAATGAGCAGTTAGATTATTATTTAAAAGAAATTATCATGACATGTCAAAATCCAGCAAACCTATTGTTGTAACAAGCTTTAGTTAAAAACAAGGTCCTTATAGTTTGAAAGCAAATAATAATTGGAAATCCTGCAGTTGGTAGTTGTTCTAACTACTGTAGTTCGGTCAGCTCTCTCAAAGTTCGCCTTCACAACTTCGTAATAACGACCATCACTGTTAACAAAAGAAAAACAAACTGTAAGTGTTATAAAACAATTTAACTAACTCATCACACCGACGAAAACAAACGTAACGCAATCACCTGAGAGTCAGGCAGCGGAGTTTCAAGCACTTGACGCGTAAGATGTCGATGGCTTTTTGACTTTTGTCAGAGAACCGAAGATTTTCGGGGTCCCAGCGCAGCTCAATTCGTTCCAAGTTTGGACAGTTGTTTGCAATTCCGTCCATCAACTGGTCTACGTGGATGTTTACACCAAGCCGCTCTTGAGTGCCCATAATGATAATCCTGCAAAAACGTCAGCAACCCAAAATCAGCTTGCATAGATGCGGTGGTTTTCCATTTACACCAACTGGTTATTGTGGCATTGCAAAAAATCCTTTACTGACTTAATGTACTTAAAGAAATTGTAACCGGGTCAATAATGCCTAAAACAATAAAGATTAATACAAAACTTCAAATTCCAGTGTATTTTAGCAGCTAAGGCCAAAGAAACATTTTACTGTCATTTATCTAATGTTTTTTACTGCTTTAGCTGTGTAAAGAAAATTTGTATTAACTGAACTCTCTAATTGATACATACAAAAAAGGATTGGATCATCAAAAATATTACAGTTTCTACATTCTACTATGCTTGTAAAAAGCCAGAATCGATTCAAATTCAACAAAGACGCAAGCCTATGATTTTCTGTAGCATACTTGACGTTGTTGAGTATGGGTAGCACAGACTGCCAGAGCTGGTCAGTAATGTGTGACATCCCAGACAAAGATAGTCCGTGCAGTTGGTGGCCGAAGCGAGACAGGAACTTGAACAGTCCATCGTCGGTAAGGTTGTCCGAACTGTCCAGGTCCAAGGCCATCAGGTTGCGTGCACTACCTGACTCCATATACGCTTTGATCACCTGAAACCCATCAGAAACACTTAAACTAGAGCCCAGGTTCAATTTACTTTCGATTTTATATTTTTTGATTTTTATATTTTTTTACTTTTTAGATTGCCACTAATTACTATTCCATTGTGATAGGCTGCCCGATGCCGAGCACATGTATTTTGTTTTGCGATCTTTTTGAAAAGGTCTACGAAGTTGTGACGGTTGTTTTATGCCCCTGACTTTTATGCTATTATTCTAGGAATTATGCTGAGCATCCAAAGTTTTGTCCAGAAAACAGTTTTAATGATCTCAGTGTACTCAAGTTCAGTAAGTAATATGCCAGTTTTACATGCATTGTAATAGCAAAGATCGTGGAAGTCAGAATAAAGTTTCATCTTACGCATTATCAATAAAAAAACATCTTTGTTAATTTTAAAAAAGTCAATCCTTCAGATTTTAGAAAATTTACCCCTATTCATCGAACTTTTCTGGCGAAAGTTCCGACCTTCAGTGAATCATAAAAAAAAAAATGTATTAGCTACTTACAAATCTACTCCATTCATAGAATCAGAATTGCTTTAAGTTTGTCGAAATATCTCGAAACCATTGTTTTTGCAAATATAGCGCAACCACCAAAACAATTACCAAATGTAAGTAATATGGTAATATTGTAACGTTTATAACATAAAAAAGTAAATAAAGGTGGTAAAAGAGTAATAATGGTAGAGTTGTATATACTATAATATAATATAATGAAATTACAAATATAATAGTGGTAGTAATGGTAAGGATAGTGGCTTAATGGTATAGTATTGGTAGAGCCAAGATTTTATGGTGTTATGATTTCGTTAATTTCGTGGTAAGCTTTTTGGATTTCGGTGTTATGGCGGTGTTATGGAAAAAGTACAGAATTTCATGTCTATAGCAGATTTCGGACATAGGTGACGAAAAAAAGAAGAATAGTTAAACATAGTGTTTCTGTTCAATAAGTTCCTATAAAATGTAGCTAATACCTTTATGTTTCATAAAATACATTGTTACGCCACAAGGAAACTACAAAACAAATAAGACACAAGAAAAATTTATTCGTATAAGCTCCATGTTTTTATTATTATTGATGCAAAATTAAATTAATTTCAATTAGCTCCTATTTGTAACACTAATTTTCCAAAAAGAGTTTAAAACTAAAAAGTTTGTCAGTGAGGGGTTTGAGATTTTTGTGTCCATGATAATTTGAATTTGACCCACTGCCTGGTACTAACATACTTTGCAAGATTGTCTTTTTTCTCCCAGACAAGTCTGCTGTTCTAGATTCCACACATCAAAATAGATCCATCACTCACAAAGAGTTGCTTTGCTTGATCCTCAAAAGTCAAAAATGTAATACACCCCATTGAAATTTGAAATCCCAGCTAATCTCTACCAACAGGCAGATTGAATGCATGTGGTGCCAGTGCTCACATGGCAAGGAGGGGAAGGTTCAGCCAACCAATGGCAATGGTTTCCTACAGCAAACAATTTGCCCCACTACTTCTACCCCCTAAACATAGGAATGTTGACAGCGTTTGATGAGGAACAGACCTGACAACAAGACTGGGGGAAATAATCTGACAAATTCATGGAAATGTGTGTTTAGAGAGATAAAATAAACATTTAAATTTTTTGAATGGAAATTAGTGGCTATTTCGCAAAATACACACATTTTAGTGAAAAGGGTTATTTTGTTTGTTTATTTATTTTCCGTGAAATGTGGTTTGATAAAAATGAAAAAAGAACAGATTATCTGAAATTGAAGATAATTGGATGGGAAAAGGCTCATTTCGCGATGATTTCGCGGGAAGTAGTTGATTTCGTTGTTATGGATGATTTTTCGTGAATTTCGCGTTTTGTCGCGATGAGCTTCTTACATATTTGAGTTGGGAATTCAATGAATGGCACTCATTTGTAAGAAAAACAAGAGATAAGAACAATTCGCGATTTCGCGCATCACCATATAATCGTGGCTCTAAGTATTGGTTGTTAAATATAATAATCTTAAGTTCTATATTCTATTCTCTATTCTAACACTATAACAGCTTACCGTATCGTTAAACCCGTTGAGCTGTCCTGCAGAGAGGAAACGCAGGTTGGGGATTCGTGTGAGCATATCAATGAGACACTCGCTAGACAAGTCCGTGGCCGTGATGTCCAACTCCTGCAGTGAAGTTTTCTCCCACTCAACTTGCATCATGTGCTCGCTCAACAGGTCTGCGGAAAAATATGCAGTCGCCGTTAGCCTTTTGTCGGTCAACACTAGATAGCAAGCTTTTGGCTGTAACAAAAACTATTTGAACTGGGTTTTTTATTTTGATTTTGGGTTTAGTTTTGTCAAAACTAGTGCTAAGGTTAGATCAAGTAGACATGAGTCTAAAAACAATCTTTTAGCTTTTGGCTCTTGGCTTTTGGCTTTTGGCAAAGCTTTTGGCTCTCCAGTCTTTTCAGAATAACTTGTGTGTCGAGTCAAGAAAGATCGCCATTGGGTCATTTCATAACATACGATCACGCTAAAAACTGTCAGCTTGCTGAAATAAACGAGTTACCAACTCAGAAATATGTCAGATTTAAGAAAAAGTAAAACCCTGGAATGTCCAAAAACGTAAAAAAAAAAAAATACCAAATGCGGGTTTTTGGGGCCCATGCCACAATCAAAATATAAAAGATAGATTGGAAAGTGGAAACCAACAAAGAATATTTTTTATAAAGTTAACTGAAATGTTTATCAAATTCTAATATGGTGAGGGTTTTGACTGTGATCATTTGATATAGCTATTTTGAAATAATGATACAAATTTTAGTCAACTTGCTATACAAGCAATTTCTCCTGATCCTATCTCCTCATTGTGTCTGTAAAATTGTACTCTTGCCTATCTTTTATACCATTCAGCGTATTCACTTTTCCAGCCAATTGGTATCTTTTAGAAGAAATTTAAATAATGGAATGTATGGAGCAATGGTTTGATTTATGTTCTCAACTTCACTCTTGATGGAAAAGGGTAAAACATTTCCTAAATGTGTTACTTCTGTAGTTTTTCCTCTTATTTCCAGTTCCTTTGATGAGAGAAATTTATATGCATTGAAAAAACCAGTCAAACTGCAATTGCTGTTGCTATGTTGAAATATTAATGTTGCAATAACTCATCTTGTGCTTCTGCGATCAAGACTGCTAACTATTTGGTTATTTTTAACTTACTGGTCTGGTTCATGAGGAGACAAGTGAGCCGTTTGCTTCTCTGGAAAACGTTCTTCAATGTCGAGCCGGTGACCTTGGCGCAGAAGTTAACGGCCAGACATTCCAGCTGTAAAGTCCGCCCGCAATTAGATCCAATAATATTATTAAAACCCAGGCTCAATTGCAAAAAGTAACATTTTTAAGCTTTTTAGTGTTACTAAAATAAATTTTCAAACTGTTTTAAATTTTGAAAAATGTTTAAAATTTAGTTGAATATAGTTACACTTTGGTAAACAACACATTTTTCCAATGTTTTGCAACTTATACCTGTCACTTCATGAAGGGTGAAAGCAGTGATGGAACCCTTGATAAAGTTACAGGCATAAGTTACAAAACGTTGGGAAAATTAGTTGTTTTACATAGCATTCCAAAAACCTAGTTTTAAAGATTTTTTTTTTTTTAAACAAGTACTAAGGCTAGATAACAAATATTTTGATTGGGAAAGTTAAGGAAGTGTACAAAACTTACCAGCGGGAGTGGCAGGCCGCGATAGTGGAAACTTGTTTGTTAACGTATCGGTAAGTACTGGTAAGTACTCTTCCTTTACTTTCCCAATCAACATATTTGTTATTTGGTACATTACAAATCAACTAAGGTTAGATAAAGTCTAGAAACTACAATGTTTAAATGTTACAGGGTTGTTTTGACATATCTCTCACTTGTATGCAATTTGAACTGAACGCTTCTATGTGGCTGTCGTCCACAAAGTTAATCCCATAAAGATTGATGACTCGCAGGTTCGGTGTTGCTCCTTTCAGCTTGTGAACATTGATTACTTCATAGATTTCTTCCTCCTCTTCCTCCACTTTCTCATAGGTGCCTGTTAGAACAAAATTCACGGTTTTTTTTTTTGTTATTTCTTGTCAGAACCAAGTCACAGTAAAACTAGTTTGTACCAATCAGATGCAGGATCTCAAGACCATTGATGAAGTTGTAAATCTTTCTCATGAAACCCTCCATAAAGATGACCTCTGACAGGCAAATGCACATGTATTTTAGTTTGGTTGGGAAAGCCTGAAAGAAAAAGAAAACAGTGTGTGATGGAAAAATAGTTAACAAAATAGACATCAGAACAAGGGCACCTTTGGTCCTTAAATATTCTTGTGGATGAAAATTAATCTTTATCATTAAGAAACTGGGAAAAGTGATTTAAATCACACTGAAAAAACTAATTCTTGAACACAATTTACTTTCTATTGGTAATTTCAATCCTCAAGTTTTTTTTTTTTTTTTTTTTTTTTTTTAATTGTTTATTGTCCAGTTCAACATAAAATGTTATGTAGACAGTCATCATAGTATACAAATATCACATCATATACTATACAAATCAGGATTTATACTTTAAAACGCAGAAACTCGTCAATTGAATAGAAACATTGCTGTACTAAAAAGGACCTTAGTTTTGTTTTAAAACTCCCACCTGTGATTTCTTTTATGTAGGAAGGAAGGGTATTGTACATTTTTACTCCCATATCAATTGGTCCCTTCGAATTAGTATGGTTTTTGATTTCTAAATTGCCACCAATTATTAGGTTAACATTCCTCGTGTTATACTGATGCGGTTGTCCATTCCATAATTCACTACGATTCTGCCTTAGATACATAATGGTTGAGAAAATATACATACAAGGTAATGTCAGAAGGTTCAGTTTTATAAAATGAGGTCTACATGAATCCTTATAAAATATCTTGGCACACGGGTTAAAACTAGCTTTGACCAGGTGTCGCACACTTCGTTTTTGCAAGACAAACAATCTGCGTGCGTGCAACGAATACGAAATTGTATGCGGTCTCCTTTCCTCTGACGGTTGGCCGAAAAGCTGGATATTTTGGGACTCATCTGCACTTCTTTGCAACGTTGACTATTCTTATTCAAAGAATTTTCCAAAATAGCTAATTGGCAATTTGGAAATTGGCAATTGGTAATTGACAACAGTTCAGGGAACAGACTTCACTTTTTAACCAACACCCCTTTTGGAAATAGCTTATTTTTTAACAAAGTCTCTCTTGATTCTTGATTTTTTTTAAAAGATTACACTTATAGGTCATATACAAAACTGCCGATTGCAGCTGATTCATACCACGCTGTCCACTTTTCCCAAATGTGATACTAACCATTTGTGCAAATTGGAATCGACCTTTTTGAAAGAATTTTAGTGTATTTGATGTTTGGGGTAGATATTTTCTGAGGTTTGCATGCAAATGCTCTGCCTACCTGCATCTCACTGAAGTCGTGAAGTTGCATGGCAGTAGAGAAGTCCAGCAGCATGTGGGTCAGGTTCGGACACTTGTTGGCTAGTTCGTGGAGAACCGTGTGCGTAATCAACTCGATGGGCAGCTCGATGTAGCGGAGGCTCGGACCAAAGCGGATGCTACGTCCAGGAAGAATTTAATTAGGTTTTTATCTTTACAATGAGCTATCCTTGCAGCTCGAGAAACCAAAGACAAGCAGAAATAATAACAAAAAAGGTGCTATGCATTATATTTAATAGCATGTTGTTTTTTAAATTTTGACAAACTTTTACAGATGAATGAATGGGGAAGTGTGAAGTGTTTTGTGATTTTATGTCTTTAATTTTATAACCGATGACAAATTTCAATATATAATGCACGTTCACAGAGTACGAGTAATGATAATCATTTTTATTTTTCTAAACTTCTGCTTCAAAATCAAAAATCAATTGAAAGTTTCCTTGCAACAAAAATCTCATTGTTTGCCTATCTGCCAATTCTTATCCAAAGCTTGCAAAAATGCATTGCTCTGTGATGGGTTGATGATGGGTTGATGATGGGTAGTGATGGATGATGGTAGGCATCATAATGGGAATAAACGATCTTGGTGTCCAATCCTTAACAGACTACAACAGTTCGTACAAATAATCAAACCTGATAAGGGCTAGCAGGGACTCCAGCGATCCCACGTGAAGCCCTGAGATCTCTGGCCGCAGAGAAACACACTTCCACAATCGTGTGTCGTACGCCATGATGCGCCATTTCTTGCAGACACGAGCCACCCGGCAGATCTCGCGGTGGCTCAGGTACGAGAATACGTTCAGCAGAACTTTGTCCGGAAGCTTTTCGATGGTCTGAAAAAATATATTAAGCGTTATAGTATGGGACAATGTAAAACTATGGAGGTTAAAAATTAACAGCCCCCCTGCGGTACGACACTGAACGGCTATGACACTGAAAATAGGTATAAACACAGTTTAGTGCTAAGGCGTTTCAGGGATGCGATGGAGATTATGATTGGTTCAGTTGTAGGTTCAGTGCTGTCAGGATACCGACATACATCAATATAATCATTGCTTGCTTCACTACAAAGCCTTACTAAGCCAAGTTTTCAGCAGGTTCTGGGGAATCCCAGGAGCCCCGGGGTTCGGCAAGGGATCTCAAGTCTCGACCCTTCCAAAAAGCCCTAATACACATGCATTCACTGTTTGCATAAATGTTGTTGTCCCATATGTACGCTGGGTAAGCAAGTTTATATATTTATACATTTTTTACTAGAAAAAACCATGCAAAAATACATCTGTATTTTGGCTAGAATATACATTTTTTGGCTGGATCATGATGGAGTAGGTGATGTCGGGGATTGCGCATTATTTAGTCCATAGGAAGTTGGGAAATCTTAAAAAATTATTCGAACCCAATAAAAAATATATCAGGATTATAAATAATTATATAAGATTAGTGGAGCTTAACGACGCATTGATTTAACAGGATTTCTCCACAAGTTCATACTGTCGAGAAGTTGCCGTACCAAATTTCATTCCTCCAACCTCTCTCCCGAAACAAACTGGCCTTGAGTAAGAAGGTCACCCATCCAATACCTGACCCAGCGCATTGTTGCTTAACTTTAAAGATATCACGAGAACCGGTGTTTCCAAAACGCCAAGACGTTCGGTCAAACATAACCTGTCGAGTCCAGCAAATAATGTGCGCTCGACTTACAAAACAACGAATAAAAACAATGTAGACCAATAAAATCTGATTTTAAATTGCAAACGCTTGGGTGCCCGTATGGGCATCAATTTTTGAAAGGGTAACAGTGTTCCCACCAATAAAATGCAGAGCAATGTTCTCTTATAGATCGAAATTGCTGCATTTTTTCGAAGTTGTCTCCGGGGTTGGCACTAAAGACGTTCCTTACCGTGTCTGCAAACGGGCTTCTCAAGACACCGTCCACGAGATAAAGTTGGTTGCCTTCAAGTGCCACTTGGCCCCAGACCTACACATCTCTGCATTCGTCAGTCAATATTGTCTGGCGATTTCATTGCATTATAATTGCAATTTAATCTCGTGATGCTGCGTCAATTTTAAACTGGTACTGCGTTTTGCGAAATTATTCTTGAAGTGTGCACCTTATAGATACGCTTGATAAGTTTAATATTAAAATCTGTTAAATTAAATTGAAATCAACATAAAGAATTTGTAAGCTTTTTGAAGAAACAGGCTTTTAGCAATGTAAATATAGAAATTGAATATAGAATATATATTGAATATAGAACTACCTCATAAAATATACAAACGTATATATGTAACTAGCCAATTTGCCAAGGTGGCTAAATATTTTCCTTGGACAAGACTAAAATTTTTTTAAACTGCTTCGATAAATAATTGGTTTGTTTCGTGCGCCTTGACATTTGAACTTTTGGTTTTGAACATTTTTATGAACTAGACAGAGAGTTGAAGAAACCTAAAGCCACAATTTCCAATGTCATCTGTCACAATAAACAGAGTTGCGTTATACTTATAGCTTATTACCAAATAGTTTGAATATTGGTTGTAAGTAATAATGTTTCCTTTGCCCCCATAGGTACTGCATCTAACTTCGAGTAAGGGTACCTCAAATTCCAATTAAATTAAATTTCAAATATTTATATCTTGTTATTTGCTACCTGTTAGATCGGTGGAATGCGTCAGAGGTGGTTGGGGAATAAATAAGTCCCAGTTCAAGAGCATCATCAATTATTTTTAGGGATAGAGGATCCTTGCAAAGAAGTACAGTAAGTAAAAATATTACTTACTAAAACGGGCCTTTACGCCCTCAATTGATTCATTTTAATGAACATTCTGTAATTTATGCGTCTCATTTACTTTCATTTTTGGGCGAGTCCAAAGATCAAGGGTGTGTATTGCCTATTTTTTTTTAGGTATTTGTATATTTTTTTTAATTGATTTGAGTCCATTTCAGCAGTATTTTATGTGGCACCTTCATTTTTTTAGGTGTAGTAAAATTATTTTGTTTTAACAACATTAGCGCATCACAAATCATGGTCCCTTTGAATTATTTCAAAATTCTACTAAAAATGAAAACAAATAGTCCGCTTTTGCTGATATCATCGCTGGCATATTTTGCAAGATCAAGCCTGTTTCGTCCAATGACTGTACAAATAATTAGCGCTCGACTCAGATCAATATTGACCTAGCATCATTTCGATCAGACAAAATATTTATAATAGGTACTGACGTCCGCAGAGAAATCCATGTTCACACGCAAACTTGATTTGAAACCAATTCACAGTACCCGATCAATTGAATCCCCGAATAAATTAATAACGCAAACGACTTAATGATATTTTTACCAGTGCTACACTGATTGAAACTTTACTGACAACTGGTCGTTCGAGCGTCCAGTTTATTTGAACACTTTGAGAAAAACCTCGATGGCATGTAGAACACAGAAGACAGGCCGCTATGTTGTATGTCGTAAGAACTTCGCTAAAATTTTCTTAAAATAACTTGTCGGTGGTCTATCTACTACTCCCTCTACTTCTCCTGAGTCCACCTACATGCTTGAATTACGATGGTTACTGCCCTCCCTCGAAGAATGGGAAGCTCTTGAGAATATTGGTAATTTAAATTGGTCATTATCGTGCAATATTATGACGTGTTGAGTATAGATTTTATGAACTTGCTTGAATTTATGAGACTAGCTTTATGAGTTTGGTGCATGAAAGGGGTTTGCTTCAAGAGAATTTCTCAAAACTCAATCTAATTTAATCAGAAATAATTGTCTGGAATAATTTTCTACATAAACTTCCTTAATTTCCTGCATGTAAGACATTTCTAACAATTGACACAAATTTTTACAGTGTACTGTCGTTATGCTACTGAGCGGCATGCCTGCTCCCATCCATTCCTACTGAACGTTCTCGTTCGGTGTGAATACACTTGCTTGACCCAAAGTTGCTGAGAATTTTGCCAATTTGGTCGACAGCCAATTGCTTGTTTAGTTCAAGTCAATAAGAAATTGGAACAATCGCAGGACGTGATCACGTTTGACAGTAGGTATCGAAGCATGACAGTATGACAGCATGACAGTGCAATCCGCATGGTTTCATGAGGAGTGTCGATAAAAGTTGTAAATTTCAATACCTGGTATTAGCTAGAGAACTGCAACTACCAGCTCAATAATTCATCACTGGGGATGTAATTACGACAAATTATCTGGGATCGGATTGACAGTTTTAAATTAAATATAAATCGATCTACGCTATTATTGGAAATATGTGTTCTTCGGTCCTAGTGCAATCGAAGCGTTAGGTTTTCTAATATCACATACTTCACGTCCCTTTCAATTCTTTCTTTCCCAAGTAATGCACATAACGCCGACGCCAAACAAACAAGCCGGTGGCTAATATTTTATTGTAGGTCTGTGGATTTCATCTGGACTTGGACAAAATAATTTCCTGGTCCCACACTTGCGGCAGGACACGAGAGGAATGCGTTGGAAGGAAAACAAATAGGACAGCTACCTTTAGCCATATTCATATCCATCATGCGTATGGCAAGGCAAACGGGCTTTTGGTATCAAAATGATTTGGGAGCGTTTGGTTAATTTTTCGTTGGCAGGCCATTCTTTTAAAAATTTGGAACTCACTTCATTTTTAATGAGTACTTAAAACAAAACTTGATCATACGAGCTCGATATCGTATGACTTCCAGTAATCAGAACAATTATGATTTTGTCCAAATAGCCTTGCGGTATACAACATATCATTACGGGTGTGGTTCACGGGTAAACCATGCTTGTGACAACACAGGGGTTTCATTACGCTGATCATTAGGATTGCAAAACCAATCTCCCACTATACTCGATACCGTTTTCGCTGCCCGCCTGAAACTGCCATCATCTCGCGTGATCGAAGTGATTGCTAGAGTACCCCATGCGTCCATCGCCACGGAACAAAGTAATTTCAATAAAAACCAAGACTTTGACCGAAGAGCACACCTCCTTTCAATGTGCGCGTAAGCAAACTATTTCAACGAAATCTAAAAACAGTCAAATAGCCCGGAGCTCCCTTAATTGTTGCCTGGGACAGCTATAGTCTAGCTAAGCCAAGCTTAATTGTGAGCTTTCTGAGACATCTAGCTTCGTTTGGACCTACTAACTCTGTGCCTGTATCAAACACCCATTGTTTTCACTTTTTAATGGTTTTCAGACGTCAAACTTACACCAACAAGGAGGCAGACAGATATAGTGTTAGCCATGCGTTCGGCATGCGCCGGTTTTTGACATTACAAAACATTCCAAACGATTAATATTAATTCGAATATATTTTAAAATAACGGACAACTATTAACTGACATTCACAGACAGGTATTATACAGGAAAATAGAAGATATAGAAACAATGAGATTAATATTTAATTGAAGAATAACTTTTACATAGTTTTGAAAGAAGAAGGCTGGTTTCTGATGGTAAGTGATTGTGTAGCTGATGGTCATTTTACCACTGTAGTGCGTTTCATTCTTCGGCTAGCTCTGTAAGAATGTTTGTGGCCTGCCGAGTGCATGAGGGCAGCTTCAATTGTCAGTTCATTCCAGGTCGACATTCGCCGGGCCATGTTGTCGATTGTTCGTTTAATTGAAAGACAAATCAAATTAGGAAGTCTTTAAAGATGGTCACGGACCTCGTTAAAAAATCAGACTACACATTTTCACGGCCCGGATGAGTTGATGCTGTGATGATCCTATACTTATGTAAAACAAAAAATAGATTTATAGATATGTTTTCAAAGAGCCATTCGATAGTGATGCGATTAAAAAGATGAAACCTAAACAACCTTATCGAAAAGCTGGCATAGACATTGACATAACGTGAAACAACTTCACAAAAAAAAAAAAACAGTCTTGATATTTTCTTGGCCGTATCGCAAATTTCTACACCTCGGACACGTCGCCAAAACCGAGACGACAACGGGAGACGGCGACGGCGACGTCCTATGCTCAGGAAACTAATGCCAAGTTATGTAGCCGCGAGTGAAAAGCATGCATCTAGATACTAATAATAGAACCTTTCGGTTTATGCAGGATGTCAGATTGTGGTTCGATATTATTTTTGAACGTATTTTTAGATGTGGCATTGGGAAAATTATATTGCGCTCGCAGAGTCACGCGAGTTCTGATGCATATCCACATGTCTAATTTTGGCTAATGTTCCACAATTTCGATTGGTTTCATTAAAATGGAATTTAATTTCTCCTTAATTTTGAATGTAACATGTACCTAACTAGATATGTGTTTCAGGTGTTTAAAATTTAGAGGTTATTCGCCGCAAATTTGTTGAATTTTGTGATAAACATTACGAAATTGTAACAAAATGTTTATAGGACATTTCAAACAATCTGATAGACACCAGACAATGTAGAAAACAGACGAAGATCATGTATTTGAAGCGACGATAACCGGGAGGCACTTATTCGTAACAAGGAGGTATCGAAAAACCAATAAATTATTCCTAATTTTGTCAATGATAAAATTTGAATAGTCTAAATCGCCGCTCTCGATCAAAGGCGAGCGCTTGAGAAATATGCCGACAGGGAGCAGTCTACTCCATGACGAGGGCTCACTCTGATGCGGGTAAATTCAACCACTAGGCACCAAGACAAACCCCTCCGTTTCGTACTGCGACATTAGACGTTGTGTATTCCACTGTACACCAGTGCGTGTAAGTGGTGCCTGTGTCTAGAAAAACTCTGCTAATATATTCAGACAGTGTGTTATCTCTGTGAATCGTATTGATATTGGTTTCACAAGAACAGTACTTGAAAACGAGTATCGCAGATAAAAGACACAGGTTTGATTTGATAAAACGAGTTTAGTGATCAGTTCGGGTCACACTGCTCTAGGTTAAACATCAACACCGCAGCCACACGTGATTGACAATTCGTGCGCGCGACAATTCGTGCAAACTTCGTGTGCGAATGTGCTCTGTAGATTCCGAAATCATGGATTATTTTGCTCGTGGTAATGTGACAGACGAAAGTGTCACATGGGCAATGTTATCGGAGTTATACTCTCAGGGGGTGGGTTTGCCCGGATTTATGTACCAACCTTGGTTCTGCTCTCTCATTGGCTCAATTTTGATTGGACTGAGCGGGATTTTTCCGTTGCTTGTCATCCCCATCGAAGAGGGTGCTAACTTGAAGACAGGAGGTGAGTTCAGTTGCTATTTCATAAATTATGCTATGTCAAAAATCACATGCCAACCTTTAATGGGATGTTTACACCCCATTAAAATACAGTCCCTTCTGTCAAATTCAAAAGAATCTTCCAAATTCGAACGCTTGCTCAAGTAGAATGGAAACCATCGTAAATTTTTACAACCAACCAGTGCCCTAGACCTGAAAATAAAATCTGCGAGTCCACTGCAAGCGCGTGTGCCCACTTGCCAGTTGCCAGGAACTCAACTGGAAATAGGTACTTATCTTATCAGTGCTCATTGATTGAGACTTTGATTGGAACCATGATTTTGGGAGCATCATACTCTAAAAGTACCGACATGTGTCATTTACCACATTTTTTCTTCGTCCATTCAATGCTAAGGTTCTAATCGAATCAATTTGGCTGGCATGTTGTACATTTTACAATGGTCGGTTGATTGTTCTGAACTTGCCGACATAGATGTTTAAAATACCTAGAATCGATAAGAAACTACTGAAAAGTTTTGATATTAGATCACATATTCCATAAGTAAACTATGCTGTTGACCATAGCTATGGGGGCAAGGTCTACTTCGACAATGTCAGGTCTATTAACGAATTAATTCGCTATAGCCAGTTCAATCAAACTTGAGGTCAGCTGGTCCAATCATTAAACAAAGAATCAACAGAATATTAGTTCGAAATCCGATGAAACGTGCTACTGACAGATAAAATGCAGATAAACAACCAGTCTCATGAACTCCAAGAAAATTAAAATTACAACGTCTTGCGGTTGTAAGACTTTCAGTTCCTAGAGACACCGTTTAGCTCGAAAACGTAGTCGTGTATATTTACAAACAACATGTGAAATCACGTGGAAGTGAGCGAGGCACGATCAAAGACTCGGCACGACGTCACTGCTAATGACTCGACGAGTGACTCGTGATGACACACTGCCAAGTTTTCCTTGTTTTCATTTTTTCAATCGACGATACGTATGCAAATTTGAACTAGCTCCGAAAACAGACGAAGTTACCACAAACTTTGACTTTGACCGTCGTGTGGAAGAAGTTATATTTTTGGCATGATTGACTCACAGAGCGTGATGTTTAATTGTTTGATTACGTTTCTTGTGATTTTATTGGATTTCCCGCAAGGCAGATGATTGTCACAATCGAAATCATCGTGTGACACAAAATCTCAGCGACTCCACGTTTTCACCATTTCAACGAGCAAGTCAAGATAATTTCGAGTCCGTATGACCTGCAATTGCTGGTACTTCAAGGTTGCCTTTGTCCGATTCGGGTGAACCAGTCTATTGCGAAGCAAAACCTTAGATAACCACGCTGAAAATATCCTGGCACTCTTCGTGAATCAAACTAGACATTTTTACAGATACTTTTTTTTACTTTTAGCCAGGTCTTGAAGCGATAATCGCGCTTAATTGTTGATGCACATTTCATGATGGGTGGTACCAACTTGATTTCTTGTTTTCCAGTAGTCTTTGTGTGGGGGACAAAGACAATAACGTCATTTGCAATACATTTCTGACCTGCCTAACATTAAATTATTCATAATACATGCGTTGTAAATAGTAATACATTCGAGCTACCTTTTCCTGTGTACTGTGCAATCGTTTAGATGTGCCAGCATTATACACTTCTAAACTAGATTTTCACACTTTCTTACCGACTCAATCAGCATTCCGAATTTGCTCTAAAAACAAAAGTAATTCTCTGGCACGCTTAGCCGGTCAACCAAATTATGATTTGCGCAGTAATTCTACTAGAGTCAGTGCTTTCAAGATATTATTATTGCCATTCTCTCGTCACATTCTATTTAGGGTTTGATTTTTTTTTGCCTGTCGTTACTCATGTGCACTGTAATCTACGCAGTTCGCTGTGATGAAGCCATTCCTCGAACAATTCACCACAAATAGAATTGTATTTGTCACCGAACCAGCAGACTTGGGAATAAAACTTACTCGAAACAAGAATTGACAGCGAAAACTAACTTTTGGACTTTGCCAATAATGAGCAGTTGTATAAGGCAATGGAAAGTGAAGGTAACAATTGATTAGTTCTGTAACCGATCTTAATTTTCCGCTCAAGTAGTTTCGTCCCAATATCTTGTACATTAAACACCTTTCGCGTCAAAAAACTTTCGCTACAAATCTAAAACATTGCTGCTTACAGTGTATCCCAAAAACTCTGATGGATCGTTCGTAACATTAAAAATCTAATCAAGCATTTGTTGAATTCAATTTTTACCTCTTTCTTTTAGCTGTCAGAATTGATTGATTGGGCTTAGTTGTCGAATGTATTGCATTGCATTGCAATTCTATTTCTGGTGTTTACCTGATAAGAAGGGATGGCGTTAGGTATTTGAGTTGGCAACACAGTTTAGATGGTCGAGTCGAGGCGGTTTGAAATGCTGTCATCGACAAGATAAGCACAAATCGAACAAAAACCCTCTAAATTTCCGCTTTCATAAACAAGAAAGCATGAAAATCTAATGTTTTAGCTGGTATCATCAATAAGTTGATGACATATTCGCCAGAACAACCAACAGAGTGATGAGACTTTGTTATCTTTCTTGTCTGACATGACAGAGACCATGACCATGTGTATCTAACAGTAGTGCAATGAATGGCATAATCGCGACTCAATTAATATAATTAAAAATGAAACCCACTCCAAGCACTCGGGTTCATCTCACTGCCTGATAACGACATACGTTACGACCGGTAATACTACCTGCTTATTGCTTTAGTAGATGGTCCATGGATAGACATAGACCTAGACTCGATGGAATTCAATTAAACAATACAAGTATTTAAATCAATCCAGCAATTGAACATTTTGTCATTCTTTAGGAATACAGTCGTTTAACTTGACTTCTGTATTCAATATAAATAATCGTACATAGAAATGAACCAAATTCACGATTCACGAGGACGCCCCTGCAATTTAATGGTGTTGTTTTGAAATTTGATGATAATTTCCATGTGGCCTTGAATCAGGTACCAACGCAAACTCTTCTTGCGAAGGCTGTACGACCAGATCGTTGGCAAAAATCATTGGGTGCAGCTTTGCTTATAACATAAAAATATCTGGACAGCGTTCGGGTTTCCTGTATAGTTTTAAGAAATGGAGTTGGTTCTGGCTATATCCATGTGGTCTGGCTCCAAACACTGATCACAAATAACCTGGAAAGAGCTTAGGATCCAGCCAGCTGATCTCAAATAACCTGGATAGAGCATAGGATCCAGTCAGCTGATCTCAAATAACCTGGATAGAGCATAGGATCCAGTCAGCTGATCTCAAATAACCTGGATAGAGCATAGGATCCAGCCAGCTGATCTCAAATAACCTGGATAGAGCATAGGATCCAGTCAGCTGATCTCAAATACCTTGGATAGAGCTTAGAATCCAGCCAGCTGATCTCAAATAACCTGGATAGAGCATAGGATCCAGTCAGCTGATCTAAAAAAACATTGATAGAGCATAGGATCCAGTCAGCTGATCTCAAATAACCTGGATAGAGCATAGGATCCAGCCAGCTGATCTCAAATAACCTGGATAGAGCATGGGATCCAGCCAACTGATCTTGAATAACCTGGATAGAGCGTAGGATCCAGCCAGCTGATCTCAAATAACCTAGATAGAGCATAGGATCCAGCCAGCTGATCTCAAATGACCTGGATAGAGCATAGGATCCAGCCAGCTGATCTCAAATAACGTGGATAGAGCAAAGGATCCAGCCAACTGATCTAAAATAACCTGGATATAGCATATGATCCAGCCAGCTGATCTCAAATAACCTCGACAGAGAATATGATCTTGCCAACTGATCAAATTTGGTGCCAGGCAATCCATTGTTGGCAACAGGTCCCTTAATTCATTGATACATTAAGCCAATGATTTCAATGATTTCAACGCTAATTGTAGAGTTTTTGAAACACGTTTTTAACCGATTTTGACAATTACATTGGCGAAATCTACGAAACTTCTGATGAAAAACTTCAAATAGCACGACCTCTTAGAGAAAACGTAAAATCCGAGACGGCTGCCTTGGCTTCAAAGTATCTCTATCCAGGTTATGTGAGATCATTGCAGTTTCGAAGCGGCTGGTTCTTTCCCTTTACGTTACTCTACTCCTGGGCGAAAAACAAGGGTCTGCAGGTCCTCAAAGTTCGAAATTTGCAACGCAATTCCCAAACATGTTGAGCAGCACCCGACTCGCAGTTCTTGACCGGATTCTCGATTCATCGGCGTCAACTCACAAAACTAGCTTGACCGGATGATGATCTCTGGTGGCCAGAGTAGTTAAATATTACAACTGGAACCGGCCTTCGAGTCAATGATCCTTTAAAAATGTTTTTGCTCGAGGGTCTGACCATCAAAAACACAGCAAGTTTGCGTACTACAAAAACTACTGTATGTTTAACATGAAAGAAGAGTTTTAAACTTCTAATTGAGCCACACCATAAGAAGGAGTATGCGAGTGTCCACCTCGTAGGAGTAGGTGAAACCACCGCTTTAAATTAAAATTACCTATTCAATTCATATTAGATCATTTTTCTACTCTATTCCAAGCATAATAGAGAAACCCTGCTATTTGCTTACAAATTACTGCTGGCATTCGAAATTATTCCGATGCTAAGTACTATTTATTCACGACTACTTGATCGGGGTCAAACGCGGGTAACAATCTTGTAGTTGCGAGACTGATTTGTCTTTCAATTTGTGTTGTCTCCTTTTCAACTCGACGGATATCCACTTCGTGGTTTGCATTGTCATAAATTCGATCAGCAGCCTTGTGTGTCTTTCAATTTCAAGCGGTCTAGTCGGCTTCGCATTCAAATTCGAGAAAAGGAGCTCACGTTCTATCTGACTTGTCCGTGATCCGTGTCATCTTTTATTATCAGTAGCTAAAACCACAAGGCGATGTCTGAAACTTTGTCAAACCCTTTGAAAAGTGTCCAACAAAACGTTACCAGTGCTAGGCAACACAATATTATAGTATAGATGGGTTAAACAAGGGTTCTTATGGCAACCCAAATCGTAGATATGAACATGCATAGCTGTACTTTCACATGAATACTATTGCATTTTTAGCATGAACCATATAAATATTTGCCTCTTACAGAGGTCAAAGTGAAATTCGTCAAGCGGGTATCTTAAAAAAAAAACACACAATTATTCTCATAGAAAGCACGTGATACATTTCATAGGTGTTCACGAGAACGTATAGCTTGCCGATATTTCGCGGACGTCGGCTAAAATCGTTCGACAGACACCCATTTGCCATCCGAATCATTCTAATCAAAATCCCGAGAGAGCACACGACTGCACTCATCGTTATCTACGTCGAGCATCCCTGGCAAGGCAGACAGTCGGGCGCATGACCCTATCATCACCCTACCACCATCACCCATGCTTTGCAATCATTCACTTGGCTGACTCGCCGGCGTTGGGTTGCGCCATCCTCGATCGACGCCTCCACACCTAGAAATACGACGGCTGTGGATTTGTTTTCTTTCTGAGGGCTGCAATATGTCACAAACTTGCATGTTCAAATGTTCTCAGGCGACGAAACGATGAAATAATCGCGATAATTGCGATACTAGTTACCTATCCACTATGCTGTAATCTAAATAATACGCGAGTGATAGCAGTAATGTATTATTTAATTGGGGTAGGGGTTCGTCTCCCAGTGGTATTGTTTGAATTGTTAGCTATGCCAAGGCCAGTTGTATGTTAAGTACGTATCCATAGTTCGTGGCTCGTGTTAAACGTAACTGACCTACACTGTATAACTAGGTTCGATTCTGGTCTGCAATACTTACATTTATACAATCGTGTCGTCATGTTTCTTGCATCGGGGAAATTTTAGCGACCGCAGTAAATAAACTCGTGTTCACTGTAAAATATGTAAATGGGTACCTAGCGAAAAAAGTAATTTCTTTCTCATCTCCTGTATACCTCTTCCCTGCACCGAGTATATCACATGATTTTACCATCTGTCGTAAGGCTGCGGGTTCGATCCTGACGCCGAGGATTCCGGTTATTTTCCACGACCGCCCACTCTCCGCGCGATGAAGAAAGCCGGCATTACTCATTAATGCGAGAAAAAAAACTGAATCGTTCTAGAACAACGGACGAAAACGTGGAAAATTGTTCGTTGCTGCTTTCCTGCGGTCGACCATTTCTATCGTTGAAAATGTGCAACTAGAGACCACTCGATCCCTTTTCGTTGAACAGAGAATATGCATTGCAATAGGGAATGAAAGTGGCATTACCATAAGTAACGCAGCTCTAGAGCGATTTATTACTCTCCAATGCAACAAGTTTTCTCGTCAGATGTTTTTTCTTGGCGCTCACTATTTTTTTTATATACTTGCAGTTGCAACGTTTGGGTCACTCACTCATAACACTATCAAGATGGCCGTGTGGGACTTTGAATCTTCTTCTGTATTTATCGCTTCAACTTACGTTACAAAGGGCGGCCACCAGGTCATTTTAGGGTCAATATAAGGTATCAGCACATCGGGTTCGTTTTGTGATCATCTACACTACTATGTTTTGTCTTAAACATCCAAATTCGGGGGAAAAAGTTTCGTCATTGGGTTGATAGGTTATAACCTATAAACCCAATGGTTTCTTAGCATCACTGCCCAAGCCAGGCTTACATGAAGTCCCTGTTTACCACCAAAATCTTTTTGCTGATAGCAGTTTGGGAAGCGAAAGTGTTTATTTATTTAATATGCTAATCTTTACTCATTTTTTTGTTGAAATGGTGTGGGATTTTTCTCTAAGAAATGGGTCGCTTCCTTCCCGTTGTTTGACACCCGTAGAACATGTCCGTTGGGGAGGATATTTGAGGTAGTTCACAACACAAATCGCAGATACCCAAGTTACAAATCAGTCTGAAATCCAAGGTAAACACGGTAAACTTACTTCCGTGCTCTTATATTTGGCCGCGTGGTGTTTCCCACGCTTGTGGCTCGCTAGCTCGGTGATGTCCGTCGATGCCGCTAATTCATCCATAGCGACACAATCTCGATATCACCCCGTTAACGATTTAACACGTTGATTAGTCCGATATCCTAATTGTATTCACTTCGGTGTCCGTCTCTTCGCTGGAACTGGCGGTAATCAAAGTCCAGAAAGTCGAAATCACCCCGCAAAAACGTCTGCGTAATATGGAAAAGAAAAAACGCTAATTTACAATAACCCACATCTAACTTCGAACTGAGTTGAACTGTAGTTCTGTGATACCGCGGAAGCTAGACAAACATTTGGTTTGCGATAAGAACGTGTTTTAAATTCATCATTTTATATTTGATACTCAAACAATGCTCGTAGTCGCGTTTTTTCGCGGCTTCTCTGATCTCTTATCGACATCCCGCATTGTTTTACCTTCTAGCAATTGTTTTGCCCCAATTACTGTTCATAGAATTGCTCGAACGTGACAAAAACGCTTGTGGATGATTTAAATCGAAGTGGGCATCACTTCGCTAATCACTTCCTCTTTCGATCGGAGGCTGGTCGAAATGCTAGCAGCTAACAGAGTGAGATAATAACCGAGACTGACGGGCGGACACCAACTAATGTCGAGCTCAATCTAAATGTGAATTTGCCTGATGAGATGCCAATTACATGCTCTTTGCTTTGCGCCTTTTCGTATGCACTCCTTAATTAGGCTATTCTTGTAGAATCACTTACTTGCAGTTTGTTTTGTGTTACCTGGAAATGCTATGCAACTTTGTGTTTCACACAGTCTAGCTATAAGTTTACCTTGAAACTTGGTGCTGATACCTTGAGATCTTGAAGAAGTAGACTGTCGGCTGGTATCGCGCATGAATTGGAATTGTCAAGTGCATTGTATAAGAACACAAATGACACCTTCCTGCCAAGTTCATGTGAAAAACACTGTCGAATCCTTCATTCTATGCGTTTCATTTTCTTCGGGTCACTTTCACATTGTGATTTGTGGGTCGTGAAGATATAAAAAATGATACATTTCTTTTGAGCCATGTTATAGTCACAAGACTTGCTTGTGAGTAAACCCTATTATTTCGTCTCTTATTACGATTTTCGCTGTTATTTGCATTCCTACATCTTCCATAGAGGTAATTCTATCCGTCGGATATTTTCTTATCAAATGTTCATGTTATATCATTAAATCATTTACCTACTGTGCGCTGATGCACTAGGTATCTCCTCCTTATCAGTGCACTAATCCAGTGCATTTTTCTTATGCATCGGCCTAGTTTTTTTTCTTTGTGTACGCATAGGATTGCAACTGCAATTGAACCTTATCACTAATCTCTCCAATCAGAAAATAAATAAATGAGCCATAATCGATTTTAATCACCACTTAAATGTCCAATTACTGACAGTGACGAGTGAAGCTTAATTAATCAAAATCCAAGTGTCGTCATTTACCAGAAACTGGCATACAAGGAAGTTCTCAGGGAATAGCATCGCAAACATCTGACTTACAAATTAAACTTGTTGACGATGTGAAGATGTCGACCTTCATGCTGGTATGCTTCCAGAATGACTCATTGCATTGTTAGCTGAGCTTCCAGCCAGACATTGTTAATCCATTTCTTAGTTCATCAAATTGATAACGTTTTTTGAAATCGTTTTATTCACTTCTTTCTGTTGCGTTAGAATTGAATACCGTAAAGAAAGGCTCGAGTTTTGACTTTTGGTATAGTAATAAAAAAGCTATTAAGTGTCTACCCGTCTTTGGTCTACCCCATGCCACACAGACTGACTTTCCCACAACTTGTAGTACAAACTTGGGTTGCTATTCTTTGGTTAACAGGAGTGGGAGTTACTTCAGATACATTCAAACTTAGTTGCAGTGTGCAACTACTTTCCAAGCCATGCTATAACACGAAAACAAACTTGCCAGCCAGTTGACCTTACATCACAACGACGCACACCTTCAAACTTGCAATGATGCAACATTGAAACCGCTAACGTTCTCTGTTCGTTTCAGGAGGCGCCAGGACCCTGAACGTGCTGCTTAGCTTCGCAGTCGGATGTCTCTTGGGGGACGTTTTCTTACACCTGCTGCCCGAAGTGTGGAGCGAAGCGAAAAGTACGTTTATCTACATTGGTGCATTGATCGATATCTGCGTCGTCGAGTACCAGTTAATAGCTGCCAGATTGGATTGTACTCTTATCTCTCTGGTGTCAGCTTACACCTGAGACATGATTGAATTGGGTTCATCGGCCTGCATCTAACTTGACTCGGATTGAGTTTCCAAATTACTTTGTACAGATTGGGAGTCTTAATTCCAATCCGTTCAGTCTGTTGAATGATTTGAGTTGGATTGGACCCCAACGTGGTTAGACATTGTTCATCCTGCTCTCTCCTCTTCATAAAATGAGTCTGACAATGATATTATGTTGAGTAGGAAACTTATGTCAGTACAGATAGAATTGGCATGGCCATTTTAGAAGCTCTCCCTCGGTTTTGGATCTTGACATTTTTTGCAACTCACATAAATCAGACAAAACCAAACATCCTTGTAAATACAGAAAAAAGTCCTTGCCAAGCAGCTATTTTAATTTTTCCTGATGACATTTCCTCTTCCTTTCATAGATGGAGGACCAGGAATGAACAAAGGACTCTGGGTCCTTGCAGGACTTTTGATTTTCATCATCCTCGAAAAGATGTTCACCTTCAACCAATCGAGTGAATCGAAATCCGAAGAAACGGAACCGGTCGCCGATACCGAAACACACAACAACAACGCCGAGCCAATCTCGAAAACGAATGGCCACTCGAAACGCGAACCCCTTCTCAACGGGAGCGCTACTTCTACCAAAACGAACGGCAAACTGGATGCAATCGCGCCCAAGGCGATGATTCACGTCAGCGGCTACCTGAATCTGATGGCCAACAGCTTCGATAACTTCACGCATGGCCTAGCTGTCGGCGGCAGCTTCTTGATATCGTTTCCGCACGGCGTACTAACCACGGCCGCCATATTGCTGCACGAGATCCCGCACGAGGTTGGGGACTTTGCCATCCTGCTGCGCTCGGGTTTCTCGCGGTGGGAGGCGGCTCGTGCACAGATCTTGACTGCCACCGCCGGGATGTTTGGGTCGTTCACTGCGGTCATGCTCAGCGGGGCGTCTGGAGCGATCGGTGAGCGCATTCCGTCTTCTACTCGTAATCATTTCCATCGCCGATTGCATTAAATTTTACTATCATGATCATGATTATTGCATTCTACCCTCTCTAATATTTGCACTCACATGGGAATCTTGATTTTTGAGAGGGCATAGTAATAAAATACTTGGCCATTGCAAACTTTAGCAATTTAAATCAGATTTAACCAGTATTGGCTTACAATTGCTGAATATTTAATAATGCAAACCAGTAAATTATGATAGCACAAAAAAAAAAATATATATATATATATATATTTGAGTGCGGTGTTAACTTCAAAAGGTAAGGTTGAAATAGAATAAAAAAAAACAATTTCTATGGGTTTTAGACCCATGTCTCCTTTATCTAACCTAAGCACTAGTTCTGACAAAAACTATTAAAACAGGGTTTTGAATGCTAAGCAAAGAACAACTAAATTTCCCGACATTTCGTAACTTGTACCTGTTGCTCTGTCAGGGCTGAAGGCAGTCCTAACATTTCTTCAAAAACAAAAGAACCACAAAAAAAAAATGTCAAAAATGTCAATGTTTTGAAGAAATGTCAGGACTGCTTTCACTTTTGATATTTTAACAGGTGTAAATTACGAAACGTTGGGAAATTTAGTTGTTCTTCACTTAGCATTCAAAACCCAGTTTAAAAAGTTTGTGCCACAAACAATGATTGTGTGGGAAAACTATAAAATAAATCCTTACAAGTCAGTGACCACCAAACAAATTTAAATTTGCACATTTATTGTACTTATTTGCAACATTTCAAAATGTCAGTAAAATGCCTGATAAAGCTAGCGATTACGGCAAAATCAGTCGTCAAAGAACGAGACTAACAAAATGCTGGCTGTTCCAGAAACTCGCACGTCGTGGATTCTGCCGTTCACTGCGGGCGGGTTCCTCCACATCGCACTGGTCACCGTCCTGCCGGACTTGCTCAAAGAGGAGAACCCGTTCGAGTCGATGCTGCAGCTGGCTTCGTTGATGGCAGGCATCGGGGTAATGGCCGCCATGGCTTCGATGACCGAGTAGTAATGGCCTAGCCAAAGTTTTGGCGTTCTGAGTTGTGTGAAAACGGTCACCGCTTGCCACGACTTTAGCAGCGGGCCTTCGCTGTTTAGGGCGACGCGTTTTTACATTTTTACTTGCCGATTTGGCAGGTTATTGTATTCGGGGACGAAGGATTCTATCTTCTTTAATAGTACCAAGTTTGAAAGTGGTTCGAGACCTAAAAAAAAAAGAAAAGAATCCGGAGGTAGGTTTATAAATGGATCGGAAAACGGTTTTCTCTGGTCAGATGTATATTACTATTTGGTGCTCAATTAGAATGGGAATATGTAAGAATCGTTAAATTCAAGCGGCCAATTATTTCATAGCAAGGTTCAGAAGAGTGAGAAAACGTGCTGGTCCATTTCCACATAATGTTTCATATTCATTTTCAGCTAACTTTGCAAAACCTCGTTAGATTTGTTTGCTCAAATCTGATTTCTTTACGATATGCAATTTGTTGTCATCTCGGTTGTGCGGGTTAAACCGAACCTGGCTGGCTAACGAGGCAGTTAAAATCGGCGCTAACTTGCAAGCTACACGATGATTAACATTTGAATGATCAGTATTGTAATAAACGCCTGTACCGTAAAGAAATTATGTAAAAGGTTTGGACAACGAATTCATCGAGTTAAACGTGTATTTAATGATAATCCTTGTTCTGATGTAACTATTTCTTTTAAGTCGTGGCTTATTTACAAACATTTACGTTACATTTTGGAGTTGATGACCAAAAGACGTTATACTATTCATCATACATTTTTTTTTATCAATATATAATTTTTGGCTCCGCATATTTGTAAGATTTTCCGTACAACTTGCGCGGTTTTCGCATAACAACTTACCTTCGCTCAACGTCAAGCCAAGTACTCTCACAGATCTGTCTCGTGCCAACGTGCACGGAAGGTTAGGCTAGTCACTGCTTCGATAGAGTGGACTCGATGTACGAAATAAAGACTAGATGTTAAAAGGATGTCACTTACCTTTTCTGAATGTGTGAATAATTGTGATGAATGACTGTGTAATGGGGGCGATGAACAAAGATAGAGTTCAATCGTAGAGTATTCAAATGAGTTCTAGGCACGTGGGGGCAGCTTAGGTAATTTTGATGAAAAATGCAGAAAATGATTAGTAAAACTATTGTCAGTTTTTAAAAGTAATTTGGTATAGCTCTGTTATCATGACTGAAGCTGATAGTGCTATTCGTTCTGATTTTATCAATGTTAAAGGAAATGATGGACAATGGTAGCAAATAGCAATGTTAATGTAAAAGTACCCATTCTTGTTCTTATCTTGTAGTCGTAGCGTAATCTACATTATATTACATAATACGTTTTTTCAAGTTTCCCGACTTATTCCGCATTGAACTCCCGCGAACTTGATTATATGTGATCAAGTCATACGAGTGTACTAGTATTGTATATTATTCAACATGTGATATTTTTGTAGTGTCGATTACATTTGTTATCGGGCAGTTTTGGCTTGATATCACAACTTGCCTGATTGATAAAAGGTAAACGATTGATGTAATTTGCAATAAGTGCACTTAAATAATGTACATTAAAATAGGTTAACTGGAAGCCAAAAGAGTAATGTGTTGAAGAGGACGGTGGTATCGAATACGTATCTATTTTGAGTATTTTGCAAACAAATTTCCACTATCAAACTGGAGTATTTTGTAAGTAAATTTATCCAACAAATTATTTCAGCCTATTGATGTCAAAGATGGGATTTGCATGCACATATTATAAATGTTCAAATTCAATTTTTGGTTCTTTTTTCCAAACCTTTTCACTACAGGTCTCTCTCATTTTGAATTTCACATCCCCCCTCCTACCTGTCAGTTATAAAAATCAATTGCTGTTGCCATGCCAACAGACTATAAACAATCCAAGACATTTTGTGACTGCAGCAGTAACACAACCCTTAAAACGTTGTTTCTTTCAGTTCTATACATCACACCAGTATTTTACTTCAAAAAGATGTATGAAAAGAGTGACACAGTTTTTCTAGTCACATCTGCCTCAGCCGTTCACAACAATTTGGTGAAGAGCGCTGACGACAACCATAGAGTGTCAGCAATTGCCGTGGTTCATGAAGGCTATGTTAACCTTATTATGCAAGGATTCAATGTTTCGGAGAGAGATCAGTATATTCCATGTGTATTTCCAGATACACGCCCAAAACGGGTCACGTCGATAGTTACCCAGGTATGTCTAAAGTACCGATTGATCTACACTGGAGATCGAAGCTTCCTGCCTGGCTTGTGTACCAGTAAAAATAATACTAACAAACAACAAAAAATCTGAATGTACGATTGATTGCAGGTGATGTGGTGTCGCCTAGGAGAACACCGACACTTTGTGATGACTTCATCTCTAGGAGTTCATATCTATGATGAAGAGGCTAGAGTTGTGAGATTTTTCAATCGGTGTATAGAAGCAAAAGAAGACCCTAATGGACATTTCACCCGAGGGTTGGCTACCTTGGGAGAAAATAATCTTTTTGTTGGTAGGTTTACAAATCTCTTATTAGATTTTCTGTAATTGTGTAAATGTTGATACCTCGATTAATTCCCTTGTATAGGATCTAGCAGTGGAGCGATTTGGATCTTTGAAGTGCGAGGCAGTGCTCCTGAAGACATTTCGTTGCTACAGACAAAGCAAGCTCACCCCTCCTCAATCACTGCATTAGCCGGATCTAAGTTGTCCAACACAATGGCTTCCGCAGACGAAAATGGTTCGGTTGTTTTGTGGACGTTAGGTACCCAACTGCAACGAATAGCAGCTGTGGAGAGCTACTCGTAAGTCGTTTTTGAAGTTTTTATCAACAAATAAATTTTGAGCAAAACATGACAATACATTTCTCTTAGCTTTTATTGTATCCCTTATTTTAGTCTGGAAAGGATACCTTCTTTTGCTCTATAAGATAGTGTTGGCACGTTCAAATTTTTATTGGTGGTTTTTCATGAACATTTTCTGATAATGTTCACTGGTGTTTTAATTGAAAATTTCCAAAAATTTTTGGAAATTTTCATTCGCTGGTCATTCTGTTATGTCCATGAAAAAGTGCTTGAACCATTTATTTCTCTAAGGTGCAAGTCCAAATTATACGGAAATTAAATTTTCAAGGTGTGAAAATCGCCAACACTTCATGAGGAAATATAGTTTTCAATTGTTTCAGCTCGCCGTGTATAACCATGCACGTATGGAATGACACGGTAATTTGCGGCTACTCTTCTGGACACATCCGATGTTTTGATATAAATAACGGGAAAATTCTAGTTGAGGTAGGAGCTCACGCTCGCAGCTTGACTGCGATGGATGTACTAGATGACAAAGGGTATATCCTGACAGTGTCAGAAGATTCACTTGCAAAAGTTTGGCAAATCAGTGGTAAAAATCATCAGTTTGACTTATTAGAAACAATCAGTGTTGACAACCGACTTCTGATGGGCGGTCAATTCCTTAACAGAGATGGAACAAAGTTCTGCGTTTCTTCATACGATGACACCGAAATCTTTTGTTACTCACTAATTAAGTAATGCTAATCTGTGGCCCTGCCCTAGTAAAAAAAGCTAACTTTTACGAATATTTGACTTTCATTTATTTGCTCGAAACGAAATTTTCATAGAAGATAACCTAACCTGACCCCCCCCCCCCCCCCCCCCCCCCCCCCCCCCCCCCCCCCCCGTTCGAACCTGCGATGGAAACTTACCACGTTTTTCTTCTGAGAATCCCTCGTCTTGCTCGACTCCCAACGCCTCGGACGTGTATGATGGGTGGCCTACCCATCAGGATTCTCTGCTAGATGTGATTTATTTATATCTTGTTTTATCTACTTCCTGCAAAGGGTACAAGAAAATGAAATGAAGGAGAAACGGAGCCGGGTTCGTATTCCGTTTGGTACACTATTTTTAACTTAGGAACAATCACCTACCAAGATTGTTAGAGTATTGTCATGAAACTCTTGCCGGTCTTCATCGCGTCCGTTTGGCGGCGAGTGGCGGGTCGCTGTTTCGAAGCCCAGATACGTCACATGTCAACAATCTCCGAGTATATTAATCTGCTGCATATGTATCAATCGTTGCAGAGCCAACTTCCATCTCTTCTCCATGGTGGATTAACATCTCCACCAAGTGCAATGCAACTGCAAGTACATGTTATTTCCTGAAAGAGTGGACCTGTCTCAGTGGCAAAATGGCAAGTTCACTTAAGGAAGTACGCCCCCCAACAGCTCTAGAATGGAATCCTGCCCGGTCTACTTTTTGTTCTTCATCAAGTGGCGACTGGTATTCATTGTATGCTGCAAATGTTGCATCACGCGTTCATCGATCGAAACTCTCGGAGTACTATTTTCATTACACTGAAGTCATCTTCTGCAATTCATTTTTCTCTTATTTCCTACACATATTGAACATATTGAATAACAACTACTTATTTTGCTCCACGAGGGTTGTAAATAGGGGGAGAATTTTAAGAGAAAATGAATGCAAAGGGTTGCATAAGCCTTCCTTAAACATTTTAAACCAACTAGCACCCCGTGCGAGCAAGGTTAAAGTTTTTCATCTCGATACATGGTGGGCTACATATTTGCAACTACTGCTGCCAACTAGCAACAAATTACGACTCTTCAAATATTCAAAAAGAAAATTGCTGCGGTGTTAGAACATGCTACTAGATGACACGAAAAGTTTAGAATCGGAATCAAAGCCTCATTAAGCGATTAACATTCTTTCAAAGGATACTTTAAAAAACTTTAATTTAACAGGAAACTAAATGGACGTATTTTTCCCCACAAATAATGTCAATAAGGGTAGAATAGTAATAGGAATAAAATGCATATACCTTTTTTTCTCTCCGGCTAAAACTGAAGGAGTTCTTCGATTTTTTAAATAAAAAATCGTTGCAACTTCCAAAGTAATGAAGTATCTAAAGAAGCTAATGAAGTAATACCACACTCAACGGTAATACTGAGGATGCACAAAAAGAAAACAATTTTTTACAATTAACACTAAAGTAAGACACGTAACAGAGAAGAGGAAACTACTAAACCGGCTGCAACTACCGAACAAAAATCTGACCTATCTCAAAAATCTTGTGCAATAATAAGGACATGTAGAGGTACCTAGAGGCAAAAGGAAAATTTGGATATGGAAGTTACAGGAATTCCAGTTTTACAAACACCGCACACTCATAAAATTCATTTTCTTATGGGGATCCCAATCAAATGGCTATTGGGTTGTAAATTTTTATATCACAACACAATATATAGAATGACATTAATATTGCCATCAAATACAATTCAAATGCTTTAACAATATCTGAATTACTATTTACGTGTTAGTGTTTACGTAAATCTGCCAACTGTGAGAGTGATTCATTTGATATTTACAAGCGTTTGTTCCGTGAGGTCAGTGGTCATGGCCGATTATAATCTGTATTTTGTGTAGATCATAATCAATCGCCCAGCATTAGCTTAACTTAAACGCGCGGAAACCATGAAAAACGAGCGTCGGGGCGGGCCTCACGGGTGCAAACAGGAACATTATGCAGGCGAGTGATAAAGTCCTATGGCTTGTAAATTTGGTCACATGAATCTCAAAGCATCTGAGGAAACCCTACTCTCCCTTATGACCCTATCTGCTATGATTTTATGTTGGCTCTATTTACCACAATATTACAAAATGTTCTAGGCGTAAGGCAAGCTAAGAGAAAAACGCAACATGAGAGATGACAAAAATAATTGGACGTGAAAACTAGACCAACAAAACGACCTAATTTTGGCGACCGTCAACGATAGACAAAGCGACAAAGAAACAACCATTCTCCACCAATCAAAACCTAACCTAACCTAACCTAACCTACCGAACCGATCTAAAATGAAGAATGAAACAACCTCTAGTAACAACCTACAACTACTAAACCTTGGACAGGAAGTCTAACAACAATAGCCTTGTCCCCAAATTTTTCTTGACTTCTCTCATGTCACACAAATTAATTAAGAGTCATTAATATTTCCCGAACTCGAGAAGCAAAGAGCCTCTGAACTGACGTGACGTTAAGCCCCGCAAAGCAAGCAATGAAAGATGTTATCTAACAAACAAAAGTTGCCCATGTTTTCTCAGAGCCCCGATAAAACTCTCACAGCGCGTCCTCGCTACAATTTCCAGAGCTTGAAGCAAGGTCTCCGAGTCGTGTGCTTAGTTTTTGTCGGAGTTCTCGTCGATTCGAACGAGAGGAAGCCGAGAGGCATCGGCTTCAAGCAGCAGCTCGTGGAGTGCACCTGAAGACAACAGAAGAAAGTCATATTAGACTCGTTGCCAGGTACATGACGACTCTTGCACACGTCGATACATTCTTTGGACAGCGACGTTTACTTGGGAAAAATTGCGCAAAACCAGTTCTCGAACTTGGGAAAACATTAGCTATGTAGAAAAACTATTTGAAATAGGTTTTGAATGCTAAGTAAAAGACTTCTAAATTTCCCGACGTTTCGTAACATGTACTAGCTTCTTCTTCAAGGGTTAGAGCAGTCTAGCCCTTGAACTGCTCTAACCCTTGATAAAGTAACAGGTACATGTTACGAAACGTTGGGAAATTTAGTTGTCCTTTACTTAGCATTCAAAACCCAGTTGAAATAGTTTTTCTTAAAAAACTAGTGCTAAGGATAAATCAAGTAGACATGTGTCTAAAAACCATCATTAGCTTTGTTCGTTGGTCATGAACCTGTGGATTGGATCTCCTAGACGGAGACAAAATGTATCCAGTTCTTGACGAGATAGGTCTTTGGAAAGCTAATTCTAGGGAGAGAGATTACGGACTTGCATTGGAAGGCTCGCATGCCGACTTACATCTATCGACGCTGCTGTAGCAACGTCTCGATGACGCTGGTAGGAGATCGGATTACATCCCACCGCGGACAGCGTTCCATCCAAACCAAGGCCGAGTAGAAACCTGCATGAAAAGAAAGGCAGCAGATTAATCAACGCATCAATTGAGTTCAGTCACAGACAATCACTGAATTTATACCTGAGATTTTACAAGTATATAATATTATAAAATAACTCACCAGGGGAATGGATTCTTGCAGCATCGCACTTGCTCAGTTTAAAATCAGACTTTAGTTGGAAAGCGGAGTAAACTAGACTTGTTGGGAATTGGCAAATTGAAGGTTCTGTGTACTTATAACAATTAGAACGGGATTTTAAGCGTGCTGTGTACTTATAACAATCAGCACGAGAAGTTAACGGGGAGCTCAGAGTTCTGTGTACTTATAACAATCAGAACGGGGAGGAATAGTTCTGTGTACTTATTACAGTCAGAACGAGAAGTTAAGGTTCTGTGTACTTATAACAATCAGAACGGAATCTAGGAGTTCTGTGTTCTAATAACAATCAGAACGGGGAGCTAAGAATTCTGTGTACTTATAACAGTCAGAATTGCAAATCTAAACATTGGCTGGTGTACCCATAATAGTCCAGTCCTGATCAAGTCTAGTCCAACTCCGTGATTTTACAAGATGTTATTCTTCGACGACGACTAACGCGGAGGTCTTCTTACTGGCTTCGTACTGGTTACTCTGGCTGGTCTGCCATCAAAAACAGGACATTATACACTGGCAAGTGTTTGGCTGCAGTCGACTTTGTGGGTGAACACGTGCATTGGAAAGTTGAATCGGAAAACAACCCTTCTTAAGTTAACGAGAGATCACCTGGTGCACTCTGGTCGTCACGTTAAAAGTGGTTCTCAGCTGCTATGACGTTAAATGCATGTGAGTGTAGAAAGTCAAGGGTGGCCGGTGGCCGTGGAGATTCTTATGCTAATGAAGTTCAGGGTAGCTAACCCATTGTGTTCGGGAATTTGGCCGGTGTACAGGCTCAGCAAGAATGCAATCTATGATTGCATGGAGGTGGTGGTGAAATGAGAGTAATCACGAGATAAGACCTTGAACGATTTAATTTAGTAACTTAAACATTTCCACATAACCTAAGCACACCTGAGATCATAGTTCACTCTTAACTGTGTGCAATTTTGAGAGAACATTTGTAAGCAGCATTGCCATGTTTTTGTAATATTCGTCAGGATCCAAATCAACGAGTTGTTTGTACCATTGCTCTAAGCTTGACAAGTTATTTCTGACTGTGGCGGTCGTGAACTCTTTGTGACACATACTGATCAAAGCTAGCATCGCATTCAAGACTTTTTCGACGATGTCGTTGTCGGGTTTAGCCGTCTCCGCTACTAGCAGTTGCGGTACTCGGTCACACCATCCGGATGCGACGATTTTGGGCTCCAAGTCTAATGATTTGTATTGAGATAACTTTGCTCTTATCATTTCGTCGGTGGTATTTTCAGGATGGTCTTGGGACAGTTGAAGTTCTTCGAAGGATTTTTCTGTGGCTTGTTTCTCTTGCAGTAAATCATTGATTAGAGTAACAATTTTTACCTGAAAAATAAAATTGGTCAATATTTACGATCACAGAGATAACCCCTAGGATCCATTAGCCCCAAAATCTGCCTTCTCTCTCTAAATAAACGTCAATATAGAATAATGAAGGAGACATAGATATAATCTACTAGGTAGGTAAACCTAACATTTAACATTTTTATCATTATTGCCAATATATATACCTACTTTTAATTTATCATTCTCACGCCGATCAAACGTTTGCACCAAGACAGTGAGGCCTCCTTCGTTGATAAACTTATTTTGAGCGGTAGGAAAATTTCGGACAAGACAAGAAAGAGCGTACAGCGCACGTGACCTGACGGTAAAATCCTTGTCGAGAATCAAAGTGCGAAGAAGCAGTTGAATGCTCCCTGAAGACAATGCATTTATTTGGACCTGGTAATGTAAAAAGAAGAAATTATAATGAGTGGTACATTTTTGTAAATTATCAAATTATATGAAGAATTATTTTTGTATGTTCTAAGAATATAACTTAGATGGTAAATGCTAACCAAAGTCATATTCATAACAGAGGCTTATTTCTGGTTGAATTTCTCTGATTATTTTTGTATTATAACAGATTGGTGGTTATATTTATGCATAACTGTACCTGGGGATTGCTTTGAACAGCTGATCCAAGAAGTCTCATAGCCTCTGCTCGCACAGCGACACTTGTTGCGTTAAAGCACGGATATACAATCTCTGTGAAGCCATCCATTCGAGAAAATTCTCGTGCATTGTCAAATTGGTGGACCAAGTACTCAAGATCAGTCAAGATACTAATCTTTTCATCTGTATTTGAGGTATGAAAACTTTTCATTAACCTGTTCATGAGTTCAAAGTCAGTTTGAACAAGCATGTTTATGTCTGAAAAGTCTTGTTTTAACTCTTCATAAGAACGAAATTTTTGCTGAAACAAATGGAACATTGAACATGGTTAAGGATTCCTTACTGTGTTCTAAATATTTCAGTTATAAACTCGAAAGTGATGGTAAAATGTTCTTAATTTGCATGAAATGGCTTGTTATTTACCTTAGGACTGTTGGCTGGTATATCATCCTTGTCACGGATTTTGTCCAAAGACTCGCGTAACTTTTGATCATACAGTCGAATGTTATCTTGTATTGTTTTTGTATTTTTTAATTCGTCATTGTCGAAAACAGGAGAGACGGCAGTGCTCTTCGACGTTGAATCATCAGCGTCCAAAAGCTTAGCTTCCGTGATCCCCGTTTCAAAGTTGACTCTCACGTGAAGACCTTTGGGTATGGGTTGTCCTTTCCTAACTGTCTGCCATTCTTTTGTTGGCTTGAAAATTCCATTTTCTTTCTCATTGACTTCTGATTTCTCATTAGAAATGCTTTGAATAAGACAGATCAGAATCATTGACCAAAACATAAAGGTTATGCCAGGTATGTGTTGTGAAAACATGTTTTTTGATTTGAATTCACATTGGCACAACAACACAATTTAAGTATAAAGTAGAAACAATAGTAACTCAGAAAACGATTCACTGATAAACTTCGATTAAGGACTAGATGAAGTTAGAAACTTTGACTGCAATTGCATCATACAACTGACAGCTGCAGTGCCATTACCAGGCACTTTAGTTTTTGACATGATGGAGGACCATAAGGACAAGGTTTTCTTTCAGTTTAAAGTTTTCAAATTTCAAATTAAAAAAGAAAGTACTTATCAATAATGATTTGTCGTATAATAGTCCCATATACCTTCAAATGGTGGATCTGTAGAACATACAGGCTTTAAGTTTGCAGGGAAGAAAAATATAAAAGTTACAAATTCATATAAATAATTGTTAATTAACAAAAAAAAAGATTTTATATTGCAGCGTGATATTCAGTACTCTCCAATATCACTGGTGCCGATTTTGAACTCCGTAGATAACATTGTTCAGAAAGTACAGATTCTTCAGAAAACTGCCGTGGTGGTAGAGGGTTTTCAAATACGTTACTTGGGCCAGTTTCCTCACAAGGAGATTCGCTTGAAGTCTTTGAGCATAGTTCCAGATTATTATCATCCAGATCTAGTATCAAGCTACGACAGTTGCAATGGTCAGAAAGTAAAGATTCTTCAGAACATTGTTCTAACACAGGGTTCTTAGAACTACGTGTTTTCCTTGTAGTCTTTCTAGATGGTGCATTGTTATGAAGCTTCGTGGAATTATCAGACTGCAGAGAAGACGCTTGAAGAATCAACGATTCTTTTGCATTTTTCTTGAAAGTAGTTGCTGCATTGTGGTAATGGCAATACAAGCCTCTTTGATTTGGTTTTGCAATGTATTTATATTTACTCTTAAATATTTCTACATTTTCTGCATCACCTCCAGACCAAATATCTCTAGTTTTATTACTTTTAGCAGATCTTTTGCTGGTATAATTTTTATCTTGCTTATTTGGTCCAGATGAATCATTAAACTCTCCTGACTTTATGCTGTCGGTTTGTTTCTGTTTATGACAGGACGGACATTGGTGATTTTCATCACGTTGCTGTTTTAGAAGCCAAGAATCAGGTCCAGTAGACGTACGGACGGCCTTTACCGAGTTGTTAGAATTATAAAGAGGCTTATTTGATAGGGAACACATGCTGAAACTAGATCGAGATGGAACTGTTCGTACTTCCCGTTTCCGCGGGTTCACTTCCACAAAAGTGGTTTCATTTTCCAGATCAAAGATTTTTTGTTTAAGGCGGGTTGATTCCAAGCGCAACATCGAGTTTTCTAATGAAAGCTGACCGTTCTTTTGCACAGCCTAAAAAAGTGAAACCTTTTATGTAAAAATTAAATGAGGATATATCTGACAGCATTACATCCTAATGGAAAGTCCATTCACCCTTATTGTCGTAGCGTTGCGATAATCCTTCATTGCGTGATATCTCTCATCAGCAATGCAGTTGATTTCATCTCTTGTTGCTGCTAATTTTTCAATCAAATCCATTGTTGTCTTTAAAAAAAAAAACAGAATGAATGGCAATATTTCTCAAAAAAAATTTGAAAACCTTTTGATGTGTGAGACCTAGAAGAAGTGTTTAGAATTAAAAATGCAAAGCAAGCAAAAACCTTTTGTCCAACTGGTCTGATAAGCAACCGCAGTTTTTTTTTATGGACACTTGTGGCAGTCTTGGGATCAACAAAAAAAATTGTTATTGTAGATAATCTTGGAACCCTGTCTATAAAATTAATCTGCCTGAAAACATCATTTTCAGACTCTGGAACTCTGGCATTTATGTGTCAATTTTTAAAATGATTAGTGTTAGCTTGCCTCATTGAACTCTGCTTCTAAATATTCAAGTTTTTGTTTAAGAACATCTTTATTACTTTTCAATCTCATGAAAAGCACACAGATGTTATGAATACGGTCAGCTTTGTCTTTGATTTCGGCTTGTAGGCGATGAACCTGCGAAAATCAATGAAGTTTGAAAAGAAAATAGCATGAAAGTGGTAAGATTTTTTGAGGCCATTATGCAAATCTTTTGGCACTTTTTATCCTCTTAATTTAAACAGATTATTTCACATTCAATCACCTCGTTTTTATAATCTTTAATAGTAGAGTAACTGGTTTGGCACGAATATCTTCTTTCACGCTTTTGATCATTTTTATCGGAGGACTTCAACGTGTTTTCTTCTCCATACTGACCTGAATAAAATTACAGATGTACACGTTTTAAAACATCTTCTGGAATTCAATTTTCAATAAAACATTATCACCTGTATACCCACTCAGCTGGCCATCAGATGTTTTCCTTTCATTTCTTAGGGCCGTTATCAAATTAGAATTTGTAAGAGTCAGAGAGTTCAAAATTTCATGGCTTTCCTTAAGTTTCTTCTTGAGAGTTAATATTTCTTTCTCTTCAGAGAGTGGAGAACAGTTTCTTTGGTCAAGGTGATTGGAATTTTGCTCAATAATTTCATCATCTGGATCTAAGTGTTCTGGGTCCTCTCTTTGAAACTGGGAGAAGATACGGCTGGAATGTGTCGGAGTTACTTAGTAACTATTGAGACATTTTGTCGTTAGGATTTAGATAGGGATTTAGGTAGATGGTGGCAATAAAACTCACTGGAAAATTGTTGCAGGTGTCAGTTTTGTTTTCAAGATCATGTTTCCAAATAACAAAGAATACCGGTCAAATGATTCGTAATTCATTGCCTATATGATAGAGATAAAATCATTAAATGCTATTTAACTGCTTTGGTCTAAATGACATTTGAAAAAAAAAGGGTTTTCAGCAAATGTTTTAAGGTCTTTGGTTTTAAGTTAAGAACAAATGTGAAAGGTGAGGAAAAATGAGTCCCCGCCACTGAAATCACTGCATACTTTTCACAAGCAGACAGTTTTATCCATTCAGGCATATTAAGCAGGGTCACTTAAAAACAAACCCGCAATTTATCACGTAACTCAAGTTACGTTATAAACATGAACTGTCAGAATTGACTAATTCGGCTACGTTGTTGAATGTTTTTTCTTCCGAGTGTAACACTTGTGCGTTTGGGTTTTTTCAAAGATCACTGGTTAACCTGAAGGGAAGGTATGAGCAAAGGCAAAGGTGTGTGAGTTGGCAACTCCAATTGCCGCTTAAAGACTTTAAATTCTAAAGCACCCGAGTTTTGGGACATACTATTGATAATATTTATTCAAATTCCTCTTACACTTGTACAATTATGTAATGGTGGTAAGGTAATATAATGATAATAATAATAATAATTATTGTTATTGGCGAAGAACATCCACATCCAAATGTCTGGATCAGAACTTTTTATATTTGCTTGGTTGCAGGTAGCATGTTGACCCCGTTGATGGAGGTGTGTGTGGACTCGGTGGAGTCTGCTTTGCGAGCGGTGGAAGGCGGTGCTTCGCGACTGGAGCTTTGCAGCGCGCTCTCCGAAGGAGGGCTCACTCCGTCGCCAGGAACACTCAAGGTGAGCCACAGATCTCAACTCTGAATTATCGGTTTCAGAACCGTACCCTGGGCTTCTCTTCCTACGCTCATCAATCATCTTAGAACATTTACTTTCTCTCTCTTTCTGAGGCACACTCAGTTTACCAAACAAAGTCAATATAAGGTTGGTAAGCGCTGTGTCTTTCCTGTCTTGATTTACCTGATTTGTCCTGCTTATGCAGAGTGATTTTTTTTTCATCCTTCTTTTTGATCACAGTGAAAAAATGAAAATGGGCAAAGAAAGATTGCCAAGGAATAATTTTAAGCGTAGAACATGAGACTAGAGGAAGAGGAATACCAAGAGAAAGATTTCTTCGAATGATGATTCTATTATGCCGTTCTCTCAGGTCATTAAGCAACAAGTCAACATCCCTGTTTTCGTGATGCTGAGGCCGAGAGGTGGCGTAGACTACTGCTACTCACCGCTGGAGATTGAAGCCCTGAAAATCGATGCCGAAATCTTGAAGACAAACGGCGCCGATGGATTTGTGTTCGGAGCTTTGACACTCGACCGAAGAGTAGACGTGGAAGCTTGTGGCGAGATTCTAAAGGTAACGGCGCCGTTACCCGTGACATTCCATAGGGCTTTCGACGTGAGCTACGATTTGAAAGAGAGTCTTGAAACTATAATTACGTTAGGCTTTCAGAGAGTTTTAACAAGTGGTGGGGAAGATTCAGCGGCAGTGGGATTGAGGCGTATTAAAGAGCTTGTTTTGAGGGCCGACGGAAGGCTTATTGTGTTGCCTGGAGCGGGAATAAACACGAGTAATCTTCAAGAAATCCTCAATGTCGCTAAAACGCGGGAGTTTCATGGTTCTGCAAAAGTGGAACGTTCTGGTTTGATTGTTACTAGCGCTGAACTTGTCAGAGAAATGGTCAAAATAGCTAAAGAATTCATTTTGTAAGCTTTGGTGGATGGAACGCAATTTTTAGAAATGGGTAGCAATATTTATTTTCATCAGTTTCAAGCTGGCTTGACAAAACCACTTGTGTGAGACGATACCAAGTCGATTCTTTTGTATAATGTTATCGAATGTTTTAAAGAAATGAAGAAGATAGTTCCTTATAATCGTAAGAGACATTCAACATCAAGCTCACTCAGTGTCTTTACTTTTATGCTATAAACGTGAAATTTAATCTTTGAGATATTGTCTTTCTGCATCTTATAAAAAAATTAAAAATTAATCAAAAGTTTGGTGAGTTTCTGAATGATGACTTTCATGGTGAGTAACATTCTTTACTACTTAAGCACTTTTTTCTATCTGGTCTTACATCAGTGCATTGGTAAATAACAGAGTAACAAGTCTTGCAAGTTAATAATAGTAGTTACTTACGATTAGTTAATTACTTACCAACGTGCAATACCATGTACAATTGTAAGATGAGAAATAAAATATCAAATATCAAATATCAAATATCAAATATCAAATATCAAATATCAAATATAGGATATCTCAGTATTGGTTATTTTCATGTTTCTGAGTAACAAGTTTTTTTTATCTTTAATGTTGTTACAGCAGTTTGTTCCAAAACTTTTGGCTGTTTCACATTCCTTAATTTCTAATTGGAGACGATTAAATATTCTTATTCCTATAACAAATATAGTTTTCTTTCAATTTGGAGTTTGCTGTTTCAATCCTGCAATCCTGCAAGCCCCACTTCATTAACCAAAAAATCCTGACCCTCACTTGCACAATAATTCAGATAGCAAGCACCCTTGTTCAATTCCACCCTGACCTCTTCCCCCTCAACTCCTCTGCTCACTCCCACGCAACCAGAAGTAGGAATGATATTCGAGCAATTCCCCACTCCCACTCATTCTTCACACACTGTCCACTTCGCCTATGCACCAAAATTTACAACAACCTTCCAACACAAATAGTAACAGCCTACAAATGTTCAATCTTTGACTCAGCCTCCGAAACTTCCTTATCCAAACCCCTTCTACTCCCGAGATGAATACCGATCCTCCACGACCAATCCCACATAGAAGCACATATAGTATTTCTATAACTATTCTCTCATTTCCTAACTATAATCATGAACAATATGCTTCTACATCTTATGCAAATATTACTGTTTATCCAGAGGCTAGACAACTGACGGAACCTATGCGGTTACTATGTAATTGTCCTGGGTTTAAAATGAATTAATAAATAAAAAATATGGATATTATTATTACTTCTAGTGTTAAGTAGAGTAGTATATGATTAATTAGTATGTAGTAAGTAGTATGTGATTAAGTACACAACTATTTGGTTTAACAAAATTAGTTAGAACGCTATAAGATAGGGGCAATTCCTTGACATATCTTATATATATATATATATATATATATATAAGTGGTGATGTATTAACTATTAAGGACAATTCTCTGTTTGACAATTGCCAAGACAGTGCTTCACACATTTTTTTCATGGTTTTTTTTTTATTTATTTTATTTTATTTTATTTTTTTTTATGGTTTCATGGTTTTTTCATGCTTGATTTATATCAATTTTTAATTGAATTTTAAGGCCTTTATTATTTCTATGGAAGAGTCCTATTTTACGTGATATTTTTTTAATTATATATGATACACGTGGGTTTAATATTTATTTCTTTATCAATAATAATTCCTTAATACTTAAACTGCTCCACAAATTCCACCTTTTCTCTTCCTACCTCTTACTTAATATTATTGATTTCATCCAAATTTCATTCAAAAGTTTTATGTTATAAAATCGCGACTTATGAAATCGCATATAATCAACAGCAATAATCCGACCCCTTCAGTTGCTGTCACAAATTAGTACAAATTAGTTTCTCTAGGTACAAGAAACATAAAGTGTCTTTGAGGAAAATGTGAAAAATGACTTCCTTTTGTTCCTCCGAGCAGGTATTCTACGCGAACCAGTGTTACTTACCCAACTGACTTGTCAAAGCGACAGGACAGGAAAAATCTGAAAGATAAACGGCGTTTACAAAACGATACTTTTGCCGTTAAAAAAGCTAATTAATTTCAAATCTAACACAAATCTAACGTATGAAAAGAACTTTTTCTATTGCAAATAACACTCGTGCCCCAGGGTGGGCATGCCCCTACGAAGTCAACAAAAATTTGGGTTTCATTTATTTGCGCAAAAATGAAGGAGGGTTGCCTCCTTGAGTTTTCACAGAAGATAAGGTACGTGACAAGCTATCGATCCGTGACCGTCCTAATTTTTGACCCAGCCCTGGACAAGAAAAAAAGGTGACATCTATCAAAAATTTGATTTTCATTTATTTCCACGAAAAACAAAGGGGGATACCATCTTACATTTTTCACAGAAGACAGAAGATAAATGTACCACGGTATTTTTCGAGTTCTATAATTTCATTTACTTGTAGTGCTTGTAGACCAGATTGACTTATAGCATAGCTTATAGTAAATACTTTATATAAACTACTCAAATCCAATATTCTCTTCCTTATTATCACAATATCCAATATATCCAAGAGATTGCGCTGGGGGTCACGGTGCGACTAAACACGACTGCGTGTTCGGTGAAACATTTACAAGTTAAAGAACCTGGAGGCCTGAGGTGAGGAAACAGAGTTCAACTGGCGTTCTCCACTCGGGCTGTAATCCATGCATTAGATCTTGCTAAATGGTGACAGCCCATGTTAATCGAGTGGTTGAACGCCGCTTGGTGGAAGAGGGAGGGGGCCCCAACATTTGCAACTCTGCAGTGACAAGTTCCTCTTTCTCTGCGCTGTTACTGGAATTTTATAATCGATTGGTGACGTGCAGATTTTTGACTATTCTACATATTACGAAAAAAAAAACGGTGGTGGGAATCGAACGCGGGACGTAATGAATGCAATCGGATCCTATAACCACTCGACCGCAAGAGCAGTTATACCTAAAGTTGTGATGTGAATATAAATTGCTAAACAATGAAGAAGAGAAGTATGTTGGTAATTAGGAGAGATATTAATTACTTCGGGCGAGAATAATATTGTTAGCAGTTTAGTTGTTTTACTTCCTGCACTCATTACGATTGGAGCGTAGCTCTGTGAGAAGCGCTGAGCTTCGTGTCGCGGAGGTGGTGCGTTCTTATCCCGGCGTAGCTGCTTTTTTGTTTCTTACCCTCGAGTTAGATAACACTTGACCAATTATGAAAATTATTATAAGTCCAGGGTTTAGTATCAATTTCTGCCAACAGGTGGCTCTGATGCTAGTTTTGTACTTAACTCTAGTTCCCACGTTCCTATATACTTGTTGCTAGACTTAGGAGCTGCACACGGGGTATAGGTGGGGTTTGGGGTCGTGCGAACGGCCGGCAAAACTGGCGGGTGCGACTGGCGCGAAGCGCCAGGAGCGCCCGGCAGTTTTGCTGCTGTCTTAAAACATACGCCCAAAGTGGGAAAAATTGTAGTTCTACGCCGTGGCACATACGTCAGTCCTATAAACGATGAACTCGATGCCTTTTACCGCACGACCGATCGAACGTGATTCGAACCGAGATTCTCCACATTCATCTGACCAAAATGTCGATATATTCGATGCCTTTAACCACAAGACTATGTGAACGTCGGCTCCCAATTGCATTTTTAAGAGATATAAGTCTCCTCTCCTGACTCCAGCTAACACGAAATAGAGTTAAAAAAGAAAAAAGGGTTCGACAAACTAAGATCGCTTGGTCGTGCGGTTTAAGGCATCAATTTTCGATCACATGATAATAGAAATTGAAAGATACTGGGTTCGAATCACGCTCGATTCTCGACGTAGTAACACATTTTTGCCTTTTTTTTTGGGCGTATAATAAAGACACTAGCAAAACTGGCGGGCGCTCCTGGCGCTCCGCGCCAGTCGCCCCCGCCAGTTTTGCGGGTTGTTCCCACGTCCCCAAACCCCACCTATACCCCGTGTGCAGCTCCTACGTCTAGCACCAAGTATATAAGAACGATAGGTACTTAGTGTTAAGTGTCAATCAGCGCCATCTGTTGGCAAAATCTGGTACTACCCTCTAGACTTGCATACATTTTGATTTTTGTTCCTCTGATATCTCGTATGTTAGTTTGACACATCTGAGACAACCAGTAGTTCCCACTTCTGCCAACAGGTGGAGCTGATTGAAGTTAACACTAAGCACGTCGTTCCTTTACCCTTGATGCTAGACGAGGGAGCTACACACGGGGTATAGGTGGGGTTTGGAGTCGTGGGAACGGCATTCCAAACCTACTTCTCCCACTGTCTTAACCATTCGCTCGAAAGTATCTATTTTATGAGAGTGTGAAAGTGCATCGTGGAACGAACGTAATTTTTGAAGGTTACACGTCAAAGATAGGTATCCGCTACTGGTAACGCTAACGGTATTAACTGAGGAAGTATTGGGCTTTTGGAATACAAGTGCAATCTGTGTTAGCTGGAGTCAGGTGACTTATAAATCTAAACAAAAGCAGTAGTTTGCATACGTTCGCGTAGTCGTGCGGTTAAAGGCAACGGATTCATCGTTCACCTGACCAGATGAATGGGAAGATGCCAGGTTCGAATCACGTTCAATCCTCGACGCAGTTTCACACTCTGGCAAATATATATTTTTTCTTTTGGGCGTTTCAATAGACAGTAGCAAAACTGCCGGGCGCTCCTGGCGCTTCGCGCCAGTCACGCCCGCCAGTTTTGCGGTCCGTTCCCACGACCCCAAACCCCACCTATACCCCGTGTGCAGCTCCTACGTCTAGCACCAAGTATATAGGAACGGTACTTAGTGTTAGCGTCAATCAGCGCCACCTGTCGGCAAGATCTGGTACTACCCTCTGGACTTGTAATAATTTTTCATTTTTGGGCAAGTGTTTTCTAGTTCGAAGGTAAGAAACAAAAAAGGCAGCTACGCCGGGAAGCGAACGCTGAACCTCCACGTCACGAAGCACAGCGCTTACCACAGAGCTACGCTCAACAGGTTATCAGTGCGGGAAATAAACCAACTCAACTGCTAACGAAATCACATTACGACATGCTTCTCATCTTCATAATTTAGCAATTTATATTCACATTAAAACATCACAAATTCACATACTTACTCGTGGCCGAGCGGTTAGGTCAACCGTTTGCCGTGCAGCGGGACCCTCGTTCGATTCCCGTCGTGTATACTTTTTTCTTCTTCTTTATAAGTTGTATGCTCAAACATCCTACCGCCATCAAGCAACTAGAAAATTCCAGTTACGGCGCTAGAATAAAGAACTTGCCCCTGGATATTTGGAAACGTTCCCACCAAACGGCTCCTAGGCACTACATGAAAATGTGCTTGCACTATTTAGCAAGTACATCATAGCCTGACAGGAGGAACGGCAGTTGAAAGCCGTTGCCTGATTACGGGGCCTTCAGTTCCTTTAACTTGTGAGGGTTTCACCGAATATGCGGTCGTGTTAATTCGCAATGTGACCCCCAGCGCAATCTGTTGGATATTTTGTTAAACGTATAGGATTATATGATATTGATTGATATTATTTTGGATATGAGTATTTTATATCAAATATGTACTCCGAGTAAAGAAAAAAAGAAAACTCGGAAAATATCGTGGTACATTAAACATCCACCAGATTGCGCTAGGGTCGCGATGCACACCACTAATGCCTGTTCGGTGAAACTTTACAAATAAGGGTAAATAGAAATTTGCCAGTCGGCAATGGGCTGTGACTGGCGTTTTTCCAACCTGGCTCTTATGCTTCCATAGTCGAGGTCGATCGTGGCAAATGGGGAAAGCCCATCTTTTGCAGTTGCAGAGGGCTTCTGCGCTGCTATTTGTGGTGGCCAAAGATCAAAAGCCCTGACTACTAACGCTTGATATCGTGTACGTAGGCCGTACCCAGTAGGCCGAGATTTCTATCTTGATATTCAAATAGGTTCATCGTTCTTCACAAAGTGTGGTCGTCTGCGTGGCACAATGGTAGGGTCGTTGTTTCGGTGAAGACGAAGACATACGATACCTGGATCGAATCCACTCAGCGGTGAAGTTTTTTTTTAATGCTGGAATACGAAATCAAACATCCATCATTGATAGCTGGAGTCAGGAGACTTATGTATATGTAAAAAAGACTTCGAGAAACTATGATCGCTTGGTCGTGCGGTTTAAGGCATCAATTTTCGATCACATGATATTAGAAATTGAAAGATACTGGGTTCGAATCACGCTCGATTCTCGACGTAGTCACACATTTTTGCCATTTTTTGGGCGTATAATAAAGACACTAGCAAAACTGGCGGGCGCTCCTGGCGCTCCGCGCCAGTCGCCCCCGCCAGTTTTGCGGGTTGTTCCCACGTCCCCAAACCCCACCTATACCCCGTGTGCAGCTCCTACGTCTAGCACCAAGTATATAAGAACGATAGGTACTTAGTGTTAAGTGTCAATCAGCGCCATCTGTTGGCAAAATCTGGTACTACCCTCTAGACTTGCAGACATTTTGATTTTTGTTCCTCTGATATCTCGTATGTTAGTTTGACACATCTGAGACAACCAGTAGTTCCCACTTCTGCCAACAGGTGGAGCTGATTGAAGTTAACACTAAGCACGTCGTTCCTTTACTCTTGATGCTAGACGTGGGAGCTGCACACGGCGTATAGGTGGGCTTTGGGGTCGTAGTAACGGCATTCTAAACCGGCGGGCGCGACTGGCGCAAAGCGCCAGGAGCGCCCGCTTCTTCTCCCACTGTCTTAACCATACACTCGAAAGTATCTATTTTATGAGAGTGTGAAAGTGCATCGTGGAACGAACGTAATTTTTGAAGGTTACACGTCAAAGATAGGTATCCGCTACTGGTAACGATAATGGTATTAACTGAGGAAGTATTGGGCTTTTGGAATACAAGTGCAATCTGTGTTAGCTGGAGTCAGGTGACTTATAAATCTAAACCAAAGCAGTAGTTTGCATACGTTCGCGTAGTCGTGCGGTTAAAGGCAACGGATTCATCGTTCACCTGACCAGATGAATGGGAAGATGCCAGGTTCGAATCACGTTCAATCCTCGACGCAGTTTCACACTCTGGCAAATATATATTTTTTCTTTTGGGCGTTTCAATAGACAGTAGCAAAACTGCCGGGCGCTCCTGGCGCTTCGCGCCAGTCACGCCCGCCAGTTTTGCGGTCCGTTCCCACGACCCCAAACCCCACCTATACCCCGTGTGCAGCTCCTACGTCTAGCACCAAGTATATAGGAACGGTACTTAGTGTTAGCGTCAATCAGCGCCACCTGTCGGCAAGATCTGGTACTACCCTCTGGACTTGTAATAATTTTTCATTTTTGGGCAAGTGTTTTCTAGTTCGAAGGTAAGAAACAAAAAAGGCAGCTACGCCGGGAAGCGAACGCTGAACCTCCACGTCACGAAGCACAGCGCTTACCACAGAGCTACGCTCAACAGGTTGTCAGTGCGGGAAATAAACCAACTCAACTGCTAACAAAATCACATTACGAAATGCTTCTCATCTTCATAATTTAGCAATTTATATTCACATTAAAACATCTCAAATTCGTATACTTACTCGTGGCCGAGCGGTTAGGTCAACCGATTGCCGTGCAGCGGGACCCGCGTTCGAATCCTGTCGTGTATACTTTTTTTTTCTTCTTTACAAGTTGTTTGCTCAAACATCCTACCGCCATCAAGCAACTAGAAAATTCCAGTAACAGCGCTAGAATAAAGAACTTGCCCCTGGATATTTGGAACCGTTCCCACCAAACGGCACCCAGGCACTACATGAAAATGTGCTTGCACTATTTTGCAAGTACATCACAGCCTGACAGGAGGAACGGCAGTTGAAAGCCGTTGCCTGATTACAGGGCCTTCAGTTCCTTTAACTTGTGAGGGTTCCACCGAATATGCGGTCGTGTCAATTCGCAATGTGACCCCCAGCGCAATCTGTTGGATATTTTGTTAAACGTATAGGATTATATGATATTGATTGATATTATTTTGGATATGAGTATTTTATATCAAATATGTACTCCGAGTAAAGAAAAAAAGAAAACTCGGAAAATATCGTGGTACATTTAACATCCACCAGATTGCGCTGGGGTCGCGATGCTTACCACTAATGCCTGTTCGGTGAAACTTTACAAATAAGGGTAAATAGAAATTTGCCAGTCGGCAATGGGCTGTGACTGGCGTTTTTCCAACCTGGCTCTTATGCTTCCATAGTCGAGGTCAATCGTGGCAAATGGGGAAAGCCCATCTTTTGCAGTTGCAGAGGGCTTCTGCGCTGCTATTTGTGGTGGCCAAAGATCAAAAACCCTGACTACTAACGCTTGATATCGTGTACGTAGGCCGTACCCAGTAGGCCGAGATTTCTATCATGATATTCAAATAGGTTCATCGTTCTTCACAAATTGTGGTCGTCTGAGTGGCACAATGGTAGGGTCGTTGTTTCGGTAAAGACGAAGACATACGATACCTGGATCGATTCCACTCAGCGGTGAAGTCTTTTTTTATTGCTGGAATACGAAATCAAACATCCATCATTGATAGCTGGAGTCAGGAGACTTATGTATATGTAAAAAAGAATTTGAGAGACTATGATCGCTTGGTCGTGCGGTTTAAGGCATCAATTTTCGATCACATGATAATAGAAATTGAAAGATACTGGGTTCGAATCACGTTCGATTCTCGACGTAGTAACACATTTTTGCCTTTTTTTTGGGCGTATAATAAAGACACTAGCAAAACTGCCGGGCGCTCCTGGCGCTCCGCGCCAGTCGCCCCCGCCAGTTTTGCGGGCTGTTCCTACCACCACGAACCCCCGGCAGTTTTACTCTTATTTGTTAAGTTTACCCGAACCCGCAGACGTGTTAAGACGCATAGTGACTCCCAGCGCAATCTCTTGAGTATAAAATTTACTTGATCAAGTAATGCTGGTCTTCGGTCGGTAACTCAGATATTGATACGCCTGATTTAAAAAAATATATAATACTCTCATTCCGTGGTCGGAATTGGATCGTGGACTCTTCATCACATCGACTGGACGGTTTCACCGCTCGAAGGGCCTTCTTCGGACAGAGAATCCAAATCAGCAGCATTGAAGATATTTTCCGAGTGTTCTATTTTTGATTACTCAAAACTGATGAAAGGTTGGCCCCAGACGCCTTAAGTTGTTTCAAACAAGTGGCCCCAGGTTTTCCAAAAGCATACCGTCGCAAAAAATATAAACAAAAAAAAACTTTTATTGCAAAATCACGAGAACCGTTCTACGTACACAATAGGGATAAGTGTAAAAAGACTTTGCTTAACAATACCTAACTTATGCTGGTCTCAAAAGCTCATGATCAGTGACCGTTCCCAAGATATCTTTTTTTTAACAGTTTCATCTTAAAGTCAATTTTTCCTCGAGAACTGTGATACTCGATGTACACTAACGAGACAACGTCATAAGACGTCACTTACCATTATCTATCCATTGCCGGTCTTGAAAACTAATGGTCAGTGTCTTCATCTTCGTCTGCGTCATCGTTTTTGTCTTCGTCGTCGTCCTCCTCCTCCTCCAAAACCTCATGCTCCACTTCCTCCTCCTCCTCCTCCTCCTCCTCCTCATCCACATTGTCTTTGACTTCGTCCTTCTTCTCCTCCTCCTCCTCCTCCCTGTAATCCTCTATATAGCCCAACCTCATCTTTCTTGTCTTCGTACTCGTCTTCGTCTTCGTTGTCTTTCTCCTCCTCCTCCTCCCCATCCCCCCACCCTTTTTTTTTGTCTTCGTCGTCGTCTTTCTCTTCGTCTTCGTCTTTGTCGTCCTCCTCCTTCTTCTCCTTCTCCTCCTCCTCCTCTTCCTGATCCCCGCACCTCATCCTCCTTGACTTCGTCGTCGTCTTCGTCGTCTTCCTCTTTGTCTTCATCGTCCTCCCCCTCCCCAACCTCATCTTTCTTGTCTTTGTCGTCATCTTCGTCTTCAGCTTCAACTTCGTCGTCTTTCGTCCTCCTCCTCCTCCTCATCTACCTTGTCTTCGTCCTCGTGTTGCCTTCGTCATCGGTATGTCTTCGTCCTCTTTTTCGTCTTCGTCTTCGTCATGAGTGGGGTTCCTTGCTTGTCTTTCTTTTCTCTAAGCTTATAAGGCTCTACCTTACCCTACCTTCCCTCTAGTCTTAAAGATATCAAAGACCCACTACAATTTAAACGATCCCTAAAGCATACTACTCAATCGATGAATTCTTCAATGAGACCAAACTAGGTACCTACCTAGGTTCCTATTATTCTTCAATTTGCTTCTTTTGTTACTTTTATCACCAAACAATTTATTTCCTATTGATATCATTAATATAAAGTAATTTATCACAAGTATTGTTACTATATTAGTATCATAGTTTGTAGGTATGTTCCTACCACACTAGTAGTGCCACTATACCATCAGAATTATTATTATTACTATCATTATTATTATAACTGTATTTTATTAATATTACTTTTATTTACTATCCTGACAATCCCTAACGGGATTCTTGGCTTGTAAATGTTTTTTTTTATTTAAGCCAATAAAGGAAATCAATCAATCAATCTTTTCTCTAAGCCGCTACCAACTTAACTTAACAACATACCAACCGACTAAAAAGCCTACACTGCTCTGAATGTTCTACCAAATGCTATTTACATGTTTGTTTTTTAATTGCAATGTAATTAAAATTCTCTCAAAAATATGGGTGTGCAAAGCAAATTTAGGGTGGGCCTCGGGTGGTGACGCCATCAAAATTATGAAAGACAATTTTTCACCATCTTTTGCTCTACTTTGTTATTTATTCTATACATTACCAATTAGTTTCCTATTAGTGTGGGCCAAGAAGGGAAGAAAAGAATTGCAATAGTTACCTACAGAGTAAATAAAACTGTCTGACGACTAACGGGTGTAGTACCTGGATTGGGTGCTGCTATTACTGGGGAACTTATTCAATGTCAAACAATCGGCAATTCACGAAAGATAATTTATTGGAAATGCGTGGCTACAAGAGTTTACATGTCAATACTTTGAAGTTCTGGCCTACAATAAATGAACAACGAATGATCACAGTATATAAACGGTGTTTTCGACTTGCCACACCAGATTCGGAACTTATTTGAAGAAGACACAATGACACGAACGCTCCGCCGTTCAAGCTGTATGTGCATTTGTTTGGTCGTCCGCCGACAATTTAGGAGCAAGAATTGTGCACCGTGAGTGACTCGAGAGCAAGAAATCTCGCCAGTCAAAATGCACCACATCGGTATTTAAATGAAAAAAGTAACAACCAATTTCACAAAAACTGTTCAAATCTTTTGTTGCCTGCGTTTACGAGAGGTTTTAGGACAACATTAACTCTCACCCTTCAATTGATATTGAAAAAGATTTAAATGATTTTATAGTTAAATAAATATACAAAAAAATGCAAATATATATACGAATTTGGTAATGTTTAGGAACGTTTGTGTTCTGTCAAGTGGAACACACTTTTTCTTCTTAGTCGTTACTTTTTTGTTTGCCCAAATCTTTGTTTAATATTTAAACCAAGAAGGATGGGAGTATGCACATTTGAACCGTTGGAAATCACTGCAAGTGTAGTCTTTTATGTACGAAACTTCTTTTTCTTGTTTTATTAATTTTTGGTTTGGATTATTTAAGTATCAGGTTTAAAATCTTACCTAATTGCCGTTTAAGAGCAGTTTAAACGGTGAAATCGGTCATGAGGGGAGGAAATATGATTTACTAAACAGTCTCGATTGATAATCTAAAAGATATTCCTATTGGAGAGTCTGATGGTGTAGTGACGATTAATAACAATTGCTTCGATAGTTTTACCTACTGTTAGTCTATTTTATACATTTTGTAAAAAGACAGGAAATTTTACCTGAAAGTTGAACTATTTAAATGCTCTTCAAGTACTAGACCGAGTAGCCACGTACCACATTCTGCAGGTCTACGCGTCAAACATGCCAAAACGAGCACTGTAAATATAGCGACTTCGACAAAACAAATAGCGTTCAATGGAAGGCATGGAAGTTTTATGTCCATTGCAGAAGATTTTGCAACATCTATTGCAATGAATTCTCTTTTACATACTATAATTTTCTGCTGCTTTATTGCCTTGAGATTCTTTCTCCATGCAGCAAAAGTAAAATACAGACTACTTAAGCCTCAAATGAACAGCATTTTTTGATTAAGCCACCATAACATTTTCCCTACTGTCGAACACAATAGTTAAAAAGGCAAGATATACAAACTAAAACTCAAGTATAAAAATGTAGGTATAGATCCCGCTTGGGTGGCGATTGTGAAAAAACGGCAAATTAGGTGTCGATGGTTTTCCTTACTGCGGCCGTTTGAGGCATAAAGTCAACTAAAAGTTATCGATTGATATCCAAGAGATTTTGCACAATTGCCACCCTGGTATCAGAGTAGGTATTCTGTTAAATGGTTAGCATTAAAAGTCATATTGATCCCAAATCGAGACCACGCCTTAAAAAATACCATGCATCTATTTCCGTAACTACCTTAATCACATTACATACAAATACGCTTTCTGATCCATAAAAATATAAAGCTTGATTGATTTTCTAACTAATTGCATGTAAGATAATTTTCTACCTAATAAGAACTGGGGTGATTTGTATATAAAACTTCCCCGCATATCTCGTAGGATCGGTTACCCACCAAAATGCCATAGGCGATGACAACGCAAAAATGAACCACAAGTATTTTCCAGGAAAAGTTTGACGATCTACGCTGTGCACCAAATGGCAACTCGAGAGAGTATTGTTCGATAGCGGTGAGGACTCGCGTTCGCCAGTTTACTGATTCTGCTGCATTTGTGCCTTCATCTGAGCGAGCATTTCGTGCATTCTTCGCAGCTCTTGGTCCTTCTCTTGCAAAATGCGATCTTTTTCCACTCCGCCTTTGTCCTCCGACACCCTACAAGCAACAAAAAACAAATAAAATTAATGCTCATTTGATCTCTGGTGCATGGTTATGGCTGGTAACAGGGAATGAAGGGTAGAGTCCAGAGGCCTGGGAAACAGCTTCTACATTTAGAGCACCAAGGGTGCTTACCATCCCTTACAAAGGACAATACCAGACATTGTCTGTAATTTGTTTCTACCTTCTTCCACAGCAATAATATCCAGCTATTTTCACTGGTTTAGCATTCACACAAACAAACTGCATTTTGCATAATTTAGTCGCCAATAAGACTAAACGGTACAATATTACCATGTTACCTACATATAAATATAGTATATTAGAATAGGCCCATACAACAACAATGTATTTGTCAGCAGTCAATAAACAATAAACAAACAATAAACAATGAAGTTGAAGTAAAAATACAAGTGGAAAAAGGCTAGTTAACAAACAGGGGAGAAAAAGAGAAGGAAACCCAACTAACAGAATTTGAAATGGTTTGGGTACTTTTATGACTTTTGCCTTATTAAGATAGTTATCTGAAAATGAGCTGGGTGAGCAGCTGCAACACCAGTTTTTAAGCTCTGGTTGGACAGTTCTTCCCCATTTCAGGCAGTGAAGTGAGGTAAAGTTTAAGTTGCCAAATACAAACCCTGACCAAGCACACTGAAGTGAAAAAAGTTGAAAGTGTTGTCAATCTTCAAGATTCTAAAATTGCCTGTCAGAGCTTATTTGATTTCTGGAGATTTTCAGCCATCACTATCAGGTTCTACTTTTTTCAAACGGAATTTTCCTGAAATTATGTCTGTTGCCGCTTCTCAAGCCTAAATACTGCAACGATTGCGATTTTTACTTGTAGTCTAGGAACAAATTGTCGGAGGTTACTTACGTTCGTTTGGGAGGAACCGGTGCCCCTTTAGCGAGCCGTTCCGAGCGGTAGTTCTCGTAGTGCACTTCTTGTGTCACTTCCTGCAGATCCTGCATGTGCGTTCTGATGGTATAGAGAGACAGTAATTAGCAAGCAGCCAAGAAACACACACCAATTGTATACTAAACATTCTACGTAAAATAAGGGTGTGCTAATAGTCAAACTAGACAGCGTCTAGTAATATTTCTCAAGTAGTTTGTATTTAAGTTTTGAATATTGGTTCTCAAATGTTTGTATTTGGATCTGATTTTGTAATCCTGGTGTTTGAAGAAAATGCATTTCTTTGAGGCAGCAGCTCTTTGCAACACCACTTTCAGGTGATAAAATATACAAATCTAATTGAAGATTAATACCCGTAAGGCAAATTGACTTGCAAATTATTAATTATTTTGATCAGGTTAATTTCTGCAATTGACAATGGGCAATTTTGAGAACTATTAGAATAAAACAGATTATTTGATTTGTATTCGGCATTTTAAGTTTTTCAGTCTTATTCTTCCATATTCGAATTGAGTAGTAAAAACACACAATTTTCACGCCGCTATCGTAAAACTATCTCTTAACAGTAAGAAAGGTAAGGTGAGATCGCCATTAATAGATGTGCAACGGGGAAGCAAAAAAAAAAATAATGCAACTTACGGAAGTTCAAAAGCTGATTGCAAGAAACGCAGAGAGTGGAGCGATTCACTATCCTGGTTAACACTGGTGGACACTGATCTAATGGCATCGGTTTTGGCTACGTTGCCCTGTCTATCCTACGTCTAGCAAACCTAGTCAAAACATCAAACAACTCTGCACCAACCAAATCCAGCTAATCTACGATGCATCCTGTATTTCTTCTTCCCCACTACGTAAACCAGACTTTTAAAACATTTACCATTATTATGATAGAGAGATACATTAAAGAATTTAAATTTCGTCCTATTTGTAGCTGGGTAATTACCAGAAATCTCAGCTTTGCATTTAATTTTCTATGCAAGAAAACGTCTCTCTTTCGAGGGTTTTTTAGAAACGTGACATGTTTTGCTATATTTGCTTGCTTTTGAGAATGTGTCTCTAAAGAACAGTTTAGTTATACTGCAGCTGCTACTCACATAAGCATAGTTCGCAGCTTGATAAAGTCACAGTGCTCCGGGTTCTCAACTTCAACGACACCCCATGGATAGAGGCGGCCACGGACTTTGCGTCCTTTCACCTCCAGCAGAGTGTTGGAGCCGCATACTGCAAACGGGACGGCCGACTTCAATTGCCGAACCTGCAAGACGCAAATCAAATATTTGATAATGATAAGTAATAAAGACAAGACTGCGAACGCATAAAACGCAGTCACAGAAGTCACAAACAAAAGTTTTTGAAACATTGTCGTAACAGGAAAAAAGTTTAAAACTTTTAAAAAAGTAAAAAAACAAGAAAAAGATTAGGAACAAATCAAGCAGAATATATTTGTTAAGTAAGAATTATTTTTTCTTTGTACGTATCTATTGTGTTAGTAAGTTTGAGGTGCATTGCTTCTGTTATTTATAAAACGACTAACTTTTAAATATCAACTGGCAACCTGCTGAATTCAGTCAAAACTAACCGATTTTAAAGGCACCCAAAAAGTGCTCAGAAGGTGACTTTATTTAATATTGCATTGCCAGTCAAATCATAAATACAAACCAAGCTAAGGTGATATTACAATACTAATTCATCTGGCTGCAGCTGAGAGTAAAAAGCATGTAGCAGCTTATTTGTTTAAGACCTACCTGTTCTTTGTAGTCATCATCCTCATCGCTATCACAGTCTGGAAGAGGATAGATTCTTATTCCGTTCGCTTCGATCTCATCGAGCACCCTCTTCTTAAGTTTTGTCACTTCTTTCTTTGTGAGTACATCAGACTTGGCGATTACAGGCACAATGTTAACCTTGTTGTTTAACTTCTTCATGAACTCAATATCCAGAGGTTTTAATCTTCAAAGATAAAATATGTGTCCATTAGAAAACTATTTTACAAAACGAAATGGAGTTTCTGTGGTACTTTTTTGACTTCACAATTTGCATGAAGATTGCAACTAGCTGCTTATCATGAACATTATGACATAATACAACATAAAATGTTAGACCCTTACCCGTGTCCAAAGGGCGAAATGAAATAGAAGCAGCAATGGATCCGGTTGTCGACTATATTTCTTCGGTTAAGACCACTCTCGTCGCGGAGGAATCGATCGAATTGCTCATCGATGTATTGCAAAATCGATGTGAATGAATCGTTATTATCAATGGCATCACCGTAGCCAGGCGTGTCCACCACTGTCAGGCGTAGCTTTACACCTCTCTCTTCAATCTCGACTGTGGATGCCTCTAGCTTTACAGTCTGATTCGTTTTCTCTGTAAACAGCGCAATATTGTTAATTATTTAAAGAAGTAATTTGAGCAAAAGGAAATAGGTAACATATAAGGTTTTATACATAGTATAGAGGCAAAATTGACCATGTACCTATTGCTATGCCATTTATATATTTACTTACCGACTGCATCAGGAATCACTCGCTCTGGATACAGGTCAGTCAAGAAAAGACTGTTGACGAGAGTTGATTTCCCAAGGCCCGATTCGCCAACCACCATGAGCGTAAACTCGAATCCTTTCTTCACTGATTTCCGATGAACTTGATTTGGCAAATTAGCAAAACCAACGTAGCCTGGCGTCTCTAGACTTGCAAACTGAAATAACGATCCAGTAAATACCTCTGTAGATTTGTTTATGTCAACATTAGAATCAATGTCCTGAGCACTTCCATTGAGGTTCGACATTTTGCTGGTAAGGATGCTGTGGTTATCTCAACCACATCCTAACCTAGCCGCCGCAATGGATGCTATTTGAATGACTAATGGTTAACTTACCGTTTTTACAGATTCACTTGACATAATCGCAACAAAAAGTGTGTCTCTTACGTCAGTTAATGATTATTTAGGTTGTAATTCAAGCTGCGATCTAACGTTTCAAGAGAACAAAAAAAACTAGGCTAGCCGGATGATGTCAAAACAAATACATCTGTGTTTAGTGGCTTTAGGCCAACTTTAGGCGTGGTCGTGGTTTGACGGCTGTTGAATATACGTGGCAATTTTCAAAAATCAAAATTACAGCTTTCAATTCTAGCAACGAGGTGAAATGGTCTATTATTGGTCTATCTATAAAATGGTCTATCTATAATGTATTTTATTTTTATTCTTTTATCTAAGGGAGAGAAAACTGTTATTAGCTAGTCGAGGAAAATGAAACCCATCTCTTCAAATATAGAAATTTGTTACTAGTGTTGGACAACAAGCTGAAACGTACAGGACATGTTCAGATTATCTTGGAGCACCTGCCATTAAGTTTCAAGAAAGTTTCTTGTCAGATGTGGGTCAAAAATGATCGTTGTTAAAACATGCCAAAAGAAATAATAATACGTTTCAGACCATAGTTCAATCCTTTATAACGTAAACGATGAAAATGTGTTGAAAGGTGCATCTTAGATCTGCAATTGCATGTTGTCAAGTATGCAATTTTTACCCTAGATAATTGCAAAATGCTAAAAATTTAAAAAATCACATTGCTTACTGCTCTTTACTTAACTTACCTCCACTTTGCCGCAGGTCGAACTCTGAGACGTAACTTCGACCCCCGTGTAAATGAAGAGCATTTACTTGGCTGTTCCACATATAGAACCTGCTACGCCAAATGAATGAGTGAATTGGGCAAGAGCTAAATTAGTAGTATAAGGGTATATAAAGTATGTAGGTATATTGACCAATAGCCAATATTAATTGATTAGTACTTTTGATGTTTGACAGACTGCGCTAACGATCACGGTGTAAAATTGAAACGACTGCAGATTTGGTGAAACTTTTCAGGTATGTGGATCTAGAGACCAGTGTCAGGGCTACAGGGTCCTACTGGCGTTCCTCCCGTAGGGCTCATCAGCTTGCTCTCTCCCGTTAGACAGTAGCCTGCTGGAACTTATCACTACTTGCCATTGGATCGGATTGATTTTGAGTAATTTTGACGGTATAGGATTCCAGCACCACCTATTAGCAAATTCTGGACCAAAATCTGTCAAATTTGCATATTGACAGTGACATTTTTAGAAAATCGCAACTGCTTCATAAGAATACTCTTTTGAGCCAAAGTTTAAAAAAAATGGGATTTGAATACAGTCCTTCCTGCAAGTGAAGCAGCCAGTCTCGCAGATGTTTCCCTGACATCAGTAACAAATGATTTTTTTCTTAACTAAATCTGAAGGGAAATGAAGGAAGTATCTACTCAGCCATAAATTACCAATGATTTATAAACAATTAATTTGCTTTAATTTTGTAAGCACAACACAAATGACTAGAATTATAACACCTTTCTCACCTGTGACAATGCCAACAATAACAAAACGTAGTAGTATAATACTGCATCTCAATTCGTACCTCCATAAACAGACATGTGAAACATTTCATTAAATATGTACAGTCATACATTTTTGTGCACATGATATTGGTAGTTTTTAACACAAGAGAAAAATACCTCGAGTGAGAACATCTCTTGCAAATAAAAGAAAAAATGTTATCAAAAATAATCTCCACAAGTAGACCTGTCTACAACAATAAATATTAACTATGGCAATTGAGCGTGCTACATCACAGTAAAAAGTTGTCCTTTTTAACTTAGAAAGATTTTTTTTAATACATTAAGTATATATTATATATGGCCTTGGTAAACATAAGCAGCGAAAAGGAAGCACATAATAATAAAGCTTACAGTTGCTATGTCCTTAAGCATACTTGGCTAAATGCAAAATATTTTATCGGAATGGAACATTTGAAATCATTTAGCTATTAAGCGTAAACACACTCAGAGGACAACATATGTCCAGCGGGGCCAAAACCCACTGCTTTTTCTTTTTCCAGCAAAGTAGAGAAGAGAATTGTCTTCCCAAATGCCACATTGGCCAATTTCTAGCATTCTGTCACAAACAAGTTTACTTACGCCAAGGTTTTACCGAAACCCTCACGCACTACCTACCTACGTCACAAAATTTAGCACGGTGACTGTTGTAAGCGTGTTACCAAGGGATTTATAAAAATATTCAACGACTGGCACTATAACGTTCTGGTGACAAGATGTTCCCACAAAGGAGATATTTTTCATGAGTAATTGCTAAAACCTTGGTTAATGCAAGCTAAGCGCTAGTTACACAAAGCTGTAAGTATTTTCGACGGCTCTTCCGCTCTGTCGTTCTTCAGTTCGCTCGAGGTCCTCGGTTCGTGCTCTTATCGACCCACCGTGAGTTACCACCTGGAGAAAACAACAATCACAGAGTCTCAGTAACCTTACGCTCAGCCTGAAAACAATCTTCTGATTGGCTGTTGCCAAGAAAATAACAAATTTACAAACTTTTAAGTCCTTAACGAAATACTGACAAACCGGCACTTATTATATAAAATAAACAAATTAAATTTTGGCAGGTGTTTTGGCTAATTTTGTTTTGAGCTGCATGTAGATTCACAAATCTACAGAAAATAAAAGCATTCAAACATTTGTGTTGGCTCTGGTGTACTTGGCTTAAGAAGCAGTTACCTAACAAAATAAAACAAATTTAGCAGAACTGTTCTTTTGGAGCGTACATTCGGGTTCGTTACCCATTTCGGTCGCACATGTTTCCAGTCTAGCTTCCTTCCCATCTTTTGCTATGTTGTACTTAAAGAAGTCCCAGATTTTGGTCATGCCTACTAAGCAATGCAAACATCTTGAGTAAAGGACTCCCTCAAACATTATGTTTCAGCTTTAAATGCTACAAAATTTGAAAAACTCCTCAGAGAGAAGAGCCAAAATACCAGCAGCTTAAAAGCTTTATTGCTTTAGCAGCAATATTGGAAAAGTATAAATCATATTGGGTAGTTTGCTCTGATGAAGGAAATTGAGAGGGAGTGCAACATAACAGAGAGGAAAATTTGCGTTGAATAGTGTACTTTTCTAGAAATTCTATTACTGAGAATTTTGATGTTTCGGTGAGTTGCCTATGTCGTTGTTAGAGATGTTTGCGTTATGTAAGTCGTTATGTTATGAGATGTTGATGTCGACTTTGATATAACCTCTAACAATGACAAAGGCAACACGCCAAAATGTAAAAATTCTTGGGAATTCTAGAATTTTCTCGACAAGTGCACCACTCGACACCAATTTTCTTCTCTGATAACTTGCGTTCCTTCTCTCGTTCTACCATCACTATAACAAATATCCAGCCTCTTGGCACCCTATTCGCATTTCAAACTGGGTTAAACAACTTTAATTTGCCACTTACAACGCATGTAGTAATATCTAGTTTAGTCAAATATTACGTGAAACTCGAAACGAGTTTTAACTGGAGCAAGGTTACTCACATCAAAGATACGAGCAAGATTGGCGCGGCGGTCGGGTCAAACCTACGTTGGAAAACATTAATTAACGGTTTTATTTGAATGATTATTAATTCAGTTAGTAGAATTGAACAATGCAGCAGTTAGTGCAAAAGTATCGAGTGCCGTTTAGATACCTTAAGTGCTGTTGTTTGGTTAAAATAGCAATTTAACCTTCAAAGCATTTTTTGTTAGCCCAATACCGTTCAGAAAAGAAAATTCAAATTGAGTGCAAGTTGATACATAATGTAAGAGTGTGCAACATAGCAGGATTCTACGTTCTATTTATTTATTTATTTTTTAATAATTCCCAATTTAGTAAAAACCAAGAGCCACCAGACACTTATTGAAAACACCGTTCTAATCACCGAAGAGCCCACGATCCATTAAAAATAGCAAGTTACAAACAGACAAGTTCAGTTTCAAGAATCATCGATGAATTCAAATGCCTAATTTCACAACATGTAAAAAAAGTTGTAACTTTGCTTGAAAAGTGGGATGCTAGTGAGGATTCTGCTCAAAACAAAAATAGTGTAAGTGGCAAATTAAATACCTGGGTGGAGTGGATATCACTCTTAGCAAAAATAAAATTTATGACTTTTAAACAATTATTACTGCTGAGTCTAACAATTGCTAAAAAATATGTGTTACTCCATAATCTTTTCTATTATCGTCGAGTTTGCATCACCCAACGCTAATATATTATGTGTATTAGTGGGGAACTAATACATGAGCAGAAACAATTTTTGGTTTGTTTTATCCCAGTCAAATATTAGGTTGTTAGCCTAAAAAAGAGCCGCTAGAGTATGTAAAATGACAGCATATTGAGTGCATTCACCTCAAGCAAACACCCAGCCAGCCAAAAACACAACAACTCGGTACTTAGGTCTCTAGTCTAGTGTTGGACCATCATACCATTGCGGGCCATTTTGACAAAAACTTTAATAGCATGATTGTTCCATTGGAGGAGATTTCTTAGCCAAGTCCTACCAGGGTTACAGAAAGACATCGAGGATTCTTTGCTCAAGACCACTTCCACGACGAAGGATAATTGAAGGTCACTAATCTTGTGCGAAGACAGAATACACAGACTGTGCAAACTTGTGACAAAAATGGGTTTCCAAAAAAGGTTATAAAAAATGTAATAGATCTAAGTTCAGAGAATTCAAATGTGTCTAGGATGTTTCAACCAAATCAGTCTAAACATTAACTTTTAACACACCAAAACAATAAAAAAAAAAATGATTAACATTTTTTTTTTCTTTGAGTAGTCAGATTTAGTTTGGTAATTCAATTACTGGCAGTAAATTCTGCAATGAAACCTTGTAGAACCCAATATAAGTGAAGTTTATAAATAAACGGTCACGTAACTCTAGCGTATCACTCAAAGAAGGGAAGAGAGGGGGAGTTCAACTTAGAGGAAAATTGGCTTTGCAAGGTGCATTTGTCAAGAAATTTCTAGAATTTCCAACATTTTTAATGTTTCAATAAGTTGCTGTAAGACATAACAGGCAAAATGCCAAAAACCTCGCAATTCTCGGAAATTCTCAAAGTGTCTTGACAAGTGCACTGCGCGACGCCATTTTTCTTTTCTAGTAAATTTTGCTCCCTCTATCTTTACTTTTTCACCACAGTAAATATCCAGCCTTTTGGCATCCCTATTAGAAAATAGTCTACCAAAACCAAAACCACAGGTGCACCCCCAAACCAAACACGTAGCAAACGCCAACCTGTCTGTTGTCAGGCTGAGGTTGAGGACGCCGTTGCGCCGCTGGTTCCGCAGCAGCGGCGCCGGCCACCGAACCTCGTGGCGCCGCAGGCTCGCCCGCCCTTGACTGCGCGAGCACGAACTCGGTCAACGTGACGTCTGCGGTACCGCCCGACTCCAGCGGTATCGGATGCGTGCGGAAGTGGTCCAACATGTCGAAGATGGTCGGGAACCACAAGTGCTGCACGCGGCACTGACCCTGTTCGTTCAGGGTCATGCGCAGGTGCTGCCAGAGAGAACAGTGCGTTGACAACAGAATCTTTCTCTGATTAACAGGTTCAAATTGTTAACAGAAATTAGCACAAGGAGAAAATTTTGACTGCTACAATTTTTTTTTTAATGAGACAGAACAGTGCATTCTTGAAATACCACATATGGATATAAATTTAAAAAAAAGTGTAGTATTTGTGTAATTCTCTTCTTTTAAACTTGTTATAATATTGTTGCAAACTCCATAATTGCATTTGGTGCTTAGGTGAGCTGTCGCGTGCAGGTAGGAAATAGCACGATAAGCGTCAGCAATATCCAAACGGCCCAGCTTGATTCAAGTAGTCAGGAAGTGTGTCAGAGAGAAACCAGCTCCCGGGTGGAACGGTCCTGATTGAATACTACAGATTTGGTGAGAAAATTATTGTATTCCTTTCTCTCCAAGTAGAGTCTAAATTATATCCCGGCAAGTTACGACCTCTCACATTGCCAAGCGAGATCTTTCGGCCTAGCATAAGCACCAGTCAAAATTATGGTCGTAACAGTATCATAAAATTATCAAAAATAAATTGAACCTTTAAACCTTCAACGATGTCAATGAAATCGGGCGACACTTAATCAATATAAGAGACCAATTTAAGGCTCTGTGAGGTACCAACCTTTGCCCGCCCCTGGAAGTTGAACGTGAGGACGTACTCGCCCTTGCGCGTCTCACTCTGACGCACGAGAAACACGCCGTGGGCGGCCGTTCCATCGTGCAGCACGAGCAGGGCAGCGTCAGAACGGGGAAGCGTTCCGTGGAACCAGGGGTATTCACGTAGAAGCGCCGAAAGATCCAGCTCCGGCTCAACCACTGCAACGAAAATAATCTATTCAACTCTCGATTCAATGTATCGCCATTTGTAAATAGAAGTAAATAGAACATCTATAGAAGTAAATAGAAGTAAATAGAGTTTCTAAATAGAAGTACTGTGTAAATTAGTTTATATGTATATTGTTTATTAGTTTGTAGTTTACCCCTTGACATGTCTCATACCTAGAGCCACGATTATATGTTGATGCGCGAAATCGCGAATTGTTCTTATCTCTTGTTATTCTTACAAATGAGTGCAATTCATTGAATTCCCAACTCAAATATATAAGAAGCGAAAGCAACGAAAAATCATCCATAACAACGAAATCAACTATTTTCCGCGAAATCATCGCGAAATGAGCCTTTTCCCATCCAATTATCTTAAATTTCAGATAATCGTTTTTTTTTCTTCATTTTTATCAAACTATATTTCACGGAAAATAAATAAACAAATAAAATAACCCATTTGTTTGTATGCTAAATTAAGAGATAATGAAGCTATTTTACTGAAATATGTGTATTTTGCGAAATAGCCACTTATTTCCATGCAAAATATTTAAAATGTTTATTTTATCTCTATAAACACACATTTCCATGGATTTGTCATATTCAGGTCTGTTTCTCATCAAATGCTGTCAACATTCCTAAGCTTAGGGGGTAGAAGTAGTGGGACAAAATGTTTGCAGTAGGAAACCATTGCCATTGGTTGGCTGAATCTTCCCCTCCTTGCCATGTGCGCACCAGCACCACATGCATTCAGTCTATATAGAGATTAGCTGGGATTTCAAATTTCAATGGGATGTAATAAATATTTGACTTTTGAGGATCAAACAAAGCAACTCTTTGTGAGTGATGGATATATTTTGATGTGTGGAATCTGGAACACCAGACTTGTCTGGGAGAAAAAAGACAATCTTGCAAAGTATGTTAGTACCAGGCAGTGGGTCTAATTCAAATTCTAATGGATATAAAAATCTCAAACCCCTCATTTGCAGTTCTGACTTAGCAAACTATTTGGGCCCCAGTGAACAGTGTTGATGCAGAGAGGTTTTTTAGGGAAGCTACCATTGAAACTTGTTCAATGTTCAGTTTAACAAGTATTAGGTGTTGCTCATGCTGCCATACAATGTATTTCATGCTGGCATTTATGTAAAATATTGATTTGTGCTATTCATTTTTTTCCAAGTCCCTTACAAATACCGACGTTGAGGACCTACACTAAATATTTGCTTTATTGTTATTATTATTGATCACTTCTTTATTACAGATCCCAGTGCTTACCCTAAATCTTCATTCCTTTCGAATGTAGATCGCAAAACCCCTTTTTTCTATTTAGCTATAAACGCTAAAATTCAAATAATTGGCACTAAAATTTCGATAAAACTAATGCTAAAAACATGTTTTTTCTTTTTTTCGTCACCTATGTCTGAAATCTGTTATAGACATGAAATTCTGTACTTTTTCCATAATACCGCCATAACACCGAAATCCAAAAAGCTTACCACGAAATTATCGAAATCATAACACCGTAAAATCTTGGCTCTACTCATACCATAATAGTCAATCGTGATAATAAAAGAATTATTATTATTATTATTTGTTAGTCGATTCTAGTATGACAGTGATACGTACATGCTGCATTGGGCAAGACGTAATAAAAGTGTAATCAGGAACAAAGGTTACATAAAACAAAACATAGCTAGTGGTTTATGAATCAGCCGCAGGAGCAAGTTAGAATCGCAATAGTTAAGAGAGAGAAGGATGACGGAGGACTGAGGCAATGATTACCAGAGGGAGACCAGAATAAAGAGCTAATAATGCAATCTATCAGAAGAATTCCAAACATTATAGTTTGTTCGCGAGGGAAATGTAAGAACTTTGCAAGGGTCCCCTTGGTGACAAGGTTTTGCATAGCAATTGTAACCCAAAATGAAATATCTGTGGTGCAACTTTTAAGCATTTGGTCGTTGATATTTAAGTGGGAAAATCATCAAAATACTGAACTTTAAAACATCAACAGCACATGCATCTACGTTTATGAGAATCGTCCCTCAAGACTAGAAGTTCCTGCCTTAAATGCTTGAATTTGGCAATTGATAGTAATTTTCCTTTCAGCTATGATAGCTTTAATACCATATGGCTATGAGGCTATGCCACATTCCTCAGAAAGCTAAGTGACATGAAAATAGTAAAAACCCAGCAACAGCTTCCTATCAGTTTCTATTTCCTATACAAATTCACTAACTATTATTTCAATCTGTGATTATGTATTGTTGTTTCCTGTGCATTTGGTGTATGTCATAAATTTAATGTTAAACCTGACATATTCCACAACACTGTGCTAGGCTCATTGCATAAGACGTAAAATAAATAAAAAATGTATCAAAGAATTGCTCGGGGTTTTCCAATGAATTAGTAAATTCACTCGGTCTCATCCTGAAGATTGCAGAGCAAACTCTGATAAATGCCAAGAAACCAAACTATTTTTATAACTACAAGTACAAACCCTTCATGAACAAGTCTACGACCATAAAACCACAACTGATAAAATCCGTGAACATTCAAGAAATCAAATTGTATGTTACTCTGCTCTATGTCGGTTCTTGACGTGCACAGCTCAAAGTTACTGCTACTGGAAAGGCGGTGAACAACAGAGGCTCGTCCTCCTGCAGGTGCTCCGGGAAGCCTGGGTGGCAGCTCCGGAGGATGCTCTCCTCCCGACCCCTCTCCCGATACCGGCTGGCTATCTGGCTTGCGCAGGACCACTTCGCCACCTCCCGACCTGGAAAGGCACGGAAACGTTTATGGGAGAGTCTTTGTCGGGAGGTAGAAGTTGTTCTCGTGAGGGCAATAAGTGTAAACAATTAAAAGTGAAGGAAATCCTGTTTAGACTTTTTTGTGAGAGATAGGATCATGCCAAAGCTCTCTAGAGTCTTTGAGGCTTTGACAGGGTTTCTTCTCTTATGGGATGGGAACATCTGAAAATTTTGGCATATATTATCTTTATTATGGACAAAAATATCAGCAAGGAGCTGCAGGAGCAACCAAAAGAGGTGTTTAAGTTTCTTGCAATATTTTGATCAAAAGGTAGAATAACTCATGTTTTAGCATCATTAGTAAATGATCTTGAATGGATAGAGTTTTTTTTTTTTTTATGTTTGCCTTGGGTAATGGTTTGTTATTACTGAACTAGTTATCTCCAGCTTTTCTTGACCAAAATAATAACAGTATGTACCTTGCTTCTTGAGACTCAGTTGGTTGGGGAACATTAGATCGCATGCAGTATTTAATTGTTGCTAGCCACGATCTCATGTCTTCTGTATCATGGGCTTCTATGACGTATTCCATATTGTTATCAGCCTGCAAAGGAGATATTGTTAAGGAAAGAGCACGAGTGGATAATTAATGACATTTTATAAAGCTAAATAGTTGAATTAGGTACTTTGGTTATTTGTCTTACTTTAAGCACAAAAGTGTTTTCATGATCAGGCATTTCCAAGGCAGTCGTTTCTCGTGCTTCTCTGATGAGAAAGCAAAATACTCCACTTTTTGGTTTAACTGCCTAAAAGAGAAAAAGAAAATGGTATGGATTGGTAATAGCATAAGATAAAATAATAATAAATAATAAGGATTTTCTGTAAATGTCTACTAATGTAGGGTAAATGCTTGAATTAATATTTGCAATGTTTGGACCATTAAGGTTTTATAAGTTACAGATGCAATTATTGTATGAAAGGCTTAAACTGTTGCAATCAGAGAAAAGTCCATAGACATAAGTCAATTGAAGAATTTTACTGCCTGCATTATCGATGGGATATGGCAGCCCCATTGTTAGGTTTGCAATACAACTAAAAATGTGGGAACCTATGTAGTAACTATATGCTTTTATATGCAATATGTTTTACAACAGGCATAAGGTACACTTGTCGATGATAAAGTTTCTAAGAAATACTAGTACCTACTGACAAAAAAAAAAAAAACTAGGTCAGACATAAAATTGGCAAGTAGCACCTACCTTTGGTGGTGAGTAAAACTCAAGCATGTAACCACCAACAGTTTTAACAAGCGCCAGACGGCACTTTTCCCATTTCTGAGTGCCATCCGGGTTTTCTCCAACGAGGTAGTTAACGATTCCTTCTTTTCGACACTCGACTACAATTTTTGCTAACTTAGTTTTGGAATGTTTGTCATTTTTCAAATGTTTATCAGCATTATGGTGAGATGAAAGTTCTACTTCATCAGAATGTTGTTTATGAAAGAAACCCTTTCCCTTCTTCAGTCCTTTGAATGAAAGACGTCGAAAGAAGGGCTTGTGCTGAGTTTTCGGGGACGGAGAATCGGTCTCTTGTTCCGAATAGTCACTCAAATCTTCATGGCTATTTGCTCGGAGAGGATTGCCTGTGCTAGGACCAGGACCTACACTGTTTCCGTTGACGAGCTTCTCTTTCAACAGCTTTTTCTTGCCAAGTTCGTTTTCTATATGACCCTCGAAACATTCTACAAACTTGCGAACAAAGTCGCGGTGTGATACTGTTGATCTTGCGTTCTCCGGCACATTTACACTTAAATATGTACAAAATGCTTTAGCGAAATCACTGGCAGCACTTTTAGCATGCCTGTCACAAAAGTCAATCCAACTCAATCTTTCTTCAGGATCCACATTCACACCAGCCATAATAAAAGCCAATTATATGTGGGTGAATGTCACACACCCATATCTTTAAAATAAGCCGTAAATCTTTATAAATAGCGTGCTAAATAGCTTTTGAATCAATTGTATCCACATTGCGACTCCTCCCTTTATATTTGGTCGCCATATTTTCACAGATAAGTAAAATCACTGCCTGTTTGATATATCAACAGCCATTTGTGATTGCTAGGGATGTCCAAACGTTGATGAACAACATTTTTCCCACTCATTTTCAAATTTGGTGAGGAACACATGTATCGTATGTATACGATAGATATATTTATCTGTTTGCTTTTGTTTTATATTTCACGATAGAGATCAAAGGTAGACATTTTGAAGGATTTCTCGGTAATGAGGTTATAGAACAATCTATCCTGAAATGATTCTTTTGATGTAGGCAGCAGAACCCCCGGTGAACCATGCCTTCGTCAAAGATGGTCAACGCATAGCGACTAAGGCTGGAAATTTTTTGAACTAATCGTCAAGATGTTAATTAAAGACATGAAAATGCTGACATAATGCTGAATATAAAATGCTCAAATAATGCTGAAATGCTGAATAATATATGCCTTGGTACATTACCAATAATCTATTAAGAAAAATGTAGGTAATAAAATGGGATTTTAGTTCTGTCCGATGACGCAGTTGTAAGAAAAATTGTTCCATTCACGGTATAAAAAGTTCCTTCGTTAATATTAATTAAAAATTAAAATCAAACCTTCAGTTGAAGCGTTGTTTGGAAGTTCTGCTTATCATGCGTAGAAATAAGGTCAGGTTCAAATATGGACATGTGACTTCACTGGAGTTGTTTGTTTATTGCAGCAAATAGCTCAATATTTCCCGATACAGTTAGTACCTATATATACAAGTTACAACAAATTGATCTAAACCAATAGGGTAATAATATTTACACACACACACACAATCAGCATAGTTTCCACGTACACCCATGCTCGACGGCTCAGTCCTGATTGCGCACCAAAAAGTGCATCTGACATTGTTATGCAATATGCATGAGTTTAATGTTCACTTTGTTCTAATTTACATAGATAGTCGTCCGACGTTCCTTTAAAAAAATCAGGTGGCACTACATCGCGAATAGAACGCACGATTCTTGGGCACAGGCCCAAAATTGCATTATAAGGTCAACTAATAATATTTTAACATGTTTTGATGCAAGACATAAACGATTAAGAGCTCAAAAATAATATTTTAAAAACTTTATCACCTCTAGTTGTAATAGCTTGCAAAGGAAACAAAGCAGTTTATTTTATCGAGTTCATCTCTAACAACATTACACCTGATTTAACAATTTGATTAATAAAAAATGTCACACTTTGTACGTTTTATTCCATTCAGTTTCCTCCGGTCTAATGAAGAAAATTATTCGTAACAGATTGTGAATCTCACATTTGCAACAAGCAGTAGTATCATTATTTAAAAAATTAAAAACCTAATCGCAACATAGATTATCTACAATTAATACATCGACAAAACGAGATTTCTATCTCTCCACCCCTGGCTAATGATTGGCTTCTTGATCGAACAAATCGAACAACCAATACTTCAGTCTATTTCATAACCTAACTTCGCTTTCATCGAATAATCAACCCAAAAAACATCCATTCTGCTTTGTTAGTCATTTAATAATTGATAAAAGTTTGCTAGCCCACTCCCCTTCTGCCTAATTTACAAACAATTATTGACAAGAAACAAACAGGTCAGCTGGAATACAGATATAGGGAAGTCGAGATCATTCTGCCATTGTTAAGAGTTGGGCAGCGTGTCATAGAAAAGAATGACCCTGGTTCATGAGATCTTGGAGAATGGACATAAGAAAACGTTCAACTTATAAGCTAGCCATTCGCGGCAACTAAAATCCTGCAGAAAGACTGATCCGTTTTGGTACTATTCAATTTAATTGCAGATGCCAAAAGAAAAAGACAAAAACAGAATTTGCTGACAAATAATTAGTTAACAAGTTTCTTTTATAAGGACACTAATCGAAAACTATTGTAAGATACAATGTAAAGGTCTAGTACATTACGTGTTTGCTTTTTTCCTAATAATCATCTATTGTACAACATATTTATGACATAAAAAGTAAAAAGCTGAAAATAATAATATCTCATCATGACATCCAACATCACTTCCAACTCTCCCATTCCCATAATACCCGAGATGAGGTACAAATACGTGACACACGTAAGACCATTCAAAAATATACTTTTATATATATTCCATCTCTCCGCATTCGCACTTCGAAGTAACTACACGCTAGCCACATGTGGTGAAAGTAAATACTGAAAGTGAACGTCCGGATTCGATCACGGGAAGGTTTCGCTATCAAGGCTACGGACATTGCCACGGCGCTCTTCACGAGCTTGGGTTGTGAGGGACGGCAGACGCCGACGAGACCACGACGACGGGCTTGACGACGTACTGGCCGTTGACCAGCGACGGCATGGTCATCGCCTTCAGCATCTTACCGCTCGACGCAAGGATGTGCGTGTGATGGGTCATCTGCAACAAGAGCAAAGTTTCGATTATTTATTTTATGTAATTCATTGTTAACTTGGATACAGAACTGACATCAGTTACTAATAAAGAGGTGATACAAGTTTGATTTAATGTATGTTTCATTTGGATATTTTTTCCATTTTTCATTTCTACTCCGCTGAACAATTAGCCACAAAATTTCAGTGCCAAACTTATCATATTCTTAAACGTCTTCTTTTTGCTTCTGTAAATGCAAGATTTGTGTACAGGACACTTTTCAATGGAGAATGCTTGACTAACCAAAAATCAAGCAAAGCCAATAAAAATGGCTGAAACACTCTCTCTTGCCTATTTTATTTTGTGGGAAAATATTGTTAAAAGCCTGCATGTCAGCCATTTAAAAAGAGCAAGAACCAAGAAAATAAATTATTAATAATACTAATAATAATATCAAGGTCACAGCCGGGCACTTGGGATTGGGAGATTGCATATTTTAAAGTCTAGTAAACTTGTAAAAACTCAGCTAAACTTTTGACCGAATTTCCTGCAAGCACAGAGCATTTCTTTTTCAACATAGGTACTAAGAAATCACATCACATATCAGCAATTGCACACAAGGTTGTCAATAGAGGACATCTGGTTATTCAAGCAAACATAAATCCTTTGGCCAAAGTTTAAGAAAGCGTTTCCTCATAGCCTGGCCAAATCAGCAACGTTCCTCACAAATTCACCTACTCACAACTTTGTTTCAAATGCCAAATTGGCAAGAAGTGAATACTTAAGTTATAAGACCCTGGTAGAGAATTTGTCTCTTTGTGGTAATAATTTTTGTTTATTAAATTAAGCATAACTGTGTGATAACTTAGTGGAATATATAGTTCCCACCGATTCTCTTTAGTTAAAAATATATTTCCGAATAACCTTGCACTGCAATTGCCAACGGTATTCCCGCTGGCCTCGAAAGGGTCAAGAAGCGTTCACCGGAGCTAGCTAATGGCTAGTTGACCCAGGTCAACTTCCTCATGGGTATGGGATTTGAACAAGCAGTACTAGAGGGTACAAGAGAACTGGCAGATGGCAGATCAAACCTGCTGGACGTAGTCCTAGTAAAGCCGAGGAATATAATAATAAAAAGTGAGGTAACAGAGGGCATAAGTGACCATAAATTGGTGCTCATAGAAGTAGAGAATGATAGGATAGCTAAGGCAGAGCAGACCTGTAAAACTAGAGTGGTCTGGCAATACAAAAAGGTAGACAAAGCAGGGCTTAAGCAAGAACTTTGGGACAATTTTGAAGAATGGACGTTATCAAAAGGGACGGTAGAAGCAAGGTGGATAGAAATGATGGCAATAATGCGAGCAGCTTGCAACAGGCACATACCGTCAAAAATTATTAAGGTGTCTAGCGACCCGTCATATTACAACAGAACAATCAGGAAACTGAAAAGAGAGGCCAGAGTAATATGCAAAAACCGTGCTCGCATAGCAAATGGTGGGTGGAGACTTAAGATGAAAAGAAAACAGATAAAGAAAGCGATTGGGGAATCACAAGATAAGTTCTTTATGAGTATGCTCAAGAACGGAGAAAAGGAGGGGTGGCGTAACTTATATGGGCATGTTCGCAGGACCAGAGGGGGCGGACATACTATCCCAAAGCTAGTAGACACAGATGGGGTTGAGCATACCTCGGCCAAAAGCAAAGCGGACGCCCTAAATAGGTACTACTCAATGGTATTCGCAGCAGGGGAGAAGCATAAGAAGCAAATAAGATGCAACACAAGGGGACAGGCACCCATGGCATGCAGGATAGAGTTTGTTCTCCAAGCCATCAAAAGCCTTAAGAATGGGAAAGCGCCAGGCCAAGACGGGTTAACTGCACCCTTCCTCAAGACAGCAGGTCTTGAAGCAGCAATGTATCTGGACTCCCTGTTTAACCAAATAATTGTGGACGGTGTCATACCCACTGGCTGGAAAAAGGCCATAGTCATTCCTATTCACAAAGGTGGGGAAAAGAGAAAAGTAGAGAACTACAGACCAATTAGCCTGACCAGCATAGCATGTAAGGTGCTTGAAAAGATAGTATGCAACTACCTAAGAAAAATCCTACATGATGAGAAGTGGCTATCACAAGCCCAGCACGGGTTTAGAGCAATGCACTCATGTGAAACTCAATTAGTCGCTTTGACACAAGAACTAGCAGACGTGATTGACAAGGGAGGGGTAGTGGACGCGGCTTTCCTCGACATGAGAAAGGCGTTCGACTCGGTCCCCCACGCGCTACTCATCAAGAAGTTAGACAGAATAGTGGAGGATAAAGCAGTGCTAAATTTAATCATCGACTTCTTAACAAATCGTGTGCAGGTTGTGAGTGTGGAAGACAAACTATCGACAGAGGCTGACGTGACATCCGGTGTACCACAGGGAAGTGTCTTGGGCCCCCTGCTATTCATTATATTTATAAACGACATCGAGGAAGTGGTCTCTGGGAGGATAAGACTATTTGCGGATGACTGTATTGTGTATAGACAGATCCAAGATAGAAAGGACGAGGAGGCATTCCAAATGGACATTGAAGCAATAGACAAATGGATGGACGACAATAGCATGCAATTGAACCTGGACAAATGTGAAGTTGTTAGATTTGGCAAGAAGAAGACAAAATGCAACAGAGAATATGAACTTAAGGGAAAGGAGATAAAATGGAGCAAGGGATATAAATACCTAGGTGTATGGTTGGATGAAAAATTGGATTGGAAAGGCCAAGTTGAAAGAGTGGCAACCAAAGGAATCTGGTGTTTGAACTTTGTGATGAGAATACTAAGGGGTACGCATAAATCGGTAAAGGCAAAGGCATACAAAACGCTGGTCAGGCCTATCTTGGAATATGGGGGTATGGTATGGGACCCATATCACATAGACCAGGTTAAAGCGGTCGAAAGGGTTCAGAGGATGGCTGCGAGGTGGGTCATGGGGAGGATGAAGAGGTGGCGCTGGGACGCAAACACCAGATCTCGTGTCAAGGAGAGCCCGAGCGCAATGATCCTGGAGCTGGGATGGGAAAACCTCAGCACTAGGAGAAGAAAAGCAAGGCTGTGTGGGCTGCACAAAGCCCTGAGCGCCCATCAAGGTTGGGCTGAGGTAGGGGCTGGCATCGAGATAAGCCTCAGTCAGCGAAATGGCCAGGGATTGAGGGAGAGAGGCTCCAGAACAGAAGTCGGCCGGAACTCCTTCCTGGCCAGAACCATTAGGGAGTGGAACCAGCTGGAAGCCCCCATAAGGGAGAAATCAAATGAATGCACAACAAAAACATTTAAGAGAAGGCTAAATGCGTGCACTAACTGAAGTTCCTAAAAAAAAAAAAAAAAAAAAAAAAAAAATGCTAGTCTATTATATAGTAATATAGTAGGGGTGTGCGAATAGTGGTTTTTGAGTTCGAATCGAATATCGAATCGAATTATTGTCAACAGTTTCAAACCGAATCGAATTTCGAATAATTATTTACAAAAACGTCGAATATCGAATCGAATGTCGAAGTATTTCATTTGATCGAAGTATTTTCGAATTGCTACTTTTATCACTTCATTTCAATTTCAAAACGCAGAATTCTGAATTTTTATTGTCACTTTGGTATTTATTAGCAAGTTTAGCATGTTTTAACTTCCAGTTAAACAGCATTCCGTAAGGTACATACTTATAGCTCCAGTCTCTTTCCTTTATGTACTACTAAAAAGTTTACCCATGAATCTCGTGTTTATCAAATCAGGGTGAGTTGTGACAGATAACCATAGCATGATAAACACTTTAAACAGCATGATCATAAAATAACAAAAATGAGCTTTTTGTAGTGGTCCCAAATTACACTCCTCTTATTATCATTGATGTTATTGTTATCACCTTGCCTTTCCGTTTCTGCCTCACTCATATCAATATCCATGGTAGTAGCTAGAAGGGGTCATAAGTACGTAAATAGAAGAAGATTTAAATAAGCAAGAACCAGAGTAAAGGCCATTTTGAATTTCATGTTTGGAATTAAATTTTGTGACGTGTGCTGCTCCCTAGTAGCCATTACATGAACCAACTTCGAAGTTGACCTCGAAGTATTCGAACAGCGAATAATTTTCTTTCGAACCGAAGTATTTTCGAATGATTTTAAAACAACTAATCGACAATCGAAGTCAAATAATTCGATTCGATTCAAGCCGAATTATTCGTCAAGTTCGAAGCTTCGCACACCCCTATAATATAGTATTAAGCTACTACTATTAGTCTAGATGTAATATTATTCCTTGCCAATGTACACTATGTGCGCTTGTAAGATGTAAAAATAAATAAATAAATAATGGCATAATGCAGTCGACGATGTCTGTTTTCCTCACCTGATTCCCTTGCGAGACAACCGCCATGGGACCGACCAAGTTGTGTCCGCTGATTGGTGTGAGGGTCATTCCCGTCAGCCCATTGGGCACTGCAAACATAAACCAAGATCGTTTAGTTGAGGTTTTTAATTTTTTTCATTTCAGCTTCATTTGTAACAGACCCACAAGTACAAATGTTAATTTTATATAAAATCATTCCATACAAAACCAGTTCAAACAATATAATAAATTATATACATTACAAGTAAATATACAAATTGATATGACATTAAGAAGGTATTATAAAATTTAAATAATAAATAGCTTTCTAATATTTTCTAAAATTCTGTGAGTTAAAATGAATGTCGTAAACCTTAATTTGTTCTGTAAAAGGTACCTACTTGTACTTGATGATGAATTTGATGAACTATTCATGATATTGATGATCAACTACCCCTGTTAGGGACATTTTTCTCTACAGATTTGTACAAAACTGGTGGTTGTACAATACAAAGAATATTGTAAATTCTAGAAACGCTATATTGTAATTCTATTAGCCTCGGTAATTATTGTAATACCAAAGCTAATAATAAATAAAATAAACAAATTTAATAAATAAATTTGGTTGCTTGCCAACTGATGCAATGTTTACCTCCGGTAAGCGTAATTGGCTGGTGCTTTGAATTCCGTATCCCACCGTTCGTTACGCCGACGACTTTGTTGGTAAGTTGAAGCGTTGGTATTGCAATCGAACCCGCAGAGCGAATATCGGACGCGTCGCGGAATCGGTGGGCGACTGCTGGAATGGACAGAAGAACGGTTAGTAAGATTATTGCAACGCTGCTCAAAACAGGAATAACGGTCACCGAATATTGATAGCACTTCGTGACAGCACCAAAGTTATGACTTTATACGTTAACTACCACTCATTACAAAGTTTAAATAAAGTACAAGATTAATTTAATTTCCTCCTAGAATAGATTTGACGCTGACTACCTACGCACCTACAAATAAACACTAAATGCACATTTGAAAACCAATCAGCAATTCTAATAATGGACAATACTTTGAATGCAGCTAATCAGTGCCAAAAAACGCAGGACTTGCAGGAAATATTTGCTTTATTTTTTAACTATTAATTGTTTATAAAAACAGATACCAAGCTTGTTATGAATGCAGTACAATGGACTCAAATATATGTACATTTCTTTAGAGTTGATTATATGCTTATACAAGCATTGACTATAGCACCGATGTCAAGCCAGTGCTTGCATGTTATTTATTTATTTATTTATTCTCATACTTAGGCATGGTACATGTTCTTATGCAAGTTTTTAGAGAAATAGGAAAGTACCTTTCTGTTAAATCACGATTGCCGGTTGTATGGTGTCGGTTAGTGTTACATTAAATTAAATTTAGTAATAGAGTGAAGTTATACAATGAAATTAGGTCGTCATCAGTAAACTTTCAAAGAGCGGTTGGGCGGATGGTGCGGGACACTCAAAACTAACTTTTGCATACTTGTTTCTGTCTCGAATCCATCTTTTCGAAACCTGCATGCGGCTGACATCGACATGCACTACACACACACACACACATTGAGACGAAACGAGACAAACGTTGGGTGCATAGTACGTGTTGTCGCCGGTGTACTTACTTACTACTCTCGGGTACGCATACGTACTTGTGAGCCCGAGCGTTTGCGATTCACCAGAGACCACGCGGAGGCCGGCCGGCGTGAGCAGCTGAATGGTGGGGGAAACCAGTGTTGTCCCCAAGCCCGAGCCACTCACAATCTGCAAGAAGAACCGCACATATGACGATTCGGTGAGAGTACAACTCTCTAACGATGACAACACGCCGTAGAGTTTTCTACGAGTTCCTCGAAAAGTGTGCCACTTGATGCCGATTTTCTTCCCCGTTACGTAGCGTTTCCTTTCTCTTTCCTTCTTCACCACAATCAACATTCTGCCTTTGCCACCCTACTTGCAAATTATCTGTTTAGTACAGAAGTTGTAAAATGGCAAGAGTGCCAAATAGCTGGTATAAATAAATTGGGAAAAGGATAGAACAAAATGCAATTTACCGCAGAAAACCTGGCCAATTGCAAAAGATAAATGGCTATACTCTATTGTTTCGGCTTTTAAGCAATCGCAATCGGCCATTTCTACTTCTATTTTCTTCTTTCAGCTTCTATAAGTCATTAGAATGCTATCTATGCGTGTAAATCCCTCCATTGCATTGGTAACCGCCAGAACTTGGGATTGAAAATGAACGTTTCTTCGAATCTAGTGCAAACAGTTGCAATAGAGAAACCACTCGGAGGCAGGGATAGTGTAACTTGAAGTTGGAAAAGAAAAAAAACACCTCAGAGCAGAAAGTAACCAACACAATGTTGGCCAAGGATACTATCTGGGAGGCTTCATTACTGAAAGAATAAGTTGGCTATGGCCGTGAACAACCCAGTCAGAATTGAAATCCTATGATTGAAAACGTGTTGGTCTTGGTAAGCCCGCTTAAAAGAACAGAAATAACAAAAATAAACCAAGAAAAATGTCCTGGCAAGGATTAAAAGCGACGATCGCCTGCGAACACTTACGTGCGAGGCCACCGTGATCGGCAACTGCACGTGCTGGGAGGCGGACACCGTCTTGGTTCCCTCCATTTCCGCGGGCGAAGCGTTCGCCGGCGCCTCGACCGTGTTGCCGTGCAGGGCGGCCATCGAGACTGGAGCGTGAGCCGACTGCAGCACGGTGCCCGTCTTCATCCCCACCGGGTTCTGTCAGGAGCAGAGACGCGGCGATTAGAGTGGGTCCAACCAGAGCGTATTCTCTCAGACGGTTAACAATGGTTTCCAGAGTACAGCACCAAACTTTCTGGCTTTGATTTTTGTTCAATTCTAAGGAATATGACGCTTTAAATGTCTGAGGTTTTCTGGAGCTCTATGCTTTCTATCAACAAAAAATAACTTCTGGAGTTGATTTTTAGACTCATGTCTAAATGTTTAGTTAATGTAAATGTTAATGTAAAAATTAAATGTTAATGTCTCATGTTTAGCCCTTTACTTAGCAATCAAAACCAAGTTCAAATAGTTTTTCTTATAACTTCTGGAGTGGACATACGGATTAATGTCCATCCCAATAGTCAGAGGCAGCTGGAAAGATGGATCTCTAATAGAAAAATGTATCAACCAATCGGAGCCGTCCACAAAATAATAAGCGTCTGATAAGCTGCAAGTCTGTACCGGGTTAATTTGCATCCCCGCAGGTCGCGGCGTTTTCCGCGGTACAGCGACAACTGCGGCCGCTCGCGCGTGGTTTGACGGCGCCGCGCTGGCATAGGCCGAATGGTTCAGCGGCGAGGGCGTCGATGAAAGCCCTCCTATCAAGCCGCCGTGGTTCTCCCGCGACAGGTGCTGGCCTGAAGACAGCGTGGAGGGATTTTATTTATTTATTTTATTCATGTTCCGTACACTAAAAACAATTAGTATAGAGCGAGTCACAATACTTAAAAAATATAATATAATAAGAATATATACAATAATAAAGACGGGAAAATATACAAAAGAGGGTATTACAATTTCTTTCTGTTGAGGCTAAAGTATTCGCCTAAGGAGTAAAAGGGGTTTTGAACCAAGTATGTTTTCGCCAAGCTGTTAAAGTCTTTGATAGAGGAATCTTTGGGATTTGGGTGGTGATGTCACCACACCGAATGGCTTATCGTGTTGGAAGCACCGGTCCTTGTGAGCAACAATGAGCTGTGTCAGGTATTGGATGGGTGACCATCATACACTTGAAGTTCTGTTTGGGAGAGGTTGAAGGGATGAAAGTTAGTACAACTTAATTTGCCTTGCATATCAACCTCTCGATGGAATGATTTGTGAAGTCATCTTTGCCGTCTTTTTTAAGGGAGGCTTATTAAAAGGTTTCCTCGATTCACATATCTTTCCACCGCCGGTTACCTTGCGGGTGCTGGACTTGCGCGTGATGCACGTAGTGAGTGCTTGCGTTCGCGTTGGGCGTAGGATGGTGTGCGCTGCTCTGTGGCGGGGAGCACGCTGTCGCCGCAGAGGACAGGCTGGACGTACTGCTGTACAACACGCCGCACTTGCTCAACGGCTCACCGCGCCCGTGCTCGCTCAACATGTCGTCGCACTCGCCGGAGAAACCTGAGTGCAGATCGGGAATGTGAGATCGGGCACGAGTTTTTTTCCACTATCCGAGATCCGGTGAAAATTCAATGGTTTGAATGCCTACAACTAGAAAGGACAGTTTGCAGATGATAACATATTTCTAGTCTCTCTTGACAAAGGACTGTTAAATGGTACGAAAATTGCGAGGCATGCATCTGAGAGGTCTTACATAATTTTGGTGATAGCATTGCAAAAATTGAGGAAATACTTAAATCTCAGAAGACACTAGAGACAATTCAAATTGACAGGTTTCATATTGGTGCTGTATTCGTGGTTGTATGGTCATGCTTACACGGATCCTTGAGGGGAATAGCTTTTCAATGGAAATTGCTGCCAGTAATTTCTAAATAGACGCCAGGAGTGTGTGAGCATTGTGGTGGTAACAAAAGGAGAGACTGTCATGTTTAAGAAAAGTGTTTTGATCATCAGCAAAGCAGACAAGACAAGATTGCAAATAATAGTCCCAAAGTTTTGCACAGCCATCTTAACATGATACCAAATGTTTGTGTAACCTAGATCAGTGTCAAAAGTCCAGGAATAACACCAACCTGAGGCGGTGGAGGTTCGTGACACGTTGTCCCTATGTCGGGGGTCGTCGTGGATGAGGTGTGTGTCTGGCAGCAGCTTGTCGAAGTCGATGTGCTCCCACTGCGCAGACAGCTCCTTCTTGAGCACGGCTAGTCGCTGCTGCGACGCTATCTTCTCGCCCGCTAGCCGCTCCATCTCGCGCTCAAACTCACGCTCCTTGCGCCGCAGGTTCTGCAAGATAGGAAACAGGGCCAAGATTTAGCAAGCGTTTAGCAAATCAATTTCAATTATCGAGAATGTTGTTTTGGGAAAGTTAAGGGAGAGTATGGAACTTAAAGACTGTTACCTTTATCACTGGAGACAACAGCCGAAACGTTGACAAACAAGTATCCAATACCGTGGCCTGTCACTACCACTCAGTAAGTTCTGTACTTTCCTTTTACTTTCCCATTCAACATGTTTGTTATCCCAGCCCTATGGGACATTATAAATCAACAATTTCAATTATGGAATTTAAGTGCAGATTTATGGAATTTGAATTTTTTTTTTTTATTTTCTGCAAGTAGTTTTAGTTATAATTTGCAATATATCTCCATTCCATTCACCCCAGTAAAAAAAAATACTGAAAAACTGAAAATTTAATTTATTCATCAACATTGAAAAAGTGAAAAAAAAACTGTAAGTGCTCAAGGTAAATCAATTTACTGATACTGGCAATGACTCTTTTTTATTCACTGATTACATAGATAAGATTTGAAGCAAAGTGTCAATTTTTATCAAGGAACGACCACATGGTAGGTGATTAGCCACCATGTGACCACATGATTCATCTGTGGCTTACGTACCTGTATGAACCGGATGGCAATCTGCAAGATGCTCAGATTCGATGACTTCTTGTCCTCCGTGCATGGAGGCAACTGTTTCTTGAGCAACTCGAAGCATTCTTTAAGGTGGGCTCGTCGGTTCTTTTCAAGCTTGTTGTGAACTTCCCGCGTGCCAGCCCTGAAAAAAGCGGAAGTATTGTCCAACTGCTCATAGGGATTTTCTGATGAGAATACTACAATAATGAAAAATGCTCAGCAGTTCAGTAATGAGTTATTAGGGTAATCTCAATTTGACAGCAAGGGATGTAAATTGACAAAAACAACAGGTTACATTCATATTATACACCATTGGCAACTGGTGTTTTCTACCAAATACTAAATTCTGGTTTCTGTTGTTTGTTAACTTTGAGAAACTCACGCTCTCTTGGAGAAGTCGGGGCTGTTGATCATGTCATGGTAGCGACTGTTGCCGTTGGTCAGGACAAAAGGACTGAGTCCTCTGTCTTCAGGAACTGAAAAATCCATTGAATAATGAATACTCTATACATCAGACAAATTACATCACAAAATACTCTCAAAAACGAGCAACATCTATATTATTTAAAAAATCTAAGGTTATGTCTTAACTACAGCAGCACACAGGTTCAATAGTTCAAGATCTCTGGGATTTTTCACCCCCCCCCCCCCCCCCCAAACATATAAATTTGAAGGTATTTTTAATCCCGCCATTTGTTCAAATTTGTTCATATACAGCAATGTTAATTCTAATATAAGGCACATTGTGCTTTTAGTTAATTAATCTAAAACGGAAATCTATACCTTCAGCAACCACAACCCCAGGCAATGAAAACTATAATAAGTTGTGGCGCGACACCTGTCACTAAGATATGCAGTAAATAATAGTGTTCCCCTCCCATCGCTACTTTCAAGACACCGCGTCAAGTCGTGGAGAGCGAGGCAGTCGCGTCACGCGGTGCCGGCACTATCCCGCGGCGGACACGTGGGATCGACCGACGAGTCAAGGTGAGCCGGTGAAAGACCGGGGATCGATCCCGCACCTTCCGATCCTTCACACACACGGCACATGATCGACATACAGTCTGCCATTTTTCCATCGCGTTCTTTTCAATGTGAACCACGAAAGTTGTTGGTGGAACTTAACCACTCAATTTGGAAAATATCAGACGTTTTAAATGAACCTGCACGAATACAAAACAAAAAGTTGGTGGCACACTGTACCAAAGTTCTATTGGGCGACTGCATGCTCTTTGGCTGCTCGTAAACGACGCATCACAAATCAGATTTTAGGGTGAAACGCATGGCTTATCGTTATCTACTTTCATGGTGAAACCTTACAAATATTTTGCAAATGCATGCAAATACCTAGGTCTTTCTTATCATAAAAATGTTGTTGCATGCTATCGGTGCACCTCGATAAGGAAGCGCCACCGATGGGCGCATGCTAGCTGTTTGTAGCAGCTAACATCCCATCAAAATATTTTTGTGGTTCCGAGCATATCGATATCTGTATACCACGAAGGAGGCAGGTTTCATCACCATTCATCTGGTTCCGGCATTCAACTCTGTGACGTGCATTTAAACATGGACGCTTGGGATGGCACGCCAGTTCGATGGCGGCCACTTCGGGGACCCGGGTTTGGATCCTTGCGTTCAGTCCAGTCACGTTTTTGCTAACAAAATAGTTGCATTAGAGCGAATCAACTGATTTCGCAATTTTATGGCCGGTTAGTTCACGATAGACAGAAAAAAAGTCAACTGTCCAATGCCAAAAGCCGGTCATCGTCAGTTTCCAAGTCGTGTCTGTACAGATTTGTATGGCTTTGCCAATAAACCTAATGACAGCATATTCGGTCCCACGCACTTTTTGGTCACACGTAGCCGGCAATTTACGCCGGATTCGTGCACACTCACACAGTGACAGTACTTGCTAGAGCATGGCAAGTCAGCCACACCTCGTGTATACTTGCTCACGCAAGTAGACGGCATACCCGGCTAGAGAGTGGCGAACTGCATGTGCAGGGTATCTGCTTCGACTCCATTCAAAGATGGTTTGATTATACGAGGAAAATTCTGCCCTACGGAATTAAATTCCATGCGATGACCATACACCATAACGTGGTCTAATCTAGCCAGTCAGAGAAGTTATCCGTGAGACAAAATGGCTGGCAGATCTTAACAGGAAAGATCATCGCTTTCATTAGCGAAAATCAGCGCTATACCACGGTCCATTGGCCGATTTGCCCTATGAATTCACGAGCAGTGCCTGCAAAAAAAGTGACAGGTATGTTTTGCAACCGGATGATTCACGTTACACAAGTCATATCCTACTCCGGTCACATCGACCACGCAGACGAATCTCGATGGTCGCTGCTCCTCACGCACCCAACCGATTGAGTAACACTCCCGGTCTCGCGGTGCTCTCTCTACGAACCATGCGCAAGGGCCGGTACATCCTTGCCGTGTTCCTGACAAAAGCTGCGGCCGTCTCGGTTTGGTCATGCGGTCAAGGCTGCCAGTCAAAGCTGGGAACCCTCCTCCAGCACCACCGCGGCATTTCCACAAACACGTGCATTTCGTCCAATCTGTGTTCGGCTGTCGTAACATAGAGATCCGATGGGAAACATAAAACAATCGTCTGTCGACGCCTGTGAACAAATTTCGTCCTGTCCCACCTGAAACAGGTGTCTACAAGTGTATTTTATCGCGGAGGATTTTAGACAAGAATAAACTGGCGGCTCCGCTATCGATTTTATTTTAATTGCGTATGAAATAACCACACCACAGCGAACATAAGGGAAGGGAGCACCGTTTTGCACCCAGCGTACATTGACACCTCATTGGCGTTCTTAAGTGGCAATTAGTCACTCGATTATGTTTCGCGGATTGAATTGCAATTCATAAATACATTTTGTTTGCTAACTCGACAGTGCATCGACCTTTAAGACATGCAGGACTAGCGCACAACATCTAAACCCAGTATGTTTAGCATCAATGACGACAGCCAAGCATTGCACATCTATTACAATTCGAATCATCAAATTGACATTTCTGTCAAGTCTGCCATGTGCAAGCTTATCGGCGGAGTGTTGCAGAGGAACCAATTGAAGTCTTATCGCTAAAGCCTGTGGGCAACACGTGTGTTAGAAATGATAAACCTAGTGTACATTGCACAACGAGGAAACGCGATAGAAAAGCATGCACAAATATGACAACCACTGCCAGCATGTGCTCGCTGCAGTGACCGCCGCCCCTCCCCCTTTCCGCTGACGTAACCCTTCATACCACAAAACAATTCCTAGAAGAACACCGAGCCTTCTACGTATCTGTTGTTTCGAACGGGATACGAACGCAGTACACCCGAAAACACATTACCTTATTTCTTTTTCCGTACCTGACAACCAAAATAAAATGCAATCTGTGTCTTAGCAGGTTATGGTCTCAAGGGCCGTGTCAGAATTAACAGACACCTAGGATTGTTATTAATTTCTATCTTTTGGCATCTCATTAAAAAACCGGGTGGCGCAAAGTCTTATCACCGAGGACTAGAGTTAAGCTTTTAAAATACTGCATCGCAGTGGTCAATAAAAAGGAGTACTCCTTTAGCTGGTTGTCGCACCGTTAGGGTTAATGACTGGCAAGTGGCTGTACACGTGCGACGGCAACCAGGTTGCGTTGGAGAAGCCGGCAAATAGCGAAGACATCCTTTGCAACGCCGAGGAAACCAGAATCCGCGAGTGATCGCCGTGGACACCCCTCGTGCCCCACCACTCCCCCCGTCGGAAGAACGAGTGAATACACGTGGACTGCTTCGTTTAGAGGGGGGAAAAGAAAAGAGCAATATCATTTCGATTCGGAAATATCTCTGGCTTATTCGGCGAGTGGTGGATATAATTAAGACAGGGACACTGCCAAATTCTGGAATAGTTCTTATCGTGAAAATTCAATTCGGCTTTCAGTAGAGTGTGGTGTGTCCATCGAATAAAACGTGAAGGTCGTCCGTTCCAACTGGAGCTAGTCGGGTAGGGTTAATAATAAACACCTTCACATTCGAATTGAATGAAATCTCTCGCAGACTTTCCCCCGGGGGAGGGGACACCAAGCAAAGACCACTCGAGCAAAATTCGACTTACTATTTAACCAAAAAATGTCGACCTTGCCAACAGACGTTGTTTATTAACAAACCGAAACGTAATCGAAAATAAAATAGCTCAGCAGCGCGTATATCTCGCACGAGAAGCCTTGCCCCTGCCGAACGCCTAGCCGACTCATTATCCACGTCTGTCCCACCTCTTTTACCCCCACTACCAACGCCGCCGGGCACCCACAACGGCGCGAGCTCGACTCCTATTCTTGGCAGTGAGGCAGGATCGGGGAACACGTGGCCTCACATGACACATAAACACTTTCACGTAATGTCGAGGCAGTCACGTGCTCGCTCGCTCGCTCGGCCGGTGAGCTTATTCTCTCGGGCACGGACCGCAGAGGCACCCCGAGAGCACCGACTATCGACTCATCGCATGATAAACTTGACCCCACCCTTTGTTAGCCTAGTTAGAAAGGTATGGTTCGGCCGGTATCTCAAGACCACGCGACGCCTTGCCATGATGGTAACTATGTGGCTCAATTTTCGCTTCTTCCGACTATCTTAAAAAAAAACTCAAAAGCTGTGAGAGAGCATATTAAAAAAAAAAACATCTCGCTCTTGTTTTGTTTAATATATCCCGTGTATTTCTTTCAGAGCGAGGAAAGGGCGCGAAATCCTAGTAGTTCTACGGCTTTACAAGCAGCATTGGTCAAGGTTAAAGCGGTCATCTACAAAAAAATGACATGTGCTTGAGACGATCGCCGGGCAGACATCGTAGAAGAGGGGGAGACCACGAGAGTGGAGGGGATAGCCAGTCTCTCGCTTTCTGTTCGGCAGGGGACGTGCAGGCTGCCAGGATTTAACAGCGTCAACCTGATGCATCCGATGCCCGAGCAAAACGGCGTCCCCGAACGAGGCTCGCACTGGTGCAATGCGAACAGTCCAGCCCCATTCACCCCTCAGGTCATGAATGTAATGCAACTAGTGGCGGCGTGCAGCTCGCCAGTGGCGCAGCATCGAGTCGAATCGGTTGTAGAAGTATGGCAACACCGTCCAATGACATGCTCTCGTGGTGCACGCGTAATGATAGGCCTCCGATTCGAATTGACGCAGAAACGAGGAAAATATATGCGATGTAATTGCAACGGGAAGCTGCGGCGAGAATCACGAAGGGCCATAAAATTCAGCATGCAACTAATGTTCCGTTTAAGTTTTCGGATGATTTTTTTAATTTTGGAAGAGAAATGTCTTTTTGGGGGAAAACAATGCCAGGCGGACGGCAATTTGACAGTCGACACGTTGGCCTGCGATGCCGTGAAGGTGTCATTCGCCGGCGATCGCGTCAAAAAAGAGCATCTCCCGAGCACCTGTTAGCCGGGTCGTGGCTGGCCCCAGTCGGCGTGATTTCTGTGTTTGCCGGTACGCTCCGCGGCGGCGGCGGCCAACGGAGAGGCAGGCAAGGCCCCCGATCCCGCGTACAGAAAGGACGGGCAAACTTGCCGTGTGACTCGTGGGCAATCGATACGAGTGAGACACGTCGACGGCGGGCGGGATATATCTCGCCTCATGTGCCGCACAATTTTACTGACGCACATACGCACACGCATGCTGATCACGCGCTTTTTTTCAATTGACCGGCGTCTCGGCCAGGCGCCTTATCTCTGGGCCGTAATTGAACATCGAAAGTGATTGCCGAACAAAGGATTCGCTGGTTCCCCAGGTGAACCCATGTGCTGCCTGCCTGCTACGCTGGGCAGGCCGTCGTAGTGGAGGGGAGCCACTCGGCAAATGCAACAGCCTCATGACATCAACGCACAAAATAATGTACTACAAAAAAACAGGCTTTGGCGTAATCTAACCACGCGCTCGCCATGATAGCGAGTTTGACGCCAAAAAGCCAAGGTCTCGCCAATTAAATGACTCGCACAAGCGGCGAAAATATCCACACGTGCATTTTACTATTAGTTTGTTCAGACTTACCACGTGCTTGTAATCGCTGGGCCTCCTGAAGTTCGACATAGCGAGCAGCTTCCAATAAAGTGTCCAAACTCATTGTCGATACCAGCTAAAGGGCAAACGTGGTTTTCTCAAAAATGTTTCCACACAATTCTTACTGACAATAGATCACGTTGATCCTCGCAACGCGCACATGTTGATGAAATGCAAGGAGTGGGAGGCGAATACGAGGTATTCGTAAGCTGTCACTCACTCATAACGCGGGCAGAGATTTTTTTTTTAGTTTGGGCTGCAAGCATGCAACTTGGCAGCCCTTCCACCCCGGGTCCAGGCCAGCCAGCCCCGTGGTAAAACTTTGGTTTTGATAAGAGAGAAGGCAAACTGGCGTCGATTCGCCAGCTAGTTCACTACGTCACGCGGTCGAAACGAACCGATTGGTCGAACAATTATGGACCGCCAACACGCCACGCAGCCAAGCAAAATTATTGTCATCACAAAACGCGACCGAATGAGATGCGATAGTCCGTCAAGTAAAATGATCACAACACGCAAACGGCACTCGATGAACGTCCGGCCACACACCCGTTGTGCAACGGTTCCTGAAAATGATTTAGTTTTCGGGTAGGAACACGTCAAATCGATTAGTGAGCCTCGCTCGGTGTAGCTCTATGCAGTGCGCCGCACCGAACTACCATGCTTGCTCGCTCGCTTGCTTCACAGTTCACGTGTCTACGACTTGTTCCCTCGACGAATCACAGAGCTCGGCGTGACGTAACGCGGTCTAGGGCGTGTGTGAGATAAACCGCTATGCCCCTACGCACACAGCACTCGCCAATAATCCTAGCTTGAATATATTTGCGAAAACGTGCTTTCAGAAAACTTAAACGTTAAGATAGAGCTTATTTTTTTGCCATCAAACACGATACCTCTGGTGAAATGCGGGATATCGCCGTGTCCCCGAGTCGGTCGAGCTTGCTGAGATAGCCCGGGCAAAATGTGCCTCGGTGCTTGGCATCTAGCAACCAACAACTGTCACGTTTTCTACCGATCACGTGGTAGGATACCCCTCACTTTGGTCGCCGTTGCCAAATTGCGTGTGGTAAACAAATCAATTGGCTGCACGTCCAAAACTCGATGGCTGTGCTAGTTATCTGTGACGTTAGTATCGTAATGATGTGTTTAATTGTTGTTCTCAGACAGGAGATGACCTGTTAATAGTTGATTTTTAAGTGGTTTACCGTGGATTTCGACGCGACTGTACCACGATTGTGTCGCTGTCTCTCTCTTACGCATGACCAACCCGCCGGGCACGTTGCAGTCCAGGATTTCCCCAGATTTGAGTCGAGTTTACGAGGTTCCCCACCAAGTTTCTGCTTATTGGGGATGGGAAAACGTGGTGCATTCCATTCGGATACATATTCGAGACCAGCAGGGATTTTAATTTGCATCCCTTAGAGATCAATTACAATTTACAATCATGTCGCAAATTGGTTAATCTTTGGAAAAAAATCAGGACCTTCAAAATAATGTTACATGAATACGAAAAGAATTAATACTTTTCTAGAATTATTTTCAGTTTTTAGCGCCATTGGGCAGAGAGACATAATTACGGAATAAATTTGGGACACATTTCAATAATTTTTGGGTGAAATTCACTTTTTTTTTAATCCATAAAACACTAGATTAAAACATAGGGTGGATACCCTAAAAACCTATTTCATTAATGGTAATGTCTTCATGCATATAATATCATGTTTTGAGGTACGTTGTACCGAATTAATTCAAGGAACCATCTAGGTACTGCGGCAATAGATTTGAAAAGTTGCATCGTAACCTGCATACTCAAAGATTGCATCATTGAATTGCAGTTGAAAATGACTAATAGCACGATGCGAGTCATCACTGAACATAATGAACAAGCACCAAATGTTACAATATTGTTGGAGGTAATTTAAAAAACTGAAATACTACTTTGCAGTATAGATGGTAGTGCCAAAGACTGGATAAAATTTAAAAAAAAGTGTAGAGAGGTGTCCTACCTCCAACTTTAATTATCACGTGGAGGCATTCACTTTACCTTGTAGCAGGTACAATAAAATGAATCACATAGCAATATCTTGCGACTGAAATGCTAAGCTAGAACAATTAAATTAGGGATAGCTTAGATTTAGATAACAGTGCAGCTAACTTGAATATTTTTTGGTTTTATATTTATCGATAGGTACGGGGTTAAATTATCCTTAGTAATAAATTAAAATTTATAACTTTATTATCATGAATTGTTTTGATGCTAAAGATTGACTTGCTGTTATCGGCTCAAGTTAGTTACGTATATGTGTTTCAGCTCTGTTTTCGGCGTGTTCTCGAAGAGAGCGGCACGGTTCTGTCCCTCCGCTTTCTTCACCCAGTGCCCGTAAACACGGAAGGCGCAGGCGTCTATCACCTTGAACACGACATAAAGAGAACGTTGGCACGGGGCATTCAACAGCACGGATTCACAAAAAGATTGTACAGATCACGATTGAGAACGGCAATAACCTAGTGCTTGAGCAATCTTTTAACCGACTTAAACATTATATGGCTAAAATGATTCGATAAACAACCATCCCGACCTCCGGACAGTCAGTTTGCCAATTCGTTCCACTGACAACATGATTTTTTAGCTCAGCTATTTCTATAAATAAAGTTCGGTCAGTTACTTTTACCCTCAAAGCTTTTTAAACGCACTAATTAGCAACAAGTAAAAGGTGCCAGATGTATTTCTCTATCCCCATTCTGACAGCTTCAAGACTGGTTTTGTAAAAGGCATACCATTCTAGAAACCACCTGCTGCGACCAATAACAAGGTTAAAGATAATATTTTATTATTAGGAAAACTAAAAAAAACATCTCAGAAATTGGTTTTCAACTGGGAAAGTTTACAGCCTCATGGTTCTACCGCTTAGACATCCGCCATACTTATCAAATGAACTTAAATCCCCTCAAAAAGGCCCTGTACAATTCAATTGGTAAGAGTAATACTTGATGCAGGTTCAATTACACTAATTTTTGAGAGGTAATTAGTGTTCCTAATAATAATATACTCAGCTCACTGCAAGCATTTCCAACTTAAAACTTCTTCCATGCTAGTTCTTTCAATCAGCAAAGCATAAGTGGTCACCTACCTACCTACCTACGAAAATAATAACACTGAACAGTTTCCATAAAGAGCAGGGGTGTGCAGTCAGGGTATGCTGGGTATGTGCCACATACCAAAATAATAAGTATTTCCAAAATAAAGCCGTTGAATCTAATTCAACTACGAGTGATTTAGTTAGTCAATAAAACGGGTTTGTAGGGACGGGAGCATACCCACTTCCTCACCCCACGCTCCTGATAAAGAGAGAGTAAGTAATTTAACTAAACAAATAAAGTTGCATTCGGCTTTTACGACCAAAACTTTGCAATGTTAGTCGACCGGCTTGTGGTAGGAAAATGTAATACCTCTTGTAACCAATCCAAAATACGATACGTGGGCTACATCAGGACGTTTCCTAAGAAGCAAAGCTAATTATTGGGTGTAAAAATATACCAGTAAAATGCCCACAATAATCCACAGAGATATGTAAGGCATGTAAGGCAGAGACACTGTATCTAAGAGCACCTCCACCTTTTCACTTCAAAAGTCTCCATACCAAAAGCAGGGGAATCAGCCAACTAACTGCGTTGTACTACCATCTACTGACGTTACCTCATCGCAGGTGGTTGAAGATTCATCTTCTCTAAAGAGCTAGATGCTTCAGAAATGGCTGACTGTAGGTAGAGGCATGAGTTGTGAATGATATCTTACTCTGCTGATAAGGGAAATGTATTTTTTGATTTGCCTAATGAGTCTCGTTGTGGTAATTACCTTCCGAAGTGTCTTAATTCGATACGGATCGCTTCTTGTGACTTCGATCGAGAGTGGCTCAGGTATGAACCTCAGTCTTTGAATGCGCACCACCGCACGAATCACCAGGATCGCAAACTTGAACATCTTCCGAGGTCTGAACTTCTCGCCTTTCAAATCCTGTAAGTGGTACACTGTTTTAGAGGCATATCAAATGTGGGAATAGTGAATAAGCTGCTCAATAATTCAGGTGAGACTGATATGACAAAATACACCCATAATTTGACCCATAATTTGCAGCCCACTTTAAAATGAAAATGGAAAAAGTGCATTTTCCTCTCGCAGCAAATAGGTTTCCCAACGATATTCCAATGTCCGACAGTTACGTACTAGTAAGATTAAGTTAGAAGAGTATCAGCTGGGTTTAGTTGAGATGAGCAGAACAAGATCAAACCAAATATCATGACACTGTGTGTCATTGAACAAAAGATATTACACGCACGTGTAAAAGTCTGAATAACTTTGCGGTCAACGAATCAAACAGAAATATTACATTTTTTATTTTAGCTGTTGCCCCCGTAAATAAAATTTCTTAAAAAAAACAAACACATCGGGAACTAATAAATTAAGGTATTAACAAAAATGTTATTTACAAAAAATTGTTATTATTTTATCCCGGCATAAATCAAGTAGATTCATTCAAATACGTGATTACTGCGACCACTGTAATTTTATATGCAGCTAAACAATTTCCTTACCAGCGCCATTTGCGATATTCTGCTGAGACGCCTCGAAGTTGATGACAGACTCCGTTTCAAGGGAGCAATTTCAGTGTCCCACATCTGTAAAAAAAATATTTAATACAAAATTTGGTTACTTTAAAAGTCATAAATAAAGAATATTGTTAGAAAGTTTTCATGGAATATTGAAGGTTCCAATTATAGTTCAATTTGCACCTTGATTTGGTTAATTCCTGTTCCTGTGCAGGATCACAGTCTCTTTCCAAGTTCAAGAAGTATGTCTACCAATTTATTCAACAAGTCTGGGTGTGCGTTAATATTGCTTATAACAAGAACTGAAGATGGAACTGATTCTTCTACTCTATGTGAACAAGGAAACACGCCAAAACATAGTCGTGCTAATTTCTGCAACTTTTGCAACCAGCTTTGTCAGCTTCGGGACGTTGCATTCCTTCTTTCCAGCCTTTTGACTCTAAAGCCTGTCAAGATCTAACTCACTAAATTACTGTTGTTACCTACTTAGTTATTTATTTATTTTTAACTGTAATCACCGACAGAAAAATCAGAACAAGCTTATCCCAGCTCTAGTGCAACCTTCATTTTACATTTTAAATTTGTAATCATAATCGCTTTTGCCCCAAATTTGAGCCAGAAAATCACCTAATTCACAGTCAAATCGACTTCAATTATGCTAATGCATAACAATTCACATAATTTTCCTGTTTTTCTTTGAAAAATCACTCTGTAGTTGAACATAACCCTGCAAAGAGATCAAGTCTATGAAGAGTAAAACACATTCTTACCATAACATGGAAGAATGGATGTTCCAGTGCCTGAGAAACAGTGATTCTTTTAGCAGGGTCTACGACTAGAAGTTGACGAATCAGATCTTTAGGAGGTTCTGAAAAAAGGTTAAGTTTTGGGGTAGTTAAATTGTTTGAACTTATTTCCTGCTAATTTTTCATTTAACAACAATCATTTGAAAAAAGTGGCTGACCTGTGATGTCTTGCCATTCTGGAGACATGAATGAAAATTTACCCTCCATGATATTTCGAAGCATCACCATTTGTTTCCGATGCCAAAAGGGAGGGCACCCTACCAACCTTAGAAAAATGCAAATTTGTTAAAATTATTTCTTTATTCATTGTTGCCATTCAGCTAGAGAATTTAAAAATGTACTTACAGCGTGAACATAATAACACCACACGCCCACCTAGAAAAGTCAAAGTGATTACCAACATTTGTTTAATGGTTTTGTTTCAATTTGGTTTCACTCTTCAGTTACTAAAAGTGATCTGCTTTCATTGGGTACACTTAGAACATAATAACAATGAACACTCACATATCAACACTTAATGAGTATCCTTCAGCATTATCGAACATGTTACACTTCAGCACTTCTGGAGCCAAATATCCAGGAGTGCCACATAAGTCGTTTAGTAGCTCATTTGGTTTTAGCACCTTTGCAAACCCAAAGTCTGTCAATTTTATATTAAGGCTGTCATCCAACAGTATATTTTCCGGTTTCAAATCTCGATGAACAATGTTTTGGTCATGAACAAATTGTAATGCTTCAAATAGTTGCCGCATTATGTACCTAGAAAAACCAAAATAAGTTAAAGTGAATCTAGTAAAACTCTAATTAATGTATGTAAGAAATAGGGAAGCAACCGCATGGGTTGCAGCAGTGGTTTAGGTAAACTCACCTAGTTTTCTTTTCAGATAATGTAACCACAGTTGTCAAATAGTCAAAGAGCTCGCCATTTTTGCACAATTCAAATACAAGAAAGATGAAGGTACTTGACTCGAAAACATCATGGAGCTCAACTAGAAATAACAGGATCAAAACAATTAGAAGTTCATGATATTGCTTAGATTTCACTGCTTTGGGAGCTTCTGACCTAATCAGATTTTTTTTTGGTTTCTGATAAGTAGGGTTGTGATCAGAGTGCAAACTAGCGCAATAGACTTTTACATTGGGAACAGAATTTGGTTTAGACCTCTAAAAGTATTTGATATATTGCTAGCTGCTTATTAAATTTACCAGCGAGTTACTTACTGATATATGGATGACCAGTAACCATTCGAAGAATGTGTACTTCTTGTATAGTTGCTTCGAGCATGTTGTGCCCACCGGCCCCATCCTGGGAATCGTTACTTAGGTCTATGATCTTCGCAGCATATTCAATGCCAGATTCTTTTTCAATACATCTTCTCACTGTCGAACTTATTCCTCTGAGAAACAAAAATATTGATTTTCACATACATAGATACCTTTTTTTGTAGTTTATTTCCATTGTGCAAAATTGAGGGTCACAGGTACCTTCCCAGTATTTCCTTTGGCTCATATTTGGCATAAAACCCTTTGGCAGCGTCTTTATCTGGTAGCAAATCGTCCACTTCATCTTTGGCCATATCTTTTCGTTCAATTGTTAATTTGGTACGCACTAATAAAGGGACAATTGCAACATTTTATGCCATGTTCAAAATAGCTCTTAACACCAAACAAGACTGGCACACTTATGGTCATTTGAAATGTCAGTATGGCCTGTATCCAGCAACACAACAGGCGGGAATTCAAATGGGGGTAATTCAAACCCCACAAGACATTGATGAAGCACAGTAGCAAGTATCGAATATAACGTACCCACACCAAAGTAGTCCTCTGAATATGACTCATCTGCATAAAACATAGACCAATTTAATTCACTAAGGTCTTCGGGTTTCAGTATTTGGATTAGGTCAGAGAAAAGTAGTGGCAAGCTGAATTTTGTATTTGTTCAGGACACCTCCCTGACCATTGGCATACAAGATTATAAAAATTAACCTCAGATCTCATCGTTTTCCACCCCAATCTAAAAGTGATAAAAAACAACAAAAAAATCACGATATAAGAAGAAACATTTATTGTGCTTTATATTGACAAATCAACATGAGGCATGGCATGCTACAAAAAACTAGCTTAAATTTCCATAATCTATATATATATATTTATATACAGATATTATTAAAACACTGCAGTAGCATCATAGGTGAAAAACAAACATTACATTCAAAGTACTAGCACAAATACTTGAGACAGTGTAGAAGGAAACGCAACTTACCGAAAAAGAAAAACCGCGAATGATGTACAGCAATGTTCAGATTTAGGCTGCTGCACTTAGTGAGCACTTGAAATCACAACTCTCTGCAACTAGCTATTTCGGTTTTGGTAAGTTACATTTCCTTATCCACTTCCCCAGTATTTATACCTGCCTATTTTGGCACTCTGAAGGTTAGTTTCACAATGCCCCGTTAAGAAATAACATCAGTTCAAATAAATATGATATTTTCTGATGTTAAGTATCTGATTATGGACATGAGCTTTAATATTTATTTTTATAGTTATATCATGGGTATTTATAGGTTTATTTATAGCAGTAATATTTTTAGCTGGACATTGTAAAACTGGCCCTCACCAATTAATCGAAGTACTTAAGTATTATCAGGGCTGAAAACACAAGTAAAAATAGCCAACACACGACACACAGGCTTCTCGCTTAAAAGATCTTAAGGAAGTGTCCGATTTGCTTATTCAATTTTTTCTCTATTTAAGAACACCGATCAATGAAATATCTTATTAACAGAAAATAAACTAAAAAATCATCCATTTTTTGCTTGCACTCATCACAGAAACAACTGACTCTCATTGCATGTGATTAATTTCGCCATGGCAATCGTCTCAACTAACACTTAAGTTACGAGTTACGATTTTGGTAAAACTAGGCCTTTAATAGTTCAAGAATATTTATTCTGCAGATCAGTATGGATAAAGATTCCAAAAAATACTATCTAGTTTGTATGACGGTATGGGTGAAAGAATCCTGTGTCAGCTATTTTAAGTGGCAGTCCTGAAAATACTATAACGCACAATTCTAGCATTTGATTTGGATGATCAGACACAAATCATTGAAATAAACTACTGCTTCAGAACGTCCAAAGATTGTTTCGCGACTTATTAAAACTAGTTCGTTCAACCATACAACAAAAAAATCTATAATTACAAAACAAACACAACCTTAAAAACGGAAGAATGGCACAATATTTTTGCAACTTTCAAAATATGATTTCTGGGATGAAATTCCCATTAAAATCTTAAGCTTTGAGTTGGTTTCAATCTTCACAAAACTTTATGAAATGTTTTTCATCCACATTTATACAAAATCAGCTTGAAGGAAAAACAATTCAACGTCAAGGACATGATCACGAAATTAATCGCAGTATGTCCGCTCAGAGACAATAACGTCCCCATCCTTAACCCACATCTACAACGAACTAAGCCACCAGCGTCAACTTAGATACAACGATTTCCGTGCGGCTACCAACAACGAAGTTCACATCTTACTTCAGTGTAACATGAATGAAAACAAACCTAAAATTTCACAGATAATTTCTTGTTTAACAAAATGAATCAAACAATTAGCAAGTACACCAAAGAAATTGGTTGATATGATTCGATCGATTTACATTTGAAAGACAACTCGAAGAAAGTCAGAAAGTAACCTCCAGAAGTTTTTCGGATGCCGCTTGTTTGCTGTTTTTATCACTTACAGATTGAGATGAAACGGGGCGCGCTTGCAGATTTGGTTCGTTGATGAGAAAAGTTGGTCGTTGTAACTTTATACAACGCCCCTGGTTATAACGGTGTTCGATTCACCTTCAGTGCTGATAGCTGACAGTGAGTATCGGCAAGTAACGAAATTAAATTTCTTCACACTCAAAACGATGTAAGAAACGACCACATTTTTGTCAGATAAGTCACAGGTCGGCAATTTTTGCAAAGCCAGTTTGACATTAGCCCTGAGATTCCAACTAAATCTTTAAAACCAACAACGTAACTTAATAGAAGAATGCTTGCCTTCACTGGCTGCTTGCTTCCAGGTCCATGTCCGACCAAACAGCTTCAGTTTCGCTCGTATCTCCCGCCTCGTCGTTGTCCGAGTCTGCGATCTTCTCGAACGTCGTGTCGTTGCCATCGTCGTCGCCTACGGTCATGTAGTACGTCGTGTCGAGCTTGCTGGACGTGTTGTCGATGCGGTGGATCCCCTCGAGGACCCGACGATTGTCAGGGTCCAATCTGCAAGCGGCAAACAATGTTTATGATGGTTTTTAGACTCATGTCTACTTGCCTTTGTACTTGCCATTGTCTACTTAGCATACAAAATCCAGTTCAAATAGTTTTTCGGCAAACAATGTTGTACGAGCGCACAAAACCACACGCTAATTCATGTCAATTACTAATGAAATTGTGAATGATTTACGTTATCCGAGTATATAATTATTGTGACGGCTATTTTAAAAAATCCTATCAAACCTGTTGCAAGTGTTCCTTCAACTATTTGAGCTAATTGGACACTACCTTGTGAGAGAATTTTTCTGGATTTTAGTCAATTTTTAGCGGAGACCCAGGTACAATTCCCCGATTGGATATAATTCCAAGAGGGTAGAAGAGTTTATAATAAAAAAATAAGAAAAGTTACGAATGCTTGCATTTTGGGACCTTTTTTATGAGGATATTTATGGCGTTCCAAACCCTGGTCTCTAACTTATGCAAGTAGTGCTCTAACAATATGAACCGATCCCATAACTAATATAACCGAGTTATTTATCTTAATAAAACTTCATATTTTCATTAGCAATGGCCCAAGAAAACATACTAATTTCTATTCAAATGCCGGATAACTGCCTTGGAATTGATAAAAGACTGTAAGCTGCGAGTTGTGTCGTACTTGAGAGCGCGGTTATAGTTGTCGAGAGCTTTGTCTTCTTCGTGCACTCTGGCCAGCAGATCACCGAGCATCTGGTACAGCTTGCAAGTCGGCTGCAGACTCACTTGCTTCTCCAGCAGGTGGATGGCAGATTCCATCGTCACATCCTGCAAAGGACACTGCATTTAGCACCAGCATACCCGTTTTCACACCAGTGGCACCTATTATTTCATGTGTTTCAGAGATATCAGCAGAAAATCTAGAAGAGAGTCCGAATGCGATATGGTGTGTTAGAAAAAAACACCGAAGTTAAGCAACACTACGCTGGGTCCGGTATTGGAGAGAGAGAGAGAGAGAGCAAATGTTCTCACAGAGAAAACTCTTCCAAAGGTCAAAGTGTGAGCGAGACAAAAGAAATTTGAAAACAATGCCATTTATCAGAAGAGGTCCACATACTTATAGCCTTTTTATAGTTTTACAGGAATACGCCTACGCCAAGGTTTTACAAAGTTATTTTAGCCCAGGATGGAATGTTTATGCCACTACCTGTTAGCTAAGTACAACCAACAGAATATGTTGACGAGCTTTGCAGGCCAGCTCCAGCATGAACTGGTTATTCCTAGTTTGACTAAATTCCCAACCTCTTGTTCGAAGATTTCCACCAAGAGATAGACAGCCGGTAGGTAAAGCGGGTCTTGCGTCAACGCCTTTTCCAGCTGCTGTCTCGCTTTGGTCATCGCATGGACGCTGACAGACACGGGATCTTTCATCAAGACGGAAGCGTTTAACTGTTGGAGAAAATTCATCGATATAGCTATTTGGCCATCAATGTTACTCGGCATGCATAGAGTCTAGTTTGTGAGAGAAGATGCCCGTACTAAGACTGGCCCCCTGCATTGCAACCAACTCATTAATTAAACTACAGTAGTGATTTCAGAGGCGGGATTGCAAAATCTTTAAATATTTGCAAAATAATTCTCAAAATTGTTATCACCTGGCAGATACCAACGGAGATAATTTTCAGTTGGTTCACATGTCACCCCAAAAGACTGACCTGGCATCTTGGCACTTTCTTCACAGAACTTAATATAGGAAAGACCAATTGTTTCGTACCGTTAGAGATCGTGGAGTGTCTCCGAGTTGTTTGAGAGCGTTCCCGCTAAACGTGAGTGCCTCACGAAATTTCCTTTGAGAAACGTAGCACTCTACAAGTCCGTGGTGCGGCTCAAAGCGGTGTGGTGCTATCTAAAAAGTAAAAGCAGTTTGCTTGAAAGTCTCGGACATTGCTGCGCTCAAGGAAAGACAGTATTATCGTTGAGTGTAGGTTATAGGTAGAGAAACAACGTCAATGTTACAGTCTCTGCGTGAAAGGTGGCCACCAAATGACTACCTTACCGACAAAAATGCAGAGTTCCGGAACATCACGTTAAGTGGAGCCACTGTCGTATGAAATTTAATTTCGATATTTCTCGTAGGTTAACTCACTTTTGAATATCATTAGGTGTATATCAATCGTTGAGGTAAACATTGATGGAGATTTTTTGAGCATGAAACACTTGTACACTTCATTGCACTTGTAATGAGATGTTTATGCACTTACCAGGGGTCCACTCAAAAGTTCTAGTAATTTCTTAATAAAGCAGAGAGATTTACCTGCATGGCTTCTCGAAAGTGAACAGCCGCATCCTCGTACTTCTTCAAGTCGGCTAATATTCCTCCCTTTAAAATGAGCGCTTCGACATTGCGTGGAGTCAAGAAGCACGCCTGAAAAGCGTAAAAATAATAAGTTTACGAAGAACCGAAGCGCCGCTCAAGCTTTGTGCCAATGTTCAAATTGTTAACAAGATTTGTATTTGGTTGGTTAAATATTAAAGCATCACTGACATAGCTTGGATGGCTGTTTGGATTTTTGAAGCAAAACTATGGTTTACAATTCACAAGTAAAAGACATTTTGTTTAGCTCTTAAAGGGCTCTGAAGAGCTCTTCACAAACATAAACAATTGTCGTTGGTTTAAATCTATCTATCTACACATCTGTCTATAATAATAATCTAATAGCTAAAATGTCGAAATAGTTGCTGTGCGTTATATAGTCTAAATTACCTTTTGTGCGAAGTAGGCAGCTTTAGAATGTTTTTTGTTTGCGTTTAGAAAGTAGGCCATGGCAATCCAGGCCTCCGGTCCGTACTCGGAGATAGTCAAGCTCGGGTGGATAAGCTGCTCGAGCTTTTTTGTTTCCTTCTCTTTTGTTAACAGCGCGGCCAAAATGTCCAAGCCTCGCGAAAGGTACGGGTCAAGTATGTGAGCCTGCAAAAAATTACAGAAAAACTGATTTTAGCAATTAAAGATTAAGGTTTTAACTTAAAACCCATCTAGTATCTTTCAATTTATTCTATATTTTAATTTATTTATCACAGTTTTTGAAAAACCTAGATACTCTTCTGTGCTGTAAATGTTGCAGTCCTTTAGCTAAGTGAACTTCAAGAACTGCAAGAGCGCAAATGTAAAACTCACACGTTGTAAAATTCGTAGGGCATTTCGATGGTCCCCCGAGTAGTAATAACTCTCTCCCAACGAAACAAGCAGACTTAGATTCCCTCGAAGAGCCGACCGCTCGTCGAGTTGTCGGAATGTAGTGATAGCGGGCACATATTCAAGGTTGTGGAAGTGAGCGTGGCCTTTTATCCATGAGCTTACCCTTCAACAAACAACAACACACATTTAAAATTATTCATTTACTAGCAACACAAAGCTGCTATAATCTACAATTCGGCTCAACTTGCATTTACAATGCCCTTGTTTTTGAACTTCACTGTAATAAGAAAATATGGTAAAAATAAGAAAAATAGAAACATGTTTTTTAAGAATATTGATTAAGGTATTGACTACATCTCTGATTTTGATACTGATAAATACTAATTCTTCTTACCAATCCAAGCTTGATGGCTGTGAAGATCCATGTAAAATTAGGGAATTTACTTCGATTCCTTTCACTCCTAAACTCAGTAAGCCTTCTGCTGCCTCAAGTGCTAAGGGACATTCCTGAAACAGCAAAAAAACGTTACGACGTCGATGCTTTGGAGGTTTTCTCTTAATAGGAACACAAACAAAAATGTTGTAGATTATAATACACTCTTCCCACTTAAAGCTTAGCAGCAAGTCAGCTATCTTTTACTTTAAGAATACCGAGTTGTATTATTTACCCGTAGCACTTCTTTGTAGCAGGTGATTGCAGATCTCTCGCTCCCACCTTGCTGATATAATTTTGCTAATGCCATATTTATCCGTGAATTACGCTGCTTTGCAGGAATCTCTTGTAATACATTCATAGCTTGATTAGAATGCTTTAAATTACTATGGCATAAGAACATTTGATATCTTATATCTGTAACAAAAGGTGTATTGTTTTAACTTTTTAAATGTACCTATACTTAGTACCTTAGCTGCTTATTTCCTAAAGAATGTGTCTCATGAAATACAAACCTATATCTGAAGTTAACTCTTTTAACGTTTCGTGCCATTTCACAGAACCTTTTGCCTTAAGCAATGATTTCTTGAATTGAAGGGCGGTTTGGTACATGCGTTCAGCCTTGCGATATTGATCGGTGTAGAACAACGAATCCCCATAATAAACGTATGTTTGGAATTTACAGATGTGTGACAAAGCTTCTGGATTATGCTCGCTGACTGTTAAAGACAAACTCGCCTAAAAGAAAAAGTTACAAATTATGTTATGGAAATAGTCAATATTCTAACCTAGATAGTAATACATAAAAAGGCATTTTTGCTTTAACGTGGAACAAAATCAAATACTTACCACTGACACTACATTGCTGTATAACTTCTGATCATAAAGAAGTTTTATTTGATCGAATAAAGCCATGATTTAAGTACCTAAGAAGAAAATTATTTAAGGGCTCGACCAAAAGTTCGACAACAACCGACAGTACTCATTTACAAGTAGGATAAATGGTCAGAGCCTACTTCACACTCATCAATTACATCCCGAGCATTGCTATATATTTATTTAAAAATGACATTCAGAGAAGATCTCGTGCTTTTATTAAAGCCATATTACTTTTTAAACGTACTGTTAAGTTTATCTTATATAATTGCGAAGAAAACACCTTATCTTTGCGAATATGTGTTTCCTAAATCTGAACAGCAATGTGATCTGGACACGGTAAGTCCCATAAGAACCATTCCTAACCTATATGTACTTAACTAAATAATCCTTTGTCACAGATATTATTAATTATTTTTATTTATTACAGCGAGAATCGGAGATATTATTTTTCTTGTTGATTGTTGTAATGATAAGGACAAAGAAATCAGGAAGCGTGACAATGATCAATTACTTAACTTCTAGTTTCATATACAATAAAGTGGCCAACTCGATCCTTTGGTTTTACTCAGATTGGCGAATGGGAATGTTGTACACAGTGGTATTTATATGTAAGTCTACACCATGATCATTACTTTTTGTTGAAATAAGTATACCAATACTTTGTATTAGTATTAACCAATACTAGTTGAAATCACACTGAGACAATAGAGGCAGTAAAAAATATTGATATTGGTTTGTATTTAAAAATAAGTATTATAGCTATTGCGTGAAAGATTAACGACTAACATTTAATGTTTGATTTTTCACTTGTCATAATTTGTTATTTCAGTACTTGGGCTGCTATTCCCAGAGCCAACCTATTCGGGACCAGAAAATGTGACCTACTTCCGCACCTCGGCAAGTCTAGAGGAGGAGCTAGTACGCGACGAACGTATCCACTGGATTATTGAATTTTACACAGTTTGGAACCCAGCTTGTATCAACTTTGCTCCAGTATTTGCTCAACTCTCATCTCAGTGAGTAAAACCAAAAACTGCAAGAAACATTTCTTGTTAAACAAAAATAAAGCAAAGTTCTAATATTTTAGTTTTACCATGTTTTAGTTATGGTTTGGACAACCTCAAGTTTGGTAAGATTGACATTGGGCGCTACCCGGATGCTGCTAAGAAATTTCAAGTGGATGATGGCGCGATGAGTCGTCAACTTCCCACTGTGGTCTCATTCAAAGACGGCAAAGAAGTCACAAGGAGGCCAGGATACGACGTTAAAGGAAAAACTGTGAAATTCTTTTTCTCTGAGGTACCAATAGAACCAAAATTAATCACATTAAGATGAGCTTTGTGCATTGGTCAAATTATATGTATATTTTTTAATAACATGCCAGCCTAAAAATTATGTTTGAATTGCATTTTATTAATAACGATTATTGATTATGTGTTGAAACTGACTGAACCCTGGTTTGTATCCCAGTTTGGCCAAAACATCCTAGCCAAAACATGCTTGCTGGTGTCAGCTCTTATATGGAAACGTCAGAAAACAAAAAACCCTGCAAAAACCCATCAAGTTTAAATATTCTCATTTCTCATACATACCTTTCTTACAGGACAACTTCAAAGCATCGTTCGATCTGAATAATTTATACAACGAGTGCAAAGCGAATCCAATAAAGAAGAAAAAGTCTGCTGAAAGTACTCACGACAAAGAAGAATAGACCAAAGTTACACCAAGCACTAAGTCAGTCCAGTATTGCATATTAAGATACGTTTAGTGCTACGCTAGCACACGAGCCAAGGGCAAAAAATCGCTTTTTGGCCACTGCAGATTTTTGCAAAAAATACTCTATGTTTCCGGGGGGGAAACATTGACCTGAAGTCACAACTTGGCGATTTTGTGAGCGCGGCTTTACTCAAAGCTACAAAATGTTCAACCAGCCATCGTCTTGGTCTTGCAAAGTTGTCGCACGAAATGAAACTGTGCCTCGCTTCGCGTAGCACTAAACGTAATATTATTGTTTTAGGGTTATTATTATTTTTATTTAGAGTGCGTGTTCATTCCAACAAATTTACTGGAGTATCCCATTTTTGCTTGACCTCAAAAAATTAAAAAAAAAACCTTTGTATACATTACTGTCCACTTTCGGGTTGCTAATTTATAACTCAGAAGCCCCATTTAGTCAGGGGTGCGAATGCGCATAATCGTTGTTCAATGCTTTGTGTCGTTTTTATTCAATGCTTTGTGTCAAATGTTTCGTCTGCAATTAGTTGTGAATTAGGTGGCAGAATAAAGAAAATGCCATAAGATAAAAGTATGTTTAATTTTCCTTACACACCACTGTACATATAACAAGTGCCCGACCCACCCCCACACGGATCCGGTGGTTAGCGAGGTGGCCACAAGAGAGCAGCATCGTTGTGAGCCGACTCTGGGATCCATTGCTGGTAGGCATCGAGCAAGTCTGGGAAAGTGTGGAACAAGACATAAATCAAAATGTCCTCCAAAATGGTGGAATAAAATCTATTAACTGCTCTGAAACTTATGCATCCATTGCTCTGGTGATCTGATTAGCTGATGTATATGATATATTTGGTGGTCTTCAATTCTCAAACGACAATTTTAATAAAATGTTATTAAGGTGCCAAGAGGCTAGGTTTGATTGAGGTGAAGGAACGCAACTTGCCGGAGAAGAAAATTGACGTCGCATGGTGCACTTGCCAAGAAACTTCGAGAATTTCTGCGTGTTGTCTTTGTCTATGTTAGAGATGTTATTAGTGATAATAACATACCAATGACAAAGACAATGCACTGAAACGTTGAAATTCTCAGAAATTTAGGAAATTTCTAGACAAGTGCACCACGCCATGCCAATTTTCTTCTCCCGATAGCTGATCTACCTTTTTCTTACCTTCTTCACCAAAACAAACCATTTAAATACATTTTTTTTTTCAAAACAACTTAAAGAGAGAGAATTAAAACTATATCTAAAAAAAAAATGCATGCACTTGCCTTGAAGTGTACTATAAACTCAATGGTACCGTGGTTTTTATTTAGGAATCGGTAATGACAGTTAGGTTTGAAAATGCACATTAGCTTCTAGCAACAAACAGCTGGACGGTAATTTTAGATGTTCTAGGTGCATAAAAACGACTGTCAATATCACTTAAATCATTTTAACTCCGTCGAGATCAACACGGTTTCCGTAGTATCAATCTCAACGTTCTCTCGTCAATCTAGATCACCTTTCTGTGATCTCTGTCATAACAGCTTTTGTTAGATAAAAGGAGGATTCAACTGCAGCAGCTAAATCCTCGCTAGTTGCTAATGAAAGAAGAGTTATCGACGTAACTTACATGTGGCATCAGTCTCCCAGCTGTCCAGCAGAGCCTGTTTAGAATTGGCTTCTTTGCTGATCAGAGCGTTCAGTAAAGTGGTTGTCCGGGGTTGCAGCCTGCAAGTAAGACCAAGCGTTTATTGGTACTTAAGCGTTTTAGAGGTGTGTTGTTGGCAACAGCAAAGCACAGTCCAAAATCACGGGAAAGAAATTAAGAAATCAAAGAAGGGTTCTTTAAAGCCTAACCAAATCGTTTTTTGAAAGGTGTGAAAGGTGGAAATGGAATTTCACACAACTGCAAACTTGCCTGTCAATCGAGTCGAAACTAGCAATAAAATCCATGGAATCTAGGCATGTGCAATTAGTGTAATACAGTGATCAAATCAAATATCAAATATGAAATAATAGGATTGTTCAAACTTTTGAATAAAAATGTAGTTATTTGCTATGCACTAATGATTTGTAAGATTTTGAATACTACACCAAGAGTATTAAAAATCGCTTAAAAGTTTATGTTAAGTCACATGCTTAGTCGAACACGTGAAAGTTGCACTGGGGCAGAGTCACATGCCCAGTCGATCACGTGAAAGCTGCACTGGGACAGAGTCACATGCCCAATCGTCAATCGAACATGTGAAAGTTGCACAGGGGCAGAGTCACATGCCCAGTCAAACACGTGAAAGTTGCACTGAGGCAGAGTCACATGTCCAGTCGAACATGCACATTGCTCACGGGGCACACTGAGGCAGCCAGTTTAATATTATAAACAGCGTTAACTTTAGCAGAGGATAAATGCAGTCAAGACGTTGCTCACCTCGCCCATGACTTGGTCATCGTCGATGGAGTGGACAACAGCGACGACTTGAACTGCGCCAGCAACGGGAAGATGGTGCCCTCGAGCAGGAACTTGGCGAACCACTTGTAGCGGTCCAGACCGGGAGGATACTCCAACTCCACCATGGGGATCTGCCAAGCTGCAATGCCTGCACCAGACCACGATTACTTTAGCATACTAACTTCTTTCAATTGCAAATATTATTCATTTATTTGCACAACATGTATGCTGAGGAGTCCCTAACTAAGCTTAGCTAAAACTAAATATCAAACTGTTTATTTGATCTCTTCTTCAACTTTTTTTGATTTTCGATCATTTCTCTCAAAATCTTCAGCTGGTTTTGGTCTTCTTTCCCCTTTAACAAAATCCCTATACATCTGATTCCTTTCTTCTTCATATCTAGTTCCATGCCCTATCTTACCTTTAAATTTTGCTTCCTTTATAGTCCCAGTAGGGTAAGAAGGCAAATTTTAGAAGCTCTGTCAGGAGATCTAAGCACCTCCGTGGCTACCAAAAGTTGAACTACCATTGAATATTTGATAGTTAAGTTTAGTTTTAATAGTTTTTTTTGTTTTTCATCTTTTCCCAGTTTACTCTGCGATGTAAGTGTGCTCGGTGAAATACTTGTTAACATAAAAACTCTATTAATTTCTCTCCTACTTTTTAAACTGTCCCATCACAACTCCCGTACACTCACCGTACGTCCCGGTGACGTGGCAGTAAACCTTGCCCTTGGCCTCGTTGTACCGCGGAGCAGGTTCCGCGAGCGGCTCTGACAGCTGGCACATTTCGGGCGCGAACGTCGGCAGCCACTGGGGCTCGATCGCGGTCACGCCGCGCATGATGAGCTTGCTCGTCTCGTAGACTTCTTGGTAGACGACCCAGTCCGGCCGTTGTTTGCGTAGAACGCTGCTCGAGTGGATGAACACCGGCTCCGCCATCTCGCCGCACCTGCGCAGAATGTCGTATTGTTGGGTCTATTGGTGGCCAGGGTATGGAGCTGCCTTCCTATTTTCAATTGCATTTTTAAACTTGAAAATCAATTGGTCTCTTAGATGTCAAATTCCAAGATAATTTGCATTGAACTTTACTGTGTCCTAGAATGTATTGCCAGAAGAGTCATCAATATCTCTACTAGTTACAAAGGCAACTCGCCGAAAAGCAAATATTCTCGACAAATTCACAAGGCTACACCATTCTTCATCTCCAGTAAGTTGTGCTAAAGCTCTCTTGTCTATTTCACCACATTGAGACCTCATCTAAATTGCACTGAAAACCTTTGTTCTGCCCCCCTCCACTCCACCCTACTCTATGCCAAATAAGCAGAATTGAGAAGCTCTGTCAGGTTATCTCAGCTTCTTTATGGTTACCAAACGTTGAATCTACCATTGAACCTCCTATGCTAGGCCATGAAATACCCGTGGTAACATAAGATAGCAGAATTGAGAAGCTCTGTCAGGCGATTTCAGCATCTCCATGGCTACCAAACGTTGAATCTACCATTGAACCTCCTATGCTAGGCCATGATATACCCGTGGTAACATAAGATAGCAGAATTGAGAAGCTCTGTCAGGCGATTTCAGCATCTCCATGGCTACCAAACGTTGAATCTACCATTGAACCTCCTATGCTAGGCCATGATATACCCGTGGTAACATAAGATAGCAGAATTGAGAAGCTCTGTCAGGCGATCTCAGCATCTCCATGGCTATCAAAAGTTTAAACTACTATTGAAATGCTCATGGTATTTTTTTGGCAATGAAAAAACCCCATCTCACGGCTGATTCAACCAAATTCTTCTACTCAGGAATTTCACTGCATGTGATTAATAGCAATTGTTTCAACTAATAGTTCAACTAGGAGTTGAAAATTTGGTAACACCAATCCTTAGAAAAATACCCGTAAACAACTTTGGCCACCGCAGGCAACGATTTCTTACCTGTACGCATACTTCCACTTGGCACGGTCCTCGGACAGTTTGATCTCGTCCTCGCAGACACGAAGCGCAACCTGATCCGTAAGCCCAGCGAGAAGGATCTGTCGCAGTTGGCGGGCCTGGGACTCGGTCGGCGGATTTAGCCGTGGGTCCACGAACAGGTTCAGTTCGGGCAGGTTTAGGTTGATCTCGGTAGTAAGCTGGAGACGCAGCTTGCGTACTTCTGTGATGGCCTTGAACCTGAAACCGTTGTCAAAGCAACCCGAGTGTAACCACCTGCTTACTAGATGCCAACAGGATCCAGCCAGCTGATCTCAAATAACCTGGATAGAGCATAGAATCCAGCCAGCTGATCTCAAATAACCTGGATAGAGCATAGGATCCAGCCAGCTGATCTCAAATAACCTGGATAGAGCATAGGATCCAGCCAGCTGATCTCAAATAACCAAGATAGAGCATAGGACCCAGCCAGCTGATCTCAAATAACCTGGATAGAGCATAGAATCCAGCCAGCTGATCTCAAATAACCTGGGTAGAGCATAGGATCCAGCCAGCTGATCTCAAATAACCTGGATAGAGCATAGGATCCAGCCAGCTGATCTCAAATAACCTGGATAGAGCATATGATCCAGCCAGCTGATCTCAAATAACCTGGATAGAGCATAGGATCCAGACAGCTGATCTCAAATAACCTGGATAGAGCATAGGATCCAGCCAGCTGATCTCAAATAACTTGGATAGAGCATAGGATCCAGTCAGCTGATCTCAAATAACCTGGATAGAGCATAGGATCCAGCGAGCTAATCTCAAATAACCTGGATAGAGCATAGGATCCAGCCAGCTGATCTCAAATAACCTGGATAGAGCATATGATCCAGCCAGCTGATCTCAAATAACCTGGATAGAGCATAGGATCCAGACAGCTGATCTCAAATAACCTGGATAGAGCATAGGATCCAGCCAGCTGATCTCAAATAACCTGGAGAGAGCATATGATCCAGCCAGCTGATCTCAAATAACCTGGATAGAGCATAGGATCCAGACAGCTGATCTCAAATAACCTGGATAGAGCATAGGATCCAGCCAGCTGATCTCAAATAACTTGGATAGAGCATAGGATCCAGTCAGCTGATCTCAAATAACCTGGATAGAGCATAGGATCCAGCCAGCTGATCTCAAATAACATGGGCAGAGCATAGGATCCAATCAGCTGATCTCCAATAACCTGGGCAGAGCATAGGATCCAATCAGCTGATCAAAATTGAAGTCAGGTAATCCATTTTTTTTCAATACTAATTTTAGAGTCTATATAACACAATTTTAACTAGGTTTGACCATTTAAGTGGTGAAAACTAAAAAACTGCAAATAAGAACACTTTTAAAAGCATGGGCTCTTTGAGAGAAATCAAAATTAGGGACTTTAAAGATGGCAGCCTTGGCTTTGAAGTGTTGCTATGACAACTCCAACCCAAGTTCTTTTAGATTAGTGGTTATAACTTATAGGCAGTAATAGGTGGCAACTATGAAGCTACTGAAACAAAAGAATTAATATTTTAAACCAATTTTTGAGAGGTTGTTACTGTCCCGAATAATAAATTCCCGATGCAGTTCTCGTGTCAGCAAAGGTACGTTAACACGCTTACCGAAGACCGTTGATTTCGCAAAACTCCTCCAGCTTGCCGGCCACGCCCGCATATTCCGCGGCTCCGACAGCTCGAAGTAACACCATCGGATCACCTGGGGAAAAAACAGCTAATGTACTCTAACCGCAATCTTGTACACAATACTGAAACCGTCCACGTCGAAACCTCACCGGAGAGAAATGGCGTCTGAAGCAGTGAAATCTGATTTAAATTGCAAATGCTTGCAATGAGCCAAGCATTGTATTAAAAGAAACACTAATAACCTCTCTAAGATTGATGTCCAAACGGAGAATCAAACCCAAATCTCCACCTGTCGCGGGTGTTGCTCTAACCCATTGAGCTACTCGGACACATCATTTTTGAGAGGATTTTAGTGCATTTGATGAGAATAATGGATCTCAAAGAGTAGAACCAAGAGGCTGTGAATACTCACAGTCACTCTGATTACAGTGAAACTATACTGCGTCGCATCTATTCAATCTCCAGTAACTCCAATTTGACGTTGGAAACGTTTTTTTGCTGTAAAATGTGATTTGATTTGTAACGAAATATTTTATAGACAAACCCCAGTTCAAATAGTTTTTGCCAAAACTAGTGCTAAGGTTCGATAAAGTAGACACGAGTCTAAAACCCAGTATAAAGTATTTTATTATTAGAGTTTCTGGTAAGAAAACGTCTGTGGCCATTGTAGTGCTATTACCGCAAATTCATCTGGAAAAGAAAACCGATCTGCCTGGAGGTGAATCCTACCTAGTAGCAGCGACTGTCCCGTGCCGGCCCACTGCCTCCGAGTGAGCGCCCACTCGTTCCTGGCCTGGGTTGGCGCTTCCTCCTCGACGTTGACGGGCGCCTCCTGAAGCACTTCCTGCACCGACAGGGCGGCCACCATGCAGATCGTGTACGGCAATAGGTCGTGTTGGTAGCTGAGCGCCAGCATCTTGCCGAACCGGGGAGAGACCGGGAACGCGGAGATGGCGATGCCCAGGGGAGTGATGCGACTGCTCCACTCGTCTGCGAAATCACAAAAAAATACCGCTCTCAATTACGCTTTTCTTTTACTTTTTAATTTGTGCAGTGGTACAAGGTAATGACGTTTCCAAATGGCTTACTCCCTCATTTTTTTTTTTTTTATTTTTTATTAATAGCTTTGGTATTACAATAATAACCTGAGGCTAATAGTAATAGCTAATAGGATTACAATAGAATTTTGTCTCGTCATTTATTTCTTTCTTTGACACCAACTTCTTCCATTTTTCTCTGTTTGTCCAACTTTTACTTGATCTTTGTCTTCATCTTGACTTATAACCAATCATTCAAATATTTCTAGGTATTCTTTGTTCCTAGCCTAGTTTCTACAAGGCCAAAAAACCCAGGGCCTGAACATATTGTCAGACAGCAATAAGTCCCTTCCGAAGGACGGTACAACGCAAACAGCAGGATTCCTCCACAAATCCATGCCGTCGAGAGGTTGATAAGCAAGGCGAGTGAAGTTGCTGTACTAAATTTTATCTCTCCAATCTCTCTTCCAAACAGAACTGGTCATGTGTATGATGGTCACCCATCCAATACCTGACCCAGCACAGTGTTACATAACTTTCATCCCTCCAATCTCTCTCCCGAACAAAACTGGTCATGTGTATGATGGTCACCCATCAAATACCTGACCCAGCGCAGTGTTACTTAACTTTCATCCCTCCAACCTCTCTCCCGAACAGAACTGGTCATGTGTATGATGGTCACCCATCCAATACCTGACCCAGCGCAGTGTTGCTTAACTTTCATCCCTCTAACCTCTCTCCTAAACAGAACTAGTCATGTGTATGATGGTCATCCATCCAGTACCTGACCCAACAGTGTTGCTTTTCGTCAGTGATTGCAAGAGAGCTTGTGATTCCAGCACGCAAAACCGTTCGGTTCCGAAAAAGACTAAACAGGCAAGACCCTAAGACAATGTTTGCAAGGCAGAGACAACCTAGAAGTGCTCACCTTCATCCTTTGGCGGCGCCGTGAGAGCCCCTAGCAACCTCAGCCGCCGCTCGGCTGTCTTAAGCTGGAGATGGTCAGGTGGCGAAGGGAACGGGAAGTTGACCACCTTGACAATGTTCATCGCCTTCATCTGCAACAGCAAGTCATCCACCGGCTTGCGCTGGATCTCTGGCTTCGAGAACTCCTCGAACTCGTCGTTGAACACCGCGGACGAGAACAGCCTGTCGAACATTAGTAAAAGTTAAACGCAGTTGTTTTTTCCAGCGTAGCATCTATGATCGGCCGCGGTTTAGGAGCATTCGGAGATAAAGAGGCTTCTGTATTTTATTATTAACAACATTATAACCGTCTCAATAACTGATGCCCAAATGCGGACTCGAATCCCAATCTCCACCTTTCGCGGGTGTTGCTCTGAACCATTGAGCTATCTGGACACTGGCTTTCTGAGACGATTTTAGTGTATTTGATGAGAATGACGGATCTCCAAGGAGTAGAACCAAGAGGCTGTGAATACTCACAGTCGCTCTGATTCTAGTGACGCTCTATCACGTCACAACCTGTCAAACTCAAGTCACTCCAATTTGACGTTGGATTCGTAACTGTATTAGGATGAATTTAACCTTATATAAAAGCTTTAAATTGCGATGTTCAACTTTTTAGTTTGTCTCTGGCTGGCGACCAGCTGGGGTAACATTTTTCTGTACATGTTGATTTAAATTGCGAAATTTGGTTAAAAACGTGTGCAATTGGGTTATAATTGTTCAAAATTAAAATCTCTATCCTATTGTGACACTTTGAGGGTGATTTGTAACCGTTTTTTTGGTGAAATATTGATAATTGTGTTTGCATCGTGGCTGGCGAGGCGATTTAAAGCCATGTCTCACAGTTCGATTTTTATTTGATTCAAAACTTGCCTATTACTCACCCGCAGCAGCTCGGTAATACTCTTCATGCATGCCTATGAAAGTTATTGAAGAAATTGAGCCCAAACGCTGTTAATTAAGTTCGTTTTACGTGAAATAGAAATGATTTTGCAAAAAGAGTGACAGATGCATTCATTTGTTTGGTTTTTTGACCACTGCAGGGTGAACGAATTCTTAAACTTATCTTTGTGGCAGTGCATTCAGGATATTAAAACGTCAATGTCAATGTCAACGTCAATGTCAAATTCTTTTCAATATCTCTAAAACTGAAGGGAAATAAATGACAAAACTGATATATTGTTGGTGTCTTGGCTAGCAAGATTGGTAAGCCCAGATTCTAAAAGGTATTTCACAAGTTTCACTCTCTAAAAAATATTTCAAGAAATCATACACGAAAGACTTTTGACAGCCAACTTCGTTTGTTTTCGAAATTGTCATCGTGGTCTCTTTGGAATTCACAGAGTTTCCACAATGCAGTGACCCCAAGTGAAATAAGCGGCAAATTTCAAATAAAATAAATGGGGGTACTTTTGGTTGTGGTCCCATTAGAGGCTTTACATTAAAACCAAAATGCACAATCCCTCAAAATCTTAAGGTGCCGTTAGGCATCGGGTTCTGCTAGTTAACCTTATATAAAAGCCTTAAATTTGCGATGTTCAACTTTTTAGTTTGTCTCTGGCTGCTGGCTGGGGTAACATTTTTTCTGTACATGTTGATTTAAATTGCGAAATTTGGTTAAAAACGTGTGCAATTGGGTTATATTTGTTCAAAATTCAAATCTCTATCCTATTGTGACACTTTGAGGGTGATTTGAAAGCGTTTTTTTGGTGAAATATTGATAATTGTGTTTGAAATTTCCTGCCTAGGAAAATTGGAGCCATGTCTCACAGTTCGATTTTTATTTCATTCAAAACTTGCCTTTTACTCACCCGCAGCAGCTCGGTCATACTCTTCATGCATGCCTATGAAAGTTAGTGAAGAAATTGAGCCCAAACGCTGTTATTTACATTCGTTTTACGTGAAATAGAAATAATTTTGCAAAAAGAGTGACAGATGCATTCATTTGTTTGGTTTTTTGACCACTGCAGGGTGAACGAATTCTTAAACTTATCTTTTCGGCAGTGCATTCAGGATATTTAAACGTCAAAAAGGATTAGAACATCAAATACTTTTTAGAAATCAATCAAACATTGCTGGGAATAATTTTAAATCTTACATGACTTCAGAGCACGACCCAACGCAACATTTCTATGCTGATTTGATGGGATTTTCATTATAAATTTTATTTAAAACTGGCTGGCAAGGAAAGGTTTTGACAGTTCTCAAACAATGTCAAACAACTTAATTACCGAAGAAACTTAAATTTTGTCAATTTTAAGTGCTTATCCGTTCATTTAACAGGTTTTTAGTCAGATCTGGTGGAGATGTAAAAGGTATTTCACAAGTTTCACTCTCTAAGATATATTTCACGGAAATCTTTTGACAGCCAACGTCGTTTGTTTTCGAAATTGTCATCGTGGTCACTTTGGAATTCACAGAGTTTCCTCAATGCAGTGACCCAGAGTGAAATAAGCGGCAAATTTCAAATAAAATAAATGGGGGTACTTTTGGTTGTGGTCCCCAAAATGCACACTCCCTCAAAATCTTAAGGTGCCGTTAGGCATCGGGTTCTGCTAGTCTTATTTAAATTGCAAACGCTTGCAAGTTGTTGTTAATAAGTGTTGTTAATAAAAAATACCCCGCTCATTGCAAGCGTTTGCAATGTAAATAAGATTTCATTTTAAGACTTCTGTATTTGTGGCTTAGCCTGTGACGAAGATTTGCATAGTTGCTTTCACACTTAAAAAGTTGGAGGCACAGAGTAGTCCTGACAATTTTCCAATAACAAAAGAACCACATAAAATCGTTCACCTGTAGCAGTGTCCCGCGGAGGTACGGCCGGCCCGCCCCGCCCGCTGGTTGGCCCCTGCCTTGCTGGACCAGGTGATGCTGAAAGCCGTCACGCCAGTCACCTTGTCGTAGAGCCGGGTCTTGACACGGCCGCTATCCACCACGTACTTGACGCCAGGGATGGTCAGTGACGTTTCCGCTACGTTAGTGGCCACCACACAGAGACGGCAGCCGGCTGGCGGGGGTTCGAACACCTGCGTGGACATCGGACACAGTTAGCCCTGAACCCTGTTAGCGCAGTGTGTAGGTTCAAGTCAGAGAGAAAACGTTAATGTTAACAAATCAAGACAACAGCCAAAAAGATGTGCGTTATGTCTTTTTTCGCAATCGGCCATTATAACTTCGGAAAGTTGCGTTTCTTCATTCATTTTCCCAGTTCACTAACATGACAATAGGGAAATCTCCTTAAGATTATTATTTAATTATTATAATTGTGTTCAAATACTTGTTTAAAATAAAATCCGACATATTTTTTCTTTTTATAATCTGATCATAACTTTTCTATTTATATTTGTTTTAAGAATGGCTAAAATATAAATTCTCGTGGCGGGATGGAAACGGGCTGTGACGTCATTTTGGGTCACCTTTGCGTTCGCTACTGTTTTTTGACGTCGTACTGACGTCAGATTTCACTTCATGTCATAAAAAATGGCGACCCTCGTTTTCGTACGAGATTGAAACGCAAACATTTCAAACAGGTATATTTTATTCAAAATTTTATTTAAAAGAAAATGAAAAAATACGTGTTCATTACTTTCTCACAAAAAAATAAAAAAATAGTTTCAAATTTAAAGAGATTTCCCTATTCTTTATAATTCAACTCGGACACAGATGAATTGAATCGATAAGAAATATGAATACGAATCTAGGATTAGTAACCACAACTTGCCTTGGCCTGGGCCCTGCTCGGGAGCAACGAATACAGAGGCAGCACCCACATGGGCTCCTTAGATTTCATCATCGGCACGTCAGTGTCTTCGTCTTCATCTGGCAGGTCTTCACCGTCGGCTGAAATCAACATAACGGACAGTAAACAACCTGTTCGCTGTACTTTGGTTACGTTGCATTTCTTTATTCTTTGGTAACTATCTTGCCATCCGATTCTGACCAAATCTGAGGACCTGAACAAGCTAGTTTCATAACTAAATTATATCTACCTTCTATGAATAATCCTGAAACAGGGCCAATAAACTTGCATATCTTTTCAGTTTTTTATTCATAAATTAAAAGAAATTAAATAGAGTCAAAGGAAATAAAGCTGATTGGCCCAATAATTGGACAAATAGATTCACAGTACAATAGATAATTAATTGCTTGTAAGTTGTAATGTGTATGTGTTTCCCATACAGATATTTATCAACCTGTAGACAAAAGAACAATTACTAACCTAGCAGATCAAACTCCGTATCATCGTTCGGAACAGCTGAGTAGTCATCCAGATTTATTTCCGGAAGCTTCACTGCGGCTTCCTTCTTTTCCGCTTCCTTTTTTTCCTCTTCTTTTCGTTGCCTTCTTGACTTCTTGCCATTTTTAAGAGCCTTTGATAACGCTTCTTCTTCTCTAACCTAAAAGTGTGAGTAGTATGAAAAATTGGCTTTAGAGCTATCAAATAAACATTATTGTTATTATTATAAAATCAGAATTTAATTACAAGCGATTTATAACGTGATAATATTATATTTTTATGTTTAATAATTGGCAAACATGTGAGTGAAACACAAACAAACCTCTTCATCTTCTTCATATTTATTGTTGTAGAAAGGAAAAGATCTCCGGAGTTTTTTCACAAGATTGTTGACTTCTTGCTGACCTGAAAGCAACAATGCCAGGGATATTTAGCAACAATTCTAGCTTAACAAGCATTAAATTATTGATTTGTGGTGTTAAACAACACACTGTTTTGACAATAGGCCCTGTGGAACTGGTCTTATGCCATCAGTAAAGTAGGATTTAGAATTCAATTGCTAAGGATTTACGATCATTGAAATATTACTCCATTTTAATCAAAAAAATTGTTCTCATTTGGTTCAAATGATAATTTTCACAGTAGCGACTCGTGAGTGATGCCCCTCCACCCTCCCCTATCGACTACCAGGCTGATTTCCGTATCAAAAACAAGAAGCACCAAGATTCGTTGACTAATTTGTTCCCTCAAGATTAAAAACTCGTGCCAATTTCTCTGGCAATGAACCGATTTTGCACTGTTTGTGCTAAGTCTTACCTGTAAGGAAAATAAGGATGCCACCACTGGGTAGCTCGGAATGAATTTTGCACGCCTTTTTGAACGCCTCCTCCACATATTCGGTCGTCGTACGCTTGTTGAAGTGGATCGTGACGGGAAACTGCCGAGACTCCACCTTAAACGCAACAAAATGTGTTATGAAAAAATTATCGTGGTCGAAAACTGGGTCAGGGCGGACGCAAAGGTGGCCATGTGGCATGTACCCATGAAGATTTCAGTGAACATTTTATTGCCTTAGATACAAAGCTGAGATTTTAATTCTTATTGTGCTTTGCTCACAAGCACCAAATCTTGTTTTTCATTCAACACAAAACACAACCTTTCGATGTAGAACAAGTTTTTACACCTTCAAGGAAAGAGTCAGAAACAAAAAGATAAATCTGTGCAAATAATAAGAGAAGTCCATTACAAGAAGACTTATACAAACCATTATTACCAATGACAAGTTGACAAGCAAGAGGAATGAAGTTGTTTATCCCTTTAGCCTATCATTATCAGATAAACAGAATTTAACTTCGGTGATCTCACAAGATCGTGATACCAATGCTCGGTTTAGTATCTAACCTTGATCACGGGCGGCGGAGTTTTGAACAGCCGTATGTTTTCGGTGAAATCCTCGAGACGCAGGGTCGCCGACATTATGACGAGCTTGAGCGGGTTTCCGCGTTTCTTGCGGAGCGGCACGATCCTCGACAGCAGCCCGATCAGGATGTCTGTGTAGACGCTACGTTCGTGAGCCTCGTCTAGCAACACGACGGAATAGCGCGAGAGCATGAAGTCCTGCAAACAAAGCACGCATCCACTTTGAGAACTTGTCTCAACTAAAAGCTGAGGCTGAGGAGACAAGATTTAAACTTTCTAACACACAACAATTGCACATTCAACAATGCTACTTCAGGACCTTAAAATGTAACAAATGTAAGACAAAATTAAACAGTATCCCAATTGAAAACAAATTTAGTACTGACAAATTTGTAAAGAAAATTTTAGTAAATAACTAACTAATATGTAATATGTTTTTGCTTTCATGAAAGAAGTTAAATGGCTTTGTATGTATATTACTTTGTAATTGCATTTAAATAAATGCATCATTTGCATATCTCCTTGTGTTACATGGACCTGTTACATGGACAGGTACCTTAGAAAGAAACTAACAAACAAAGATGCAGGATGGCCGATGAAATAATAATGATTGCAACGGCGTAGCTGAGAAGTGAAAAGAGTGTCTTTCTGCCAACTGAGCACGAAGGGGAAAAGAGAGGGTGTACCAGGATTGCTTTCGAGGGGTCACTAGCTAGACCTAGCTCACCGAAGAAACTGGATATCCTTGATGTGGTTTTCATGATTTTCTAAAACCACTCTGAGCAAAGAGCGAGTATATTTCTTTGCCAAAAGTTCAAGACCATTTTCCGTGCTAATTCCACCCTACACTTTCCAATCTGAGATTGTCTGGCTTTTTGATGATAGAGTAGCTTGCCAGAACAGAAAAATGTAATGTTTGATATATTTTAGAACTTTGGTTTTATTGTATTGGTTTTAACTTGTTGTATGTGATAGAACTGGATAAATAGATTTTGCCCAATCTTATCCGATTGGTTCTGATTTGCAGGATTTTACCCAAATTGAGTTTGATACTATAGTTAGCATTACATTTCAAACATTATATTTTAGCACTTCATAGAAACTTAAGCATTCAAAGCTAAGTAAGAAGAAGTTCCAGAAAAAATCTATGGAACTTAAAATAAGGCAAACCCATGAAATATCTCCACTTCAATTGCTGCCCCACATTCATCCAATAACTAATTTTCGAAGACAAACGAGGAACTCGACTCACCGTCTGAATCTCCTTCAAGAGAACGCCGTCGGTCATGAATTTGATCTTCGTGTTATCACTGACGTTTCCCTCGAAACGGATCAGATAGGAGACCTCACGATTGGACAGGTTCATCTCATAGCCGACTCGAGATGCCATCGAGATCGCAGCCACACGCCTTGGCTCTGTCACTCCAATCAGCTTCCCGTTGCTGCGGGAACGGAACGTATTACGGTTTTAGCGAGGTCATCGCGGAATCTGTTGTTGGCGCTTTGATAGTAAATGGTGTGTGCAAAGTTTTTCGTATCAATCAGAGTGAATTAACTAAAGGCAACTAAATTTCTTATCTCTTTTTAGAGAATACGATTTTTGGCGCTCGTTCATTTCTACGTCAGTCATTCTTTGAAAGCAAATAATATTTTTAAGATTGTAGATGAAATCATGAAAGATATTCAGGTTTTTGTAGCTAGTGCATAAATTGGTTTGCTATTCTTGGCTTGATCTTATGTGTAAATCAAGTTGGATTTTTTTCATTAAAAATTAAATATTTAATACATAATTTACTTTAAATCGCTGACCACCGTATTACAAAAGGTGCAGAAAATCGGTTTCATCGCAGACACGAATTAGATCATAAGGAGCAACTTAAATATTGTCTGTCTACCAAACGGTTTGGCGTGTTGGAAACATCGGTTCTCGTGAGATCACCGAAGTTAAGCAACACTGTGCTGGGTCAGGTATTGGATGGGTGACCATCATACACATGACCAGTTCTGTTCGGGAGAGAGATTGGAGGGATGAAAGTTAGTACAGCAACTTCACTCGCCTTGCTTATCAACCTTTCGACAGCATGGATTTGTGGAGGAATCCTGTTGTTCGCGTTGTACCGTCCTTCGGAAGGGACGTTAAGCTGGTGGTGCCCTTCGTGCTCTTCGACAGGAGTAAGCTACGTGCCGACACTGGGTTTCCCCTCCTCACTTCCAGGCTAGGTTAGGTTCATCATCATCCTCATCATCATCTACTCATTCACCAGCGCCATTAGACCAGTGCCGCATGGCACGTTGTCAAAAAAACACTGTGTTGTTAAACACCACAAATAATAATAATTAAAGATTGTCTTACCAAGCGTAGCCAGCTTCGTAAAGAAACTGCGGGACTTGGGTAGTCTTCCCGCTGCCCGTCTCGCCGGCAATTATCGTCACATCGTTCTCGTTAATGGTTTCCATGACGACCTGTTCCTCGGCAAGGATTGGCAGCTTCATTCGTGCCGCTTGGATCTTCGGGCTCCGGTCTACAGCCACAAAAACAGCCGGCTTGCTTTCCACAGCCACCTTGCTTTCCACAGCCAGCTTTAGAGGCGTAGCTACAGTTTCACCAGCAGTACTCGTGTCCGCTCCTTCTTTTGATGAACTTGTATTTGGTACTTCCATAGAATTGCTGGCTGATTCAAGCTCATCTTCACTCTTTGTTTCTGTGGTGCCGTTTTCTTCCTCAACAATGGAATCACCAGCCACTTCCATTTGATCAGTTTGATGTTCACCTTCAATTTTCTCGTCCATATCGGGTTCGGTGTCTGATTCGCTTGAATCGGAATCACTTGAACTCTGAAAATAATACAGTGCATTTTAAAAAAGGGTTTTTTAATCAAGCAACACTTACACTGAACCATCACAATATATTGTTAAGAAACCTACCTCAAAACCGATGACGTTTATATCCTTAACAGCAGGAGCCTCATCAGAAGTGACAGGAGCCAGGGCCAACAAGCGTTTGCGTTTCCGGCTACCAGCGATACTGTTAATCTTTGCTTCCGTTTCATCTTCGCTTACAGACTCTGGTCTAATCTCACGTTCGCCACGAGCCATTTCTTTGAAGTGCCGTTTTAAGCCTTTCGTTTGCATTGCAGAAATAGATGTCATGTGTTTGTACAGCTCTAAGGGAGCCTGCACTTGTGTTAGTGCTTCCAAAAGACTTGCTCGCTGAAAAAAAAAAATTGCAGGATTACGAGTTATTCAAGTATTTTAATTAAGTATCTAAATTTACTGGTCCACATGCCAAGATCTTTATGTTAAAAATGGTATAATTACATTATCTTTTTTCACTTTCTGCTGGACAACTTTTTCCAGTGTCTTCCGATGCCGCTTGGAGAGAATTTTTGTGATAGTGACATTTTCCTTTTTCTTTTTAGTCTTTCTCTTTGCCGATGGTAAAACCAACGCGTTGCAATCATCGTAATGCCCTTGTCGTACACCTTTTAGGTCTACTTTAATCTGAAATCAAAGGAAAATATTAAACATAGATTATAAAGTAGATATTTTTGAGGTTAAGAACGCAAGTTTCGTCAATGAGGCAGAAAAAAATACCTTATTTGTCTTGGAATTGTCTATGACAGTTTCAACTACTGTTCTAGCTTTCCAATTATAGCCCTTTTTCTTCTCTTTTCCCATTTTTGTGAATTATTAATTACAGTTCCAGAGTTATAAAGCATGCCCTATCAACTCGACCACATGTCAGGTTGTTGTAGCACCCTGCACCGAATCGTAAGTCGGGCCGCGTAGGGCGCGGTCTGTCGGTAAATTTCAGAGATGGATTTTTGTAGTCCCCATATTTGAACCAAATACCGACGATATCACCTTCGATTTGAACTATTTGTTTGAACCACAAATAAGTCTTCACAAATTAATTGCTTTTTTCTGTTAACTCTAATAAAATTTCGGCCTTTTTGCAACACTTACCCGAAATCAACTTTATTGAATGAATTAAAATATTGGTTTTCGTGTTGTGTTATGAGTTTCAATTTGTTATAGGCATTACAATAAAGAATGATTGTTTATTACACCGAGTTCTTAAAGTATAGTTTGGTAAGTGTTTTTTTTTTTAATATTGATGGATATCTTGTTTAAGCTGAGCTGATGGCAGCTTTGTTTGTGATGGAAGCATGTTTTTTAGGGGAAAATCCAAGTAATTGAATCTGCATGAGTACCTAACTCCCAAAAACACTTACTAAAAAAGGTTAGATAAGAAAATTATGGTCTCATATATATTTACATTTATCTCGTAATTTATTATTTCAACCGATATAATAGTTGACTCGAAAGTTAAAATATCTTTTAACTACAGTTGACCTTTTTTCCACAGCCTTCCACCAGCTGCCACTGCAATCTATTGTCAAATTCAAATAAATCCAAATCCAAGTTAACTGGGATCTGGACACCTATATATAGTCTTTGATCTGGACAGTAGCTGTCAAATCAGTAGAACTAAGTATTTTATATTTAACAGCTGCAGGCCTTTAGTGGCTCATTAACTTAGTTCGTGAATATGAGTCCCAATTGCTCAAAAAGATATAGTAAGATAAAAGTGAGGCACCAACGTAAAGAACTCGATATGCGCAAGAAACGAATCGCTGGACTGACCTTGGTAATGTGTACATATTATTTTTCTTTTCTACCTAGCATAGTACTGCAATTATGTTTTAATTAGTAAATAATAACAAGCAGAAAGCAAAATAGTATTAATTTGAGATTAAACTGATTCAGGTGCAGGACATGGGACAAAATTCTGAAGATCCAGGTAGAAAGCAAACATCAAAAGCTACTACTGGCTTCACTAGAGCAGTCCGTGAATTTGGGGAACAGAGGCGTCTCTTTGTAAGTAACTTAATTAAGAACAATTTCTTATTAATGTTGAGTCTTGATAGATTATTTTTCATTATATAAGCTGTAATTATAACAATTCCTTGAAAGATTAGGTCCCAAACGAACAAGATTATAATAAAACAGACATTGATTTGTTGTAGTTCTAGAGGCATGTTGTTATAATTTTCAATGAAATTATAATGTATCTGCTTAACACTAGACATAGAAAATAATAAAATATTTACTCCTGCATGTCAACTTTGTCTTATTTTCAATACACAAAAAACTATATTATTTTTACTAATCTGCTTATTTCATCATTCTAGAACTATTAACAGACCATACTCTTGTCAATACCTTAAGCTATTGTGAGATTATATCACAACAACTTAATGTAGATTAACTTTAGAACAACTTTATCTATAAAAAGAGAGCAAAAACTGACACACATCAGCCAATATTTACCTCCAACGTTAACCCACTAAATTTAACTGAGTAAATATTTTGACAACACCATTTTCGGCAGGATACAGACGCGTATGCATCTGTTGTGAGCAAAGTGAAGCCACGTCCCAAAATTACAAAAGGACGTCTTACTATTCATGTGAGTGAATTTACCTTTTATTGCAACCATTGCAAAGTTTGTGCCCAAAATGCACAAGTAAACTTATGCAATGAACGCAGGTGGACTCAGTAAGTTAATTATAATCAGATCGTCCCCTCACTTCTACAACGTAAGGGAACGTGGGTTTTAAATGGGACCCAAAAAAAAAAACATCAAAATAAATTAGCAATTTGGAATTGTTGCTAATGTTAAGAAAATTATATGTTACTATGAACATTTTAAAGATACCTCACATTTTGTCACCCTTCCTATGATTAGCTGATAATCACCTTTTTATGCCACCTTTATCCCCCACGACTACTGCGTACCTATACTTGAATAGGCATACTTACGAATTTTGTGGACCTGCACTGGGTAGCCACATTACTTTGTGCCAAGTATACACCTAAACACAACTTACGATACATTTTTTTAAATTGCTATAATTATTCTGCAAAATTTGGCTTACACTCCAATATTTTCTGATAATAATGAATATTCATTAAACAGACTCAGGGGTTGTTTGCAAGAGGGAAAATATCAAAGCCAGCGTGTCGAGGGCGACGGTCTAGAGCACCAGACTGTGAACTTCACGAGATAATCCGGCAAGCTCAAGAAAATCCACGAGGCCAGGAATATCAGGTAGCTTCTTAGTTTCTAAATTTGAATGCCTCATTGGCAAAACTTCCTTACACACCAAGACCTAAAAGGCATCACCAGTACATTTGTTACTCTTTAAACTAGAAATAACTAAAATATAACTATACTAACTAAAACTGAAATTACTGAACTAATACTATTAAAAAAAAAACTTCAAATAGACTTTCAAAATAATGATAAATGATTATAAATGTGTAATGAGGAAGAGGAAAGAAGAAATAAATAAAAGTTGCAAGCTCTCGTTCCAATTGATGTAAAACACAGTGATTTTTTTTAACCAGCGTTTTTAACTTTGGTAAGTTGTGACCTTTCTTTTGTTTCCCATTAGATACTCCAGCTATTTGGCACTCTTACCATTCTATAGCAATACAGTTGCCAAAAATAGATTAAAATGTTTGTTTTGATATGCCTTATGGAAACAATATGGATATTGACGAGGGTGTCGACAGTTGCAGAAACAACACCGAAGAGACTGCAGCCCGGAGGTGGATGACCCAGATCCTCTAGCCAGTCCAGACCAGTCTGTGCAAAGCTTTGACGAGCCGCCAAAAATCCACAATGACAGGTGACTACAGATCGGGGATAGAGCATGCATTCATTTGCTCATTCTTATTGCAGAAGTTACAAATGAGGAACTCTATACTTGTTGGAATGGGTCCTAAGTGCTAGTGTTACAATGTACAGTTGCCAGTTGGGAGACTCATCTCCATGGTCATAAGGAATCAGGTTTGCATCTTTACCTCCGGTTGCTTATTTGACAGGGCATTGTAAATCTGGTTCAGAGCATGGCAAGAGTGCAACTTGCTTAAAACCCTTTTTTTTTATTCTTTCCTTGGAATGTTTACCACTTTTACGCCCTCGTACGTCCACATTCTACTAGATCGAGGTTCGTCAATTTGACACACCACATAATTATATCATAATAACATTACAAGGCTTAATTTTACCCTTGATTTAATTAAAATATAGCTAGTTGATATAACTAATTGATATAGCAATGTTAAACTCTGTGGTTAAACTATGAAACTTACCTTATTAGGATAATGTAACACGTTTTGTTTTAAAATAACTCTGCGTTCCCGAGCAGGTTCTCTCCCGATTACACGAGTACCAAAAGACAAAAAGAATACCGCCCTCTCCCTGGTGACTCCAGACCAACGAGAGCGGAGACTGTGTCTTCGACAATCGTCCGAGACGTATCACCGACACTATCTGCTGGCGGGACCTCGTTTATGTCGGTGAAAGACATGTTTTCCCTGTTGGCGAAAGAAAGGCTTTCTCCGGACTCTCAAGATGAAGACACCGGTGTGCGCGAGATGGAGCTCGAAGAAAACGTAATGGACGGGATGACCAAGTGGATCACTCGGACGCGGGCAGCGCTCAACTGCAGCGATCTTGGTTGGTACAAGTAATCACGTGAAATTTTTCTACGCTGTTTATTAATTAAGCGGGAAAATAGTTACAAAAATTATCCTGTAAATGATGTCAAAAGCGTTTTGAAGTTGATAGGTCAAAGTTCAGATTGAAATGTCACTCACTATTTCCTTAAAAAAATGTACTGCACAAAATAACAAACTTAATTTATCTTTTTGATAATTTTCAGGGTATCTGCAAGAAGCAAGACAGTATCTGAAAGATTTGCACAAAGAAACGTAAGTTTGCCTGGACTAAAAACCACAAGTTATTTATTGACCATGCGCTGATCGTTAACCTTTTCTGCCAGGGTCTGCCGGGAACTGAAAACAGCTGTTGTTACACAGATAGCCATCGCTGAAAAACCAACCGAGCAAACACTTAAAGTCTCGCAATATACCCTTGAAAAAACAGCTAATAAAATACCTGAAGTGGTAGAAATCTCATTATCAAAGTTCAGGAGTCGAACCAGAAATAACAAAATCGAGCTCGAGATGCCACAGTCTTCAAATCACACAACCAGGCAGCAAAAACAACTACCCGGATTTAAAGACCAGAATCGTTGCCACCTCGAAGCATGGCAGACCGACGATCGAGCATCGAACACGAAGAACAGCTATGAGCCGCTAGCGGGAAATCCTTTCTCACACCACAATGAACACAACGCTACATACCTCGAGTCCCACAAAACCATTTGTAACACGAATGGTGATGCGGCAAAACCATCAGAAACCAGCGATGAGAGCTTCAACTTTTCGCCAAATGTTTCGTCAATCATTGAATTTCCTACCGCCTTCGGCTTGGGCAAAGCTCCTCAACAAAAAAAGGAGCAGCAAAACGGAAACAGCTGCAGGTTACGAGAAGGCCGAGAAAGGGTACACCAGTTCCAGGTAGATGCAGTAGAAGAGCGTGAGAGACTTCGTCAGAACAAGGAGTGGGAACATCGAGAAAAAATCACGGTTTACAAAGAAAAGCTTAGAAGTTACGATAGAACTCGGGGTCAAAGCTGCAGTCGACCTGAGCTTTGCGGTGAAGCAAGTCCTAGAAGAAGCAATAAAGGCATACGTTACAATCCTAGTTTGGATCAGAAACTTTGGAATGCTACTCAACGGCAATTTAGAGGGCAATCTAGGGAAGGAATGAGAAGATTTGGAGAAGAAAACAGGGACTGGTACATCAAAGATGAAGTAAGCAAAGGGGAAAGATATAACCGACCGTCGAATGGTGAAAGAAGTACTGAAAGTTCTAGCTTCCAGCAAGCCGAAAGAAAGGTAAGTTGTTTCTTGTGAATTGTAATAAACTAATGGATGATCAATGTCATGAAACACTTAAAGTCATTAATTAAAAAATCACTCTCAGTTCCAAATGCCAGGTCTCTTTTGAAACTGTTAAGAGAATCTTAAAAAGCATGCAAATCTAGTTGAAAATAGTGCAAGTGATGGGGAAGAGAAATGAAGGAACGCAACTTACAGGGCTGAAAAAGATAGTTGCGATGGATGCAGTATTGTTTGAAATTTTGTCTAAGTTACTTTGCTCATGTTCTTTCAACTTCCCCATCTATAAATATTTTTTTTTGCTCTCTTATTGCAAATATTATATAACAGTCAAGTGCACCAGAGAAGTCTAAAGCAATTAAGAATGATGCGCTTGATGTGTTGTTGGAAAGATAACCATTTACTTGTGAATGTTTGATGAAAAATTGGTTAAACTTTCTTTTACAGTTAAAGGAGACAGGTTATCAACCCTACGACTTGAGATCTCCGCAGGGACTGCCGGATTGGCTGTTAGAAAAAACGCCAGAAAGAGTTTTTCGTCCGCGGAAGATGTTTGACTAACGACATTTATTTGTGCCTAACTTTCATTATTATATAGTAATTGTGCTCCACACTATGAACTATGCTTGGTGATTTATTTAAGAACAATATCTATAATTTAAAAGCAATCAATCGATCAAAACTGAGAAATCTTAATAAATTAGGTGCTGGCTGCTGCTGAATAACCCATTTCTTTCTATTTTTCTAATCAGGTCGTTAGAGCAACAACATGTTTGTTATGATGGTGAAGGAAAGAGATAGGGAGCACAACTTACTAGAGAAGAAAATTGGGGTAAATAACGTTCCCTTGCTCTTTCCTTCTTCACCAAAGCAAATATCCCGCCTCTTTATTTGCAAAAAAACGTGTGAGAATTTGCTTAATCTATTATTTATCTTTGACAGACATGATACAATTGATTACGTCACAGTAGTTGTGTCCCTCTTCTCAATATTCTTCAGTTGCTTCTTCTTCATCCTCTTCAGCTTGGCACTATTTGTGATCTGAAGAATAAATAATTATGTTATGTTATAAATCCTGGTGCTTATTTTAGGAAAGCATATCATTTACATTTCACTGCCCGCTGTTACCTTTTGGACAATTTCCGCTTTCTTCCTGTTCTCTTCTGCCCGTTTCATGTTATCTCTTCGGCGCTGTTTTTTAGCTTCTTTTTGATCCTTTCGTTCATTAATAATAGCCCGAGATTTCTCCCTGGTATCTTTAAGCTGAGCTCGGAGAGCAAGCTTATGTTCTAGAGATTTCGTCGCTAGCCCTGGAGTCTTAACCATGGTTCTAAATCTGAAAAAATAACACATTTGCTATTTACATGTGTAGCAAGCCAAGTTCATAACAACTCGAAAAAACACGAAAATTAACGAAAAATATCTAATGCTCATTAAATATGGCTTGCAGAATACTGAGTGAGGTACTTTTAGGTGACAGCATCTTTACTGCACTGTGTTTAAATCACATTGTTATTTTGCAATCCCTGATCACCACCAAATGGTTACCCTAAGCCCTAATAGTACCACTAACCACTAAAGCATAATGATAAAACAAACATAATGGGTAACAATTTCAACAGCCTGTCTTTGTTCCATACTGGCACCAAATGGCACTGTAGAATTAATAGCCTTTTGTAGGTAAAATAACATTGAAGTATCTGGTATACACTTGATGATGATGAGTATTACTGTTGAGTATAAAGGTATAGTCAGAGGGCTAACGTTAATGTTAAACTTTCTGCTAAGCAAACGAGCTACAGAGGATGATATCTGAAAGGCGCTTGAAGCTGTTATTAAAAAAAAAACCTTCACAATGAATGGTTACGACTAAAAATATCGATACATGTAATCGTAAAGTGAAGTATTAATAAAGATTTATTGAGCTTAAACCAGTCTAGAAATAACCAGTCGAACAAAATGACATTTTTTAACACTTAAAACTAAGTCACTCCACCTAGAAGCATTCCCCATTTTTGTCGGTAAAGTAGTAACTTGGCGGCATTTGCGAAGACAGTTTAACATTAGCATTTAGGTAGTACGGTAATACAGCTTTGACAGCCTATCCGATCATTTGTACGCCTGAGTTTGCTGAGCATTACATACCAAACCGAACATATTTGTTGATGAGTAATACTAGGTAGTACCTACAACACAGATCATTAAATAGATTGTGTGCAGTCCTGTATTTACTGTTTAGTTTGTCCAATCTGGTAGGTGATTTCATAAAATAATGGTAGATTTAGTAAGAAGTCTAGCGCTTATGGAAGGAGCAAAGCTTGCAAAGATCTAACTGTCCTTTGGCTTGTAAGTATGCAAATAGCATCTAATATTAGTTTACCGCTATGCCCATGCAAGCCACATTTTTCAATAAAATAACATGAATAAAAGAGTCTGTGTGCACATTCGCTGTCAGTTACCCCACATAGGATTACGAAACACATCCATGCCAAAAGAATTAAATTTCAGATACATGGCTTTTGATTTCCAACCCTAATTGCAACACTTGGGTCTAAGAATTTGGGAAACTAATATTTCAGTTTTTAAACTCTGCCCTGTTGTAAAGCCGTGGCAATTAACCATAACCTATAAATGCAATGTCAAGTAAGACCATAGAATTTGGAAGATTTGAGCTGATTTGAGTAAAACAATTTTAAAAAATATCACCTTTTTTTCTCAGTTTTCCAAAATCGTCCAGATTTAGGCAGACCACGAACATTATCGGTAGGTTTCTCAGCAGACTCTGATTTATTTCTATTCCTTTTCCGTGACTTTTTACTCTTCCCCGGAGGATCTGCCGTTGGTTCAATAGAAGACTCCTCAACCTTCTTTAAGATATCTTCACAAGTTAACACTTTTAATTCTGATACCTCTGCCATGATATGCAATATAATGTATATTTCCTTAAAAGATCTGAATAAGATCCGAAGAAATACCAAACCCTTACTAAAACACGTGTAGCAAGCAAGTACTGAAGGCGACCATTTGCAAGCTTGATGGAGGTCACATTGCAGGATAACCAACATTGCAAACTTTCTTAAAAATTGAAAACAATACGAATATACTTATAATAATCAACTTATAATTAATGCCTTATCGTTTTAGGCGATGCTGTCTGGTTACAATACATACATCACATACATCTTCATAAATTAGTATAGATATTTCTTTAATTAGTAGTAATAATTAGTAATAAATAATTATTTAACATATCAAAGTTCATATAATAGTTATTATCTTTGGTTATTATATAAATAATTATTAGTTAGTACTGTGTTACCTTTAAAATGTGTTAAACAATGTTACTACTACATTTATTTACTTAGTTATAGTCTTGAGAAATAGTTTGAAATCTACTTTGTTAGGTAGTATCGTTGAGTGTATGGTGTGGTCTAGTGTAGTGTGATTCCATTCCCAGATGGTTTGTCCAATGAAGGAGTATCTCCCCACGTTTGTGTAGTAGCCTTTTCTTTGAATTTACTCAGGGCTCTGGCAGAAGGATTTTTCGTGTATTTTTGCATATCTCTGTATGCCTCCTTCCCTGTGACTTTGTGGAACATTTTGACGAGAATAGCGAATCATGTACGTCCTGTATGTATGTATATATTTGTAAATCATTGGGCTATGATGAAATAATCGGGAAATAATGTGGTTAACATTGCTTATAAATGTATTTATTTACATTGAAGTGGTATGTAAATGGGTAACTTTGAACAAATATTTTTTTCAAAAGTGATAAAAGATTTTCTTCCGAGGTATCTGAATTATTTCTGACGACTGTATTTTTACACTACCCCTGTGGGCATGACACCGGGTTCTTCGCTTTTGCTTTCCAATGAGAATGGAGGAATCCGGCAGTCGAAGGTGTAGCCATCTTCTCTCTCCATGCGGAAAGTTCCCCTAGAAAGACAAAAATACCAAATCACAGTTGGTTATGAGTATTTGTATTGCTCTTTGGACAAGTAAATTGTAATAACATTTAGAAGAGCATTAAAATTTCACATAGAACTGAGACCATAAAAGGATCAATATAATGCAAAGTATATAAACTTCGACAAACTCACCACATGTGGCCACTAGGTGCCTGCAGACTGACGTGGGAGCTGTACTGGAAGGCTGGAAGACTCTTGGATAAGACCGGCTCTTGGCCAACCACTCCTCGACCACGTACTGTTTCCAACGTTCCCGACAGGCTGAAGATCCGCCAATGTCGCTCACGTAGCTGTACCGTCAGGTCCCCCAAGTTTTCCAGACGAATGCAGTAACGCCACTGACAAGTTACAAGGGCATGCATTAGTAAAAAGGTGTATGGAGCGACGAGGTGGCAGAATTTTTATATTGTGCCAATGTTAATTAATTAGTGTGGTGATAATTGTTTTAAGTTTTAACCCATTACCACCCACCGTACACGCTTGTGTACACCTGTTCGAAGGGTGATTTGGTGTATTCTTTCTGTGATTATTATGAAAGTAATTATTATTCTGAAACTATACAGAAGTATTGAACTTAACAAGTTTGAATTTTTTTTTTTTTCATTTTCATTTACTTCATTTCATTTCATACTCATAACATTTAAACATAATTTTTGCAAGTAGTTTTCTCTTGGGCATTAATGGGTTAAGATTGGATGGAACAAGTAAAAAAATTGCTTTAAACAGAGATGACTTAATATGCAATTTAAATTTTCATAAAAATTCTAATAAGTAACAATTAAGAATTTTTGGTAAGAATGCACTAATTAGTTGGTCAACTACATGTGTAAAATAATTATAGATAATTTTGTTAAAAGTGGCTATCTTTAATTATTTTCTATGAAGCAAAATGTGATTATATTTCTTGCCTATGTTAATTAAGGATATACAATCACGTTGCCATACGTTTGACCATAAAAAGATTAGGTCGGTCTATGAAAAAATTGGGCAACGGTGGAAGTGTCGACTTTAAATTCTTTCTGAAACTTGTAGATACTATTATTTCTCACCCAAAACACGGAAGTTGCCTGCGATTCTCGGCATCCCATATAAAACGGGATAACAGTGACGCGGACATTTTCTGTCGTCTCTTTGTGAACGTCTGATAATTCTAACCAAGGATGATTCTTTTTCTGCCACGCTCGTAAAGTTTCCTGGGCTCCAAACGGCGGATCTAAAAGGGATTGTTAAGAAGATTAGCAATTTGTTAAAAAAGCAAGTAAAAAACTTTTAACTAACATTAGTTTAAAAAAATAAATATACGAGTGTTTAAACCTTTCTCAGGAAAATGTGTGAGAAACTTGTCGAACAGTTCGTGTTGCAATGGTTGTTTTTCTGTGGTGGTGTAAGGAAGAATATCTTCGTGGGCAACGTAATCTAGGCCAGGAATTGCGTAAAGACTTCGGCTGCTCTCCTGGTTTCCAAGAAAAGTTACTGCTTCTGTTTGAGCTCTCTGCAACACAAATTAAGAAAATTGTCTACAATTAAATTGCAAACTAACAAGGTACTTAAGATTATAGTTAAGCTAAAATTAATTAAATCAGAGAGTTAAAGCATAGAATTTGGTTAAGCTTTGCATTTATGTTAGAATCTAAAAGGGTAAGAAGGTACAACTAAGTCACAAGCACAAGAAAATCTTGTGTAAGTCTCACAAGTGCCTGTTTTTCTTGACTAAAACAGAAGAAAAAATTAAGCAAAAATAATGAAATTACAAATAAATTAGAATTTGCTTACAATGTAAGGGCAGTCTCGTGTATCAATTAGAACTTGGTAGAAAGTGTGGGTACGCCCTTTGACTTCTTTGCTGACCGTATTAAAGTTTCCTTCATCTTGTTCTCTATGAAATAGATTGGAAAAAAAAATATATTGAAAATAGGTAATTAATTGAGAATAGTTTACAATTTAAAAAATGTTCAAAGTGTCATCATACCCATCTCGTTTGCTAGGGACATCTCTATCGTAGACACGAGCCAGCCAGGGGAATAAGACTACACCACGGTATCCAAAAACTTTGTGTAGAAAAAGCTGGCCCGTATCATATTTTCCTTGAATCTTCGGTGATTCTAACCGACCAACCTCGGCTAATCTGCTGTAAGAAAGATATATTTTGTTATGACAAGATATCTAGCGCAGCTGCAGGGAAAATGAATGAAGTGGCTTTTCGCTTCACTCTCTCAGTACAATTATCACATCAATATTATTTTGTGACATTGACAATTTGACAAGGCAGACAGTAAATCGCTGCTGGCAGGCAGAATATGAGGTGGTACCTGGTAAAATGTGCACTTTGGACTGTTAGTACCCTGGAGCATATCCCAAGGAAGTTTTTCCTTGAACACGAAACAATTCCAATCATTAACTGCTTCATGACTAAAGACTAAAAATTTTCTAGTGCTATCCAAAAACTGTTTCCGCTGTGCCCTCCATCGCACCCTTGCTTGCTTTTCTGTTGTGAACTTGTGTTAAGTTGGCAAGAATGGATAGAACTGTCAATCTAGCAGCTGATCGGATCAATAACACCACGTGACGTGACCAATAGCAATGGAGGGTACCGCATTCGGGTTGAATGCCATTTGTCAAAAATTAAAATTTATTCGCGACTGAGTAAATGTATTCATTACTGAGAATTATGTGGCGGAGCAGTGGTATTCGCAAATAAATGTGATAGTCGTATTTACCAAATCATATTTATTCAATTGAGGAGGCCTAACCAAGGTACGTAAATACCCAGACAAGCAATTTCAAAAAGTTTCACTTTACAGAGTACAAAGTTTCAAATTAGATGGTTAATTGATGTAAATAATGTAGATGTATATATACATTGTGCCTCTTTTATGTTTCCAGATAATTCGAGCCAGGGAATGTACAAAGATGCCAGAACATCTCGAGCTACAGCAGCTCGTGGAATCGGGTGGAGAAGAGGAAACTGTAATAACGGAAACTTCAAAATCGTCTCGCTGCAAGTGCCCCTACCTGGGTCTTCTTCTAGCAACACTTTCTTCATTGTTCTTTTCTTTGTGCTCAGTTATTGTCAAATGGCTAGTCGACGTTCATCCGATGGAATTGGCAGCTTTCCGTTTTGTCGGTGTTCTGTTGCCTGCAATACCGATAGTTTTGTATAGAAAGGAGCCAACGTTCCCGAAAGGGCGTCGCATAATGCTGCTCTTACGATCTTTTGTTGGCACAACTGGCTTAATGTTGAGTTTTTATGCATTTCGGCATATGCCATTGGCTGATGCGTCTGTAATTGTGTTTAGCGTGCCGGTTTTTGTAGCGATTTTTGCACGTATTTTTCTCAAAGAACCATGTGGGATGTTTAATGTGGCTTCAGTGTGCTTAACATTGGTAGGGGTTGTACTGATTACAAGACCTCCCCTACTATTCGGACAAAGTGTCCCGTCCCTTGCCTCAGAAGAAACTGCTGATAGCGACATCTGGGGAGCAGTTGCTGCCTTTTCTGCTACTTTATTTGGAGCTAATGCATACGTACTCCTGCGAGCCCTAAAAGGTCTCCACTTTTCTGTTATCATGACCAACTTTGGAACGTTTGCTCTTGTACAAACCCTTCTCGTCACTTGGGCCCTTGGGGTAATATGTCTGCCTCGATGTGGATTGGATCGCATATTGGTGGTTTTGCTCGCATTGTTCAGTTTTGGTGGACAGATTCTTCTCACTCTTGCATTGCAACTGGAACAAGCAGGCCCGGTGGCAATCGCTCGATCAGCAGACATTGTTTTTGCGTTCATATGGCAGGTGTTGTTTTTTCACGAAGTACCAAACAAGTACAGCATTGGAGGAGCTTTCTTGGTGATAAGCTCCGTGTTCTTGACAGGATTCCGAAAGTGGGCTGTTACTCTCCCAGAATCTTCATCCTTGAAACGATCTCTGGGGATTCTTGCAAGATAATCACCTACCCCTAAGTATCTTTTCTCAGCACTATGATATTTTTTTTGTTCCTAATCACTAGATATACCAAACTAAAAACTATGGCTTTGGCAAATTCTCAATCAGCACTTAGTGTGATAAGAACGGTAGGCACATTCTACAGGTTTAGCATTTGCAATGCCAAGTTTAAAAAACCACTGATTAAGTATAAGGAACTTACGTATTGACATTTGATATTACAATTGCTAGTCAAAGCACCATGACAAGTATCCGAAGACAAACGTGTTCTGATTTTATAGACGTGTGTTCTATTAAAAACAATTACTTAAAAGTTGTAACCTAATCACAATTGTCAAACTTCTAGAAGTTTTATTATAGCCTGATTGGAAGTGGTCACAAAACACCCTGGATTGTATTATTCTTACGTTCACAAATCAATGAAATGACTGGTTATCAATCTCTTTCCTTCTTTCCTACTTCTAGGCTAGTGAACCCCTCAGTATTCATTATGAATGTGAGTGACAATATTACAAGTTTAAACATTCATACTAATCAACATTAGCGTAGGATAAGTTGCCCAGTTGAAAATATTTCCTGACACCAATAATAACCTACTTATGGTTTAATTTTAAACTAAGAATTAGAGAACCATACTTAAAGCTCAATCTGCAAGTTATTCAATATTTCTATTTGCTATCCTAATTGTCTCAACAATAAACCTATAAGCACGGTCAAGTATGATCCGCTGTCGAAAGATTCATTTTCTTAGCGTTTACTTTATTTGAAGTTCTGTGAAATTCACATTTGATAGTGTTTCCTAGAGCGAGACGTGTCAATCATTTCCCAAAAAGTGTACTCATTCTACTTTTTTTTAGCATTATAACCATGACAAAAATGTTAATTTGCAAGTTTTTGTCCAAGTTAAATTTTGAATTATTTTTTGAGGCCATTTGGAATTAAATCAGATTGTTTTCTATGTGATAACTCTGTATATACCTTTTGACCCTAGTAGTTTGAGAAAGAAAGATCCTATCTGTATTTCTAGTTTAAATGGTAGATGTACTGTTCAACAAGATCTGCATTGAATAATAAATTAGAGTAGGCACAAAGAAATGTGGACTACTTATTACTATGTACTTTAATTTATACGTCATCTAATTTTTACGACTTGTTATTTGTTAATGATAGCTCACTTTCAGTTTGTTTGAGAACATGTGGTTTGTTTATAAGCGTGGAATATGTAACCAAATAAAAAACACATGAGCAAATTAGACCTCTTTTGTACTGTTTGGTTATCACAATTATGCCCAGACCTAATTTTGATATGTGAAGTTGCTCAGTTGTGTATTTTTTCCCAGTAATGCCCTGCTAATTTACCTGTAGGACCAATGATGGTCCTGGTTTTCAGACACCTGTTCAAGAGTCCCGAGAGAAACCACCTGGAAAGCCTAAATGTCTCGGTTTCCAAGAAAAACTATTTGAACTGGGTTTTGAATGCTAAGTAAAGGGCTACTAAATTTTCCGACGTTTTGCAACATATATATATATATATATACTTAGCATTCAAAACCCAGTTCAAATAGTTTTTCTTAAAACTTGTGCTAAGGATAAATCAAGTAGACATGAGTCTAAATACCATCATCTCGGTTTCCCTTTCTCGACCTTTTTTGTTATTATTTTATTTATTTTTTTTTTTTTAGTCCAATACACTGGATCCATATCTTGGGTAAACAAGTAAATTAAACATCACCATGTAGTTGAAGTTTATACCAAGTTTTTAAAAAGCAACTTTTAAGAGCGCAAGCATACCATTTGCAGAGCAAAATAAAGTGTCCTGGTTTTTTAGTTTTAAAATATGATCCCTACGTTAGAGTGAAGTTATGAGACTTACCGGAGTCGAGTAGGTTAAGGTTGCGGTGGAACTCCTTCATTCTAGCTTACCTTCTACACTTCCATTCTGCTAACTCCTTTCTACCTTCTTATTTATCAGTCATATCCAGCCTTTTGGAAACGCACCAACACTCCACCCCTGCAAAGTGTCGAGCTTGCGTTCTGGGTGAATTGTCAGGTACAATGCAGGAAACTAAGGGTGAATATTACACTCATACAGTTGGTTGATTTGTTGATTCTAACAAAAGCTAAGAAAGTGCTATACTTTCAATCAACAGATTCGTTTGACATAACGTTTGAGATCGATAACGTCCATTATCGCCCCAACTTCACCCCTGGTCACATGTATGATGACCACCCATCCAATACCCGACCCATCACAGTGTTGCTTAACTACATTCATTCCAATGAGTTTCCTGTTTCAATGCAAATAAAAACCATTGATAAGTAACATGTGTAACATACATCCAATACTTTATTTAACCACCGAGTATGAAAGGGACCAGACATGTAAGCAGATAAAGCTTTAAGGGAAGAAGTGCCAGTGTGCAGTACTAGATTTGATGTTTTGGGGTGCAACTTTGTGTAAGGTAGGTAGGTTGTGTAAGGGGCAGATCTAAAAAAATCTATCGCGGGGTTGAGTCGTTTTGAATCCTATGTCAAAAGTCCTGCCAAAGAGGGGTTTTGAAACAGTTCTACCGTTGACCTAAGACTTTTTGTAGTTTCACATAGAAAATCTATGCGTTTACGCTAATACATATGTAGCATTCTCATGAGCTATATTGTTAGAGACAAAGTTTATATTTTGAGACATTTTTCTATGTTCTACAACTGGGGGTAGTTAACCAAATTCTCAGGGCCCCTGTGGAGATCCGCACATACCCAAGACCGGCTCTGCAAATATACCCATTTACCATTGGTATGATTGAACTAGAAAACAGTATACTAATATAAATTATACTTTGTTCTAAAAATAAAATATATAGAATTTAACTCCTGATCTTCAGCCGACAGTGACAATCTGTGAAGATCCAAGCTGGAGTGATTAGAGCCTTTTCTTGATGAGTTTCTCCAGCTTCTTGATCCGGCTTGACTCTGACTGTTCCGGACTGAGTGGATAAGCGGACGCCTGGGGTCGGCCTGTTTGAGAATGATCTGAACCGACCTGGTTTTGTGGCTGCAGGCTTCGGTAAAATTCAACCAGAGTGCTTTGCTCGTTTCGCTTCAGTCCCTGAAACAAAGTGTTTCGTTTAAAGCTCGTTTGTTCTAATAACGCAATCATGGTCAATCATGAAAACCATTCAAATCTTGCGAGATCAAGGTTTGAGGCGGCTTTTAAAGCCAGTTTGATTTAAATTGCTTGTGACATTTTGAAAGATAAAGAAGAGCAAATTTAAATACACAAAAAATATCAAATTTTACATTTGAATTCGGTGATGTGCATGGATGGGTACTGTTCTGTAAACTAATATACAATGTATTTTCTACTAGCTACTATTCCTCCTGCAAAAATCGTTGAAAGCATGGGGTTCCAACTCTTAAACCGTATTTTGGTGGTCAACGTGAACGGTTCCATCCATGTTTTATAATTGTGATTTGTGTTGACTTTTACAAGTGCATATGTGTGTTTTTATTTTATTTCTATGTCCCCAGATAATTCTTTTCGAAGGAACCAAACTGCTCAGACAACTTTTTTTCTCGCTTCTAGTGTATTTATCTACATTTGCTTGTTTACATTTTTTAAAATATCAGTGCTTCGAACGTATTCCAGTGCAGGTTCACATCACACCTAATGGTATCCAATAATGGTACGTTGACGCTCAAATTAACCACTCTACCAAATAGACCAAAAGTATAAGTTTTAATGTCTTGACTGTCTTAAGTAATAAAACAAAAGTTGTCAATGATCTCACCTTGATGTCGAGTACTTTCTGAAACTCAGCCAGGTCTGAATCGGGTAGCAGTTTGGCGTATTGCTCGACGAACGCCTTTGGCGGATCATTTGGTGCCATCACAACCTTCAAGATCATTTCGGCTCGCGTCATTCCTTTCACGACAATCTTCGTGTAGCTAAACAGCACAAGCAAAGTTACTAGGAAACATTAAAAAAAATTACAAGTTCTACTTTTTTCTGGCCCACATTCCCTAGTTGCTATTCCTATTTGCTAGAAGTTACCCTGGTTGCTGTGAATAATCCTACTTTTTCCACCGAACGGTTTGGGATGTTAGAAACACCGGTTCTCGTTAGATCACCGAAGTTAAGCAACACTGCGCTGAGTCAGGTATTGAATGGGTGACCATCATACACATGACCAGTTCTGTTTGGGAGAGAGGTTGGAGGGATAAAAGTTAGTACAGCAACTTCACTCGCCTTGCTTATCAACCTCTCGACAGCAAGGATTTGTGGAGGAATCCTGTTGTTCAAGTTGTACCCTCCTTCGGAAGGGACTTTAAGCCGGTGGTCCCCTTGGTCTTCGACAGGAGTAGGCTACGTGCCGGCACCGGGTTTCACCTCCTCCCTTATAGGCTAGGTTAGGTTCATCATCATCCTCATCATCATCCACTCATTCACGAACGCCATTAGATCAGTGCCTCATGGCCAGATGTCAAAACAGTGTGTCGTTAAACACTATAAATAATAATAATAACCTACTTTTTTCAACTTGGCTTGGTTAGGAAATATTTCACAACCAAATTTCATGTAAAAAATGATTTTTTTTTACTAACATTAAAAGTTGTTAAAACATTCAAAGCATGCTACAAATAGACACATACCACAAAGCAGCAAACTCAGAAATGTCGCACCAAGACAGTTTTTATTCCTTTATGGTATTTTTCGTTTGCCTATCCTGACCCTTTTGACCTTGTAAAGGGTGGTGAAGTCTTTATCAAAATTTTGCAGACTTTCTAATAAATTCTTCTCATTAAAAAAATAATTTGCTATTCATTATTTCATAGATGTATTTACCTGGCAGGGGCCTTGCGCGAGACCTGTGAACCGATGGATGGTAAGTCGAGCAGGACAGTCTTGAGCATGTGAGTGTCAAGCAACAGCTGTTCGGCTCCCACCGTGCTCATGGGCTTGCACTTGTACAATTGGTGGATGAACTTCGGGATGAACGAGCTACCGAGTCAGAGGAACGTTGTTATTCTTGTGTACAAAACATGGAGAAGTAGAAATAAACACTTCCACCTACATTAATTTACTCTGAATTTTTGAAATGCATTTATCCTCTTCGTGAGGATCAATGATCAGAGGGCAGAGATTTACCCTCAAAATTGAAAAAAATTTATTACAAATATAATGGGACATCTTTAAAAATTAGTTCCTGCAAAAGGTTTCTTTGTTAAATACTAAATCTCCATGCAAAAAGCAGATACCTGCAGGTACATTAAACAATGACACTTACTTAGCAAACTTGACGCAGAACTGGGTGAAATATTTGCGAGAAGAAGAGAGGTGGTCTCGAATGACAGGGACAGTAAGCTTGAGGTGGGTCGTGACAGCAGAAACATAGCCACTCTGATCGCCAACACTCTCGATGTTCTGCCAGGATATCTGTCAAAACATCGCTGAGTTAAGAACAATTGATCTAGAATACGATCATCCACTATATCACAATAGGGCTGTACGTTGTGCTGCTATTTTGCTTATTCACTTTTTTTTATTTTACTGTATGGCATGGGCTGAAAGTTTTGGTATGTTTAGTTAAAACTTCATTGGATGAAATGCCTCTCTTTCTTGGTGTGAAATGGTGCGATGTCCTCTACTTTTTTTTTTTTTAAATTTATTTCAACAATAAAACTGAAAAATATATTGTCTAAGATGTCAAGATTAACAGTTAGGAAGTTATTTTATTATTATGAACACTACTACCCCCTCAAAAGTTGATGTCCGAACGGGGACTTGAACCTCGATCTCCACCTATCGGGGTTTGAGTCCCCATTGTTCATCAATTTTTGAGAGGGTAGAAGTGTTCCTAATAATAAAATACACCACGCATTGCAACCGTTTGCAATTTAAATCAGATTTAACAGTTCATGCGTTACTTCGTGAGCCTGGTAGATATAGGTACAACAGGAATTCAACATTTTGCTTACTTTGCTCATAGCAGTGAGAGCCGGGTCACAAGCATACTCCAGATCTTGAACAAGCAGCTGAATACAATTGGATATCACACTAGAAACAAAAAAAATATGTCAGATAAAAATGTTTGTGCATGATAGAAAACTAGAAAATGGTTTATATAGATACACGCAAGAAATATTAATTTCTTACTTGTGAAAGACGTCTTGCTCCTGTGATAGATTTATTTTCTCTGCCAACTCGGGGACAACTTTCTCTTTCAGTTTCTCTTCCAGCTGTTGCGTGGTCTCTAGGCAATACTCAGCCGTCGTCAGGATACTGCAAGCGCCAAAATGATAAATCGAGCACTTCCCGTAATTGTTCTGGTACAATGCATAAGTGACAAAATCCCTGCTGCAATGGGTATTCTATTGCACAATAATCTCCCTTATGACATCAAAATTCTTATAATTGACAAGCAGCTGGTCCTAAAAAGGGTGTTATTGTTGCACTGTTTTTACACCATAGAGAATTTTTTCTCTACCGACATTCCAATATTAGGTGTAAAATGGAATAAAAATGAACAAAAACAAAGTGCCATGAAACAGTAAATACAATTGGTAGAGACATTGAATTTTGTACACACCTGCAGACTTTGCTCTGTTCATCAGCTGTGTATCGCATGGTTTCTCCCTCCTTGAGAAAGCTGTGGAAATTCTGGATGAGTCCAGACGTCGACAGATCACGAAGGTCTCGCGTCAGACTGCCTAGAGAACCTCCGGGAGCTGTCATTCTGAAATATCACAATTTGAGTTGACATCTCTATGAGCAAAAAAAAAAGTCAAGTTGCTCCTTTGGTTGGCTTTTCTATGCTGAAGGTAAATAATTTTAAAGGAATCATTTAAGTTTATGGTGACTATCTTCTTTTTAGCTGAGAACTTAGAATAAGGTATTTAGGCGTAACTCACTTGGGTAAACTATTTTGCAGGAGCTTGACAGCGTATTCTCGCAAATACTTCTGGAATGTTGAGGCCAGGCCCAGCATGGGCTGTCCTGTACTGAGCTGCGTGCACTGCACCATACACTTCTTGTAGAAGACGAATAGGTCCGCACATGAAGGCAAAACAACGCTGGTGCCCTCGGTGGACGACGTAGGTACCGGTTGGTGCTTCGCGTCTTGTACGAATCGCTCCATCAGGTCAGCAAGGTTTCTGAGAAAGTAACAGTTTGATTTCTTCGAGGTTTTGAGAGCCGTTGATGTATGAGACTTGTGGTTTCCCGGTGTATGCTCTTTTCTGAGGTCCTGTTTAGGATTAAAGCCCTTAAAACAAAGAGCATATACCAGAAAACCACAATTCTTGTAACACAGTTTCTTTCCAGGAGTTTGATTTATTTGCAATATGATTTAGCCTGCTTTCAAGAATCATTCAAGAAAAACAAACGACTTATTAAAATTAGCCTGATGAGGAGTGACAGGTAATTTAGAAGCTGTAGAGTTTACCGATCTAAACTTTCGATGTAGATGTAAAGATACGGCTCGAAGCATTTGCCAATGATGCCGTGGAATGGAGACAGTTTTGGTTTGGACGTAGGTTCTTCTTTCTCGATGAATGGATTTTGATCGTCAGATTCTGAACCATCGAATGGGTTTGTAGACTCTGCTGGTGCCTAAGAAAAAATCTCTTCCTCAATTTCTTTTCCAACTATTATATGTAGACACCTTATGACATTATATTAATTTATTATCCATAAATGGGTGTGTAGCATACCTCTGGTCTTGGGGAAGTAACTTGATTTGCTTTTACTTCAAAATCTTCTAGAGTAATACCAGTGAATCTTCGAGATATAAGGCCTTCTAAGTTTCCCGTGCGCTGAATCGCATATAGTAACAACTTAACGTCCATTTCTTGCTTTCGCTTGGACATGAGCTTGGTCAGTTCGTTTCTGTCAAGTAAAGACAAATAAGACAATCGAAAATGTGGTGTTAATCTTTCATCAATCATCATCAAATGATGGCAAGTTGACCAACCTCGTAATATGGCAGAATTCGACAGTCATACGTTCCGAGACTTCCCAATCCAGAGGAAACATGGCCCCAAACTTATCTTCAAATTCCATCAAGTGTCGTTTGATCCACGCATATCTCCTATCAATCTTATCGAGCCACGCTGTGTCCTGCGTTTCTTGGAACAGATGGTAATACTCGGACAGTTGCAGGTTGATGAACCACTTCAGCAGGTCACGTCTGAGAGGAAATGGGAAACCATGAATCATCGTAGGTCCTATATTTTATATCAGAACTACTAAAAATGGGTTTGTAGCAAAGTTGGCTGAATGAAGCCAAATTTATCCTGCTGTATTTATTTGCCAGGGGGCCAATTCACGAACAGGGTATAGTGAGAGCTAAGGGGGTATAGGAGGGTTTAAGTTATAAGGACAATTTACAAACGTTTATACCTCTCTATACCTGGGGCTAAAGTTATACCACCTCCGAGGCAGGTATAGGTGCAGGGTTACTATAATTAAAAAAACGACCTTCTTTACGAACAACACTTACTTGACTTTTGGTTGAAGTACAGAAAGAACTAGACACGCTTCTGTTAATTGTTTGTTAGGGGTAGAGTGTTTTGTATTGTTGCTTGAAAATGCTTCTTGAAATTCTGCAGTTATTTGATTTGCAAGCTCAACTTGAATTTGATTCACCTGCAAGGAATATTATTAAATTATGCTGATTTTCAAATTAAAGTTTAATTTTTACCGCAGTAGGTATCCCAAACTAGCCAGCCCATTGGAAGAAAAGGTCCCAGCGGTCAACTCATATATAAATAATTAGCTAATGGCTGCATATGAATAATTTTGATGTACAGTTCACCTACCTCTTGGGCAAGTTCTTGTATTTGCGGAATGTCACTATATGACTTAAAATGTGTCATTACTTCAGTGATTGCCTGGAGTGGCATGACTATCTCTCCGTAAAGGCGTTTCTTTGTCAGAGTTCTGAAACATAATGATGCCTATGAAAGCAACTTCGAAGCCAGAAACCTAAGAACAAATGTATTTGAAAAGAAAAACACACTTTAGACTTTCGACCCCTCCAGCCAGCATGTTCAGGTGATTGAGAGTAGTGATAGCAGCAGTAAGATTCCGTTTCGCACAGTCCAGCTGTTTGATGTCGGAAGTGATCTCTTTCACCATATCCTCGGATTGCTCAGCTTTAGCTTTGATGTCCTGCGAAAATATTAAATCAGCCTGGATGCAACTGCAGTTTCCAGGTAGCTGGAAATTAAAAAATGTAATGGTGGATTTTCTTCAGAGATTGGCCGGGAGCTAGATAATACTTGCAACTGGTGTGTTAAAGTATTAGCAGAGATAGTTTGGCAGCAATTGAGCCAATAATAATAATAATAATAAGTTTGGAATCAAACAAGAAAGAGGGTAATAAAAAAAATAAAGCTTGGGTTTATTCAGATTTATTAATATGCAATATTTCTGCATTGGATTTTGAACCACTAATAAAACATACATAATTTAACTAAGTGGGGAATAACCAAAAACCTACCTTAATGTGACCAAAAAGTTTCCTTATGACTTCTTGTGCAGCTTCTAGTGATGCTCGACCATCCTGGCCGACATTAGTCTGTCCTCTGACGACGGTTCGTATTTCGTCGTCAATGGTTCTGATCTTGCATTCCATATTGCTAACAACATCATCGATGTTTGACAGCGATTGCTCGGTAGGAAACAGGGAATTAATGTAGTCTATTGCATTGAAGTCTTGCTGGTCTAAGGGGTCACTGCTCGGTAGAACCTGACAAAGAGATAATATATGTTGACATAACAATAAAACAGGTCGACAAGATAGTTCCCTTTAAACCTCATACACATAACCTCAATTACATACCTGCTCAATAGCATTTTGTACTTCAGGGGGGAAAATAATTGGTTCACTGACTATTTCTTCGTCGAAAAGATCATCTTCATCTGCTGCAGACGCCATGACGTAGTTAATTATTATTCGCTTTGATGCCGCAGGTTATCAAATAAGAACCATAAAGGCGGTTGACAGTACTTGTCACAGAACACCTGTTCGGAATGTACAGTACTTACATAATTTATAGAACAATTTACAGCGTTACAGCAAGCAGCGCGCCAAACCGCCCGAAGTCTCCAGAAATCCGTGAACAAATATTTATCAGTTTCTGTCTTCTACTAGTTCTATGGAAGAAAAAGTTTACACTTGTATTTCATCTATCCTTGAATGAAGAAGCAACAGGTTGTTACGAACTTGTAACTGCATGTGATTGAACGGTTCCCTGCTGGAATGGTACGGACACATGCTTGCACTGGGAATGGTATTAGGTTATAGAATATCATCTCTGAATGAATAGTGGCCAACAGTGAATAGTGGTCGTGCATTCTCTGTGGCCAACAAGTCGCTGCATATGTGGTCAAGAAATTTAGTCACTACACCGAGTGGGCTTAGCCATGGGCATTATCATAGAGGTTCGACCAAGGATTCAAGTTTGCAATGTTTTTATAACCACTCAAAAATTGTTGAATGTTGACCAAACAGTGAATATAAAATTTAAATCTTCATCAATAGAACTGGAGTACATCTACGATACCAAAAAAGTGTTACAAATTCTAAGCTTTGCTGGATGCAACTTAGTCCCCAAAAGTGTATCTTCTCTCAAAGTAAAAGCTAATTCGATAACGTTTCGAATTCAAACAAAACCTTTGAGTTTTATCGCAGGCTCTTTTCTCACCGAAGTCTTGCACTACGAAGAGATAAAACGAGATATCCCTGACGACGCACCTTCAATTGTTGCTAATGAGCCATGCAAGATCACATGTAAATGCTGCTCTCAGTTGATATCGGCCGGAGCGATAACTTTCCAACGAATTCTGCCCCTTCCATCGGCAACTTGGGAAGACGGCGACTGGTTCTGCCACCGGCACTCGGATGGGCCCGCAGTGGAAACGCCATTACCTGTTGAAAGAAACGACTGCTTGTACGGAATGTGTTTCATCCTAGTGCCTGCATTAGTTCTCGACTTGCCAAAACGTAGCGACCTTGGAACGATTCTACGTTGTTCTAGATGCCAATCATGGCTCGGTTTGTTACAGAAGAGAAAGGTGAAGCTGTGGAACTGCAATGTCGTGTGTGATGGGAAAGAACCAAACAAAGCTCTGGACGATTTTGAGACTGTGGTGATGGAAGCTTTTTGTGGATCTGTTGGCGTATTGTGCAGACTTTTAGTGGAGACTCGAGTTCACGAGGACGAAACTCAATACCTTCTATTGTGGGTAATGGATAAAGAACTAAAATTGTTAGTTAATTTCGACGAAGACTGCCCAGAAAATGCAGAATCCAAGCTTAATTCAGTTGATTCTACTAAAATTTTGTATCTTCATCAACCAGGTCTGACGCCTTTGGTTGAACGTTGGCAGAATGACGTAAATGTGCAATCGGTTGATATGGCTAAGCAGATGTTTGTGGCTGGCCTAGAACATTTGATCAAAGTTACCAAATGTATCCCACCAGAAAGTAGGTTTACGAACGGCTTCTTTGTTTCGTATCTGGGATTGGGGGAATTTAAAGATGCTCTCTGATGGTATGTTTATTAGACCAGAACTGAAATCATTTTTGAGACAAAGTAGGTACTACACTGACTTGCATTACCCCAAGCCTCGGCGCTAATGTTTACTTCTAGCGGAACAACACGAGCTTTGCGCACGTTGTTACGGTGGCGGCTACCTGATTGCTCCTGGCTTTTTAAAAATCCACGACAATTAAATACTCATGACTCAAAATATCAATCAAGTGGATTAATTATCGAGGTCAGTATTCCATGTTTAAGTACCAGCAATTGGCAAGAATGTGCGAACTCAAATCGATGTCATTTTTACCATTAGTGCCAAGGCACTGATTTATTAGAAACCTAACGGTGCATTTCTGTTTCCAACTACTGAATTCTTGAATAAAAATTTCACAAAAAGGGAAGGATTTGGCCAGAACAAGTTTTTACTTACACATAAATGTTATTTTTATAATGAGCATATTGCTACATCCAACAATTATTGACAAATGCGACAGGTTTAGTGAAAAGACAATATCATTTTATTCAAATTTTACATTGCAAAAGTATGTTTTTCATTAAAAGCTACAGAATTTAAATTGCGCCATCCATATAGGAACATAAAAGTGTACAAAATACAGGCGGCTTGGCTAAACAATTTCAGTATAAAGACATTTAAGTCAGTATTTGGCCCACCAATCATGTTTCGTGACTAGATTGAAAACATAATTACATTAAAAATAAAGATGTGGGAACAAATACATTTCATCCAACCTTAATATGTCTTCCTTTCCTTATACAAAACATCCCTCTTATAAAAACTGCCGACGAATCTTAACGTATTTAACACCACAAACAACATTTGTCTCAGAAATAATAAAAAAAGTCAGCCAGTAAAAAAAATAATACATCGAGAAATTTACAATAGTATCCAGGCTGAAATGTCGTCCATTAATCTTAAATGAGCCTAAATAAATATCTGAACGAGTTGCTTACAATTGACAATCACAGGACGTTCCTTTAGCATAAAGAGCGAATACAGCATTGTCACAAAAAATGTGCCGACAGCCAAAATGCCGGACCAGAAATGTAATGATAATGTAAATATAACAGACATCTTCTAGTCGGCTACTTTGACAGGGCGTTATTTTAGTAAAAATACAAATTAAGAAACCAGGAACAAAGAAATGAGCGGCGCACAGCAATCTGAAATGAGCTGCAAACCGTATACAACCAAGCAGTCTTATCGAGTGGATTACGTCTCAAAATGACGGTACAGGTCGGTAACGTATGAAATCACGTGCTGCCAGTCAGGTCGCTCGAGCTGGATCATATCAGTCAAATTCTAGAAACGAAGAAAGGACAAGTTAGTGACAACTTTTTTTTGCATAATTCCTAGATATGTGAAGATTGCTATGGAGTCTATAAGAGATTGTATCATGACGGTTTTTAGACTCATATCTACTTGATTTATCCTTAGCACTAATTTTAACAAAAGCTATTCGAAATGGGGTTTTAAATGCTAAGTAAAGGACAACTAAATTTCCCGACGTTTCGTGACTTGTACTAGTTACTTCTTCAAGGGTTAGAGCAGTTCTTATATGGTTTTTATACTCCTATCCCATCTACTCTATCTGGCATTCCCACTAGTTATCAAACTGAGTTAAAACTGTCAAGTGAAGTTGACTATTTTCTAAAAGATTTGTCACCAAACTCCAGTTTGGAAATATATCTTTTTGGATGCATTGTTCTTCTATTAGTGACCCATCTAAATCACATCATCAGGTAGTACTCCCTCCTTTCTAAAACCTTCTCAAATGTTCCAAGAAATAAAATTACCCTTGTGAAATCCAATTAAAATTAAAAATGCTTGCAATGCACAAAATCCCTCGTTAACAATATTTTCTACCAACTATAATGTTTTATTTCTAATAAAAAAGCTCTGGAAACTCAGTTGATAAGAATAACTCCGGGCTGTTAAGTCTATACAGAACGCCAACTGCGCTTAAGTTTTCGTTGCAAACTTACGAGTGTCGTCGGAACTCCGACAGACTCGGCAGCAGCAAACGCGATCGTGAAGTTGCGTCGCTTCTCACTGGCCGTCAGGGTGTCGTATGGGACCCTGCGGAAGGAAATCAACTGTCAGTACAAGTTTCCCAGTCGTTGAGCCCACTTAGAACGCCATCTGTTTGCCAGGTTTCTTGCGTACTTGTTTGGTAGGTAGGTGTGGAGAATCGCACACAACGCCAATCCGTCGTTCCACGAGCTCGAGAAGTTTGTGATGTCGATGTTTCGGTATCCGACCGTTTTGTTTTGACACCATTTGAGAAGGGCGTTGCGCTTCGAGCCACCGTTCTTCACGAGGTAAGTCAGGGGGTCTTTTCGTTCACCTGGAAATGAGCCAAAGTCGCGTTAGATCTGGCTCAGAATTGTCGGAAATTGATATAAAAAACTGCTGCTACAAAAATAAACAAAACGTAACATGCATAAAAAAAACATAGAGAAAGAGATGGAAAGAGATCTAGTGAATAATGGGATACAAACGAGCTAGAAAAGGAACAACTGAGATACATAATGGGACATAACTTAGTTATAAGAAAAGGAACTCGACCAAGAAATGAGTACTTTTCAGGGAATTATCTGGAAACTTTGGACAAACATAAAAATGTAATCAAACGAAGCGAGAAAAAGTATACTCAACAAATTATGCTGCCAGCAACTACTGAACTTCGTAAGCTTAACAGGAAGAAGTCTACATTTCTAGCCTACGAAGATGTTGTACCTAAATCGCTACTTTAAAACTTCACATGGCTACTCTAAAAACGTAAAAAAAAAAACACCCACAAATGAACAAGACAAAACGAAAGACAAGTATGAAACCAAGAACGCCACCAGCCGTACACATGCACTGCAACGATGCAAGATCAACCTACTTATGTCAGGCTGGCTGTTCCGACGACCAAAGTCAAGAGTCTTGCTCGAGAAGATGGAAACCGAGTTAGGCCCCAGTTCGTCATCTCTCTTCGACTCGCTCTTAAATACGTTATCTACAAAAACAACAACAGCTATCAGACGTGCAAGATACACTGCAAATGATTTCGATGCAAGGAAACTAACAGTGTCAAGCCACAGGTAGAATGTTTAACGATTCTTCGGCTCACCCCTTAACTTCAATCAAAAACCGTAACCCTGCTCATATCAAAATACCTTTCCGTCTTCGAAAAGATGCTACACAGATTTAATTAGGTTCATACGAGGTTCAAATAGAAAAATATATGTAGAACTTCGTCAAAATAACCTACGCCTGGTAAATCTTTATTACGAGCAATTTGAATTTAATGGCACAATGCCTATACATTTAGGTTAAAGAAAAGTGATATCAAATTTAACAAAGTATCTACTGAGCACTTGCCAATGCCATCACAACCACAGAATAAAGTGAGTGTCACTTTACTCATGGTATAGTAGTTATGAGAAAGTACTAAAGGAGGCAGTTATAAGATGCTCTGTCAGACAATTTCAGCATCTCCATGGCTATCAAAAGTTAAATCTACAGTTAAATCTTTGCTTGACAAAATTCTGCCAATCCCTGGGTTCTGGATGTTTGTGCAATGCAGTACTAACTGGTCGATTTTCTTTTTTAATGTGGCTCGAAAAAACAGAATGGTTGCCGTGGTTAAGTGCTGAACCCGGACCTATCTACCAAACGTTCTGAAAGGGAGTTGTAGAGTGCGGTTTTATCGCAGCCACTTACCGGAGAGGATGTTGCGCTTGTTCTGCTGCTCTCTCAGCGGCACCATGTCGGACGTCGGAGACTGCGGTGTCATCGCGTTTGCGATTGCCGCCCCGCTGGCGATGCTGGACAAGCTCGAAGTGGAGCTGCTTCGACTTCCAGGACCTGGAGCAGAGAAGTGACGGGTTCAGCAGGTGAAGACAAACAAGTAACATTTGCATTAGGCGATGTCAGGAGATCGAGAATCACAAAGAACACCTTTTACAGTATGAGTTGGAAGGTCACAGTCTCTCCAGTTGGGATAAATTGTTAATGTTAACCATTAATTAGCATATAACTCGTGTGCCACAAGCCCTTCCCAAAGAAACTCAAGCTGGCAAAATCTATTTTCTTTCAATTTTATCTACATTCCTTTTGAAATAGAGAGAAAAATATGTCAATAAAAAAGACACTGCCCTGGATTTGTTTCCTTCTTATTTCCTTTGGTAACAATTACTTCTGTGTTTATTGGTCTTGGCAATTTTATTACATAAATGGTCTTCCCCATCACTCATATTCTCAAAATCTTCCTTGGCAATCTTTCCCAATAATTTTCTTGCATTTCCCACTTTCTTTCAAAATGCACAATTAAAAAATGTTCACACAATAACCCCTTTCACAAAATGGTGCTCTAGCAAATTGCTTCAGCAAATGCTGTCACCCCAACTCACTGTTCTTGGCAAGTTTGGCTGCATTCTCGATCGAGTCAATGAGAGACTTGACAGAGAGCCGGCTGTCCTGGCGCGAAATGCCGGTCTTTTGTCGCCGCACTTGCAACTCTGGCTGCACAGCCGAGAGCACGGCCGCTTCCGTCGCCGAGTTCGTGCGAAGCAGAGGCGGCAGCTCGACAGGCTTGCTAAGCGCTGCAACAATGAGGTTATCGTTAACATCAAGATTTTAGGTTTGATCACCGAGCTGGCTGAATGCCAAACAATGTCGAGCATAATAAAAACAAACAAACATTTTCCTGTTGACTTTGGGAGTGTCAGAAGTAGACAAATCTGATAACATAAAAACACATGACAGCACACACAACCCAGGAGAACGATTTACGATGGAAGAACCATGCCCTGGTAGCACCGCACAGTCTAGAGGTTTCCGAGGATGCGTTGACCAAACCAGACTTGTTTGGTTATCGGAAAGGTTCTAACACGGAGCACGGCACATTGGACCACACAAACTATAGACAGCACAGTTCTACAGACGTCTCACAAACGCAGTATGCATCACACCTCGAAGATCCACCACCCGGATTTTTTTTTTGCCCCGCCGCAGACCACATTGAGCACATTTGCCTCGTCGGGTCCGTTACTTACAGGCGGTGGCTATTTGTTCGTTGCCTCCAGTGACGGTCGGGATCTCTATGGACGAAAGTCGCACCAATCCCTGGTTCCTACGAAGCTTTACGACTTCAGTATCTTTCGGATAGCAGCTTCCGCCAAACTTGCTGCCTTGTACCTCTCCAGAAGCCACTGGGGCGGTGTGACGTCGCACTTTCACGGAAACGTCCAGTTTCTTTCGAGTCTCTCGCCGGTATTCATCTGATTCGACAAACGTGGCTTGCTTCAACTGGTCTTTTATCTTAGAGAGAGGTTCATGCTTCGGTGGGCTTGATACCTTGATGTCTTCCAAGCAAAGCTTCTCGTAATTAGGGTAGGTCGTGTTGAAAAGGTGCTCAAACTTCTCGGCGCTGCTGTCATTCAACGACTCGTTCTCAAAAAGTTCCGAGAGGCGTAAATTGTTCACACTGATGTCTCCATCCTTAAACAGATCGTCAAATATTGGGTCCACAAGTTCCTCGAGCGTTCTTGGTTTCTCTAACTCTGACTCGTGGTCAAGTTCCTCGACGACGTCTTCGATCTTGACCTCGTCTTCTAACGGCTTGTTGTCGTCGCTGGTCCAGATAATCTCACCGTCCCTCGGACTAACGTTCGGTTGCCGATTATTTTTGGCCGAGAAATTCACTGTGGCATATTCGGGAGCTTTAAGTGTTTCCTTCGGAACACCAGCAGATGTCCTCCCTTCTAGGTCACTTTCCGAACTGCTAGAGTTTGAAATCGACGCTTTTCCAAAGTCGACTGTCTCGTATTCTGGGTAGACCTTAGCCACCGCAGCTGATCGAAGCTCGCTGTGGCATTCTTCGACTCGTTCAAGAAAAGGATTTACATCTTCGCCAAGCGTATGATCCTTGTCAATAATTTCTTTCGACATGAATTTTCTCTTGAGCTCCAAATTGATTGCCGAATGTTTCACGCGCTTATCGTCTCTGGGTTCCGGCTTTGGCACGTGTTCGCTAAAAACCGTTTCGTTGCTATTGAAATCCCAAGAAATTTTCCCAAAGCGTTTGTTGACCGACTCCATCGATTGTGGTCGCACTGGTTCCGCCTCGTTTTTAAATTTGATGCCAACCGTGCTGACATCTTCTTCGGTAATGTCGTGCAAGTTCGGGAGACTGATGCCGATATTGTGCTTGGTGGCACGCGTGGTTTTGGGCGGAGGGCTTTTGTAAATGCGAGCCAACGGCGTTGGTTTCATCGGTTGTTCTTTGGTCAGAGACGGCTGGACCGCGAAAGATGTACGTGGCTGAGGCACGGCTACTTCAAGAACAGTCGCCGCCGTTAGCCGTAGCACTTCTTTACGATTCGCTTCGATGGTAGCTAGAGGACAGTGCGTGTTACATATCAAGTGCGAATCCAATACCAAGAGGTTGAAGATAGCTTTGCAGGTTAATAAGCACTGAAATAAATGCAAGGTACTTTTCCGGTGAAATCAGAATTTCAGAGAAAGTGCTAGTGTTCGTTAGGATTGGAAAAAAAAATGTACTTGCACAGCATGATTTACAGGAATTGAACTTGACCTACAGATTTTGATGTTAATTGAATAATCTGAGCCAGATAATAAGCAATTACAAATCTCATTATTAATCTCATCACGATCAGACAAATTGTTTCAATGGAACCAAAGTCCGCGTAAGTCGAAGCGCGCGCTAAATTACGTACAGTAGCTACCGACAGCGGAGTGGGGAGACCCACGAATCAGCTTAAATTATCGACCTATCTAGTGGCAGATACCAGAAAAAACAATTCATAACGGTGCTTAGTACTAAAGCACAAGACAATTGTAAGAAACACAAATAACCTCTAAAAAAATTGGCATCAGTAAAACTTTCTCGTTGTCTTGGTAACTATATTTCACGTACCTTTCTGTCGATCGAGCTGCGACTCGAGAGAGCGGACCTTCTCGCGGAGCGTCTTGTTTTCCAGCAGCAACTTCTCCCAGCCGTGCTGGGCCTCGGTCTTGAAGTCATTAGCCACGCGTACGGCCATCAGCAAGTCCGACTGGAAGCGGTTCCACTCCTCAGTCTACAAGGGAACAGCACACACGCATTACTTTCTCTGTTCATTTCGTTGAAAGAACCACAACGAGGCTCGGTTGAAAGATTTCTGCAATAAATTCGTGGGCCGCTATGCCTAGTTGTTAGTACTAACTGGACTTGCAGTTGCTGCACTAACTATTCAACAAAACATGCATTGAAATGTGCACTGGAACAAAAGGATGGGAGGGCTTTGGTAGAAACTTGTTTGTAAATTTTCGATTTTTCTTGCTTAAAAACTGTCACAATACGGGTCACATGACCGAAGTTGCCGTTTAAAATTGGCTTTGGCTGGCCACACGCAGACTGACCACCACAACGAGAACAAAACATCGCCAGCAAGGCAAACTCACGTCTTCTTTCCGAAGCTTTTTCTCTTCGGTCAGCTCGTCAGCCAGCTCCTGGAATTTCCGCTCCGCCTCGGCGATATCTCGCTGTCGCTCCGAGAGCAGTGACTTGAGCTGCCGCTTGTCCTCCAGGTGGCATTGACACTGATCCTGAAACCACAGTACGTTGCATCTTAATGGTTTGCCAAATTCAGCCAGAAATTCAATAATGCATTCAGTTCAATTGAAGCACACAGAAAAAAGAGAAAGAAAAAAAATCCGAAAAAAGGTTTTGGATGCAATGTAAACTAGCAGATTTTTTAAAACGCTTTGTTGACTTATGCACGAATCCTCCTACCCTATGCGATCGGTGTCGTTACTGTCAAGTCGTCCAATTCTCTGCAGGTTTAGAAACCAGCTTATTGTTCTCAGTAAATAGCACCCCTTCGTCCTTTATCCTCATTACACTAACTAATCCTTGTAATCAAACAACGGAGATAAGCTAGGCGGAACTAGCTTTCAGATGCCGATGCCGGCTGGACCTAGTATATATTTGTATCAGTTCTGTCAATCACAGTCAATCCGGTCACAAGTAAACGAAGATCCCATCGTGAATATCAACCAAGATTTACTTATTTATGTTTAGTTTTGAACCATATTCTAGCCAAGCCAATGGTGTTCTCTCGATGCAATTCTTCTTACCTGCAGCCCAGAAGCGGTTTCCTGCAGTTTCTCCAGCTCGGTGGTCAAGTCTTGCTTCTCCTGCTTCAGGTTCGTGCATTGGTATTCGAGATCGTTCACCTGCGACTTGGCGTTGTTGCGAATCACCTGTCAGGGCAGAAGAGATCATGAACCAACGCAAATAAAAAAGAAAACAATTAAAAAACTGGGGTTTTTAATGCTAAGTAAAACAACTAATTTTTGCAATGTTTCAAAACTCATGCATCTAGAGTGAAACTTACTTTGCATTAAAAAACAGGGTTTTTACAAATATATTTTTTTCAAAACTAGTGCCAAGATTAAATCAGGTAGATACAAGTCTAAAAACCACAAAAAAAATCAATTAAAGCAAAGAAATATCGCCAACGTTGACGTAACTGAAACACAGATGATGCGCAGCAAAAAATTGGTTAGCGCAGAGGTCGATTTAGTGTAAGAAAAGCGGCAGACAAATTTTCGAAGACAAGACCGCATTCCTACCTTGCACTCCTCCTGGAGATGTTGGAGCTGCTCCTGGAGTCGGCCAGCCTTGTCCTGGCTGCGACTGAGCTGTTCCTGCATAGCGGCCGCCTGTCCTTCCAGCCGGTCCTTCTCTTTCCTCACAGCGTCCAGCTTGCGATCAGTTTCCGTCTTGTCTTCCAGTTGCCTCGAGGCCTCCAGCGTCTCGATCTACATAGGTGAACGCACGAGATGGTAACACAGCAGCCAAGCAAATTACAACGGCAATCAAACACTTATGCAACGGTGGGAAGGTGTTTGTCATTCGTCGGTTGCAAGAATTTGGCATTAAGAACAAAATGAAAGTGATATAAAAGATGATCCCGCTATTTTAACTCTTGTTTTAATTGCACTAAAATGCTGGTGTCGGGAAGATACTCTTCCTTCCGATTTAACGCACTCTAGTCACAGTGACTTCCTGGCTTGACATCTACTGGCAACCTAATCACAATTAGAGCTTCTTTGATATTTATCCCTTCAAATGTTCCACCCAAAACATAGCAGCCAATAGCAGGGTCTTCCTTACCTTGGCCCTGGCATTTTCGAGCAGCGTGGCCAGTCGCGAGATCTCGATCTGCCGCGATGAGGAGTCTTGCTTGGCGCAAGCGAGCTCGCGATCCATTGTCGTACGCTCGCTGTGTGCAGCGTCCACCGTCGACTCGAGCAACGCGACTCGGTCGCGAGATCGGCTCATGTCGCTCTCTTGCGTCGAGAACGAGTCGCGGAGCGCAGACAACTCGTGAGCCAGCTCTTCGAGCTTTCTCTGCAGCGTCTCACGCTCTTCTTGAGCACTCTGCAAGGACATGTCATGTTGACGTTAAGTTTCAGACGTCTGGGGCAGTGTCCAGGCATTCTCTGCAAGTTGGGGGCAACTCACCGACATCGTCCTAATAAATGGCATCAGCCGATCTAAATCTTCAAAAAGCATATCAGTTGTGTACCTCGATTAACTAGAACAGGTGTTGCTATAGACACTTTAAAGCTAAGGTTGCTATCTAGCTAGTCCCCGATGGATTCTGAGTTTGCTCAAAGAGTTTGTGCTATTTTAAGTGTTTTTATTAGTTACTGGTATAATATATGAACCCATTAGAACAAAACTAGAATTACAACTTTGGTAAACCATGCCATTTATGTAGACTTCGCAGTGTAAAATGCAGTGCTTAAAGATTTAGGTAGTTTCCAGACCCAACATGAGAGTAACGTCTGCATACCACGCAATTCACTACAAGGGAGCAGGTGGGATCTCCGGGACATGTCGACGGCGGAGGCAAGGATCTCTGTCGAATAACAGAACCTGGGAGGAAATCACCCGAGCTGGCAGCAGATACAACCGTAGCGCTACAAACAAGCCTGTGAATCGGCATTTTTGATGTCCACTGTGTTTTTCTTACGGGCTATAAGGAAATAACACTTTTTACTCAGAATTTTGTGGGCTAGCTAAATGTGGCTGCCCTTGGAAAGAAAACATTTGATGTGGACAAAATGGATGAAATAGAAAGTTAAGTAACTATGGAAACATAATCGTTATAAGTCATTAAAAATTGCCAAAAGAATTTCCTCTTACCATGAATATCATGATTTGAGTATCGAGTTGAAAACATAAAGAGTTACCATTGAAAGTGTGTTTTTCTAATTTGTGATGTGCCAAAGGGCTGGGATAACGAAGATGTAGATAGGAAAGGTAAAAAGAGAGTACGTAACTTACTAAGCGAGAGTGGCAGGCCGCGATAGAAGGTCACCGTCTATCGCAGGCTGCCTCTTTCGCTCGGTAAGTTCCGTACTCTCCCTTTACCATTCCAATCAACATATTTGTTTTTCTAATTTCACAACTTTGAGTTTCCATCTTTGATCTAGACCCACATCTGCTGCAAAAGATGGAACAACAGGCTCCAATGAGTCCCTGCATGGTCAGATTAAGTGAAGCCTGGCAGGTCAGCACTAGATGGCATTCATTTTCTCAGACCACTGTTAGATTAATGAGCTACTACAGTGTTTAGCTTTGCTCTTCTGGCTTGATTACCATCGAAGTTGACGTCTGCCACACATCCATCAAGTAGTAAACTAAACAAAAGTGCCTAGCCAACCTAGCCAGCCTCTAACGTCATGAACTACACCAAACTGTTGTGTAACTGGCTTTTATAGCCATTTAAAATAAATAAATTACAAAAATTACAATAAACTGGGCTCGGTTTCAGAGTCTGAAAGTCGCATGTACCTTGAGCAAGTCAACGAGCTGCTGCTCGCGCTCCGTGGAAGCCTCGCCTTGTCCCTCACGCAGCAGCAGCTCCTGCAACGTGTCCACCTTGGTGCGCGAGTCCTCTAGTTTCTCCGTCTGTCGGCAGAGGGACTCGTAGACGACGCTCTTCTCCTCGGTGAGCCTTTCATTGTCGGCCTGCAGCTCTGTCAGCTGAGCCTGAAGGTCGGTGAGTTCTCCCAGCGTGGCCTGCAGCTCCTCATTGGTGCTAGAAGGGGGCAAACATAGAAGACATTGTGATCGTGTCATCTACGAGAACGATGTAGTTTATCAAGTCTTGGCAATAGAGTGCCAAGTTGCTAGATCTTTGTTGTGGTGAAGAAAGAATGCGAGAGGGAGTGCAAATTACTGGAGAGATTATTGTTGACGCGTGGTGCAATTATCGACAAATTTGTTAAGATAAAAGTGAAAATTGATGTCTAAAATCTCACAATTAATGAAAATTTCTTAACAAGTGCACGGCCCATTGCCAATTTTTTTTTCCGGTAGTGAAATTGCAGATTTTTCTACTCTAATCAATGATAAAGCATTGGAGGCAGCATTGGTATCACACACCCAATTCCATCGTTTATGTAATCCTTGGCATTTCCACGAATGGAGGCAACACAACGTACCTGTAGTGGGTCTCCTCCATCTGCAGAATGCGGTCCTGAAGACACGCCACCGAGACAAGGCTGGAGCCGCTCTTGGCATCCCAGTCAGGGGTGGATTCTGGCGTTAGGTCCATCGCGTTACTAGCCGTAGCCTCGGGCTCCTGCGCAAGACATTGACACTTTTAGAACAAAGCAAACAAAGCGTCAACAATAAGACAGCTCGGGCTGCGAGGAGCATGCTCTTAATTTTGAGCTTTTTTACTCTTAAATTATTTATAATATTGTCAGGGACTGTCGCTTCATGAATAATACTCTTGTCAATGCTCAATCGGTGCAATTCGAGGTGGCAATGGTTAAAAGGCAGGAAGTCCATGTCAGTCAGGGAAAGGGGATTTGGAAAAACAACAATGAACTGGAGAGCGATAGTGGGAAAACTATACAACGCTGATAGGAAGACTACGGGCGTCGCCGACCCAAAGATGTAGGGAAAAGGAGACGAGATGTGAGGAACTCTCAAGCGGTATACCTCAAAGAGACAGACGGCTAGGTAGACTAAAAGTGTGTTTAGGAGATTGTCATTTATTAGAGATTTTGACCCGTGTCTTTAATAAATAGTCGCCACCAACTCCCCATAAGATCTCGACAAATGACGTTGCACCTGTTACAGGATTGGATCAAACAAAATTAATATCCTGTTAGTTTAAGCCTAAAGATCCAAATAAATTGACAAAATTAAGTGTAAGTGTAAATGTACAGCGAAGGCTACTTGGTTGACTCCAACTCACCACACTGCCTGGACCGGTCGAACTGTGCTGCTGAAGAAGTTGGTGCTTCTCTGTATCTGACAGCGGGGAGTGGGCGACGTTGTGCAGACGTTCTCGTAGCGCGCTGTTCGTCTGGTCCATCTCCGTCCCGCGTTTCTGTCGGAAACCAAGCGGGGTTAGCTTCAAGCAAACTACCGGCTTCGGTTCGGTGGGGCCGTCTTAGGATGCGGTGAATGGAATTTTATTTCTGAAAAATGTGCTGTTTCTCAATCGGGAAATCGAAATAAGAATTAGGTGGGTTCATTGAATTATTTTTCTATTTTGCTGCACTAGCAATTGAACATATTATTCAGAATGACAAAAGCACGGCAGAATATTTCAGCAGAATATTTTTATCAGTCATCTTAGCACAATGTCTTATCTGATAATCCTAAATTATCAAATAAGTGTCCATCAGATATTGATTTAAACAAAAATTAGCTGCTGAAAAAAGTCTAAAAAAAATTAAGCAATGACACATTTTATTTTTTCACAAGTTTTGACTTTCTCCAATTCAGTGAGGCATATAGAATAAGAACACGTTATCAAACTTCCTAGTGGCGACAAGCAAACTCTTCAAACAAAACTAGCAACTGTGTTTCATTTTCTTATCCTCAGATTAGGAAAGCTTGGGTTTGCTATCAAATAGCAAAAGCAAACTTCTTCATTGTGTTTTCAAATGGGCTTGGCTCTGCTCAGTTAAATGGCAAGAAGGTTAGTTCAAATATTGACTCAACGTTACTAAGAAAGCAATTACCACTTTTATGAGCAGCATGCCATTATTTTACTGCAAGAATAGAAAGCGCGTCAGTTACATACACTTTTTTCGGGGTAAAGTTAAAGCTTGACAGTTCTTGTTTCAGTTTTATTGGAAATCTTGCTAAAAATACCAGCAAGGAATTAATGAAACTACTCAACTCAAAACATGCAGTAAATTGAATGTTGCATAATTAGAGAGTTACTGAGTACAAGAGAGAGAGAGAATAGATGATAAAACAGCAAAACAAACCAAGTTTATGTCATGCTCAATATTCTCTTCTGAAATTAATATGCAAGTTACGAGCCTACATGTCATTAACTTTTTAATGTCTCATTGTTATTAGAGTTCTCAGCGGTTATATGTTGAAGGTAAAGTCGTGTCATTAGCATAATCATCCTTGTTTATTTAAGTCTGCTATTAGAAGGGGAGGGGTCAAAGCTAAATTGATATCGACAACAAATTAACATCTCAATTTGAATGACAATTAAGGAGTTGAATAATACGAAATAAATGACAAGTTTTCAAAGTGATTCCAAAAAGAGCTTAGAGAAGTTGTGTAAATTGGATGACTCAGGGCACATAGAAAGTTCCTAGAAGAATGGAAGACCAAAAGTCGAATTAAGGCAAAAAAAAACACCCCCGTAGATTTACAAATTGTACTGTGTCCCTTTGGTGCATCGATGCATACCAGAACAGGTTACTACTTCCCTAAGGAACCTATGCTTTTCAGAATAAACATATCAAACAATAAAAGTATAGGTTGAGATAAGCCAGATAACAGAAATGCAGAGAAACATGTTAAATGCAAGGGAGTTTAAAGCTGCACGATAGATTATACCTTACAAGATCAGAAATTATTGAGCAATTAAATACATGGTTAAGATCAGTGGGCAGAGCTTCTCTCAGCAAAGGCAATATAACACTAGGGTTAAGCAGCAGCAGTATTCCTTATGATGGTTTTTAGAGTCATGTCTACTTCATCTAACCTTAGCACTATTTTTGACAAAAACTAATTAAACAAGATTTTGAATGGCAAGTAAAGAACAACCAAATTTCCCAACTTTTCATAACTTGCACCTGGAACTTTATCAACGGCACTATAACAAGGACTACTCTCACCCTTGGTACAGGTTCCTAGATGCACAGTTGGCTGTCAAAAGCAACATTTCACCGACGAATATATTACAAAACCCAATCCAGGGAAAAACTAACGGGCGGGCGCGTAGCCAAGTGTTCCTTATTATAGCTAAACCAGTGTAAACCAGTCACCTTTTTTGGGGGTGAAAGGCATGGAAAGAGTTGGGAGATAGAGGGAATAAGACAAAGTTTTGAGGTACAAGTGGACATGAATGTCAATAAATGAGAAAAAAATTCGGGAAAGAAAGGATTGGAATGATAGAAAGAGATGTTGAAGCATAGAATAGTTTTAGGGAATACATAAATAAAATGTATGATGATAAATGCTAAAACATCACAATGTTTCTTGGAAACTGTACACATTGTACTATTCTGTTTGAAATAACTTGATATTGACAGACAGTCGGAATCAAATCTGCACTTCTTCAGTAAGTACCTGCAGAGCGTTGACTTGCGCCTGCAGCTGCCGCACTTCCTGCTGGTACTCGAGCTGGATCTGCTGAACGCGGTTCTCTAGCAGCGTCTTGGCCTTCTTGGTGCGATGCAGTTCGTCATGCACCGAGAGCATGCTCTCGGTAGAGCCGGCCGCAAGCGAGTCTTGGCTGCCTGCAATCCAACGCAACGCACTGTGATATTCTGAAGTAAGCGCGCTAGATCTCCACCTTTGTAGTGTCTTAAACCACCGACCGGAGAGCGAAGCCTTTTAATACTTTCTGTGTCAGAGCTGGGGGTCTGCGATAGAGCAGAATTGCTTGGGAAATAATCAAGCTCCAAAAACGTTTACCGTGAGATGTGGCATTACTCATCAAACATTATATGAGTACACCTGACTAGGTTAGTTCTTAAGAGGGTACAAATGCATTTGTTTGTTTTTTGCAATAAATAGTTTCAGCCAACTCAATAAAACTCAGGACACTACAATTCCTTCACATATTTTAGTGACTTGGCTGACATGCAGATTTGGCTGTCTTAGCCTTGTAGAAGACCTCTACACATCATTTGCCTGGAAAGAATTACTTGAAGTTCATAGATATAGCAAGTTTGGTAAGCAGCATGGTGGCATCTTTGACAGTTGACATCAAGTACAATTCAGTAGGTACACACGCAATTCAGATAAGCGATTCTTACAAGCGGCAAGACATGTTACAAGTAGGCCAAAGGCCAAAGCAGAACTAAAACAGCTTTGTGTGTAGCAATTGAAATATGTCCAGAGATATGGCAAATTTTATCAAATAACTCAAGCATGCAAGCGAACGTCAATGAAAAGACATGTGTGCTTGTCAAAGAGTTTGTTTTAAGTGAAAGAGAGAAAGAGTTCGACTAAAATTACCGTCACAGTCCATTGCCAGAGACCTGTAGAGGAAAATAAATTGCACTTCGGTACTTTGAACCAACCGCACGTGTGAAAAACCTCTAACTTAAAGTCACTAGAAATACACTTTTGGTACATTGCAAGTAAATCAAGACAGTTGAAAAACTAGTTAAAAGGTCAAAGAGCAAAAGAGAAGCTGGATGGAAAGCTAATGAAAGAAAATGACCTGGTAGATTTTCCTGAGAAATGCCAACACTACCATAGTTTGATACCAAACAAGCCCAACACGTGTACGATGGCCTCCAGCTCCAAAAGCCAACTTACCGATAGCAGTGGGTGACTTCTTGCGAGCTGCCTTCGGACTCGGAATAAGCTTCTTGGAGCGTTTCGCAGGCTTGCTGTCGAGGCTGGAGGCGCTGGCAGTCTCGCGCAGGGGATGCGTTGGCGCCGTTGTCTTCGTGCTCGTCTTCGCTCCAGCCGGGGCTGGGGACGGCCTACGAAACAACGATTTCAACGACTTCATTCTTGCGTCCGTTTGCTCAACCGGCGAGTTAACGTGACAATTTGCGACGTTTGGTGGATTCAAGCGATGGTTTCACTCTTTGCCTTAGAGAACACACTTTCTGTAGTCATCTGCCAGTTCAATACGGGTTGATGTAATTTTTTTCAAACCCCACAGCACACAATTCAAAAACTTGTAATAAAAATCCTTTTAAATTCTATTCCAAGTCATTTCACTTCACCAAAGATTTGGAAGATCAAAAAGAGAATGTCTTTCCCTATGTCGAGGTGGATTAAAGGCGCACAAGTCATATAAAAAAGCCAACAAAGGGCATGTCATAAGCGTAATAAATGGGTGTTCAGAAGCTTAGGAACGCGCCAGACAGCTGCCAAGCGAAGCAGCTCTCACCACCTGTTGAGTCAGGTCATGCCAACCGAACCAACCCTAACCAGAGCTCCTTGTCCGAACTAAAGACAGAACGCGACTGGAGTCAGTCCCGACCAAACTCTTGACTAGCCTATGCGACTAAAGCGAATCTGCAAACAGTCACAGAGGTCGTCCACTTAATTGATTAATAAAAAAAAAGGTTAATCGCTTTTATGTTTTTAATAGTTTCGACTCTCTTTGGAGGTCACCGAAGAAGTTGATCTCGTTTCCGAGTAGAATAACAAATTTCACATGCCGATCGAAAGGCCTAACGAAACTAGAAAGACACGATCGAACACGGCGAATCTTCAAACACACACACACACACAATCGACTCGAGTTCTCTGAGGCAGGTAGCACGCCCTAGTTCTTGCACAATCTCGTGTAGCCGATTCGGAGGCGCATCTTCCACGCGGCCCTATCACTCGCCGATCGCCTAGCACATTTCAAAATCGCCACGGACCGCGCCTCGCATTCCGGCACGAAATTTTGCAGACGAGACTCGAACACGTTGAATTGCAACTCGGTTGCCTGTAGCAGCGAGGTGTACGTGTGGACGGCGACGACGGGCGATGCTCGCCGTGTCACGGTTCTCATGCGACTAAATGATAATCTCCTGACCCGCTTCAACCAATGCCGCGCTCGCCCGAGAGCTTGAGCGGCAGGCAGCGAGTAGTCAGGCTGCTGGCTAGACCGTTATCATCAACATCGTCGATATACCTTACATAGTTGCCACACATAATACCAACTGAGATATATAGAGTATTATATATAGAATAAAGACTATGATATCGTATCTAGCGGCGTCACAAACAATACTACTTTGTCCTTGCTATCAATTATCATCAATTAGTAATGACATCGATCATCTTGGAAACCTCATCTGCGGTGCGTGGTCTTCGGGGAGCAGCATGTCTCGTTATTGCAAGACACGAATCGCGTAAGAAACCGCTGAGGGATCAATTTCCTTGGTCTAATTAATCAGTCAGTGTCACCGTCTAAGATCAACCTTGTCGAGTAATTAAAAACGAATGCTCGACAAACACGAAAAAAAAAAAATTAACAAGTCCCAGCGTTATTACGAAGGTGACACAGTTTTGTTTGTCAAGCGCTAGGTAGTAGAGCGTGATTTACAAAGATTTCATAGCAAATAAGTTATAACAGTAACTGTTATAACTACAGCTAGCTCTCTGTACGCTTAGATGGGCACGTGGCCGGCGCAAAGAATACAGTTCTGCCAGTTGTTCTCTGCTCACTGATTACTAGAGCTGACCCCGACTGCGCTCAGAAAAAGCAGACAAATGTAACACATTCATGTCAAAGAATAGCATCGTCAAAGTGCGGATTGGCTTACATAACCATTTGATTAATTGAAACGCGACAGAAACACGATTACATTAATTGGATTTGAACCAATCACGTGTTTTGTTGTCGATGTCTGTCCGTGGTCTGCCTCGCCAAGTTGGTTATCAAATGAAGAAGTACCTACTTGGGTCGGTTCCGACCGCTGCAGGCGAATGTATAAATAAAGTGCATAATAATGCTGGATAGAGGTCATTGTGCCCATCTGTAACGTCTGTCTGTCTGGCCTGGGCCACATATAAGGACGATGCGGTTTAGTAATCATGGTATTGATTGGATGCAATTCCTATTTAACGCGGTGGGTGATAGATGATTGCAGGGTTTGCGTACGTGCTCTCCGCGGAAAATATAGGCGCAGCGAGACAAAATTCTTGGAATCTAAGATGAGCCACAGCGATAGATGAGAAGACCACGAGATGGCCAGTAATTTAGGGCACACTTTTCAATGGGTGCTGATCGTTGTAACATTCGCAGTATTCACGGCTAAAAGTAAACGCGGACACTTCTGCGATCGCGATGCAAATAATAGGATTGTAATTTATTAGGAAATGAGAGTGCGCTATTTTTAGAGGCGATGCAAGTTATTTACCTGCTGGGAAACTGTGCCACGAGCTTGTAGGCTGACAACGTAATTGCTTAATTATTATTACTTTCCTCGTCTCGATTTCCTCTTTTACGGCAGGTACCAATTAGTAAGCGTGTATATTTCACGTTCATTTCGCTAGTTTCATTTCCCGAATAAAGGAAAATAAGTAAATAAATGGTCAATCAAGTAATCAGGATAGATTATCTATTACGCACCATCGAATTACTTTCCTGACTGAAAACGACTAAAATTGCTCGCTTCTAAAAGCCACGTGTCGTCGACAAGCGATTACGAACGCAACGCTTGTATGTTTGTAACCAAATTAGGCGATCGGTATTCTCTGATCGTCTCGTAACAGAAATGCTAAGGTCAAGTTTGGTTCGATCGTGGTTTGCATTACGCACGGCACAAACATGACGAGATCTCACGTGGATTGACTTGACCATGCGCCGTTGACGATCCCGATGTACAATGATGTATAAAGGTAAGCAGGAAGTACAGGAGACGTGTGCGTACACGCTTCCTAAGCAGGCATGCAGCTCACGCATGTTCACAAGAAACGAGGATTGGAAAAATCACCTGGCCGAGGCGAAGTATCAGTTCGATCGTCAGACCCATCGAGATTCAACATCGAAACGGAAAAATAATGAAACCATAGCTCGTTGGGGTTGATTCTGTCATAACGGAGTTATGACGTTACGTTTACTGCACGTAACGGTAGCTCTAAAAGCAGACTCGCCTACATTCGTTCGTTTTAATAAATTACTTTAGCCGGAATATGACGAGAAAGTAATACAGAACATTTTTAATGTGCAAAAATATGCCGAAATGCGATAAAATACCTACCGGGCATCTACATTGCTGAAGAAATTACTTTTAATAAGTTATAGAAAACTCTTCCCACATTGTTATCGATGTTATGAATATTGTATTGGCGATGGATTTTTCCTTCTCAGTGGCAATTCTTACAGGAAAAAGCGACTTCCATTGCAATGCCGTGATTCACAAGATGATAGATTCTCACGATTGAGAGACAACAAGCTCCTATTGCGGCACAGAACAATAACATGCCTATCGGCGCCGCGATTGTGCAACTGACCAGACGACGACGGTATCGAATGGACTCCCGTTCGACTCCCGCCCTTGTCGCGGTTTACACAGACGTCTGCTATCGACCCGCGGGGTTGACGATTTTCGAATCTGCCGACGCCACGTGCTAGTGCTAGGCTAGTGCTAGGCTAGTGCAAAATGCTAGTGCAATGGTCACATTGCAAATAAAGAACAGATAAGTGCCCCAAAAATTATGAGCAACGGAGTTGGTATAGGTGGCTATCGCAAACCCATCGATCAGGCGCCTAGAGGGGAAATAATTTGGAAACATGTACGACCGAGGATATGAAAAAAGCACAAGCGAAGAGATGATGTGAGTCATAGTTTGCTCAATACAGATGCCCCTGCCATCGAATGATAAGGCTTTGCTGCGAGATCCACAGAGGGAGGCGATCTACATTACGAACCACTCACAGATAGACCATCCTAATCTGTTGGTACAGTCTCAAATACCAAGTTGGAATCGTTGGAAAGCAAAGTCGTTAACTGGGGAAGGGAGAAAGCTGCCGAGTGACATATAATATCTTCCCAACCAATCGATATTGGTTGTCAGAAAAATTATCGCCACATAAATTTCTTCTCTAATGTTAACGCTTTGAGCTTCCGCCCCGCGTCCAGATAACGCGATCCAGAACGGGTACACATGGTTCAACATTAGAGAGGTATTGTTAGCAGAGATAAGCTTGCGTTGTAAATAGCCGATATGTGTATCTATGGTAAGAGAGAGACGACTCTCGATTTCGGAATGAATAGAACAATTGGGTTTATATGCCCATAATAACTCAGCACTCTGTTCCAGTGCAATTATCTAAGAGAACATTTTTTAATTTCCGTCTATACCGGATGTTTTGCAGAGATAAGGGGGAAACGCTACCTTTGGGTTGGCGCGAAATTGGCAAAGAATACTTTGCACAGTTAACCAAGATAAACACGAATGGAACAAAGATCTTTCTACGTGTCACTTGAAATCTGAAGAATGCACCAGAGTTTTCGGGACGTACCATAGCAAGTAATTTGGTAAGTATGCACGTGCATAGCTCAAGACCTCGAGAGTGCATTTACCTTCTGAGTGAAGAAAATCCATTCCATGTTCACGATGGAATGCAGTTCAGTGCTAGAATTAGCACTGAATTAGCTATTAGCTAGAATTAAAAGAATTATTCTAGTAGCCTAAATTTCTGTAGAAAAAAATCGGAAACTACCTTTAAAAAAAAACTATCTCTATGCGCATTCAAACAAAAAATATAGTGCCATGCAACAGTTTTAAAACACTGTCCCAGGAGCCGCCGAACGTTCCCTCGGGAAGTTTTATCCCCCAAGACCGTTGCTCGCGTCCGTGCACATAAAGTCAAACAGGATCACTGCCAATTGGCAGAAGAACACTTCCCAAAAACAAACTCGTAGGGTAGCTATGAGTTACATTGACATAGCTGTCATCACTCATGAAACAACGCCCTATTTCATCCTTGTGTGTACCACACCGCTAAGCTTCTTCCATCTTGGTAGCCGATAGGATCGAATTTATTAATACATTCCTCCCATTCAGATGTATCCTCATTATAAAAGCCACACAACTCTCAGCTACAGCTAATAGGATTAAGCATTCGTGAAATGAATCAACTCGTGTAGCCGACCATTTCGACGTTCCGAAAGCCTGTTCAGATCTACAGGTGTTATAACTTGTTATTAGTAAATTAAACACGTGAGGCGCGCATTTTATAAGTTATGTTTATTAAAATATCGTTATTTATTGGACGGTGCCAAGCGAACTTGTGGTCAAGGTGTGGCCGTGTTTGCGAGCGGCCAGAAGATTTTTTTTTTCTTGTGGAAACTGACAACAAAATCGGATGAAAAACGTGGAATGCACGAAGACCGACGAAACGGAATCAGTGTCACAGCCTCACCCGCAGCTAATCAAAATGTGGAATGTCATCGGTTCATGCTCTGGTTTCAAACTGACAGCATGTTTCTAGAATTTACTTGTCAATAATGATATTTCAGATGTTCGGAGACTCTCCCGACGAGCTTTTATCTGTTTTTATCTTCTTCTCTATCTGAATCGCTGGCAAGATGGTGCGATTACTCCTCGCGGACGAGTGGGAAGAAGAATTCACGGCCGATTTGCATTTAAATTGCAAGATAATTGATAATCACGGAGAAAATTATCTATACTTTGATGATTGACTCGAGAATAGGAAATCGATTGACGTGACCATCAGGCTAGCGCCAATAAGGAATGAGGCGATAGCAATGAGCAATGGCTCTTTACATTTCTCGGAACATTTTGGGAGTGGCAAGTTGAGCCGGATCACTAGAAACTTAGATTTTATTCAGAATGAAATCGAGCGGCGTTAGAAACTTGCCATCTACGTGTGGATGCAAAACGCGTTGACCGTGAAACGTAGCAAGCATTCGGATGCACATTCGAAAAGCATAAGAAAACGCGATGCAATCATAATGCGGTGACTAACATAAAAAAACTGGCCAATCTAAAGTGTCCTAAAAAACCACTGAAGCAATAATCCCAAACACAATCCCCAGCAAAAAGATTGAATATCCTCAGGTATGCAACGAAAACAAAACAAAAATAACCGAAGCCACTAAGAAAGTTAAACGCCGTTGCTCTAGATTATCTTTCCAGACAAAATTCGATCTCGAAAAGTACACGAGCCGTCCGTCGCAGCCTGGAGGAAGTTGAAGACCGTGATGTCGCACAATCGTGGCAACACGGCAGAAGTGGTCTTCTTTATAAACATTATTGTCTGGTCTTCTTGCGAAATGAAGAGGACGTCCATGCCACCCGAACAGTTGACCTCAGCATGAACGCGCCGCGGCCAGCTAGTGGTACCAACATCGGGTGCAATCGTCTTCGATTAATTTCGTGTGAGCACAAAATACGCCCGGTCACGACGACGTCGCTGTCTCGAGAGGCAATTGACAATTAACACGGCAACGAAACTGCACATTTTTTTTTAATTAACCAATAAAAACAAAAAACAGGTACGAAACGAATCCGAGGGAGTCTCTATTCTAGGAAATCTGTATCAAATCCACGCGAAGTTGTTATTTAGGATTATAACGGTCAGCAAAGTCGAAATGGAACATGTTATTTGAACATTTGGACCAGACAGATGTTTGAAGAGTCGAGTTATCTACTTGATTTCACGTTCACGTGAAGGAGAGATGATTTTAAGTTGTGGATCTAGAGGTTGACAAAGTACTTATTTTCCCCAATCAAACGATTCCGTTCACAATGAACACCAGGGTGGCATGTGAAACTAAGGGTTGCTAGATTTGAAAATTAGCGAGTAGATCGAAACCACATACTTTGGTAAAATTCAGTTAACGCATGGTCGGTGGAAGTACCCTGTTTGACTTTGACAGCTCGGGCACGACAGTTGGCTAGCCAAGCGATCTATCGGTCGCCTCGCAAACTAATTCAATACCGACCGTGGTTTGTCTGCCATCTAGCGGCGACCGCGACAATCGTTTTCCCGCGAAATATTCAAATATTTTAATTGCGGTCGATCTTGATTTAACGGACCTTTCGGTGCTCGAGTAGGTTTCGAGTCGCAACCAAGATTCCTCTCTTCCCTTCTAGGTAAGGTAAAGTTCATCATTACCCACTCATTCACCAGCGTAAATAGATCAGGGTCACAGATCCCCGTGTCAAAACTTTAGTGTTTAACATTTAAATTTTCAAAATGTCACAACAAATTGGTGGAAGTCGATGCAAACCTAGGTGAGCTTAAAATCTACAAAATATGGCGGCCACATAGACGACATATTGGAACAATCCTGCAGTGTTTTTAAATCACGAGCCTTCTAAATTCATCCATCTAGTTCTTTCCATATTTTCTGAGGGAAATTCTTGAAAACTGGTTTCGCATAAGAGCCCGAAGAGTTGGTAAGAGTAATCTAAGCCCTCCTAGTTATGAGAATCCTCCAAGGTAATTTTGTATCACCACGGTAACTGCCATCAATATTATCTGCACAGTGAATCTGATTTGCCACAACGTATTAGCCTTTAGTTGGCTAAACCCCCGACGGATGAAAACGATGGGAATCACTCACCGCCGAAGATTGAGTGTCCGAAACAGCGATCGCCCGGTGACTCCGGACGTCTTGACCTGCGCTTTAACGGCCGTCCTTGCCTGCACCGCGTTGGCGACCGCGTCTGGCTGCAGAGCGGACAGGGGCTGCTTGTTTGCCGCGGTCCGCAGCCGGGACGTCCGCGTGGGCGTCGACGACAGTGTCGGTTTCGCCACCCTACGTACTCCGACGATGCCGTGTCTGAAAGCAAACGGGAAAACAATGCGGTCAGAAATGGGCCCCCGCATTGATTGCGGTTAGTTGTGTTGTTCTTGACAACTGGCCCTGCGGCACTGGTCTAATGGCGTCGGTGGATGAGAGGGTGATGATGAGGATTAATTTCACTTAGCCAAGAAGGAAGAAGGGGAAACCCAGTGCCGACACATAGCCTATTCCTGTCGAAGAGCACCAAGGGGACCATCGGTTTAACGTCCCTTCCTAAGGATGATACAATGCGAACAAACGAATTCTTCCACGCACAACTCCATGCTGCCGAGAGGTTGATAAGCAAGGCGAATGAAGTTGCTGTACTAACTTTCATCCCTCCAACCTATCACCCGAACTGCATGCGTAGTGGTTACCCATCCAATACCTGACCCAGGACAGTGTTGCTGAACTTCGGTAATCTCACGAGCACCTGTGTTTCCAACACGGCAAACCATTCGGTCAGGAAATTGAAAAGTCCCTAAAACCAGTTACCCCAAATTGACCAATTTGACTCAGAACACTAATGAATCAGTACTGATAATTTCATGTATGAATTTGTATGTGCGTTGTCGATTGAATGCAATAATTTCCCGTGGTAAACAGAACCAAACCCCTAGTCGGTGGTCACCCATCCACAAACCGATCGCGCCCACTGTCGCTTAACTTCGGAACACACGAAAGACGCTCAGGGAAATGACTCGGCAAGCGTCTCAAAGAAGGGGAGGAGATCACGATTGGAGTGATTGAAGGTGTTGATGATCTTGAACACCCACAACAGCCGGTCCATCGTTGGAAATGAACCTGAGAATTAATGCAATGCTTTCACGAGCCTCAGCCTGACATTTGCACTTAGCAGTACTTAAATGAGCGAATCTCACGCTGTAAAATCGTGTGATTCAACGCTCGAACCAAGTCAAACAAACAGTGCAGTTAAAAAATGCAACCCACAAATCAATTCCATTGAGTCATTGGCGTTGTAGGTAGTCGAGTCATAGCTCCAATATTACCCGTTCTGCGACCCACGAGCTTACAACACAAGGTAAGGGTTGTGACCACCAGAAGACGCTGATGGCTGTCATTTAAAACATGTATTTTTTAAACGAATCTAACGTCGATAATGTTAGTATCAATCTTTGAGGTTAGCATTATTAAAGTTACGTTGATAGTAACCTGTCTTAAAAGTGAGTAAACTGGGATATGACAAAATTAAATTTCTTGAAATCCGAAACGACGGTGACTCCGCTTTAGTGCGACAACCATGTATCTCGGTAAAGTAGTCGACGATTCGACATGTGACCCTGACTAAGCTTGCAAACCCAACGATTGAACTTGTACGCAAAGGCGTACGCAAACCCAGACGGTATAGTGCAAGATCCTGGCAGTCACATAGCTTGACCGCAACATATGATAGCAACGCGTTGGAGGTCGTCGAGTGGACACCCTAGCGTATACCGGGCAAATACCACATCCGGGATACGAACAGTGGACTCGGGACACTCGACGCGTATTACGCAATTACCGAGTAGTATGTCACGATGTTGAGGGCAACGATGACACTTGCTAGGGGGACACATAACGAAGAGAAACCTTCACGATTTTTTTTATTTTTTTAATCATTAGCAACCCCGTGAATCGAATTTTTATGTTTTCATGCGGTTTTTCAAACATTTCCCACATTTCCTCAACTTTTCAATCGTGCTTTTATTTCTTCGTTCTATCCGCCCAAGCTGATTTGCGTACGGCTTCTGCGCATAAACAGTGCGATATCAATTATTATTATTATTTGTGGTGTTTAACGACGCACTGTTTTGACAACTGGCCCTGCGGCACTGGTCTAATGGCGTCGGTGAATGAGTGGATGATGATGAGGATGATGAGGATGATGATGAACCTAACCTAGCCTAGAAGGCAGGAGGGGAAACCAGGTGCCGGCACGTAGCCTACTCCTGTCGAAAAGCACCAAGGGGACCACCGGCTTAACGTCCCTTCCGAAGGACGGTACAACTCGAACAGCAGGATTCCTCCACAAATCCATGCTGTCGAGAGGTTGATAAGCAAGGCGAATGAAGTTGCTGTACTAACTTTCATCCCTCCAACCTCTCTCCCGAACAGAACTGGTCATGTGTATAATGGTCACCCATCCAATACCTGACTCAGCGCAGTGTTGCTTAACTTCGGTGATCTAACGAGAACCGGTGTTTCCAACACGCCAAACCGTTCGGTAGTGCGATATCAAATTTAGACAAAATTGGAAAGGATTTTTTTGTCCTATGCCTATTTTATTCATTTTCTTACAGTTTTTAAGATTTTAATTTGGTCAAAAAAGGATTTAAAGATTGAATATAAGAAAAGGAAAAGGGGATGACCAAGAAAAAGATGGATGGAGAAATTACAAGCAGATATGTAGGAAAGAGGAGGAAGATGAAATTAAATAAAGAGAAAGAAAGTTGATGATTAAAGAAAGAAGTGTGGAAGAAATTGGTTGCGTCAAAGGAGTATGAAGAGGATGACGGATCATTTTTAACGACATATGCCTTAAAAGGAATGTTTTCTATCAGTTTACAAAACAAAAATCTTAAAAAATAAAATGATTAAAAAACCTGCCCATTGGGTTAATAGGTAAGACATACCGTGTCATTTTGTTTCATTTTACACCCAACGTGATATTATGCGTGTAATAATTATTACAATTATAATAACTAACAACTGTAATAATTATATAATTTTGTCAAATAGCAGGGTAAATATCAATCACACATAGGGAATGACGCTGTCGGTCGTTGGACAAGGTCGTACAACTCCATGGGTCTCAGCGCTATTCAAAAGTCACCAATGTCTGACATATTCCACTGACAGCTGTCAGTCCACGTGGCGGCACCTTGTCACCCTCGGCTCCCTGCTAGTCTCTGCAAGGTCTCTGCAAGGTCATAGCACTGAAATAGCCATTTAAGCCTCGCCTTGCCTAGGAGGCGACACCCTGTGTTTGAAATGGATCTTCAAGAACACATACGAACTTAGGTGACAAGGCCCGGCATGCCGACGGTCTTACTTATCATTCCCTAGCTTAGAAGACTGCTCCCGGTGCTGACAATCTTTTAAGAGACAAATTATTCGTATTTTAGGGCAGTGGGGTGCACTGGAAATATGCAGAAGTCAAGAAGAAATTTGAGGAAATGGTCAATTCTCATTTCACCGAGCAATTCACCCGCCCCTAGTTAAGAAACTGGTTTAACATAACGGGGCACTGTATTTTAAACGAAGTTCAAATCGGTGATAATTTAACTTTACCACATAAACAACCCCCTCACAAAAAAATGCAAACAATCTTTGCTCCTTGGCACACATAAGTTCCAGGAATTTGAAAAGTTTTCAAGGATTCCTGGGTACGTCGATGCGTTGGGTCACGATTCCAAACGCCAGCACTCAAAAACCAATGGTAAAGCAATGGATCATGATGATTAATTGATCGCAATCGTCCAATCACGCGTCCCCCGTTACCCCAGACCGAGGCATCGCAACATACTACACATCCGAGACGAAAGTGATTTAATTTTTGCGATTAAATAATAGCATGAAATTATCGAACGCTAATTACAGGAGCCGTAAAACAGGCTCGACGATTTGCACAGGCATCCGATCGTTTGGCGAGTACAGTTATGATGAAGCAGCCGGTTATGATTTTTCGAGCGAAATCGTTAGCTGGAAAAGTGATTATGTACTCCCCTTTTGCAGGAAGCTACCTGTTTAAAAACAAACCCATCACGTCCTGACCCAATCGAGTTGCCATTGATCTTGTTCACTTTCAGAGTGATGTTATTTTCTAAAAGTTTAGCAGTTCCAGCTGGTGTACCCCCTTTAACCGTTTTGAAACACATCACGAATGAAAATGTCTTCAATTCCAAGGCGATCGCACGTTTTCTTCGCGTAGTACATCTTATAACCAATAAGCCCTTGCCCCAATTACTTCTAGCCTACACAATTAATTAACATCACAACACATTACCAAAGCTAGAGTCTGCATGTCTTCACCCATCGAATGCATCACATCGCCGTGCACCAATATAAAGATGACGTAAAGACAAATAGCAAGTGGGTTCGCGATGGAATGTGCTCACAGCCGCGCGACGGTGTTTTTCGACGCGATCCCGACCACGCCTCGACGTCGTCTCGTCCTCCCATGCGTTCGCCCGAGATGCTGGCAAGATGCTGGGTAGACTACCTTGCTTTCTTCTACCTCAAGACTGCACACATTGTCGCCGCCATACATCACAGATATGAGATTGAGACAACACCCAAACAATCGTGCGCACCAATCCGAAGAGCTAAACAGAGTGTGCACGCAACGTCCACCAAGGACTGCCTGTTGGGCGATTGTTTGCACTCGTTAAAAGGCAGTGGTGATCAATGATTATGGCTGAATTGCTTTTAGGTGAAGTTGACATCGAATTATTAACGGCCATTGTGTAAAGGAAACGGTAACAAAGTCACTTTAACAGGAAGTGCTTTCGGTTTCGAGTTCGGTCTGTTTACACGAGGAGCACGGTTAACCGCTATAAATGTAGAAACATTGCCTATGCTTTTTTCTTAAATTTGTTTTGGCTTCTTGTGCCTTGTAAGGTTTCTGCACATCCAGATTCGGAAACTATACGGCTTTACAGTAGATGTTACGGAAATATACCAAAGAAACCTTGCGATGAAAGGTAAAACCATAAATCGATGAACAGCGATGCTCTTTAGCCGGTCACATGGAAACCATTGGCAAAAGCAAAAATCTACAAAATACGAAATGAAAATCAACTAAACCGAAAAACAAACAAGTGACTCACCCGAAGCGATGGCGTTTGTAAAATATTTCAGACACTTGTCGCGTTGTTTCGATAGTCACGTGACCAAGACGACGTTCCGCACACGCCCAGATCGAAACTATTTAGATGTCATCATTCCACGTTAATAGTCGACAACAAATCGTAGCTGCACCTCATTCAAAAGATACCCGAATGAAGCCCGATCGTAAAATGTCTACCGAACCGAACTCGTCCACGATGGACCGAACCATTCCGAAACGAGACGACCCCTTGCACGCCTTTACAAAGCAGCGTATGACCCAGGGGTTATCAAAAAAACACGATAGCATTGTGCAATGAATATGCTAATGAATGTCTGTTGTAGCGAGACTACGGCGAGGTGACGCAACGCGAGGCAATGACCAGGCCCAGGCATGGTCGCAATCAGCCGTAATAATGGCAAATAAAACGCTAATTGCAAAAATATATTATCACAGACATGCCACGAAGCGGCAATTATTTTGCCGGTCGTTTCCGATTTTACAATCGCTACGCCCAGCCCGGCGAGCTCGTTGCACTGGGGGAACAAAAAAGGCGGCTGCAATAAAAGTGCCGTCCACGGTGTCGGCGAATCTTTTCGACGACCATAAGCGAATGCGCTAATTTTATTAGAAACATGCATCTTAAATATGTAGGTACATATCGTATGTTGTAATTATATATTTCATCGACGCAAGGCTAATCCATGAACGTTCGAACACGTTGTTACATTCGACCAACTCGTTTCTTTTTCTTTCTATTACAATGTTTATTATCCAATTATCGAGAGTATATAACACAGCGATATGTTGAAGCGAGATAGAAGAATATTATGCAAATTAGCCTTGTGTTTAGTTTTTTTTTTGCAGCCGCGGTCGCAAACGGGCGGATCTGGACAGCACGAAGGGCGTACAGGCAGAGTGCAGATCTTGCCCACCAACCAACTGCAGGATTTGCCGACGCGGCGGGACCCAAAGACACAGCCCAAATGCCCAAAGAAACGACGGATCGTGACTGGCCGAAAAACGAAACAGTATTTACCGATCGGCGATCACAACGGCCGCGAGAATTCGAAATTTAATACCAGCAATACATGAGATGGCCCATCATTTTCGAAAAAAAAAAAAATATATATATATATAGGTATTATATATAGAGAAAAAAAGGTACGTGCAATTGAATTTAATAGGCAAATTTCAATCGGCATGTACTCGCTGGACCGGCATCCGTGACCGAGCATGTAGACAGTGTAAGATTAGAGACCATGTCCGCAACACAAAAATACCAACCACGAAAATCGGCCGAAATATGAAACCAATTGGAGGAAAAATCACTCAGCGGAGAGGAAGGCATAAGAAGTGTTATATGAGATGAAGGCTGGGGGAGGATCGTCGAAAGCTTGGCGTGGACAGAAGACGAGCGAGTATCTTCACCGTCTCGAGGACAAAACGAGCGGCGCCCGAGAGATTCAACGCACGAACACGAACACAATTAATTATCAAAGAAATTGAAAATCTTGCGCCTCCGTAATTAACTCACATTTGATACTGGGCTCGCGTAGGACCGCCCGCAACAAATGTTAAATCGCACGTTTCAAACGCGAACAAAATTCGGTGAGGAGCGAAAGGTTTCGCAACTAGCAGTGGACAGGAGCACGTTCAAAAATCGTGAAAAATCGTACGACGATGTCGAAATATATGTTCGTGGATCAGAACTGAAAAGGACCTACATATACAAGAACCACTACTCAGTCTTTTTCTAGCACTACGCACCTTACGCCTCGCAGAAACAGCCTCATCTGCAAATTTCCTACGGAATATATAAGATGAAACGCATGCGACTCCGATGCTTACAACGGAAATCGTACACAGCTCAAGTCGGCAGCTACGTTACCTCGGCAGGCGGTCTTCAAGAACTGTTCACCGGAAGATGTGCTTACAGAATCCGCAACGCAATTACACATTTCAACGAACTAAATTTACTGGCACTTCTTTGGTTCTATGAAGAAATAATCGTATTTAAAACTAAAATATGGCTTGGAATGGCGGAGTGACGAACATGAATTAGACGCGATAACTTACTGCATGCTATTTCAGAAAATGTACCCATGTCAACGGAAATTTGAAAAAGCACATTCACAAAAAAAAAAAAAAAAAAAAAAACACTCGACTGCCTATCAAACGTCGTAAATGCGAGAAACATCTTTATATCGCCAAAATGTACAACTACCTTCTTTGACAGGATACACTTTCCCAAAAGCAAACTCGACTGCTACAGCTAACTTTGAGCACCAAATTCGGTTGTGTGCGACAGGACCTACCGCCCTGGCAAGCCCCAGCACTTGGCGACCGAAGCTTGGTGCAACTCACCTCACTGACACCGCAGACGACGGCTTCCTCGGTGGTTCCTCTTGAGGCATGGCCACCTCTCTGCGCTGCATCCTGTAACATGGCAACAGTAGGCCGTCAGTACCACGGTAAAGACATAGATAATGGCAGGGAGGCAAGCAGGCAGCACCCGTCATGTCTCAGTACACGCGCTACATATACACATCAATTTTACTTGCCAACTTTAAAAACAAATATATTAGGTTCAATGGTAGATTCAACGTTTGGTAGCCATGGAGATTCTGAGATCGCCGGACAGATCTTCTCAGTTCTGCTTTCTTATGTTACCACGGTTATTTGCTCCCGATGGCACTAACCGCTCGCTGGATTCTGCGAGGCATGTAAGTGTTTCAATAGAAAGGACTCTATCTTGCCCTTCTTGCCCCCAGTAACTTTATCATTTTGACAAATCCTCGGGTCTTCCTCCGTCGACAGGTCACCCAGACCAAGTCGACGGGATCGCATCGTCGGAGGACTGCATTCAGAGTGTCGTTCTCACTTCGCGAGACCGCGAGTCCGCGGCGTGGTGTTTAACAAAACACGGCCCACAACTTATTATGCGGATTTTAAGACTTATTTAAACGATCACAAAACTAGATGCGGTGCATGTCATTCAAATTTAGAATCTTTGGTTCGATTTGAAAAACGCTCTATGCACATCATACATCAGGCAACGACAACGTGTGCTGCCATAAGGAGGAGAAGTTGCCGATATGTCGCCGCTGGACTTGTTTGACACCGTGCATACATTTCGGCAAATAATTGCATTGTTTGTTTGGATTTGCACTGACTCTCGGTACCCAGTGTGCACCACTGATCTCAAATAACCTAGATAGAGCATAGGATCCAGCCAGCTGATCTCAAATAACCTGGATAGAGCATAGGATCCAGCCAGCTGATCTCAAATAACCTAGATAGAGCATAGGATCCAGCCAGCTGATCTCAAATAACCTGGATAGAGCATAGGATCCAGTCTGCTGCTCTCAAATAACCTGGATAGCGCAAAGGAACCAGCCGGCTGATCTCAAATAACCTGGATTGAGCGTAGAATCCAGCCAGCTGATCTCAAATAACCTGGATAGAGCATAGGATCCAGCCAGCTGATCAAAATGGAAGTCAGGCAATCCATTGTTAGCACAGGTCCGAGGTATCCCTACAATTTCAATGCTCATTTTAGAGTTTTCTATTTTGACAGAGAGAAATTGGCAAAACATGTAATTTATCTGTTCACGAGTACACTCTCAAAAATCACCCAAGAAACAAAAAGTGCATTTATTATTTCGTTTTAATGCAGATACATGATTGACGAGCGTCACCGACTTAGCACTGCACGACGCTAGTGCCTAGACGCCAAGGCAATCGCCGACGCACCAAGACAAGGACCAAGGCATCTAGGCTTGCACCTAGGCACCAACGCAGGCACCTAGGCACCAACGCAGGCACCTAGGCACCAACGCAAGCACGTAGACACTAAGGCAATCGCCGAGGCATCAATTGGCTTGGCCCAAAGCATGGACGCCGTGGAGGGTCAATACACCGTTCTCGACGCCAGCTTCGTCCATGCCGCGATGACATGGCGGACGCCGGCAGAGAAAAAGTGCCAAACTAGCCGGTATTAGCGGCGAGCACATCACGCTAATAATACAGGTGTCGGCCGGCAACGAGCGGAATGTGCCAGTCTCGCGGCTACGCTGCGTCCCGTCTTGAGATGGACTGGAGCACCATGGGCAAGACCGTGGGCTTGCATGCCTTCCGGTGCACAATACGAATGCGCTCGCGATGGGACAGCGTCGAAATCTCGGAATGGGACTCTCGGAAACATTGAGAATTCCAATCGATGCATCCGAATTTGTTTGGATTGCATTAAATTTTATTAAATCACGATGTAATGAAGTTTTATGTGAAAATCCAAAAATTATTCTTTCCAGGTCACGGTCTGTCCAGCACATGAGTTGTGATTGACATGTTTTACCTCGAAGGATGGAATTGACGCTCCTATGCTTCGTTCGCTACGTGCTTTAAGATACCTACTCGTGTGCTTCTCGCGGCGATATCGAGTGTGCACGTAAGGTGGTGAACCATTACGAGCAAAGACCATTACGAGGCTGGCTTGCAGAACGCGGACCTCGTCTCCGGGGGGGGTTCGAACCCGTAACCAGCGCCCGCGGGCGAAATGCAAAACGCCAACGAGATGGGATAATGTGCACCATGTCAATAAGTTATTACATGATGCTAATTATTATCGGCGAGTTCGGACGTGCAGATGAGAATTTTAATGGAGTTGGCAATGGCACTGCCACATGTCTGGAGGCAGTCAGGTTTGAGTAGTGTTATTTCCTTGTCGGTGGTTGCCGTTTGGGATTAAACTCAGCGCGGGGAGTTTTCCGTACGTTTTATGGTTACCATAAATGGCCCTGGGGGTATATGTTTTGAATAAAAAATCGACGAGCCGTTAAGAAAATACCAATTTGACACCACTAAGCATTTAAAAAATATTTTCATCTTATTGTCGCCAATTGTAATCGGCTTGATAAGAAATAAGAGATAATTTATACATACGTTTGGTTCAAAGACGTGTCGCTGTTGAAATCCGTTTGGTAAATTACATATTCGATGTGAGCTCACGACCTTCGATCCTAACACCACAAAGCCACACATTCAACTAAATGTCTGCTAGAAATTGTATAATTACAATAATTAGCCATCATGAGCGACTTGCACTCGGTGCACTTTTCAACGGTTTCTGCTCTAAAAACCCCCTCGAAGCGAGTGCATCGAGTGCATCGTGTGCAACGATTAGCCAGCAGCGGCAATGCATTGTAACCGATCTCAAGTCGATGTGTTTCAAAACGGAACACATGTTTTAGAGATCAATCAAAGTCGAGCGACACTAGCGCAAACGCACGTGAGTTTTCTACGCAAGACCGCGCACCATGTACTTCAAAATATCGAACACGTTTTCTCCTGTCAAAAATTTACGATCAAACATGCAGCAATTATTTATCGCCATCATCAATCTTACTATATTTTAATTGACGTGTGCTTTAAGATAATTCTCAGATATTTTTTTATCCCCTTGTTCCTTAGCGAATCTACCTACGCGGCAAACACACAGAGCAACATAATTCGACAATAATTGTTAATTATCCGAGGACGTGGGCGAGTCGCCAATTAATTAGCAAAGAAATATACTACAGAGTCTGGCATTGCCGGCTGGTTGTAAACGAACACCGTGCAAGATAAGATTAGGAACACGACATCACAGTTGGACATTCAAAATTAATTAGAAATACCGACCGATGCGATTACTTCGGCGAATTTTGAAACGTTCTCAGAACAAGATCGTGTTGCTCAATTGCTCCTCAAAAACAAACCCGAGTGCGACACACAGAGAGCTTTGCGACTTTTCCAAAATAACAAGTCTCAAAAATCACTGCCAGACGGCAGCATCTCCCACGACAGAAACACGCAGCTACCAGACATTGGTAAAAAAAAAAAACTTACAAAACAAAAAATCAACAACAAAAATTATCTTAGTGCAGTATTCCGTGCATGTCGACATCAACCATAACTGTATACGCTTTCTCGAAAGAAAACTCCTTGAAGGAGAGGGCTGAACGGAAAAACAATACCCGTGGAAGTGTTGCATGTTCTTATCTTTAGGTTTACCCGAGCACCGAGCGTAGCCAATTGTCGAGGGCATTGCATTTCACTACAACACGCCATAGCGAATGCATCGCTTATTTAGGGCGTAACGGTAAGAATGATACGTTGAACGCCGTGCATGCAACTATACCTATAGCCAGTCTCATGTCCACCAGGACGAGGGGAAGGGATGGGTGCATGGCTGCAGGTGGCTGGCGTTGGCATGAACGTGCATCGTACCAAATAACGAATGCTTGCATGTGTGTGTGATGGGTTGGGATTGCGTCAATAAAAATAACCATGCGCTAAGAGGTCAGAAAAATGCGGCTCATCGAGTTGAATGTACGAGACGCAAGGAGGGAAGCGTTTTGATTAATTGCCCGCGCTGATAATTCCGTTAGTCTATGATAAGCAATAAAATGTAGAAGCAAGCAAGCGTCACAAATGACTTTAAGAGAGCAATAGACTTTATCACCGTGTTGGCAGCGAAATGATAGGAATGCATAATAATACGTAATGAGTTACAACAGGTATTTATAGCGTATAATTGTCTGATTTTTGATCAGATTTTAACTGGATTTATTCGCGGAAGTAATTAGTAGAGTGCTAATAGTAGCTTAAGTTACTGGTAGCAGTGGGTAATTATTGTTGTTGACCATCACGATTTCTTCGATGAAGGGTAGCGAAACGATAACAGGTTCAATCGACCATATTTCTGATAGCGAATAATAAACTGGAAATGCTAAGTGAAGGACTTGGTCACATGACATAATTCACTCGGGTATGGAACACTAAAAAATAAAAATCTATCCCCTTTTCCATTTGGACATCCAAGATCTGGCACCGACATAGCAGTGTCAGCGCATTGTATTATTTCCCAAAGCGACCGACCCTCTCCAACGGCTACCAAACGATCTAACCTCTGCTATAAAGAGGCGATCGATTGGTATTCAGGCCACTAAATCAGACTGACAAAACGATAGGCTGGATTGCGCGATTCGTTGGTCCCGCGAAACCGTTCGCCGTGGTTCAACGTTGCGTAACCTGCCGCTGGACAAAAGCGCGGAACCATGTGCAGGAGAACACATGCTGTGTCCCCCCGTGTTCTTTGCGGGCAAGCAAACGCTGGCCACGTGATTCGTTGCAACGAATTAGCGATCCACTAGGCAATCTGGAAATCATCGTTGGATGACGAGCAAATGTTTCAAATTAAAGCTCCCAATTGTGTATACTTTGTTTCAGCTTGAGAAGGACAGATCGGGCTTTAAACTTAACGCTGTCAGAAGTCAAACTCTGCGAGTAGAATTACTTTGATGGCTATCAGATGACTGAAAACTTTTGAGTCGCCATCGGCTAGAATCTGCCAAAAGAATCGAAACCACCAATTAATTGTCAAAAATCGTATGATCACGAGTTTTTATTGTTATTGTGTGATGCAAAACTGACTTAGTGGGATGCATGCAACTTGTTTTGTGATTCAAATGTAAACTTCTTTCAAATTCGGTATCTCTGATAATAAGCGGTATTAACATTATGATAAGAGGATTAACTTCTTAGCAGACTCCGAAAGGCAAATGAGATGTATTTACCTTGTTGCTAATCACAAAATGTGTTGCAAAAACACAAACTTAAATGAACTGCAATCAGCAAAGCGCCACGCGGTAAACACACCCGAAGAAGTAGATTCCCTTTTCATCCGACAAGAACTTGATGTGTTCGCTGAGCGTTAGAAATTAGTCAAAAAGTAAACTCGCTTGTAAATCTAGAAGATACTTCCGGAATTCACACGATTGTTAGCAAAAGATTACGACCTGTTGTAAGATTGCAATAACTACAGAAAGCACACTTAAGCGGGGGAAACAACAACTAGCATGTAATTACAGTTTCATATCTCATTATCACACGTAAGCAACCGAAGCGCAAATCGAAAACCACAAATTGCATGAGGTTTAAAACGCTACGCGGAAATCCAATGCACGAAAACTATAGTTTCAAATACCAAAAACTTCACCGCTCAAACAAAAGGTGACAAAAGTCCAAACAATGCACTCGTGTATGTGCACTTTCCCTTGCACACACGCTCACACGAGAGAGATGTTCGCAGTCCACAATTAGCCAGTTACATGCACATATGACCATACCTTGTCGGCGATATAATGCAACTACTGCACAATTGCATTCACAAGTGCAATACGACCGCAAGCGCACACATAACTGTGCGATAATATTATCACACTATTCATTTATTGTTATAATTGTAGGTTTATATTGTCGTGGAGCAATGCGAACCAGATTAAAAGTAAGGCTAAACAATGCACAGGACAGCACGTGTAGGTATGTATTTTAAGATCACGTACCCCAGAGCTATGTTACTTTTCAATGTTACGGACGGGCCCACACGATTGTTAGCCTCGCGTACAATCGTAGCATGAAAATTAATGATTGGTTTTGGAGCATCCATTTTTAGATCTAGAAAACAAACGATTTAAGCTGGTTCGTGGTTTGGACCTCAGAGACACCAGACACGGAGCTAGCAATGTATTGTTGATATTTTGAGCTATCCTGCTATGAAGAATGCGACAGCGACGATGTCGTTAGTTAAGTATTTTGTTTTCGATAAACCTTACGAATCGATTTGATAAAAAGATTTATACGTTTCAATTTACCTGTACGAACAATGGCAATTATCGTAGGAAATAATAACCCTATTTGTTGGGTGGGACATCGAAATTATATCCCTAAGTACCGTGATCCAGTCAGCCATCAAAGCCCACGGTGATTTCAATTTAAAACCTTGATCACTTTCACAGAACGTCGATGTGGAAGAAGTACGCAGAAAAAGTTGGCGCTCGCGATACGAGACAAGGGTTCGATTCCCATGCCGGTCTAAGAAATGACACGAATGAAAGATGTCTTCTTGTGTTTCGGGTCCCGATGACCATGGCCTCATTACTAGTACAATTTCTTTGTAATCACAAAACGGCACCCGTTTTTCCTGGTCATTGATATTTGTAAATGTATCGCGAATTCTGAGCAAAATGACGAAGAGAACAAGGATACGTCTTGATTTTAGAGGATCGGCCAAAACTGGATAGGAACTGACTAACTAGAAACAGAAAATAGGCGATACTTTTCCTAATCTTGGCTTACAGGCAATGATTTATTCACGGGAATGCGAATTTCAAAGCCATGTACCACATCTGTGCCTTCACAGATGTCAACTTGGTAATAACATTGCCTTCACGGCTTCACCTGTCTTTGCATTCGTATAATCTAGAGCTACCTACCCGAATGCCGGCAATACTGAACTGAGTGTACTGACAAAACAAAAACAAACCGTTAAAAGAGCGGCGCATGTGCCCGTGGGTCGCAGCACAGAGATCTAGTTATCAAATTACGTCGTCTGCTCGAGAATTCCACGTTTTTTTCTTTATTTTTAATCACTCGCCGATCGAAAACGCGTGGGAAGCTAGTGACAGCTAACATTTGAGCTCGTATATAAATGGATTTTTTTTTTATGAAATATTTTATACGTTTGGTAGGAAATATTCAAGTATTTCAAAGATCGCTGGCAATAGGTAGCGAAAGTAAATTGACGATATCTTGATAGAAGTTTGTTCCTTATAGCTGTGTTCCAACATTTTGATAAAAAGTTCTGATAATCCAGAGCACTGAAAACTAGCTGTCGCTATCAATGGATGTACACAGTCAAGTTGTTTTATACTATTTTAATTTGGTTTTAAAGCATCATACGTTCCACCCATTTCCAAGAAACGACCATTAGCAGTTAAAACAAAGCACCATTGTGATTGAACTTTTTTTTCCAGTCTTATTTTCCTCTCACAAATCGACGGCCCACGTTCTAATCTGTCCTACAGCTCCATATGCAAAACAGAGAACAGCTAGCACTCAATAATAATAACAATAACAATGGGCCAGGATACATCCGAGTCATCCAGTCCCGCCAGAAAGGGCAGAAGGACAACAGGAAAAAATCCTAGCAGGGTATTGATAAATGTTTTATGAAATCGTATAATTATTAAATCAAGCGTAGTTGTAGAGCTCGATCAACAGATGCAAGTACTGTTGTTAGTTCACGTGATTATAATATGCAACAGAAAATAGGTGTACCTTTATTATGAAATGTCCTTCGTATGTCTGCACAGGTGAGAGTTTAGTTGCAGACTGCCTTCCAAATCAAGAGAGAAATGGATATTGATTGGAAATTGCAGAATAATCTAATCGGGGATTATGCTTCTTATCTGTAACCAGATAAGAATGACTGCTGACATAACTGTCAGCTACGTAATAAATACTCTGATTGTTATGGCGTGAAAATAACAATGACGGATGGGATTATTTGTGGGTAGGGAAGATGTGCATTGTCTTACGTTGCATCTCGGTTGTAAATGAAGAGTGCAACTTTCTTTGAATGGGTAATTAAAAGATTAGGAAGTAATTAGGGCAAAAATCAAATAAGAATGCAGTACATATTCTCTGAAAGAAACCGCGCCATGTGCGAAATAGTCGCGTAAACAAATGATCATTATCGATTATTTGTTAACCCAAATAAAGAATGACATGAACAATTTGTCAGCAACACACAGCTGTGGCTTCCAAGTCAATATGAGCGAACGCGGTAATAGGTACTTAAAAATAAAACTTACCCATTATATAAAAGTCCGTGGTGTTAAGGTTAATGGAATTAAATCTCTTTCCACTTATTTTAACAATCAGAAGGTTATTTTGTTGAGAATATCGAGCAACACCCAAGCACACGCTGTGAACGGCGTCCCTTAGCACACCCTTATCGAAGATTTCAGGCCAGCCCAGCGAACGCACACAAAGCTCTAAACCACTCGCTGTTAATTCCACGAGGCAGAACGTTAATTAACACAAAACCACTTTTAAATTAGCATATTAAAAATACACAAATAAGTTCACTCACACCAAAACGATAGCATCAAGCATCGGCAACAAACACAACGATACCACTCGGAGTGTTTTAGCAATAGTTTTTTCAAGACACGCGAGGTTACCAGCAAACGCGTTCCTCAAGGGTAGGTACAGCCCCAAAACTTCAAATACATTTAACACTCGATTTTGCACTTTTGACGACAATACTTTGACGAGACGACGGTCAATTTGTTGAATAAAACAGTGTGATAGCTAAAAACGTGTACGTCCATTGGTGGCAATGCGGGCTATAATAACGCAACTGACGCGGGCCCCTCCAAAGACTGACTACTCGCCTCCATGAGTACAATGCAACTGAAAAAACTAACCCGAACCGAAAGGATGCCCTGTTGCCTTGTTTACCGTAATCGCCGCACCGCCGTAACCGCTGTCTACCACTTTCAAAACTTCAACGTCGCGAGACAGTCACATGGTCAACCCCTGTCAGAAACTTTGGCGCAGTCTGGCGATCTTATATTTCTGTGGCTTCACCGAAAAAAAGCATGCTATTTTCAGTAATAAAAACAAATAAAATATTTGTGCATGCATGATTTCAAAAAGTAAGTAATCTAACCTAAGCAGACTGTAATTTTTTATCAATCTCCCCAGCATTTTTGTCACCAATAGCTTTAATTTTTTTCAAGCAAATCTCATCGTAATTATTTCTTGAAGCATTTCTTCCCTGGAGTCCGAGGTTTCCATGGATGTGATGAAAGGATGTGATCAGATGTGATTATACAACATGCGTTTGACAAGTATTCAGGGGAATCAGCTGGCATTAAAAGTTTCGTTCACAGTTGTTTTTGAAAAGTGCGTGATGCATTAGTAGACTGTGAAATATGCTGTGAATCTTTCATGAAATCGATTAATGCAATGGGATGACTGTTAAATGACGCAGAGAAACGTGTATAGACATGATTTGAAATTTACCTTTGAAGAGTTTGCCTGAAGTTCGTTGCCTCTATCGTTTCGTATTCGTATCGTAATCTTGTCAAGACATGCGCGAACGAGTGCGCAAGCTTGAATTTGCATGAGCGACCGAAAGCGAATGCAGACGTAGTCTGGTGGGATATATTGGAACTACAGATACCGCGAGTACATAATTGCTGTTATTTATTGTTTATGCCTCTTATTTTATCAGTTTGCACTATACTTACCAAGTAAAATAATTCCGTGCACACTGAATACTATGCATATTGCAGGCTGAAAAGATATAGAAATCGGCCAGCAAAAATATATGCAGAGAAACTACATTTTGAAAAAAATCTTCATCCGGTGAGTAAGTGGCGTGACTCGTCAGTAGTTCCGGTAGCCATATTTCAGTGCAAGGCTGCTGTGCAACGGTTTCGTGTCGACAGTTTACTTTTAGTTCTTAAATTCAGTTTTAAAATGGCACCAAGCATTGGTGTAAATATGCGTGTGACGGGTCATTGTAGCCAGGGTGGACGTAAACATATGGAAGATATGTTTTCAGTTGCGTATCAACAAACAGAAGATGAAAAAGGTCTGGAGTACGCCTTCATTGGGATTTTCGACGGCCATGGCGGGCGCGAAGCTGCTCTGTTCGCCAAAGACCACTTAATGGATTATATTGTAAATCAAAAGGGGTTTTGGTCCGAAAATGATGAAGATGTCTTACGAGCGATTAAGGATGGATATTTACAGACACATTACGCCATGTGGGCTAATATTGGTAAGCTTAAAAAGCGAATTTGAGTGTGACCTAATTTAGGTTATGTAACTGGAAAGTTTTCGAAATTGTCCCAAATATTCATTAGTATGATAAACCACGAGCATTGTATTCTAAATAAACTGATCTCTACTTCTTCAGAAAAATGGTCACGCACAGCATCTGGGTTTCCAAGTACAGCAGGTACTACAGCAAGTGTTGCTTTCATCCGTAAAGGCAAAATATACCTTGGTCATGTCGGAGATTCCCAGATCATTCTTGGCTACCAAAAAGATGGCTGCGTTGGTTGGGATGGAATTCCATTGACAAGAGAGCATAAACCGGAAAGTCTTGAAGAGTCTACTCGCATTGAAAAGAGCGGCGGAAAGGTCTTAGTAAAGCAAGGAGTGCCAAGAGTTGTATGGAACCGTCCACGACCTGGCCACAAAGGACCTGTTAGGCGGTCAACACCAATTGATGAGATTCCATTCCTTGCAGTTGCTCGATCACTTGGTAAGGATTAGTCATGTTTGTTTACATGGTTAGTATATAAAAGTCAAGGCATGTGCATAGTTTGTTTACATTACGTATTTCTTCTAGGTGATCTTTGGAGCTACAACTCTGAACTCGACCAGTTTGTCGTTTCTCCTGAACCCGATGTAGAAGTGATAACCATTGAGGTCGGAGTTCACAAATGTCTGATCTTTGGAACAGACGGCTTGTGGAATGTGATGACACCAAAACTTGCAGCAACCTTGGTTTACAATGCAGAGCAACACAACGAACAGCACGTGCTACTCGAGAACTCCGAGACTCAGAACCACCAGCACTGGATAAACCCATCTAAAAACCTTGTCGACAGTGCCATGGGCTTCTGGAATGCAACCCGACTTCGAGCAGACAATACGAGTGCAGTGACCCTAATGCTAGATCCACAAGGACCCCCTCGAGCTCAGGTGCTTCGAGACAAGAAAGATTGGTCCAGTGTCGTAAAGACAAGCGGAAACAATGGTTGTGTCGCAGTTTTTACGCGATACGCCCAACACGCTCAGACAGTCGAATCGCCGATATGCCCATCTTTTTCGTTGCCGACACCACAGATTCCTGACAACGTACAGATCAACGAGGTTTCTTCGAGTGTTGAATCTTCGCTAAAAAATGCCGGTCAGTCGGCGGTATCGAGCAGAATGGTGACGTCGTTGAAAATCACCAGCACGACTATTCAAACTGATAAACTGAGAAGCACAGTGAAGTGCAACAAGGCAGACTCGGCGAACAAGTTGCACAGCACGCCAGCCAAACACTGCATCAAGAACGTGGAAGAGGACAATTCTAGTGATGCAGAGAACTGTAACTCAACGGGCGCAGACTTGCAGCCGCCCATGGGGGTTCGGAAATCTACGGCGCCCAAGACGGCGTGTTCCGAGAAGAGAACCCTTCGCTCGAGCACGGTCGCGGCTAGTCCTGTGCGAACGCTTCGGTCAAGAAACGCTGCTGCAGATGGAGTTTCGACAAGCGGAAAGCGACCACATTCTATAAGCAAGCGGGTGCAGCCAGCGACAGTGGTACCAAACAAGCGCGTTCGACAGTCGCCAGTCCTGAGTAGCCGCTTACGCAAGCGTGGCATCAAGTAAGAGGCCGCTCACAGAAGTGCGCTTTGTAAATTATTTATGTTTTTTTTTTTTTATGTGTTGCTAGAGGGATAGGTAGAGTATTTTTGTATACTCTCTAATATGTATGGTCCATGTATTTTTTACTGATAAGAGATGTTTGATATTTGTATTCTACATTATAGTGAGGTGGATTTTAGAGAGGGGACAAGACAGTGGGTTGAGTAATTTTCAGGCCTGGTGCCATGCAAAAAGTTCAGGTAGACGAGATGCCTTGCGATTATTTAGCTATTTTTATTTCATGGCGTAGTTTTTTAATTTGTCTGGTATTTATGACAGAAGGCAAGTATTTCTTACTTCTTGTTTTCTAAACGTGATGACAAAGTGTGATGTTTATTCATTATATTAATTATAGTATAGTTTACCATTTTTTATGATGTATATATATATATATTATAATAATAATAATGACAACTGTATGCAAATATGTCAGAATTATTTTGTGCGAATGTAACGATGATCAATATTTTTCATAAAAACCAAGTTGTAATTTTATAAACAAATGGATAGTCATAGATTTAGTTTGTTATTTAACACAGAAAACACCACACTGTGTTTGTAAAACGGATCGAAATACCAAATTGTTTTGTCGCCGGATTCCATTTCATGCACTACGAACTCATGGCTAGCAAAGTGTTAATTTGGCTAGAAATACTGTTCACAGTTCCTAAGATGTGAAATATTAATAATAAGTATAATTTATCACCTTACATTTTATGGTTTTCTCCAGTTAGTTTTTAGCGGTCTTTTGAAAGAGTAGAGACTTGCCAAAAAAGCCTCGTATCTCATCGGCATTGTTTAATTTTATAGAACAGGTTGGTTGTCTATACCATGCCTCATGTTTCATAGCATGCTTAATTTTTAGGATAATAGCCTTTAAGAATTTGGTCTCAATTTCTGGAAATATTGTCATTGTTAATTAAGTCGACTCCCAAAACAAGTACAAACATGTGTTTTTTGTGAAGTGATGCTTGAAAACATCAGTTTGTAAAGTGCATTTGTATGCATTTGTATGTGTGAATCTTTTTAAGTATGCATTGACCATTATGCCTATCTTCCTTATTTTATAAGTAATTAATTTTGCATTGATTTTGTACACTGGCCTTTGTCGGTACCACATAACTTGGCAACTTTAATCCAGTCTTAACAGCCAAAGGAATTCATGTTATTCAGTAAAAAAAAAACTACTATCGGAAAAGCCAAATCTAGCTAGGCAGTTGGTTATATTTTCAAAAATGATGCAATAAGGCGATTTGAGAGTATTTTTATATTCAGAACTGAAGGCTGGAGCCCAGATGGGAAGTGATGCGGAATGCCTAGGCAAAATTACGGCAGACATTTTGCCGACATAGATGTCAGAGTGCTGTTGTAGGCGATCAATTTTAAAGGATGAGAGCCAGACACTGACTATCAAAGTAAGATGAAAACCGCAGGTCTTAAAAAAATGAAACTTCATGTATGATTACATGAAAATAGATATATATATATGATGACTAATCTAGTTTGAAACACTATGTTATTAAATTTCTGAATCTGATGTTTAAAGAACAAACTGTTTTAATTGAATGTCACCCTTACTTCATCCTAACTCGATGCAGTTGCTACGTATGTCTGCATCCCGCCTACAACCTTGAGCTACGTCAAATGGTTCAGGTACTCCAGTCAACCCAAAGTTTGGTATGCATGCCACCCTTGGGTAAGGTAAGAGATGTGGGGGTAATTGCAGCACTTTCTGGAGAGCTTCACATCTACTAGACACATTTCTGAAGTAAATTTTTTGTATTTTACGCATGGGCAACGCTACGAATTGAATATTTACGCTTTCATGCATTTTTGTCGTTAGCTAAAAGCCCAAATGCACACCATATTCACATTTGAAAGTACTTACCATTTCAAGATTTAAATTTGGTCAGTTTTGTTTTTATTTAACATCGAACGACCCATTTGCATTTTTTTTACAAGGGGTATTCGGTATGATACAAATTTTAGAATGGGTACACGGACGTTGAAAGTTTATAAAAAAATTAAAAAAGACTCGAAGAACTTTTAATTATAAGAGTTTTATAATATTGACAATTATATACAATTGGTAGAGCCACGATTATATGGTGATGCGCGAAATCGCGAATTGTTCTTATCTCTTGTTTTTCTTACAAATGAGTGCCATTCATTGAATTCCCATCTCAAATATGTAAGAAGCTCATCGCGACAAAACGCGAAATTCACGAAAAATCATCCATAACACCGAAATCAACTATTTTCCGCGAAATCATCGCGAAATGAGCCTTTTCCCGTCCAATTATCTTAAATTTCAGATAATCTGTTATTTTTTTCATTTTTATCAAATCAGATTTCACGGAAAATAAACAAACAAACCCATTTGTTTTTATGCTAAATTGAGAGATAATGAAGCTATTTCACTAAAATTCGTGTATTTTGCGAAATAGCCACTTATTTCCATGCAAAAATGTAAAATGTTTATTTTATCTCTATAAACACTAATTTCCATGGATTTGTCATATTCAGGTCTGTTTCTCATCAAGTGCTGTCAACATTCCTAAGCTTAGGGGGTAGAAGTAGTGGGGCAAAATGTTTGCTGTAGGAAACCATTGCCATTGGTTGGCTGAATCTTCCCCTCCTTGCCATGTGAGCACCAGCACCACATGCATTCAGTCTATATAGAGATTAGCTGGGATTTCAAATTTCAATGGGGTGTAATAAATCTTTGACTTTTGAGGATCAAGCAAAGCAACTCTTTGTGAGTGATGGATATATTTTGATGTGTGGAATCTGGAACACCAGACTTGTCTCGGAGAAAAAAGACAATCATGCAAAGTATGTTGTTAGTACCAGGCAGTGGGTCTAATTCAATTTCTAATGGACATAAAAATCTCAAACCCCTCATTTGCAGTTCTGACTTAGCAAACTATTTGAGCCCCTGTGAACAGTGTTGCTGCAGAGAGGTTTTTTAGTCAATAAAACCTTGTGCTGACTGACAAAGGAACAAGAATGAAGGAAGCTACCATTGAAACTTGTTCAATGTTAAGTTTTAACAAGTAGTAGGTGTCGCTCATACTGCCATACAATGTATTTCATGGTGGCATTTATGTAAAATATTGATTTGTGCTATTCATTTTGTTCCAAGTCCCTTACAAATACCGATGTTGAGGACCTACACTAAATATTTGCTTTATTGTAATTATTATTGATCACTTCTTTATTAGAGATCCCAGTGCTTACCCTAAATCTTCATTCCTTTCGAATGTAGATCGCAAAAGCTCTTTTTTTCTATTTAGCTATAAACGCTAAAATTTAAATAATTAGCACTAAAATTTCGATAAAACTAATGCTAAAAACGCGTACCTTCTTTTTTCGTCACCTATGTCTGAAATCTGTTATAGACATGAAATTCTGTACTTTTTCCATAACACCGCCATAACACCGAAATCCAAAAAGCTTACCACGAAATTATCGAAATCATAACACCGTAAAATCTTGGCTCTAACAATTGGTGAATTCCTGACAACACAGAATATGTAACCCATGTATCTTACTGATGAATAAAAATATGTATTTTGTTTATTGATTGCAATGTCTGGTCAGCGGGGGTCTGTTGCATGAGTGTTAATTCTATGTTGTTAGCGTCCCAGTTTGATCTAGAGATGTGGTAGCTGGAAATGATAGATGTTTGGATGAATGTATTAATGGCTTTTGTCTTATGGGTGGTGAGTAGATGGTCAATCAATCATGGATGGTCAATCAACTACTCAAAGGACTAGTTGGTGGTCAATAGCATCGAAAACCTTGCCCGATGACTATAAAATAAAAATACAATTATTTTCGACCTTTTATGAATGTTGGTGTGAATATTATTTAATGGATTTTCACAAAACAACTTCTACACAAATTCAATAATTTCAAATTTACAGCAAATGTTGAAAAGATTCTCCGCCAGTCTGCAAACAAGCCTGCACCCTCAAATAATTACTATCAAACACATTTCGAAGAGTGTCTACCGAAATTTCAGAAACTACTTGCTCTATACTATGTCGTAATTCAGTATAACTCTCAGGGTGGCTCAGGAAACATTTTGACTGAATGTATCCCCACAGAAAGTATTCAAGCATTGTGAGATCTGGAGATTGAGCGGGCCAGTGTCCATTACATATCACTCTGTCTCCATAATGTTCCTCGAGAACCTTCATAGGTTTGCTGTGTATGTGAGAAGGATCTTCGTCATGCTGGAAGTACCCATATTGTAGCTCATCGTCGTGGAGTTGTTCGATAAACTGGTTCAAAGTCATTTCATAACGGTGATAATTCATACCGCCGGCAGCGGGATAGAACATTGGTCCAATAACACGCCTTCTTGACATAGCACACCACATACCTATCTTAATATCGTGGTTGGGAGGGTAACAAACTCTTTTAAAATGAGAGAAATCAGGAAAACAAGCTGGGATGTGCGTGTTGTAGGAATGGATTTCACCGATGATATTAATTGTAGCCTCTCCACTAAAAAATGTCAGGTCACTTAAGCTGGGATCACTAAGGAAGTTTTCATTAAAGTACAGGCAGTATTCTACACGCTTATTCTTGTCTTGTTTTTCTCTTTCAGGTTCTGTACCAAAGACACTTATGTTCGTGGGCTGGGACGATTGTGATTCGGTTTCGGTTCGCAATTTCACTAGGGCCAGTCTACACATATCGCGATTAAGTCCACAGAGCTTCGAGAGATCTTTGATGGATACCCGGGGATTTTGCAAAATGAACTGTTTCACAACTGCCAAAGCACCTTTGGTTAAAATGTTAGATTCACTTGAACGATTCTTCTTTAAGACCGATCCAGTCAGTCTAAACCTTTGAACTGTACGGTGGATGGTAGATTTATTCGGTATTTTAGTCATTGTTGGAAAGCGTTCAGCAAACTTGATCCGGCATTTTGCAAAAGATTCCGATCTAACATACTCTTCAACCATGAATACTAACTGTTCTATAGTAAACACCATTGTTTATGTTTTATGTGAAAATAATTTCTTGCATGGATTAGGTTAGGTTAAGTACATATATTTCCAATATATATAGTAATGCTGTGTTGCAGACATGAACTACTTTGCTGACTTTGGCAAGATCAAATATTTTTATAAATAATTATTTATCACCTTGATCTCCACTGGCTAACATCTGACTGCACTGGCAATATGGCATCCTCTATCTCCCAGCTGAGGCAAATAAGCACTTCAAAAAATTTTCTTTTAAATACTTTGTCAACTAGGTAAGTTTTTATTTCTGTGTAGTAGAAATCTCCAACAAAAATGTGTACAAACCGACAAAAGTTTTCTTGCTTTAGTTGACCAATGCTAGCTATTTTTAAATTATAGAATCTTTAACCTTCTTATTTGGTTAGTACCCATGAAAGGTCATTTCACAACAGGGTAACCAGATATCTGAACATTTCATACACTTTTGTAGGTTTCTATCAACTACCTCAACAGCCTTAGAGGGTGAAGGATGGCTCAGCAAATTACTTGTTCGCCGCATCGAGCCCACGAAGGAGTCGCACTCGCGTCTTTTATCTGACAAAGAAGTAATTTACGAGCTTCACACTCACAATGTCCGGCCGGATTCCATGCAAAAATACCTACAAAATTAGTAAGCTTATGGTTAGAGTGGTTAAAAAACTTAAGTATATGTGCTAAGTTGCCAAGCTAATATTTAAGGGCATTTTTTTAGTGAGAATAATGTCAACTTGGTAAAATCACGAGACCTCTCGTACGAGTTAGTTGGCAGTTGGTCTGTTCAAGTTGGTGACTTAGATCAAGCACTTCATTTGTGGCGCTACACCGGAGGATTTGCTAGCATAGACAATGCTAAGATAAAGCTGGCTCAGGACAAGGTAAAATATACACCATTATATATTCATATATAATAAGGATAATGATCTAAATTAGTTATCTAAATTTTTCTCCCAGGACTATGTTCAACTTCAACTGGAACGCGGAGGAATGCTCCGGTCTCGCCACCTTCAGTACGTGCTTGCGTTCAGCTATTGGCCAACTATCGTTTCCCGTCCAGCATCCAACATTTATGAAATTCGCTCTTATCGCCTAAAGCCAGGCACTATGATTGAGTGGGGGAACAACTGGGCTCGTGCTATCAACTATCGACGAAATAACGATGAACCTTTCGCAGCATTTTTCTCTCAGATTGGTCGACTTTATAATGTGCATCACATCTGGTGTAAGTATACTGAGGTTGTAAGTATGCACTGCAAAAGTTTAAAAAAAAAATGGTTTGGGCAACATTTTTACAATCTGCCAAATAATAATAATAATAATAATAATCAAAACTTATCACTTAACTTATCATCCAACTAAATTAAAATGGTCAGTACTCTATAGAAGGAGTATGAGTGGCTTAATGAAGCCAGTGGCAGTGGAAAGTTTTTAACTAAGAGAAAAGGTATGTGTTGCTTGTTTCTTGTTGGAAATCAATTTCTTTTGGTGCTCCTTGCCAATTTTTGGAATCATTAATGAGAAATACATGTGTACAGAATAATTCTGATATCATAAAATGTCTAAATCAAAGCATAATCCAAAACCACAGATGGCTTGCATAGTATGGAAAATATTGATGATATTTTAGCCAACAATTTTTCTACCAGGTTATAAGGACTTGGAGGCTCGCAAAGAAACTCGAGAATCCGCATGGCGCAGCCCTGGATGGGACGAGTGTGTGGCCTACACAGTGCCCCTGATTCGCGAGATGCACACCAGGATTCTGCAGCCGACTTCTTTCTCGCCAACACAATAAGACGCATAGCCAAAGAGCACGCACTTGTTAAGGCATTAAAAAGATGCCAGCTTGGAGTCAATTTGCCTAATGAATTACCTTATGGAATTATCTATTACTGTGATCGTACAATAACAAACTAAAGCAGAAATCTAATCATTGATTCAACCAAATTAAGCATACACATGGGAGGTGATTGGAACTAGGAAGCATATTTTACAAGGTGAAAGGTCAGGTTAGGTACAGGAAACGGGTTTCCCTACCATTTTGGAAAGAAATTAATTCACTCCAAGTTGGCATAATATGTTTTTAGGAACATCCATTCTCTATTCAGGTAACTTGTTCATTTCAGGCTGTCATCAGCCTTAAGATTGTAGCCATCAAATATAAACTGCAATTGAATTATTATAATCTGCATTTTGTCTTGTACAATATAACTGTTGCTGGTACACAGAATATGTTTTCTTCATTACAGCAAGGACATAATTACCATGCCTACAAGTTTTCAACACTTTCAGCCAGCAAAAGAGTTCGTCTTGGTCCTTGGGGTGAAAAATCTACCCGTGGGACAGAATATATTCCCCAAGGCAACCATCTAATGTCGTTGGATGATATATGAGACACATGACATCGATAATATAATTTTTATATTTTTTCAAAGAAGATGATTTATGTCAAGTGTGCATCTGAAATGACAGTCTCAAGATTAGAATACATCCGTTGGCTACTTTTCTGGCAAAATCCTCCTTCCTCACCCAAAGAAACTGTCTACATATTCCTCAGGGGTAAACACTTTCTACATACAGTTTTGATGCTTGAAGACAATTGCTTTAAGTTAATCTGTTTCAACTTTCAGCCAGGAAAGATAAAATGCATAGGTACATTTTGCTCTGACAGATTTTTCAGAAATGTAGGCCAATGATTCTGTTGTCTGTTTTTGTAAATTTCTCCCAGTACATTTGCCTGCCCTAATCCCAATGAATATATGTACTTTATTGTCCCTAGCTTGACATACTCGGCTCAGAATACAAACAACTTTGATAAAACCTGTCAATTGTCCTTGTAGTTTACAGGATGCATGCCAAGTGACCAAAAAATAAGAACAATATAATATTGAGAAAAATTGCAGACATAAGTAAAATAACTAACTGGAAATTCTCTTGATGTACTAAAGATACAAAGCACGTGTGAACAGCTTCTATGGCATGTTCATAGCTTTTTAGGGGCGTTTAAATTTAAGATTTTATACACTTCTTCAAATGCATAGATTTTGGCCACAAAGAAAGTGAGTGAGCATGCTTCTCATGCCAAATAGGCATTTCGGAATTGATACTTTCTTCCAAATGTAGGGCTTGAGCTGTTGACGAGGAAATTTACTCCACCAACAACCATCTAACGAACCATTGCCAAGGCATATTAGAATCTTGGAACTTGATCAGATATATGGATTGCTAGGCAAGATCAAATTCGATTCCGCTGGGTTATGACTCCTTTTAGTTTTTACCAAGTACTCTTGAGTCTGTGTAACTTGCGCTTAAAAACATCTACCTGCTTGAGGACTAAGCCCTTGGCAAAAAAAAATTGGAATCAATGTTTAATTACTGATAATAAAGAAGGTAATTGGTAAGTTCATACCTGTCATTGGACATCCTGGCATGATGGCATCGATTCTTCATGTAGTATCACAGTGGCGATACAAGGTGAAAGTTTCAATAAATTACTCTGATGCAACGATACCACGATACTATTATCAAAGTGCACTAAGTGAATAATAACAAGTATTTGTGTTCTTATAATACTAACTACTTCAACACAAGAAACCCTCTCTTTGTTCCAAAAACCCACGTTCTTGAATGAAGGTCTGAAAGGAATTGGACTCACAGGTCAGCAGGTTTGTTAGGCCTGCTTGAGAACTCAATCAAGTTTTTCATTAGATCTATTCTTTGCAAGATATTGATGTTTGGAGAATACCAACTCTCAGGTTCCAAACTAAACCCAAATGATTTTCAGTGATTTCATTTCCGTGCTAATTATGAATTGGGGCAGGCCTTGGGTGCCTTGTACTTAATTTGTCATATCATGCAGCACATACCACTTCTGCATCAGATCTTTGGTCTGCTAGACGTGACGTCTGCCGAGGTAGACATCAGCAGCGTAGTAGACTTGACCAGTGCCAAGAAAATTGTGAACTCTGAACTCGTGTCATGAGTTTGTCAAGAACTCCAACCAATAATTGATTGGATTTAGCCTAAACTTTGTTATAACTCAGTAACAAATATGAAAGATAATAGCAAGATGGTACTGACCGGGATTTAATCTTTTTGACTTGTAACTTTGGGCACTACCACAAAGCACTCACAGCAACGAACATAAATCGAACATGCAAGGAACTGTCATTGGTAAAACCTCCAATGGTGGGGCTGACTGGAAATTAATGTTGGGATGCTAGGCTGTTAAATTTCTACCTACCTCGAGATGCTTTGGTCCTGAAAGTGCATAGGTGAAGCATCACACATGTTGCTATCTCTTTGAATGTGCACATCCCGCCGAGAAACAAAACTCCCTGATGAGAATTTTGCGGCACAGAAAGTCAAGCGGAAGACTTAATCTAGTTTCCACTTGTAAGTGATTTATTTATTGTTGGTTGTATCCTAGGATCAGTTCGATATATTATATATACAGCATTTCTTTGTATCCTAACAAATCTCGAGAACAATTTCAAATACCACTAGAAACTTTGAAAACATAGAAAATAATTACACCTTCACGAAGGCTTACAAATTCGGCATTTATTTATTTTAAATTGATTCATTTTGCTAAAATGACTGCAAAAAGTTCAATGGTTAAAATTGAAGCACACTACAAAAAAAATGTAAAAAAAAAACAACAAATCAACAACTCATCTAGAAACCCATGCTCTCGAAATATTGTTTGGCTGCACGAAGCCATTCTTCGTTTCAAATTTACTCAATCGTTACATTGTAATATTCATTCATCCATTTATTTATTTATAATTATCTATTTACGACAGTGTAGCAAAGGGAAAATCCAAAACAAATTGATGCGTTTGGGATTTTCTCCAAGCTACAATAGACTAAAAATAATTATAATAAGGTAATAATAATTAATATAACATACATTAATACACATAGTTCGTTTACAATAAAAAGAACGTTTCTTTCCTTTCCCACTTTTTTTTAGGTTGTTGGTGTTAGTTCAGCTTAAAATGTAAAACCAATCTCACTGAATCAGACAACATCGACAGACCCAGACCGATTTGCAGACAAGGAAATTGCCCACGAGCGTGGCCTGGATCTCAACTAAATCGCACAAGATTTGATTTCACGAAAAAATTTGCTCAGAATTTCGAGACATGCTAAGAAAAGGTGCCATTCCGAAAAAAATTGCAATCACATCGATAACGATTACTTCCAAACGCTTCGGTAATGAACGGAAACAGAAACTCGCGACAAAACGGATTTAACGACGATTTACAAACGCGACGAATTTTCGACATTCCATCATTCTCTCACAGAGGGGGGGGGGGGAGGGCAGGGAGACTGGATTCTTATTATATTAAAAACCTACAACTATTCCGTTGGCGGCAGCGCAAGTTTGGTTTGCTGCGGGGCGATGTTACTATAGGTTAGTCGAAAGCTCTACGGCCGTTCGCTCTCGAGCCAAGCTAGAAGCCAGCGCGACGATAATAGAAACTCGGCAGGAAATGAGCAGAGAATGAACGGAAGAGCCGAGAGAGCTCCTTCTCAGCGTGATTGTTTGCTTCGACAAGAAACAAATTCAAACAGTCGGTTAAACTACGAGATAACATGGAGTATTGTTTTATTTACTGACAAGCGCAATAGTCATTTCGTTTTGGTTCTGTTCTGGCGAAACCTTGCTAAGCGAAACTGTATAGTAGTTAACCTATTCGGAGGTATCCAGCAATTTGTTTAAAAGAATTACGGAAAAATCGGGAAGCTAAAATAGTTTCGTCGATCGTTGAGTCGACAACGCAGACACGTCGTCAAAAGAATGAAAATCTCCGAGACTGGCGGCCAAAGCCAGACGCTCGGCACCTTGGAATCGCGACGACCAAGTCGTCCACCCGGCCTGGCAATCGAAACGGTGTTCCGCAGGGATCGTTCCTTCTAGCAGCCACGAGACACTGTCCACGACCCATCGTGCAAGGCGACGAGTTCTGGCGGGGATTTCGGTCGAATCGCTAGTAAGGGGGCAGAAAAGTGAAGTAGCAAAATGTTACTCTATCCATCTACTCATATGCGAGAAACGTAAGGAAATAGTCCTCGTGGACCCAAAACACGCATGAGCCGCAGACGATCCCATTGCTGTCCGTCGTATTGTTACGCTAGGGGCATGGAATCCGAATCCTCATAGGTTTTAAAAAAGCACCGCGACTCTAATTGATCAGATGTCACGGTGACCAAAAAAACCCAAGAAAAACCGCATCCTAGGAACTCCTAGAAACTTCGTTTGACATTAGAACGGCCGCGAGGAAAACTTCCCGTAGCCTGGCTTTGGGAGTTCCGTGAGTGAGGTCACAGTATCCCCGTGGGAGGCCCGCGACACGTCAGACTACCGCGGCCCGCGGCTGGTGGACAGCGGGCGGGCCGTGGGGGCGTCGTGCTAGAGGCTGCCCGCCGGGAACGAAGTGGAGCTGTTGCTGTGCGCCAGGCTCAGCATGCTCCCGGACAGGCTCTCCTCGTCCGGGTACGATTCTTTGGACGCCTCGGCAATGGCGAGCGCACTGCAACCAGAACAACATGTTGTTATTAGATGAGCAGTAATAACTAATACATACAAATAAATAGCCAGCTATATTTCATTACAGAAAGAAAGACTTAACAAAGAAGAAAATTGGTATCAAGTTGTGCACTTGTTGAAAATTTCCTAGAATTTACAAAAATGTGTACGATTAGGTATTTTTCAATGTACATAACTTATGTACTGGGGATGATATACAAATGAACACTCATTACCAAGTTTGAATAAGCTGGTTGCTATAGATACCTTTTGATATTGAAATTTTGCCATATCTACCTCGATACGTTGGGCTATCTTTCCAGCCTATTGGCAAGCTGACCTTTTTATAAAATAGCAAAAAGTTAGAAAAGGTATATGGGTCATTCCATGTGTAATCACTCACCTCAAACTTTGACCGACCCAGATTTTGATGAAAATTGGTATACTTGTTAAGTTTGTTGACTTAGGGGCTATTTTTTAATTTTTTTTTTTTTGGTCCAACCGTTCGGATATTACAAGGGGGGGAAGTTGGGGTCATTTTGCCCCCCGCGCGTGTAGTGACCACCCTTTCTACGCAATATCTAGGGTTCTATGGGAGCTACAGAGCTGGGAAAAAAATCATCTGAAAGGTAATTTCATACCCTACCTGAATATGGAAACAAAAATGACGATATGTTAATACGAATTTAATTGTGATTTTACACATCTGCATTTTCCAAAATGACCATATCGCTGATGAGTCATTTTTGATTTGCCTGATTTTTTTTCTATATGTACAGAACATACATATGATCATGTGTTCCAAAAATCAAGATGGGTGTTCTACTACTTTCCAAGAAAAAAAAATGTTTTCTGCAAATTCATTCATAATATAAATTAATATGAACTGAATTTAAGACAACATTCAAGAAAATGATCATTACTTACAATCATAGCTACTATGAAGTACAAATTTGCATATCTTAAGAGAGATGTAGTTTACCTTATTGAGGTACATATTTTATAAGCCCTGCTGTTGCCCTGTTGGTGTCTGTAGCCGACAAAAAGTATGTTCGACCAGTTGCCGTGTTGGGGTCGGCCAGTGTTAAAACATCAGCAAAAGCTACAATTAGTTTGTCTTGTACACTGGGATAAAAATATGATGGAGCTGGTCCATGAGGGTGTAGAAAGTTGACTTGAAGTTCAAGAGACTGTGATGATTTTTCAAGAACACACGCTAGCCACCAGTCTTCGTTGTATGCTACAGTGATGAAACTGCCCACGTCTTTGAACTCAAACTCGGGTATTTCTGCTGCTGTTGCTTCCTCCTCTTCTTCTTCTTCTTCTTCTTCTCCTTCTTCATTTTTCTCAACAATCTTCACAATGTTGATTTCTTCAGAAAGAGAAAAGTGTTTCACATGTAAGGAAGTTAGCGATTTTGGGTAGAACGCATGAAAGCTTCTTGTGCCTACGATAGTTTTTAATTCTTTGAATCGTTCTTTAAGTTTGATGCCATTTGCTGTAATCTCTTCATTGGCTACAAACACAAAATTTACAGTCCACACATTTTCTGTTGCCCACCGGTAAAAGTCTATCGGCGTCATTATTTGGTCGGCATATGGTTTCTGTAAACTTGCCCGTGCTGCATTTCGTTTTACAGTCCCACCAACTCCATCGCATGGTCCTTTACCGTGGGATGTGGCAAAAAAATGCCACTCAGCAGTTAGTTCGAAGTCAACTTCATGATGGCACAAGTTGGAAAAATTCTTCTTATTCTTATATTGGGCTGCCGCTCCATCAGAAAAGTAAATTAAATGGGATACATCCGAAATGTTTTGTTTCAGGTGTCTTATCAGGTGCTTTTGGAAAGTGTGCACAGTAACGGTGTCATGAGTTAGCGAGTCAGAAATGACAACGTAACTTAAATGTTGTATGTCTCGATCTTCAGGCTTAAAGTAACACACAAATGGGTGAAGGGTGCATTGGCTGTTATTCCAATGGTAACCTTGTGCAGCATCCTGGAGCACAAAAGAATAATTCTCAGCGAAGTCGCCCACTACTAAAACTTCCCCTGGTTTAAGGTTGGCTTTCTTCTCCTGCATGAATGCCGCTTGCTGCCGTGCAATAAAATCATGATTTCTTAATAAAATGCATTTTTCAATAAAACAGTCAACAAACTCATCTGTAGGTTTCGTAATTGTCTCTAGGGTACATCTGTCTGTTGACAGCCACTGTTTATAAGTCACAGAGTCTATGAAATTTTCACTGAATGAGATTTCTAGCCATTCACGAAGTTCATCGGTTCCCGGACAATTGCCACACTTTCCTACAAAGCAGTTGAGAAGCGGGGGGTTGCACATGAGGCTGGCAAGGCAGTGTTGGTATGATTTGATGGTACCGTCTGAAAGCAAAGGCAGCTTTGCTCCCAAAGCCATCAACTTAACGTTTTGGTGTATCGTACAGACACAGACAGAATGTGTCCCAGCTGCTCCTGCCAGAACACAATGTTTGGGTCTGAGCTCTGCAAACTTCGAGAATCCAACCTTGATGTCAGGATATTTATCTTTGAAGCTGCGATACACTTCACTTAAGTTGCTTAACACTAGTCTCTTCTGGCGGTGAACTCGATTGTCACCCACTTTAACCGAGACAAAATCTTTTTTACCCGGCATGACACGGCTTACATCATCATTTTCATAAAACTCTTCAATCAGTTGAATGCAATCAGGGGAAAGAGTTTTTCCTGCTTTTTGATTTGCAGATGGCAGTATCCCTTGGGCCTTTACTAGTTGTTTGGTTTTACGTACCAAATGGTTAGATGCATTGAACTCTTGCATTATTCTCTTAATGCTCCAACTTTTTGGAAGCACAGATAAAATTGTTATTTTCTCGCTTCTGGTACTCGTCTTAAACTTTTCTTTCAGTTGTGCTATTATCTCTGACCCATCACGGATGCTGTCCTTGCACTCCTCTGAAGATGTCAAATCTTCTTTGCTGATTTCTTCATTACTGGGAGATACTAGTTCCAATCTCTTCTTTACACCTTGTGTTATTTCGCTGAACTTTCTTTTCGAATAAAACATAGATTTACCCTTTAGTTTGGTGGTATTAATAGGTGACACACCAAATGCAGCTAAAGACTGATTCACGGCATCTGCTTCACAGGGTATGTCCACGAAAGGTAGGTCAAGTTCAGTGGATTTAGTTGGCGTTAGAACAGAAACGGTTGTTAGTTCCTTCAGCCTGAGCGAGAGCAGCTTACGGCAAGTTGAGCATAATTTCTTTCCAGGGATGAGGTCGGCAATCTCCAAGTATTTCGTCCTGGATGCTGCATTAATTTCTCTTAACCCATTAACTTTCACTATTCCACAGTGAGCCTGAAACGGATCGCAGCATAACTTGTGGTGACAGCTATACAGACGAAGGAATTTCTTTTCATGTAAATGACACACGGTCTTCACATTATCACACTTAGTACGCAGAGCTAATGATAACTGCTGGTCACTATTGAAACTTTCAATGCTTTTAATCGCTAGATCTTCGATGGGTCCACATTCTTCTTCAAAGAACAGTCCAATTGAGCACATTATGAATCTCTAAATAAAAGGTGCTTGAGAGCAAATTAGCTTCTATCCTCATCAACATGAGGCCAGAGACTGATTGCTTTAGTCCAGACAAGAAATTACCAAACTTTTTACTTGTAACCTGTTACAACTTGATCCATGATTCAGGAGCATGACAAACAATCTATAGTTGTATTCTAGGGAATACCATTTTAAGATTCTTGTAGATGCAAGTCCAGACAAGAAATGAACAAACTTTTGACTTCTATGAACTGTTTCAACTTGATCCATGATTTACAGGAATATGGCAAACAATCGATTTGTATTGTAGAGAATAACATTTCAAGAACATGCAACTGTGCAAACAAAAATCAACTTTAATATAAAATATATGCCAGTGCTCTGATCACAATAATTGTGATCAAAATGCTGTTCTACTGGCAAAAAGGCACTTTTTTATAGAAAAAATTTTTTTTCTTGGAAAGTGGTAAAACACCCATCTTGATTTTTGGAACACATGATCATATGTATGTTCTGTATATATAGAAAAAAAATCAGGCAAATCAAAAATGACTCATCAGCGATATGGTCATTTTGGAAAATGCAGATGTGTAAAATCACAATTAAATTCGTATTAACATATCGTCATTTTTGTTTCCATATTCAGGTAGGGTATGAAATTACCTTTCAGATGATTTTTTTCCCAGCTCTGTAGCTCCCATAGAACCCTAGATATTGCGTAGAAAGGGTGGTCACTACACGCCCGGGGGGCAAAATGACCCCAACTTCCCCCCCTTGTAATATCCGAACGGTTGGACCAAAAAAAAAAAAAAAAAAAAATAGCCCCTAAGTCAACAAACTTAACAAGTATACCAATTTTCATCAAAATCTGGGTCGGTCAAAGTGAAATTTAATTAAAAGTGAGTGATTACACATGGAATGACCCATATGAAAGGTAATGAAAGTCACATCGCGTGTGTGGTTACCTGAAGCCAAGCCGCGCTGACTCCTCGTCGAATTGTTCGAGCTCACGGTCTTGTCGCTCGTGCAACAGTCGGATCCGTTCTGAGCGTTCCTGCAGGAACTGCTTGGTCTCCAGCTCCATCTGCCACGGATAACACATGGTTAGAACCGGTGATTTTACTTTCAATGGCTGCACCATGTCATAAGCAACGAAATCGACTGGTTTCCACATGGTTCTAAGCGATGATCACTCTTCCTATTTTGGTCTCGGGATGATCTTTTGGTCAATTTTGTTTAGGTATGCCTGGCAAAGTAATGTTACATGAAAATTAATGCAAGCATTTCTACTAAATTTTCTTAATTAATTAGCAATTTGAATGTGAGAAATGTTTCTTTGGAAACCTGTTAGTATTTAAATTAGTATTTATTTACACAGAATTTAAAATTCTGTTTTACCCTAGACTCAAACATATCACTGGAAAGAATTTGCAAAACAGTTTGGGAGCAAAAATGTTTATGATGGTTTTTAGACTCATGTCTACTTGATTTATCCTTAGCACAAGTTTTAAGAAAAACGATTTGAACTGGGTTTTGAATGCTAAGTAAAGGGCTACTAAATTCCGATTAATCTCTATTAAATCTCTATTTAATTAAATTTAGTAGCCCTTTCCTTGGCATTCAAAACCCAGTTCAAATAGTTTTTCTTAGCAAAAATGTTATTATATATACTTAAGCTTGTACATAATCGCAAATGAACTGAAGAGGTAACGTCTTTCAACCTCGCATACCTTCTGCTCCAGTAGCGCCCTGCGCACTGAGACCCGGTCCTCCAGCTCCTTGCGTTCGCGGTTACGCTGGGCCTCGGCCTGCATCTTGTTCTTCGACTGGTACGCCATCAGAATGTCCAGCTCGTAGTGCAGACGTTCCTTCTGGTGGTGGCACTCCAGCTCCTGGCTCTCATCCAGGCGAATCTTGACGACAGAAACAGTACTTGATGACTCCACACCAAATGTGTTCTCATGCAATGGGGTCAAGAGGCTGAGTATTTGTTGTGGTGAAGGAAAGAAAAAATTGACACAGAACTGTGTACTTGTCAAAAAATGTGTAAAATTTCTAGAATTTTAACGTTTTGGTGTGCTGCTTTTAACATTGTTAGAGATGTTACCAAATGAGACTTTACAAGGTCTAGTAGCGATATTTTGTGACCGAGAAAATGGACTAAAATGCCATCTATACTCTACCGCAAAAGTGCGCCAATCAGCCAACCAACCTCTGAAAATGTACCTCCCTAGGTACAATAGCGACATGGGCCATCAAGCCTTCATGTACCTCCCTAGGTACAATAGTGACACATGGGCCATCAAGCCTTCTTGTACCTCCCTAGGTACAATAGCGACATGGTCCATCAAGCCTTCTTGTACCTCCCTAGGTACAATAGCGACATGGGCCATCAAACCTTCTTGTACCTCCCTAGGTATAAAAGCGACTGATGCCTTCTTGGCCCGATTAATTAGACTGTGGAATGCGCTGCCCCATCATATAATGACTACATTTCCAAAATATGTGAAATACCACTGTAAATTTATAAACTAACCACAAAATTCTATGTTATGATATTGTAAATTCTATTAGCCTCAGGTAATTATTGTAAATATTGTAAATGTTCAGGATGGCCACTCACCGATTGCTTCTGCAGCATCTCAGCGATGCTCTGCTCATACTGGTCGCCGAGCAGGCCCAGCTTCCGGCGCTGCTCCTCCTTCAGTTTCTTGATCACCGACTTCTGCTCGTCCTTGGCGGTCGACTGAAGAATCTGAGCCTTCAGCGCCTTGTACTGCCGAGTCTGAATCTTGCACGTCTCGCGGAACTGCTTGCGGATCTGCATCTCTTTTTGCTGGCGAGACAAATTGGGAAAAGCAGTCAGCGGAAACGTCGAACTTTCATTTAAACGCTGCCTGTTAACTAACCCGACATAAGACAAGACTGGCCGCACTCAAATTTCCTTCACTCAATGGTTTGTCACAGGAAGCTTGAGATACCATTCCCTATAGAGGCTATGCAGAAAAAAAAAGGTACTAGAAAGCTAGAAATTTGTGACCAGAGTGCGTTAAAATTGTGATAAGCGAGTTCACATCACGAACTCCACAGCAGTAATTGGCACTGTGATTGAGTAAAACTACACTTCTGATAATGCTTTCTCTCAAGCAGATTGGAATTAATGTAGCTTACAGATTGATATGGTGAATAAGGAAAGAGAGAGGTAAGCGTAAAGAATTTTTGAAAACGATAACGTTTCGATGAGTTGCATTTGTCACTGTCAGAGAAGTAATTTCAGGTTGTCTAGAAGTTTTTATTTAGCTTGTTGGCAAGACAAATTTCTAAATACTTTTGAGGCCGCCAGCTGCAAGAACACCCCCCCCCCCCCCCCCCCCCCCCGGAGACACTGACGGTATTTACCTTGAGACTCTTTGGTTGCTGCTTGAGCTCGAGTGCATGCTTCTTGCGCAGCTCTCGCTCTGAACGCTGCATGTAGTCCTGCTGGTTCTGCAGCTCGGTGCCGTGCTGCCGGCCGATCTGCTCCTCGCGCAGCTGGTGGACCGCCTTCTGCTGCCGGTACTCAAGCTCCTGCGTCTTCTCGTGGTGACGCAGAAGCATGCTGTGAGCCGTCTCCAGCTGCGACTGGCGCTTGTTCAATTCCTGTAACGGATCGAATGCGTTTATGCATGCATGTCTCGTGCATGTTGAGGGAATCCAATATCTTCTCTCACTTGCTTTTCCTGAACTGGGGTATAGAACGTTTATATTTCAAATTCAAGTCACAAGACTTGCTAACGACACTCAATGAAACCTCGAAATAAGTGCAAGATCTTGTGTGGAGCTCACCTAGTATTGTGTCTGTATATTATGAGTTAATTAATTTTTTTATTTATAGCTTGGAACTTTTTCTTAATAGCATTTATTTTAATCCTAAATTAATTGCTATTTCTGGCCATGCGTCGTCAGCTTCCATTTCTAGTTGATTCCATACGGAAATCTGTTTCATTAGCTTGGATGAGACAAAGTCCCCGGTTCTATCAAAATTGCATCTCCTTGTTAAAGTTGCGGTTAAAACTTCCAATCATAAATCTAGATGTCTTGGTGAATCAAAAGAGTTCAAGAATTTAGTCCAACTAACCCAAGAAAGAGCATGCATAAATTGAACCAAATGCCGAATTTAAAAAATTACCCGACTCCACGTACCTCTCTAAGTAATTCCTGTTCCAGACTATGGAAGATGAGCAGCTTCTTTCTGCGGAACTTGCGTATCTCGAGGTCGATGTACTCCTTCTGCCCACGGATGAGCCGCTGCTCTTCCTGGGCCTCCACCTGCTTCAAGGTGTCCTTCTGACTCTGGAGCGTGGCGTCACGTTGCCGCTTGGGCGTGGCCTCGTCCAGACTGAGTTCCCGCTTCCACCGCTCCTTGGACACCTTGTACTCCTTCTTACGATGAGTATCGAATGCTTTGCGGTCTGCCTCGTGCCGGCTCTGGATCTCCTTGTGAAGCTTCTTTTCAGAGCTGATGTTATGCTTGAACCTGGTGCAGGGGGCACAAGGTTAGCGTTAGTTTTTAAACTCATCTCTAATTTATCTAAACTTAGCACAAGTTTTGAAGAAAATAAAACTAGTGACAGCTGCTTTCACCCTTGAAGTAACAGACACAAGTGTTGCAAAACGTCGGGAAGCGTTGGTTTACTTGGCATTTAAGCCCAGTTTTTTAGTTTTTTAGAAAGTCAGCTAGGTCGCAGTCAAAACTGTCCGAATTGGTTGTTGGTCTTCCCTTTCAACTGCATTATAGTAAGCGAAAATTTAAGGGCATAAGCGTAAAAATATTTCAATAGTGGAATTTCAATTTTCTGTGGCATGGCATGGTTTCATAGCAAATGTTATGTGCTAGTGATTTGGGTGACTGACTATCCTGGTAGTGATTAAGCAACAACATTACTGTTGGAAGGTCCGAGGTTCAATCCTGGTGACCAGCTATGCAAATGCCAAGATATTTCCTGGTCCTTTACCCCCCACCCCCCCCCCCCCCTAAAACCAGCAACAAGCATTAAATAATAATATCCATCAACTTGTATAGAAATCCAGATCTGAATCCAATACACTTAAATTCGTCAGCCTGCACTTACCTCTTTTCAAGTTCTTGCTGATGTCGAATCTGCAACTTTTCAAGCTCCTTGGAAAATTGTTGGAGCAGTGACTCGTATTCCTTGTCCAGTTGCTGCTTGTGACTCTCCATTTCGATCTTGCATCGGTCCTCGAGCTGCAAAACAACGGCAAACGTTACGCAAAAGAAACGTCAGTGGCCTAATTCTGTGGCGGGATCAAGACATTCCTGTTTTGGGCCCATTATTTTCCTCATGCTATGCTTCACAGCAGCCGGGGGTTGACGGACGAGAGATTAAAACGGGCACGGAACTTATGATGCAAGTAGGTTCTTTTGACTGTGTGCAGATTCTACCGTAACATGGGCTCGAACACGTCACAAACCAAAATGTATGCAATTTGTAAGAAAATTAGAATAGGTTTGAAAAAAAAAAATTTTTTGCTAGTCTACATTAACTCCCAGAGTCCTTCCTAGCCATGCCAGTTCACAAAGTTACCACACTACCTTACACTAGGGTTACCATAATTAAAATTTCGGAAGGCGGGACAAATTTTAACAAACGAAAGTTAGTTAGGCCGGAGGCTCGGGGGACAGAGCCCCCCAAAAAATAAGGGTGTGGATGTGGGAACAGGATTTGAGGGCTATTTTCAGCAAAGTTATGCATTTTAGAAATATTAAGGTTTTTCTTGGCACTTGAAATCCTGAGTCATATTTATACATCAACTTTCAATTTAGCAGCAGGAAATTTAGGTATAATTCGTATAACTATTTAAAAAATATATATATTTCATCACAGATTTTTAAATTTTTTGTTGGGACAGTTCACGTACAAATCATAACGCCATTGGCACAATAAGAGGAACAATTAGCTATTTATAAGGAACAATGCAAATGCAATGATCGATTTCGCGATTTTTTTAAAGAAAATTACGATCGAGCGGGACATTTGAGTGAAAAGCGGGACTGTCCCGCCGTAAGCGGGACGTATGGCAACCCTACCTTACAATGGCTCTGGACATGGTGCAAAAAGTATTGCGTAGTGCCAACAATACAGAAGTGCTTCGTTAATTAACAATAACAAGAAATGGTTCATAGCATGCAAACACAGCTAACATTGCTTGGGCTCGAATTCGAGCTCCACAGCTTCACGAGCTTTGCTTACCTTGATGAGCGCAGTCTGGTGCTCTCGACGCATCCGTTTGTAGCCGGTCATCTGCTCGTGCATCTCCTCCTGCATGTGCTCCTTCTGCTGTTTGGTCACGATCGAAGTCGTACGGATCGTTGCAAAGTTGTTGGCGCCGTGCTCAGCCAACGCATTGCAGTTCACCTGTGTGGCAAGAAACACATCCGTCAGACCGGTGCACTGGCAAGTGCTATACGTTGGTTGTTGTTATTTAAATGTGCACTGTTGTGATCAATCCTTGCTGTTAATAGACTTTAATGCTATGCAGTATTTCCAGTTTGAGAATCATCAATAAAAATGGCTCCCACACAGAATTCTAAAGGCTAATAGACAAGTCCTAACCTAAAAATATTGTACTGGATTTTAATTCCAGATACTTTCACAACATTTTATACTAGGGCTTATTTATTTAGTTATTTTCAGAGGGAATGATCTGCATCCAAACTGTCAGTTTTACTATCTCAGGAGAGAACATTCAAAGGAACCATGACCTCTGAAGCTGGACCCAAAGTTGCAAGACTTGAGCAAAAACCTCGGGAACTAATTTACAGAAATGTTCAGCATGTAAAATGACCAAAGATTTTGTTCACACCAAGAGTTGTTAGGTGTTACAACATGATAATTAAAAAAATGAAGTCATATAGAAAAGCCAGGCTGAGTCAAGAAAGATTTTCATTTGTGGAAATATATCTGCAACATTTCTTTAATTCTCAAGGGTTTTTTCAGATAAATAAAGTAGCCTAAAAAACAAAAACACAGACCACCGAAGACCAGTGCCGCATGGCAATGCAACTTGACCCGAGTGTGGTTACCTTGTGCCTGTTCCTGACGGAGGGCGGATAGTTCGAGTCTGTGCCATCAGCGACGGGTGGAAGACTGTTGGTGGAGCTGCTCTGCGATGATGCAGAGACGCCGATCGAGTGTATCGAATGCTCCGAGGTGATGGAATTGCTCTTGCTGCTGTCTCCGCCAGTTTGCTCATCGGGAGTGTCTGTAATCAACCAACCACAGCATTGTTATTTGTCGCTGTGCTCTTGAATACCATGTCAAAAGAACGGGTTGGTCAATTTGGGAAGATGGAGCAAAGGTAGAAGTAATTTGTTATTAATTCGAAGACATCTGGGATAACTGATTATTTTGAACTCTAATATTCTCCCAAAAATCGGTGCCCTAACGGGGATTCAAAACCAGATCTCCACCTGTTGCAGGTGTTGCTCTAACCAATCGAGATACTTGGTTCTCTATTTTTGAGGGACATGAGTGCATATTGATGTGTGTTTGGGCATCAATTTTTTAGAGATTATTAGTGTTCATAATAAAAAACACTGCACATTACAAGCATTTGCAATTTAAATCTGAGTTCACATATCCAGGATGTTCTCAAAGATGTAGACCGTACAGAAATAATATTAAGATACTTGGAATCTATTAAATGTATTTAAACAAATAAAATTTGGTCCTGGTGAAACACCTATAAGCTCGTATACCCAAACATAGTAAGAATAAAGACTCATCACACTGGGTGGGTAAAATTTAAATGGGTTATTTGCCAAGAAAACTATAAATAATAAGAAGATTACTGCAAGAAGATAAGAAGAACAAGAAGATTGGTTGAGTGGTGGTTTTCAGATTATTGATTAATGGCCCAATTACCTTTAAGCATAAATTCTTAATAAAACAAAGTTAGGAAGTTGATAGTTGTCTTTTGACCTTGCATGCTATCTTAGTTTCTGTCCTACAAGCTTTGAGATAAAATGAAACTAACTCAGGAAATAAATACCAGCCTCTCATATTAATCCAAAATCATTGATCACATTAATCTTTTGCAATGCCTGGAATGACACCTACTCAACTGAATAACCAACCATATAAACTTAAATTCCTAGCCAAAGTTCTTCTGCTATCTACTAATATGTATTAAATGTTATGAAAAACAGTAGAAACTGAAGTGGGTATATTTTTACCTGGAGCAAATGAAGAAATTGTCAAATTGATATTCAATTTTGCCAGATACAGCCACTCAAACATTTGATTCGATATCTTCATGATGCACTAACCACTGCACAATTGGTATATGGAAATGTATGTCTTCTCTCATAGAGTCTCCACAGTAAAGTGAAAAGAAGTTTGCCACTGGGAATTTCTAGCATTTCATACCTGGTCTCAAAAGTATACCTGTTTAACCACAACAATATCCCCATCCACTACCCCTCATGCCCCGGGGTCGGTCCCAAAACTAATTAGGCTCCATCCATTTCACTTGTTGACACATCAGGCATCATTAATGGGATTCCACTCCATTTGTCAGGAAAGTTTGGTGGTAGGATTTCTGAGAACAGCAACTGGACAGATTTCGACAGGTTTTTAAGTTGTGACTCATACCTCTAGACTTAACAAAACTGTCAGTTAATTAGTAAATGCTTGAAATCCCTCTAGAGCTGATATCTTCACAGAAGTAGACAGTTCCAACTTCTGACAAGTTATTCGATTGTTTTCATGTAGGATTTCCAGGACAAAAACATAATACTTCTCACTTCATCGAATGAACTAAATGAGTATCCTGATATATTTTTGTGGTCAAGATCAAGGAAATGTCAGTGTATTTCCATTTTCCATAGATGTCCCTCTCCACCCCCAATGTAATTAGTCAGTGCAATTTGCAGTGAATTCATGAAATGTACCACAGCAGTAGCCTTTTCGAAGAGTCGACAACTGATACTGGCAAGAAGACGAACGTGTACTTCCTGTTATGAGACCACACCGAACTGAGATAAGGAAATGGAGACTGCAAAAGCAGCAATAACCTGCATTGGCTTACTTCCTTAAAACCACAACTTCAGCACTGAACCAGAGCATTCTTTAAACCAATCAGTATACAATATCTTGCAGTAAAGTGTATTACAGTCATATATGAAAAACCCATAAGTTGTGAAAATTGTAGCCAAAATAAAGGTATCAACAAACAAAATAAAAATACTACCAATAAAAAAATTCCTTTCAAACAGGCTTTGGATAAGTGAAACAAATGTACATCCGTGGTTGCAAACGAGACTGTTTTGAAACAAGTGCCGCTTAAACCTTCGATTAACTGACTTCTTTTATAGCCAAATCCAGACAATACGAACAATCAAAAGAAGCCCAGTTTCCAGTTTCTGACTTGAATATTGCTTTACATAGTGGTATACCAAGTGATGCTGGTATCAACATAAAACCGGCCACATTTAAAAGAGACGGGTTCCCAATGATGCGCAGTATAACCACTAGCACATGCACAGCAACGTCAGATTGCTAGACATTAGGCAAGATGCTGAGGTGATATTAGGTAAAGAAAACCATTGATATCCCCTTACTAGGTTGTTAGTTTAAGTAACAAGCCTCCACAACCAGTAAGAGGTCGATTGTGCAAATTTTTCTTTGTACATCATCTAAGGCACAACCCATATTAAAACCATCAATAACGTTATGAAGTGTCGAGAAATCGCGCGACAATTTTCCCGAGATTTCGTGCACAATCGCACATTTTTAACGCCGAAACATTTGCAAAAATTCGACAAGAATCTAGAGAGCAACTCACCCTCGCCATCGCCGGCTTGACTCTCATTCTCGAAGGTGTCAATCATGAGGATCTTCTTCATCTTGCGGTAGTTGAGGTTGTCGAGGTCGCGTACGGCCGCCTTGGTCCGTTGGATCAGTTCGGTGAGGACGTGAGGGCTGCGGGTCCGCGTCACCATCTGGTGGCTCAGCAGTTTGCCAGAGCTCGGCCGTTCGCTCGGATTCTTCTGCAGGCACGACTCCACAAAGTGCCTGCGCGGAGGGGAACGAACGAGGTTAGAACGGGGTGAATGTGAGCGGCTGACAACTTCTGGACAGAGTGGGTTGCTTCAGCAAGCGAGGCATCTGTACAATTAGCTGCAACAATGTATTGAGGCTGAAGAATGCAGCCTAAAACTGGCAGTGGAACTCAAAAAGCAACTGATTGGGGGCATATCGAGTCCAGGAATTTCTAAGTGCATAAATGGTAATACTAATTGTAGACAATAACTATACACATATATATTGTAAAATGGATGATTGTTGGATCTTAAATAATAAAAGGTAGAGACAAATTACAGTTATTATACCGACAAAACTGAAACGTGCACCAAGGTTTGCCAGTTTAGACCGCATTAACCAGTGACGTAGTGGTCAATGCACGCAGGTGTGCGCAGTCCACACATTATTTATTTATCTTCTAGCTGTAAGCCACTTATTAACATTAAGGAAAGGCTAGGGTTTTAATTAGATGTAACAAATTTAACTTGATATGTTGATGAAACTTCTGCAAGGAGATTACAGCACCCAAGGAAAAGATTGAAAATTGTTGTAAATAATACAAAAATGTGATATTGTTTTCATTTTGATGGTATTTAGACTCATGTCTACTTGATTTATCCTTAGCACTAGTTTTAACAAAAACTATTTGAACTAGGTTTTGAATGCTAAGTAAAGGACTACTTGAAATATTCCACCAATTACCCCGCCGCCATTGTAACTTTAAGTTTGGCAACCGGCGGCAACGTGCTCATCTCAAGACAGGAATGTCTAAAGCGACAGCGCTCACCGAAATACGTCTGTCCACTCCGAGCTGGTCATCAGCGGGGAGTCGTTCTGCGCTATGTGGTAGAGCGCAGACATCGCGTTCATGTTGAAATACGGCGGCTTGCGTTCTGCCAGCTCGATGCACGTAATGCCGAGCGACCAAACGTCAACCTTGCCGTCGTACTGGCCTTCGTCCATCGCGAGGATCACCTCCGGGGCCATCCAGTAGGGCGTGCCGACAAAGCTGTTCGCCGGGCACTTGATGCTTGCTGAACCAAAGTCAGCTGCAAATAAACGGTGGGATTCGACGTTAGATTGCACGCTTCGAGTCGATTTGATTATTGATTAAATGACAGATAGGTTTCACCTGGCTTCTAATACAAATAAACCTCCAATAATTTTTATACCAATAATACAATACCAATAATTTTCATGACAAAACATAAACAACATCATTCTCCTGAAGATGACGAGCCGTGCCTTGTTGAAATTCGAGACGTGAGACCCTTTCTAGGGCCGCAAACCTCTTCAACGCAGAGCAAAACCGAAAAACACATTATAAGATCAAACCTACACGAGTCCAATTCTGTAACTTTTTTATGAGAACCTTTATTAGTTGTTTCATTGTTGTCAGCATTGAATGGGTGTCTTATCTCATTTCACTGAAAAAATACAGCTAAAATACTTGAGAGATGGTTTATTGGCTGATGGACAAACTTTTTTGAAGGAAATCAATCTGCTGAGAAAGCATTAAACGTGCGCTGCAGGTATATGATAAAATAACCAGCCTGAGAGGATGAGCATCATGGTCGCTGCTCTCTTAAAGCAAGTCTCAATAAAAACGATTGATGACATGGTCTAGGCCTCAACTATTTGGTTGCAGGGACTTTGGTCACTTTTTATTTGGGACAGGCTTGTATTTGTCAAGATCACACGTGCCATTTCTTGCAATCTCGTTACCTCATTGTCGAGCAATTTGGATTCAGAGATTAGGCTAGGTTTTATCTAAAACAATCATTTTTGTTATCTATTAATAAACAGGAAGCATTGAGGTTGTGAATTATAAATAAAGATAGCTACTAGTCGAGGAAATTGTTTCCGCATGTCTTCCTACCTATGAACCCATATTATGGTAAAAAGCAGGGTTTTATTAACCAGAAATATCTGAATCAACTAAAATATAAACTTACTAAAATGTCTACTTATTCAGGGGATACAACATGATAACAATCACATTGAATTAAGTTTCCCCTCAAGTGGCAGCGGCACACACAAAATTGCAAATTTCCTCTTTAAGGGTTTTTATCTTCTGAGAATTGCATATAAAATATAACATCAACATTAATATCTCTCTTAATAAGAATGTATGTAAAGAAGAAACCAATATTTCCTCTTATTTAATCATGTTTGGCAAAATTACCTAAGAGATCTTTGTTACGTAGTTTACGATTACTTACAAACACAGCCAAAAGATAGCTTACCCAATTTTACGGTGCCGTTTTCAGTGAGTAGGATGTTTCCTGCCTTGACGTCCCTGTGTATTCGACCTAGCGAGTGCAGGTAGTGCAATCCTCTGAGCACGCCTTCGCAGATGGCAGCAATCTCTTCTTCTTTCAACGGCCGCTTGTGTACTTCGATTATGTCTGATGCCGAGCCCAGGCAGTACTCCATCACAAGCTGTGTAGGAAAGATTCAACATTAGACAAACTTATTTTAGAAGTTTTGTATTGCTTGTAGCAATACAAACATGGTACCTAACACTCAATTGAAGCAAAAAGGCAGCAAAAATAGAACTTCAGTAAAGACAATATAAATTATAGATGTTCATGGTAAAATATAAACCACTTACCCAAGCAGTATGATCTCGAAGAAAGCACCCTTTGTATTCAATAGTATTAGGATGATTCAGTTGGCGTAGGAACCGGATTTCTTTAAGAATATCCTGCCATTTTTCTAGACTCTGTTTGCCAAGATATGACATCTTTTTTATGGCAACTATCTCTTTGGTGGAAAGACATCGTGCATAGTAGACAGCTCCGAAACTGCCATGTCCGATCTCTCGAAGATCTTCAAAGATCTTGTCGGGATCGTCCTTGTCGAACAATTCGGCAATCTCTGGGTCTTTCATGCTGCCAGGTCTTGGAACAGCTGGCATCTTGACGCTGTTACGCACGCGGAGGTGCGATTTGTCTACTAATGCCTCCAGCGAGGAGCAGAGTTAGACAAAGGGATTATGAATCATTCTCCATCCCCCTTCAACCTGATGAGCAAAACACACTTATAAAATCACAGAGCTTCGAGAGGAATGCTACGAGTTGTGTTATGGGGAAATGATTAAAGATGTGATAAGCCAGTGTCAGAGAAAATCTTGGAAGTTGATAAGCTAATGACAAAGCCTCTGAACTGACAGGTGGCTGGTTACAGGGACAGTAAATGCACATAGATCAAAACCACAAAGTTGACTCAGCAAATATGCCGACTTGAAAGGAAGCAAATTAAATATTAACCACGATTTTGGAAGCTGTCCCAGGAAAGGAGAAATGAATGGTTTGGGGACCTCCTCATAGGCCTTCAAGGAAGGTCTACTATTATTGATTAAAATTTTGAAGTGTGTTACGAGTATAGGCGCAACATAAGGCATCGCCGGTAGGACAAAAGTAAAGAATTGTAGCTCTCTGTTCCAGAGAGTCATTTCAGTTCACAGAATTAGATATAATTAAAAATTTGTCAATATTTTCTCATCTCACCATCAAATTTTCAACTTCAAGATGGCGTAATGAGCATGCGCAATAATATCACTATCACAGAATTAGCGATATTGCTAAGAAATTGCACCGTTTCCCCGCACAAACGTACTTTTATTTCAATGTTAACACATCCGAACAATTAACGGTCATATTTAGCGAGACAGTGGACTTCGCCGACCTATATTTCCAAGTTCATGGCAGAAAATGTCAAAATACTGGAGCCGTGCCTCACCTAGGGAATACACACTGACTACCCACTGCCTTTCGATGTTGGATCGGTCTTGGGCAAAGCAGAGTCGCTAAACAGTGCGCGTCACAATTTGAAATGCTAGTGCGGAATCTACAGCGAACACTATTCATTTTAATAGTCTAGAATACTTCTCATCCGCTTCAAAGAATAATACAAATGTAAAAAACAGAACACAAAATAGAACAGATACAATAGTTTCTGTTTCATAGATAAAAAACAAAACTGAAACGAATTAAGTGGCAAATAAGTAAAAACTACAGTGGTATATTTTTTTATCTGCAAGTCCTCATGCAGGGAGATCAAATTATTTTAAGTACATTTTAACAGGTTTTTCAAATTTTAACTCTCAAAACAAGAAGATGCACAATTGGCTCGATGGTAAAAACATGACTGACTTTTTGCCTTGGCCAGTGCCTCCCATGCACATTCCTGATATTTATGATCTCTTACCTTGAACTTTGTCATCAAAGAAAAATTACTGTCGAGGCAAAATTTCTCTCAAATTAGGGCCAATTTCACCAACGCTGTTTAAACCTTGCTTAGTTGGCATTTTAGGGAGGTTTTATGCCAAAGTTGATTTTCTCTGTTTAGCTGATATTTGAAATATTTGAAATATTCAATATTTGAATAATTATACACAAAATAGATGCAAATTAAAATTTGCATTGGCAGATAATTAAGGAAGGCTTTGTTCTGTCATACAAAAGAAAATTCATTCAACAGCCCTCGTTATTTTGTTTCTGCCCAAATTGGCGTTCAATATTTGAACCTCGAATGACGGGAGTTTAATTTTAAGACCATGAATTGGAAGTCCGATTGATATTTTGGTTTTATTTCCAAGTCACCATATATTTAATTTTGAAGCAAACATATTGTTAGAACTTACTTTTAATCGTTTTTTTGTGTGTTGTCTAAAGTTTTTGGTTTGCAAAATTAAAATTATTGGTGTTTTAAAGAAAATCTCTGTGCTGACGAAAGTCACGCCTAAACGTCGTTTAAGAGGGTTTTAAACGGCGTTGATGAAATCAAAAGGGATTCAGAATCAGTCATATAAGGAAAAAAAATCCAAAGCATATGAGGAAAAAGACAAGCACATCAAATACCCACAGATGAGAAAACCATATCATATCACCACAAAGATTATTATCATAAGAATTTTATTTATCAACTAACAAATAAATTAATTTAAAACAAAAATAAATATCATAATATATATATCAATAAATAGTGTTAAAACAATTGTGTCATAAATAATCTAACAAGAATGGTATATCGATTAAATAAACTACTGTCAGCCTGTTTAATACTTTGCTTCGGACACGTCCACTGGCCTAAGTCTGAGATCTTGACGGTATTGTATCCTTCATCTCCTGGCCCCCAGTTTCGAGCGGCAGGCAAAAAGCGGCGATTGCAGCAAGCAAGGCCACGCCAGCGTAGACTGCAGCCGCGTGGGGCAACGAGGCTTGGAGCAGGACTTGCGCTGCGTAGGGCGTGGTCATTGCGCCGAGACGTGCCATGGCGCTGCAGGAGCCGACTCCCACGGAACGGAGGCACGTAGGGTAGACTTCGGGAGTGTAAACATAGCAAGCTTGGAACACACCCGCGATGATGCCTCGTGCCACAAACAGCAGCGTTGTTAGGAAGGCGCGGCTGGAGACACAAAACATTTATTGGTCTAGTTCGTGGAAAAAAAAAAAATATAGATATAGTTGAAATCTTATTTAAATTGCAAACGCTTGAAATGCGCGAATATTTTATTATTATGAACACTACAACTGTCTCAAAAATTGATGCCTAAACGGGGACTCGAACCCCGATCTCCGCCTACTGCGGGTGTTGCTCTGACCCATTGAGCTACTTGGACACTGGCTTTTTGAGATAATTTTAGTGTATTTGATGAGAATTATCATTTGATGTATTTGATGTAGAAACAAGGATAAGCAACACTGCGCTGGGTGAGTTATTAGATGCGTAACCACTATACACATGACCAGTTCTGTTTGGGAATCGAGATCTGTAATTTCCAGGGCTGATACATCTCGATGCAGTCAAGATATTTTTAAAATTGCATCAAGTTTAGCCAAGTATTTTGGTATTAATTAGGGTTTAAAATTAAAAGCATATCTATATTTAGAGATTTTATGTCTTCTGAAAATTAAATTCAAATTGGTCCAGCTATTTGTCAGAAGTTATTTAACCTGGAAGTCAAATCAAGTCCAAACATAGAACGCATCATAAAATGAGACCAAAATCCAGAAGACAAGAACCAAAACTAAAAAACAGAATCGTATTTGATGGCTACCTATTTGTGCAGACCGCTAGAAACGAGATGCAGATTGTGAAGATGATAAACTGCACGGCGATGGTGCGCTTCCTGCCGAATCGTTCGATGACGAAGATCGTGGCAAATATCCCGGGGAATTCGGCGAACGTGGTCCAAAGCAGATCCATGTAGTCTTGTGTCTTCAGCTCCCGGCAATCAGCCGCACAGCTGATGGACGAGTTGCCTCCGCGCTGCCCACAGCTTGACTGGTTGTCGCTGTTGAACAGCTCCGTGGTCATCAGCACGACCCCGTAGTAGCAGAACGCACACGCCGCCCTGCGAAATTACCGCTTTTTAGCGTAAGCGTTGGGCAAACACGATCCTACGACAGATTAATTAATTAATATTTATTAATAACATTAAATCCGCCATCAGCGATGGCCGACGCACAGCCAACAGCCTTCTTGTGCGAAAATGTACTTAGAAGACAGTGAATCAGTCAAGTTTATTAGTGGTTTTCATTTTGGAAATACTATCAAAGCTATAACAAAAACTATTTGAACTGGATTTTGAATGCTAAGTAACCATGTTCAATAGCACCTGTTAGTTTGCTATGATATCTGGCGATGGTCTGTGATGGACGGATGTGGCATTTTAGTGTAGTCTTCGATTTAGTACCAGAATGGCAGCTCGTTTTTTGAAAAATACCTTGATAAAACTAGGGCTAAGGTAATATTGGGTAGACATGAGTCTAAAAAAAATTACTATAGAAGCTGTTAAGTGCAGCATTAAATTTTAACAGGTAACAAAATCTTTAGGGTTCTGATAAGTTTTGGCTCAATGCCTCAATGAACTCTTCAGGGTTCTGAATCTCAGCTAGACACTTTGACCGCCTTACCAAATGAACCACAGCAGCAGCGAGGTCTTCCTTAGTTCGGGGATGAGCAGGTCTCGGACCCGGCCCCTGAGCGCTAGCGTTCCGCCCATGCCGCTGCCGTCCAGCACGAGCCGCCCGAGCGGGAACGGTTTGCCGTTCTCCTTGGCGACGCGTTTCAGAGTTTCCAGCGCCTTGTCCGGTTCCCCGCACGCCACGTGGTACCGTGCACTTTCCGGCAGCCACTGGAAAGTCGTAGGGAACGGTTTTCAAACGAAGGCGCCAGCTAGGATGGTGTACAGCTCGGATTTCAGATTGGGCTCAAGATCCAGTTTCAGTTAGTGAAAAATGTGATGACAATGACTGTTAATCAGCTGTGAATTACGTTTTTTTTTTTTTTGCAGACAATAATACTTTTTACATTATATTTGGTATTTGCTCCAAATTAGTTTTAAAACATATGCTCTAGAAATTCCTGGACATATAATTTTTTTATATATTCATTGTATAATGAACTTCATTTGTATTCTTAAGGATTAAGTTTAGTTGTTATGTGCTCCAAAACCAATTTATTTAATTTTCCTTGCAATTTTCTCGTAATTTCCTCGTTTAAATTTTCGTCGGTGGCTTTGTAGGTGTGGGTTGAAAGTTGAAACCTTTCAGGATGTTAAGATGTTAAGATAACTTACGGGAGTGATGAACGCAAAGGCCAGCAGCGGAATCGAGGACAGCCCAAGGAGCCAATGCCAGCCAAGAGTCGGCATTACCAGCAGCGCCAAAACAACTTCAAAGCAAGCTCCGAGTGCCCAAAAACACTGCAAGTGCAAATACGAGACGTAAATTATACGATAACAAAATCAATATCGGTGGCTCCGAAAAGTTCACCAATCATACTTAACCGACGACTACACATTTGTTTGAAAGAAAAGATGTAACATTTTTATTTTTAATGCAGTTTTTTTATATGATAGATTTTTTATTTAGCTCTTGACATTACTGCATAACACTCACTTATCTTATTGCTTGCATTGATAAATGGTAAGCCAAAAGCTAATTTACAAGAACTGAAGAGCAGAAAGTGGTAAAGATTCTTCTTTCTGATTCCCCAGTCAATCTGACAGCATTAATAAATTTCATTTCAGTAGTGCTGTCATCTTCCAGTTTAAGAGAAAGTGAAGCTCCGATCCAAAGATTGCAAAGCAGACCAGAAAGCATTAAGCAACTAACTTATTAGTGCGGTTACAGAATGGTCACAGCTTTTGCTAAAGCTGGCAACGTGCTAGGATGCAGAGCATGAAATGATTTTTCATAAATATTATGATCTAAATGTGGAGTGACGATATGTGCCAGTTTCCTCAGGATAGTTCTGGTTTTCAGGCACCATTCCTGGTGTCTCGGCCTGGGAGGCCTAAATGTACTGATTTTCCTTTCATAGTTGTTCTTAGCATAGCTTCTATTGAAAAAACAACAGGAATGTACATCTAATATGCTATATCGGGAAAATTTCATCACAATCATGCATCATTCATCCGTGAATCACAGAGAAGAAAGAAGAAAGAACAAGTCTGCAAATGATCCCAGGGATGCCAATAAGCCACAAGATTCTAAGCAAATGATGGCTTCCTGATGTTTAACTTTCTCACATATAACTTTTTGACGTGTTTACACATGTGCAATGTATGACTCATGAGTAAAATTTTAATCAAGTGCCCAGCTTGAGCACACAAAGCACCGACCGCTAAGCAATTCCAGCTTTGCTGATACTTTCATCACAGTTTTTGTGCGTCGCTGAAACTTTCCTTGACTTTGACAACTAATAAACCAATTTTTATTAAGAATGATTAAAAATAATGCAAAGGTAGCTAGTATGGGGATACATTAACAATGACCATTCATTGTGAACAATAATATGAATTATAGACGTCGGCAACAAATAAATCCAAGGTGTTGCCGTGGAAGCTTCTCTCTTACAACAGTTTTATTCGTTTGCCGTAGTAGACAGTTGTGTAAAATATTTTCTCTTCAAAAACCAGTTATAATGTTTCCAAACATAAAGAAAACCAGCATGCTGGGAGTTATTTAGGGTGAGTTCAATCAAATGTATGATTTTAATCAATAATTCCTGCTTTTCAAAAGTCTTTCATCGTTGTTTAGCAGTCCGTAACGTTGAAGTACATATGTTACCATTGTCTGCTACCCACTTCACCTTGCCCCTTTAATACAGAATCCACACTTGGTGATAAAGTTTGTAAAGACAAATACTAATTTTGTTAACAACTCCACAAGTGAAATTATGTCATCGTAGTTGTAGATGATAAAGGGGTTTCAGGTTTGGCTCTAGGTCAGATTTGAGTTGGATTTGAGTAACATTCTGTTGCACAAACTAAATAATTTCTCTTAAATCAACTTGACAGCTGTCACAAAGTACGAGACTAGAAAAACCTGGCCCCCTAGAAAAGATCTACTTGAAAATAATCTCATTGTTGACGAGACGCTGCCTTGTTTATACATTTTTACCACTATAATGTTTGTAATAGAAAATAATCACCTAGTCATTAATAACAACAAGGTCCATGACCATAACACTAGAATTTTAAACAATATTCACGTAGAAAGAAGGAAATTAAAACTTTCTGACAAATGTCCCATAAGGGCAGGCTCTATCCTATTTAACAAACTGCCAACTAGTATAAAAACTCAAAGAAATGTAAATTTTAAAAATATGTTAAAACAATACTTACTCAGAAAGTGTTTTTATAATGTGACAGAATATCTTAACGACACAGACGTATCCAATATCATGTAAAATGATCAATTCAGGACAAATAAAGATATTATTATTATTATTATTATTGACTTTGCTAATAAAGCCTTCTGGAATATATGAAGGGGCGAAAACAGATTTGGTCAAATATGCATCATAATTTTAGTACAACGTTGGAACTTTCACTAGAACGTTGGCCAGGCAATCTGATTATGGGATTCGAAGCCACGCTTGACGACCATCCAATGAATTCTTATCATTTGTGTGAAATGGATCACACTGGATAGGTTGTATACGATGGTTATTGAAGCTTTTGTGGAGAATAGAATGTACTTTAATGTACTTTAAGATAAAGTAACATAGTTAAAATTCTGTCAGTTTAATAAATACGATGTTTGTAAACCCCTCTCTTTTGCTGCTACATTTCCTGATTGGGTGCATAATTTTTTAGGCTAGGACCTTATCATGGTGAAGGAACTTGCACAATCCGTTGACCCGTGAGGATATGTCGGGAAGGAGGTTTCACTCCCAGTCAAGGTCTCCCGTACCAGACAGGTTCCACGCAAGGACCTTGACCAAGACTAGCCCACATCGTCGCAGATGTTCATTACAACGGACCCGGCCCAGGAATTTAGAATTTTGGCATGTTGTCTTTGTCATTGTTACTTCTCTAACAATAAAAATGACATTCTCACAATGACAAGTGAGAATTTTGCAAGTGAGCCACGGTTATTTGTTCTCCATCTCTCTTTTGGTCTCTACCAATATCACAATATCCAGCCTCATGCACTCTATTCACATTGTATAAATCAATTTGATATTACACCTTGATTTGTAGACCTTAGGTCTTATTTACATTCTGTATGTACATAAAATATTCATAACAAAATATGTACAAGTCATTCCACGCCCAATTCACTCACCTTTGGCAACGCACCCTCTCCTCCTCAAACCTTTTACTCAAAGCACCCTATGAGTAGAAAAAAAAAATCTTGTCGCTTAATCAACATTCTCTAAAAGTGCACCAGGTTTCGTCAAAATCTGAGTCGGTCATTGCCAAAAATAATTGATTTCACGTGGAATGACCCGTACTGTGACTTACTTATACTTACTGAAGTTTATAGTGACTTACTTTAGTAAGTTAGTTCTAAATTTAGAAATAAACTAACCGTGTGTTAATAAGTGAGCAGCCATTACCAGAAGAGAGAGAAGAGTAAGAGATTCCTTTTGCCAGTTTTGTATTTGTTCGAGAGCTTACTCACATCGAGTAAGACCACACACTTTGCCCGCTGGGCAGTCGGCAAGAACTCAGCGTACAGAGTTACCCTGAAATAATTCAATTTGCTCAGTAATTTAACAGTGAAATCATTTTGTGGAGAGCTTAACGTACATTCAAGAGAATGTAGGGCGGCCTGTATGTTCAACTGGCAGAGTTGCTTGCTATCAGGGCACTCCCGGTACACTTTTTTTGCTTCGAGAATTTTGACATTGCAATTGGAAAACAAATGAATGCACTGAAAGCAAGTGACAGCACTGACTCTCGCTCAGAGCTGGTGCAAATTTAATACCTGCCCCGTTGCATGGTATGTCACAGTATTATCAGTTATCAAAAAGTAAACACGACTGAATTACAATTTTGAAAATGATGACATTTCAGGTCTTTAAGAGAGACAAATAGACTAGAAATGTATGGTTCTGAGTCTGTTTCATACTGAAATGTAACAAAGTAAAAAAATGAATGCTTTATTCCATTGGCCAAGCATCAAAATGGGTTTTGACAGATCCTGCAATGTACGTACATCAAAAAATGCAACGTGGTACTTACGATTGAGGTACGCATCCGATTGCAAAACCAACCATGCTTCGGAGGAAAAGAATCCAAAGAAAGTTTGGAGCAAGAGAACTGATAAAACCGTAATAACACAACATCACGGCACAAAGAGTCAGCGTCTGAAAAAAAAGAACAGGTAAAATAAAGGATTTCAATTAAATTTTCATTAAATCTTAGATAAACAGAGCCAGTTCATAAATCCTATATGTTTTATTACATTTTTTCTTCCATAGCGATCGCTTAAATTTCCCCAGAATGTCGAACTCAGCATCATGCCCAAGAAAACTACCTGTAAGTACAAGCACAAAATATTAGTAAAAGTGCTAGTAAGTAAAAAAAAAAAAAAATCCCAAAAAATATTTTAAGGCTTACAGTTGTAGTGAGTGCTTGCTGGTAGCGAGTAATGTGCCAGTCGCAATGCAATGCAGGGCTGAGGATTGAGAGCAGCGTCATCTCCATGCTGTCTGCCATCCAGCAGAGGCCGGTAAACAAGGACAACTTGACTTGAAACCAGCCAAAGCCCAGCTGGTTCACGGCTTGCCCAACCGTGAAAGTGTCTGCAGAGAAAAATAAAAAAAACATTTTGAAAAAGTTGTCAGCCTTTACAATTATTGGTTTTCTTTCTTATCATAAAATTAAATGCTATAAGGTGGTGTGATATGTGTCACATTCTAAAAGACTGTAAATATTCTTGAACCATTTTATTAATCTAGCAGATCAAAGTCATTCAACAACAAACAATATGAAAAGTGATTTCTAAAAATGTTAAGTCTGAATTTGAGAAACTCGTGCTTGAGTGCATAAACTAGAAACAAAGTATGTAGAATGTTCAAACACCTGGCAATTTGGTTTCTAAGGTAGGTAGTACTAGCTCTGTTGTGAGTCGTTGACCAAGTATGAACAGAAACGGATCACACCTAAAGTTTGTTTTCAAAATCAAATTAAGCTGTTAGGAAATGAAGACATACCATCAGGTATAACTGAGACAGATGCCATCTCAATCTCCTCGGGTAGGCTTCCAAAGTCTCCACTAGGTAATGAAGCGCCATCATCCAAGTCTTCGTAAGAATTTGCAGATTTACCACGGCCCGTTCTACGAACGGCGGATATGATCTGCGACATGCTTGCAGCACCTATGGATACATTCAAGAATAAATGAGTAATTTCATAGTTATCAGTGATTTTAGAAAGTACCTAGGTACGTAGATAACATAAATGTTGAAAGGAGAAAAACTGTTGTGTATGTGTCAGATCCTCATTGACCATTGAACCATAACCTAGTACCTGCAGGTTAAATAAAAGCCAATACATCTTTACATATTAAAAGTAATCTGATGGAACAGCCAAGAACATATTTCACTCATTACCTTATGTATCAGTACGAACGAAGTGATCTCATAGTTCGGCAAATGATTTAATTTCAGCCCACATTCAAAGGACGTTGAACTCGTGGGCAGACGTCAAGCACCACGGCCACCTGAGGAATGTGGGGGCGGGGAAGCACCGTTCAAATAGGAGCGCCAGAAAAAGATACGGTCCCAAAAGATAAGAAACTTTTAACGTAAAGTGTGACTTTCAATCAGTAAAGGGCCGTAGAGAAAAATACATTCTGAGTTGATTTGTTGGTTGAGGCTAATTTCCCAAAATTATATCCTCTGTATTTTACCAAATAATTTTTGCAAGATTTGCTTATTGTGTAACCTTGTTGCACCTATTATGACGACCAATTCCAATAGGCGTTTGATTTTTTTTAAATATCCAGGACCACCCGTTTCACTCCACTGCGGTCGCTTCGTGCCCATGGTCATGACATGGAAAACTCCCAACAACCTGCGGAATCCCTAAATGTTGAAACAAAGAGTAGAAGTCTTTGGTAGAAGTCTTAAAGAAGCTTTGTTAGAAAGGCTTTCTTTCATAGGCACTCATTTGTTTTCAACAGTAATGTAAATTTTAGTGTATCTTTAATTAATTATTTATTTATTTACAAATAAAAACAATATATACTTTTTAACAAAACAAATTTGAAGTTAAATAGAAAAAAATATATTCCCCATCTCCTTGCAGTAGCTGGTATGTTTCAATTTCTTGAGCCATGAGAAATCGTGCAATGTGGACACTCTGGATTCAGTTTTTTGTGAATATGAAAACCTATGCATCTGTATTAATAATTATTTTTGAATTGCGCTAAATTTTGAACCAGGTCCTTGCCTGCACCATCAACTAAATATGAGTTGATTATGCACAATTTATAAATAAAACATTCTTTGTTGCTTGCTTTTTATAGATAAAAGCCTGATAAGGAAGCTAGACAGTAAAACTACCTTTCAAAGTAATGAAAGTTACAGAACTTAAGAATCCAATTAAAGAGGCAAGACCCAGACCAAAAAACTCCGAGGATGGTGGCAAAAATACAAAGGCCAAGAACCAGTATATGCAAGCAAACAGTTATGCAAATAAGGAGCTAGATGCAGCTGATCTACAGACATCTCAACTTGTAGATGAAATCCGGGCAATGAAAATTGCATTAGTAGAATATCAACTGGTAAACACACTTAAAATGTATCATGTAGAGTACCTAATAAGTATATTGACTCACAAAATATTTACATTTATGAATCTAAAAGTAATTCAGAGATGAATATGTTAAACGTAAAATGTGATGAACACGAATCAACACAGACATACTTATTACAAAATTAGTTACTTAACTATGCATTAATTTTTTTATTGAAACACACAGAAAGAAAGCAAATGGAGAGAAGAAGACAGACAGTGGTTAGAATGCAAAGAGGCAGAATTGATGAAAAAGTTACAAGAGTTCGAAGATATCACCAAAAGAGTATTAACATTTGTTCGGCTGTCAGATGCCGATTCAAAACGTACTGTAAAGACAAACGAAAGCAGCAGAGATGTAGCTGCGGCATCAAGTATACTGTCTGTAGCATCAAGAAGAATGACAGTTGGAGAAGGAGAATTTTCAAGTAGGTCTGCAAGTGAAATCCAGTTAACAGACAGTGAAATATACCAGGAGCTCAAAGATGCTGATGAAAAAGCCTGCAAAACAGCTGGAGAGATACGTGCCATCAAATCAGCCATAACAGAATACCATGCAGATGTAAGCACTTATATGATAAACAGAATTAACTCATATTCTCTTTAAAGTTAGAGTAGTAACTATCAGAACAAGTTTTGGCCTCAGAAACAAAGCAACTGGGATAAATAAATAAACCAAAATAAGAGAGTTGATGATTGAATTTATGAATTAACAATACTACGATCTTGTTTAAACTGGGTTTTTCTGTTGATAGAAAGAGAATTGCATGTGGATGAAGGAAGATACAGAATGGCTGGAAGAAAAGCAAACCGAACTGATGCAAAAACTAGCAGAATTTGAAGAAGTCACCAAATCATTCCTGCGCTATATCGGCTTGGCTGATATCAGTACGACACAGTTTACAATGAGTGAGGAGAGTCCGGTAGTGGTCATATCCAACATTTCAGTAGTTGATGGTGATGATGGCAAAAATGTTACAGCCAGCGAAACGCTTGGAAGTGATGGCTGTACAGATGATCTGTCTACCGGCGGCAGTGAAGTTGACATACACGAACAAATTAAGAGGGCTGATGAACAAGCGTGCAAAACCGCAGAAGAGATACGGGACATAAAGATGGAAATTGCAAACTATCACAAACAGGTATGAGCTAATTTCTAAAATTATTGTGCCTTACATAGAAATAAAAACGTATGGGCTAATGTTAAATTAATACCGAAACGCAGAAAGAAACTTCCGAACCTATGGCGGAAGAAGCGAAATGGTTGGAAAGAAAAAAGTCGGAGCTGATAAATAAATTGGAGGAGTTTGAAGAAATCACTCAAAAGGTGAAATATTTGGTTGGCTTGGCTGAAGTCTCTACAACGCAATCACTTCCTGCGCTCCCACAAGGATCCGCTGAACAAGAGCCCAATGGTGAAACGTGGGTAAAATTCATGGTGGAGCAATTCTTTTATGGACTTAATCTCGTTTATTATCCGTAATACTGCTTAAAAAACACTTACGTGCTTGCTATAAATTGTCAGAAACTATTACAGGCTTTTCTAGCAATCAACTGAATTTAAATCCTATCTGAAATTGTTGCAACTAAATTATGCAATCGCAAAATAACATTGCTAATCAAACGTTTGTGACAACTGATTTTTAACTTTGGAAGGGTCAAGCAAAGAAAGGAGAAAACTTACGAAGTGTGAAGGATAGATCCATTGCCACCAAGAGCAGCAACTGGCATCCAAAATTTGCAAGTTCAGAATTGGTTGAAGGAATCATAAATGAAACGAACTGGTTGGTAATGATAAGAAATGTATTGTACCTAAATAGCCATCTTTACAAAAGTATATTACCTACCTATTTGTTTTCAATTGGTATATCATGCTAACACCATACAAAAAATATTACACGTTAATTGACATATCATTATAAATATAAGAAATGCTTCACACTAGGAAAAGTGCTCATGTAAACCAGTAAATAAAAAAGTGAAAAAATATTTTTGTGGAACAGTTAAGGAAGAAGTGGATTAAAGCCAGGCACATTGATTTCTACACACCTTATTAAGGTATGGGCAAAGGCTTGGGTTTGAAGTTCTTAATAAGGGTTTTGAAATAGACATGTTGGTCAGCTTTCTTCAAGGAGATGCGATGAACCGGGTCATAGATCAACATACTATGCAATAGATCGAGTGCATCATCATCCATATTCTTTGCGTGAGTGTTGAGATTATTATCGGTCCAGTTGGGGAATGATGCTTTATAATCAGGAAGAGCCGACACACCAGGCCAGAGATCCTCAGTCGGCGTTCGAAGAATTCTGAAGATTCGGAAGAGTTGATCGATCTCGGAGTCTCCTTGGAAAAGAGGGCGTTTTGAAGCCATCTCGGCAAAAATGCAGCCAATCGACCAGACATCAATGGGACATGAGTATTTAGTGCATCCAAGTAAAACTTCTGGGGCTCGGTACCATAGAGTTACAACTTCATGGGTATAAATACGAACAGGGATACCGAAAGCACGGCCCAAGCCAAAATCAGCTACTTTAATTGTTCCCTTGCCATCAACTAGAAGATTCTGGGGTTTCATGTCACGATGCAACACTCGCCGTTGATGGCAAAATAACACCGCCTGACATATTTGATGCATGTATGACTTGACCAGGTCAGGTTCCATCAACCTCCCAGAGCCTAGCCTGTCCATATATTTCTTCAAATCCATCGAAAGGAACTCAAAGATGAGATAGAGTCGGACTTCATCCATTAACACGTCTTGCAAAGTGACTATGTTGGGGTGAATTAATTCCTTCAGAAGAGAAATTTCTCGGATAGCTGTCGATGGGATGCCCTCGTCTTCACTCTCAAGACGAATCTTTTTCATTGCTACAAGTTCATTTGTTTTCTTGTTCCTAGCCTTGTACACGACACCGTACGTGCCTGCAAGCAAATCAGAGTAAATTAGTAGGAGATGAGAAATGACAAAGGATGCAATTAGGAGGTGAGCCATAAGACCAGGGAGTGGGCAATATATTTTAAGTAGACTCTAAAAGAGCTGACAACCTACCTTCACCGATTTTTTCTATCTTCACAAAATTATCCATTGCAAATGTGTAAGCTTTCTGTTGGCAAGTTTTTCTATCCTGTGAAAATGAACACAAATAATAAATAAATTACTTTCATTCATGCTTCTCAGAATGGCGGGAGTCCGGTGCAACCGTTGAGATAGGTTATGCAGTGAACAGGTATGCATGTATGGTAAATAACGACATGAATCGTCCTATGAAAAGGAATTGAATGAAACACAGGAAAAAGAAACAAAGAATTAACCGATCTTACGACATTTACTGGAAATACCTTTATATAATTGAATTCAACCGACGTCGCTGTAACCGACCGCCAAACAAACCCGCTTGAAAATCGTCAAGGACAGCAACTGCCGGATTGCAGTTCTGCCAACTTTTCGCTTGTCGACAAAATTTTCATCAACTACATGACGCGCCAGCTTTCAAACCTCAGATGATGTCTGATCTAAAATATGTTTATACCTACATAAGAAAAAGAAAAATGATAATTGTTAAAAGCGTTTTCTTGAAAGCGTTGCAGAAGAGCCCACGCCAAAGAAATAAATGGCATGGCAAAACAAAATTACAGGCATGTTACATTTTTTTAAACGAAAACCACCACCAGTTTGATACCAATTCTCAAACGAGCAATAATCACTGTGCAACTATGCCAATTATGACAGTCGCAAATCGAAACAATTAAATGGAGGCTTGAAAACTGGTTTATGAAAATAAGTGTGTTTATTACGTTCAGTGAAATAGTTGATCAAATGATACATATTTTGCTTGTTCTGATATAAAGAAAGGATTAAAAACAAATGTTTAAACATTTCTATATAAACCTAGCATATTCTCTCTACAACTCAAACAGATAAACAAAAAACAAATCTTATTTAATTTTTTACTACGTGATTTTGTGCATAATATCATATCATGTGCCAAACATATGTGCACACAAAATATAAAAATAAAAGTTCATTGGTATACATTTAAGAATCAAACGAGGTCTCACACAGGTACTCGTATTTATAATGCCGTATCTATATTAAAAACAAGTGTATAACAGTATATAAGTATAAATTCAATCTAAAGAGTACAAGAGTGTTCGACAACTCAAGTTAGTCCAGTATCAATCGATCACCAGTTTACGGAAAGACCCCTCCACGCCAAAAATCTCATCGGCCGTCTTCGGCTTTCCTGGCCGCCTCGTCTCGTCAGCTTTCAGGCTCTCTTGCTCCTTAAACCAAGGTGTATAACTCTCCATCTTCTTCACCCACGCATCTAAAGAAGCATTCATAATTAACTACTGATAGGTCTTCAACTATTGCTAACAACTGGTACAAATCGAAGAATAAGATACACATGAAATTGTAATATAGGCTGAAACAGTATGTCATGAATAGGAATTTGATTTGGCAAACCTGTGATGTCTTTAAATTAACTGGATGAAATTGGTTGAGAGTAGATTTTACTCACTTTGGATAACATCCAGGTTTCCTCCAGTGCCACCATATTCTTCCGGAAGTACTTCTCTTGGAACGTGATCGTATAGTGTTTCAATGTGACTGTGGACGAATATCTGAAAGAATCAATATACAAGTTAGTGTTTGCACTGTTTCGAAGAAGTTCCATAACATAGTGGTCTCGATCCTTCGAAGTGGTCCCAAATATTAGCCGGTCGCCAGGATCGAACCTGAGACCTCCCGGAATCCAAGGCAGACCGGCCTCTCTCTAGATAGTCGGCTACAAGGATCGAACTTGGGACCTTGAAAAGTGCTCAAAATGGCGATTTTTACCCTGCTTTTGATCTTCTCCTTGAGGAAAGGCTTGACGAAGTTGATGATGGTGTCCACTAGCGGCGAGACGTTGATGATGTGAACTTCCTTCAACTTGACTGGATAAGCTTCCTGAAAACAACAAGGAACAACTTAATATCCAGTAAGCGTTTTGCTTGGGATCAACAATTGGGATCATCTTAAATATGATTAAAGATGAATTCCTTGAAACGTATTAGACGAGAAACTTTTGCAATTATTTATGATGGTTTTTAGACTCATGTCTACTTGATTTATCCTCAGCACTAGTTTTAAGAAAAACTATTTGAAATGGGTTTTGAATGCTAAGTAAAGGACAACTAAAATTTCCCGACGTTTCGTAACATGTACTCGTTACTTCTTCAAGGTTTAGAGCAGTCCTGACAATTTTCCAATAACCAAATTATTAATAATAATTATTATATAAATATTAGTTTATTTTTTAATTTAATGCATTTCTTCCAAAGAAAATAATTGCAGAATTAAATCTAAATTTTGTTCGGAAATCAAGAGGCTTCAGGAAAAATCAACCCTAACCAAAAGCTAGTCATAAGACTCGCAAACTGAACGAAGGCCTTGACATACACCTTCACACCTTTTATAGAACTCAAAATAACTCCTAGTTTCCAAGATCTCTCCCAAGAATCCTTTTTGGCAGCCATTCTGCCGGCCACTTACTTGAACACAAGTGAGGAACTTTTTGACAAGCGTCGGCGTGAACCGTGCGAACTGCGTGGGCGTCGCGACGGTGGCGTCCAGCACGTAGATGTCACCGGCGACTCCTGTCTGCTCCTCGGCCAAGCGGATGTCCCCGATCATCAGCAACAACTTCATTCCTTCGGTGATCTTCAAGCTGCTGGGCAACTCCTTGTCTTTGCCGCGCATTAAGATTACACGGCGCCCATCCTTGGTCAGGCCGGGTAGCGGTGGAATGCTCCTGTGCCGGGAAGAATGTCATTAGTCGAGTCAACGAGATTAATTTGGTGAAGTTTCACATTCCTCTCTGGGGTGGAAGGGGGATGGCTTGTAGATGTGGGCCCCGAGTACTGGACCAGTTCACACATCGTACCTACTGCATCCATTTCTTAAACACATAAAGAAATTTAAGTTCCAGATTTTCAAAACATCATTTACAATATTGTAACTAGTGTCTGGATTAAATAACGTGGGGATGAGCCTAAAACCACAATAAGTTTTGGCTCAAATTGGGCAAATAAATGTTTTTTCCATGAGATCAACACAGAAAGCCCATCGGACCCCTTTGCCCCAAAATCGACTTTCTCTTTTCTATTATAGAGGTTTTTGAAGTTTTTGAAATGTTTGAATCCTGTCACAGCAAAGAAGTTGACAAATTCGTCCAGTTAGCCAGTCAATACATACTACAGTACATTTTGGAACGCAACCATGGTTGTAGGTTAGAGTACACGTGGCTGAAGAATGAAATAATACTAAATAATACCAAAATCTAAAAAGTATTAAATAGTGTGTAGCCTAGGTGAGGTTCTTCATCATCCTAATCATCACCCACCCATTCACCGACGCCATTAGACCACTGAGACCGCAATTAAAACAGTGCGTCGTCAAACACCACACAAAATTCACACAAAACCAGAGATTTATTTTAAAGTCTGTTTGCCGCATCTAATACGTCGCGTTCAATTTTAATAATTTCCACCAATTTCTTGACATTTTTCTCCAATTGTAAAGCCGTTTTTAATGAATTGGGAAGATCTTGATTGCTATCACTTTTGAACTCTACATCCAAAAGCCAAGTACACTGTCATAAAGTTGCTTGATAAAACGAGCGCTATCCACCCAACTCTGGCAAGAGATGAATTCAATACGACATGCACTTGCAATTGCAGTAATTGGATTGTTGCAGTCCACGCAGTAAAAAGACCTAGGTAACTTACACGAGTCTGAGCAGTTCTGCGAGTTCCGGTCTGGTCACGTCCCTCTCAGTGAAGAACTCGGGGAGAGCGTTCCTCATTGTGTAGTACATGTCCAGCTTGCGCTTGGTCTTCTCCAGAGAGAACTTGCATCCTCGCAGAAATGTCATCAGCCTCTGGTCATCTAAAGAGAGAATGGAATCAGTCAACCTTTTCAAAGCATGTGGAAATGTGTTTGAGCAAGCACCTACGACAGGTGGAGACTGGGGTTCGAGTCCCCGTTTTGGGCACCAATTTGTAAGAGGTTATTAGTGTTTGAAATAATGAGTTATTCTGCTCATTGCAAGCATTACCAAAATCTTCACGGTGAGTGGATACGGAATAGGTTATGGTGAGTTGTGTGATTGGGTGCTTTGGATGTATATATTTATTGAGACAGAGAGTTTGGTGGATAGTTTTTCCACCGAGGGGATATCCCCGGTTGACCTATTTATAAGAAAAACAATCGGTACCATAATAAAATATATTCAAGTTCAGTATTCCAGACCTCTGCATTTCCGCAGAACTCTGCATAAATAGCATAAGATAGTGGAAAACTACAGCGCAGGGATGCAAAACATGGAAAAGTTATTTTTCCCAAGTCTCTGACTGTTTATACTTAAAAATACCCGCTGACAGTTCATTTAAATGCACAAATTATGCTCGCTGCTAATTGGTATGCAATTTTTATACTGACTTTTAATTATCTAGCCTTCGCACTAGATGCAAATGTGTTTGTTAGTTGTTTTGTTGTTGTTTGTTTTGTTATTAACTTGAATATTATCATATATTTTTTAGATTTCCCGCGTTGATGACTGTCCCCAGGTAATCACGTTACCTTATTGTTGATTAGCTTATCATCATTGCATGATTTTAATAAATCTGTCTGACCCATACGCGGTCAGACTTTTAGGGGTCTCAAATTGTTTCAAAATATATTAACAAATATAAAGTGAAAAGGTAAAGACTGGTTACGGTTGGTTTTATTATATTTTTTATTGAATCTATGGTGTAGTCACAATCGCCTTTAAATATGTGGAATTTTAACTCTTTTTCAAAACTTCATCCCATACAATTTTTTGCGCTCTTTTTAATTAGTGCAAAGTTTTAGTGTTTGACTTGCGCCTCTAGGGGCCAACAAGAAAAGGTGAAACGGAGACTATTATGCGCTTGTTGCAAAAGAGCAAGCCAGCCTTAAAGAGAAAGCAAAAGAAAGCTTAAAGAAAATGCAGGTACAAGAAAGAACACAGCGAGGAATCTAGAAGTTTCTTGGTTCGTTGAGCGCAGTGTAAAGATATTTTATTTTATGTTTCCAGGAAAGAAAAATGGCAATACCAACTACTGATATCCATCTTGTATTCTGGTAGGTCATAAGGTAAGTGAATTTCAAGCGTTTTTCGAATATGTTCATTGCTTGTGTTTACTGAAATCGGTTGTCTGGCAGAAAAATGTGTATTTATTTCCAAGATTCTTAACATTGGTAAAATTAATAGTACATTTCTTAAGTATAATAACTCAAAAAACTAGATATTTTGTTAAAAAAATAGCTTTACAGCCAAAGAAAAATGGCAGACAAGTGAATGTGTGTGTTTTTTTAAATTACAGTTGGTCCACATGTCATTCCGAAGCGATCGGTGGCGCCCCTCACGGAAAAGCATGTTGACAGGATTACGCAAGCATCGAGTATACGTACCATCGATGTCCGGCAGGTGCGGCTGTTTGGAAAGCCAGTCTTTGATGTGAGCCAAATTCTGCGCGTTCATGCTTTGGTCTTCGTTCAACTCGTTGCGAATGCGAAGCTGCTGCTCGGGGTTAGGTTGGATCAGCGTCATGTCGGTACTGTAACCAAAATACAGAACAGTTTACTGCAACTGCTAGTGGACCTGAAGGCCTTGCAGACTAGTCTGACAGGGCAAGTAGAAGCTTTGAACAATTGGTGTTCACTGGTGTAGATGACTTGACGCCAGCTGCAGCTTGGAGAATGCGCCCTCCAATTCCATGGTTGCAGAATGTCGAAATTTTGACGAGACAATGAATTGGCTAGACAATACATAACACAGTCCACACATTGCATGCATTTGTATCATTGGGTTTATAGGTTTAATGTTAGTCTCTCCGCTAACGGTTGACTGTCTTCATGAAAAATACCGACTGAAAAACTGCTATACCGACGAAAATTGTAGCTACTATGTGGAGTAACCGTATTTTTTTTGTAATTTCTTGTAGATTTCTGATGATGCTTGGAAGATCAAATGCGCACTAGTGGCTGACAGAGTTTTGCCGTACCTACCCTTATTTTGGAACAATCTAAGAAAGTTTGCAAGTCAAGCCCCAGAAGAGATACGTAATCCTCATTTTTCCATACCAGCAACGTCATAGTGGAAAGATTGGGACGGTTCCAATTTATTGTTTCATTCAATGGTTTTTTTGTGTTTAATTACTCGTGGTTTAACACTGATCTAATGGTGTCAGTGAATGTGTGAATGATGAACCGCACCGGGCAGTCACAATGCGAACAACAGGATTCCTCAATAAATCCATGCTGTCTACTGGTTAATAAGCAAGGCGAGTGAAGTTGTGTTGTATTGACATCATCCCAACAACATCTCTTCCGGACGGAACTAGGAGTGTGATGGTCACCCAACTTCACCCTGACCCAGCGCAGTGTTGCTTAACTTCGGAAACTTACGGGAGCCGGTGTTTCCAACTCGCCAAACTGTTCGGTATGATGATATTTTTTGTGCAACGTGTTTTTCTATTGCATTTTTTACTCGCTATTGTTTGGTTATTCGCACGCCCTGAAGCGAGGGAAAACGTACACGTGTTTTAACTTTCTGGAAAGAAGTAACCGCGTGGCACGACGTGATTTCCCAAGCCAATTGAAGAAAACACTCAGAGAGTTTTTTATTGATGAGTGGCAGCTTGTCGCTAGATCCGCTCTACGAGTTGCTCTAGAATCGGAGCTTCTAGGTTTAATATTAAACAACAAGTGAAACATTTATCCATTTCCGAGTTGGTCACAACATACGGTTTTATGGCTGGAACTTATTTTTTAGAAACTTTTTTAAGGTAAGTTTAAAATTACCTCAGGCCCTGAAAATTATGCGGCGTAAGGTCAAATTTGACAAGCACCAACGATGGTGAAATGTATACTAGTTTTGACATTTTAATTGACATGCTTTTGTCAGAACTTAATAGAGCAGTTTTTTTTATAGTTTTATCAGAATTCTTTGAATTCAAATAATTAATTATTGCAAAATTTTTGTTTTACATAGGAGTTGAAACCAGCAAGCGATTTCTTAGATTGTATTATCCGTATGCTAACAAGAACTCACGTAGGTAGGTACTGCATCAATTCATTAATTTTGATAATTGGAATTCTTTTCTAGTTGTGCAGTCGTTATTTCAAATGAAACGAGAGGAGCATTAATAACAACAATCATTTAAATTGACTCAACTTCGATAAAGAAACTCTGCGGAAATTTACATCAAAAAAATTGTCATCATAGCACACAGAATCGTTCGTTATAAAACCGATCTAAAACTCGGTGGAAAACACAAATTTCCATCAAAATTTCCCACAGGAAATTTCCCTAAAATAAGTATGTAATTTCTATGGTAGACAGAAAGGAAATACGTCACTGCGTGTCACTTAATTTGGGTCGTCTCACGAACACGACAAGACAGTTTTAAAGAGAGCAAGAAGACAACAATCGAGTGAAGCAAGTGTCATTTTGTCTGACTTGTGTTGTCACTGTTTTCTCACGGCCAGCGTGTAATCTCAAGTAACCTGAATAGCGGTTGCTATGGTGAGACTTAAAAGCCACGGCCGCCATCTTGAAATTACCTGATTTAAATTTCTCTCAAAGAGCTCGCGCTATTGTTAGTGTTTTCATCGGTAGTTTTCGTTGTTTTTACCACTTTCATGGTCAAAATTGGTTGAAAAAGTGTTTTAAAACCTCTTAAATTAGAATCGATATCCTATAGGGACACCTCGGATTTAGGGACTCCTATCTTTTACCAATGGATCCTATGCTGGATCCTATGCTCTATCCAGGTTATTTGAGATCAGCTGACTGAATCCTATGCTCTATCTAGGTTATTTGAGATCAGCTGGCTGGATCCTATGCTCTAACCAGGTTATTTGAGATCAGCTGGCTGGATCCTATGCTCTATCCAGGTTATTTGAGATCAGCGGGCTGGATCCTATGCTCTATCCAGGTAATTTGAGATCAGCCGGCTGGATCCTATGCGCTGTTCAGATTATTTGAGATTAGTGGGCAGAGTTCAAATAACCACTAATTCATATTTGAGTTCTTGTCGACAGTTTTCTTGTGCAAATTGATACTAAGATGAAAAAATTGCCAAGAGAAAGTATATAGCACGATTGTGAAATTTCTCGGCTGTTCTTCAATATGTGTGACGAGCGATTGATACAGTAAGAAACAGTTTAAAAAAGAGAATTGGCTTGTGCAGAAGAACTTTCTATTTTTATAGGAAGATAGCAATAAAATGTTTGTTAGTCGGGAGATGCCAGCTGACGTACTCTTGTCAATTTCGTCGTTATTTGATTTGATTTTGAAATAGTGCCAGACTGAAAATGTAAGCAATGCCAAGGTGAACATTCTGACAGCAAGAGGTTCGCACCTCTAGCGACTCATACGATGTGTGATATGGTATTTCACTAGTCAAAGATATTAAAAAAAACTGTTGTTGGTAAAATACACCAATTTGTTCGGGGTCATATATTCGAAAATACGAAATACTCCTTTGAGTTATCGACCTTGATTATTTTATTTAGATGTATTTAAGAAGCTTGAACTAGGTAATAGTTATAATTTTTTGTGGTTCTTTTGTTATTGAAAAATGTTCAGGACTGCTTTTACCCTTGAGAAAGTGACAGGTACAAGTTAAGGGAAATTTAATTGTTCTTCACTTAGCATTCAAAACCCCAGTTGAAATAGTTTTTATCAAAACTAGTGCTAAAGTTACATCAAGTAGACATGAGTCTCTAAAAACCATATATATAGAAAACAGTTTTTGGTTTCCAAGCGAATTAAAAACGAGTCATTACAACAACAACAAAAAATATAACGCAATCGTATGTCGTGAGCGTCATTTGATTGTGAACAAATCTTGGATTGACCTCGAGTAAAGAAGTTACCTAACGATGTTTAGTGTCACTGGGAAGCCCAGAAAGGTGATTTGATTAAAACCCAGGTACAAGATGAGACTTTACGTATGTAGCAGTCGCCCGAGGAGCACTGAACTGTAGCTTTAAGAAAATAAAAGTAAAACGCACAGAGAGCTCGGTGATATTCATATAGAGAACTGGTTATAAATCGCCAACTGTGATGAGAATGCATTAAATTTTGATTTTAAATTGTGAACATAAGGAATTTATGTGCATTTTATCCGTTCGTTAAGAATTAGATATGAGAGCAGTCTTTATTCAGTATGACTTTAATTCTTTGACAAATAGAATACTTACTTTTTAGGATATTTTATAATTGGCTACCCCATAAGTAAAAAATAATCGAGCAAAAACTGACTCCAAAAACTTAAAGCAGACAACCACTTATCAAAAAAATCACAAAAACAATTACAGATTCAGATATAAAACAATCACACACACTCACCGATTTCTGAGTAGATGTAAAACAAAAATCCACCCCTAATCACACTAGCTAAGTACCACAGATCTGTTTTACAAAACAAACACACGGTTAATAGATTGTTATGGTCCAGCGGAATCAGACAGACCACATCCCGGAGAGGATTGCTTGGTAATGAGCCACTTTCACCTGGCGAGCTGGCTGGTGTTCACGCAACTAAGCGGTCGGGCACGTAACACTTCCTACGTCCAGGTTATGTCACGGACTTTCTATACATCTACTTACTCTCAAGAAAGGTTGCCCACTGAGTGCTATATTATTAGGATTACCAAGATTTGTAATTCACTTTAATTTAATTTTAGTTGGCTGGGGAGGTACGAGAAGTGGGTTTAATTTTTAAGATTCTATTTTTAATTTTTAATTTTTATATCTCTACGGATTGTTAGTTATATTTATCCAGCCACGTTTCTTTTGGTCAATTGTTAAACAAATCGCTTTTGATTCATGTAATAAAAAATTGAAGCTTTCCAACTTGGACACGGATCTATAAAGTAGAGCTTTACCCTCAAAATTTGGGGCTATGTTTGTAACACTTTGGTAAAAATCCTAAAAGTCTGAAAACACTGTCTGTGATTTGCTGATTTTTTTAAAGCTTCGACGTTAAACTTAAACGCTGGTTAGTGGATCCGGCTGCTGATGCAAAAAGTCGATAAGCTGTTAAAAAGAGACAAAGAAAATACCTCACTTGAAATGAAAGCGACACGTTTAAATGTTGGTACCTTTCCATTTTTTTTTTCGCTCGTTTAAAATATATTTGTGGATTATGGATAAAACGAATCTAAAGATGACAACGCCAATTTTGGCAAGAATTTCTTTGTGAAATGTTTTTTCATTTGGCCAAATTCTCAGACATGTTTGGTACATGCTTTGAAAGAAATTTGCGGACATCGTGAACCACGAATCGAGAACTATTTGTCAGAAAAAAAAAGCAATTTGCTATAAAAGTAACCTCTTATTATTAGCAACGAGAATTGCAGCTACGGTGCAGAAAATTGCAGTTGGTTTCGTTAAATTTCTCCAACAAAATTCAGATCAAAGTTTTACAATTTGCTTAATTAGTCACTTTATAATGAATTTCTTCATCGTTTAAAGTTGCGTTTATTTCCTACAGATTATTCCTTGCAATCACTATTCTTGACAGTCACGGAGTTTGCATAATACAAGTATGTAATAATCTAGGAAGGAGTACCTTTGCCTCTGATGAGTCATGTCTTGCAAATTAAGTTCGAACTTATTGTTCGATTTATAATCAAACCTTGAAGATGACCACGTACGAATCAGACACTTGCTAAATTATTTATCAATCGCAATTAATTATTCAGTTCGAGAGTGAGACACTTTTTTTACAAATGTACTTGTGCTAACTTTCCGAAATGCTTTTTACTTCTGTTAAATGAACTGTTGTAATGCGCAAACGTTGATAGAAACAGCAAAAAATTGCTGACGCACGTGTATTGTTAATGTGGTGAATTCCTGCGGCATATTTCTATTTGTCAACAATGCAACTCGGTGCAACTCGGCAAAACATTTCGACAACAAAATAAACAATTTGTTTTGCGATACTTAATGTTCTCTCTACCAGCGTGAGAAGAGGTTTACATGAAAGCCACTGAGGCGGCAATCCAGATGGAAAACTCATCAATTAAATTACGATGAAATCTTATTTAAATTGAAAACGCTTGCAATGCGCGGGGTATTTTATTATTATTAACACTATAACCGTCTCAAAAATCGATGCCCAAACGGGGTCATAAATGCCCAAATGTCCGCGTTTGTGCATCGATTTTTGAGACGGTTATAGTGTTAATAATAATAATATATATATATATATCAGTTAAATTCTTTATTGATTGCTTTCAACCTCTGGGCAAAGATTTGAAGGCGATGTCTTGTAAAATTGTTAAGTTTTTAAGTTGGTAAGGCAAGAACGGAATCAGGGAAAAGGCTGGACAATTTAAATTTTTATATATATATTTTTTTTTCAATGGCAAATAAATCTTGGATTATATTTTTTGAAGGCGAGAAATGATTTGGAAGACGATTTTTTGTAAGAATTATTCCTTAAATATTATGTTTATACCCGTTTGGTAAAAACATCGAAGACAAAAAAAAAATAAAGTAATTTAAGTGTAAATCTACCAATCTGTTCCAAAGAATAAATAATAAAGTTTAAGTCTAGTTTCAGCTCGAGTCTAGCGGCTTGAATTCTTTTGAAACTGTTAAATGCAATCATCTTCTCCAGACAAAATGTACTATAGGCTGACCGATTGGAGCATCCATGCGCAGCAGTTGTCTCAATTACGTTTCATCTGACAATCGCCCCAATCAATGATAACAAGCAATTCATCCAAGATTTTTGTAAATCCAATTAAATACACTATACCGGCTTCTTCGCGAACTAATTAGGTTTCATATCATTCCTGGCTCAGTGGTTTCTATGTGCTTGAACGAAACATAAGAAAGCTGCAAACAGAATGGGCGTGGTACGTGGTCTTCCTGTTGTCTCGTTAAGAGCTAATTGGGATTAGGTTAGAATTGATCTGGATCACAGATTATCAAAGACACTCGTGGGGTATTTCTTGGAAATCTGTCAAATGTCAAATGCTATTTGTAGGCTTCCAGGAATATTTCACGGTTAAGTACTTTGGACAACTGATTTGATTTTAGTGTGACAACTAGAGGTGTATTGTTGGGTGTACTTATCTTTTTATTCAATAAATACACTGGTATACGCCACACTTTTGTGAGTTCCATGACAAAATTTTGAACTCACATTTGGTAGAATTGTTGGATTAAAAAGTACTTATGATTAACCCTATTTGTCAAGAGCCCCAAGAATGAAAACGTAAATTGAATACAAATTTGGAGTTAGTGTAATTTTATAACTAAAAACAGTTGTAAAATGTTTAAATTTTCCTCTGAATCGTAGCGTATAACCACTGATGACAGCCAATCGGATTAACTTCCGACTTCTTAACGGACTGTCAATTAATTAAAATTACTTTCAAAATTAAATCATATGATTCATGAAGTTGTTGTCTTGATATGATGGTTTTTAGACTCATGCCTAATTGATTTAACCTTAGCACTAGTTTAAAAAAATACTATTTGAAATGGGTTTTGAATGCTAAGTAAAGGACAACGAAATTTCCCAACGTTTCGTAACTTGTACCGGTTACTTTATCAAGGGTTGAAGCAGTCCTGACAATTTTCCGATAGCAAAAGAACCACATAAAATTATAACAATTACCTAAAATGTAATCTACAACCTAAGGTGGTTCTCTCTTCTCGGAGTCTCGCCAATCCATCTACTAACTGTCTAACTAATTAACTACTAACCAACTGTCCTAAGAACTCGCTGTAATTTTGTGGAATGTTCTTTCAATTTCAGAGTATTTTATAAAAAAAAAAAAAACGCCAAGAAACCTCTCAAAAATAGTTTCCCAACTGGGACACGTGAATCCTGTTAAAAAATTACTTCAATTTTGTGTGAAAGTTGAACGTAAAAGTGCGATGCCGAATTCGTTACAGAAAATTGGAATAACGTGGCAAGACAAAGTAACCAACAAGATCGATAAGTTAGACTGAACTTTCAAAAATCTGTCTTAATAACAATATTCCATCCAGCGAGGAAATTCTCTTAGCATATGTTTTACCACAAGCTTAATTGACAGTATTATTATATGCGAGCTTAGAGCAAACTTATTTAATGCCCCTGAAGATTTAACAATAACCTTCAGGAATACCACAAGAAATATGATTCTCACGAGCTGATTGCACATAATACGAATATTTCAGTACAGAAAATACAAGGATTATGTATGTTAATATCAGTTTCAAGATAATCTAGTAATTAGCAATGAAAAAACTGAAGGTATTCCGAATTGAAGACGTTTAACACAATGTTTTAGTAACTTTTTTCAGATTTCATAACATCATTTTCATACGCTACAGGGAAATCTATTCCATCGCTCGTGTCCACATCGTCAATTATTAAGACTGCTACTTGGTCGAGAGTTTTCAATATTTCATGACAGAAAATGTAGAAGCCCACTTTTGAATCTAACTGCGGTATTGAAAAGAAGGATCCACGATATTCGACAAAAACCGAGACGCTCGGTGTTAGAATATTTTGATAAATCGAATCAAAAACTTCACCCAGTGAACACTGGAGTGATTTATTATGATGAAGCACCACTCAATCAAGATTTGAAAGTCTTTTAAGAATATTCACTTTTGTCATATTTTCTCTGTTTCATTTTTGCTGGACCATCTTTTCAAAGAAACCGCTCATTGTAATAGGTCTCAGAATTTTGAAACGAGTACAGTTTAGCCCGTGAGAGAAAATACTATAGATATTTATATGAATCAATAGCTCATTTGGTACAAACGTATTTTGATTAGAATGAAATCTTATTTACATTGCAAACGCTTGCAATGCGCGGGGTATTTTATTATTATCAACACTGTAACCGTCTCAACAATTGATGCCCAAACGGGGACTCGAACCACGATCTCCACCTGTCGCGGGTGTTGCTCTGAACCATTGAGCTACTTGGACACTGGCTTTTTGAGACGATTTCAGTGTATTTGATGAGAATGACAGTTCTCCAAGGAGTAGAACCAAGAGACTGTGAATACTCACAGTCACTCTGATTCTAGTGACGCTATAGCATTTCTCAACCTGTCAAACTCGAATAACTCCCAATTGATATTGGATTCGTTGCTGTATTAGGATGAAATCTTATGTCCCCGTTTGAGCATCAATTTTTGGGACGGTTATAGTGTTGATAATTAATAAGAAAGAAAACGTATTTTGATGTTCTTTGATTCGATATCTTGGTGTTTATTTAGGCTACTTACAGTGTATTTGAAACGCGGTCTCGTGGTATTGCTTGGCTCAGATGAATTCTCTGAGACACCAGCTGACTGACTGACAGATCGGATCTCGCTGGCTTGGATATTAAATCGTGAGGAGGCGGCGGGCAAAGAAAGCCTGCCCCCCTATGATCGTGATCACGTGATCGAATGCACTCGAAGCGTCATGGGCGTCAATTGCTCATCAGACCGACTCGGTTTTTTTTTGCGAAAGCATGTACAGAAAAAACATCTCCGGTAAGAAATTTCAAAAGTTATCGGAGAAATCCGCAGAAGGATTACACGAAATTTTGATGGAAAAAAGACAACGCCAATTCTCCTGCTTTTGTTTGTAAGTCATACGCCACGTGTTTTACATTTCCTCGCTTTCATTTCCTCGGCATTATTGAATTGATATTAAATGAGACCTTATTTATACATTTTTTAATATTTATTACGTACGCAATTGTAATTATATGCAGTACATGCACCATTTAATTGGTGTGTTTGTGCTTCGTAATTGCACAGTTATTATTTCGCTTGATTCGAATTACTCGAATGATTCATCGCAAAAGATGACAAGAAGAATTGTTACACTGATGTAAATAAATAAGCATCATTGTCGACATTGTTGTAGGAAGTGATGAAAATGTCTTTGCGAAACCGAGGAAATATTTATTTAATCGTCCAATAAAAAACAAACTTATTCTATTTTATTTTAATTAAAAATGCTTGAAATGTCCACAGTATTTTATTATAAGCACACTAAGGCCTGGTTTTGCCAAAATCTCGCCTTCTAGTTGCAGTGTTTGTTGAAACTGTTGCCATGACGACTTCCAATCACATGCAGTGAAATTCAGATGTTTCTGTGAGCTAGAGATCCAACTTATAGTTGAACATTTTGTTGAAACTGTTGCCATGACGACTTCCAATCACATGCAGTGAAATTCAGATGTTTCTGTGAGTTAAAAGGTCCAACCTTATAATTGGACATTTTGGTAAAACCCGACCTAAAAGTCTTTAAAATGCACTAAAATCCTTTGAAAAACGACATGTCCAAGTAGATCAATTAGCTCAATTAGCAGGTGGAGATCGGGGTTTGAGTCCCCCCCTTCATATCCCCAATAATAAAAAACTAACCTATTTTTTAGGTTAATTTCTTGTCTGATTTGACAGGTACTATTTAGATTGGCAGGTGAATCACAGTGTGACGCCATTATTGTCAATGTACCGTATTTTCAATCATTATGGCAATTTAAAACATCAAAAACCATACAATTGCCAAAAAACACATGCAATTTGTCAAACTGCGAGCATATAACCGGAAATTATTTGCGCTACGTAAATTTAAACACAATATTCAACCGATGCGCATCGTCTAATTCAAACGAGTATTATTATTTAAAAGACTTGTAAACGATATGACACTCAAGTCCGTAATTCGTCAAGCAACGAGACTTGATGTGTTTTGATGCGTCAATAATGGAAGTCATGACTTGATTAATAATTTCGTGCCCCTTGACCTCCAGTCAAGGCTGCGGCGACAGCACAGGTACAACTCGGCGCTTGAAATTGTTTGACTTGTAACTTAAGATGCATTGCAGACAATTCGGGGATGTTGTGACTGTGATTCAGTCTGGGTCAATGAAGGTATCCACCAAATATCTTTGATATCTACTCTAACCTCTTTTTTCGGACATATTTTTTAAAAACCTATGTTCCAAATTCTATAGGGAAGGTTAGTTAGAGAGAAACGACAGATTTTAGGGGCTAGATTTTCAATGGGCTTTCTGTGTTTATCTTTGGGAGAAAAGAATTTAAATTCAACTAAATTTGAGTGAGAAATCTTGAAGTTTCGTTCTCCATACGCTTTTGTTTGCCTCTATGAAGTATCTGTAAATTTCTAATAAAGGAAACTGCTAATAAATAACATGATATAAATAAGTCTAGTTCATGGATTTAATTGAACGGAACTTGCAAGACTAATTATTTGTGCTCGTGATCGCTAATTAATTGGAACTCTTGAAAGAAAATTGTAATTTCTGAAATCCTCAATGAACATGCGTCATTGTAATTACAGAGGGAAATTAAACGAGACTTTGTAAAAGACGAAAGGCGCAATGATTAATCGATAGAACGGAGTGGAGGCGGAATTTTTGAGAAATAATTTCATTTAAAACTGCTTATCATACGGCGACATTGACATGAAAGTCAAGGATTTGGTTTTTCTGGATTTTAACAACAGTGAAATGAGTAATTTTCATGATAAAAAAAACTGTGACTGACAAGCCATGAATTGCAATTTCTTGGGTGAAAACGATACGAAAGTCTTCTTTTATAAGAGGACATTTTTCCATACCTCAGAAGGTCGATAGCAAAAGGTAAAAATTGGTTAAAAAAATACATCTATTTGGATATTGTACGTGAAGCGAGAGGTAAAATGCACAAAGGAATATTTCTCGCAATCCACCTGTTTCCACGAAGACATCAATCCCAAGCTCATAGAATATTCTGTTTACCCGACAAGAAAATACGGTTGATATTTTTGGAAGGCATATGGTCTCTTCACACAACTCAGCCGACCGAATTCTGACACAAAAATACACATTTGTGAAGAATAATTGTGTAAAAAGTGTATAACTCATACTTGTTTTAATTGACTTGCGTTTTAGTAATAACCTGAGCTTGGTTTTTGTGCAATGTCTTACTACAATAAAACCTGGCGTTACGGTAGGTTACTCGGTCATCTTCGAAGTTCGTTGGCGCCAACGTTCCTTTGCGTCACTTTTATTTGGAAGTCACGTCTAAGATGCTCTTGCTCTGTGAATTGATTGCATAACCGTCTTAAAACCACGTAATTTCCTCTAATTTAAAAGCTTCGTTGCGCTCATTCAGGTATTTTACTTTCCCCTTGGTCAAGAAGAGAAGTACAATGCATTTTACAAGCAGAACCGAAATGTTCCACTGACTCTTTATCTTCTCCTGGTTTCTGGTCCTAAAAGCTGTTCATCCAGATCATATTTCCGTCATAAAGAACTTGAATTTGACATTGCCTAGAAGGAATATATATATATATTTATATATATTTTATTGACACATATTTATACAATTATGTACAGTGTCTGCGTATTCCCTTCCATTCTTCAATTCACATCCCTTCTTAATCCATTTCCTAAAACTTTTTACATTTTTCATCCCTTTTTTGTCCATACCACTTATTCCATTCAACTCATTATCATCTTTTTCTACGATCCCAATCCCTTTCTGATATGAATATGTGTCTTCCGAAGCAGTTGGACGAATAATAGTTTGAAAAAGCAACTTCAAGTAATTCAATTTTGAGAAGTTAGTACTTTTTGCACCCTAATTCAATGGTAACTAGTTCAATGGTGGTATGACCTGATTAAAGTTTTGAATTCTTTGACTCTTACCCATAGCAGAGGGTGTCAAACAACTGTCACTTTCAGGAAAAAATGTCGAGTTTGTCTGGCTTATTTGGCTGATTTGAATCTCAAGGATTGCTCATTGAGTAGGGTGCTCACATGACAGTAATTAACAAAAGTGAATCTCAAATGCCAACGTTCTTTAGTCAGCCTAGAGTCAGCCTAGAGTGACCCCAATAAAAGGCCCATTGAACGAAGCAGCAAGAATTGCGGACATGCAATAGGGATGGCCCAGAACTTCCCAACTTCGAGGACATCGGCCAAACTTTTAATAATTCATTTTGGGGCGGCTCGGTAGCCGTTCGAGCCCCGTTCGATACACCGAGTCGGCGAAACCGATGAAATATGAATGAAATATTTTCAATTTTAAATTGAGTTTGTGAGAGATTGTGAAATATGATTGCGTAAGAACAGAACACATTTTCTTTGTCCTGGCTTTAGAAAATTGTGCAAAATTGGGTTAATTCGCAAATGTAAAAGGTGGGCACGATATTTCAATGAATAAAAACAAATATCCGACTTTAAAATAGATCTTGTAAACGTGATTTTACATCGAATGTTGGGGATTAAGGATTTATGAAGCTTTTTTAGGATTAATTACCAGCAGCATTGCGGTTACCAACTTGGAATTCCTAGACTTCGTGGATTACTCAAATTAAATCCTCGCGCAAGAATGCAGCCAGAAAAGGATTTAATCGCGATGGCCAGTTTTTTGTTGTTGTTATAAAAATCGAGGATTTTTTTGACATTTTTGGTGCAGCAACAAAAAGTACCACTGATGTGCGCCGTGGAGCTTTTCATGTTAGAAAATCGGAAAAGTGGAGTAAAATTTGATGTCATCAACTGAGTTATTCAGTTTGGTGAAAAATCGATGCCGAAGAAATGTAGATAATAATGGAAGACTCGTATTTTGTGTCGTTTGATAGCTTTAAATTATGGTGTTTCATTAATTTAGTACTTGGTATTTTGGAAAAACCGACTTCGGTCATGCGCGTTTCACTGCCGCTAAACGGAGTTTGTTTGATAGGTGAGACAGGTACGTCGTCACTTGTCAATCAATTCTCACCAACTGAAGAGAGGCTAGAAATTGGCCGACGAATGGTGTATTTTGTGTGCGTTTAAAGTGAAGAGAAATTAACTGCCGCCAAGATGGATATGGGAGGGAAGGTGAGTTGTTGCGATTTTAAAAAACAACCGTCAACATTTTGCATGATTTCAAATTTAATTGTACCGCGACCGAGGGGGACGCTTAATTGACTAATTTAATTTCATCTTTTTTGCTCGATTAAACACGTTCGTTTATTTTCGCGGTACAATTGAGTCCTTAGCGTGCAACCAATTAATTTCCCCCTTCCCCACCAAGCCGCCGCAATCGGTAATTGTGCTCGCTCGAAAGAATGCTAATCATAAAACTGAACGATTGTTTAAATTTTGAGCAGTAATTGAGCAGTGACGAAAAAAAAAAGTGCTGATAATACGGATGCAAGAAATGCTTGGAGCATGAATACCAAGCAAATAAATGACTGATCGATTGACAATGGAATGTAGTGGCGGCCATTTTGTTTCAGCAATTTTCAGAAAAGTTATTGCGTAATGTACTTGGAATGTCATCCAATATTGGGCCACGGGAAAAGTGGGGGAGGGGCGGGGGGTACTAAATATTCAAGCGGTGTTGTCAGAAGTGTCCACCTTATATAAAGAAAAATTATTTGATACACTTATAATAAAACATTTTCAGAGATACTTTCGTGCATTTCTCGCATTTATTGAGTATTTATCAGCGCATTTATGACCTTTATCAAAGATTGCTGACTTTTTGCCGAGCGGTTTATCAACATCTCGGTGTCCCCACTCTGTGATTGACCCCAAGAAAGGAATGGATGATGAAAACCGTAGATTGGGTGGATGAGGGTGAAGAGGATCAACGTAGGCGCTAAAAAACCGTTTTTGGGACTCACTGAAAATATCCCCCCCACTCGACACCAATTGTAGTGTTTTTTTCCCAATTTGTTTAATTTTTAATGCTTTGCTCTGTGAAATTTATTTTTTTTCTGTTACAAATGGCAAAATTGTTGATCTCGTCACGTCTCACAGACAATAATAGAAATCTTGGCATAAAAAAAAGTGGAAATATTTTGGAGAACATGACAACGATATTAAAAGGTCTCAAATTGTAAAGGGTTCAATTACAAAGATCAAATAAAGAAACCACTTTTCTAAGCAAAACGTAGTCGTTTCATCGCTGCAGTCGAATTTTCCATGTCTCAAGCGTTCCTGAGCGTAGACCCTCGAAGTTTGACTAAAGTTTTTCAAAACATTTATTTTGTGGGTCATGTCAGGTGTCACTGGTCTAAACTGGTCTCCTTTATTGCCACCATTTGTTCCATCACCATAGAGTGGTAAAATGCATTATAATGATCAAAACATAATCACCCGGATCGGCTGTTCAACTGCTATGAAAAAAAATAAAACCCAAGAAAGCCAAGAAAATCAAGAATAAAAATAAAACCAAGAAAGTTCGTAGCACCAAGCTGTTGGTACTCATCTTATTAACAAATATATTTTGGTTTGATCAACCTACCAAAAGAGTAGGAGGTCTGTCTTTGATTTTGGTTACCCCAATACCACGGAGATAGTCAACATTTCTTTTCACCTTTGACTCTTAGGCTTCACAGAGATTTACCACAAAAATTCAGAAGACATTTTCAAGGTTTAGCCTTGAAACCTTGGGTTAAGCCTTGGGTTACCTACGGTCATCTATCTGCCAGGATAAACTCTAAACACAATGGTTTTTCGTACGATTTCGAGTTCTAAAGGCTGCTTTTCAGCCCAGTTCCGTGAACGAAATCGTCATACCAATTCCCAGCGTTGATCTAAGTTGAAAGCTATTCATATCTAAAGTCAGTCAGTCATCTGTCATCAGTCATCAGTCATCAGTCATCAGTCATCAGTCATCATTCAGCAGTCATTGCAGGATGTTACGAGACTGAACTCGCTTGCATTATTGGGAAACAACAGCAAAGCCAATTGGATTCTAACAAAAAAACGTACTATCGAGTCAAACTGAAGAATTGAACGTGACAAATGAAAGTCTGGTCTTTTGTATGAGATTTAGATGCACAGTTGCGATCACGGTGAATGGATATCCTAGCTGTTGCTTTTCGTGATTTTCCAAAGACACTAGGACTGGAAAATGAGGGAATGGTTTTTTTAGCAAAGGTTCCTTACACTGATGGTTTTTAGACTCATGTCTACTTGATTTATCCTTAGCACAAGTTTTTCTAAAAAGTTCCTTACACTGCTCTCCCTATTAATTCTATCCACCACTTATATTTATTTTACAATTCTATCAAAAATTCTATTTATAAAAAAATTGTAATTTTGTAAATATTTTAACTCCCACCTGATCCCACTAATGGCTCAACTAAACCCTTGAGTCATAGCAAATGACAACGTTCTGATTGATTGATATATTGAATAGATTGCGTCGTCAAGTTTCTTTAGGGCACTTTAGCACTGTTTTATAACTGATGATGAGGATGACAACAAACCTAGCCGAGTCTAGAAGGTGGATGGGAAACCCGGTGCTGGCACGTAGCTAACTTATGTTCGGAGAGCACCTAGAGAACCACCGGAGGAAAATCAATTTATTAAACAATTGACAGCTTTCCAAATATACGGTTGGCCATTAAGGTCTACCTTACTAATCTATATTATAAAATACAAGTTCTTATAAATAATATTTATGATTATGGTCATGGTAATCATGAAGTATTGTTATTTAAATGGTTGTGCAAGATGCAAATTGATGATTTAAAAACGGCAGGAACTATCGGGTTTTATTGTTGAGAGCGAGATGATGAATCGCTTGAGGAAGTCAGCGAAAAACGTCGGTATTCCTGCCCGAGCACCGACCAGCATGCCCACTTCCTCCCATTTTCCGACAGGGATCTGATGAAAGTATCTTCAGAAATAACTAAAAGAACTAAAACTCAAGGTTATACTAAAAAAACAGGATTCCTCCACAAATCCATGCTGTCGAGAGGTTTAAAGAAAAACAAGAGAAGTTGCTGTACTAACTCCCATCCTTCCAGTCTCATCCCAAATATAACTGATCGTGTGTTTGTTTTGTTTTGAAGTTGTTTATTTAGCAAAAAAATGCTATTTAAAATGCTAGTTGTGTATGATGCTCACCCATTCAATACCTGACCCAGCGCAGTGTTGCTTAACTTTCATCCCTCCAACCTCTCTCCCGTACAGAACTGGTCATGTGTATGATGGTCATCCATCAAATACCTGGCCCAGCACAGTGCTGCTTAACATCGGTGATCTCATGAGATTTGGTACAGTTCAGCTAGCTAGAGAGTCTGGCTAACTTCAATCATTTCCCGCATTCCAGATGATGAAGTTCCGGGTCCACGGGCTCGTGGCCGATTGCTGGAAACTAATCCGCATGATGCAAGTGTCAGGCCACTTCCTGTTCGAGTACCACGCAGAGAACAGCTTCGTGTTGTCAACAATGCGCTTTGCCTACTCGATGACTCACCTTACGTTGATTTTTTTTCAATACGTCTTCATTATCGTGCACCTGATACAGCACACCGACGACGCTAACGACCTCTCGGCAAACACGATCACCGTCTTATTCTTTGCCCATTGCTTGGTCAAGTTTCTCTACGTTGCGCTGAGAAACAAGAAGTATTACCGCACCCTTGGCGCTTGGAATACTGCTAACAGGTAACGATTGATGCATTATTATGATTGTTTTTAGTCTCATGTCTACTTGATGTAACCTTAGCAATTTTTTTGAGTTATTGACCCTGATTATTTTATTTAGATGCATTAAGGAAGCTTGAACTTGGTAATTGTTATAATTTTATGTGGTTCTTTTGTTATCGGAAAATTGTCAGGACTGCTCTTACCCTTGAAAAAGTAACAGGTACAAGTTACGAAACGTTGGGAAATTTAGTTGTTCTTCACTTAGCATTCAAAACCCATTTCAAATAGTTTTTGTCAAAATGGATGAATCATTTTGATGTTTATTATTTTTGTGATTTTAATGTAAGCATGTAATGATTTAGTAATTTATCCAATTTAAAAAAGGGCTGAAAATCAACGGATAAAAAAAATCATTTATCTACAAACTGAAACTTTTTTTGAACTCCTACTTCTAGGACAGTAAATTTGATTTAAAATGAGTTATTTTTTACACTTATTTGCATCTAAATGATCTCAATCACTCACACCACACTGGGCTAATTGTTTGTCCCAAGTTTAGAGTTTTTTTTTAGTAATACATTACCACTGAACTACTCTATCAAATAAATTCCGAGAGAAAGTATAAAAAATTTTGATTTTTAAAGGGATTTTGGGAATTTGAAACAACAAGTCAACATTTCATGCAAAAACGAGGCGAAGACACTAGAAAATTTAGGTTACGTCAGATTATTAGAGCTAATTTTACACTTTCTGTTGAGCAAACGAGGCCGGCAACACGTGGTGACGGTAGGTGCCACTCGATGGCGCTTGCAGCTGTTCTTTTAAACAAACATTGACAAACAAATAATCACTTCTCAACATGTCAAAACATGCATATCAATCGCCGAGGTAAGATTTATACAGATTTATTGAGGTTTTACCAGTTTTAAACGCGAAAAATCTGCGAGAAACAACGAAATTAAATTTATTCTTGTAAAACTTATAGCCTGTACGCCATTTTGTCGGTAAAGTAGTCATTTGGCAACTATTTTTAGCGAGTACAGTTTTAAATTAGCGCTATGATACTGCGATAAAATGAAAAAGGTAATGCGTTTAATCGTCAGTAACAGAGAATTGCCGCAAAATGCGTGCGTTTATAACGCTTAACATTATTGTGCGCTGGGTAAACAATGAGAAAACAAAATTAAGGGCACTATAACCGGCAACGTTTGCAAAATTCCGCATCCCCTTCAATATTTCATCTCAATACCACGTGCATTACGAGACTTCCGAGGGTAAACACGGTTATTACATCGATCGATCTTTAGTCAACTGCATAACGAGTTTTGTTTTGCCGCTAATGAGTTGGAAAGGTTGTTCAGTCTGGTCGATAGGTTGGAGAGGGTCGGCATTTTTGGAGAAGAACAACCCACTCGATTTATGTTTTAACAACGGAAAGTTAGCGTTGGGAATATTTTTCATATGGTAATAGAAAATTGAAGTCAGGGTTGTAATTCATGGGAAAGAATGAGTGGCATTATGCTTTTGACCAGTTCTGTTCAGGAGAGAGGTAGAAGGATCGAAGTTAAGCAACACTAATCTGAGGCAGGTATTGAATGGGGTGACCATCATACTAAAATTGGTTTAGTTTGAGAGGGGTTTTATTCGCTTTGACCTCTTGACAGCATGGATTTGTGAAGAAATAATGTTGATCGCATAGTACCGTGAAACGTAAAGAAGGTGGTCCCCTTGGTGCTCTTACGTGCTAGCACTGGGTTATCTATCCTTCCTTCTAGGCTAGGCTAGGTTTCATCATCCTTACCATAATAAATTAATTCACGGACGCCAAAAGAAGAGAGTCACAGGGCCTGTTGTCGAAAACTCGAACAGTGTGTCTCTGAGACGTACTGTAAGGGATATGTAAGTACACAGGTTAATTTCACAGAAGAAAAAGATAGAAATCAATACTAAACAAATATATGTAATAAAAAGTTTAGCAATAATTGAAACCAGCACTGGAAGCACTCACAGAGATTAAAATCAAACAAAACAACAACTGCACAAGACACTTGCCAAGCCACCTAAGTTTCTTCTCCAAAGATCAGATTTGAACTCTGCTAAATTCTTGATCTTTGATTGGTCTAACAATACTACAGACTGAGTTTTTACACTTTGGACGAGTTTCAATAAAATTTTCAAAGTGTCGAGTTCAGTTCGGCTCTAACTTCTGGTTTCGGTGTCAATGTATATTACCTAAAAAGAAATATTTTTCATTTAAGTCAATCAGTGCGGCACTAAAATATCCATTTCTTCGAGTAACGAAAATAAAGTTTGTCAGATTTTAACTGTCACTGGAGTAAAATTGGCTGAAGTTACAATATTTCATAATTCATTATGCAAGGGAAAAAGGATCGCTAAACCGAAATTTGACTGATTTATGTGTCGCTAGATTAGTTTTGAAGGATCAAAAAGTTGCAGATTGCCTACCAGTTGTCACACTTAAAGTAGAACCTCTTAACACTGTCACAAGATCAATCAAGAATCGTTCTCCAAGAAAACTACCAATTCTAAAAGGATTCTCTGCGTTCAAGCCTCTAAATAATATAATTATGACGATGTTTGGTTTTTAGCAACAATGTGGCGTTGGTGAATGAGTGGATAATGATGGTGAGAATAAAAAACCTAGTCTAGCCTACAAGGAAGGAGGGTAAACCCGGTGTAAACTTCCATAGAAGAGCACCAAGGAGACCACCGGCTTAAAGTCCCTTCCGAAGGACGGTACAATGCGAACAACAGGATTCCTGCACAAATCCATGCTGTCGAGAGGTTGATAAGCAAGGCGAATGAAGTTGCTGTACTAACTTTCATTCCTCCTATCTCTCTCCCAAACAGAACTGGTCATGTGTCTGATGGCCACCCATCCAATACCTGACCCAGCGCAGTGTTGCTTAACTTTCATCCCACCGACCTCTCTCCCGAACAGAACTGGTCATGTGTATGATGGTCACCCATCCAATACCTGACCCAGCGCAGTGTTGCTTAACTTCTGTGATCTCACGAGAACCGGCGTTTCCAACACGCCAAACCGTTCGGTTTGCAACTAAAAGGGGTTTAATTTTTCAACCCCCAGCCATCCGATGTTTGCCGAGAACCAGGCGCGCCATCACGCAAGCGCAGTGGCGAAGATCAACAAGCTTGTGAGGACCATCAGCATCGGTACCGGTCTTACTATCTTCTGCTGGACTATGATCACCTTTGTCGGTGAGTAAAAGCCACCTCCCTCTGTCTTCCCAAGGGACAGCTGTTAAGTTGGCAAGTTTCTTTACACACTTTATTGAATCTTTAGCCAAGTTGTATTTTTAGTTGTGTTAGCTCGCTGGTTTAGATTTTGATCCAACATCAGAGTAACGCGCCTTGTGCTTACAACTTAGACCCTTTAGGTTTTCAGAAATTTTTATCAAAAAGTCAATCAAAATGTATGTAGATATCTTGCATTTTCACTGATTTTTCCAGTTCGCTGTTGTCAGAAGGTCCTTGAAAGATTTTACTACCAACTGTTTATACCAACTATCAACTATCACTATTTAGCGAAGCAGACGTTAGTGTGATTAGTTTTCGCAAGTTTGCTTCAAGTTAGTTTTTAAAGTACAGTTCTAGCGTTGAGTTTATAGGTATATTTAGAAGGCCAGTTATAATTTTATACATTCTGCTTCTAGCAAACAAGCCGGGAACACGTGGTAACGGTAGATACCACCCGATGGCGATAATTACTACTCAAAATGTCAGTACATGTTCACTGAGTTTTAATTCAGTATAAAATGCGAGTGATCTTTAAGAATAAAAAAATGAAAGACAATGACTCCATCTAGAAGCATCATTCATTTTGTCGATAAAGTAATAATTTGGCGCTTTTTTTTTTTTGGGAAGACAGCTCACCATTAGCGTTGAGATAGCGCGGTTTCAGAAAGAATATTGGTTCAAGGCGGGTGAAAATATATGATTGCTAGAAACAAAATGGTGAACAATATCGAAAAGCAATTGTATACCCCTTGATGCGTATTTAATGAAGGCACCTTGAGAATAAAGATGATGGGAATTCGTGGAATATTTCGAAATATAGATAACGAACGGCATCAATATGAAATATGTGTAGGGCTAGGTTAGCCAGGTCTACAGGAAATGATATTTTCTTTTCTATAACGATGTAATGTTACACCTTGCACCCACATCAGAAACCCACTACATTGTTCGCCCCCTCGCCTTTCGGTCATCGTTACTCGTTACTTGTTTCAAGGGCTGAGAAGAAAAATCTCACGCTCAAAAAGTCACCGGTGAGCGCACACTAAGGACACTTTTAGGCTAGAAGCATCATCTAGCTAGAAGATAGGCTAGGATAGATGATAGCTAGGATGATGATTTAGGCTAGGATAGTTGATAGCTAGGATAATGATTTAGGCTAGATGGCTTGCTCATGGATCAAAAGATAACAATTTGACAGAAATAAATCTCTTTCCGGTTAAATGTCAAATCTGATATCAAGTTTAACCAATCACTCACAAAAGTTAAGCGCTAGAAGCGATTGCGTTGCCGGATCGGACAAGACTAATTGCTTCAATTAGATTTCGATCAATTAAGCTCAAGATAGTTTTAAACAAATTGTAACAATGCTCGACAAGCAAAGTCAAGTCCTGCAACAAAGTTGGCGTGAAAACTCCCACCTGGAGCGTCTCACGTTTTGGGAGATATGCCCGGCTCATTCTGGTGACGGAAACTTAACAAGAACTCGAGGAAACTGTCCATGTGTGGAAGATATATTTGCCCTCCTTAGGAAACTAAATGGAGAGACATTGTTTGTGCTATGTACAATAAGACAGATTGGCTTAAGACCTGGTTGTCTTGTGGTTTTATAGAAGTAACATCAGTGGTGTAGCGGTTGAACAAAAACGGGATTCGCGGGGATTTTATACCACCTGGGGCGTCATTAACGGGGCGTTTAAAAATTATTTAGTGCTAATGAATTCTTGTATGATTTTAAACAATTGACAATGGCTGACAATTCATGTCTGTTTTATTGGGGTGCTGTAATCGTCTTGAATGGGTTTCTTCATCATTAGATTCATTATCATTAGATTTGGTGTCATTGGTTTAAGTGTAATTAAAAGTTCGAGTGCCAGTTTGGGTATATGGAAGTATCGGGTGTTTGATAAGAGTTTGTATTGAACTAAATAGACATTAGGTCCACTGCGGACACCGCGTGTATTGAGCGAAATCACTGAGCAATCACTCCATCACTCCAATAAACTGACATCTAAAACGCTATTACCAATTTAACTTCAGAGATTCTCTACTGAGATTAAATTTGAATAAATTTAAGCTCAATTTTTGGTTAAAGATTGTAAAAGAATTTCCTCATTTCCTCATTTTACTAAACCAATTTCAAACAACACCACACAGATACATGCCAATTTAGTGTCATCCCAAACTCTAAATTTCAAACACCCATTGAAAGTGAAATCACACCAAGACGTTTTACTAAGGAGTCTAAACGCTTTTCAGGCGAGAACACGGAGTCGATAAAGGATCCTAACAACGCAAACGACACGATGGACGTTGAGAAGCCGAGGCTGATGATTGCCTCCTGGTACCCGTGGGATACGAACCAAGGATTCTACTACGGAATTTCCTTCCTGTGGCAGGTAGGTACTTAAGACGCTCAGTTTATTAGATTGCATGTTGTTTATTGGATTTAAAGTTTAATTTGAGAGTTGATTTGTATATTCTTCACATTGAATAAAGTACAGCTTCTTTTGGCACGACTGGAAGTGACTTGCCTCAGAATTTTAAATTACAGGAAAATAGAGAGTCCTTACAATGTCTTTACCACAGACATAAGCAGCTTAATCAGATTAATTTTCCCGAAGTTTCATTACTTTGATGTTTCTGTTACTTTATCAAGAGTGGGAGCTGATTTTACTTTTCTCCAAAAACAGCAAACGAAGAACCATTTGATATTGTGTTAAATTTAGCTTTAAAGATGACAGAAATCTAAAAACCACAGCAAAAATAATCCTGTAGTTCTAGTAGCAAATTTAAATATACGCATTTTATATAAAATAAAAAATACATAATCTGATCTATAATTGAATGACTGGAGAGAATATAACAATATTTTACTTTGTTCTTTATTTCCCATGTCATTCGCTATCTTTCCTACAAGAAAGGACTTTTCAATATAAGAGATAGGGGAAGTAGCCATAAGAAATATCACTGGAGTGAAATAATGCTTTGCCGACATTGCCATGCTTTTGTGCATTGAGATGAGTTCACCATTTGATATAAGAAGATCTTCGAAAATGTTGTTGATGATAAATAAAAGTCAATAAAAGTCAATAAAATGTAAAAACTGTAGCTAGAAGCCCTAGCTCCTGAACCTTTACTCAAATTTTAAGGAAAGCTGAGTGTGTGCCATGTTTCAAACCTATACCTACTGATGCATTTTTGACTGGTAGAATTAATTCTGATGCAAATTTACTTTCAATTTGAATCTCAAAGAATACTAAAAAGTCACCTTCTTTGGGACGGTATGTAAATTATGGCGGTATATCCCATATTTACATTCGGCAAGCACGACCCAGGAGGGTAAAGCATAAGTGCGCTTGGACAGGTGCTGAAAGGATCACCCTGTCGAAGAGCACCGAGAGAGACCACCGGCTTAACGTCCCTTCCAAAAGATGATACAACGCGAACAACAGGATTCCTCCACATAGCCATGCTGTCGAGAGGTTTTAAGCAAGGCGAATAAAGTGGTTGCTCTAACTTTCATCCCCTCAACCTCTCTCCCGAACAGAACTGGTCATTTGTATGACGGTCACCCATTCAATACCTGACCCAGCGGTGTGTTGCTTAACTTCGGTGATGTTAAGAGAACTGGTGTTCCCAACATGCCAAACCGTTCAGTGGTCACAATTTCCAATACCTGACTCAGCGCAGTGTTGCTAAACTTCGGTGATCTAACGAGAACCGGTGTTTAAAACACTCCAAATCGTTCACCATAAAGTTGAAAATCTGCAATTGATGAACGCTAAAGTTTGACCCCTTTAAAAATATGAACAGCACAGATGATGACAAACACGGCCCATGACTGTCTTTGCAGCTCTACTGGCTTACTGCCACCATGTTCCACTCCAACTTGAGCGACGTGATGTTCTGCTGCTGGCTCATCTTCACCTGCGAGCAGTTGGTGCATCTGAAGGAGATCATGAAGCCGCTGATGGAGATGAGTGCTTCGTTGGACACGTTCAACCCGCAGACCTCGAAACTGTTCCGTGTTGACTCTGCGTCGTCAAACACTCCGCTCATCTCGGACTCGGGTAGGCTGTGATAACGCACTTTTCTTGACTTGAGAATTTTTAGTCAGCGAGCGAAGGAAGGTCACGATGCAGGAACTGGTATACGAGCTACATGATTGGATCCGAGGTGCCTTCCATTTCAAATCCATTATTTCAATAACCACACCGTAAGCCTTAAACCACAAACTTGTGATCAAAGACAAGATATTTATAGCATTTTTCTTGTCTCGTTTAGTCAGAGGGTGGATAGTAGTTAGGATTCCGTTGTCTTTTCCCCCATTTTCGTCTATTTAGCGTTAGTTTCTTTTTATTCCTTTCTGGAACCGTCGGGCCAGATCCACAAAGCAGAGCTTATTAAGCTAACCTTCAGAGTCTAAAGATGATCAGCCAAACACTGATGAAGTTGCCAGATTATCCGAGGTTGTTTTCAAGGTTATAATGAATTTACCCCCAAATTGATGTGTAATGTTATGTTATATTTTTATTGTCCATGATTGATCAAAGAAGGCCACGGTTTCTTTTGAGGTAATAGAAATAAGAAGGTAGTTAAGGTAGCTTAAAGTAGTTCTGTTGAATAATTATAAGATTCTATCGATAGGCCATCAAATTCTATGAAATCGAACGTCTTAAAAAAAAGCAATATAGAAGAGATTAGGTTTTCAATTTTGGGAACATATTTTCTGTAGAATTTCCAGTTTTGAAAATTTGTAAATTTTTGTGAGTATGTAAAGTTGAATCAAAGAAAATACAAAAGACTCAGTCGGGTAGTTTATGTTTTTCAAAGTTCATCAAAAAGAAACCCAGTGCCCTGTCAATCATCTAACCCGTGACTGTTCTGAGCAGAGAACCTGGACTTGAACATGCGAGGCATGTACAACGGTCAAGACGACTACAGCGAGTTCAACCGCCACTCAACCGCCCAGATTTCCACGCTGAACGGTGGACTGGTTGGTCCCAACGGACTCACCAAAAAACAGGAGTTGTTGGTGCGGTCGGCCATCAAGTACTGGGTCGAACGTCACAAGCACGTCGTTAGGTAAGTACAGAACTTGTGACAAAATGTTGCACAGAGCTTTGCAGATATTTCATAGTTAGGTAAGATTAGAAGCAAGTCGACAAACATATTTCCTGATTTTCTATCAAACATGCAACAAAGAGTGGTCATTTTTGGCACAGTAAACATATCTAAGTCTGCTTAAATTGATATCTTTAAAGGCCGAATCCATAAAGCAGATTTTTAGCTAAACGCCCATAAAATGCGGAGTGAAGTTGTTATCAGCATCGTAACAACCCCTGAAAAACTGGGAAAACTTTGATTATTAATATGAACACTATTAACCTCTCAAAAATTAATGCTTAAACGGGGAATCGAACCCTAATATTTACCTATCTCGGGTGTTGCTCTAACCAATTAAGCTCCCTGGACACATATTTTGAGAGGATTTTAATGCATTTGTTGATAATGACGGATCTTCAAGGAGTAGAACTATAAGTAGGTTATAAAATACTCTGCGCATTGCAAGCGCTTGCAATTTAAATAAGATTTCACTCACTGGGAACATTGGGAAGCCGAGTTTAAACTAACTTTAGCCTGATGTTGGTGAAATCGCCCTTCATCACTATTAAGCTCAGAAATTAAACTTAAACTCTTCTTTGTAGATCCTGCCCATGGTGTTTTAAAAAATTAAAATAAGGACCATGAGATGTGATTACCAAATTGCTTTTGGGAGCGAGATGTTTTATATGGAGACAAGTTCAAGTATTTAAGAAACTCTGGAAATAGTGTTCCACCTTTGGCCACGTTTTCAGATGAGATTGAAACCTTAAGAGAAATGGGGTGAGACTTAAAACGATTACAAGCACAATTTAGCTAATCTTAATTAAATCTTTTAAGAAGATACGTCTTGCGTTAATTTCGTTTGGAGCATGAGCTATCAGATGTGAAATGTTTCGCTCATGCTAACAAAGTCTTTGATGCTGTTTGGAAAATATTGACTAGCTTTGAGTCTTGACGACAGTTCTGCCAATAGGCGATATTGAAAACTCAGATTTGCACAACATGGTTGATTAATTTCACTAAAAGTGGAGAGCCATAGGCATGGGATACGAACAAATAACATGGTTTCATCTTTTAATTAGGTTCTTGGTAAATCGTGAAATTGGAAACTAGGTCAGAGAATTGTTTGAAATGCAATTGATGGGTGCATGTTACATGATAAATTTGTGTTTGTATGTAACTTTATATGTTTGCACTGAAATATAAATCGGCAATATCAATCCAAACATTAAATAATTAAAACTCTTGTGCTCTGCATTTCACAAACTATGATTAACGTCCATGAAAAATCAAACTCATATCAAATTTAGTAATTCCAGTAATCATGAAAGTTTGAATTCAAATTAATTCGATCGTTTTCAAAATGGCATCCGTATTTGCTTTATCCCGGTAAGCTTTTATCATGTAGCGATTATCATACTAAACGTAATGTCATCATAGTTGGAGAGATATTGGTTTTCCTGTCAGCTGTCAGTGCTACCTAATAGAAAATTTATCCAAGGCTTGGAAGCAAAGCAAGTGTTTCACTAGTGCATATTTGATGACCATGTACTTAACACGGCCTCGAACACGCGATCTCTCGTTTGACTCGATCGCTATTTCCGCACTTGGCCAACTAAGCTCTAATATTGATAAACTTGATGTGCCTTGGCAAGCAGTTTATCAAGCGCATCATTTTCAAATACCGCACACATATTAAGTTTACCTGCCGCTCGTTTTGACCGAAAACTGGAAGCTTATGCATTGTTTACATGTACGATACTTTATCTCAATTTGATTGATCTTTATAACATTTTAGAATCAAAATGGGAAAAATTAAGTAAAAGGAAAACTAAAAAGATTAACGTACATTCACAAATTATTTTGAGGGTGGAATGAGTGGAAGAAGATAGGAGATGGATTAGAGGAACCAAAGTTTAGAGGAAAAAATGGACATGAATTTAAATTGATAGGAAAAAAAATAGGAAAGAAAGGGATTGGGATTGTAGAAAGTGGTGTTGAAGAGTGGAATGGAATTAGTGGTGTGGACGAAAAAGGGATGAAATATGTAAAAAGTTTTTGGGAATATATAAAGAAGGGGATGTGAATGGAAGAATGGGAAAGAATATGCAAACACTGTACATCATTTTATAAATCTGTTTAAAAAGTTTTAATTGGTATTAAATTAATTGATAGCCACCAACGATTTACTTTAAAAACTTTAATCTAGCATAACTTAGGGATGATGCTTGCGAATTTAGCTAGCATTTGTTGTGGTTTTCCACGATTTTCCATGAAAGTTCCAGGCAAAGTATGTGATATTCCCAGAATTCAAACTTGGTGGTACGTAACGAACTTCCATCCACATTCCTGCCTGGCTATGAACAAGCAGTTCTTATACTTGAAGCTGGACTTTCAGCTGAAGATAATCTCGAATTTATGAGGGCTTCACCAGGGCAGGGAAGAAATGTTGTAGAATTAAACAATACTTAACCAGAGGTCAAAAACACAGTGGCAAGACTCACAAATTTATATTAAACATCTGCTCGAGTTTTTACAGTGAAAGTCAACAATTTCAGGTACACTATTACAAAACGAATCGATTTTCGTTAAAAATAAAAAATCTTATTTTGACTGAACTTATCGTACACTGAATATTGGGCCCAATTTATTACTTAAGCAGTCTTTAAGCGAGTTTTCGGATCGAAATTGATTTTCATACAAATTATTTTCTCGATGTGAAATCTGATTTAAATTGCACATTCTTGCAATGCGCAAAGTATTTTATTATTGTCACACTAATAACCTCTCAAAAATTGGTCCTTCGTGCCTGGTCTAAAAATTTCGGCTCACAAAATAAAAAAAAACAGTATTTTATTTCAAGAAAATAACTGCACCTTGGTTCACGAGAGTTTTAAGCGGCGTTGGTTGAAATTGGCCGTAAGGGTCTCATAAAAATTTCAAAAATAGTTGGTCACCGTTTTAAAGTCTAATTTCTTCATTATATTCAAAAAATTTCCGGTGTTTCCCATGTTATTCGAACGTTCTTGTACTAAAACGTTAATATTACCCTATAAAAATACTATTACCTGTATTAACAATACAAAATATTAGTATTATTACTCAAGGTATTACTGTTACTTAAATACTAAAATACAATTACCTGTATTAACAATACAAAATATTAGTATTACTCAAGGTATTACTGTTACTTAAATACTAAAATACAATTACCTGTATTAACAATACAAAATATTAGTATTACTCAAGGTATTACTGTTACTTAAATACTAAAATACAGTTTCCTGTGTTCTCAGGTTTGTCGCGAACATCAGCGACACCTACGGTGCGGCCCTCTTGCTGCACATGTTGATCAGCACAGTTACTCTCACTCTGCTGGCCTACCAAGCAACCAAGGTATTCAAAACAAATTACCATCCCACATCCACGTCCACCAAATGTATTGTCAGAATACACAACTGAATTAAAACTTGTAGAAGCGAACATATTTAGCTTTATTATTCAGCCGGTTCGGTTTACTAAATGTATAATCCCCTTTTTTGTTATTATTTATTCGGGTTGTTGTGAGAGGAGAGTTTGCAACCAACAAACTACTTAATTAGAACAAATTCAACATATTTTTTCAACTTTTTTTCATTTACAACTTTCCCCAAACGAGAAATGCGGATTAAAATACGAGTTGAACTGACACAAACTACAAATAGGTTTTTTATTACAAAAGTATGTTACATTTGCCGTGGTCGGCGGTTGAATTCTAGCAGGTAACAAACTCTGCCCACTTTATTTCACATTTAGACCACCCGGAGACTAGGATTTTAAAATTATGTCATTTTTTTTACCAATGAAACACTTAAATATTTTAGGAATGTTATTAACTGACCACAGAATGATAATTGTGATAATTGTTTCCATAACAAATTATTCGGTTCGTCCATGTGATACTTTATTCTGCTCAAAAGCCACGTTTTCAAGCAAAATCAACTAAACTTTTGGTCCTAATTTTCATACGTTTCTGAATTTCTTGCCCCTTCGATTCTCCCTCTTTTTTAAACGGATGTTTATTTATTTATGCTTTCACATTGCATCTGAACACACAGGAATGCATTCAAAGTATTTGGAAGGCTGTGAGTTTCTGGTTCCGCCATCGAGGTGTTAGCAAATAAATTTTGTCAAAATGTCAACACCCAGTCAACATATCTCATCCACAAAAGAACCTACAAAACTCATAAGCCTCCAATAACACGCAATTGCTCGACATTAAATTAAAGATTCCTCCCATTTTTTTCCTCACTTTTTAACACCTAAACGTCAACGAAACCCCGTAATTATTTCAGGGATAATATAGGACCAGACCAGCCATCTAACTGCCACAGTACAGAATTTTTGCCCAGCTTTGAAAAAAGGCTAACAATAACAAAAAAATTGGCCTTGATTTATTTGCGTGAAAATAAAGGAGGGGAGCCTCCGTAAATTTTTAACAGAAGATTGAATAAATGACAAGCTATCGATCCGTGATTATCTTAAATTTTGGCCCAGCCCTAGACAAAAAAGGCCAACATTTACAAAAAATGTGATTCTTATTTATTTGCTCGAAAATGAGGGGGGGGGGGAGAGGTGGACGGGTACTTTCTTGAATTTATTACAAAATGCAAACAATTTCCGTGTGCCTAAAATAGCAAGCAGACATTTTTGTTGAAGAGAGAATACTTTCAGTTAATTCCAGTTAGTTTTGTAATACAAGAATTCCAGCTTATTGCTTGTACATAAAGTTTACAGTAGGGCCCTAATTACTAACATGCTAGTCGTCTTCATAGTTTAGCAATTTATATTTACACAAAAACTTCGACTTCTCAACTGCTCTCATGGTCGAATGGTTATTGTACCCGATTGCAATGCAGAATACCCACGTTCGATCCTCGCTGTCTCTTAGCTTCTTTTTTCTTCACAATAAGTCGCATAGTTAAATATCTGGACGCCATAACACAATAAGAAAATTCCTGTAACAGCGCCACTGTACATACAACTAAACACTAATCCCACTCAGCAGCGCAGCGGCGCTTAGCCACTCCATGAATATGGGTTTTCTCTATTTAGTACCAGGTCGCACCGTGACCCCCAGCGCAATTGTGCTGAACATTATGTTGGATAACACGGATATAATAATAATAATGGTTATTATGATATAAGCATTTTATAATAAACATTTACTATGAGTTAAAAAAATATGAAACTCGGAAGATCTCATGGTACATTTGATAACCACCAGACTGCGCTGGGGGTCACGCTGCAACTTAACACGAATGCGTGATCGGTAAAACTTTACAAAGAAGAGTAAATGGGGACCGTGCTAATCTTCAACGGGCTTTGACTGGCGTTGTACCAGATGGGCTCTAATGCTTGCATATTCGAGATCGATTGTAGCAAATGGTGACAGCCCAAATAATGGAGTTGCCGAGGGCTTCTACACTACGCTTTGTAGCGGCCGGGTCAAGCTCTTGCTTGCGAGGACGAGTAATAAAAATCGTCCATATTTCAATAATATTAAATGACAAAATCTCGAGTTGGTAACGGGAGTGCGGTTCTAAACCGAAATATTCTGAAGGCGCGGCAGGCTTCAAATACATCCAGGGGGCCAGGTTATCAAACATTAAATTCAAAAAGGGTCATCTTTCCCCACAAAGTATGGCCGCCTGCGTGGCACAATGGTAAAGTCGCTGCTTCGGTAACTTCAATGATATCGGCTGCCTGGATCGAATCCACTCGACTGAGGAACGATTTTACTTTTAAAATCCGAAATCCAACATCCACCAGTGGTAGCTGGAGTCAGGAGATGTAAATATCTAATAAAAGCAGATAAAATAATATGTCCGCTTGGTCGTGCGGTTTAAAGCATCGATTTCATCATAGGATTGATGGAAGGCTCGGTTCGAATTACGTATAGGCCACCACTCGGATGCACACCTTTGTCTTTTTTATGGGCGTATCGTAAAACATTTCAGCAGTTCCCGATCCTGCCAACAGGTGGCGCTGATTGACGCTAACACTCAGTATCTTTCCTATATACTTGGTGCTAGACGTAGGAGCTGCACACGGGGTATAGGTGGGGTTTGGGGTCGTGGGAACGGCCCGCAAAACTGGCGGGTGCGACTGGAGCGAAGCGACAGGAGCGCCCGGCAGTTTTGCTACTGTCTTAATCAAACGCCCAAAAGAAAAAAAAAAGAAAAAACCCAGAGTGAGAAACTGCGTAGTGGATTGAACGTGATTCGAACCTAGAATACCCACAAACTTCTGGTCATGTGAGTGTCGATTTCGTTGCCTTAAACCACATAACCATGTGGACGTAAGCTTCCATTTGCATTTTTGAGATATATAAGTCTCCTGACTACAGCTAACACGGGTGGCAATTGCATTCCAACAAACGTGTTCTTCCTCCATCGAAGGGTTTTGACTTTCTATAATTCACGACTCACGTTCGTGATACGACGAAGCCTTGCACTTTCACAATTTCGTTTCGGGCGTATGGTTATTATGACACTGGCAAAATTGCCAGGCGCTCCTGGCGCTTCGCGCCAGTCGCGCCTGCCAATTTTGCGGGCCGTTCCCACGACCCCGAACCCCACCTATACCCCGTGTGCAGCTCCTACGTCTAGCATCAAGAGTAAAGAAATGGTACTTAGTGTTAGAGTAAATCAGCGCCACCTGTTGGAAGTTTTGGGAACTACTGCAAGTCCCTGTGGTATCAAACTATCGAACGAAAGGACCAGCTCACAATCAATCAAAATGTTTACTAGTCCAGAGGGTAGTTGCCAATTCTGCCAACAGGTGGCGCTGATTGACGCTAACACTCAGTATCTTTCCTATATACTTGGTACTAGACGTAGGAGCTGCACACGGGGTATAGGTGGGGTTTGGGGTCGTGGGAACGGCTCGCAAAATTGGCGGGTGTGACTGGAGCGAAGCGACAGGAGCGCCCGGCAGTTTTGCTACTGTCTTATTCAAACGCCCAAAAAAAAAAAAAAAAAAAAATCTCACAGTGAGAAACTGCGTAGTGGATTGAACGTGATTCGAACCTAGAATCCCCTCAAACTTCTGATCATGAGATTTTCGAATTCGATGCCTTTAACCACATAACCATGTGGACGTAAGCTTCCATCTGCATTTTTGAGATATATAAGTCTCCTTACTCCAGCTAACACGAGTGGAAAATTCATTCCAGAAAAAAGTCAACAGTCAAAAGCTTCCCCCGTCAGGTGGTTTTCCTCCAGGCAGCGGATTTCTTTGACACTTTCAGTTAATGAATCAAGTTAATGAATCATTAATGAATTAATGAATGATTTTTTGTAAGAAACAAAAAAGTAGCTTCGGCGGGAATCGAAAGCATTACCTACGTGTCACGAAACCCAGCGGTTACTACAGGGCTACTCTCCACATCCGTTTAGTGAGGGAAATTAACCAACTAAAGTTATTACAATCGCCTGAAGTAACCAATATCTCCCCTTATTACCAACATACCAATCAACGCAGCAGTGAAAGCCAGAGTCAGGAGACTTATATTTCTCAAAAAAGCATATGAAAATATATTCGCTTGGTCGTGCGGTTAGAGGCATCGATTTCAGTACAGGATTGATATCAGGCCGGGTACGAATCACGTATGTGCCACCACTCAGTTTCACGTTTTGGCGTTTTTTTTTTGGCGTATGGTCAGGACAGTAGCAGAATCGCCGGGCGCTCATGTCGCTTCGCGCCAGTCGCGCCTGCCAATTAACCCACGACCCCAAACCCCACGTATTCTACGTGTAGTATCAGTAGTATTAAACTAGTATTAGAGCCACCTTTTGGCAGAAATTAGTATTACACCCTAGATTTATAATAATTTTCACACTTGATGAAGTGATATCCAATTCGATGATAAGAAACAAAAATACAACCTTGACGGGAATCGAACGCAATACCTCTGCGCCATGTTTCGAAGCGCTTGCCGCAGAGCCAAGGTGTACCTATCTATATTGATGGAAATAAACATACATATAAACACAAATAAACACAAATAAATATATTTTATTTTGCAAAAATCTCAGGTGTATTTGAAGAGGATAGTCCCAGAAATGTTCTTAATTTATTTCAGCTTGTATGGTTCGGCCACCTCTCAGGAAAATATACCTAAAACTAATTTAACTAATTTAACATTATTATGATACAAGCTACAGCTTGCCTTCGGGTCTTAAACAAAAGGATTCACCTGCGAATCTATCATTTGTCACCTGTTTCTAGTGAAGAAATAACTTGAAATACCTCGATCCACACAAACACAGAATCCTTTGACGGCCATTGTTTCATCCTCTCTCAATCCATACAACTCTACCGAACCATTCCTTCCCAAAACACGGCATTGCAATACAAATCCAAAAATTAAAAACCTCCCCATCAGTCTCCCATTGAAGACGTAGACGCTCAAGACGTTGTTGTCTCCTATTTGATTCAATTAACGCCGAGAGCGTGAATTCGGCGAGGAGCGAACAAACATCCGCATCCTTCTAGCAATTAGTACCCGTCGTGTATGGCGTGGAAATCAGCTGGTCTCCCCCTGAGACGGCTTGGTTTGTAATGCTCCCTCACCCCCGAGCACAAACAAACTCGGGGCTGTAGCTTTGGGCTGCACCCTCTTCCTTACAGACTAGCAAGAAACGATACCAGCACAAGGACTGCCCTCCAGCATTGCTACAAAGCCATGAATGAAATTGCAGCTATGATTTCAGTGACGGGATTTAAAAATAATTGCTATTTCTGCAAAATTAATCCCAAGATTGTTGTATTTGGTAAAAAAAATCCTTAAAATAGCTCAAAAAAGTATCTTAACCTTACATAAAAAAATGAGGACATCAGTGGAGATGATTTGTAGTGTTTTTAAAAAATTACGGCTGGCCCGTATGGCACCCCAAAACTATCTCTCGCTGAAACGTTGGCTTAACTCGATCATTTGACAAATTTAATTTTTTTGCTACAGGGCAATTGCTTTCCTCTCAAAATATTCGTTTGCTCGGTGTGATCACCCTTACCGTTGCCAGGAGCAAACCAAGGCGCCCTAATAACTCCACGCGTTGTTCCAGATCGAGACATTTGACGTGTACGCTTGCACTGTGCTGGGATACCTGTTCTACACCTTCGCCCAGGTGTTCCTCTTCTGCTACCACGGTAACCGGCTGATCGAGGAGGTAAGTCGAGCGATAAGACGGAGCAACGATGCTGAGTCAAGTAGAATTGTAGACAGGAATTAAAGTTGTGTGAAAGGCATGTGATGATAAGGTTAATTGATAGTGACTTCTGATTTTATTTTATTTTTTATTGTCCTATTATTCTTACGAATGTACAGACAATTATACAGATAATTTACAGTTTACAATAATGCAATACACACAGATACAGATAATTTAGTCAAATAAAAATTTAAATTATAAACACAAATAGAAAAATCATAAAAATAAAATTTGAACTTAATAGTTTGAAGAGATTTTACAAAAGTATAGACTTCTGATTCTAATATTCGAGATCCCATCAAGAACTTAATAATAAACTGAGATATGCCTCAAAGAAGACGAAAAGAAAGATGTTGATTTTCGTTATGGTTCATTTCAACCACTCAAAATACAGAAAAATGTAGGTTTACACCAGTGGTTAATTTGTATCGGAAAAGGTGGGTAAACCCTAACTTTATTGAAACAGTGTGGGGGGGGGGGGGGGGGGGGGGTTGGAGGAGAATAGTGTGCGCCATTTAAGAATTTGGTACCTAGTGGGATGGTTATAGGTGAGCAACCTCCTGATAGCATGGATTGGTGGATATGTCATGCTTTATTATGTATATCGTTCTTCGCAAGATCGTGAGAGCGTGTGGGCAGGCGGTAGCCAGCCCTTGGTGCGCTTTTACACCATTAACCTATTTACCGATATGTATACCATGGGCAATTTCACAGCTCACAGGGCAGTGTCAAGTGCGTAGTTCTATTTATTTTATTGTACGTTTATACTATCATAATTGAATTACCTTCGAGAACCATACTATTCTGGACCATGGCGATTTCTCTTTCGGGCAACGACGTCTCTGCATCTCGACCATTCCCAGTTGCCGAAGAACATGAACTTGCATTGACATCAACAACACTTACTGCATTAACTTGAGTAAAAAAACAAGTAATTTTGGATTTACTGTTTGAGTGTGAGCCCGACCCACCAGCGTCGACCCCGCGCTTCCCTAGCGGCATGTTGGCCGATGAAAAGAACGCAACTTCCTCGGTTTAAGAAAGCATCGCGACTGCATGATTGAGGGATTTTTTACTAAATAAATGGGAGTAGTGGGGATGAAAAATATGAAGCTGTGTCCCAGGAAAAAAGGGGAAATTTTTCTGAAAGTTTAGCTTTTAAGTTTTCGGAAAATGTTGGTCCGAACGCTGGCTTTGTTTCGTCGGCGCTGCCTATCAAAGGGTTGCGGCTCGCGCACAGCTAGGAATACTATGTAACGATGCTAGGAGCTCCTCGATGCATTCGCGTGAATCTCAGTTATTGCTACAAACCTTAGAGTTAGACATAACATAAAACTCGGCTTTTCTTGCTATTGAAGCATGTTGGTATTAAAAATATTGTTTTGGCTTACACGATTGTTAGAAATCACATCATTTACACGGGCTACTGCGGTTACTGGTATAGGAATAGGGAAGGTGAGTAAACGGGGTTTACGCATGAAAATAGGTAGATAAACGGAGTTTACGTGAGTTTACGCACAAATTAACCACTGGTTTACACAATTACCAGGTAGTTTGTACCCGAAAAACTCTGGTAAACTTCTAAAAATGGGCGTTTGCATTTGTTGAAGTCTATATTTACCTCTGAAACTTGCAAACGTTGCATTTTTTTCTCATAATTATCTGATGGTAAGGGTTGGGGCAGGTATGAGATTTGGCAACACAACTGGAATGGTCGGATCGAGATGAGGTAAAATTTTGCCGCCTGAAGACATAAAAAAATATCATTATGTCGAAAAAGCATAACAACATTACTAATTGCCCCTTGAAAACTTGAAGACGCACCCGAGTTTTTGTGATCCACTATTCCACGTTTAGAGAGTTTCAGGTAAAACAACCGTTCAAAGAAGAAAAGGGCAACTTGGAAACTCCTTTTGATTCCTCTCCGTTCTGCTTTCTTGGACCAAGACCTTGGGAAGAAGTGTTTACTAAAATGTGTGTTTCTATCAGGAAATGATGGGGGTTTGATTGTGTGTACAGAGCTCATCTGTGCTGGAAGCTGCGTATAGCTGTCACTGGTATGACGGCTCGGAGGAAGCCAAGACGTTCATCCAGATTGTCTGTCAGCAATGTCAGAAAGCGATGATCATCTCAGGGGCCAAGTTTTTCACAGTTTCGCTCGATCTGTTTGCTTCGGTGAGTGACTTATTTTATTATTCTGTTGTCTTATATAAATAAAAACATGCACCTACTTACCTCTTACTAGTCTAAAAAAAGCTGGAATTGAACCTTAAATTTGTTGAAATTGATAAATAATTTAGATTGAAATTGGTGAAGATTGAAAGTAGACAAGAAATTGATAATACAGATATTAACTTGTTGATTAAATTAATTACTTTATTTTATTTATAATTGTACATTTCATTGTCCAGTTTGCCGGTCCATGCCCTTTCGTAAAAATAAACAGTAGTTATTTTTACAAGCTTTGAAAGTTGTCATAATTCTTAAAACTAAAATTAAGTAAAAATAAAAATACAAAATTCACAGTCATAATCACAAACTTTCATCATTTATGCAACAGTCGTCACGCGTACATTCCTTTATTTCTAAGAAATTCATCAATACTTTAAAAACAACGTGTTATTAAATAATGCTTTGCTTTGTTTATAAAACTCGTTCTTGTAATTTGATTGTTTGATAGATATTATATGATATGCTGATACCTATATCATGAATGCAGCACACTTTTACAGCAATTGGGTTTCAAATTGGCATGCATATTTTTAATCAGTTAAGTAAAGGAAATTGTTTCGGAATGTTATGGAGTGTTTCGAAAATTAAGAAAATCTGACAATGACTTCTTCGTGTATTACAATAATGTAGTTAACATTTTCTTGTGCCCCCCGGACACCCATTTTATAAACAAAAATAGGAAAAGAGAAATGTTTAATACCCATAAAAACCTTGCTCGCAAAACGCTAGAATGCTTGATAAAAGCAAACAAATGCATGTAAATAAATCAACTCCCGCACCAGAGCCCCATTGTGAACAATGGAAATATTTGCTGTAAAATAAAAGAAATTAACGGGTTTTAAAAATGGATAACCCTCTCGATATTTCCACTGAAGGGTTTGTGCAGAACTTAATCCTCCTACTTAAGAGCTAAAAGTAGCTCTGCATGAACAAATAACCTATTCAAAATCAATACCCGAGTTTGTAGCTATTTACTCATATACCCCAAGAGTTTCAATTCCTTATGAGCCCAGTAAAAAGTCTTACTCAAAGTCTAAAGGCTTTAAGTGATTCTCGAGACTACTTCACATAGATTCATTGGATTTTCTTTAGACTTCTCTGTCAATATGTTTTTCTAGCTTCTCAGCTCAGATCGGAAAAGTAGGTGCTCCATTTGAAAACAAGTCTCTAAAATTCCAAGTTATTTTTAATAATAATAGGAGATCAAGGATGATAAAAAAAAGTCAAGATATGTACCTACAACACAGCACACATTAGATAAATCAAATAATACAAAAGTTAACAAGTATACAAGTATATTATCAATCCTTTCCGGCCTTAGCCAAGTAATCGCCAATAGAATAAGAACCATTCAAGCCATTTTATAACATAGATTTAAATTCTGGTGAATCCTGGAGCCTGAATTTGTCTTTAAGGCAATGGGTTCACAGTTTATAGCCGGTATTGGGCATTAAACTTTAAAATTCGACTTTCAAATTCGTAGAGTATTTTACCTCACAGTAGGGTTCTTTCAACAACGGGGCCGAATACCGTTCACAGTTTTTAGTCCGTTAGAACTTTGAAATGTGTCAGAAAAGGAACACAATTGCACTGACACAGTTTCCTTAATTACATAATTATTTTGAGAGAATACGTTCTGGTAAGAACTACAATATCTGGCAAGGTAATTAGTCCAATTTCGAACAAATGACTGCAAAACCGAATATTTTCACACTCTGTAGTCGACGTTTAGTTTAAATATGAAAATGGAGAAAGATTTTTGTTTTAGACGGACCGGAAGTTTTGATTAATAATTCTTTGGCCATACACAAAGCTTTATAGCATTTAGTTAAACAAAATAACAATCAGTTATTTTCTTTTGGACCAGTCTTACCAGTGTAGTAAAATTACGCTCAATCATTCTGGCAGACTCTTCTACAAAGCTGATTGTTTTAGCAAAAATAAATAGAGTTCTGTGAATAAAATAAAAAATAAAAATACATTACATTATATTAAATACAATTACATTCTTGTATCAGAACTCAAAAGAACAGCTGCAGTCAAAATATCAGCAAAACTGAGTTCTTTTTTTGTAGCATCTCAACGAGCAAACTATGTCCATGATATTGGATCTCAAAAAAACAAACAAAATTCAATTCAAAATATATTGTTAATATCTATTCTGACTTAAAATACAATAAATAACATTTTTGTGAACATTTTATCTATTTACAACGAAGCTAATCAATGAATTCGTAGGCTGGTGAGAGTGCCTACGCTAATGTTAAACGTGGTATCCACATGGTACCCGTAGTTGCTACTAGGTGGCGCTAGCAGGCGTCTTTAAGCCATTGCAATTACACAATTACTAATAAAAATACCGATAAATGTACATCAAAAGTTGAGAGTAACATAGATGCACATTATATGAACGTAAACCAGTCTCAAATGCAAGTAATCTGCAAGAAATAACGACATTAAATGTCTTAACCACTCAAAAAGACGGTGACTCCATCTATTCGCAACCATGATCGCTCAGTATTTTCCGCGAAGGCAGTTTACTATCAACGCTGCGACCGTCACTGAACCTGTAACTAAAATATAAGTTAAGGATTATGAAGTTAAGGAAATTAAGTTAGACAAAAAAAATGTGCTACCAAACCGGGATGCGAACCTGGGACCTCCCAATACGAGTCGCCTCGACCTCTTTCCCCCTTAAGAGGTTCACATATCCCACGCCGCGAAGCTGGCATGTGTGTGGTCGGATAGCTCAGTCCCGGGTTCGCATCCCGGTTTAGTCACATATTTATCCAGTCTACTTTCATCCTTTGCTTGCTCGTTTCAGCTTCCTAGTGCGTAGTTACCAAAAAAACCAAAACTCTGCTACAAAACCAATTTTACCATCGAATTGATCTTCATGTATCTCATTCACTTTCAGGTCCTCGGTGCAGTGGTCACCTACTTCATGGTGCTGGTGCAACTCAAGTAGACTCATCAGGAGTCAAACCTCTTTAATGACACTCAGTGTGGAATTTCACAGACAGCACTAAGTAATTTTTAACATCGACTACCAGTTACCAAGCAGTGATATTGAATTCAGTTGACTCGCCTGTTTGCCACCAAAAGTGGGTTTAATTCTTACACTTTTGTGAAATCTGATTTAAATTGCAAACACTTGCAGTGCCCGGGGTATTTTATTATTAGGAACACTAATATCCTCTCAAATCTCCAACTATCTCCACCTATCGCGGGGTGTTGTTCTAACCCATTGAGCTACTTGTACACATAATTTTTGAGAGGATTTTAGTGTATTTGATGAGAATGACAGATCTGCAAGGAGTAGAACCAAACGGTTGTGAATACTCACAGTCACTCTGATTCTAGTGACACTATACCAAGTCACAATCATCCAATCTCGAATAACTTCAATTTGACGTTGGATGCGTTTAAATATTCCCCGTTTAGGCATCACTTTTAGTGGTGTTTCTAATATCAATTAAAAAATCTTACACTATTTGCCTGAAACTTATCAGGTTATTTCCATAATCAGTCTTTGAAATAGTTACTGTAGTTATCCTTACACCCGATATTGGCTCAAGCGTGCCGGTCGCATTATATTTGAGCAGGTTAGTTTGAATTTTAGATGTGAATACAATGTTCAAATAGACATCTTACTCTATCGTATTACTAAAGGGTAACGCTATTATCTTTAACAGCTAAGTGCAAAATCCTGGGGAAATTTACGTATAAAACGTAGATACTACTTAACTTACAGGTGTTATATTTATGAAATATTTTATAATTATATGAGGGATTATGGTTGTTAGCATAATCATAAATATCTAGACGGCGCACTAATGGTTGTCTTAGCTTAACTAATTAAAGTTGCATAAAAAAATAGTTTGATAATAGTTTTGGAAGCGGACCTGTGATTCCATTCCATTAGCAATATACCTAAAAGGGATTCGTAATTCAACCTCAACACAATCATTAGCAACTTGTGGATATTGCCAGGATTTTTTTTACACATGTGAGATTTTGAGTGAGAATCACCCAAACCCAAAAGGCATTCAAGTGGATATAAAGCTGAAATCGCCTTAATATTTCAAGTTTTTTAGATTAGTTAGGTAGTAAACAAATGTGTTAGATCTTGTGCAGATCTAACCAGGATGAAATATGTCTTTGCTTTAGCCACAACGACCAAAAAAACTACGAATCTGAAAAGAGTTTGAATGGAAATCCGAGACGATAGTTGATAATAGTGTATAAATAAATCTCTTTATTAAGGTAAAATATTTTCTAGTTACTATGAATACTAATTAACTCACAGTATATTTACAAGCAATAGCATTTTACAAAACATGCGTGAGTTTTATTGAATTGCACCATTGCGCGTGCGGAAATGTGTGCTTTGAAACTAATTCAAGTGATATTTAGCAACGTGTTTTGACACAACGCACGGTCAAAGCTACTATTAGAACTAGAAACAAATTATAAATATGAATAGCGAACAGAATAAGGACCATATCGGTACGGGTAGCGGCTTATAGTGAATGCAAATTAACATTGCAACTATTTTACTAATTATCATAGCATAGGTAATGGTTGTAAGCGCTCGATCCAATTATAAATACAATTGTTGTTTCAACGTATTTCGTTCTAACCGCTATATTCAAAGCAAAAATTGGTCTAAATGGTTTTTGAACTCAGTGGTTCGCATTGAGCATAGACTTTAGCACCGTGATGAAGTTAATATTTGTTGTTTTCTATTAAATTATATGACCAACCTGAGAGATATTAACGTTATTATATATCACAGTGTTTTATGGTTTAGCAATCGAATTTGACATTAAGATAAATTTTATTGCTAAAATTTACTTTTTTCTCATGTTTTTAATGCGTGTCAACTAACCAAGCACAGATTAAATAGTTATTAACACGCAAATACAGAAAAAAAGCGGATAAAAAGCACTTTTGGTGAATGTTACCTTATTTTTTTTCTGGCTTCCGGAAAAGATAACGAACTGTTTACGACTATTTCCCAGAAGAAATAAATCACTTTATTAGTGGTCATTTTGATAATTTCGAATTGTGCGTAATTTGCTGCGTGGTTATCAACCCCAGTCATTGGTTGCTTATTTTGTTCAATATCTACATAAAAACAGCGCTTTTGACCCGCGAAATTATACCAATATCTTTATAACCCAGCGTGAATTCAAACTTTCTTAACTTACACATCTAAAATATTATCGTTATGTTGTATTTTTCAAATAAAGACACTTACAAATAAACTGCTGTGCTATGGATGTCATTTATTTGAATTACCCAATAATAATTGTCATTATAAGTTTATTAATGTACTCATCAAATCACTATTAAAACTTTGACACTTGACCAGTGTTAGTGACACCAGATAATTAACTCGTTCATGTTACCCGACAATATTCACCCAACCCAAGCAACTAATTTAAAGTTCGCAATCAAAAAGAAAAATTACCTCTCCTCCCACGTCGGTGGTAGGTAATTGTGTACGACACCCAAGATAAGCAATTTCTTCTTTCACTTTCATTTCTGTGCTTACCATTTAGTAGTTATCAAGTCTGCCCTCCTTTAATTCGTCCTAATCGCGAATCCCATGCGTCGTGCAATGCAAAACGCGTCGGTGTGAACGTTTCCCGTTGCGAATGCGTGGTGGGGAGTGGTGACCGTTGATTCTGTCCCAGGTTTCTTTATAAAGGGTAAGAAATGCCGGTAATGGGCACCAGTACTCACTGACAAACGCAAGAGAGTCCACGTTTGACAGACATCAACAAGGTAAGTCAAATAAAATGTGCTCAAGGGGATTGGTAAGTATGAACCAAACGCCAGCAGGGCAGCAGGTTTATTTTTGGTTCAGTATTTTTTTAGTCATGAGTTTAATTGACTTTGCCTGTGGGACTTGTAATCCATTTTCAGGAAATTGTACACGTTAAAGTTTAACCACAAAAGCATTTCACAACAAGCGTGCTAAAGGTAATAGCGAGGGCAACTTATATACTCGCGGGTTGAGAACAGGATTGACTGACAGTTCCATTTAATGAGGAACGTAACAATGAAATTGAACAAGTATTTCATTTGTAATTTCTTAAATATTAACAAAAACGACTCAAACTATCTTCAAACTATCTTAGATTCTATACCAACGCAGCTATATCACCTATTGTATTCTTGCAAATCGTTTTGCAAATATCTTCTCTAGATGGCGTACGTTTCTCTGGGCTTCCGGTTGTTACTCCTCGTCGGCCTCTCCTTTGCTCTACCACTCCTGGAGCACAACGGCGACAGCGACGACAAACCGCTCTTCTACAACAAACTCCACGACGATGTTGATACGGTAGAAATCATTGCCCAACCCGGGCCAGAAGAAGATGAATCTGGGGAGGATTTTGTCCCAACACATCAGTACTTCAAACTTCCTCTCAGAGACGATGAAGACTCGGTTGAAATAATCGCCCAACCCGGGCCAGAAGAAGATGAATCTGGGGAGGATTTTGTCCCAACACATCAGTACTTCAAACTTCCTCTCAGAGACGATGAAGACTCGGTTGAAATAATCGCCCAACCCGGGCCAGAAGAAGATGAATCTGGGGAGGATTTTGTCCCAACACACCAGTATTTCAAACTTCCTCTCAGCGACGATGAAGACTCGGTTGAAATAATCGCCCAACCCGGGCCAGAAGAAGATGAATCTGGGGAAGATTTTGTCCCAACACATCAGTACTTCAAACTGCCTTTAAATGACGATGCAGACTCTGTTGAAATCATTGCCGACAACTCACTGCCAGAATCAGAGGAAGACTCTGATGATTCTGTGCCCTCCCATCCCTACTTCAAGTTACCGCTGCATGATGATGAAGACACGGTGGTCATCGAAGCTAACAACGGCGTGGATCCTTCAGGAGAGACGGAAGAAGGCGAAGGGGAAGAGGAACCCGATTTCCAGGAGTACTTTAGATCGGTCAGAGATTTGGTGGACAAGGCGCCATCGACACCGAGTCAATCGTCAGGTAAATTAAAGAACAAAAATATATATTTGGGATGAACGGTGCAACTCACCTACTAGCAATTGGTTTCACCCAAATATTATCAGCTGAAAAAGACTTTAAAATGCTTAATTTCAAGAGCACATCGAAATATATAGGATAGTTTAATTGATCAATATGGTCAACTTAAACAATGGTTTTCCAAAATGATCGAATTCACTTATGTCAGAGGTTGGCATGGTCATACTCCGAATTTATTTGGATTCAGGCCACTAATAAACAGTAAAGAGAACACTTATTTAAAAAACTACCTTTAAATCAACCAGACGACCTCAACAAAGAATTTGTTTAATGAAACTCAGTAAAAAAAATACCCCGTCAAGAAATTAGCAAAGCTAATGTAATTTCCATGTCGCCCTGAATTTTATTTTTGTTCCAGGCAAGATTCTGTCCAGATGGAGTGCGGAGAGTGGTGTTAATGCAGAAGAGGTCGGGGAGTATCTTGAAGGTGACATTATCTCGCAGAAAACGTCGTCTTCTCGCAATGGGCTCTCGGCGCCCTCCTCCAGGTGGCCAGATGGCGTGATACCATTCGTCATCGACAACACGTTCTGTGAGTTGCTTCTTTCAGTCATTAGATAAATTAGATCGGTTATATCGAAGGTTTTTTTTTTCAACAAACACTTCCTTATCAAAGATGTATTGCATTAAGAAAATGAAACGGCGATGTGTTTTAGCGGGATTTTTGAAGGATCTCAAAGTTTTCTTAACCTTTTGTCAAGATAATCAAAGCTATTCGGGAAATAATTAAGCTTGGACTTGAGTTTGGATACAAAATTTGAACAAGTCCTCAAATGTTTGATTGCTTAGGAAAAATAATTCAGATTTTTTTTTTTAATTTGGTTTTTTAAATGTTTTGCTGTACTTAATCAAACCATTTTGTAGCGTTAAAATCGTGAATGAGCAAGAGTCCAGGTCGTGAATAACGGGCTTTCTTGGTGGAAGTCCTGGGTCTCAATGAGTTTGATATCTTCATTGCCTTGAAGTGTTGTCCAAAATATTGCCGTTTAATAGAACTGCTGTTTACAAAAAGATAAAAGAGTGGATTATTTCCAAATAGTCAAATTAAATCTTCGCTTCGCTCATCCACCAATAACAAAATTAATATCAGGTATATTACTTCAAAGAAAGAAGATTTTGCTAATGAACTCGACAGACTAAAGTTTGTCGTGCCCATTCCACTTCGCCTCATGCTTTTCATAATATTTAAAACTTTTTTCAAAATCCATGTTAGTAAAACGCTGGAAGCAACTCACTAAACTCTGATGTCAACTCGTTAAAAAAAAAACCTAACTAAAAAAAAAGAAACCTAATATGACCTAATAAAACAAAGTTAAATTTCACCGAAACTATTAGCGAATGCAAACATGTAATTCATTGGAAATGATTGCCAATCAATTCACAGTAAATTAATTCGTCTCTCCGATACAAACCGCAACCTGGGCTCGAACTGCACTCTGCGAATAATTACTTTTAAAATCCACAGTGGAATGACCGATTTTCAGAATAGACTGTAATTAATCCGAGGCCCCCGCGATTGGTCGTAAAAATCATTATCAAATAAATGATATCTGCACTCGACAGTCATTAACAAGTACCTATCGGTCTATTTTACCGATCCGACCGGAACAAGATAATTTATATTTGTGGTTGAAGTGTATTAAATGTAACAAATTGCGAATTAGCGCATGACTGATATGACGCTCATTACGCTGGTAAATGGTTGTTTGTAAAACTCACATGCTTCCACGGGTTTGCCACTTTGTGGTACTTTGTTTCAGAAGTGGAGGCCTGATAGATATCAATCAGGCGAGCAAAATTATTTGTGTACATTTACGGTTTGGGTCTGTTTTTATATGAGTTCTGTTCCTACAAATGACTGGGGCGTTTGAAGACATTGGGAGCACAATAGCTCTGCAATATTCAGGACAATTTTTCCTTGTGTACTTTTAAGTATAAGTTAAAATGTTTATAAGTAATCATTGGAAACTTTTCATGAAAAAGCACTAGCAAAAATAACAAAGTAAAATTGGAAGATACAATTATTAGAAACACTACCACACTATAAGAAATTTAAGAATGCATTTATTGAATCTTGTGGTTTTTCGGTTAATGCTGTTTTTGGTGCTCACCCTAAAGATGACAGAGCGATTTCTGTCGGAACGTCTGGTGATGTCCGTTTATGACTAAAAACCTTTCACAAAGGAGCATTAACCGGAAAAATACAAGACTCTGTCAAATACAACAGCTCTGAAAACCTCAAAGAAATCAAACAAGAACTCAAAGAAGATAAACTTGTGTGCGTGTAAGAAGATTTTGAAGTATGTGACGATGTTTTCGTATCTTTCCGCTGGTATTGATAAATCTTTATATGTATATGTTTTTATTTAATTTTGCACAGGTTCGTAATTTTTGCTTGGTTAAGAAAATTAAATAATGATTGTCTTAAAACAACATGATCCTGAGCACAATCTAGGGTGATAATTTTCCAGCAAGTTTCTTCAGCCTAGAAACACAAAATCAATATCCAATATTTCTTAATTATTGCCTTCAAAACGTCAAACTAAATTGCGAGGATGAAGCCACTAACTTCCTTGCTCTCAATTTTTCTTATTCTCTCTGCGCTTAACACGTCATTGCTTTTTGCAATTTCCGCCTCAACCGAACCGTTTATTTCACAAACGGTGCACAATCAGTCAAAATAGAACCGGAAATAACTCCACGAACTAGAGGCTGAAACATTTCCCCAAAACTAATAATTCCCAAATGGGAATACGAATTGATTAATCTATTTCTGCCAAATGCTAGTTACGCTTTTGTCTGACTGCATATTTCATAGATAAGCCCAACATTATACAATAATTCCACAATTTCCTCAAAAATGTCCCAACATTTTTTGAATAAACCTACTATTTCCCCAACTAGTCTAATATTTCTTCTACTAATTTACCCACTTTTCATAATAAAAACAAACTTTAAAAGCAAGTTCACCATCTGACTTCCAGCTCCCCAAGACTTGAACATGATCGAAGATGCCTTCCGTCAGTACCACAAGCATACGTGCATCCGGTTCCGACGACATACGGATGAGAAGGACTACATAAAAGTCACCAAACAGAATACTGGATGCTGGTCGTCGGTCGGGAGGATCGGGGGGATGCAGGAAGTGAACTTGCAGTCCCCGGGATGCCTGACTAAGATCGGGACTCCAATCCATGAGCTCATGCATGCAGCTGGGTTCATGCATGAACAGAACCGGTGGGAACGGGACGACTACGTCACCATCTTCTGGCAAAACATTGAAAACGGTGAGATTTTGGGATTTCTTGAGATCAAATGACTCCCAATTCATTGTCGTGGCTGTTGGTTTTATTGGCGCGTTTAGAATGATGGGTTGTCCTTTTGCGTAGGTGAAATTTGGGACTTTTTTCAAGGCGTTGTGTAAGAAATTGGTCAAAGAGGGTTTCAATGAAGAATAAAATTAATTTTAAATGTTACTTTTGGTGCAAATCTTCACATTTCAAATAAGTATCGTCATGATTTCTGAGCGAAAGTTATTTCTATTCATTTAAGAAAAATAGGGTTCGTAAACAACTCAATCTGCTTTTGTGAGAGCTTCAAATTTTCTCTCCAAAAATGAACATTTTAAAATCATATTTAACACCTTTGGAATTTTTCTACCACTTTTACACCGAGGGCGTTTATTACCTAGTTTTGAGCATAAATTCCCTTCAATCTCTTGAAGGCTTCACTAGTCATGTAAGTGCCATTTTGATTTTACATTTGCTTGTAGGTCAGAGACGATGTTAAAATGTGGTAAACCGAATCTAGCTGCTTTTCCACAAACCATAATGGACTGATTGAAAATTCCTGCTTCCCGTTCAGAAACCTCACGAAAAGAAAAGTGCAACGTATTTTCCCAAAACTTGCTTCATTTCTTAAATGAAATGCCTTTCTGGATGTAACAACTTATCCCATAAAATACTGCGAATCAAAAAGTGTGAAAATTGCATTTTTCAATCAAGTTTTTGATAGATATTAGATGATCAACTTTATTGTTCGCCTTGTCCAACCAACAAAACGCCTTCTCACCTTACGAGATTGGAAACTGTCCATTACCAAAGAGTTCTTTAGTGACATCGTAAAACATGATTATTAGAAGTCATAAAAACCGTAGAAACACCAGTTCCCGTAATGACCACTGAAGTTAAACAAAACTGCGCTGAGCCAGGTATTGGATGGGTGACCATCATATACATGACCAGTTCAGTTCGAGAAAGACAATTGCTACTAAAATTTAGCTTCTCGATTTATGGATTTGTGAAAAAATTAAAGTTGTTCAAGTTGTACCATCCTTCGGAAGGGACGTCAAATCTGTGGTCCCTTTGTGCTGTTAGACAAGATTAGGCTACGTGCCAGCACCGAGTTTCCCTTCCTCCCTTCTAAACCAGGTCAGGGTCATCATCAACCAATCATTCACCGACGCTATACGTCCATGGTGCCTCAGGTGCCGTTGTTAAAACAGTGCGTCGTTAAACACCATCTATCATAATGAACTAACTGATTGCAATGTACCTGCAGGTCGCAACAACAACTTCGACAAGGCCGAGCAGGGTACAACTCATGGACACGGCGTGGACTATGACTACTACAGCGTCATGCATTATTCGGACAAATCCTTCTCAAAGAACAACCAGCCAACTCTGATGCCCAAAGTAAGCAAAACTCATGCTGTTATAACAGAGAATATCCATTTTCTAGCAAAGCGGAGACTAAATCGAATGGCAGTCATCAATCGCACTGGATATTCATATAACTGTTTTTTAAATTGGACGCTAAAATTTGATTTTCACTGGATGGAAATTGCATTTTAAAATGAGCCTATTGAGGAGATTTAGAAGAGGATTATCATGCAATAAGCCAAAAAAAGCTTTTACAGCATATATGCCAAACGTCAATTTAGTTCAATATTTTATTCTTTTTGGGGAGTGGACTCTCCCAGTAACTCACTATCATAATTGAGTTTAAAAGTATAGTCAGAGATGCAGCGTTTATATTAAACTTTATGCTGAGCAAACGAGATGGCAACACGTGGTAACGGTAGGTACCACCCGATGGCGCTTGCAGCCGTTATTTTTGACAAAGCGCTGCAATGAAGAATTCCGTCTGAAAATATCGATACATATATGTAGCTAACGTTAAGTCTAGCATTAATAACGATTGTTTGAGTGTAAACCAGTCTCAAATGCGAGCAATCCGCGATAAATAACGAAATGACATTTCTTAACAATCGAAACGACGGTGACTCAGCCGTGCAGCTTTCTACATTGTGTCTGTAAAGCAGCTATTTGGCGACAATTTTTCTCGACTACAGCTTAACATTAGCGCTATAGTAGAACGCCTCCATCCTCTTCTCTTCTTCGCTAAGATAAAGCTAACTTCAGATACCAGAAACCGTTCCTCTTCACCGACTCCATGAAATCATCGATGATGTCATTTTGAAAAAAGGCCTTAGTCTAACGGCGCCCGTGTAATTGAGTCTCCCTGTTTCAAGCTTCAAAATGTCAAGTTAATAGACAGTATTTTGGAATTGCGAAATGGTAAAGAGCCGGGTGATGTAACCATCTATAGGGTTTTGATCTGTTAGGAATTACTTTTGGTTCTAAAAAAGACCTGTGTTGACGTTTTGTCAGAGTTTTTTTTAAATTATAATTAGTAGAACTATTTGCCAGTGTGTACCAACATCGCTATAGCTAGTTAATTCCATCAAGAAGAGGTGTAAGGAACTCATCCAGGCTATAAAATAGTTTTTCTGTAAGGAATATAGCTAGCCTTTTTTGTAAGGTCGGGTAATCTTTGAAGTCTTTAATTGCTACAGGTAGCTTGCTGTCAATTTTCCTGCCCTCGTTGGGGATGTGCGTTGTCACCGACATGTTCAGTCTTGTACATTTAGTTAATAAAACTGATGAAACGTGGTACTAACTGTTTGACGACGCATTTACAGCGAAGCGGAGTGACCGTGGGACAACGAGACGGCTTCAGTCAAGGAGATATCGCCAAGTTGAGGAACATGTACGGGTGTGGTTCGCACAGACAACCGTCGCTGTTCGAAGCCATCTTCGGGTAGAAAGAAGCAGCGGCAGCCAGAAATGTCAACCACTCTTACGGCAACTACGAAATAATCGTCGTCACTTAAATTTTTTAGTTGTGTTAGTTAATTTAATTTAAATTTAAATAGCAGAAATAAAGAAGCAGCTTTATTATTTTTCTAAATAGTTTTAGTTTACTAGCTATAAGTTAGTTTTTAAGCATTTTAATTGTGATCATCAAACATAATATATGAGCTTTTCTAGTCATAGCTTTTCAATCGATAACATTTAAGTGCATATTTTATTGATAATTACAAGTTTTTAGGTGTACATTTAAGGTTTTAAGTGATAGATACCATTTATTTATGTAAACATAATATTTTAGAGTACAAAGTATAAAATAATCGTTTGTGCATTCAAATAGCCACGTTCTTGTTTACTCTCGACACATTCCTGGTCCATAATCTCCTCACAGCATCCGCAACCTCTTCATCATCTTGCCAAAGCGAAACCAGATAACCCTTTATTTTCTATCATTACAGAGATTTTACAGTGGTGCCCATTACGTGCAGTTAATTGCTAAGCTGACGAGATTCCTGTTCTAATTATAGTTTGTACCCAGCACAGCACAGAAACCTCAATTTTTCTCATCTCTGATTTAAAATTAATATCATGCTGTTATCAAAATCCCAGAGGAGAGATTTATTAGCTAGGATTTTGCGATTCAAGACATTTCGGTAAATGAGAGATGGAAAACTTAGATATAAATGTTATCTTGCGACCGCATGATGTTTTACAGACTTCTCGGCGTGAATTGAATTATTAACGAAGATGATTAACGAAGGTGCTTAACGTTTATGAAGTTTATGAATTTTCACTGCTCTCCAGAAAGATCGGGTTGCTTCACCAACACCGATGAGGGGGGGGGAGGAGGTGGTCGTTTAATTTCTACGGAGTTATTTTGGTCATCACATTAACTGGTTCGTTACCAATATCCTCAGGAGCTTTTAATTAGTCTTTCATGTTGAAACAGCCAGGGAGCTTTATGTATGCAAACAAGAAACTGCAACCAAAAAGAAAATCTTTTTCAGGGCGCTATGACTCTGGTTACTTACTCAAACTTCGAACCAAATCGAACTGTTTTTCCAGTCTAGGAAACACCAGTTTTCGTAAGATCACCGAAGTTCAGCACCACTGCGTTGGGTCAGGTATTGGACGGGTGACCACCGAACGGTTTGGCGTGTTGGGAATACCGGTTCTCGTGAGATCACCGAAGTTGAGTAACACTGCGCTGATTCAGGTATTGGATGGGTGACCATCATACACATGACCAGTTCTGTTCGGCAGAGAGGTTGGAGGGATGAAAGTTAAGCAACACTGCGCTGAGTCAGGTATTGGATGGGTGACCATCATACACATGACCAGTTCTGTTCGGCAGAGAGGTTGGAGGGATGAAAGTTAAGCAACACTGCGCTGAGTCAGGTATTGGATGGGTGACCACCATACACATGACCAGTTCTGTTTGGGAGAGAGGTTGGAGGGATGAAAGTTAGTACAGCAACTTCACTCGCCTTGCTTATCAACCTCTCGACAGCATGGATTTGTGGAGAAATCATGTTGTTCACGTTGAACCGTCCTTCGGAAGGGACGTTAAGCCAGTGGTCCTCTTGGTGCTATTCGACAGCAGAAGACTATGTACCAGCATCGGGTTTCCCCTTCTCCCTTCAAGGCTACGTTAGGTTCATCATCGTCTTCACAATAAGCCAATAAGACTACAGGGACCGCTGTCAAAACAGTAGGTCTGTAAACACAGCAAACCAAAAAATAACTTGGATCTTATAAAGCAATGAAATTATGAAGAATGTGTTTAGCTGCAAGTAAAATACAAATACATTTGCTATGTGCTTTTTTACTTTAAGAACCAGACGGGAAACCGATGAGACAGAAAGCTACAGAATTTCTTGTGGCCCACATCGATTTACAATCCAAAATCGTTAGTTAGGCTCCATTGGTTCAAAAATTAACCTACTGAAACAATGAAAAAAAAAAGTTTTTCTGCTACTTTGGTCACCTTTTCAGTCATTTTTTTTATCAGATATAATTTCTTCCTTGGTAATCAGTTCTTTTAAATACCTGCCCGAGTCTGACTTAAATTTAATTGTTAATAGTGTAGGGTTTTTAGTAGTTAACAGACCGTTAACAAACAAAAGTCGCCTTCTGATTGGCTGTTATTAAGCAAATAACAAAATGATGAACGGTTATGTTTTTCCCGAATCGCTAAACATTTATTTTTATAAACACCCTGTAACAAAGACCCCAGCGCCACGAGCGCACCGTGGAAAATGTCTCCGAAAAAAAAAAGAACCATCTGTAGATGTTTGTCGAACGTTTATCCTACAAAGAGACAAACGAGATCCAAGACGTTGCTTAAGCCGGGAGATATTCCACTCAGGTTATTACATTATGTATTTTCAGAGGAAACCCGACGCCAGAGTTCTGGCCCCCGAAGGCTTTTTCTCCCGCTCTGGAAAATTCTTGGAAGGGAAACACGGTTTTGAGTGTAAATCCTTTGCCAGATTCGGTAATTTAATTAATTAGTGGTTAAAGCGAGTTTTAGTGTAATTTTATATGTGCGTTATCATTGAATTATCGCTTTTTTTTCTAGACCATTGTTTAAAATAACACCTTTTTCTTAATCAAGTTTTGTGTTTGGGTAAATGAACCTGGAAAGCAACTGTACATCCCCTTTCTCGATGAAAACGGATACAATGATACACAGATTATTTCTTAGTCTATAAACTTTCCTGTTTGACTTGTGAAGTTTACTTCTAAGACACTGTTTGATGGCAAAATGCAAGCAAAACACCATATTTTGATCCGCATCTAAATCCGTCTGCTGAAATAACTTATAAGATTGAGTTACTGGATTAAAATCAAATCATTTCGCACAATAGCGGCTGGAACAACAATCATATTTGCCGGGAGCGCGTGTCAAATTAGTTTTCCAACGAAAAGCCGCTCGGCGTAACTGAGCGATCTTCCTGGATGCAAGTTGATCTGATAAAATATATATAAGACGGTACAAGGTATACACAGAATTCAAGGCACCCCGTATGTATGACCTAAATTATCGACCGGTATTATTAGCCAATTTCACAGCCAATTTCTGAATGGTGCGAAGTTTGGATTGATTATTCACAGGTGAATATTTCAACAGATTTAAAGTTTAACATTTTTTAAAAATATATTGTGGTATTCACTGTCAAAAATGTTAAAAGCAAAAACAGAAAAAAATTGCAAAGGGGTCTTAGCTTTAAAGTTTTTTTTTAGATCTTGAAGAATCAAGTTACCAAGTGGCAAATATATTAACTCTATAATGTAATTTATCGCCAGCGAAAACATGGAACGAATAAAAGTTGGACGGTTTCTGCCCAAAAGAAGAATCGAACCCGGTTCCTCTTACGCACTACACATTTTGGCTGCGTTTGGCTTTTGCTTTTAGGTCGATTAACGTGATTTTCTTGGTTCAGGTTCGATTTCTTCTCAAGGCAGAAAAATACAATAGATTTCATGGAAAGCTTTTCACGGCGGCAACTGACAAAAGCAATACGATTGAAACTAACCCCAATATTTTATAGCATTGCAGCAAATGCAGCACCAGCACCAATAAAGTCACTTATCGCTCAAGTAATATAGCAGGCTTCAATATCTAAATCTGTATTTATTCAAATAACTCACTTTCAATATAATACGAAAATGGAATAATCGGAACAGTTTATATGACGACGTTATTTATGTCTTTCGATTTGGCCCGCTATCGGTCTCGAGTTGGTCGCGTTTTTCTCTCAACGTGTTTTGGCCACCAAACGGAAGCCGACGCGCTAGTTCCGGGGGCGAAATAACTCAAAGCTGGCAATCTAGGTGCACGCCCAGTGAGTCGAGACGGCCTGGGATCGAACCGGAGCAATGGACCTAGATTTTGTTCGGTACATAAATCTTGTCGGTCGACCGAACATACCAACCTAACTTTTGTGCCGTTTAGCAAGGAACCGGAATGAATATATGGAAGTCTAATGGGTTGAGGGATTGAAATTTATCTTGAGATTGTTTATGAACAATAATATCAGTGGCACTTTAAAGTAGGTTTTGGAACGCTATCTCTTTAGAAAGTTACGACCACGATTTTCAAATGTGAAGAAACTTTAAAATTAAGCCGTTTTCGATAAATTTGTCGTAAAGTGACGTTTAGTTTCCCTGCAAAATAACCACGATATGAAATGGATGCCGCATCTGCCTAATCAAATTCTAGCAAATATTTTACCCAGTCGGTAAATCAAGAATTTTTCTGCTCTTCATATCGTAATCAAATTTTTATATTTTAACCTTTCAGGACAGCTTTCAGGGTTTGCTTGACAATATTGGGGCTGACATTTGGAATATCTAGGTCATGTCCGTTTTCTCGGTATTCAATTTCTTGTGTGCCATCAGTAATGAGCAGCAAGAAATCTGATTTATGTGATGAAAGAAATTCACAGACAGTAAAACGTTCATATTTCGTATTTACTTGATGTCACCGAATGACAGTTATTCTTTTCAGCTGAAGACTTGAATTATAAACGGGATGCATTGAAACCTTTCAAATTAATTGATTTTTCTCAATCGAACGTCTCCAAACTAGTACTCAAAACAATTCAAACGTCTAAACTGTGTTGACTCATCTGTTGCCTAGCGACAACCTAACCTCAAAACTCGACTAGTAAAATAAGAAAATGTCAAAGTCATGACCTAACAGTTAGTTTATCTACGACAAAATAACAAGTATGAAAACTAACGAAAAAACAAATTGAAAACACATCTCCACTCCCCAAACAATGCGCACTATATATTATGGACTATTCCAATCCACAATGGACTATGCCATAGTCTTTTGGGGCAACGCTTCTGAGTGTAAGGCAATTTTCAAGCTGCAGAAAAGAGCCATAAGGTATATGTTACACTTACCAAGGAGAACCTCGTGTAAAGAAATATTTAAAGATTTACTGATTCTGACAATGCCATGCCTTTTTATCTATAAGTTACTTGTTTTTATCAAATTACATATTGAAGATTTTACTACAACAAGTGAAATACATCCTCATGCAACCAGACAACGGCACGATTTATACATTGACATGCAGCCTCTGGTGAAAGGTCAAAAAACTGTTAATTTTTTAGGTCAACAATTGTTCAATGCACTGCCAAATGATTTAAAAAACCAGACAACATGTATTTTTAAGACTAAAATCAAAAATGTTTTAATCAAGAATGCCTTTTACAGCGTCAAAGAATTTAAATCATATTTAGGCATGGTAAGGGAGTAAAGGATTATTGTGTTTTATTGTATTATTATAACTATATATGTATTGTACAAATTGCTAAAACAATGTTCTTGTTAAAAACAATAATAAATAAATAAATTGAAACCAACTGTGTTTTCACATAATTAGATTATAGAAAATAAGGTTTCCACCACAAAAATAACGATAAACAGCATGAACCAGATTCCTCGAGCACTTGAATGCAAGACCAGAATAGTTACTACCTCTCACTGAACTAATTCTCAATGCATCTCTGCAAAAGGGTAGTTTATTAAATAACGACACGACGTACTCGTTGCATTAGGGCCACCCTACTTTTGCTCGAAAGAATCTTTACTGTCGTAAATTAACTTGACACATGACTGGCATTATCATTAAACATGTCCCATTATTTGAATGCACTTGCAATTATGACACCGACGACGCCGACGCCGACGCCTCCGTCCACGTGCTTGCATATCATAACGGGATAATTATCTTTGTATTTACGATCTGAAACTGTTTGTTTTATGTGCCAGCGCTGGGAGACGGAACGACGTTTTCCCATAGTTTACGAATGACGCGTAATTTTCTCCTCAGTGCATTCAGTACGTCGCGCAATGTTGATGCGGTTTTTTTTGTTGATAAAGATTCGTTGTTTTTGTATTCATCTAGTTAATTGACATCTGGGTGTCTCGATGACATTAACCCAAATGGAAACGCTTTGAAATCCAAGGAGCTGGAGCGAAGCGAACTGAATTTTTGTAATAAAAGTAACTGACACGGTTTTCCTAGCAACTATTGCTAATTTTATTTGCTACTTTTATGCTTATTGAAAATGCAGTTGGTACTAGAGTGCTTTATTTTTTAAACTACATCTGTAAATTAAGTATGCCAAACTCTTCTCAATGCAAACATGAAGTTTCACGGGAAATAAACCCCTGAGTTGTATTATATTGTATTTTGATTTGGTTCTTAGTACAATTCGGATGTGTAGACCACGTCAGTTATTATAAAAGCAATTACATGTTAAATAGTCATTTCAATGGTGATAAATGACAACTCAAGAGTGAGCAAAATCATTTAACCTGCAAAACATTTTTCAAAGAGATATTGTTTAAAAAGAGTTTTAAAATTGTCTACATTTTGAGCCGCTTTGATTTCAGTGGGCAACACATTTAACAGCATCGGCCAGCTTGGATGACGCTGGTGGTTGTAGTTTTCAGCCGGCAAATCTCATGGGCTAGTATTTCAGATCCCTCGTCTTGTGCTGGTGGATATTCTTGGAGTTGGTGAAAAAGCTAAGGTTTGAGTTTAATTCTGACTAAAGCGAATTCTGAAAAAGACAGCGGGCCCCCTCTTAAATTCGCTCAGACGTTTTCCAGGAAAAGCTATAATTAAAATTCTTGATTATTAATTAAAATTCTTCAAATTAATTATCTGTTCAAATATCTCGCTACGCTGGAAACAATCGTGGATTCGGCAGGCTCTAAAACGGAATAAAAACGCTCGATTTTCAAGTGAAAATAGAGATTTCTTCCAGAAAACTACGACAGGAAGTTGGGGCACCGGGATAGCCGTTATAGTGGTTCGTGCGTAGAACGTATTACTATCGCAGAAAGAGGAAAAAATGTGTATATCTTTCACACTGCACGGTATATTCTAGCACAAAGGTAAACCGTGGACATGAAAGCATTTATTTGCTTGCCAGCGGAAACGCGACGGCAGGTAAATTACAGACGAACAACTATTGCCAAGCTTTTGAAGCCACATGCACCAAAAATTCGCCGAAAGCTTTGTCTCGTTAAAAAAAAAATGTACGATGGATTTTATCACGGATGTCTTTCTCTTTCAGGCATTGGAAATCTTTGTAATCGCGTTATTTCCGGCAAGCGAAGCTCGCAGATCTACAGACTTTACACGAATCAGAACATACCGGATATTACATTTTTCACACAGAGTTAACCGCCATTGTTCAATAAATACGTTCTGCAAATTTGATGGAACGGTTTGAAACGTTTGAATTTCCAGTTATTTAATTAAATTATAATAAATTTCATACTTTTCACGAAGATTCAAGCTTGAATGTAATAATTTTCCTTCACAAAGTAGATTTAAAGTATTTTACTATTCCAATCCTGGATAAATTCGATATAAACCAGTTTTGTGTGCCTGCAGGGAAATTGAAATCCCAAAAGATGTTAGTTACAATTTGTTGATTTATGAGTCCCCCAGCCTTAGAACTTGGTAATTAAATGGTATTACCGAATTAGATAACTCGACGCGCCTTGAGTTGTAGCTTAGAGGTAGGCGATAAAATTAAACAATTGTTTCAATGCAATACGAGAAACTTTACTGTATAAAGATGGATAGGGGATTTGGAAGATGCAGCTTGAAAGACGGTGAACGCTTGAGGCTAATATCTCTGGACTGGAAACATTTTAAAGGTCTTATCTGGATTTCTTGAGCAAACAGACAGCGGAAGAAACATTTTGGGGTAAGAAGGACGAGCGAGTCTCCGAAAAGAAAAACGTTTGGGATTTCAAGTAATATTTTTGTTCAGTAAAAACAACCACAAAGAAGCCATAGCGGCTTTGAGGGGTTTTTCAGTTTTTGCAGTCATAGCTTTGTAGAGAAAATCCCAGTAAATTACCAACTCCCTGTAGTGCTAACATCTTCTGAAAGAAATTCCAGTCGTAATTTCAACGGCAGTGTTTCAAAAGATTAATTAGATATGCTAAATTCCATTTCATACATTTTTAATTACATATTTTTTATCTTATTTTTACGGTTCATCAACCACTTTGGGGATATAAGCAAGGTAAGTGTTTTATAATTTCACAGTTGGCAAACTTGTCAATTCACTCTAGAAATACTGGTGGCGCCTCTACCGGTAAGTTTGTTCTCTCGTTGAATAGAACTGAAATTCAAATCTGCAGCTGTTGTGGTTATGTTGGAGTGTTATGTTGAACACTCTGAAAATATGTCAATTCGGTGGGTTTTAATAATTAAAAAAAAAGTGCTTACGGCATTGAATATTGACAATCACTCGTAATCTAATAACTGAAGGAATACTTCGAAGTGATTAAAAATGTGGCGTGTGCATTCACTGGCGATATTTAATTGATCTCAAAATGCCAGTTCCATTTGGTAAAATCAAATGGAACTCGTGTCCATATGCTTTTTTGTGCCAATATCACCCGACATATATTGACAGTGGCTGAGAATGGTGCCGGCAAGAACTACTAAGTGTTTTGTTGTAAAGCAGATCACGTTGTTTAAATCGATGCTGTGGAACGACTTCCCAGTACCCGTTTCCGGGCGACAATATTGAAAAGTTGCAGTCCTTGTGTCTGGAAGAAGACCGACAGAGCAGCTGGCGTGCAAGACAACGACCGCAACACACACAGATTTGGTTCGTGCTTTTTTGATATGGTTTTTAAATGAAGCTTGGTCATGCTTAAGAGTAGACGAAAGTTTTACAAAAGATTTGGTTAATGTAGAAAAAATTGCAATGGAAAAAACAAGTTTTAGGCCGATTTTGACAACGACGTTTACATCTTGCTTATATTCGTTTGAGGGAGTTTTGGACAAAAATTGATATTTCCCGTTTAGCCAACATTTTGAAAGAGAATGTTAAGATCTTTGGTTAAGATGAATACTTAACAAAGATGTAAATGCAAATTTGAATTTGGTGATGATTCAGAAAGGCTTTGTCCTGTCACATAAAATAAATTTTATTTAGCAGCCGTCACTATTTTCTCTCTGCTCTAATCACCGTTTAATATTTGAATCTCGAGGAATGGGAGTTTAATTTTAAACTGTCATTTGGAGGTCAAAGTAAGAAGTCCAATTGATATTTTATTTGTATTTCTAAATCACCAAATATTCCTTTTTGAAGCAAACACATTGTTAAAAACTACTTTTTTCTTTATTAGGATGAAATCTGATTTAAATTGCAAACGCTTGCAATGCGCGGGGTATTTTATTATTATCAACACTATAACCGTCTCAAAAATTGATGCCCAAACGGGGACTCAAACCCCGATCTCAACCTGTCGCGGGTGTTGCTCTGAACCAAAGACTAAAGATAGCTCTGAACTATTGAGCTACTTGGACACTGGCTTTTTGAGACGATTTTAGTGTATTTGATGTTTGGGCATCAATTTTTGAGACGATTATAGTGTTGATAATAAGAAAAAACATTTTTTCTTGTTCCTCGTGTGTTGTCTCGATTTTTTGGTTTTCAATTATTAAAATATCATTGTTTAAAAGCAAATTACTGCACCGGCTAAAATCACCCCTAAACGGCGTTTGTAAAACCGGCCCTAAGTGTTTTAAGAAACTTTCCAAGAACGTATGTGATATTCTCTCTCGTCATAGACGGTGTAAAATTTTGTGAACCTGAGAGCAATTTTATAATACAAAGTCATTTGACAATATAGCAATAACTCGCGGAGGAAAGTTTTTTGATAGCCCATTCAGAGTTTGCGAAGAGAGCTCGATTCAATATCATAACTTTCTCAAGATCCTTTACAAAAGCGTTGCGTCAACTTTTCGAACAGGAAGAAATCGGAAAATTAAAGACATCGCCAACGTCTCGTTTGACTTCAATGCTCTTTTCTGCAGGCGACTTTTCTTTGCCAGTTCATTGTCTGATTCAGCATTTTTATTAGATTCACTGGTCATTTTTCCTGCAACTCAACACAGTTGGTGCCTACCAACCAATTTATTAGCTCCCATCGATTTTTGTTTTTAATAGATTTTATTTTTCATCCACTGAAACACATACAATTATTTAATTTAGGGCATGTGACTTGAATCTGCCAAATCATTTTTCTTCTTCATCCTCCTTTTCATACTCCTTTTCATTCACCAACTTCTTCCATACTTCCTTAACTAGCCACCTTTCTTTACATCATTCCATTTCCCATCTCTGTCCTTAAAATCTGCTTGTACTTTTTGTATCCATCCCGCTGATTCAGGTATAAAAAGGAGGAGTGATAGTGCAGTAATTACAACAGCTCAGACGAATTTAGGTATTATTTGGTCTCAGGTCATTCCGGTTGATCGTATTTTAGTTGCATACAATATTTAAAATTTTATTTCTTCAAGTCTTTAACGAAACCATGCAAAAACTTTTTTTTTTTGTTACTTTTCGTGACTTGTGGTTACTTTTGTCGCCTTTCGTTACTCAAGACCGCTACAGTAACGAACTATTTGGGTATAAACATTCAACACTTCGCTTTAACACCTGATTTTTGAAGAAATTTTAAGAAACAACACATAAAACGTGCTTTCCAATTCATTCTGAACCATTTCTGTCCCATTCTTAAATGAATACCGTCGCAACTCACAAGCTTTTCTTCTGGAATTTTACTTTTCTGCGGTTTTTCTTAACGTTTCTCTCCACAAATTCTTTTTAACCGAAGAAAAAGAAAAATAACAGCACATGCCGTGTGGAAAGTAAAAGGAAAAAGCTAGGCGAGTTCTTGAAGGGCTTTTCAAACCACCGCTAGTTTCTGTTCTGACCGAATTTTTAGAATTCATAACACGTTTCGTGTTTTCACCCACGCTAGTAGTTTAGAGCAAATATTGCTATGCCAACAGCGTGCAGAGACCCCAAGGGACGGCTCTTAAGGGGGCTTGACTTAAAGCAAATCTAATTTGAATTGTAGCGCCTTGAGCAGTTTTTTTCTTTTGTTAAAGGAAAGTCTATTTCATATAATATTATTTGTCAGAGGTCAAATAAAGCAACTAATTAGTTTTGAAAAGTTGGAAAGAAGCCAGTGAAACTATTTAGAAAATAGATGTTTAAAAGTAAAGTATTAAAGAACTTTACTATTGAAAGTTTTTAGCTGTTTTCCACTTCATTGTTATTAGTTTTGCTGGTATTTTTATTCTCTTTAAAAATATATATTCTGAATAAGTTGCTTGTTGGAAGTTTGGAAGTTAGGAAGCGAGAAAACGACGGGTCTCACTTAAAAACCGTTTGCAAGTGACAAGTGAATTTTTCCGGAAATCCATTTCCCGGACAGGAAACTGTATTTTCCACGCGACACAAACCAAATACGATAAGCGTCAGCGACGTAACACTTTGAAATATTCTTGTCCGTTTCTAGCTATTTTACTTTCAGTAAAAACCAGAAACGCACAATTCGTTTATTATCTTTTTGTCCTAGTTCCTTCACGTCTAATTTGTATTATCCTTTCAATTTACGACATAAGCAAAAGTCTTCTAGAAAACAAATTCACTGATGATTTATTCTTCCTGGAGGAAGAAGGACGTCGTTAGATTTTATTGTATTCATGTCGTGTTCTATTTATATTCATGATACCTACCCAGGACATCGCCTGTCTGCTTCAAAATACTAAGCAAGGATGACTTTATTTAAAATATAAACTTAGCTCACGTATCCATGCGTTTTCCCTAAACTCATTTCATTGCCTGGTTTTATAAAATACAACAAACAGTTCATAGTTCACGTCGCTTTTCATCTGATATTTCCCCGAGGAGAACTATGTCCATAATTTTCCATTTTAGCTATAAATGAAAAGCTCGAGTACTTGAACCTAGAGGTTCTTTCAAACTGGACAGCGCATCAAAGCATTTTCATCGCTAAAGTTGAATACAATTATTTAGCTCTATTAGTGTTTAAAATAGGTACAGACGTGAAGTTTCATTCTGTGAACATGCTTGAAAGAAATTGCTATGTTTTTTCGATGTTCAAAGTATGTGCTTGATTTATCTAATGGGCAAAAACGGTTCTAAACAAGCTTTAAATCCTTTGGAAAGAGACGGTTTCAGAGCAAACAAGATAATCCTTTCCGAGCTATTGGATTTGAAACTTGCTCCCGGTCAAACCACGTACTGCAGCGGAAATGGCAAACGCATGGCAATTGGGATTCTAAATTACCTTCTTATGTGTGAACTACGAAAAGCATTTGAAACGGCAATGAGCGTTGACTTGGACGAAGCAACCAATTGGTCAATTGGTATGAACCTCTTTTATTACCATCTAAAATACTACTCCTATTTCTGTTTCTTATTTCTAGACTGGTGAACGGAATTTTAGATGAGCGTTGACTTTTATTTTCCGCCAAAGTGGAGAGCAGAAACATTTTTAAATGACGGTTCTTTTAGTAAAAGTGAGAAAGAAATTTAATACAAATTATTTTCATTAAAATATGTACAGTGTAAAAAGTAAAATTTACGAATTTCGCTAAAAATGATCTGAAAATTGGAATTTTGTTTGTTAGGCTACTAGTCGGGTTTAAGTGGTTATTCTGGTTAAGTTAGGGTTTTATTGAGGTTTTTTGATGAAAAATTGTAAAAACTTTCCCAGAAAAAATTATAAATATATAATCATATTGGAAGCTATCTGACCGCGAATCCGCAATCGAGAAACTAAGTTACTAAATTAGGATAACATTAAAATTTTCACTCCAAAAGTTGTGATTGGAAATCACTTACCACTTAATATAATCCAATAAATCCCATTTTTCACTCTGATTTTATTTATTCCAAGCATTTTTGCAACGTTCCATCGAAAACGAGCCCCCTGCCAACTTATCAAATGGATCAAACACATCATCGAAAACCGTGCGTGAAGTGAATCTGATAAATTGCTTGGTAACACACACCTACCATGAATTCCTTGGATTACTTTCAGAACCAGCGACAGCTAATAAAAGTAATGAAAACAAATTCCTTCTTCTCGATCGTACAAAACTCACAAACACAACGCCATCCAGTTGGTATCAATCTGGCCACAAAGGAATGAAGTTTGTTAATATTGATCACATTTCATCATTATGTCCCGCGGCATTTCGTCCGATCGGTTCCATATGCCAGGCGTGGACATCCCGTGACGTCACGCCCCTAGTTAGCACAGAGAGTGACGAGTTACTGACAGAAATAAACCAGGGGGCAGTCGGAGAAACGTAGATGAGCGTTGTTTTATTTTGTTCGTAGTTGGTTGAAAGTGAAAACAATATGGCGATGTTGACTGAACAAGAAGCTAGGAGCGGCGGTGCAAAAATTGATTTGATATTATTTAGTATTTAGTTGGGTTAAACCTATACATTTCTTTAAAAATGTAAATACAAATTTTGAAATAACCAAAACTTTTTGAAATGGGTTTTTAATGCTAAGTAAAGGACAACAAAATTTAGTTAAGAATAACTTTAGGAATTTTAGTTGTCCTTTACTTAGCATTCAAAACCCTTTTCTAATAGTTTTTCTTAAAACTAGTGCTAAGGCTAAATCAAGTAGACATGATTCTAAAATCCATAAAAAATTCTGAAAAATCTTGAAAAATTGATCAAAATGAACAAAAATCATCAACGATCAAAAATTGAACGTCAAATTCACGCTAATTATTTCTGTAAGATTTAGTGACTTGAAAGTTTTTTTTTGATAAATGAAAAACGTTTGTATTAAAAAGCGTAGAACAGCTTTGCGATAATTCGGATGATTTAAAAATTTTTCTTGCCCCCGAACTTGTTTCGCAGTTCTGTCTTGTTAAGAAACGCATGGGTCTCATCTGAGCACGCTAACGACCAGTTTTGCAATGTTTGGTTTAAAAGTTAACTGCCAGTTAAATACTCATCTCACAGCCAACCAGATGCTAATGTTGTCATCGTAACCCCCTGTTATTTAATAACTTGACATTGTTAAACTGGCCCAAAATGGCACAATAAAAATAAATCAAAACCGACCCGCGAACAATTAAAACACAACTTATATCAAATTGAAAGTTTCACTTCACTCTCTACGTTAATTTTTAATGTCTACAGATTTCTTTGACTTAATCAAATTTCCGATATTTTCCTTTCCAGCATCTCTAATCTCCTCAAATCCTTCCTCATCTCTCAAATTAATTAAATTAGTCACGTTCCGGAATTTGTTAAAATTCCAGATAAATGTATTTTTCTGAAACCGGCTAAAAACTACTTCAGTATTTACTACCCACAAGAATTCCACTTTAACATGGTCGACACTCGGTCGTGGAAACTTTTCTAACCGAAACTGGTGAATGTTGATGAGATCCTGACGAGACGATTCGATGGCGTCCCCCAAGGTTTTTATTACGGGCCCAAGGCCGAACGACGGGACGCTCTTTTATGATGCATGAAAGAAGTGCTTTCCGAGATGCTTGTGTGCTCCATTTATGAATATTCATGCACTGTAAAATGTTTTAAAGGGTTGGTATACGATTTTATTGGCAAGAAATGCTTTGCAACTTTGATGGTACAAGCTCAAATCAATATTGTTTGATAGCAGCGCACCACGTTGGTTTCCCTACTTAAATTTGAAATGCACAAACACACACAAAAATTTAGCTTTTATGACATTGTCTTGCTTTAGGTGGTAAAGCACGTTTATAAATTAGGTTCTTCGTTTAAAAGTTCTACACCAAATCTTAAAAAATAGCATAAAAGTTTATAATCGCAATAAAATACACCTCAGCACCTTATTAAAAATTCAGTAACTAATAGAGAATCTTCTCCATATCACATTTAAGACAAACTGTCATGAATAGCAACTCAAGAGCGTCCCGACGCCGATGACGACGCCGACCGGCGCCTAAGTGTGTGATAATGTTAATCTATGCGCGCAGCGACCACGACGTCGACCTGGGCGCGCATGGTCCACGACGAATCGCTGGCTGCGTTCGTCGGCGATCATCAGTCTCTGTTCCGACGCTTCGCTGAACAGACGCCCTCGACGCCCTCGACGCCTCGCCGCTACGACGTCGCGGCGACAAACGCCTTGCGATACCTGTTGGACTGTTCTTTTCGACGCCAAGTTAGCTAATGATGAAATTTAATTTTTAATTAGTTATTTTAGAGAAGAACTGTGTTCGTTGCGAGACATTCGTAAATTTTTGATTCCTGTTTTATTGACAATAAAATTGTCCCAAACGAAAATGTAATACACCTAGATGGTTCGTGAAAGTGTTGCTGAAATGATTTCTGTTCAAAACACTTAACGTGGCTTGTTCGTTTTCGGTTCCTACAGCAAGTGGTTTTATTTCTGAGTCGGCCTAATGATAATGCATATAACCACGATAATGAAGTGTTGAACAAACTCGTAGCGAATTACACTCTATTTTGCACGTGTCAAGCTGTTTTTTTTCTCGTAATATGTGAGCAAAATAAATAGAAGAAAAAACAGCCTCAAGATATATTCTAGCTGTTTATTTATAAAAATGTCTTCTTTGTGTGTAAAAATGAACAATTCGTGACTTTGCACAGAAGCCTTTTCGTAAAAAATACAATATTTGGTTAAGAAACATTACTCTCCGGCCGCGTAGAGGAGATCGAAGAATAACAACATTTTAACATTTCAGTGACACAAAGCTTCAGTCTACGTCCAATGTCTTATTCCTGATATCTTTGCGCTTGGAGACCGCGTATCCCGTATTGCCGTCAGGCATGGCTGCAATTTCGGACTAAATTGACAATAGCAGAAAGAACTACCGTGTGAAACCCGAAAAAACGCCAAATGAATACCAGCGCTCCACCCAAGATTTGTAACCCAAAGAAGCAGCAAACGTGAATTGATGCGTCAATTTTGTCCGAGGTTACCAACGGCGGGCTCGTTGAACTAAAAACAAGATAAAAACCAAGCTGGACGATTAGTTTCCTGTCAACACCGATAGATTCTTCGTGCAGTGCCAAACGCAACAAGTGGTGGGCTAGTTCGGGAGTTAAATTACCATCATGTGCAAGTTGACCGGGCAAAAAAAATCGCGCGAGTTGTGCGTTCAGTCTCGGCGCGTAACATCTTCAAGGTGACTCGATTCGAATCAATACATCTTGTTAAACAAATGTGTCCTGGCTTTCAGTCGCCGCGGCACAACACGATTTGGCGCGGACTCTAATTGTCGAGTAAATAGCTTTCGTAATGCGTGCCGGCGCTAATTGGTGACGTACTCGCGTGTAATGAGTGAAATTTAGTCTTTAGACGGGTGCGTCCCGGACGAGTCGTGTTTTCGGGCGTTTCAGTCGCCTCCACAGGCGCGGCGGGCACGGCGACGACAAACGAACCATGGGGGTTGATTGATTGCGTTGTAGATTCGAAAACGATTTGAGTGCAGGCCGATCGTGAGTTCTTCGATTACTGTCACTCTTTAAAAGTGATTAATGAATTATATGTTTACTTGGAAAACTATTGTTAACATTCAACCCTAGCGTTTTTTTTCGTAATGTGAAAAAAAAAAAAACAGCAGCAATGTAAAATATTGTTAATGTTCATTTCGCGAATAATCCGCGATTTATCCCTATTGTTTGCGTTCGGTCAACAGCAACAATGTGTACGCGCGCTAATCTAGATAAACTCCTCTCTGTGCGCGAATCGCGCCGAACGTGCAACAAATAAATTCAACGAGCATCGACCGACGAGCGCCAACAACCGCCGGAAAATGTTTGAAAATCACACGGCCTTCGACGTGTGGGAGTCGAGCTCACAGATTCCGGACAACTTCACCTTCGACGACAACATGACCGCGACAAACGCCGCCTACAACACAACCTTCGTTGACCACTACGACATCATCCAGAACGACGCCATACAAGCACTGTTCTGTCTCCTGTACTCGACCATCTTCGTCCTCGGCGTCTTCGGCAACGTGCTCGTCTGCTACGTAGTCTACAGAAACCGTGCCATGCAAACGGTCACCAACTTCTTCATCACCAACTTGGCACTCTCCGACATTCTTCTATGCTCCCTGTCGGTTCCGTTCACTCCACTGTACTCGTTCCTGGCGCAGTGGGTGTTCGGCAGCGTGCTCTGCCATCTAGTGGCGTACGCCCAAGGCACGAGCGTTTACATTTCAACCTTGACGCTCATGTCGATCGCTATCGACAGATACTGTGTCATCATCTACCCGTTTCACCCCCGAATGAAGCTGTCTACTTGCTTCGCGATCATTACTGGTATCTGGATATTCTCCCTAATGGTCACTTTGCCTTACGGCATTTACATGAGTCACAACCTAAACGGCAACGGCAAATACTACTGTGACGAAGACTGGCCGTCTGAGAGATTTCGCCAGATCTTCGGTGCGTTGACGGCCATCACGCAGTTCGTGATCCCGTTGTTCATAATCGCTTTCTGCTACATTAAAGTATCGCTGAAACTGAAGGACCGCGCTCGCTCCAAGCCGGGGGCGAAAAACTCGAGAAAAGAGGAATCGGATCGCGAGCGCAAACGTCGAACCAACCGGATGCTCATCGCCATGGTCACCATCTTCGCCGTTTCCTGGCTGCCGCTCAACGTCGTCAATTTCGCCAACGACATCTCCTTGACGATAGCGATGACGAAATACTACTACTTGTGCTTCTTCATGGTGCACGCGCTGGCGATGAGCTCGACCTGCTACAACCCATTCCTGTACGCCTGGCTAAACGAAAACTTCAGAAAAGAGTTCAAACAAGTGTTGCCGTTCTTCGACGCTGCTGGCAGGAACGCGCCCGGCAGCGCTGGACGCTCTGGCAACTGGCGCTCGGAGAGAACGTGCAACGGCAACAACGAGACGATCCAAGACACGCTGGTCACGTCGACAGTGAACCGCATGGGTTCGGTGAGAATCAAGATGGTTGACGACGTTTTGCCGACGCCGATCCTCGAGGAGAGGCCGATGATCGAGGCGCGCGGGAAGCCGAGCAAAGAAGACAGCGTGGACGTCGAGACTGTCCTGGTGCCGTCGGCCATGTTCGCAGCCGACAGCGAGAGCGTTCACCTGCGTTTGATCGCTGGAGATGGGAGAACCTCGCCGCCCGCGAAGGAGATCGTCAAGAATGGGGAAGGCTTTGAGAGCATCGAGTTGAAGAGTCAGATTTCGAGTACGTTCATCTAGGTGAGTACCGAGACCTGTCGTTGGGTTTGTTGAATATGTTTGCGTTGTGGTATGCTGCTGGTATGCGACAATCCCAGTGGTTATTGGTGGGCCGCGTGGGATTCGTCGATATGGTGAAGTTGATTTCCCCGCGCTTGAAACTTTATTGGCTTCGCGCGGGAATTTCGTTCCAATCATTCAAACATTCGAGTTTGCTTATCCACGGGACTGTGCTGCAAGACTGAACAATTTCATATGTTCTCAAACAACTCGCTGGTAGTTGCCAGTTTGTACCTACTAGCATCTCGACAATGTGTTGTTTAAAACCGCTTTTCTGTAAATTGAAAACAGGATCTTCGTCTTGTGCAACTTTGAAAAACTGCAATTTATTGTTTGACCTAATTGGAAAAGAAAGGGAATACGTTGATTTATATGCTACAGTGCCAATGACACCACAAGATAAGTTCTCAAATTCTATTGTAGTGTTTCCAGTTAGGTTCAGCGAACAAGAACTATTTGAAAACAAAAAATACTATAAGTAAGCGGGTGACTGAGAGCTGCCCTATCTTGAGTGCCCACCCTGGTGCTTGTAAAAATACACGTGGACTGATAACGCAGATAGAATTCAATCGATACAATTTCGAGAACCATACGATTATCAGTGTGTAGCCCAAAACGTAATCGCAACTTGGCGCTGTCGAAATGTAATATTAACTCATTAACTCGTTTGCGAATTCGTTTTCCACCGTGGCTTTTCAACGAATAATTTTAGCCGTTATCCGAGAGCAATCTAAATGGTTTACTGAGCTGTAACCACCCAAGACCCTTCAAAATTATACCACTGTCTCATTTATTGACTTTATTGATTGTGATTGGAAAGGAATTAGCTGATTTTACCTCGCTTATCAACCTCTCGACACTATTTTGTGGAGGAATCCTGTTGTTCGCTTTGTACCGTCCTTCGGAAGGGACGTTAAGTTAGTGGTCCCCTTGGTGCTCTTCGACAGGAGTGGGCTACGTGCCGGCACCGGGTTTTCCCTCCTCCATTCTAGGCTAGGTTAGAACATCATCATCCTTTGTCATCATCCACTAATAGACCAGTGCCACAGCGTCCATAGTCAAAACATTTTGTCATTAAACCTCACTAATTAATGTTTTGATATCAGTCATAGCGTTCCACTCTTCGAATTGATGCAAAATGATTCCAACAAAGAACGTGGTATTGTAACTTAATAACATACCTAGTTGAAATGCCAATGATTATTATGCGGCCATAGAAAATCTTCCATACAGGAAAATGCACCTGTCGTCCACGCCAATATGTACATATACGTACTAACAACAATCGCCGTGACGTGATAATGGAAAACTCAGTACATTGAAACTTCACTCAAACTAAGCTCATTATAAGAATCACAAGTCGAACAAGTACCAGACATTGCTCTGGAACTACCGGCTAATTAGCCCTATACAGGCAATGACTTAGCCCTTCTCGGCAACGGAATTAATCGTAGATGAACGGTAAGTGGCACAAGGCAGAAAATCTATATTGCTCTCGGCAAGGGGAGCTCAGTGAGGCAAGACTGCTCGATATCAGATTGGAAAATATTTTCAAAACGCAGAGAAATTCTTATTTCTATTTTTATTGTGTCTGCATCAATAAATATGGAGTGGCGTTTAGTCTTTTCGTTTCATTCCTTGTTGGAGGCTACCGATGTGGAGAGATTCTTGATTCCGGTCGTTTCTAAAAAGAAAAAACTCTATTTTCGAGTAACGATTATTGACTTGACTGTACTCTTGTACTATTCTATTCTGTGAGGGGTGTCACAGTGTTGGTCTCTCCAATGCGATGTTTGCAAATATTAGCATGGATCGGGGACAAGTTCAATTGTAATAAACAAATGAAACTGCCAAGTCTGACTAATTCATGGCCACTTTCTCAAAAACAGCTGTTCTCTAGAATCTAGATGGCTGTGAGCTTGGATGTGTTCCAAAACGGTGTTGTCATAGATTCAAAGTTTGAATTCGCAGTGATCAAGGTCTGAAGGTCAAACAATGGGACACAATTTAAAAATTCTACCACGATTACCACTTTGAGGCTTTGTTGGAATTCGACCCAATAAATGTGATCCTAGCAGACAACAGCATTAATAAATCAGAATACAGAAATTGCTTAAACAAATTTAGTGTATTTTTTAAATGTATTAAAAAAGATATTACAGTTATTTTAGGTTTCATACTGTCAGTGTGACGACCTTGAACTTAATTGTTGACAAAAAAAAACTGTCAGATATATTTAATAGACACAATTTACCAAATAACCCAAAACCGTCACGCGTACCTATTATTAAACGCAAACACAAATCATGGTTAAAAACGCGTTGACTTAATGATCTCTGAAAAGAGAACAGTCTAGCCGTTGACCAGCTGATAAAGTGACATGCCTTTGAACGCGAACCTTTGGTTGACATTAACTCCAGGCCACAAAACACGCGCTCGTTAAGAGCCAAGCAGACATGTCTATTTTCTTAACCAAAACTCAAATAATCATCCGACGAATGGAGAGCGTGTGAAAATTATAAATAGAAATAACACTCTCTTTTGCCTTTTGGCAGACTCAACATTGAAACATTGATGTGCTAGCTTTTTAATTTTTAGACCTCCTGTGAACATGAAACGGAAATTTACGATCGACATTCTTACAGATGTGCACAAACGAGGCTATTAAACCGTCCATCTTTTTTTAGAACGATTTCAAAAGTGAATTTCGTTAGCGAATGATAGATTTGAAAGAAAATAGATCAGCAATTAAACTGATCACTAGGCCAAACGGCTATGCTATTTCGGTTTTTGACTCAATATTCAAGAACATATAATTGATGTCTCACTTACACCAATCGATACAACGTTAACGACACTTTTAGCGCTTTGATAAAGTTTATGAAGTAGTATTATTTATATTGAGCTCCATCTAACGAATCCTGAGTGAGCCTCCAGCTGATTTTATCCTCGATTTTCACGACGCTATCATGTTGAAAGGTAATAGCGTTTAAGACCATTATCTTCGGGGAAACGAACGTTCATCGACCATCTGCGATTAGAGCATTTAAAGCTGATGGCTCCTTTAATATCAAATAACGATATAAAATCTTAGCAATCTTATCACATTTTTTGCAAGATAAGGAGTTGAGATTGTTGTCGTTACCTATTTGTGTGATAAAAATTGGAAATACAGTCTAGCGCTTGAGAGAATATACCAGGGTATCTATCAAGACAAAACGCCTCATACGCGGGGGCAGCCCTCTACAACAGCCTGCCGAGGTGTCTGAAGGAAAAGTCGGGTGATAGAGATAATTTAAAAAATATGACGAAACGTTTTTTAATTGATAACTGTTTTTACGACTTAGACGAATATAGGAACAAGAAAAAATGTGACTGTATAAAATGTATATAATATAATATAAAGCGAAGGAACCTGTACATTTAACAAAACAGACGAATTTCTATACTCACAAGTGTATTTTTTAGACTATACCTTGAACTAAGGAGTGTGTACCTAATATCTATGTATATTGTACAATGAAATAAATATATTATTGAATTGAATTGAATCTAAAGAGATGAGTTTGTTGCAAAAAATGGCTCTGGAGGGCTTTCTAAAAATTGTAGGTACCACCTCTCAAGGGTGAGATAGAGTTTTTACATAAATAATACTGGATGCAGTGTCGTATCATCAAGCTAAATCTAACTCATACGGAAGAATGAATAAAAGAAATGATTGTGCCTTTGCACAATAAAAAAAGGCTTTTGGAATGCTAATAAAAATCAAGTAAAAAGTAAATAAATAGTTAGATATATAAGAAAGTAAAGAAAGGTCTATTTAAAAAACCCTGTTAAACCCCGTTTAAAATAACAAACAAACAAAATTTAACAAACCCAGTGTTTTTAAATCCTGTTTAAAATATAAATATCTTAATCTAATTCTAAGGTTAGATAAAGTAGACCAAAAAGTATAAAAACCACAATCATACGAGATAAATGTCAGTGTCTTATGAAACCATTAATATGAAGTTTAGGGCTGGTCTTTCAGCGAGATGTTAAGTAATAAACAGACCGTGAACAAGCCAATAATGATTGGCTGTTGTCAAGAAAATAAAAAAATATATTACTGTAAGGTACCTACCCTTAGTCTCAAATGCTTTAAAACAAGGAAATTCAGCAGTTCTTGTGTCTTAACAAAATTAACCTTATATAATCCGAGATGTATATATCATTCCGAAGCGGCGTTAAAGCTTTGTAAAAGAGTAAGCAAAGTAAATTGGAAAGGGCAGATCAGTGAGGATGCTGAACTACCCTACCTCGACTCCCGCGAGGTAAATCAACCTAAACATTGAACTTCTAAGACATCGACTAATCAACTTAGCGCTGCAAAGAATAATTAACGAAGTTAACACAACTCTGTCTTCGTCTTACACTAGCCACGCCAAGGGAAAAAAAATGTGAATCTTAAATCGTTGCCCTTACACAATCCATTCGCCAAAGATTTATGCTTTGGTAAATGTTAGGGGTTTGTTTCAAAAAGTCAAGACGAGATGGAGTGAAACCGATTATTTGTTATTTATCTTGCGTACTGTTCGATAATTCGTTTTCACCAGAGCGAAAACAACGTAGGAAATCCAATACGTGTGGGGGATAGCACTTTTTGAAATCGGTAGGATGCTCGTTGGAGCAAAACCAAAATCCATCTCCCTGCCACCCGCCTCGGCTCTGTCTCACCCCTCACGTTGTCTTGCTTCACCAGAAAGCTCCCAATTTCGTTCCTCTTATTCCATCCTCCTGGCTTTAATAAGGGGGAAGCTCGCGAAGCCAATTTCATTTTGTTAGGATCAGTGACATTTATTGGAACCAAAAGTATTTTTACTGAACTCTACGGCACATATTGAACATGTGTAACGGTTTTGATTATAATAGGAAATAAAAGTATTAAATCATTGAGTTTATAGGCTTAGGTAGAAGGACAACGTCAAAGTTAAACCTTCTGCTGTGCAAAAGAGCCACATCATGGTAAGAGTAGGTGCTGTCTTTTTTCACAAACCTGTTCAATGAAATAATTACGACTCAAAAGTCAAAATATATCAATAGTTGAGGGTATAAACCGTAAATAAAAATTAATTAAGCATAAACCAGTCTTAAATACGAGAAATGTGCGAGTAATAACGATATAAAATTGCTTAACACTCGAAACAATGTGAATTTCCACCTAGAAGGATTCTCCATTTTTCTCTTTAAAGATAGATATTTTTTATGACATTTTGGTTCTTTGGTCCTATGTTATACTGTTGATGGTACTGTTATGTATGTAAACTAGAAATGTAGGAAAAATATTACTGAAACATATAAAAAAATATTGGCATTTGGCATTTGGCGACGATTATCTTGGAGTTCTTGCTGTGCTACTGTATTTAATTAAATTATTTGAGAGATTTCCATTTGACGCAGGGGCTTATCATTATCAATCAGATAATTACCATGGCTCATTGAATATGACCAATAGCTAATCCTACTGACAGTAAAGGCCCGTGCAGACCAGTACTTTGATCCGGATTGCTGGTCGAAACGGGGCTTAAACGTGCTATGGTGGTTTTTGTTAATTTTGTAATTGTGATAATGTTGTAATTGTGATAATTGTGGTACTGACAGCGACTGTGTAACTTTTTGTAGCTATTTAGAGACACATATTCAAAGAAAATTGAAACCTAATCTAAAGTTTTTGATCTTATGTGAATATGTTAGTTACCCAATAAAATATAAAGTTTAACGAAATTTTGGGAACAAGCAAGATTTCGGTGACAAAAAAAAAGAATGTAACAGTCGTTTTGAAAACTAGAGATTAAAAAATTTTTGAAATGGAGTTACCACAGGCTGTACTCAAAATTGGCAACTTGTGTTTTTTAAAGTATTTTTATCGCTTCCATGAAAGGGTTCATGACACCCAATATTTCCCCAGTTATTAAAATTTTGTTTGAAATTGGAAAAAATAATGTCTTTGTTGTTAAATTGGAAAGAAAAACACTTCGGTTTTTTATGTATAAAAAATTGTAATAATTTGTGTCTTTTAATAGAAAAGTTGCAGCGGTGGCATAAAAACTTAATTGATATTTTGTATAAACTCAAAATATATTGGATGTAACAGAGCGAAAAAAAAAACATAATTTGTTTATTTGACAAAACGTATTACCTGTGGTCTTACTTTCTTTCACTGCAGTTTACTTTTTACTAGCAACTTGTTAATGTTTCCTGTTAATACAACAATTGGGAGAGGTAAAGCACCCGACTGGCAATTGGGAGGTCCCGGGTTCGTATCCTGGTTCAGTTGCACATCTTTCTAGTCTAGCTTCCTTTCCATCATCTGCTTGCTGGTTTAAGCTCCCTAACGGAAATGTCAGAAAAACCAAAAAAACACTGCAATTACTCGTAGTTATTCACGTTTTCATATATTTTGTCCATACTTCGAACTCGACGATTGCTGCATCAAAGTTTTTTGTTTGTTCTATTTCGTTGAAATGCGCAAATACTGGGATAAATTTGCCAACAGATGGCACCACCGGAAACTAAACTAACATTCACCAGCGAAACTACGCTCGTTCCGAACACTTGCCGCCATGTATTCAGATAAAAACAAAAACACAAACAATGCAAAACAGAGTGGCGATGTCTGGTGGAAAACATTTAAATTTGTGTTCATTCCAGTAACAACTTCCTCAAGCATAAAGAAATGTCTTTGACTGTCGTTCAAATATTTTATTGCATTGCCAAATTTACAAAATAAAAGTGACCCCATTGCGCTAGGCAATAAACGTTAATGGTTTATTTTTATAGCATGGAAATAAAAACGATCAAAGAGTATAATGAGCCCTGATTTTAACAAATGATACAACTTTTTCTTCTATTTTTACTTTGAACTTCCCACCGAACGGTTTAGCCTGTAGGAAACATCATCGAAGTTAAGCAACACTGCGCTGGGTCAGGTATTGGATGAGTGACCATTATACACATGACCAGTTCTGTTCGGGAGAGAGGTTGGAGGGATGAAAGTTAAGCAACACTGCGCTGGGTTAGGTATTGGATGAGTGACCATTATAAACATGACCAGTTCTGTTCGGGAGAGAGGTTGGAGGGATGAAAGTTAAGCTACACTGCGCTGGGTTAGGTATTGAATGGGTGACCATCATACACATGACCAGTTCTGTTCTGGAGAGAGGTTCGAGGGATAAAAGTTAGTACAGCAACTTCACTCGCCTTGCTTATCAACCTCTCGAAAGCACGGATTTGTGGAGGAATCCTGTTGCTCGCATTGTACCGTCCTTCGTAAGTGACGAAGGACGGTTTAAGCCGGTGGTCCCCTAGGTTTTTTTTGACGGGAGAAAGCCTCGTAGCGGCACCGGATTTCTTCTTCCTTTCCTAGGCTAGGAAAAGTTCATCATCATCATAACTATCCACTCATTCACCAACGCCATTAAACCAGTGCCGCATGGCCAGTTCCAGAGCACTGCTGTGTCAAACATCAGTAATTATTGAATCAATATCTACATCCCCCTTTATAGATTCTATTTCTCACAAAAGAGTACCTTATCCTTGTTTTGTTGCAGCATCTCACTAACGAACGTATCTACATCATTAAAAAAAAAGTGCAACGTAAACATATTTTTCTCTTACCCAGCTTCGAGTAATGAAAGCCACGTCCTATTAAAATTAAAAAATGCATCCCCAAACGGAACATAGAGTGTTCTGTACCACAACATCATCCCCTGGTGTGTTTTTAAGCCAAATCTGCAGCAACCGAACAGGTTTAATCTTCCAGATTAACCTTTGTCCAATCCATAAATAACACAAATGCAACTACTTTTTGTAATGTTCACCCGCATGTCTGTCGGACAAATGGACATTCTAGGGCAACATTACTTCTACGAGTACACTTGCAAACGGCGTGGTTATTTTTCAGATGTGACACAATCATAAGGGGTTGGGTGGGGTTGGGTGGGGTTGGGTGGAGGTCTACCATTTCAATAACGGGGTTACATTTGTTGTTCCACGTTTTAACGTCTTGCGACTCGTGTATATGTGACGTGAATATTAATTTACGGAAAATTAGTTTTCCCGGACAGTTAATACAGGGTTGTTTCGCAGAACTAATTACTAGAACGTGAGTTATTCGAGTTTATCTGGTTTGTTCTGTTCTAAATAGACAACAAAAATATGGGGTTTATGAATTATTGTTGAAATGATAAAGGTGGAACTTGTTCAACAACTGGTACAACCGAACATTCGTTTTCATTTTATTTCGGTTACTACTTTATCCACAAATCTTCGTAATTGACACTGTAATTCAGTGATTCTTACAAAATAAGTTCATAACCTACCCGTATGAGCTTCAAAGAAGAAAAGAAATGCAAAAACTAACTCAGAAAACTTGAAAATCTATTGCATTCAGAACAAAAACTAGAACGTACTGACATGGCACTTTGAAAAGTTGGAAACTAGAGTCACGAGAAAATTAAATGCCTTACGATATGACGAGACGGAGTGAAATTAAGACGAAAGAATGATACCGTATTCTATTTCCTCTGAAGCGATCGTTATCTTCCCATCTATCTAACAGTGTCCAATAAGTGCTCTTCTAAGCTTACTTTTAAGCCGAAGCTTACTTACATCTGTACTCTCTTCATCAAAGTTCACGTTTACGCTTAAAATGGCAACACTGCAGCTGGAAAAACTGTTGGCGGAAAAGCGCCGGGTAAAGCGCTTTCCTGGCAACACGCACACACAATTGAATTTCTCTCAAGGAAATCACATTTTCCAAGCTCTCTTAACCTTGCCCGAGCACTGAACGTGCCCTGCCAATCAAAAAAACTAGGCAGCGAAGAAATTGCAGTCACATATCACATTTTTATTACCTTGCCAAGTGCAATGATGTCTGATTTTTATACCGAGAAACTCTACTATAATGAAAATGAATTGAAAGGTTATAGATATTTTATTAGTTTGATTTATATTACAAGAAGTGCATTTATATTTATATTTTTTTATAAATAATATTGACACTTGCTTCGTGATGGTGCTAGTTAAGTTGCTTATTGCTGACGTCTATGAAGTTCTTTATTAATTGAAGTTTAATAGCGAAGTTGGTTGCAGACGGCTACCTTGGTAATGTAGGGCAGGTCAGCCCTTCAATCATATAACGCTTGCAATGATGGAAGCTAAACTTTTCTTGACAATTTCATGTTATGGACCTAATTTAATGAGCGTAGCGAGGTTTCAATTAATGTAGCTTCTTGGCAAACTTGCATGTGTATGTTTTTTTTTTTCGTTTTTGTTGGCAGTCTATCAGCCAAACACCTGCTCTGATTTCAACGAAATTTGCAAAGAACATATTTGTGTTCTCAACTTGCGTTTTTTCATGAGTATTTCAACAAAATCATCCAAATATTTTTGAAGCTATTTGAACTTTACAAACATTTTTAGATTTTGTGAGCCCGTTTTGTAGTTGCATCGCCGAAAGTGTTTGATATTTTTTTACTAAACTTTGCAAAGATGAGAGATTTATCAGAATTAAGTAGCTGTAAAGTTTTTGAGCCGTGTTTGTTTTATTTCTCTTTTTATTCACAAATCCTGTCAATTTTGCCTGTTTTGCTGCAATATCGCTTCGTTCCTCATAAAACCCGACTCAAAACGCGTTCGCGAAGCCCCAGGTTATCTCTAAAATATAAAGATCAACTACTTGGACGGTTCTTAAGAATCGAGAACGTTTGTTGGCTACTTAATAAAGGATCAAAATCGCTCCAAACGCAAAACTGACTCCATTAGCTTCGACCCAGAAAAAGCATATTACTTAAATGCAATATAAAAATCTAGAGTTCACCAGGCCCTTTCTTGGTAGAACCAATCCTGTTTTTAGATTTTGATGGTCCATCTTTTGAGCAAGCCAAGTTCTCTTAACTCCCAAACACGAAGGTATACAAACTTATAAATAATATATTTCAGTTTAACGCCGCTGTAAATGCTACCGATGAACGGTTTACAGCTAGCGCGTCGTGTTAAATAATTTAATCCACCCAAAATGTTGTTCGAAATCTGTTTAAAAATATATCTGCGCAGTGCGTGAGCGCACGGACACGCATTCGAAATCGGCAAGATGTACTTATAGAGATCAGACGAAATTTCGCGCCTGAAACTGGTGTACTACGTTAGACGTTAGTCTTCGTTTGAGAGCAAAATACCACTGAAACTCATCGAAGAAGCCAAGCGACACCACAAAACTTGCCTGCCTTTAGACATGAAAGTGACTTTCTCGTATCCTCTGGCTGTGTACACGGCGCAAACCTTCTTGCACACCATCTAACTGAAGACGATCCACCAAGAAGGTCGTGCATATGCGTCTTAGAAAATATATTTTACCCTTCAAACTTCTACACCGTACCTTCCAACTCTTCAAAGGAAAAGTATGACAATTTTTTATTTGCAAGATGTCGTTCGTATTATGTAAATATGCAATATAAATTACTCGTCCTCTTTTCAAACCTCATGTGTAATAGATTGTGTGCTCTTCGAACTTTCAAAAGTAAGATTGCTCGTCTTTGAATCTGCTGAGATATCTCTTGCTAGGCGCATGAGTGTTTCTATTTTAGCTCGCTCATATGCGTGAGCTTTCAAGGGGGCAAACTTTTAGAATCAACCCCAATTACCGTGGGTGTGAAGTGTTTCATTTATGCGCTAGGAGATCAAATAGATTAACTTTTAGATGAGTTTATAGCTAAATGCTACTAGGATATGATAGCAGGGATATAGTTAACTAAGAAGTTAACTATAGTTAACTAATATCATAAATAATATACTATATCAATAGAATATAGAATATCTAATAGCACAATATGCTATTGTGTTATTATAGACGCTCATTTAGGTCAAATTTTGCAAACGCGTAAAAAGTGGAAACTTCAGATTGCAATGTCTTGGTCACCCCTCAATAATTTTCTTGTGTCGTTGGATTAGCAATGTAGTAAACTACAACATTGCTATCTACACCTCCTTTTATATCCCCCCAAGATTTGTTAATAATCATGTTTTTATTAAAAACCAATCCTAAATAGGGGTGAAAACAATGATGCGTCGATTATTATAAAATTTTGGGCAATTTTTCAGGGGTGTTCTGAAGATCTCCCGAAAAATGCAGCTTGTTACTAATTTTTGTCCAGCCAAGGCCTAAAAACTAGCTAATTCTCATCGACATTTAATTATATCTATATTTATATGTGTTTTTAATATTGTCTTATAAGAATGAAAAAAGGGGGTTTGCTATGAGTATGCACTGAAAAGGAATTGCATTTTTAGAACTAGCATGCCACTAAGCACTCCTGTCATTTGCCCCAATTTTTTGTTTTATTTTTTTAACTAATTCTGAGGTCCCACTATAACTTACAATCATTCGTCTTGTTTTAAAGTCGGGACGTTTTAGTAAAAAAAAAAAAAAACTAAACATGTGTGTAGAGTAGGAGGATAATTGTGAATATTTGCTAAAACCAAAATCGGCCAAAGCTAAAGCACAATGCATCGGTGACATTGCGAAGTCGTGACATTCCATTACCAATTGTGCAGTCAAATGGAATGGCCGTTTACTGCAATGACCCATGGCTTTAGCCGCAAATTAATTGCACCTAAAAGCACCCCCCAGGGAGGCTTGGCATTCGATCCGACACGGACATCCGCCCATTCGCCGTTGCACCAGAACAGTATCCATCAAAATATTATGTCGACAGAGAAACCATTCTTCATCTAAGATGTTACGGCATGCGATGCGTTTTAGTCACTGGTCTAATTCATTTTTCATTCTATTCGTCTTTACGTCAGAATTCCAACCTTTAAAGAAGTACTAACACTTCAGAAAAATATAATTTTCCTCGCAGTTTAAAACGTGTAAGACTGAAACGTACAATACGAAATATGAATGCTCTTGAGTAGAAAACAATTGAATGAACTTGAACAACCGCCTCTTTACCGCTGTCTTATATTCATTAATTACAATCATTTGACAGCTCAAATATTAAATTAACACCCGACATCGGGTGCCCGCTCAATGGCGTTAGCGACCGCTTTAAAAAAACCCTAAAATTCAATAATAACAGCTCAAAATATGCATGTAGAACAAAAGTCGATTTTAGCATTTATAACGGTTAATTGATCGTAAAAACGCCTCAAATACAAGTAATCTGCTAAAAAAAATAAATTAAATATAAAATCACTCGAAGTGACGGTGACTCCATCTCTGAGCGACTACCATTTATGTCGGTCGATCATTTCCGGAGACGACAGCTCAACATTTGCGCTGCGTCTCTGACTAAACGTAAAAACCCAATTCCCATTTGAAACCATACCTTACTTAATGATACATCTTTATCAAAACTTTCAACATCCACACATTTTCTCCCCGACAGGCTTCTCAGCTGACACATGATTGATTTGTTCTTGCTTCTCGCGCTATGCCGGCGTCGGTCAGAGCGTCGAGTTGAGACGTCGTTTCTTGCTCAGACGACGACGTCCACTGTCGATCGGACGCCATTGTTAGCAGAAAGCTTACGCAAAGCCAGTTTTATTATCCCTGCGAGATTGATGGAACGGATGGGCTGTCGGCCGCATGAACTTCGCGCCGTGAATATTGGGAATTTTTACAAAAATACAAAATATCTTCTGCGTTCTGGCACGAGTGAGCACGCCTACACATTGCTTGCTTGTGAACACAACGGGGCACGTGGCCTGTCACGTTCTTGTACACGTGGCACGTGTTGAACGTGCAATATTGTTTAGTTATATCGCTAAACGATTCTAACAAATATGAGAGCATACTTCACTTTTATGCATTTGACACGCATAAGTCTATACTTTCAATATTCTGAGCACCAGTTCTCAACCAAAAAGAAGGTTTTCAAACTGGGGCTTAGATGTTTTTTTTCTTTTTTTTTTTTAAAGTAAAAACCTGCTTTCCTCATAAAATAAAAAAATATAATTTTCACTTCATAAGTAGCTAGGCAACGTTAATAATCACACCCTAACAGACAATTTTTTTTTGACGTAATATGAGAAAATATGTCACTTTAAAGGGAACCCTCAGTGATTTCAGACCAATTTGTGGTGAAATCTCCTGGTCGTGTTGAGAACCCAAGAAAACTAGAAATCTAGTATATGGCAGACAAACAATTAAAGTTTGTTTCAACATGCTTTTGTAATTTTTAATTTATTTTTTACCCACCGGATAAAATGAGCATCCAAAAGACAAGTTTTTAACCATGATCGGGAAAAAGTAGGTACCTACTATGTAAAGTAAATAAAATATTAGAAAAAAACAATCTGTTCAAGAAATTCCCAAGCAATCTTTTGTCTGCCTCAAACTTGATCTCTAGTTTTATAATTTTAACTGTTTTACATTTTTTATCTGTTTCTTATTTTTTTCCCCGCGTAAAAATTAATTTTATATGCATTTAAATGAAAAAAAGTTAATAATAATTAATACCAATTAAAAACAATTATTAAATAAGCTACAGTTATAAAAGAAAAATGGAAATTTAATAAAATAATACAAACAAATTAGTTTTTATAGCAGTATGGGAAACTGTGTAACGAAATACGGATATGATATTTTAATTCTACTCGTATTCTACTACAACTCTAACCACAACTACGTGGAAAGGGAAAACTCGAGAGGTCTCTTGAGCCTGAGACAGATTCTAAAGAAGTAAAGGATCTTTTACCTAAACAAAGTTTACATTGAAATAGCCAATTCTCACTTCTTTTATGGATCAAATTCCTAGTCCAAGTTTTGAGCGCTTCCTGTCGAATGCCTTGAATCCTTGCCGTATCGAAGGGTTGAGCTTATCGCCATGTAAATATAAACTAGTGGATGAAAGTATTTGATAAATAGTTAGCTTTTAGGTGCTATCAGTCCCAGGTGCACTGCATCCAAGTGCACTTCATACAACATTGCAATTGAAAAGTTAGGCGCACACTTAAACCTGATTTAAAGCTGCACTTTAAACGAATAAATGATTGAAAAAGAACGTTCGAAAATTAATTTATTCTTGTAGCTCAAAGGAATTTTTCAATGACAAGGCTTTATGCCACTAAGCTAATCGAATGAACTGTAATTAAGCTTGTGATAAAAAACATTTCAGTTGCATTTTTCCTTGACAACTTAAGCTTCTAAGTTTACAAAGAAGGAAAACCCTACGTTTTTTATTCGCCAAATTGCTATCAAAAAGTCGATCTTGGCACGAATTTAGTTTCTTCCATAATTGGATTCTAACTTTATGACAAACTTATCTTGAAAGTGTTCATTTATTCTGAATTGGAAATTGATACACATTATATTTTACTGAAACCTTGTTAATTCAAGTTTCTGAATAAACGTCCTCTACGTTGCCTTTCATAGTCAATTATTAACTATACGCTAACGAAGGGTTTATGCATTATTTGTTTCTCCTTTTCATGCACTTATACCACTTCTTGCTTTATTAAAAAGGTTTCCTAGCCACGCAGACTCTGTGATTTTCATTCATATCATTTCCTCTACTTCTTAAAAAAATAAAATAAAAATCGGTGCTTATCATTATTCTCCATTCTGTGGTGTAGACAAACGAGATTGAAGTTCGCATTCGAAGATTTCCTTGTTATTCCAGCGAAGGAAGCTCTTCGAAGAGTCTTCGTCAATTTATAAGATCAAAGATAACAAATACAACCGGTGTCGATGAGTGAGCATGAATGTCGTCTCTTTGCAAGGAATCCTCGGGAGATCGCCGAATCATTACGGTGGAAAATTCGGAATTGCCAACGACGAAGCTAAAATTTCGATGAGAAATTCATATCCTCTTCGCTGAACAGTACGCAAATTGGCGGGAGAAATGTTCGCAGTAACAAATTATGTAACAGACGTTTGTGAAAAGTCAATTCTATCGCGTTAAAAAGTAAAAAAAGTAAAAAAAATAGGTTCGTTTAATCAAAAAAAGATATTTTGCAATTTATCCGAATTAACCAACTGTGTTAACTGCGTCGTTTACCAAAGGATACATTTTCATTGCGTACCAAATTGGCAAACAGCTGGTTTAAATAATGTTGCATAATCCAATAATTGCCATTGGGAACCAAACCAGACGTGAAATTTCCATTTTTTCCCCTCGCACAGAATCGCCAGCCCACAGTCGAGTGGCGAGATGCGATTGCCATTTCACTAGATTTAGACACTTTAGAATCCTGGCATCAATCAGGCATCGAATCCCGGTCTCTGAGCTAGCAGCCACGTGCGGTGAGAAGTGTTCAAAGCTTTAAGTTTTATATCTGAGCTCATTCGTCAGTCGGATCCGTTAAGCAAACGGGATGAAGATTTCAACTCAGCTGTCAGTGATGACGGTGCATTTATCATGTTGACAAATTGTTTGATGTACATGGCATAGTTATTCGAAAATTCAGAGCACAGTAAAGATTATTCAAATTTCGGAAATACTTGGAGTTTCGTGAAGTCAAGTTGGTGAGATCAGAGTTGACGTTGTGTTTTCAGCCAATGCCGAGGGCGGGTTATAAATTGAGCTAAGGCAATCCCGGCTCCTCCACGGAAAGCTTTTAAGCTGTCGCGTTGGCAGGAGGCGTGCTTCGGGGTATGAAATATTGGGCAAGAGGAATTGTTTGTTTGCTGCATACCAGAATCATTTTTTGTGAGCATCAAGGTAAAATACATTTAATCAAGCTGTGACTGAGATAATTTAATTAAAATACAGCGCCAAGAGGTTTTGTAGCTGTGTACATATACACACACTTAAGACTCGCACACAAATTTTACTAAAACAAGAAAATAAAATTACATTTCATCTCATTATGGGAAAAAATACTCGAAAACTTTGCGTGGAACCATTCTATCTCGCTTGTGAGCAATAACTGTACGGCATTTTCCGAGACGTTTTCCCGTCGAGCTCTTTCATCTCACTTCGTTATTTTTAGAAAGGAAATTCAGTTAAACAACAAAACAACGTTACGCGAGTTAAATGAAACTAGAAGAAAGCTAACATAAAATTCGACAACACGAGTTTTCGAGGCATGCCATCGATCCACAAGAGAGGCGAATGTTCTCTTTTTTTCTACTTTGTTCTGTTTTTGGATCAAGAACCGTCTGCTCACTCGAGGATATATACTCTAGCTCACCTCCCAAAGCAAAGCCAACTCTTTTTTTTATCAACCGACACCTGTATTAGTTTTTCCTGTACGGAAACTTCCAAGCCATGCCATTACTCTTTCCTGGCATGCCGTATCGATTGACGCTGTATACTTTCCCAATTTTAATTACTGTGTCGAAGTCGCATTTTATTACACACCTACAAGAACTGCATACCAAAACAACCGCAAACATTGCTTGCAAATCTTATGATCCATGTGATCCCTAACTCGTTACAACGACAATATAAATCAAACTTGAGGTTTATACTTCAGAGTTTTCAATTTCCAAAGCTTGGCATAAGGACGAGAACCGAAGAATATGTCCCGACTTTCTTACAACGAACTCAAACCCGGATTGCATCTCTTCTTCTTGAGTTGCATCTGTGTCATTGATAGCTTTAACACATTTGCAAGTCGTATGACTTGTATGGAACTAAATCCTGTTTGTGGTTTCTTGAGTTTCCTGCAGCCATTATCTGCAAGTCAGTTGGGTTGGCGTACAAAACCGCGGGACGGGGTAGCGTGTCAGTTTGTCAGCCTTGTTAATGCCGCTTTGTGTCGCACGTGCAATCCCTGACTGTCAGGGTATGTAATTGTGCTCTGCTAGGTCATAAAGGACAGTGGCTATAAGGTGAATTGCAGTGTAAATAAAAACAAACAGTTGAAGCAGCTGATTACCAGATAGTTACAGACTATAAGATGTAATCTATTATTGTTGTCATTACGTAATTAAAGTTTTTGAAAAGTGAAATAGCAAACAAAATACCCAATCAACTCTTAAAAAATCTACAATTTCACCTATATAAAATCAAGAAAATCTACAAACATCAATTTTGTTTTTTATAGTCCGCCCCAAAGTCTCAGGTCTCCGCAAATATTCAAGACAAAGTAACTATTGCATCCCCTGCACCCCACTGAAGACAAGATCACGACTTGCAAACATTGGAAGCCTTGAATCTTAAGGTCGTTAGTGTCACGAGTAGCTCGTATCTTAGCACGCGTCGCCTGGAATCGGATGACAACACGGACTTCCTCAACTTTAGTCAACTTTAATCCGGAATCACTGTAGTAATTCAATTTGCATCGCAAATCAAATTCTATTATTCAAATTAGAAATCAGCGTTGAGGCGTATTAAGTGACAGAGTGTTCATGATACACTAGTGAGCGTGCAGTCCACGTTGGTTTAAATATTGTTACAGTCTAGCCCGTGAGAGAAGATACCAGCACATGGACTGTCCCCTGCATTGTTACAGTCTAGCCCGTGAGAGAAGATACCAGCACATGGACTGTCCCCTGCATTACTACAGTCTAGCCCGTGAGAGAAGATACCAGCACAAGGACTGTCCCTGCATTACTACAGTCTAGCCCGTGAGAAAAGATACCAGCACAAGGACTGTCCCCAGCATTGCTACAGTCTAGCCCGTGAGAGAAAATACCAGCACAAGGACTGTCCCCTGCATTGCTACAGTCTAGCCCGTGAGAGAAGATACCAGCACAAAGACTGTCCCCAGCATTGCTACAGTCTAGCCCGTGAGAGAAGATACCAGCACAAAGACTGTCCCCAGGATTGCTACAGTCTAGCCAGTTAGAGAAGATATCAGCACAAAGACTGTCCCCAGAATTACTACTTATGAACCTATTTAACTTATGAAATAATTTTAGTTTTGGTTTCAGTGACGGGGTCTAGTAATACTTATACCCACCAAATAATTCCCAGGATTGTTAAAATAACTTGAAACAAAACAATCTCGGCATGACAAAAGCTTTACAGCAAAGAAAAATGACAACACCAGCGGAGATAATTTAAAAACAATGACAGTTGCTCCACATGTCACCCCGAAGCGACCGGTGGTGCCTTTGCCGGAAAAGGATGTTCTTTCTCTGAACGGAGTATAGCCATGTCACGGACTGGACAGAGGAGATTAACGAAATTTGTAATGGATCGAATTTTGGAACCAATTCTGCGATTGCAAAGTTAACAAACAATCCACAGCGAATTCAATTGAAATATGTCGCTCGTAATCAACTAATTGTACGTTTGAAACGTCAACCGAAGTTACTTCAGCGTGCTATGCTGAATTCAATACCGCACGGGTTCTAGAGGCTTGATAAAAGATGTGGACCACCTATTGTAAAAGGTTTGTTTTGCCTTCGAGCGATTTAAATTACTGGACCACGCCGTTAAGGGTGAGCGACGATGAGATGTTGTGGGCTGGAGTAGCGACGATTTGTTGTTGGGTGGCTGTGGTCGTGTTTTGCGCTTTTCCCGGCTGGCGATTTGGGACCCGACGACACGGAGGGTGAAGTAGTAGACGAGCTCCACGGCGCTCAGAAGGGAGCAGCCGAGAAACAGACCGGCGATCCCGCCGAACCCGACTGTGCACAGAAATAATACAGAGGCATGTCTCAAAATAACATGTTCACAAAATGAACTTGTATTGTACTGGAACTGAGAATCCAATATTAGTCAACTAAATGCTACGGTGCTCTTAGGTTTTACGAGGTCTTAGGTGCTCGAAGCTCCTAGAATTTGAGCGAAGGGCAAGGTTTTTTCGAGAGGAAAATAGGACATCTGATGTTTCAAATCGTGCATTTAGATAAATTGTCCATTAGATGAGATGTGCAAAATAAAAAAATATAGATGAGAATTAGATGTGTAAAAAATCACAAAAAGGGTGTTGTTGTAAAAATGAAAATGTTGTCAAGTTCTAGGCAGTATATACTACCTATTCTCGTTACAAACGCTTTGCTTTCTTTCGTTCTATCATTTGTCAGATAGACTTAAAAATACTTCAGTCAAAGTTATTTCAGTGACGTTGAAGTAAACAAATATTGAAGCAGGTCAGTGCACATTACATCAAATGCATGCTTTGAAAGAAACTCTTTGAAAGAAACTTGTATTTGACGTTCTGTTTAACACGAAAATAATGAGTTAGAATAAAATTAGAACTCATTTTTGTGTTTTACAGAATTTAGACCGCAATGATTGACGATGAAACTCGACCAACTTACACATTCCATCAGTGAATCTTATGTGAGAATAAAATGAACAATTACGAGCAATATTACACCCCCTGGGTTATGTACAAGGAATGTTTCCATGGAAAAGTGCAGCTCGCCAGTTAGCACAAACACCCTGAAACACAGGCAAAACCAACACCAACTACCCTTCGTGCACTGGCTGTACTAATTAAAACACTACTTCAATTCATACTTGGATATTTATACTCATTCTCAAACTACACACTTTTCAAAATTATCGAGAAATCTTTGAAGATTCATAATAAATCACACACCAACAGAAAATACAAATAACATACCGTCAAAATGAATTACAACGCGCATAGCAATCATTCAAACTTAACGAATGTGACCATATCATCGAACGCTATTCTCAGAACAACGAGTAGCAAACCAGAGCAAGTCACTGAACTAGGCTTTGAACTGGGCTTTGAACAAAACAAAGATGGCGGGATCATGGGCGGAGATTGGAGGAAGGTCATCTCGAGGAAACGCCGTGGGGCGACCTGTTCCGTCGAGGTCATCTCGCGGTTGAAGCCTACGTTCGGTGCGGTCGTTCACAAAGAGGAACGTCACTTTTGCACAGGGAGTTTCGCTCGTGGCGAAGTCGACGCGCTTGGTATTGAGGGGGAGTGCGTTTACTCTATGGAGCACGGTAATTGAGAAGTGATTTCCGTGGGGAACGCGTCCAGGGTAAATTTTAAATCATGTGCGGATTGAAAAATGAACCGTTCCTGACTGTTGTTTTGCAATACTTTGTAGTGATCTATTCTTTTTCTAATAACACATATTATGTTGAGCTCCGCTTTTAGTGACCCCATATAGAGCTCCAGCGGTCATCTTACTGAATTAAGACCATCTCTGCTCAAGGAGCCAATTCATGTCATCCAGCTTTCAATTAAATTGCAAGACCCACGAAATTAAGCCAGTACTGTGGCTTGGGATTTAATGAATAGTTACACACTTTCTGTAAAGTGAAGCAAAAAAAAAAAAAATTAAGTATGGATTGCGAGCTGTGCGTTACGCATGTTTTGACTTTTGAATCGGTAACACAAGTTTCAAATGACACGAAAATATTTTGCTTGAAATCAAAATGTTTACCGATCAAAATTTCCTGCGAACCAGGCTTGGTTTTAGCCAGTGAAGTACAATACAACTAATTTGCCATTGTGCCGAGATTGAACTGTTCTGAACACCCACTCGTACACCCGACAAACAGTGTCAGTACAACAGCGTCTCATTCACCTGGCGTATTAACCTATTGATAGCATTTATCAGAAGAAAAAAACAATCTTCTTTTAGTTGTACCGTCCTTCGGAAGGGGTTTCAGGCCAAGGGTACCTGTTGGTATCCTTGGCGCTCTTCGACATGAGCTGGCTACCTTCCGGCACCGAATTTTGCCTTCCTCCATTCTCGGCAAAGCTAAATTTATCGCCACCCACTTATCAGACATCATCATCATCATCATCATCAAACAGACAGACAGAGAGGTCCGTTAGCACAGCAGCGCATCGTTAAACACCACAAACAAATGATCCATTAACTAGAAGTTGTCCGCGTTTCCAAACAGACGTTTCAATCGATGGCGACATGCACGACGGCCAGTTTAACGGCGTAGGCACGGTAATTTACCCTAGCCACGGCCGCGTCGACGGCATGTTCCACCACGGAGCGCTCACACCTGCCACGTACACGTTTGACGACGGCCTGGTCTTCGAGCAGACCAACTGGAAGTACTGTTCTTCATGCCTGCCACTCGACCGGCGCTTCCAACAGGAAATTAAGTTTGGCCTGAGACCGGTGTGCACCACGATGAAAACACAGCAGCAACCGACGCGGACAATACCGGAAGGATGCTATGACACTGGCGATGGGTTCTACAGCCCGAAGACGAGGTGTGTCACGTCAGAGAGAACGGGACAGATAATCAGGTGTGTTTTTGGAATGGACGTATCAGGATTTTTGGAGCGTGTTCTTGCAAATCAATAGCAAACATATTTGGAAGGTATTGGAATTGTTAAAAAAAAAACGCAAAAAACCTTACAACGAGTTTTTTCGGTATACAGTTTTGAGGTGAGTTGTATTTCTTGAGAAACCAGACGATTCGAGATTTCCGAGTTCTTTTTTACCCGCGCATTGCAAGCGTTTGCAATTTAAATAAGATTTCATCCTAATCCGAGTTCTTATTTTGGAATGTTAATCAGTCTAACCAAAAATTCGATAGAAGCGTGTTCTCGGAAAGGAAATGAGATTGAGCAGTTGTTACAAACGGCGTGCGAACTGTTGCAGAATACCAACAGAAACAGAGGCTAGCTGGATTATGAAATATTGTAGAAGAGCGTGGGACGAGAACGCAGGATTCCGGCCCAACGCACGCGATAGTTTCACAGAAGATGACGTCAACTACGCGCCGTTGCTCATGGAGAAGCGGCGGAGATCCATTTTACACCATCAAATAAGCGTTGAAGAAATGAAAACTAGAGAAGAGATCTGCAAGCGGATGTTTAGCGTCATAAGTGGATAGCGGATAAGCGTCAGTTAGATCGTTGACAAGTTGATTTATGGCTTTTGGTCAATATAATAAACTTGAATGCATCTTAAGAAAAATGTGTCTTGCAAGATTACAAAATATTGATGGTATTGCTGGAATGCTCTTTTTCTGCCCCATGCTGCAATTCAATTTAAAAATTGCCATAGCAGAGTTACGGTTTGGATTGGTAAAAGACAGAAAAAAATACCATTGCACTAGTTTCCTAAGATGATTTGAAATCTTCTTTTTGTAGCAAAATTATCGGGTTGGCACATTTCAAGTTTCAGATAACTAAATCCCTATAACTTTATATACCGCATTAAAACCTCGATCCTTTAAGAAACCATAGATATACACTGGAGTAAGTCTTGCCATCTTGCCAGCAGAACCTCCCAGGACATCCGAGAATCTTCCAGAACTTCCCACCTCGTAACTGTCCTCTGTATCTGTGCATTGTGAAGTGCACGACGAAACATTTCTAAAAAAAATCTTTGTAATAATCGTTTTTATTTGCCAGATTGTCAAGTCACCAGTTTTGTTTCCATAGATATAAGTCATTACTAAAGTGACACGATGTACGGAAATGAACGGGTTTCGTAGAAAGATTAGCCTCGCGTTTGTGAAAACACAACAGAATGTAACTAGTCAAATTAGTTTATTTATTTATATTTATATATTTATTAACCTATTAAATACTCGCAAATCGTAACTCAAATCGAAACACACATTTCTAAATAATGAAGGCCCAGTCTGTTGAAATGAGAAACAGTGCCACGCACGTGGCGAGCGGCGAACTTTCGGAGAGGGTCAAAGAAAACGTGATCATGGAAGAAGTAGAGGAAGAAGATGCCGCAACCAAGGAAGAGGAAAATTTAGAAGAATGCAGAAAAGAGGAGGAAAAACTAGAAGAGATCAGAGAAGAGAAGGAAAAACTGGAAATGATTAGAGAAGAAAGAACAAATAGTGACAAGCATGTACAGGTAGAAGAGAACGAAAAACCGGTAGAACGCGAAAACGAAGAAGAAAGTACAAAAGAAGAGCGGAGTGAACATGATACCAGCGCTGATGGTTCCGAGCCCGCAACTGAAGAAAAAGCAATCCATGCTGTCGCTAGCAGTCGCCTCACTTTCAAGGAGCGACTCGCGTCAAGATTGGGTGTAAAAGTGGCCAGCACCATGGGTAGATCCCTCACCGGAGGCAACAGCTACCTTTTCAACAAAGATCGCCTTGCTGCCAGCACAACCAGCGGCCATCGGATGAGAGGATCAAGAGTATTTGCTGCCGGTAGTGGGGCAACAATCACAGCTGGTAGCCACCAATCTTTGAACCTACCAGTTCCATCAAGCGCTAGTGGAAATCAGATCAAGTCAGGTGTATCAAAAAGAGCTGAAGTGTTTATCAGTCCCAGTGGGCAGCAGGTGAAGATGGACCAGTTCTTAGGTCGCGGTGGGCGGAAAGACAGCGGAAACATCATGGGGGGCGATTGGAACAAGGTGATTTCTAAGCGCCGCGGGGCTACCTGCTCGGTAGAGGTCATCCAGAAGCTGAAGCAGTCCGAGATGTCGATCGAGAGGAAACAGGAAGAGCGTGAACTTTGCACGGGAAGCTCTTTCGTGGGACAAGTAGACCCGATCGGCATGGAGGGGGATTGTTCATACACGATGCCTCATGGTAAGCAAATGTGTTTGTAAACTGTATTTATTTTCGTATCGAACGGGTGTCGAACGGGGGACAATGGATCTTTTGTGAAAACCTCAGTTAAGCAAGAGGTACAGCCCTCGATCAGGTGTTACCGCTCCCGCTACCGAACGTTTATTCGGGAGAGAGGTTGATAGAATGAAATGAATAACTTCATTCGTTTTGTTATACCACCTTCAAACAGCATGGATTTGTGGAGGTATCCTGTTGTTTGGGTTGTACCGTACATCGGAAAGGACATTCAGCCAGTGGTTCCTTAAGTGCTTTTCAACAGGAATAGGCTATCTGCAGGCACTGGATTCTGTTTGTCTGATTCTTATTTCTAGCTTAGGTTATGTCTGCCATTATCATCATCATCCGTATCATCACCTTCTCATTTGACGGCGCCATAAGACGACATAAACGTAACCAATTTTTAAACAAATGCCTCACGTAACACAACAAATCAATGTTCATTGATTTGTTACCAAATAGTAAATACCAATAAGTCAATTAACAAAGCCTCGCTTCAAAGACACTGCAGGGTATCACTATCTCTTCCCTGACCCCACCAAACAGGTGTTATCTACGAAGGCGCCATGCTCGACGGTCGATTCGACAGCTTCGGCACCCTAGCCTACCCAAACAAGGGCAGGGTGGAAGGCTTTTTCACCCACGGCAAGCTGGTACCCTCCACCTACACATTCCCTGACGGTCTGGTGTACGAGCTCACTGACTGGGCGTACTGCAGTTCGAAGACTCCGGATAGGAGGTTCCAGCAGGAGATTAAATGCGGTCTGAGGCCTGTCTGCACGTCATTGAAGACGCAGCAGCAGCCGACAAGGACAATACCCGAAGGGTGCTATGACACGGGCGATGGGTTTTATAATCCGAAGACCAGATGTGTCACTTCGGCGACCACCGGAAACATTATTAGGTGCTTTTTTTCGCTCCAAAAACGGTTGGAGTTAAATTTAGTATACAAAAATAGTTATTTTCTAGTGATTCTCTAGCTTTAAGGTCGTTGGCTGGGACCTCTGACAGTTATCCCAGTTTATTTTTTAGCGGGGATCGAAAGTTTTGGGTATCTCACTACAATTTTGTATGTTTTTTTCCATAAGACAAATACAGAAATCCCACAGGATTTCTTGCCCTAAAATGTGCTCTCTCTAACTTCCTCTTTCACGACTTTGGTTCAATTCTTACGATATTCGAAACCTAAGATTTTGCACAAAAGAAGAAGTTAACGGTATGGACCACCTTACACCAATTGTTTGGCAAAATTGATACCCAAGTTTCAATGATGCCATCACACCAAACATCGTCAAAGCATCATTGAAAGTGAGTTTGAGCAACACAGAGGCGCCATTGTCTGTTTCTTATTGAAACCATCAAAGGTAGCCAAAAAAATCAAAAGCACAAAGTTCCCGAACAGCCATTGGATCTTTATTCGCAAATTTCCGACCTCTTCGCAGGATCCCCACGAAATCAGAAGCCAAATGGATCGCAAAGAATTGCAGAAAAGCTTGGGACGAGCCAAGCGGCTTCCGACCGTCATTGAACGAAAACTTCCGTCTCGACGAAGTCAACTACGCGCCGCTTCTTTTGGCTAACAGACAGCGCAGGTCTATGATGCAACGCAAGGAGTCATCGGAGGTTGAAATCTAAAACACGCTGGATTTTGTGGCCAAACCAGGGACTGAAGCAACAGTCTGGGAGGTCAGGGAACTCGTGACTCATGTTTAATGGTAAAAACTGGAGCAGTACGTTGTGTGCCATCATGGATTACGGAGTATGCTCGTGTTTTCAATGCGTCGTTAATAAAGATAAACACCTTATTGAATAACGTATTTTATGTTTGTAACGCATCCCAACATCTCCAACGAATGAAGTAGTTCTGCTGTATCGCATTAAATTCTGATAGTGCATAGAAGAATTCAGTTCAATGGAGAGTGAAGAATCTAGCACAGATATAACGAACTGGAAAGGGAAGAAAGCTGGTCAAGAAATTTCTGGAAAAATGTAAAAAAACTTGATATTTCTTGGAACAGAATGATTTTTAAAATACTTGCAGAGCCCACTATTGATGATACGTGTGATTTTACATTTTTACGGCTCTTTTATGAAGGGGTGAAGTAACAAAAAGGACAAAGGTTCGGCCAAGATCAATTACCAATTTTTCTCTGAAAACGGTAAATGGCAGTATCACCTGTACCATTTCCCCAACGTCACTTAAAGTAGGTTTGAAGGCCCCATTCAAGTTTACCTTTTAGTAGACATTCAGAAATATAGAATGTTAATAATGAAATAAAAACACAAAATGGATTTACCTGTTTCTCTCTGCTCAAAATTGCCGGTTAATATCTCAACCTAGACGGGCGCTGGGGGAGGGGTAACTTTTAAACCGTGTTGGGGATCGCAATACGTTGTCCAGTAAATACATTTTTTATTTCCATGCAGCCGAATAATTTGTTTCGAAGCGATCATATTGTCAAAATTGACTAATTTCGTTCTTAATCTGCTGTCTAAATGTTTGAGTATGTAAAATACAACATACACGTGTTTCATTATTACTGCACCGGTTAAAATCACCCCCGGCATTGGTGATATCGGTCACCAGTGTATCTATCGAAACTTTGGCTCACCAAAGTTTTCTAGAACTGCAAACTTTCAATAAAAGAGCACTCAACATAAAAACCCCAACAATTTAAACAGAATAAATCTGTCTGTAATTCCACTCTCAGCTGTCCCCGTGCATCTACTGTGCATGTTGGCTGCAGATGAATGAAGAGGGTTGTGTCTCAGGTCAGCTGACTCATACTTACTTGTCAACGTGATCCAGTCGAAGGTGACTTCCGTTCGGTAGCGCACGATCACCGGGTGCCGGAAGTGGATGTCGAGAAACACCTGCATCTCGGTTTCCGGTCGGTCTTTTTCTTTTTGGATTCTGCGTCGGAGGAAGGAAACCAATCAATTGTAGTCGGATCTCGGAGAAAATCCGTTATTTTTTAAAGTTTGTATTACTGTTATTTTACATTATGCATTTCTCTCGTTCAAAACAGCTTCACAAAGTTCTTGGATCTGGTAACAAAGGTGGAGGTAGAGTAGAGGTTACACAGGTAGATTAATCAGAATTTTTCAAATTCCTTAGTTTTCTTCTATTTATTTGAATCAAGATTATCTCTAAATAGCGTTCTTAGATGACCTGTAAATTTTAATCGGCCTAGTATATAGAAGCAAACTTTGGAGTGATTTTTAAAGTGATTTTGGAGCTTTTTGGAGCAGTTTTGAAATGGAGGGTGTCAAAAAATATTTTAATTTTAAAACTGTTCATTTCGGTTACGGAAAAAAAATCTAGGGTACCTACGGTCACCTACACCGCTAGGGAAGGCTTCACTTCTAGGTCCGAGTTTTCTAAGGTAATGTCTAACCCCAACCCCAGTACAAAGAGCAAGATTAAAAACGTATCAACGTATTCAATTAGCATTGGTCGTGCAAAGTTGCAGCAATTTTGTCAAGAATAAACACAGTTCGTATTTTATAGCAACAGAGGTCGCAAATTAATCATAGCATCAGACAATTTCCGATGAAATTACCAAATGCAAATTGTCTGAAGCGCTGTAAATAAACACCCTCTAGCAGAGATGGCAAAACTAACATTCACTTTAAATAGCGCAGTGAAATTTCCACGAGTTTCGACCAATCGTCTTGCGGCGGAAAGCACAATTGCAGCGCGTTTTCCGTTTGGATAGGCGGTATAAACAAATCCACTGGACCGGGGCCTTCAGGTGTGGAATGTTGTTCTTGCAAAGTTTCAACGTATGGCTTGCGTGAGTCAAAACCATTTTATCTTCAACTATCTATTCGTTTGCTTAAACTTTTGGTCTTTTTAGCATACCGCTGGTCTGTCTCTCTCTTCCTTATAATCTTCATCTCCATCTCCATCTCGTGCTAAAGGTAATTTACAATATCCTCACGGAATGCTGAATATAAGAGCAATATTATTTTGAACCAAAAATCTCACCAGTCAAACGCGTGTTTTGTTTGTATTGAAAAAAAACTAATTGTTGTAATAGTACCTCTACAGTAAAAGGATCCACGCTCTTAATTTAATTTTTTTGTTCTTTGACTCAAACCTAGTTCAGCTCTAAACCAATAATAAATTGCCTGACTTCATTTTTTACTAACTGGCTGGACCCTTTGCTCTATCGAGGTTATTTGAGATCAGCTGGCTGGATCCTATGCTCTATCCAGGTTATTTGAGATCAGCAGGCTGGATCCTATGCTCTATCCAAGTTATTTGAGATCAGCTGGCTGGACCCTATGCTCTATCGAGGTTATTTGAGATCAGCTGTCTGGATCCTATGCTCTATCCAGGTTATGTGAGATCAGCTGGCTGGATCCTATGCTCTATCCAGGTTATTTGAGATCAGCTGGCTGGATACTATGCTCTATCCAGGTTATGTGAGATCAGCTGGCTGGATCCTATGCTCTATCCAGGTTATTTGAGATCAGCTGGCTGGATCCAATGCTCTATCCAGGTGATTTGAGATCAGCTGGTTGGACCCTATGCTCTATCCAGGTAATTTGAGATTAGCTGGCTGGATCCTATGCTTTATCTAGGTTATTTGAGATCAGCTGGCTGGATCCTATGCTCTATCCAGGTTATTTGAGATTCTCCAGGAGACTAAAGTCACAAAATCAAAGTGCATAATTCGGGAAACATTTTAAACTTTCCAGAAATACTTGAGACTTAACTAAAAGGGAAGAATGGTAATAATCGCGTATGTTGTAGACCAAATTAAATTTCGACCCTTCCTCTTCTTCCTTTCCTTCGTTTTCTTTCCTCTCCATCCATTAGTAACCGATGAGATTCTTGATGTTACTCATCAAAATTGTATTTACTTTGTTATATACGATAACCTGAACTTTAGTGAACAGTGCATTTTTGGGGTTCATTTTGGCAACCGGAGAGATAATTTAAAAAAAATAACACTGTTGTCTCAAAATGTATATATATTTTTTTAACATACTCAATTAACAGCATTCTAGCTCCAACTTTACGGCCAGGTAATCTCAAACCACAAGTACATGTATTGACAACATCTTCACTGACAACGACAACATCTTTAGAATAGAAAACATAAATCTGCATGTAGCAGACCACCACACACAAATAGTTTTATGGAATAGCGAGAGGCCACCCGAAGAAGCACCAATTGTAACAAAACGTATATTTAACACAAAAAACAGGGAGCTCTTTAAAGCACTCATAAGGGAGGAAAGTTGGACTACCGTCTACCAACACGAAAAAGTAGATGATATGTTTGAAGAATTTACGGAAATTTTCAACAAGTATTTTAATAAAGCATTCCCACTAGGTCTACACAAAATAAAACCTAAATTGGGAAATGGGCCAAAGAGACCATGGTATACACCAGAACTGCAAACACTAGCAAACAACGTACAATCAGACTATAACTACTCAAAAATAAGTGAGGTAGGTAACAGAAAATATCAAGACTCCAAACGGAAATACAGACAAGCATGTAAGAAAGCAGAAAGAACCCATAATAACAACATAGTAACCAATGCACCGAACAAATGCAAAGCTGCATGGCATATAATAAATTCAAAAATAAATAGCAAGGGCAACGCTAGGAAGGATATCTCGCTAAAGATTAAGGAAACTGAAATAACATCACATCAGGAAATTGCAGAATTATTCAATATCTATTTCGATAAAACCGTAAACGACCTGACAAAAAACTTGACGAAAGAGAAATTACAGGAAGTTAAAGGTAGCAAACGTTGTAATAAAGTAATATTCCTTAAGCCAATTGAAGCAAAAGAATTTCTAGAAATAATCAACAAAATAGGCAAAAAACGATCAACCGGTTATGATGACATACCTGGCAACATCGTCAAAAGCATAGGTACAAACATAATGGGACCGCTCTCACACATTATTAATGCATCATTCACGGAAGGATGCTTCCCAACCAAATTGAAAGAGGCAAAAATCATTCCCATATATAAAAAGGGGGACAATGAGGAAATCGGTAATTATAGGCCAATAGCCTTACTCTCCACTTTTGCTAAAATATTTGAAACTGCGATGTATAAAAGGCTGGAAAATTTTACCACTCAATATGAGCTGCTAAGTAGTAACCAACATGGATTTACAAGAGGAAAATCCACAACGACGGCGGTAGCAGGATTTGTAAATAACATACTAGAAGCACGTGACAACCACAAACCAGCGATTGGAATATTTTATGACTTTAAAAAAGCATTCGATTTAATCTCCCACAGGCGGCTGCTTTCAAAACTAGAAAGGCTTGGGATAACTGGGATAGGAAACAAATGGATAGAATCATACTTAAAAAATAGAAGACAATCGGTACATATATACAGTAATGGAAGAACTTACATATCTCAAGAAACTACAACTAACATCGGAATCCCCCAGGGGTCGGTTTTATCGCCTTTGCTGTTCATTTTATTTACAAATGACCTTCCCGAAAGTGTAGAACAGGGAGAACTGACACTCTTCGCGGACGACACCACTCACTTTCTATCTAACCCGGACCAGAGAATCTTAATAGAACAAGCAAACAAGGCAGTAAGCGCTCTAGATAATTGGTGCAACCAAAATGACATCTTATTGAATGACGCGAAAACAACTTGCATGAGAAACACGGCCAAGGAAAAGACTGACACAAGCCCTTACATTAAACTACACGGGAAAAGTATCGCGCTACAAACGAATACGAAGTTTCTTGGTCTTCACCTCGGTGACGGTACTGACTGGTGCACACACATCGACACAATAAGCAAACAAATTGCGTCAAGTTGTCTATTGCTAAAAAGACTAATGGAGGTGGCCGGACTAGCAGCAAGTAAGCTAGTATACCATGCTTACATACAAGCAAAACTTAGTTACGGAATCATACTCTGGGGCAACCACTCAAAAACCCAAAGACTATTTAAACTGCAAAAAAGAGCTGTTCGGTATATGGCCAAAGCGAGCAGAAATCCAACAGCTGAGGTCTACATAAAAGATTCATGCAAGACTTTATTTCAACGTTTTAACATAATGACTTTAGCATGTATTTATATTTATCAGGTGATAATGTATGTTGTAAAAACAAATGCACACAAGGGGGAATTAACACACTCACATGACACAAGAACAAAACAAAACCCAAAAACAAAGATGCATAGGCATAAGTACTACACAAGGTCGCCACTGTACGCGGGTATAAAATTGTATAGCGCATTGCCCATCAATATTAAAAATAACACAACTAGTTTTAAACAAAACCTTAAATCTTTTCTTTTAGAAAAAAGCTTTTACAAGGTGGATGAATTTTACAAGCTTTGACTGTTGTGTTCAAACTGCACATTGTATTCATTGTATATTGTAAATATATTGCATTGTTTAACTGACGTGTCCAATATCATGTATGTGATCAAAAAGGAAATAAAACAAAATACAAATACAAATACAAATCTCTGGGGTAATTGGTTTTTAGAACACTTCGGGTCTGTCCCCTGACAAAAGTATGTTCCCCAAACTAAGAAACGTTGATCACTGCAATGAATTTCTTCAATTACCAACTGTTGTCTCGATTGAAGTTGCTTACATGGTGTTTACGCGAGATTTTCCAATTTTGTTATTTAAAGAAAAAATAATTGGGCACCTTGAACGAATCGCTGAAAAGCGCAAAGCTTTTGTTTGTGCTCTTCGACTACGATTTTTTCTATTATTTTTGCTTAACAAAAAACATCCAAATATGGTATCCCAGCCGGTCTTACTAAAATAAAGCGTTGGACTTGAATGCCTAATAAGCATTTCCCCAGAAAACAAGATTACTTTTTCTAGACATTTCTGACAAAATCGCTTGAAGCTGCAACAACAACAAAAGTCGTAAGTCGCATCAAACTGTAGAGAGGAATTAAATGAAAAGCGAAGTAGTAATTATTTTTAATGAGAAGTTCTAGGTAAACAGGTAAAATACAGCTAGTTTTTCCAACATTGTGGCCCATACCACTGTATAGGTAAAAGATGACAATACCCCAAAAATATGACGAAAAGTCGGCAATTTGAAAGTTTTGTAAACTAGAAGAAATTCCGAAATCATTACAATTTTATAGTCAAATTCCATGATTCTGCATCTCGCCCCCTTTTCCCTTTCACTAGTTGGCGGAAGTTTACTGTGTACTTATATGTATGCTTAACATATTTTTACTTCTTTGTGTTTTAAATTTTTTTTTGCTAAAATGCCTTTACCATCGAGTTAATAGGCATTGTCAGAGGGGCCAGCGTTAATGTTAAAAGTTTTGCTAAGCAAACGAGCTGATAACACTGAGTGGTGGTAGGTGCCACCTGATGGCGCTAGCAGCCGTCCTCTTTATTTTGAGGTATTAAAATCGTTATTAATTATAAAGATTATTTAAGCATAAACTAGACTAAAATGTAAGTAATCTGCAAGAAATAATTAAACTAAATTTCTTAACACTCGTAACGACGGTGACTCCTTCGAGTAGTATCCTCCATTTTGTCGGTAAAGTTGTTATTTGGCAGCCATTTTGCGAAGACAGTTAATCATTACCGCTCTGGTAGTACGCCTATACTAATGATAACCCTCCCCCCAAAACCCACTTCGAAATCTTGTGCTCCGAAGACGTTCCTAACGGATACATGGCCATGAGAGAATGAAGTCGATTCCCCCCCCCCCATCCCCTTGCCGACGCCCTCCCAGAAGCGCGACTAGCTACAGACATCCATTTGCATTTGCAGTTGAATTGCGGCTGATCATCGTCTGGCGACCATGAAGGGTTGTCCTACCCTTAGCTTGTCCTAGTGTGACCTTATAGTGAATGGGCAAGGGCAGTCGAATAGGGATGCAAATAGACCAGCTCTGGGCTTTTACGACGACAAAAGGGATAGAGGCGTTGATTACATGCGGGCCTGTCTAGACGCAGGTCTGCAAGGCTTAATTAATAGCTGATGATGAATGGTGGATGCATTTTTCACTTGTGCATGAAATAAAATTAATCAACGGCCAAACTGTGATGACTGCGTTGATATTTCATGTCGTCTATGCTGGCACAGGTCCAACTGGTCAAAGATTGAATCATTAAACAAAGATTTGAATGTTAAATGGCAGAGTGTGTCTACATAGGGTTGCTTAAAATTCAGAATTTGATATTTTTTAAAACGTAAACGGAATGGAATTTTTAAAAAGGATCATAATACACATATTATTGCAGATTTTGTGTGAAGAAGACCATATGTGAAATGAAAGAAATACATATTAGCAACCATGACCACAGCGTTTCCAGGATTATTTTATTTTTTAGAATTTTTTGAATAAATTTCGACCTTCGAAAGACTGACTGCGTCCCCAATGTAGAGTTTGCATATTTTATGTCAACATGGACGTCTTGAGTCGACGTTTGACGACGATCTGCCCGATTTCAAGAATAAAATACCAACTTTGAAGTCTGACAGAATCTTTATCTGACGTCTGAAAACTTTGACTTGACATCAGCTAGAATCTGCTTTCAGAATCGAATCCAATCATATAAATTAATTTAAAAAATTGTAAAATCAAGAGTTTTCGTTTATATAAGGTGACCCAGCGAATGCCAGGCCAGGGTTTCCAGTATCAAATAGATGAAAATACTTTGGAATATACATGCAATTAAAACAATTTATTTGTAGTTACAATAATATAGAATTTGGAATATATTTTCAATAATATCCTTATTATTTACACTTTAAAAACTTTTAAAGTATGATAACAGTGAAAAAATTGGCCAATACTTGCATTATAACTACAATGAAAAAAGAAAAGTAGGTATATTTCGAATGAAATTTGACGTGGAACCGGAAAGGGTTACAGTTTCGGTCACGTTTCGAAAACATTTACCCAGGTTTATGGAACCTTGAATTCGTGTTCGACTATGAATTCGTTTAGACTAGCGGTTTATTTGCTAGCCAGCAAATTGCAGGACATGGCATGTGAAACCATGAAAATATGGGCGCCAGGTTTCAACTCAACGTGCCCGGCAGTAACGTTCAAACAGCAATCAAATCAGCGATGAGTTTGAATTGCGATCGAAATGCTACCACTTCGCTCGTTCAGAGCGGCACAATTTGGAAGCGTGTGAAAACAGAAATAGGGTTTTTGTACGCGTGCTATGAGCGCAGCAAAGGAAGCGATGCAAGTTTCGATGAAATTTATCTCAATGTTTGTCTGCTTTTACACATTGAGAGAAAAGTTCCCGAGGGATTTGCGCTTGGTTGGATTTGTATAATGTCCCGTAGCCAAGCAAATAGGATTGTAATGCAGCTCGGCATAATATCAAACATTTCGATTAAAAATAAATGAACTGTGAGCGCTCTCTGCAGACCGCGAGGTTGTTGAGTAAATGAATACACAGTCAATTCTTTCAATGTATTTTGTTAAAGTCTAAAGTGAGCGTAGCAAGCGAAGGAAAATCTGAAACTCCACTTCATTAGTGACACATTTTCACGGCAGTTTTCAGCTTTAATTGTGTACAGATTTCGGGCTCTCACCACCAGCGAAACGACTGGTGTGTTTTTAATTTGATCTTCAGAAGCATTTTTGTCCCCCTTTTTTTGTTTTCTACTATTCTTTTTTAAAGAAAAATCGACTAAAATTGTGTTTCAATTCATTAACAATAATGCACAAACATTTTTATAAAATTACCAGACATTTTGTTGTGTTGTAAAGATGAAATAGCGTCATCTGGTTTACACAATTGAATTACCATCAAAATAAAGCGTTTCGGAAGTTTTTTTTTTATGGTTGGCATAATAAGACCAATTATTCATGTGATGAAAAACGCAACCTACTTGTTATTATTTGAGACAATTAGGTACTAAGTAGAAACGTCAAGTAATTTAACAAAAATCTCGATTCTTTATAGGGAATTTAATTGCACAAACTGTGAAACTAAATATCTAACCCATCCAAGTCAAACAAAGCCCTCGGCGTTGAATACACTTTGGCGTCGTATTTCCATTACACATGGTGGCGCCAAAGGGCGCCTTGTCAAAACAATGCGTCGTTAAACAACACTAATCGATCGGATCAAGTTAAACAGCAACAATTTGATTGTTGTCACACCTCCATGACCTGAATCTCAGCTTTCCCACGTCGTGAAAAACAAGGGCTCGTTTGAAAATAAGTTTCCAAGAAAAAAACTATCTCCGTTGCAGTATTGTGAATTAAATTTTCTAAAAGTAGCTCCACTTCTTTATGGGGAATGACTCAAGCAACATGCTAAAGTATTTTTGGTTTGGTTTCTCACATAAACCATGAGAAGAAATAAAAGCCACGTTCATTTTAATTAAATTTTTGCATTAATTAATGGAATTTTGAGTTGCCAAAAACTTCATTGGCAACAGCGTCGATGGCACGTTTTCTGCTCCAGCCCAGGGAGTGCCCGTACTGCATGCTACGTTGTCTGGTCCAGCTCAGAGAGTGCCCGAGGTACATACCCGATTGGCGATTTGTAGATTTCAGTTGTGTAAACGTGACGTTTGCAGCCGAGCAGACAAGAGCAGTTCATGCCGAGGTCACTGGCGCTGAAGTACTCGTTCTCGTCGCCCGGAATGTCGTAGTTAAACACATCTGCAGCAGGACAGAGTCGTGTTAGGATCTCTAAACTAATTAACAGTTTTCCAGTTGCTTGTGGTTCTAGGTCAAATGCACTTGGGAATTGAGGGCGGTGGGCTACTGGGGCTCAGGTCTGGGACAGGGACAGGGATTGGGACGGCGGGTTAGGAAACAGGGACTCACAAGATGCTGAACGTAAAGTCCACTAGCTGAACCAGACATAAGTCAGAGAAGAACGAGCAGAAAAGGAAAATTAAGATAAAAGAATTTTTCTCTTATTGAGCGTCCTCGGTTATTTATCTTCTTTTACTTTTTTATTTGATGTTTTACAATTTCTCTGTCTCTTGCTTATTTATTTGGTGTTATTTGGTGCTGTCGGTCAAAAATACAACAAAAAAACTGCGGATTTCAACAATCGCCACCGTGTTTCACCAATTTTTGGGGCAATTTTAACAAAATAACTATTTTTTTTTTGCAGCCGGCAGCACAGTCTAACATACGCGAGGCGTTTTTATTTGTGTGTTTCACATTTCAAAACGCTCGGATCATGAAACCGTATTTTGTTACACGAAAAATGAAAAGAAAAAACAGTTGCTCTGTCCTGGGGGACAATAAAAATTGTCGAGTGAATTCCAACTGCTTCTTTCCGGGCAGCGAAGCTAACGACTTAACCCGACCGCGAGTTTTCACACAAAAGAAAATTAATTTCGGCTGTCCTCTAGTTCGTGCGGCGAAAGTCGTTTTCTGTGTCCGTTGTTTTGAATTTGGTTTTTGGCATGCAGCACAAACACGCGTTGATAACATCCCATGATCTGTGTGCTTACCGCCGCCATCGCGCGGCGACCCTTGTTAAGCTAATCCCTCGTTAACCCCCAAGGGTAACCCAATACTCATTATTCTCTCGGTTTTAACCGAAATTCTAAAGTAAGTTATTGTGGCATAGGATTAATGTGAAGAGTGTGGGCTTAGGCCGGTTTTCACAGGCTATGAATAATATTTTGTATTGAATTTGAAACTGATGAAAGCAACGTTAGGATTACCGTGTTACACTAGTTTTCACCACTTGCTTCGATAAATGAATAAATGAAATACATTTAAAGTTAAACAGCTAATTTTCCTTGCGTTTATCAGTTTTTAAATAGTCTTTTAGACACGAGTTTTGCATGAGTCTAAAAACCATAAAAGTCAATTTATTTTTTAATAATATAACCACAGATAGAAAAACTTAAGATAGACTAGTTTGCTTTTAAGATTTGCGGTCACTTTCTGTGCTTTGTGGATTATCTAACAATGCATCCACTCCAGAGACTTGGAAAAATATCCACGTTGATCTTAAGGCCAGCTGATTTTGAACGCTTACAAATAATTTTTCTTACATTCAACAAACGTGGTCACTGCGTTGCAATTGTGTCACCAATTTAAATTTAAATTCAAACTAAATACGCGAGCAAAATCTGAGAAATTATTTTGCATTTCGAACGCACTCTTTACAACGGCCACACAAATTACTTTACAAGCGCAAACAAAAGACAACTCACAGTTGAGACAATATTTTTGAAATAGCCACGAGTTTCTTAAGAAAACACCATCTCCATTACCAGCTGGCAAGTACACACATTAGAAACGTGATTTATGCGGAAACGATCCGACTTCCGAGCTGATGCAGATCATAATATATTTGCATGCACCACTCAGAACACTGTGTCCTATACCCCATAATCCAGTGCATAAAAGCCAACATTCTCTTGAAATGTAGATCCTGCTAGCACAGGCCACAGCAACGCTAGAGATTGTTACATATTATCTATACAAGGATCATTTTCATGTGTGATTCAATGGAATTATAGCCGCTATAATTTCCACTAGGATGAGCACACAACCTACCAGCACTAATGTCTGCATTTCGCAAAGGAAACCTTGAACAGTGTGCTATGCTAATTATTTTATGCGATCCTCACGTTCACAGACCATATTATAGTTTATAAGCGAAGGTGTGTTGCTTTTTGGCGTTACAAGCTTCTGCATTTGTGGCTTCGTACCCGCAGAATGACTGAGAAACGCCAATTAGCAACTCAATAATTTAATTACCATTGAATCTCGCCAAGCAAAGGATGCCTTGAATTCCACAAGATCGGTACTCCTCTGAAAGCAAAGGAAAAGACAAAGACAGTTCAGCAGCTTGCTAGTTCTGAAAAGGCTTAGCATTATGGGGGAAGGTTTGACTCTGGTTAAGTTGGTAGTTGGAGGAAATGTTTGTTAGTTTATTAAATGCTATTTCTGGTTTTGGTTGCTTCTGGGTGCCGGGTTTTCAGTGGAAATTTTGAAAACTAACAGACCGTTTACAAACGAAAAACATCTTATGATTGGCTGTAGCCAAGCATGCATGAAATTAAGAAACTGGTTCATAACGAGTCAGTTTTACAATCCGGTCCAGAAGATAACCGGAGGTAACCATAGAGATGATTCTTTAACTTGCAGTTAAAAATATAGTTAAGGTATTTTATTGTAAAAATGTTTAATTTCATCTTAAGCTTGTGATTAGTGCTAGTTTGACAAACAATTATCTATGCTTATGATATGATAACTGTTATCTTATAAGCTTAATCTAGAAATTACCAATAAATATTTGAATTGAAGGAAAAAGAAATTCAAATTTAGAACGGATTTTTTTTAATGAGGGTAGGAACTAACAAAAGGTGAAAAAAATAGTGATTGTAATTACCACATGATAGTTGTTTCATAACTAATTCTTGCGGTGAGTTTGGGTATTGAAATTTTTTTTATAACATCTTTTGAAGGCGAGTGGTTTATGGATCATGTCATATAAATTAGCTTGTAAGTGAAGGTGAAACGCCTATTAAAAATAACTCTTCAAAAAGTTCATCGAACTAAAAACCAACGCAAACAACTCACCTATTTCCGGAAAGAAATGCGGAGTGCAATTGCAGTAATTGAGCGCGTAACGGTGATGACATTCCGTCAAACAGTTCTCAAAGACATACATCTCCTGACCGAACCCTCTCAAGGTCATCTCGTCAGGGTACAGACAGTTTCTTCGGGCCGGCTTCAGGTCTCGGATGGAGGGGATGGCGTAAGATGCTGTCGCTACCACTGCAATCTGAGTGAACTGGCTGCCAATGATGGAGGTGCCGAAAGAGGGGTACGCCTGGGGGTCGTGAACCATCAGCTGATGGGACAAAAAGATCACTTTCATGTACTACGAAGGGCCAGTATAAGATTAGAACTAAAATATATCTAAACTAATTTAAGATTAAAACGTTCTGCCAGTGAGAGTTTAAATCTGAAACTTTATCATCTTTATTTCATGTTTTGAACTAAGCTTTGAAAAACATCAAGCTTGGATTAAATCGAATAAACTGGAAAAATAAATTGAAAGTTGACGTACTTTAGAAAAAGTCCTTGCTTTCTTTCTAAAAATAAGAGATAAAAACACAGTTGTCGGCCAAATAAAAAAAATAGTAAAATTATAACTTTAAATGTAAGGACTGGTTCTGTGGTCAATGATTGGACACGATTTTGGCCAATCGTGTTGCCTATTTGCCGGTCAAACTGTTACCAGTGTTTATTGCTTGGAGTCGCTATTCTTTATATGATTGGGAGCAAAACAATGTGATTTAAAATATAAATAGCTTTATTTTATTATTAGGAACACTAATAACCTCTCAAAAATTGATGCCCAAACGGGAAATCGAACCTCGATCTCCACCTGTCGCGGGTGTTGCTCTTACCAATTGAGCTACTTGGACATATCGTTATTTGAGAGTATTTTAGTGTATTTGATGAGAATGACGGATCTCCAAGGAGTAGAACCAAGAGGCTGTGAATACTCACAGTCAATCTGATTCTAAATGACGCACACCACTTCACATCCCGAGCATTGCAAGCATTTGCAATTTAAATCAGATTTCCCAGACTTATAGCTTATTATTATCATCATTATTTTTAAAGTATTATTATTCTGAATAATAATAATTATTATTATTGTTTCTAGAATCAGGGATTTTGTAGATATTTTGGAGTCTACAATGGAAGAGAGAGAGATAGTCAGTGGCCCCAAGCCCCTCTCACCGGAGATATGAAACGGTGAAGTGGGAAGGTAGGAAGAAAAGTGACAGAATCCTCTGTGACTCAACAACACAACTTGAATGTGAAGCAAGACAATGGCGCAAAGTGGTTTGAAACAAGTGCACTGAGCAGGAAATTAATGTAATAAAGCTAATAAGTCGATGTATTTAATGTGAAATGAACATGTGCAAGCACAAAAGAAGCTTCTAGGACAAGCTCCCACTCCAAACGTCTTAACATTTCAGCCACTCGAAGATTTAGTTTTCAAGATGTTTTCAATGAGCTTTAATGAGAGAGACTCCGTTACTCAAATCGGGATTTTCGATTTATTTTGCAGACAAAAATGCAAACACACTTTGATTGTCTAGTGGGGTTTTACGACGCACTGTTTTGACAACGGGCCCTGCGGTACTGGTCTGATGGTGTCGGTGATGATTGAATTATTATGATGGTGATAATGTTGAAGGAGGAGGGGATAGCCAGCTTAAATTCCCTTCCGAAGGACGAAACAACTCGACCAACAGGATTATTCCACAAATCCATACTGACTAGAGGTTGATAAGCAAGGTGAATGAAGTTGCTGTACTAACTTTCATCCCTCCAACATCTCTCCCGAACAGAACTGGTCAAGTGTATGATGGTCACCCACCCAATACCTGACTCAGCGCAGTGTTGCTTAACTTCGATGATCTTACGAGAACCGGCGTTGCGAAAACGCCAAACCGTTCGGTGCAAACACAAGTGTTGTGTTTTCGTGTGGCTGGCATAATTTTTTAGAAGGAAGATGTTTGATATCGGTGTCTAAAACAAGTCATTAATTCAGCTTCTACTAATTTTACAGTATTGTTTATGCAAGTGAAGCTGATGACGACATTTTGAAACAGTTACCTTCTCTAAAAAAAACTACTTAAACTACGTGTAAATGCATGTTATATTTTAGTTTCTCTACCACTTAACGTGAAAAGGCTTATTAGCATGTTTAATTTTAGCATGTCTAGCTTTGTTTAAAATTTAGTCTACGATGTCTAATGGCTCTTTCAAGCTAAGATAGCTAGAAGTATTATTACTTGGGAGTTGAAGACGACATGCTTTCAGGAATACAGAAGGTGCTTGATTTAAATTATTCTCTTAAGCTGAAAGAGCAAATGCTTTAAGTATTTCACAATTAAATTGTAGCAAGAGAAGTAAAAAGGCCGCTACATTGCGTGCATGTCATGGTAAAGTACTTTGACATAAGTTAAGAATAGTTGTTCGGAAAATATTAACACGAAGAAACCATTAATAACAATTTTTCCAACGCATGATGTAGGCTTTTTTTGTAAACACGCGTTTGACAAGCTTTATATAAATGTTTTCGAGGGTAAAAAAGTGTATTTTTCTATTGGTTTTTGAGCAAAAAACTCGCTTTCATGTCAAGTTTTTGAAGCTATCTACGTAACGCTCACACAAAGTCGATATGACGAGAATGAAATGCACTCAAAGCTCACAGCATTCATATTTGAACTTCAATGGACTAGAAAAATTAGCTATAAAAATTGTAATCATGTGATATTACCTAGTTTTATGTTTGCTTGCTCGCTGAAGCTGACACACTCATAGCACGTATAAACCTTTACGAGTTCAAAGACTGAACGATTTTGTGGCGTCAGAATTGCCTTTCTCTGGCAAAAAAAAAAGAATCGTGCCAAAATTTAAACTAATTATTTGTGTGAGTGAAAATTTATCACCCAAAGAAGGGTTGCAAAGATAGAATAATATTTTTTTGACAAAACTTTCTTGGAAAATGCGTCTGACAGTTTTTGTTATCTGGTAAAGTGAAATGGCTCTCGTTGAAGAATGAGCTTATTGATACCGTTGTTCTGTAGCTTTTGTTACCATTGTTATCATTGAAAAAAAAAAAACTGTTTCATATCATATTTCATTTTTTTCACTGAACAAAAGTTACAGAAGGTCATGCTGACGGTAAATAATGCTACGGAAATATTTAACTTCTTGTTTGTGACTAAAGACAGGCCTTTAAGAGTAAATCGAAAGAACTAAAAGATGATGGTTTTTAGACTCATGTCTACTTGATTTATCCTTAGCACTAGTTTTAAGAAAAACTATGGGACATTTTAGTTGTCCTTTACTTAGCATTCAAAACCCATTTCAAATAGTTTTTCTTTTAACTAAAATATATTTACAAAAATCAGATATCTTAAAATTGGTAATACAACAAGAGTTAAGTTACTAATTTTCTAGGTAATCCTCAAATATTTGCAGTTTGCTAAAAGTATCAAAATGTGTTTCGCTTTAATTACGTGTTTAAAGAGTTGCATTCTTGTTCTGTTATAATCGATTCGACAAAATTAAAGACCTATTGGCAAAATATTTGCAAAATAGTTTCGAATGATTTTAAAGGTTTCTAAAAAATTAATCAAAATAAATCACAAGCACACAAAAGAACATCACAAAAAATAAACAACCTTTCAAGTATTTAATGAATTAACAGGCGTAAGTTACGAAACGTCGGCAAAATAAGTCGTTTTACTTGCATAAAAAAAAAACACAGTTTAATTGTTTTTTTCCAAAACTAGTGCTAAGGTTAAATATAGTAGACATGAGTCTAGCTACGAATGGTGTGTATTTATCTTTCTTGGCATTCAAATAAAGCCTTCCTGTCAATCGCTAAGCTCATCTAGAGAACTGAAGGGGCACCCTCTATCTTTCCCCCGTTCTTTTTTCCATCAAAACCAATTCCAACAAAACCGACCCGTCTACCAAACCAAACAACATTTCACCAATCCGTCACCGTGCAACTTGCAACGTATTTCTGTCGGAAATTTCAAGCATCACAAAAGTCTACAAATTGTCCACTCACGATAATCGATGGCTCCGTCGTATTGGCATTCATTGGCGGCATTTTACTTTGATCTATGAACATCCTGACCCTGAGCGCGCTCCAAATGCCTTTCCCGCTCGTGCGTCGTGGTCGTTTCTCATCGCTGGCGTTCCCCTTGCGTTCCAGAGACAGCTCCGAGTTGAAAGAATAACACCATCCCGTCTCCGATCTTTGCAATTCAAACAATTCGCAGCAGCGCACGTCCTTGTTTCGCCACCAACAAAGGGCCGAGAAGAAGTCTTCACAACGCGTTCGAACCTGCGGCATCCACGAGGAATTTTCAAAACAATTTCCATCACAATTTCCAACTAATTTCCGCGGCTTGCTAATGAATCGGATTCGATGAGATATTTTACGATAAAACAGCAGGCCAACTGTGTTTTTTTGACAAAAGTTTTAATAGTAAAATACCGCGAAAATCTGTGGCCGTTTGTGTATGTTAAAAGTGACATTTTGGATCGGTGTCAGTCTTTAATGGGCACTCAATTCGACTTATCAGCTTCGAAAATATATGTCATCATATGTAATGGCAGTGTCAAGGTTCAAGGCGCTCAAAACTGGCATACACATAACTGTTTTCGTCTTGAATCTAAATTCTAGAAGGTAAAAGGCCAAAAACTGTAGCTAAGCGCACACTTGAGTTTTGCAAAAAATATTGATTTATAGAGATTTTTGTCCGGATGCAGGCCTAACTTACCTCGTACATGAGATGACTGACGTTAATCAGGGGCAAGGTGTCCAAAATAGTCGTGTCATTGTTGATGCTGAGCAAAACCTGGTCAAAGTCACCGAAAGCAGCGATTGATAACGCGCCGACCAGATTGAAGAAGGCTTCTTTCTGCTTCTGACTTAAATCGGGCAAGTACCTGTGTTTCAAATGAGGTGAACATGTTAGTAAAGACCACATCTTGGTTATATCCCGGGATTCACAGGTTTAAATCGAGATCGCTTTCAGATTTCTTAGACCGACCTTGTTTCACCCGCCAATTACTAATACAATTTTATGAATTTTCCGATACCGGGCACGGGCTTCTTTTTAAAGGGTTTCCATAGTTCTAGTGTTTGAGTGAAATGCTTCAACGCAGTAGATTTGACAGATGAGACGTTTAGAAGTACAATCGATATCGTTTAATATCTTATCTATGATAAATATCGATTTTCTTTCTTTTCTAATTTGTAGCGCAACAAAACACTTGAAAGTACTCAATTTTGATTTAAATATTTACTCAGAAAATTCTACGCCCGAAATAAAACCTTTTCAATGAATTCAGAATCGATGTGCTTGAACTCAATTAAATTGCGAACAGAAAAAATTCCCTCGCAGAACGAAATGTCGTACGAATTGAGAGCATCAACTCTAGTCGACTCACGAAATTATGCGTAGCCATGCCGTCACCCCGACGATCCACACTCGGCAGATAAAACTCCTAGTCGTCATGCAAATCTTTCCAAACACAATTTCAAACTTCCTCGAGATGAACGACTTGATTTAATATTTTCCGTAGCGGAACGAATTTCTCTCCATTTGTTTCATACCCAGCACAACTTTGAACAGTTTTTCCAACAATTTTCTTTGTCGATCGCAAATCTATTTATACCATATCAATATGGCGCGAATACTTTTTACAGGTATAAGAAATTCCACCACACGTTATAAGAAAGAGAACGAAAGCGAATAAAAATTCTGTTACACTGTAACGTATCGGGATATCAAATATCTTTATATACGAAGCAATCCATTTCACTCAGCTTTTCCTGGTAGCGGAGAGTACGCTCCCAGTTGACTCTGTTCACTTCGCAAACGGTGACAGCCGGGAAAGGGATGTTGGCTACAGAGTAGCCGGTGCTTTCAACAACGGTAATGGTTGGTGAGGTGAGATATTTGGTCCAAGCGACATCGGACATGTAGTAGCAACCCCAGATGGCTGAGAGGCAAACGGTGCCTGAAAAACAGGTGCCACAAGCGACGACTTGGTGAAACTCATTAACGCTAAGAGATTTCAGGGGGAAAAGTGCTGGAAATATTCTCATGGCAAAACATAAAGTGAAATGCTTTCTGGTCTTATTTAGGGCGCCTTAACTTGCAATTGCTTGACAGTGTTAACGAATACTTGAACGTTTTTAATATATATATTTTTGTTCCTTGGTAGTAATGGTTTTAGCGAGAAGTTTTCAATTTGTGAAACGGTAGAGTGTATTTTTTTTTTTTTTACAAAAGTTGTATCTATGTGAACAACGAATAAAAATATAAAGCTATCGTGTGAATGATTTTTCAGTGGTTTTTAGACCCATTGGTTGATGGGGTACGTAGTTAACGGAGATGGCGAAGCGTACATCGCCGAAACGTCCTTTTTAAAACTGCACAACCTTCAAATTAGAGCAAACACCGTGAAACCACTTCCATTAAAACGTGAATGACTTTTCTCCAAAAGTACTCCACATTAAAAACTGTATTCAAAGTGTTCAAGGGTACAGTTCTGGAAGTGGAGGGATGAGTTATTTTCACTGATGATTTTGAGTTCTGTCAAAAAGCCCGACCTACTTTATGTGTTTTCATCAAAAGTTTTCGTGATTTTTGTAATTTCAACCACTTTTATGATCAAAATAGTTTAAAAACGTCTTTAAGAAACTCTATGATTAGAATCGATATTCACAGGGACACATCGGGCTTAGAGACTCCTACCTGTTGCTAGGAATGGATTTCCTGACTCAAATTTTGATCAGCTGGGTGGTTTCTATGCTCCATCCAGGTGGTTTGTGATCTGCTGGCTGAATCCAATGCTCCATCCAGGTTATTTGAGATCAGCTGGCTGGATCCTAAGCTCTATCCAGGTTATTTGAGATCAGCTGGCTGGATGCTATGTTCTATCTAGGTTATTTGAGATCAGCTGGCTAGATTCTATGCTCTATCCACGTTATTTGAGATCAGCTGGCTGGATCCTATGCTCTATCCATGTTATTTGAGATCAGCTGGCTGGATCCTATGCTCTATCTATGTTATTTGAGATCAGCTGGCTGGATCCTATGCTCTATCCATGTTATTTGAGATCAGCTGGCTGGATCCTATGCTTTATCCATGTTGTTTGAGATCAGCTGGCTGGATCCTATGCTCTATCCATGTTATTTGAGATCAGCTGGCTGGATCCTATGCTCTATCCAGGATATTTGAGATCAGCTGGCTGGGTCCTATGCTCTTTTTAAGTTATTTTAATTCAGTGCTTCCTTTTCATCGCAGACTTGAAAAATATAAATACTAAGGCTCCTTTTTAAAAACCATTCCATTCCATGAAATGCATATACAAGCCATGCGGTCTTTCCAGCAATTTCACTCTCGACCCTCAGGATGTGTGACAAAAGTTCTGCTTTTACGTTCTTGGTTTAATTCAGATGGCGTTGAAATTAATTCTAAAAGTAAATTAGGGACAGAAAATTTGCCAGCCTGAAGAGTAGGTCTGGAAATCGGCGACGCGCAAAATTACTAGCGACAAATACAAATTTTGCTTGCGCAAAGCCGCGGTTTTGTGAAAATAAATAATATTTGCATATGAAATTTTGATTGCTTAAATTGGGCTCGTGCGTATGAGTGTGTGTGAGTGAGGACGTGATAAAATGTATGCTGTTCGTACCCCACAAGAAGCGTTCAAACATCGGACGTCCAGGCTCAACCAGATATCGCAGCCCGTGCACAGTTGTATTAGAAAAGTAATCAGAAATCGAAGACCGTATTACGTTAATCATCGGTCGGGTCTCTTCTTCTCTGGCCCAAAATATTCCCCGGAAATTTTGTCTTTTTGTTCTTATCGTTGGTCGGCGGTGCATTTTAAATATGTACAAATATTTTTTACCTGTTATTTAAAACAATTGAAAATACATTTTCTAATTGGCAAATACCAAGTTTTCAAGATAGTTTGCTCAAGGTTTTAAAAAATATTGTACCTAAGCTTGGAACAGGTACTTCAAGCGTTGCCAAATGCCAGCAGAAACTTTCTGCAGGTTTGAAGTTTTGAGACAAGTTTTTCCAGGTGTTTATTAGGAACAAAACGCTTAAATCTGGCACCTCCACCAGGTCCGAAAAAGCTTAAAAAAAATTTGTCCAGGGCTTTACAAGAAAAAGCTTAAATCTTATACCTAAAAGCACCTAAAAGCTTGAAAAATATGTTGTCCAAAATAAAAATTAACTTAGACCTGGCACCTCCACCCAAAAGCTTAAGACAAAGTTTGTCAAAGAAAAGCTTAAAACCGGCACCTCCACCAGTCACCCGAACCACTGCAATAGACAAATTTTCCTGACGTCACAGAGAAAAGCACGGCACACGCTCGCCATTAGCACACGTGTGAGTGATGCCAGGTTTTCCCGCACAGACTTATATACGGTCCCAACTCCTCGTTTCAGCCACCAGCAGCTATCACGTTTATAACAAATGAATGTAAGTGATTAATGTCGACTCGAGCACGCGGGAACGATTTACTCTTGCATTACGACCAGTTAGTGCCTACAAATTCCACCTAATTATTGCGTCACCAGTCATTTTCTTATTTTATCCTGTCGAGTACCTACACTGTATACATTTGAGATAAGTGTTCAGAATGAGTGAACGAGTTATTTAGCATGGAACCACTGAAGAACGAATGGTTTGCCACAGTTTTATCTTTATCTTTATTGCACGGTGTGGCAATTTTCTTTATTCCTAAATAAAGTGGGAGTTAAATCGATTGCCATGGCAACAAGCAATCACAGGCAGTGAAAGTCAGCTGTTTTTGAGAGTTAGGTGCTTAACTCTGAGTTCAAACATATTGTTAAACTGGGTCAAAGGACTTTTGTAGTGAAATGAAAGGCACGGTGGAATTTTGTCATACACAAAAGGACTTTAGAAAGGTGTTACGAGGATAAAGTTGCTTTTTTTTAGAGATCGCCTCGGCCAATTGATAAAGAAATTGATTTTCGCTTCAAATTGGTTAAAAATAGTGGTGTTCATTACCGGTTTCAAGACAAAGTAACAATGTTACAGCATAAAAATATACAATTTTTACAGTGTGTGCCACAATGTGGTGAAATGAGTAAGCTACATATTACAATTTGGCGAAAACGACGGCAAAAAAATTGCACAGTTTTGGTTTAAAGTTAATTTTGACTAACAACGATTGGTGTGAAAATCTAAAACGGCATATGAAGATTTTAAACAGAATAAGTTTAGTTCAAAAAGATGCGATCTTTGTTGGCAGCACCAACTATCTCTGGTTTGCAACATTTTAAATCGCTCATCCTTCAACGAGATCCTGCTGGTTTTGTCTTTAAATCAGACCAAGTGTGTTCACACTTGCCCTGTTCAGGAACAAGCCCTGTTCTACCAAAATCTTCACTTCTAATTGATGTTTTGGGTGAAACAGTTGCCATGACGACTTCCAATCACATGCAGTGAAATTCAGATGTTTCTGTGAGCTAGAGGTTCAACTTAAAGTTCAACATTTTTTTTAAACTGTTGCCATGGCGACTCCCAATCACATGCAGTGAAATTCAGATGTTTCTGTGGGCTAGAGATCCAACTTATAGTTCAACATTTTGGTAAAACCCGATCGAAGGAGCTCTGACCTCAAGCTAGAAAAATCTTTGTACCTATTCAACAACGGGGCTCTTATCTCATCATATCTCAATATATCTCTACTTGATGATAAGTTCGGTAAGAAGAGAGACTTTTAGCCAATTTGAGCCCAAAGTTCGGCCAGATATCGCGTCCAAGTTCTTACGAAGGTCAAAGCAAACCAGTGAAGAAAACTCTGGCAATGTTAGAACTTGCTTGGGGATTTTCACAGACTTTTCCAGCTTTGATAGTGATCTTCACAAAGTCTTTGTCAGTCTTCGCAAGAAAACTGATTAGAGAGATCCACCCTTGATTTTTAATGAAAGTCTTATAGGCTTATAAGATCTCTGCGACGGTAAAATTCAACTAGATTCTCAGAAAAGTCAGAATTTGAGACTCTCGGATAATGCGTTTAAAGGTCATTTATTTCGTTTACTAAGAAAAGATGGACAAAGATTGTATTTAATTATGAAAGGATGAAAGAGCAAGAGGGGCATTGATTCTGTGCATAGTAAAAAAGTAATTCGATTACTGCGAATGTAAAAAATGGCTTTAAAATTGAAAGCAATCTCTCAAAGTGTAAAGAATGTTGTGCCTGAAAAATAATTAATTTAGTTAGAAAGTTCCCAAAGTCAACTTCATATCAGAATCTAGACGTTTTTATTTATTTTTTATTTTTTTGATATAATCAAAAGCATTTTCTTTTGACACGATATCTTGCAGCCAGCGTAAATAAATCTTGTAAGTTTATGATGCATTAAAATTTGAGTGTAAAACTTGTAACTTGCAAATTAATCAACCCGCGAAGATACCTAAGTTTCAGACGAAGGCACATGAGAATTGAGCACGTGCCATGCTTAATCTTAGATCGACAGTCGAAGACTTCCAGCTTCTGCAAGGATTTCAGAGCTGAATCGAAATTTCGAGCAAATATTTGTCTTTACCCACTTTTTGAATAGCAGTCCCCCTTTTGCAAAAAAGAAAATTGCGGTTCACAAAACTAGGTTTGAGAAACGTTCTAATTTTGTTGACAACCGCATCGATTATCAGTAATGGTAGGGAAGTCGATGGGAGATTCAATAGCTTCACGTTTGAATGGTTTTGACAGTTGATTTAAACTTTGAAGTCTTGTAAAAGCTTCTTTGAAATAACTAAAACTAGAAAACAACTTTTTAAATATTTTGTGGTGAGAGGCTGTTTTTAAAACGTGCTACGATGACAGTAAATCTTCCTACAAAGCCTTTAGAACTAAGAACATGCACTTTGGGTGCTTTTAAATAAGATACCAAACTGTCAAGACTTTTTTTTTTGTATTTTAAGTCAGTAAATAAAATCAATTACGACCAAAAATTTGAAAAATAGCGCTACTATAAACTTTCTGATCGCAAATAGAAACCTTATGAATTTGGTACTTTCTTCATAGGTATATGTTTTTTTTTTAAGGATTTACAAAGATTAAAATAAATTACAAAAACTAAACATAATTTGAAAATAAAAAAATAAAAATAGTTCAAACGGGACCTTACTGCTATATTACACATCAAGAACAGACTTCCTTACAATCAGTTTTATTATTTGCATAAAGCATATAACATTTCGCCGTTGTACATAGCTTAATTAATCACACACATAGACAACTGTCCCAACAAAACAGTTTCCCACGGCGAGCACTCCACAGAGTCCCGTTATTGCGTGGTCGACCACTAAAGCAACCTTCAGAACCCCCTTGTACCCCTTGTACACTAGCGGCGTTAGTTAAGCCACACTTTGCTATCATTCCACTGATTATAGACCGCAACGATTTTCCTGGAGTGCGTTATTAAAAATTCCTCAAAGGGAAAGCAATAATTGTAACTAGGATAATAGATGAAACTTGTGAAATCTGATGGAATGATTGTGACGTGGTATAGCGTCACTAGAATCCTTATGGTTCTACTCCTTGGAGATCGGTCATTCTCATCAAATGCACTAAAATCCTCTTATAAATTCAAGTAGCTCAATGGGTAAGAGCAACAACCACGATAGGTGGAGATCGGAGTTCGAATCCCTGTATGGAAATCGATTCTTGCAAGGGAAGTTGTGTCCCTAATAAAAGATTAAACTCGTTTTCAAGTAGTGTTTGTAATACAGTTTTGTATTAAAGCTGAATCTTTTTATTGAAATCTGTCTTCTATTGAAATAAGTTGAAAGTTTACAAAATACTGATGTTTGATTTGAATTTTTGTTGCAGATCTGAAATGAGCTCTTGGATTTTCTTGGAATCCTCGTCTCGCAGCATCGACTTGGCTTGGATGGCAAAGATGAACTTGATTGTCAATTGCTTTTCGAAGAAAAAGAAGTTTCGGATTACTTTTTATGTAAACTTAAAAAAAAAGGTAAAAATGTATGTTACGTAATTGACCCGACGACGGTTTCATTGATACACCCACGTGATTTTTTTCGCAGTTGATTAGATTTTCTGGGTAACTAGATTGAAGGCTGTACTTTTAATTTCACATACAATTTACTTTTTCGCCTTTTTGAAAATGGATCACTTATCTATGTAAAAAGTCACCCAAAAGTTAAGTCAAACTATGATCGCTCACAAGCAAATTCTTACCTTCCCGTATCAATGGGTTTTGATCCTGAAATTGCAATGAATTGTCACCAAAACTTTGACCGTTCATTTTTACAAAAACCCCTCTTCAAAATTACAAGTTTTAAAAACTTGAAAAGTGTATTTTTTTCAACTGTTAACTGTGTGCTTTTGTTTGCAAAGCTTTCGAAGTAAGCTTCAACACGATTTAAACAAAATAGCAGAGTTGTTAATAATAAAATACCCCGCGCATTGCAAGCGTTTGCAATTTAAATAAGAGTTCATCCTAATAGCAGAGTTTTATTTAACCGAAAGCTTTGTTGGCTTTAATTTTGTTCATATTAAAATTTGAGGTACTTGTCGAAAAAAAACGATCATTGATGCAAGTGAATAAGTGTCAAAACAAGAACAATTAGCAAAATTAACAGCAAATTATTACAAAATTGACATAAACGATGATTACTTTTGCTGTCAGTAATCTTTTTGTCAATATGGTGGAAATAAACGAGTCATTTTCTGTGGCCAAACACGAAACATTTCAAAATACAGCAGGAACCAAATCTGATCATATTCTGCCAAGATAAAAATATGACGCTCTAAAACATAACATAAGTAGCTAATAATATTAATAATATTACAACAATTTTCCGTTAGCAAGATAACTACCCGTTAAGGAGTCATCTCCATAGTCACAGCCAATCTGGTACAATTTTTCACTCAACCGTGCGCAATCTTGTTAACATTGTAATATTTGTTTTTAGTCTATGGTGTAACGAGTATATTAAACCATATTTGTAGGTAGGTTATGCTAAACGTACTAGATAGTATTATAACAAATATGAGATTGACTGTCATTTTTAATTTGTACATGTATTAGGTGTTAAGCTAGCACTGGTTTAACTATTCAAAAGTTCAAAGCCAAACCAAATGGTTTGAAATTGGCATACGTGGATATTCTTTGACCTTTTTGGTCAACTTTAGAATTAGCCATATGTGTTACCATACCTTAGTCTAGCGTGCTAGTTTCATAAATGGGTTACTTGAACTATGGCATTTATAATAATTCTGTTTCAACAAAGTGCAGCGTCATAAAAGCTCAACATTGGGCCCCGTTTAAGTATCTAGCTATACTTAAAAGTACGTTGTCCTTTTATGGCGTTCCACTAAAACCTGCAAATAATATCGGCAGCTCTCGTAGCTGTCGCAAATATGTGTCGTTAAACATGTATGACGTACGTTAGGAACGGGTTGTTAGGGTTTTTTTTTTTGTAGAAGGTTTTGGCTGAGCTTTCCTGTGGTGAGAAAGTGTATCTGGTAAGTAATTCGTTTGTTTTTGAACTGTTGAAATATCTGTGATAACTTAGCGGTAACTCGGAATAGTGGATGGATCAGAAACCAAAAATATGTTATAAGAAAATACTAAGTGAGTAGGTAGATATGTTCATAAATGATCTGTTAATTAAATTAATTATCAATATATATATATATCTATATTCGATTAAGGCCTACATTGATATTGCATCGAATAAATGAAATAGACTGATCGAAAATGATTGCTGGAAAGATAGAATTGGAAAAAATAGAGAAACTTTAACGAAATTGTAGCATGTGACAATTTTGCAAACTTGTTCAAGTGATTACAAGATCACAGGCGAGAAAATTCTTGCTGGGAGCTGAGAAAATATCAAATAATGTGCGTTAACTTAAATGTAAATGAAAGCAAGAACTCTGAAAGTCATTATAGAAATACCACAATTTTTAAGTGATGGTAAACTGGTGTCGAAAGTAATAACAACTACTTGATGTTTCACTAAATTATTAAAATTTGCATGGCTATCTTTTTTTTTTTGTAATGCTTCTATGTGTCTTTCAAAAAAGTATGAACCGGAAAATGTTTAACCAATTGTGCAGTTTTCTTTTGCTTAAAATGTGCACTCTGAACTGTGTAGTGTATTATTTTAATGTTAATAATTCAATTCTCATGATGAAAACAAAATCCAGACGCTTGTAACTGACACCCATGTTGCAAAGTTAAATAGTAATAAAAATAAAAATCGAGTCGTTGTTCTGCAAAAAAAAATTGAGTGTACCAATATATGAATTAAATGATGTACTAGATGTTAAATTAACCGTTAAATGTGCGAACAAATGCTTGAATAAATATACCGACTGTTGTGCCAATGTATATGAAAAGTGTTTTTGAAAATATGTCATTCCACCTAAACGCCAAGACAAAGATTTAGAGTCAGATGAGTACTCGTGAAGTACCCTACGCTCCCAGAGAGGTTCGCTAGATAACCAGACATTTCTTACTAGAAAATGATTTAAGTTCATGAAATCAGAGAACATACAGCTAATGAAATGAGAGAAACTTTTCTTTTCTCGCACAAAATTGTCGACAGGTTCACTGTCTGTATTTTGTGGCTTAGAAAATTCCAATCGGTGAGTTTATAGGTTAAGTCAGTCTCGTGCGAACAGTCTCTGCAAAAAAAAATACCGACGCTCTAATTCTTAACTGATGAAAATGCTTCTAGGTGGATTCACCGTCGATTCGAGTATTATTCATTTAATTCCCCTATTTCCTGTAGATTTCTTGCATTCAAACCTGGGTAACGCTTAAAAATAATAATCTCTAAGAACTCAACGATTTAATTATAGTATTTATCAATATTTCAGGTTAATTTATTTAATAGTAGAGGTTTGTCGAAAAGAACAGCCGCAAGAGTCAACTAGCAAAAGCTAGCATTACCACGCATTGTCGGTTCAAACTTTCAAACTCAAAGCTTTTATGCTGTAAAAACACGGCATTCAGTCTCTCATTTATCTGCTTACATTTTTCGACGTCAACACTTCTGTTTGAAGTCTATGCCTTGAATTGAGTTTATAAATCATATATGTTTTCATCTTCAATTGCTTAGTCTTGTGCAAGTACAACAGTGACGAAGCCTCATGGCATTTTGATTCCGTATGTGAAAAAACATTTCTCCAACAAAGATATTTCCTTCAATAATTCAAATTCACTGACGGATTTTCGAGCCCTTTTCCCGAGTCGTTGTTTTCTGATAGTTTTCTGTTATTTTTCCTTTGCCTGTCCCTTACAGAATATACATTATTAATTTACCTGCTTCTTTTATTTTGAGAATTGTTTTGAAAGCTGTGAACTGAGGGACTGTCGTATCAAAGTTTCAGTAAAAATCTTGGAAAAAAACTGCAAAAAAAACTTTCACTTCTGTTGGAAACGTCACTTGTGATGATTTCAGAATCACAGCGAATGTATCTGAATTTAAAAATCCTACAGTGTGATTTCTGATCTTTTTTTTGTAATTAATTTGTGTATTACATTTTTTTTAGCAATTTTCATTGTTTCACATTACCTACATACTTGCAAAGTACATTAACAAATTATTTCCATTGCATATCATTCACTTACATACCTTAAAAATAATATTTTTTTTTTTTTAGTTTTGCATTCATGTCGGAATGTTGTCAAGACTTTTATTTCCCTAAGAGTAATAGGCATTTCCGAAAATGAGCGGATCCCAGTCCATCACAATTATAGATCTAATGATCAATCAATTGATTTGTAGTGTTTGATAAGCACTGTGGTACTGGTCTAATGGGTCGGCGAATGAGTGGGTGATAATTATAAACCTATAATCGAGTTTAAAGCAGGCGGAGGGAGGCCTGGTCTTCTCCTGTCAAAGTGCTCCAAAGTAATAATCAGTTCAACATTTCTTCCGAAGGACGACTCAACTTAAACCTCCGTTAATCAATGCTGACGAGAGGTTGATAAGCAAGGTGGGTGTATCATTATTCTTAAATAAATCTTTTCAACTTCTCTCCCAAACAAAACTGGTCACGTTTACAATTGTCAACCATCTACTACCTGATCCAGAGCAGTGGTACTTAACTTCGGTTATCTCATTTAAATAGCATAAAACGCTATATTTTGGGTATCGACTCAACCTCAGCTCAAAATGTAAAGGACAATAACCTCTGTTGCAAGCTATTGACGCAATCGGTATTAATCAGGATTATTTTCTACTGGTCAATTATTTTCTACTGTGGTGAACACACCTACTGCATTCGATAACCAACCTTTGCTTTCATCGACCAACATTATCTCTGGACACTAATATTAGATGTCAAACAATTTCGAGGCTCTATAGAGATTTAAATTGAAACGGGTCTTTCTATTCTGACCGCCTCTTTTATCTATCGAATGCCATTTTGGAGGGTTTCATTGAACCTCCATTTGATTGCTTATTTTAGGAAACCGCAATATGCCTCGAAGTGGTATTTCCAGCCGACTTGCTTCTGCGTATGCTAATGCTATTGGTATTTGAGTTGATGTTGATGCTACACAAAAAGTTCGACAGAAGACGTTCTCAGAATATTGACGGTCAGCTTTGGTCAGACGATAGCACGCACCAAGCGTGCCTTGCCCATTTGGCATGAGAAAAAATGTTTTCATATGCAAATCTCTCATTTCTTGCAAAAATTTGGTAAAATAATTGAGTTTATAGGTAAAGTCAGAGAGCCTTTGTTTATGTTAATATTTCTGCTGAGCAAACGAGCCGGTAACATGTGGTAACGGTAGGTGCCACCCGATGGCGCTTGGGACAGTATTTGTGCTGGTATCTTCTGTCACATGCTAAATTGTACCTGTTGTCCGTTAGCAAGGACCAGCATCTTTCATCTTTTATTTTCCAACACCGTGTATCTAGCTCAAGTTCACATCGTGTCTTTTAACCATTTCCTGAAACTCTTTGGATCCTCAATCATTATCCCGTTTCTTTTTTCAAAACCTCTTTTTTTAATTCAAAACCATTCAAGTTCTTCTAACCGGAATCCCAATTTTCTTTGAGAATTCGTCTTGTGACTGTACTACAAGTAAATGCAAGTACAATCAGCATTTTCCCCTTCAATTGTGTATTGCCTTGAAGCAATTGAAACAAGGTTAAAGATGTACAGATGGATATTATTATGGATCAATTACCCATTTCCCCATGGGATTATTACCCAATTACCCAATCCCCAAATACCCATGGGCAAGATATTCCAATATGCATTACAGGATTATCATTCACATGTAGAAGACAGAATCTGAATTTCCTATGCTATTCTATTCTATTCTATTCTATTCTATTCTATTCTATGCTATTCTACTGCTGGTTCTCTCATTTTATGTATTCTGACATATTCTATAACAAACCTTACTTACTCTGTAACGTATTGTTCGTAGAATAAAATATATTTTATTATTATTATTATTATTATTATTATTATTATTATTGAATTTAAAAATTGAATGGAAGTCACATAACAAAAAGTATACATTCAAAATAATACTAGCTTGCAGTTTAAGAAGCACAAAAAGCATTACCTGTTCCACGAAAATGTAATCAACTTATAACGTTACATTTCCGGAAAGTCAACATCCATGGGACATATAAAAACAGATGCACGTTGAGATAGCTCTCATCTGTTTTCCTCTAAAACATCATTACGGAAAATCATTTGCAGTTTCTCGCGCTCCGTGTGGTCAAAATAGTTTCCAGTAACGCTCATTACCAGACACGTATTTGTATAATCACTTCCAAAAAGTAAACTACAGTGAAACCCCAATAAAGTCCAATTGAAATCATCACATTAGGGACTGAAATATCAGAAAGGGAAAACGAATCGCGTTTGCCACAATAAAGGGTCTACGTGCCGGGCCAAAGGATCGCCTCGTTGCTCAACAAAGGTGCAGCCGCCTAATAATGGCCGCTAGCCAATGCGAGGTCCAAAACGGATTTCATCTCGAACTTAATTGCGAGTTTGAACCAACTTTGCCCGGCGGCATTTGAAATGGATGTGAAAGAGATGCTTGCAATGAACATTCACTCCACACTCCTTCTGAAAGTACTGCCTTTGTCTCTGAATAATCACCATGGAGATTTTAGCAGATGCAAATCGTTTGATTATTTCACATATGCTTGTTTTCGCTTTCTGTTCATCCACTCGAGCTGTGGGCATGCGGATAAAAGATGAAGAGTTTGCTCGCATTTTGCCTGTTCTTTGAATTAATTAGTTACGATAGCCGAGGAATTAATTTACTTCTTCTATGGTCCCACTTTATTAGTGGGTTGAAGAGTGTTTTATGTGAACTTTGCTAGTGATGGCTCGCGCATTTTGTGAAAACTCTGCAGACTGGAATGAAAGCTTTTCATCTTTGCTTTGCCCAGAGATTTTGTTGAGGGTTGTTTTCTCTTTTAGCAAGCTGCTTTCTATATGGTGGCCTCATTAGGCAAACAAAGGATATAAAAAAACAAAATCATCATTAAACTGCATCGTTATAACGCTAGGTACACAAGAATCGATATTATTTCATACGTTAAGAAACACACATATTTGAAATATGATTTAAATTACTTCTGCGTGCATCGGGCAAGGTATTTTATTGTTAATAAAAATAACAACTCATCAATAAATTGGTGCCCGGGACTCAAACCCCGATCCCCACCTGTCGCAGATGTTGAAATTTTAAGTTATGGCTTTTTTCAGAGGATTTTAGTGTATTTGATGAGAATGACGGATCTGCAAGGAGTAGAACCAAGTGGCTGTGAATACTCACAGTCACTCTGATTCCAGTAATGCTAGCCTTCGTCACGTCAAAATTAATTAAAATGAAAATAAATTGTTAAACTAAAATATAATCAACTTCTTAAGATGATTTTGATGATGATGAAGACTATTGAGATTGAACGACGCACTGTTTTGACATCTGGCCATGTGGCAATGGTCAAATAGCGTCGGTGAAGAAGCAAATGATGATGAACCTAACCTAGCCTAGAAGGGAGGAGGGAAAACCCGGTGCCGGCACGTAGCCTACTCCTGTCGAAGAGCACCAAGGGGTCCACCGACTCAGCGTCCCTTCCGAAGGACGGTACAACTCGAACAGCAGGATTCCTCCAAATCCATGCTGTCGAGAGGTTGATAAGCGAGGCGAATGAAGTTGCTGTACTAACTTTCATCCCTCCAACCTCTCTCCCAAACAGTACTGGTCATGTGAATGATGGTCATCCATCCAATACCTGACCCAGCGCAGTGTTGCTTAACTTTGGTGATCTCATGAGAACCAATATTCCCAACACGCCAAACCGTTCGGTAAATCGGATTGAGAAGATTTAAAATTGAAATGCATTTCTATGGTAAAGCAGCACTCACTAAACAGATAATCATTATTAATGTAAATTAATTCTGTACACATGCTCATCAATCTAATCAGCTAATCATGACAGCTTTAAATTAATGACCATGTATATGCACATAGAGTGCGTATTAAGTGATTATGGAGTAGTTCCATGAGATTGCATTATATTGCATTGGACATATTGTTACCAACACTCATGTCATTTTCACAGCGCATCATTTAAAATTCTCTGAATCACCTGACTGCAAGTATATTGTAATAGTTGCATAGTTTAATTTGTAACTGTAAGGCTAAAAGGTGATTATCCAATAACAGACCTTGTTTCCAAATGTTCAGGGGTAAACGACACTAACAACTTTACCCACAAATTAAGGTGGTTCAGTTTTCGGTCCACGGTGGGAAATTGTGTACAACTTCACGACAAAGTTGTCAAGAAGAAGATAGCTGCTGCCATAGAGATCATTTGAAGCTAAGACCACCCTCCTGAGAGTCATTGATTTTGAGTTTTCTCAAATGGCCCGTGAAATGTAATATCCATAGCAATTGGTTGAAATCGTGCTTCAAAATTACTTTTAAAAGGATAGGGAAACCTCAGATTTAGGGACCCCTACCTGTTGCTAAAAATGGATTGCCTGGCTTCATTTTTAGCGAGCTGGCTGAATTCTATGCTCTACCCAGGTTGTTTTAGATCAGCCGGCTGGATCCTATGCTCTATCCCGGTTATTTGAGATCAACTGGCTGGATTCTATGCTCTATCCAGGTTATTTGAGATCAACTGGCTGGATCCTATGCTCTATCCGGGTTATTTGAGATCAGCTGCCTGTCTCCTGTGCTCTATTCGGGTTATTTGAGATCAGCTGGCTGGATCCTATGTTCTATCCAGGTTATTTGAGATCAGCTGGTCCCGATCCGTTACAATTTCCATGTTATTTGAGATTAATGGCGTGAACTCATTCGATATCGTAACACAATCAACCTTCCGATCAATTCTGAAATGAGTTTGAGAGATTGAGAGACAAAAAAGCTTTGAAATGTAGTTAAATCTAAGTGTATGTAAAAATAAATCCAGCCTGGATGCTAAAAAGTGTAGAACATGTTGCCACTACTAAATAAACAGGCAATATGAAGGAAGATATATGCGTCCTAAGAAACTAGAACGGAATGTATTACAGTAGTTGGACCCTGTTCACCTTTACCCAATAAATATTCAAATGCGTCCAATAATAGCGCCGACTGAACGAGGGTCGTGACATTCACGGCTAAATTTTATCACATTCAATCGATGTGAAATTAATCCAGGATTGACCTCATTTGCGGATGAAGACGCCAGGTTATAGTCGTACTTCGAGCGTGATTGGAAATTCCTTGTCGCTTATTTATTGATATTTGTTAGTCATTATTCACGATCTAAGCTTGAAAATTGTGCAGAATGTTGTGCCTGTTCATCAACCGAAGTGGTGATGGTGATGCTTTTGTTCAGCGTAACTGACAGCAGTTTTAATTTGAACTGCATTTTGATGTTCGATTTGGTTCAATGAAAATTACAATGAAAATTATATTAAATGGTTCCGGTTCCGGTTTGGGCCCGTAAGGCATTCCGGTACCGGTGGAACCCTTTGGTTCTAGTCAGTTTTGTTATAAGTAGGAATATAAAATTGCATTTTTTTTATCTTAATATTTTGGCACAAAAAGCTGCGGTCATAGTGAGCAGGTATATTGCTAAGTCATGAAAAAACGAATTAATTATTCGTTTACAAACTTTAACGTATTTTCTGGATTACAAAATAATCGTTTTAAAAAGGTTTAAATTATTAGAAAATACGTCCTAACATAAAATTTGTAAACGTCTGCCCCTACACCTTTTCCGATAACACCATTGGCTTGGGAAACCGAAAAATTAATAAGGAATAATCAATTTTTTAACTTGTGAACGTAAAACTTCAGAGTAAGTCATAGAAGTAATCAATATTCTGAGCTGTTTGATAAAACCCTGATTAATTTAGTCCATTGTACCCAAACATTTACTGAAGACAGCGAGAATTTTCTTGATGTTAAGATGTTTTGAAAAAAAAACAATAGGTTTTGAACCAGCTTTATAGGAAGTATCTCAGATAATTTTTGAGGTAATACCTTCTATGGCCATTAAGGACAATTTTCAGCAATATTCGGCTTGTATTTAATTCCAATTTTTAATGCAAAACTGATCGGCAAAGCAAATTTTGTCTTTCTCTTTCTCAATCTTTTACGAGCTATCTTTTACCTAATACACGGTACCGTTAAATTAATTCAACTTAAAATATTAATCTGCTAACAAGATCTTAGCATCTTAATGATCACAATAATTGTCCTGCTTACAGTAATGAAACATTGCGCCAAAGAAAGCATTATTTAACAAGCAGAATTCTAATTTAAAATGATGAAACAACGTTCTAGACCTACAAATACCTGACATCGCTAATTAGAGTTTGGCAAATGAGCTCATAGCTTTTAGGTGGCCTAAACTTCAAAGAGAATATTTCGCACATTACCAAATGAGGCAAACGTGGTGCAGTCGTTAAGACGCCTAAGCAGGAACCAAGTTTGCAACTCTGCAAGTACTCGTGAAAACGATCCTCTTCTCTTTTATTCTGATGACGCCTTGAGGCACTTTTAAGATGAACTGTAGCCATGAAAAAACGTGCAAGCGATAAATTTTATATGCACTTTATAAGTAATTTGAAAATGTCTCTTTATCAGAAGAAAACTGCAGTAACTAACCGTGACTTCGTTGTAATAAAAATCGGTATTGACCGAGATCATTTTCTTTCATCTTTCGATTTGCAAGCAATTCGCTGCCCCAAGTTTCAAATTATGACAATGTAGTTTCCTTTTCTGAAAGGTCCCAGCAAGAATAAGACCTAAATCCTGAAGCTTTAATGGGGGAACCTAACAGAGCAAACGCATTGGGATAGTAACTTTCATCACCTTTAGCACCTTCAATAACTTCAGCACTTTCAGCTCCTTCAACATATTCAATATCAAGTAACTTTAAATTTACTTCGGATGCGTTTTACATGCTGATAAATAAGCTTAGAATGAGTTAATGAGCTTCCTCTTCATTATTCACACTTATTCACAAAATTAAAATTCACCTAGATTTTTCAAAGCTTTCCTCTACTTTGTAAAATACACATTCCACATTGCTCCACTTCCATTCACAGATCGTGTTACCTCCTTTTTACCTGTTTTTTTTTTCCATGCTTCAATTCGATTTCCTATAATAACATGGGGCATAAAATCTGCATAAATTGACCACTGACCAACGCGTTTTTGGCAACAGTGACCAATCAGAAAGCACGGACGAAAGCTGTATGAAACGAGATTGCACTGTTGGGGCATGACGCGAATAACAAATTCCAATAATAACGCAATTCTAAATTCACAGGACAGAAAAGAAAAAAAATTGACACAGACAATTTCATCCACCTCTTCTATGTGCGAGTTCGTTGGTTGGTGACACGACTTAAATTAGGTCAAATTTTAACTTGCTATCATTTTTTGGGCAATTCTAGCGCAATATTCCCAAACGGCCAGTAAACTTATAGCTTGGCATTACGTGACAGCACCCATAGGTACTTTGAAAGGTGGGCGAATCCACAGAGAGTGTGACCTTGAGTTGACAAGTACTTCATTGAATGTCAAAATATAGCAAAACATGTCTTGCCAATTTGTCCTAGGTTTAGCTACGAGATGATTTGTGTTGTTTAACGACGCACTGTTTTGACAATAGGCCCAGCGGTACTGGTTTAACGGTGCTAATGATTGTAAGTGAGTGATTATGACCTGACCAAAGCTTGGGAGATTGCTGGAGATGGTTGCTGGAATTTCCTACGTGCAGTGAGAAACTCAAATTTCAAAAGCTCAAGGACAGAGTGAAAAGAAAAATAAACTGGTATGTTTCTCAAAGCTATTGGCGCTACTGAAAACTGATTGATTAAGATAAATTAATTAAATGATTGTCAATAATTCTTTGAAATAGTTGCAATTGAGTTAAAAAAATATAAAAATGAAAACTGAATGAGAGAATGGTTCGACGTAATACCGTTGTTGAGAAATTAAATTGCAAGAGAAGAAGTGCTGCACAGTTTTGGGGGGAAATTTTGTCTCCAGGCACAAATGCTTTCTTTGAAAAGCAAATGGGTCAGTATAAGTTCCTCGCTAAAGAATCGTTGGTAGAGGAGGTACTCTCTTCTAGCTGCTGATTCAGAGCTTCCTGGCGGAGGAAAGTAAAATCTCTACCAGGAAAAGTGTCACGCCCAATCACAAAAAGGGCGGATTTGAAGAAAAGAATGATTATTTTAAGAGAGGACAGACGAAACGATAGTACGGTCCCGAAGAAAATTCTCAATCACCGCACTTAAAGACCTATTTTGTTCTCAAGTATATCGGCAAGCAGAATACTGGAATTGGACGCTCGGTGTCAACATTTTCCCAAGCTTACTGACCAATGTTAGGGGACAAAAAGGATTCCAATTTATTCCCGAGGGAATTTTCGACTCCGCTTTCATTCTAATTGTCTTGCGACACAATAGATTGTTAAGGGGTGGTAAAGGGGGGGGGGGGGGGGGGTTGGAAGTCGAGACGATTTTTTAGTTAGTCGAAAGACCAATTTCGACAATATTATATACAATATTATGTATATTACAATATATAAACAATATTATAATATCATTATAAACCATAATACCATTAATATCAATTGGTTTTGAATCTAAAACTAAATCTAAAAAAACCCTTCACAAAAGAGCTTTCATCGTAAAACATACATCATCTTTAGACCCAAACAACTTGAAAAAAAAGCAAAAATTAAAACATCAATCGAGCACAATGAACCTACAATAAACCTGCAAAATATTTTCGATTTTATCACCACTCGTTAACGGCCAAAATTTGAGTGATTTGAAATCGAATCGGAAAACCCACTCAGCAATAGCACGTGTTGCAGACTGGATTGTTTTATTGCCTACAAAACGAGGCGTTCGCGTGCGTTTTCAGTATAAATCGACACTCAGATAGAGTAAATAAAAGGTATCGGGCTAATTAATGATAATCGACCATCGATTAAGCTGGAGCCTATTAAGCTTACAAATTAATGAGAGGGAATACTTTCTATGTATCGCAGCACGCATAGAATTACAAGTGCGGTGTTGCTCAACTTTCATCCCTCCAACCTCTCTCCAGAACAAAACTGATCATGTGTATGATAGTCACCCATCCAATACCTGACCCAGCACAGTATTGCTTAACTTTCATCCCTCCAACCTCTCTCCCGAACAGAACTGATCATGTGTATGATGGTCACCCATCCAATACCTGACCCAGCGCAGTCTTGCTCAACTTTCATCCCTCCAACCTCTCTCCCAAACAGAACTGGTCATGTGTATGATGGTCACCCATCTAATACCTGACCCAGCGCAGTGTTGCTCAACTTTCATCCCTCCAACCTCTCTCCCGAACAGAACTGGTCATGTGTACGATGGTCACCCATCCGATACCTGACCCAGCGCAGTGTTGCTCAACTTTCATCCCTCCAACCTCTCTCCCGAACAGAACTGGTCATGTGTATGATGGTCACCCATCTAATACCTGACCCAGCGCAGTGTTGCTCAACTTTCATCCCTCCAACCTCTCTCCCGAACAGAACTGGTCATGTGTACGATGGTCACCCATCTAATACCTGACCCAGCGCAGTGTTGCTTAACTTTTATCCCTCCAACCTCTCTCCCGAACAGAACTGGTCATGTGTACGATGGTCACCCATCCGATACCTGACCCAGCGCAGTGTTGCTCAACTTTCATCCCTCCAACCTCTCTCCCGAACAGAACTGGTCATGTGTATGATGGTCACTCATCCAATACCTGACCCAGCGCAGCGTTGCTTAACTTTCATCCCTCCAACCTCTCTCCCGAACAGAACTGGTCATGGGTATGATGGTCACCCATCCAATACCTGACCCAGCGCATTGTTGCTTAACTTTCATCCCTCCAACCTCTCTCCCGAACAGAACTGGTCATGTGTACGATGGTCACCCATCTAATACCTGACCCAGCGCAGTGTTGCTCAACTTTCATCCCTCCAACCTCTCTCCCGAACAGAACTGGTCATGTGTATGATGGTCACCCATACAATACCTGACCCAGCGCAGTGTTGCTTAACTTTCATCCCTCCAACCTCTCTCCCGAACAGAACTGGTCATGTGTACGATGGTCACCCATCTAATACCTGACCCAGCGCAGTGTTGCTTAACTTTCATCCCTCCAACCTCTCTCCCGAACAGAACTGGTCATGTGTATGATGGTCACCCATACAATACCTGACCCAGCGCAGTGTTGCTTAACTTTCATCCCTCCAACCTCTCTCCCGAACAGAACTGGTCATGTGTATGATGGTCACCCATCCAATACCAGCGCAGTGTTGTTAAACTTCTGAGACCACAAAAGAACCGATGTTTCAAAAACAAAAAATCACTCGGTTATATAAAAATGTATCAAACCATGTATTGTCTGTAAACAAAAATATAACATGTTTTATTTTCATGATTTTCTATTTTCTATTTTTCCTTTTATTCGTTCAATTGGATGTGCAGCTGTATGATTTTTGTTCGCGTTCGACCATGCATTTAGACGTTGATGTTTAACACTCGCAACAAGGTCTCAATTGCTGAAGAGTTTTGCTCGGATATTTTTGTTGATGTTATTACGAAGCAACATAAACTAGTACTGCTTCTTGAATTACAACTGAATAACATTTGAGTGTCATGACTCAAGAAAAAAGCAATCCCAGCAAGATGTTACTGAGTTAGACAACGGTTCTAGAGGAGATTGTTTTGCTAAAAGATGAAATAAGATACCTGCAAGTTTTGCAGCGATACAAATAAACTGTCAACTACATCTTGTGAAACCACATTTTAGAAGAAGTGAAAACAAAGATGAAACAAATTGATATTTTGGCAAAGAGTATTTTGTAAAGTAGTAGCAGTCACTTGTCATTTTCACGTGCGTGTATTTGACACACAATTCAATGAGACAATGTTTTGTTCTAAAGAAATTACTTGCAGAAGTTGTGAGATATTTGTTTTTGTATTGCATGGAATGACGCAGACATTGAGTTTCGTTAAGGAAAGGTCATCCGACAAGAGGTGATTTTAAAGAGGGAAGTTGAATAAAACTGCGCAAGTTAATATTTGCGTTGGTGCAGAGATCATAAGCTTCCGATTTGTAATTCAAATATTTATCTTTGTTTATGCATACATTTTCTAATTGCTGGAACATTCCTCGAAGAAATTTCCACACACACGTTTGGTTAGTTAGTAAAAGACGCAAATCATTGAGTAATATTTTTGAAAATACTAAAAATTTTAGTTTTCGAATTCTTTCTCTTGATTATTTGAGTTAGAAGCAGGGTCTTTGAACTTGTTAACTGTTGTAAGTGTGTTTTTTTGGTATCGAAAAATTGTCAGGACTGCTTTTACTCTTGATAAAGTAACAGGTGCAAGCACCGAAACGTTGGGCAATTCAGTTGTTCTACACTTAGCATTCAAAACCCAGTTTAAACTTTTTTTTTTGTCAAAACAGTCCTAAGGTTGGCCGTTGGCAAGTAAAATAACAAATTACTAAAATTAAAAAAAGGGCACAAAAATGACAGCTAAATGAGAGGGGTGACCAAATTTATAGTCTCCACATTTTGTCTTTTGGATATTAAGGGCTTTACAGGGTGGAAATTGTATACCTGTCATAATTACGGTAAGCACAAATTTTCTACAAGGAGGGTGATCCTATAACTTTTGTGCAGTGGAATGGAATGGAATGATATGAGTAGCCTTCATTTGTTCCATTTTTAACATGCGAAACAATTGCCAGATTTCATTTCATTCCATTTCATTCCACTGAAAACAAGTTACAGAATCATGCTGCAGGCCAAGAGCCCGCATGGTGCCGCGAGATTTTGGTCACGGTCTCTTTGCATTTTGGTCAGCCATTGTGACGATATTTTTTAAGATCAAGAACAAATGAACACTTAGAATGGCCGTGCAGTCACGGCAGGAGAATATTTATCCAAGACTTTTTATCAAAACGTGTTTAAGTCGTAGCCATAAGCGTGTGAGAGAGTTGAAGTTGTTGGGCTGAAAGACAAAAAATCTTGTAAATAGAAAAACTATGCAAACCTCGAAAGTGAAATAAATACAAAAGTCATGGACGGGGGATTAAATGCTTCCTCAAAGGATTAAAAAAACTCGATGAATTACCATAAAGCAAAAAACAAATTCACTGCGCAGACGGAAGGATGTGTCAAAGCCACATTCCATTAATTTGAGAACGTTTGAAAAAAGTTAGAACCCTATAACGGGTCAGAGAAAATAATAAAATAACAACTTGAAATATTTCTGAAATAATCCTAGACGCAGCCCCCAGAGCAATCATGGCACTTCCACAGAAAAGATTCTAGTGCACAATGGTGAATTAAAAAGTCAGTTCGGACGCCATCTTGGAAAAAAATCAGCTTACAACATTTTAACCGCTTTCATAAGCTATACTGGATTGTTTTCTAAATCCAAGCTCCTAAACGCAACCCGCAGAGCAATCATGGCACTTCCACTTCTATGATTAACGTTATAAACTTATAACTCATAAAAATACTATATTTAATTGATATTTAATCTAAATAACCACCTTAATCTCATCCCCTCTCTCTAATCATCTCCTAAAATAACCTTGTGCATAACAAACTTCGACCCGCAGATATCCCAGCAGATATCCCAACTAAAGAACAGAAAATTAAGATATTAATCTTTCTTTCCCTTCTTCTCTCACCGTAAAGCCTTGAACATAAAAAATAGCAACCCTAAACCAGAGCTTTACCCGATCAGGCACATTACTGACACACCTCTGTCCTGTTTTCGAATCTACAAACAACGTGCCACCAGCAGGTAGGTTAACTTGCACCGGTCAATGCAACCATTCGCACTGCCCCACAGCAACATTTTCCAATCACTCTAATTTCTAGCTATAAACACGCATCAGCAGAAATCTGCCACCACTTTGGATTCATTTCATCGGCTGTCGAAATAACGAACGATTTCCAATTATCAATTTGAAATTAATACATTAGTGTCATCGCTTTAATCAATGCTGATTGAAATTGAAAGATCGCATTTCATCGCTCGCATGGATGAGTTGGCTCATTTGGACTGATGCATCTTGCCTGTTCCTGGGTGTGTCGCCGGTGGGGTTGACAGGCGTAGGGAAATGTTCTGCCAACTCTCTCTGGGCATCTGGCTCAGTATTTGTTAAATGTATCTCATGTATGATGGTTTTTAGACTCATGTCTGCTTGATTTATTCTTAGCACTAGTTTTAATAAAAACTATTTGAACTGGGTTTTGAATGCTAAGTAAAGAACAACTAAATTTCCCGACGTTTCGTAACATGTACTGGTTACTTCTTCAAGGGTTAGAGCAGTCATGTAGGTCACAACTCAGTTAGGTTAAGAATCGAGGAAAGGATACATTATTGTCTTGATACGTGTTTAGAAACTAAACTTTCCAAATTGTTTTTTTCTAGCTACTCTTCAAAATTGTATAATTATAATTAAAAATAAACTTTTTTAAATTAATAGGTTATAGTTTTAGGTAAATTTCACACTGGTTTTAATACTTTAATACATTTTGATGAAATTTTCTTTAATGTCTTATCGATGTTACGTGCAAAAGAACCAAAACTTTCTTCAAAAAGTGTAAATAATTCATTAGAATTTTTTTTAAATTGATAAGTTTTGGTTTAAGGTAAATATTGACACTGAATTTTTTTTAACAATTTAAATACATTTTGATGAAATTTTCAAATGTCGTTGCAATGTAACAGGCCAAAGAACTGAAATATTTTTTAAATACATCAGATTCTTTAGTCATCAGATAGGGTGGCTTATGAGAGGGTACCCTGTTTCCTCCCCAGATGAGCGTAGAGATGCTTGATGGCTGATGGGTATTCAGAGACTAGAATGATTAGTGAGAGGAACTCCACGCTCCCAATATCAGGTCCTTGGTAGCAGATGGGGGCGAACAGGTCAACACCCGTGGGTAAAAATATCCTCCTTAAGACATGAGACGACGACGTCGGGGATATTGCTTTTGAGTGTGGACCAAGGAGCCGACGCGCAACCTGAAAGGCAGTGGCGTTAGTAGGTACGTGGGCGTCCAGACTTGACGCTAATTGGTGTTTGACGAAGGAAGGATGTACGGTTCGCATTTTGAAGAAAAATCTATTCCATTGTGTGGTGTTTTTATAGTCCGACGACGGAGATGGGTGCAAATAATTGGAAGGTTTTTTCGGGAAATTTTTGTGTGGTAGTTTTTTTTTTTTACATCGTTTGGGTGTAAGAGTCTAGGCTAGGACTGAATGGAAGAAGTGAAATGTTGTATTCATGAATTGAAATACTTAAATTGAAATTATATTTTTTTTGAAAGAAACCAATTAAGCGAAAAGGAATTTTACACTTGTATAAAGAATACCTGAATCTCTAGACATGAAGTTTCACGCGTGCTTTTTATTAAGTTTCAAAACGTATTACTCTGTCAATTGATTTTAGTTTTGTTCATCTTATTAGTAGCTATACAGACGCATGTGAGACCATCGCAACTGATCACAAGTAACTTTGGTATTTATATTCATTACTCAGTGAGCGTAGCGAGCAGATCACAGAATCATTTTGACTACCCGGGGAAAAATTACTGAATGGTTTTCTTAATACATTTTCAATTTTACCGGCCTAACGGTTAGACCGATTTAAATAAAAATTTGCTGAACACATTTTAAATCTCTAAACATAGGTACGCTACGTTTTTTAAACTAAAGAACCTCAATGGTTTTATTTTATCGAAAATATAAGTCAAATTTTAATTAAATAATCCAGACAAATGACAGATACAATTTCCAGGGAGAAATTCATACAAAACCAATTTGTAAGAGTCTTTGTCAACCGAAAGTACAAAAAAAAAACCGCGAGGTTCTACCCATTTTCAAATAAACGTAAAGAAGATGAAATACATAATAAAGAACACTGCAACTAAAATACCGAGAACACGAGGCGCTGGTGAAAGAGTGACAAAAACCAGACAAATTAATTCCTCAGTACGTCTTCGAAGGAATTTATATTAAACACCTTTTCATTTTTCAGGTGCACAAAGAGCGACGCCACTGCGCTGAGACCAAGACGACAACGACGTCTACATTGCTGATAAATGACATCGGGCAATGTTTGTTCCCAGTCTATTACATAGTCAATTAGAGCCGCCATCTTCTCTGCGACTGTTATCGGAGGATACTAACATAAAGGCACGCGGCAGTATAACATTTTAATTAGGTAAATTGTGATTGGATTTGAATAGCTGTCGACGTAAGAAGTGCGTATGGTGCGTGGGTTTGCGTAAAACTTTGTGTTTGTTCTTGTGGTTAATTAGTGACGCCGTCATGGCTTGGGGTACGGGAAGACTTTACGCTGCGCATAAACAAAAAAATTAGATGATGACTGATTAGAGAAAGTGAGGAGCGTAAAAGAAAACAGTCCTAGCGCTCACAAGATAAACAAGAAGTGTTATGAGATATTTAATTCAATTAAGAGCAGACACAGGAGACTAAAAACAATTTTTGATGTTGAGTGAAAATGTAAAGGTGCTGTAGATTTTGGATGTGTTTCTAAATGTCAAATTCCTACAGTATGAACAACGTTTAAAATTCCAGAGCCTTATGAATAATCTGAAAGTTTGTAAGGATAATTTAAAATAATAAATTCGAATTGTCAAATTCGAATCTCCATTGAATGGCATTTTATTATTAGCAACGCTACTTCCCACTCAAAACTTGATACAACACCCACGATAGGTGGAGACCTGGATTCGTGTCCCCGTTAGGATTTCAGTTTTCTATATGGTATTGTAGTTTTTTTTAATAATAAAATACCCCGCGCATTGCAAGCGTTTGCAATTTAAATCCGATTTCACATCAATTGAATGGCATTTGTCATTCCAGCTCGGAACGAAAGCGAGCACTAGCAGGCGAACAAATCCATGGCAAAATCCCACTCTATCAAGGACGAGTACTTTTAATGACCTCCCACAATCATTGGCAGCACTCCCAAGAAACAACCCGCTTCAAGACTGAACTTAAAATAATTCTCTGCAAGATATGGCATTATTCAATACATGATTACCACTGACATGTAGAAGACAGACTCTGAATTATCTTTGAATTTATATACTGAATCAATAATGTATAATTACTTTATGATGGTTTTTAGACTCATGTCTACTTGATTTATCCTTGGCACAAGTTTTTAGAAAAACCATTTGAACTGGGTTTTGAATGCTAAGTAAAGGGCTACTAAATTTCCCGACGTTTCGTAACATGTCAGGACTGCTCAAACCTCTGAAGAAGTAACTAGTATATGTTATGAAACGTCGGGAAATTTAGTAGCCCTTTACTTAGCATTCAAAACCCAGTTCAAATAGTTTTTCTAAAAAAATATAATTACTTTATGCTATCGTTCTGTCTGTTGCTTCTCTCGCTTGATGTTATTCATTACGTATTCTGTAACAAACCTTAAGCTCATTCTGTAATGTATTGTTCCCAGAATAAAATATATCTTATTATTATTATTATAACGAAAAAAATCGCAACCTCTGTTTTGTGATACCTTGCAAATGATCATCTCAACGAGCAACAAATATTACTTCGCCTCATTCCTTTGTTTAACACAAAAAGATCCTCAAGAACAATAAGCAGTTCTTGAGTTCCTCCTTGGCCCGTCAACGAAACGCCAGCTGAGAAAAGCTGAGAGAAGCATTCTTATTTGTAGGCCAAGAGTGGTCGCCGTGTAACCGGAGATGGAAGGCCGCGACGACGGAACGATTGGGCCTTCCATTCCACACATGGTTATCGAGAAAGGATCAGGATCAATCGATTGCCGGCATCCGATCGGGTATCGGCTTAAGGCGATGCGAGGATAGAAATGTAAGATCGGATTCTAAGAAATGCTTCGATTATAAACGCGCCGAGATACGAAGCGTTTTTTTCTTGACAGCCGGCTCAAAACGTTGTATATTTGAAGTTTTCTTTAGTGTTTTTGGTGAAGCCGGGAGCTTTTCGAATAGTTTTTTGTATGTTGAAGGAGTAACGTTGACGGATGAGCTGTGTTTTCTATGCTGCATTATGCGATACGCGATATTTTCGGAGAGCTTACTGATAAGCACTGCGAGCTCTATGACGATGACTACTCTCTTCATGTGTCAAAGTGATTTTCATGGCTGAAAATACAACTTTCTTCGATTACAGGTGAATTACTTTTGGCCAGATATCAAACGCGTAGCAATTTTTCTGTTACTTTAACAGAAATCTCAATCCAGTCTGTAATTCTGAGATTTTTTAAAAAATAATGAGATGCTACTCTAGTCAGTGAGCTAATTGGATATGTTTCAAGAACTAGTTAAACAAACAAATCTACAATTGATATTGCACTCATATAAACTTCTTTAGATCTTCTGAAAATAGTTCTAAAAAACAATGAATTTTCCATTACAGTTGAGGAAATTGTCACTTTTAGTCTCTTTCTAGTACTTTAGAGCCTTATTAGTTCTAGCACGGAGTTTTTAGGTACAGAAGGCCTCCATTAACCTAGAACTTTCTACTGAGCAAACGAGCCGGTAATACGTGTTAATGGTAGGTACTACTCGATGGCTTATGAGGCAGTTATTTCCATCTCAACAAAATTAACAAAACTAAATATATACAGCTCAAAATATCGATACATGTCAATCGTTGAGTACAAATAAAGCTTAAGTGAGCGTAATCCAGTCTCAATTACAAGTAATCTGCGAGAAATAAGTCCATACAATTTCTTAAAACTCAAAAAAGACGGTGACTCCACCTAGTTGCATACTCCATTTCGTTGATAAATTAGTAATTTGTCGGCCATTTATCCCAAAAGACACTTCAATATTAGCGCTATGACATAACGCTTCTAGTAATTACTTATCTACCCTCGGAAACTCATCCCAAAACTGTTATTTATCTAAACATCAATTTAAAACGAATACAATATGCAATAAATGTCCACCAATTTACAACCAACTGTCCTCGAGAAGCAACAACCAACACAATTGTACAGCATCCACTTGTGCACGTGTTTACATTTCCCTACTTAATGTCCTCTTTTGGCCATTTTACCCTTAACTTAGTTCAGTTCTGCGACCTTGCTGCAAGACAGAGTGGAGACTATCGTCTTCTCTCACTCTCACCCTACCACCCACGTTGAGCACGAGCAAACAAACGGACCGTTAGACGCCGCGCCGTGACGTCGGCAATCATCTGTGACGACACCGACGTCGGATATCGTATCCGTTGGCCTCAATTCATAGAAATATGTTTTTATGTGAGATGGTTACAAGAAAAATATGGGGTTCGGTCGAATGTGAACGTTGGCATCGTTAAAATGTGGGTTGTTGTCGGAGTTTGTTGTTATGATTAAATGTTAGGAAGGAAAATTGAACTGAGTTTCAACAGGATATAGGGTTTTCATTTTGTTTTACATAGTTCAGGTCAAGTGGATACAAAAAAAACAATATTGTTTTTTTTTTCTTTTAGATTGATTGGTTTATGGTGTTTAACGACGCACTGTTTTGACAAAGGGCCCTGCGGCACGGGTCTAATGGCGCCGGTGAATGAGTAAATAAGAATAAGATTGATGATGCACCCAACCTAGCCTAGAAGGGAGGAGGGGAGACCCGGTGGCGGCTCGTAGCCTACTCATGTAGAAGAGCACCAAGGTGACCACCGGCTTAACGTCCCTTCCGAAGGACGGTACAACGCGAACAACAGGATTCCTCCACAAATCCATGCTGTCGAGAGGTTGATATGCAAGGCGAGTGAAGTTGCTGTACTGACTTTCATCCATCCAACCGTCCATCCGTCCATCTGGTCATGTGTATGGTGGTCACCCATCCAAAATCTAACCCAGCGCATGGTGTTGCTTAAATTTGGTGATCTCACGAGAACAGGTGTTTCAAAACGTCAAACCTCTCGGATAAAGTTTGGTCAAAGTTTGGTAAAGCTTCGCAAGGAGATTTCCCAATAACTATTTGTGCATTTCACATATAATTGTCTTTAAAACTTCATATTTTCAATCGCATTTCAATGTTAAACTTTTTACATTTATTTTAATGCTCACCCACTGTGTCTCGCAGGCTGGTAGTCATTTCACCTACAAAAAATAAGAGAAAAACATAAATTAGCATAAAAATCACCATGACAATAATAACACTCGCTTCGTTGGTGGACTAACTTTAACCATCAAGAACCCCGTGCCCATGCTGATGAAAGGTCAACCAAATCAATTTATCGTATATGAATATTCGCGTCACCCATCCAATACCTGACTCAATGTAGTGTTCCTTAACTTTCATCCCAACCTCTCTTCCGAACAGAACTGGTCATGTGTATGATGGTCACCCATCCAATAACTGACCCAACGCAGTGTTGCTTAACTTCAGTGATCTCACGAGGACCAGTGTAGCCAACACGCCAAACCGTTCGGTCTTTTGTTTTTAAAGATACATGCTTCTATCTTGTTTTTATCAGCAAGACCATGTTTTTATCGTTTTTAAAGAGTGTTCTTAGTTAAAAAAAGAAAACAATCGGTTTATCGTGCTAGAAACAACGGTTCTTGTGAGTTTACCAGAGTTAAGCAACACTGCGCTGGGTCAGGTGTTGGATTGATGACCATCGTACACATGACCAGTTCTGTTCGGGAGAGAGGTTGGAGAGATGAAAGTTAAGCAACACTGCGCTGGGTCAGGTGTTGGATTGATGACCATCGTACACATGACCAGTTCTGTTCGGGAGAGAGGTTGGAGGGATGAAAGTTAAGCAACACTGCGCTGGGTCAGGTATTGGATGGGTGACCATCATACACATGACCAGTTCTGTTAGGGAGAGAGGTTGGATGGATGAAAGTTAGGATATGAATTGTGAATAAATCTAGCTGCTCGAGTTGTACCATCTTTCGGAAGGGACGTAAACCCTATGTTCTTTTTGACAGGAGTAAGCTTCGTGGTAGCACCTGATTTCCTCTCTCTTCTAGACTAGGTTACGTTTATTATCGTCCTCATCATCATCCAATCATTCACCGATGCCAGTAGACCAGCTTCATTGAGCACGTTGTCAAAACAGAGCGCCGTTACACCAAGTATGAAGATTATTTTAATTTATGATGGTTTTTAGACTCATGTCTACTTGATTTATCCTTAGCACTAGTTTAAAAAAAAAACTATTTGAAATGGGTTTTGAATGCTAAGTAAAGGACAAGTAAATTTACCGACGTTTTGTAACATGTACTAGTTACTTCTTCAAGGGTTAGAGCAGTCCTGACAATTTTCCGATAGCAAAATCACTTTCACGATCGTCTTTAGAATCTAATTATTTTGTTAATTTCTTCCAGATAATTTCTCTGAAGTAGTTATTTGAAAGGTCATCTCTTTTTGACGCTTAACTGCCCTGAACTCGAACTTCGAGTTCGAAGAAGTATTCGAGAGAGTTCGAAATTCGAACTCTCTGGTTTCAAACTAGTGATAATGTCACAAGACTCAACTATATGGCACAGCAATTTAACTTTACTTCTTTGCTGAATTGGATTTTATTGTTTCCTTGAGACAATACAATATTTACATCTTTTCATGTAGAAAATGCGATCTGTAAAGAAAAATAAATAAGTCATCAAATCAACTATTAACTAAGAGCAATGGGCAGAAAACTGCCAGAATACAATTAATAATTCCTGCTTTGAAATGACTTTTATCCGTTTTTTCTTGCTGTCTTTCTCATTGAATAGAACAAAAGTTCCTCCCGATCATTTTGCTCGTCTTTAGAAGCTAATTACTTGAAAGTACAAACAATCTCTTCACAAGAATGCTTTATTTTTCAGTTAAAAAAAAATCATTCGCCGTTTTCTTTGAACGCAATTCTGAACTCGTTGTTATGTTTTAATTTTTATGAGAAAATCTTAAAATATACTAGGAAAATTCCAGGAAAATGTTAGTGAAAAAGTGAACTCCAGTGAAGGTGCAAAGAGAAGAAGGATAAAAACTGTTTTTTTTTTCACTCGTGATAAATTTATGAAACCGTTTTAAAACATGTTATCGCCACTGAAAAAAAAACCATTGACTTGAGCAGTTTTTTTCCAACCGATTTCCTCTCGAATATGTGTACTTAAATTGTTTGACAAGCGAACAAATTTACTATGAGCTACGCTATACGCATCAATTAGCATAAAAACAATCCCTTTCCTCCGTTTACTGCCAGTTGGGTGATTCGCTCTCAATTTTCAGCCCCTGTCAGACGCAGACTGTGATCTGAATTCGTACACAAACGCACACAATTCACCCTCGACAAGTCGCCGGCTGTCATTGGTCGAGAATTTTCACCAGCGCTCGTTTCGAGTCAAGTTATTTTCTCAAAGCAGTTCATAATTGAAGAAGGAAAACTCTCTTTCGTGTGAGCTCGAGACACGGCACATTTAGAAAGTCTTAATAGTGAATTGGGAGGCAGAGAGAAATGGAATTGAATCTGAGAGATGAGAAAAACTATTTGAAATGGGTTTTGAATGCTAAGTAAAGGGCTACTAAATTGCCCGACGTTTCGCAACATATACTAGTTACTTCTTCAAGGGTTAGAGCAGTCCTGACAATTTTCCAATAACAAAAGAACCACATAAAATTATAACAATTACCTAGTTCAAGCTTCCTAAATGCATCTAAACAAAATAATCAGGGTCAATAACTAAAAAACAAATGTATTATGTATTTTCTAAAATAATCTGGGAGATCTTTCGGCACTGTGTTTTGGCACTTATATAGTTTGAAGCACGGAAACTAGTTTTGATGTCGCTTTGGATTTGTAAGAAGGTTTTTGAAGTTTTTCATTATTATGAACACTATAACCGTCTCAAAAATGGATGTCCGAACGGGAACTCGAACCCCAATCTCCACCTATCGTGGGTGGAGACAGACACTGGCTTTTTGAGACGATTTTGGTGTATTTTGGTGATGAGAATGACGGATCTCCAAGAAGTAGAACCAAGAGGCTGTGAATACTCACAGTCACTCTGATTCTAGTGACTTTGGTTAGTAAATATTGTGACAGAATTATCTGGTTTTATTGGTGGATGACCTTGTAAAACGTACAAGGCCGTGCTTTTAACGAGATCGTGATTCGTTTTTGTCTGTTTCCTAGCTATAATGTTCTAGTTCATATTTTCTGCTTGTTTTTGTAATTTCTTTGACAAAATAAAGGAAACGGATGAAGAAACTAAAGAATGAAAACAAAATCGCAAATTTGTGGAATTATAACAATTTTGTCGTATTCCTACTACTAGAGATTAATTTCATAAAAAAATAAATCGATAGGAAAAAGATTTTCGAAGCTAAGTTTAGTTGCCTTTAAGATGATTTTTAAAAATAGTCTTACTTATGAATTGAAAATTATGTTTTTGACATTTTTTTAAGAACAATTTTACTATATTTTTTTTAGCTTATGTAAGTAGAATTTTTTTTACAATTACAAAAAATCAAAAATAATAATAATATGACGATATTGAATTGGCATTGAACGCTATGTTGAGTATGAATAAAATCGGTTCCTCGCCTTCAAGTAATGTTCTAATTTCCAGCTGCAAATGTGTAGAAAACCACTCTTGCTGGGCGCTAAGACCAAGCTCAGGGTACGGGCGACATTATTTGACACTCATCATCCACTCCTAGCCAACCACGACTCTCCACGGAAACTACGTGAATTGTCTTGTGGATCGGTTTTGGGGGAAAAGGTTTCCGACGCCGACGCCGACGCCGACGCCGACGCCGACGCCGTCTCTCAGTTGATTGAGTGGTCGAGTTGAAGCGCCGTCAGCAAGAAAACCAGGCCGAAGTGGCGAGAGTAGAAATCACTCGAGGAAAATCGCACATTACTCGCGCTAGCTTTGTTGTTGCATGCCAACGCCGGTACTTACTCAAAAAGAAATGTGCAGCGATGCATTTTGTAATCAGCACCGTTGAAAATAGTTTTTGTTTACTTTTGAACGGCAAAATAAACTCGTATATACATTTGCAAGTTCTTTCTATTTACGCTCGTGTTGATGATGCATTTCCCATGAGAGTGAAAAACATGTTTTCTTCTGGGTTGTCTTTCATCTTTCTGTTCACAACGAATTGAAATTAAAAATGTAAAAACTGGAAAGGATATATTTTTATTTATATTTTACTAAAGACAAAGTATTCCGATGCTTGAGAATGTATGAGATATTTGCAAAATATATTGGATTATAATTGGTTGTCCTAATTATTATTTGTGGTGTTTAACGACGCACTGTTTTGACAACTGGCCCTGCGGCACTGGTCTAATGGCGTCGGGGTTGTCCTAATAAACTATTAATTAGCTAACAGTTCGTAAGTTAAAACAAAAAATATGCTACCACTTTTTTTTTCCCAACGATTGCAAACACAATCAGGCAAAATAAATTTTAAACGTCGAGCTAATGATGTCCAATTGTTTAGATATTTTGTGACAATGTAAAACAAATTTTAACAAGTCCCAAATAAACTAGCAAGTAAAATCTCCTAGACGCAACCCGCAGAGCAAACTTGGCACCTCCACGGCTGTCACTTACTTAATTAATTCGAGAACAAAATGGCTGCGGGAAAGTGATTTGAGCCAAATTTTTTTTTATCTCTGCTTCTTTTTCATTCCAGGTAAGTTATAACAAATAAACAAAAACTGCATTTTCATCAAAACGCCCCTAGATGCAAACCACAAAGCAAACTTGGCCTTTCTGGTTACCCTTTTGGTGAATCCTTCTAAGACCACAGGCGATTTTCAAAATAACAACAAAGGGTCGGTTAAAATTTCTAAAATAATTAGAATGTTTACAAATTCGCAAAGCCGACCTTTGCAGAAGTTTGATAGAAAAGTAAAATTATAAATGTCTTAAGTTTTAAGCTTCATTCTAGTTTTAAAATTTAGTTATTATTTGCTCCTTGTTTTATTCAACTTCACTTTTCAATAACCATAAATGTCCACGCTCTTCCTAAAAAAAAAAAAAAACATCAATTTTTCACCCGAAATCAAAATCAAACACAATTTAGCAACACTGCCAGCAGCACTGTCCCCCGATCCACCAATCAGCACGCAGCGTCGATCTGAAATGGCGGCGATATTTTCACACTTGACAGCGTCGAGATATTTCTTTAATCAAAGCGTCCCGACGCCCGAGCTTATTGTCATGGAACCCGCGGCACGACAAAGAATACAATTAACCTAGATGCATTGAAGTATTGCTAGAACTTCTCCTTGTCGTCGTCGTGTACCTCCCCAACCTCCCGAGACCCGTTTTCAATGCAGGAAATTCGACGAAAAGGCTTCATTCTGGGAAATTATGCTAAAAGTTGAGTGAATTTCGATTTTACAGAGCGACTCGAGAACCGTTCAATAAAACGGCAAGAAAAGCTAGCGTTATTCAATATACCGCATTATTTTTTAGGTTAAATATGTCCAGATATTTTTACTGTGTTAGTTTTCGTTCAATTTCTTTACGATTAGCAATTGCGTACATGAGGTAATTCTATTTAATTTAAGGTAATATTTATAGATTGAGTACCTTACACTTAAGATCGCTGCAAAGAAAGCACAAGTTTCTAATGAAAAAACTTTAGTTTTCTACCCAAATGAAGTCGATTTTAAAACATAAATTGTCTAGTGTCGTTTTTGTTGATTTTTTGTGTTTTTTTTTTGTGTTTTTTGTAATCTAGTTACTACACTCATCGGAGTGAATTTCAATGATGAAGTAGATTTCAACCACAAATAACAAATTAAAAAAAATGAAACAGCGAGTTACCCAGCTTCTCTCGAAAATGAGAAGCGTAAAAAAAAATCCAGCAATGAAATTCAATATCAACGAAGCTCTCCTTCATTAATTTGCCAGCCATGCCACGACAAGACTGCGTTCTCATTATTTCACGACGGAGCAAATTGAAAATGTGTTCATAATTCCCGAAGCGCGGACGAAACTTAATTTCGTGGCATTTTACATAACAGATCAGCAACAAGATTCTTTGGCGTAACCGAATCATACTCGGCTTTTGGCATGTAGATTTCATGGCATCGTTTAAACCCTCCGCGCTCCGAACCAATCTTTCTTTTCCCCGAATAACACCGCTCGGTTGTACGCGTCTCGCGCAGCGTTGTCGGTGAATGGCAGTCCCGTTGGTGCGTCACCACCGAGGGAAATCGTTGTCGGTGAAATATGCATTGACAGGATAGCTAGGTTATCAACTCCGAGGGATCTGGCATTTTGAATTCATGCTGTTTTTCGAGGATAGTGCAGGAATTATTATTGCACCAAGGTTATATATTTTTAAAGTTTATATTTCATTTTGAAAAATCTAATATTACCTTCATTTTTTAAGTAATTCTTGTATATGCGGACAAAAATGTAGAGGAGTAGGTAAGTAAAATAATGAGCATATCGGGCACATACTGTTTTTGATAGAATCGATTAGCTGAAACTCAAAAAAACGCCCTCTCTAATTAAAAAAAAAAACGAGTAATTTGTTGTCAAAGCATGCGTATAGATTAAAAGCTACGTACACGACAGCGCCATTTTCAAAGCCAATTTCAGTTTAAACATAAAAAAAAATCAACGTAGTTAATATCAAATCAAGGCAATCTCAGAGTTTGCGAATAAATGGATTATTTTCGCATGTTTAGCTTAACGAATTTGTGTCTAGCGTGATAGGTCGGCGACTCGCCGTTGGTGCTACAGGACTATAAAGCGTAAAATGCAATCTGCTGGAAATTAATTGCTTTATAATTTACCTCATATAGCCAAGGGAATGGAGATGATGGGCGTGGGCGTGTTTGCAAATTTGCATGCTTTTTCAAAATGGAAACGATGAAATCAGTCAGTAAAATTGAGTGAAAATCAAAATTGGCACATTCTAAAGACAAGAAATCCTGATTCTGGTATTTGGCTTGTAAATAAAATTCTTATTCTTCAAACCAAACACGGATTTGAAACCTAGCACAGAGTAAGACGATCTGAAATTTCCCTGGGGCGAACGAAAATATGAGCAAAGGTTTTTTTTTTTTGCTCAAAGCCGTCTTTAAATCCCGGACGCAGGAAATATTCGTCTTCTATTGCCACAAGAAGCCATTGGCTGTAGCCTTTGCATCCGTGACGTGTTGACCCTTCCGAACCCTGGATAACGGCGTTATGATCTCCGTAATTTGATTGTATGTCCATTTTGTTTCTCGTTCGGCAGCTCGGGGTTTTCTCTGCTTCGTTCAGAATCGTTCGGAAACTCGTTTGCATTTACCTAGTTTTACATTCACGAGGAAATTCTATCCGGCTCTGGATGAACCATGGCCTTATTGAGTACAATTTTGATGTCGTATCCACCATGCTTTGCAAGGATACTAGACAGTCTTATTTTATACGTGGGTGCTGGAGAATATTGGTTTTACACCACATTAAGATAAATCCAGTTATTTCATAAAAATTACCTGAAAAGATGAAAAAGCGTATGACTTAAAGCATTAAACATGTTGAACTCGAGTGTAAAAATTCATGGAAAATCAAGTTAGTGCACTACTTTTTTACTTTTTCTGTTAGCCTTGCTTCTGTAATCTGACGTCTGTCAAATTGAACCGACGTCAACACTTCTTGAATAATTTTCTAACAAATTTCGTTTCCAATTTCCCACAGGACCCCGAGTAATTAGAATACAACTTTTTCGTAATGGAGACGCCAATTTTAAAGGCGTCGTCATGAAGTTCGAGACCAAAAAATATACCTCTTTTATGACATTCTTGGAAGATGTCACCACTTTACTGAAGAAAAACGTGTTTATTCACATGGGAGGCGTCCGAGCCTTGTACGATATAAACGGTACCAAAGTTAATTCACTAGCTGGCATACAAGACAGTGGGGCATACGTAGCAACCTGCTTGCAAGAAACGTTCAGAGATGGACCTTACAATTGCACGGCACCACCACAACCACCATCAACACCGAAAAGAGCTTCATATATTTCAAGAGAGTCGATTTTTTCGTCTTGCTCTTTGAAATCACTGTCGAAAGACTACATGCAAGCAGGGGAATCGTATGCCGCGAAGAAAATAACTATTGTGCGGATGGGAAACCGACCCAGGAAGATTGCACGCGTTCTTTTAAACAGTCGCAATGCTCACGACTTCGAAGCAGTCTTGACCGTTATAAACGAGGTCATCAATTTTGATTCTGCGCCAATGCACAGCCTTTATACTCTCAACGGGAAGCTAGTGTGCAGTCTCGACGAAATCTTTGGCCGCCATTTCATTTTCTTCGCGTTCCGTAAAGAGGCAATTTGTTTGGCGAAAGATCTGCAGCTGAGTGAAGATGAAGTGCAGGCTGTGATGCAACTGAATAAGCCCCCAAACTCAGATAAAATCAGTCTTAAAGAGCCGCCGAAGAGAGAGCCTGAAAGCACTAAATTGTTGCCTCAGATTGGGGTCAAATACGATCTGGGTAAGATGATTGGTACTGGTCGGTTCTCCAGTATCTACAGTTGCTCGGTGAAAATGCGGAAGGACGACGGCGTGAGATATGCAATGAAAATCTCACGCAAGAACAAGGTTACTTTCGAATCACTGAGTCAGGAATTGTCTATGATGAAAGTCGTTCGACACCCTAACATCGTTCGACTCTTTCACCATGCAGACTCCTCTTCTGAGGTCTACCTAGTTTTTGAACTACTCGACAAAGATTTAAAAGCACTGCTGAACGACGAGGGCAAAATTTCAGAAGACGAAGCTAAACTGATAATGGGTAACATTTTGTCAGCGCTGTTCTACTTGCACTGCCTGAGGATCGTCCACAGAGGCGTTTCAACGACTAACATCATGGTGAAAGCCACGCCATCGGGCAGACGGACGGCTAAACTTATCGATTTCGGTTCTGCGTGCCGGTCGTTCAAGCCGTTGTTTGAAATCTGCGGCGAGACTGCTTTTGTTGCCCCCGAAATGTTGAAGCTGGAGGGGTACGGTGAGAAGGTGGACGTGTGGGCTGCCGGAGTCGTACTTTATTATATGCTCTCGCTGTCGGTACCGTTCCTCGGGCACGACGAAGAGGATGACAAGAGGTTAATTGTTGAGACAAGATACGACACGTCCTCTGAGGCTTGGGCCAATATCTCCGGAAACGCGAAACATATTATTGGTGAGTTTTTAAAGTTTACCAGTGGTTTAAATGATAAATTTGGTGTCCATTACATGTTCATTTTACTTAAATGCAAAGGCATGCAAAAGGTATTGTGTGCAAAGGCATTGTGTACTTAAATTTGACAGATTTTTACATTAGACCCATCAAAAGAGTGTGGAAAGTTTGAAAGAAAGGTGTGGCACTTAAAAATAAAGTAAATGATCAAAAATCAAATAGCAAGCATTCTACTCTACGGTGGAATCAATGGTGAATCTATGGAAACTATGGTTGACGATCAAGGCGATGGTAGAAGATCATATATAAATATAAAAATTCTATTCAATTTTCTTGGAATATATATCGGAATATTGGAGAATCTATTTTGCAAAAATAAAATAGGTATTCTAGAAAACACAAAGATAGGAAATAAAATTAAGTTTAAAAGAAAAGCTTTCGAAATAGATCTTATAAATAAAACACATTACTCGGTCACGCAGTAAATGAATGCCTTATAATGTCACGTAATTTGCCCGATCGACTCCAGGCCGCATGCTGAACAAGAACGCCGACAAACGAGACACGGTCGACGCCATCCTTTCCCATTCGTGGATCACCGGCGCCTCCATCGACGAGTTCGGCAATTTCGATGAGAATAAGTCCCCCGAAAATTCGAGCAGCTCCTCTAGCGACGCTAACAGCGTAGTGAAAATGCCAGTTAAGAGCAAGATTCCAATTCGTTTTCAAAGGAGGCTTTCAAAGGCGCAAGGCGATGTCAGAAAGGTCCGAGAAGATGATAACGATTGGGAGGATGCGTGTGAGACAGAGGCGTTTGACGGCTCTGAGTTTGAGCTGCATTTAGACGGCGTGGATGGGGTTGACACCGAAGATGGCGGCGACAGCTGTTCGGAGTGGCAGGGTTAATTGCTTATAGTCGTTTTCTACAGTGACTTCTACTTTTTATAGTTGTCTTTATTATGATAAAAGAAACTTTGTGAACAAACCACTGTTGTGCTTGAAAGTTTGTTTGACTCTAGACTCTGGACTATGGGATTTTTTTTATCTGATTTCGATGTGGTGTTGAGTTCCTGCAATTGTCAATTCATTGTTCTAATAGTACCACATTGGAATTTTACATTTCAGAGATCTCCAACGCTGAAATGAGAATGGAAAAAGAACATTTTGATGGAAACGTTTCCGCAAACAATCAAAATATCTCACAGTAATGTTACACGTTCAAGATTTTATATTTGTTTGGTTGTATGAGCAAGCAGCGTTAGCATTCTAGTGAAAACACGCACCGAAAGAGCCAAATTAAAACATTTTAAGTGGCTAAAAAGAAAATTTCAATTTAAAATTTTCGTTTCCGTAAAAAGAAGCTGGTGCTCATCTCATTCAATTTACATCCTCGTGGATTCAATTTCGCGGTCTTAGCACCTTAGCTCCAGTTTCACGGGTCGATATGCCTGTGAGACGGTTTACCAAGGATTAAGAAGGTGTAATGCTGCTTAGAACTTATCCAGACTTAAGCTTTTCCTGTTGCATCGCAATATATACCTACGCAAGTTCCTATTTACAATATATCTAGTCGATATCTAATCCTATTATGCGTTAGTCCGCTTCCTTCCTTTGGTACTGGCATAACTTTAGATTACCAGCACGTTCTATTATAGTGATGGTTCCACCCAGACGCGCGAAGTTTGTTAAAGGGTGTGCTAGGATACACTTAGTTGCTAATGATCGATGAAACTTTGAAATATATCAGGCTTTAGATTGACACTGTAAGCTATTTCACAATAATCTTCGTTTACGTTGAATTTAAAGTGATTGGAGTTAGAATTTAGAGTGTGATCACATGTCGTTTGCACTCTGTAATTGGTGATGTTTACCGCAAAAATGGTTTGAAATGAAAACAGATGGAAACAGGTAAGTTTACTGTAAGAAAAGTGTCCAATTAGAGTTTCCAATAACTGTTTGGGTTTAACTTTGTTGAACGTGAATGTCAGACGCTGAAATACCATCACAACTTACTGGTATTGTCAGAAAACATGATATTAATTAGACAAATTAATATTAATATCACTATACCCTATAATGACGTACCCTATAATTAGTTATCAATTATTTGTTTTTAAAGACAATTTTGGTGATATACGAGCAAAGACACAAAAGAATAGTTGTTTAAAGCAAATCTGTGAAACAATTTTTGGTTTTCGTTTTAAAAAATTACCAATACACAGTTATTTTCTCTATTTTGTCTGTGCCTCATTGCAGCGCGATCGGTAACCTTGATTTTCCCGGTTGATTGTCAAGGTCACTAAAGTTGATTAAAGTTGATGACTGCAGAATCGAACCCCACGATGTCGGACATTTGAAGTAACTGGAAGCGACAGTTCGTTCAATGTTGCTTGATATTAAATTGACTTTTCTTTTTATTAATTGCGAACACGCCAGTTCGACGCAAGTCAACTGGTCGCGAGGGAACACTTAAAAAGAGCATCAAACTTTGGCCTTCCCAACAAGTCTTTAAGCTAGAGGGCAATACCTTCGACCGGCCATCAAACCCAATCAATGTGGCTTAATGTCTAAATCGTGGGGTGCGTTTTCAAGCAGTCGTGTTTCGTTATTTGCCTAGAACCCCACGGGATGCCGTTCTTTGCCGTTATACAGTGGCGGCGGTTCGTATGATGGACATGGAGACAGCGTCAAGTGGTCAAGAGTTGGTGAATTAAATGAACTTTTTATGTTCCTCTCCTTCTTAGGAAGTATCAAATCCTCGAAAGTCTCTAGAGTGTAGATGAAAGATTTAGTTTTGACACACCAGACGTATTTTCTCAAAAGTGTCCTCATGTTCTTATAAACGACTTACTGAATTTTAGTTAACAGTCATTTTTTTCAGTTCAAGTTCAAGTTGATGATTTTGGCAAGCGGCGAAAAAAATTCGGAAAAAAAAATCAAAAGTAAAATCCTTTATGTTTTACATAATATTTAAACTCTAAAATTTAAACTCCTTCAGTACGGCAAGACCAAATATTTTATCTAAAATTACTAATTGTCTTTCACCTTATGATGATTGTGAGTTCTTACCCCATCTCTTGCATTACTTTATATTGCTGTCTTCCCACGGAAATACGACTTCTGCAGCCTTCACTTCGTGTCACAACCAAAACATCAACCACTTGGCGTAATTTAAGCCGATTCATGGATCTCCCCACTCCGCTGTTAGGAGGATCTACTGACAGCGCGTCTGAGCGATTCATGGGTCTCCCCACTCCGCTGTTAGGAGGATCTACTGACAGCGCGTCTGAGCGATTCATGGGTCTCCCCACTCCGCTGTTAGGAGGATCTACTGACCGCGCGTCTGAGCGACTCATGGGTCTCCCCACTCCGCTGTTAGGAGGATCTACTGACAGCGCGTCTGAGCGATTCATGGGTCTCCCCACTCCGCTGTTAGGAGGATCTACTGACAGCGCGTCTCAGCGATTCATGTGTCTCCCCACTCCGCTGTTAGGAGGATCTACTGACAGCGCGTCTGAGCGATTCATGGGTCTCCCCACTCCGCTGTTAGGAGGATCTACTGACAGCGCGTCTGAGCGACTCATGGGTCTCCCCACTCCGCTGTTAGGAGGATCTACTGACAGCGCGTCAGAGCGACTCATGGGTCTCCCCACTCAGCTGTTAGGAGGATCTACTGACAGCGCGTCTGAGCGATTCATGTGTCTCCCCACTCCGCTGTTAGGAGGATCTACTGACAGCGCGTCTGAGCGACTCATGGGTCTCCCCACTCCGCTGTTAGGAGGATCTACTGACAGCGCGTCTGAGCGACTCATGGGTCTCCCCACTCCGCTGTTAGGAGGATCTACTGACAGCGCGTCAGAGCGACTCATGGGTCTCCCCACTCAGCTGTTAGGAGGATCTACTGACAGCGCGTCTGAGCGACTCGCCCGGACTCGCTGTCGGTAGCTACCATACATAATATAGCGCTGCACTCCGACTTACGTGGACTTAGGTTTCATTGAAACTATTTGTCTGATCGAGATAAGACTAATATTTATGAAATCGTCGTGCTTCACGATGTAGATTAAAAAATATTGCTTTCAAAATTGTATTTACTGATGAGATTTTGGTGCTGAAACACGGGCGGAGTTTTTTTACTCAATTTTAACACTTTGAAAAACAATTATTTTATTTGGAATAAGATAAGTAAGATGTCTGAAAACTTGTAACTCTCTCAAGATCAGTATTATTGATGTAAGGAAAAATTGCGAATCTCTCAATTCTATTACCTCTCGGGAAACCGAAGGCGACAGCAAAACAGTTTGTTTTTCCGAGTTTTCCACAAATTTCCCGCAGAATTATGCTTTGAACATTTGATTAGTAACTCAGCTACACGTGAAAATAAAGCCACGCAAACAGATTTGATCTAATGTCGATTTTCAAGTTCCGGATGAACCACCTTAACGGAGCTGTCTGCGTGTCCATCTCGCCACTGTGAATGGTAGGCGCCACGGCGGCGCCTTCTGCACCCTTGTCGAGATGCTGTGGATGATTGCTCTCTTCTCTCTGCCGGCTGGACTCCCTGGAGGGGCTATTTGTCAAAATTAAGCCCGCCAATAATAGACGCTACTAGAAATTGATTGGGTGAAAATTGAAGGAGGTTTGTTATTTTTTTTTGTTCGTCCTTCGTTCTTGGTGAAGACGATCGTGTCAAGATTATCGAGCGATGAAGGTTGTCTCAAAGACGAGTGGAGAAGAAAGTGGATTCCGTATTTTTCAGTTACTCTTTTCGTATTGGCAAACACAAGATTGTCAATTATGTTTCCTATGGAATACTTCTAAGAAAACGTATTTTTCTCCGCATAAAATCGTTCCTATTTTTATGTAACATTATATCCGTAGAATAAAGAGTCTAAGAGCAAATATAATTCATTATTTTTCGCTGAGATTCCGCGATTTCGGACTAAAACTTCGGTATCGGCTTATTGTTCCAATATAAAACTCTGCTGCGTTTATTAAGTTTGTTTAAATTGCACGAACTGATGAAAAATATAATAATTCTCTTGAATCATACAATGTGAAGATTAAAAATGCGTAGAGAACTTTTTTAATTTGATTTACATTTTTTAATAAAACATTTCATTCAAAGATGCGAACCGTGCAAGTGGTGGAGGCGCCGAGTTGCACACGCTAGAACATGTTGTTTGATTTATAACTCGAGATCACTGGGAATCCCAATGCGTTTCACTGAGTTAAACTGAGTTAAACTGAGTTAAACTGAGTTAAACTGAGTTGAACGGAGTTAAACTGGTTTTTACTAGTTTTCACTGGGCATTACTGAGTATGCAGGTATAAAAATGTTTTAATTCTTTGCCCAAATATATTAAAATAAAAGGACTGACACTAATTAAAAAAGCTCAAAAGAATGTCACATTGAAAGTTGTTTTTACTCGGCAGAACAATATTGTGTGCTCTTAATTATATATTTTTAAACTGATTGTTAAAATCACATGTAGGTATGTGTTCTATATGGCAATACACGGGTTATTATTGTTTTAATTGGATTGCACTGGGTTCCATCTGGTTTTCAAGCCACCACATAACTGCGTAGTTGATAGGTAATATCAGCGCAAGGTAACGAGTAATTAATTAAAGAAAATGTTTACTCTAATAGGTAGCAATTAGGAGCATGTGCGGGTAAACAGCGTTACTTAAAATGTTATGGAGGGTTTAGTGACCAAAACATAGTAAAAGCCCTTGCAGAAAAACAAGTTACGGTAAAATCGCTTCTTTGAAATTTAACAGGTGAAAATATGTGCTGATTGACTAACTTTTATTTCTCAGTGGAGCTAGAATCTTGTAAAATGTATCGTTTTGAAAATCCTAGTCCACTTTTAAAAGCATAATAATTAAAAACAAAAAAATAAGTATCGAACATTATGGTTTTAAGACTCATTTATACTTTATCTAACCTTAGCACTAGTTTTGACAAAAACGATTTAAACTGGGTTTGAATGCTAAATGAATATCAAATAAGATTGATTGGTTTGTTGTGTTTAACGACGCACTATTTTGACATCTGGCCATGCAGCACTGGTCTAATGGCGTCGGTGAATGAGTGGATGATGATAAGAATGATAATGAACTTAACATAGCCTAGAAAGGAGGAGAGGAAACTCGGTGCCGGCAGGTAGCCTACACCTGTCGAAGAGCAAGGGGACCACTTACTTAACGTCCCTTCCGAAGGACGGTACAACTCGAACAACAGGATTCCTCCACAAATCCATGCTGTCGAGAGGTTGATAAGCAAGACAAATTAAGTTGCTGTATTAACTTTCATCCCTCCAACCTCTCTCCCGAACAGAACTGGTTATGTGTATGATTGTCACCCATCCAATACCTGACAAAGCGCAGTGTTGCTTAACTTTCTCTCTCCAATCTCTCTCCCGAACAGAACTGGTTATGTGTATGATTGTCACCCATCCAATACCTGACACAGCGCAGTGTTGCTTAACTTTCTCTCTCCAATCTCTCTCCCGAACAGAACTGGTTATGTGTATGATTGTCACCCATCCAATACCTGACACAGCGCAGTGTTGCTTAACTTTCTCTCTCCAATCTCTCTCCCGAACAGAACTGGTCATGTGTATGATTGTCACCCATCCAATACCTGACACAGCGCAGTGTTGCTTAACTTTCTCTCTCCAATCTCTCTCCCAAACAGAACTGGACATGTGTATGATTGTCACCTGTGACTTTATCAAGGACTGCTTTCAATCTTGATATAGTAACAGATGCAAATAACGAAACGCTGGGAAAGTTATTTTTTCGTAACCTAGCATTCAAAACCCAGTTTAAAAAGTTTTTGTCAAGTATGAAACTCTTTCCACTTTTACATGGAGTCTCCTGGAACGCGGCAAAAGTAACAAACAGTATTCCACGTTTGAAACGGCACCTTGCCACTAGGGTATCCATGAGTTCTGTGATCGCTCCTTGGGGAGAACTTAAGTCCTGGTGTAAAGTAACGCGGCACTCCCCGTTTTATTCCCCTGCCTGCTGCGTGAATGAAATACGATGGACACAGAGTTGTTGTACGGGATTCACCATTAAGAAGTCTTTTTAAGTGCGTAAATCTTTGTGGAACTAGAAGAGAGAAACTGCGGTTACTTTATTTTCTTTGCGTTGCGGACGTATGTTTGTCTCTTTATTGGTGTTTGATACTTTTGCAGCTCAGGCACTTGACCGATTGAACTCATAAGTAGATTAGTTAAAAATCATCATTGTAATTATTATTATTATTAGCTGTTTATTTTATTTTAATCTATTATTTTATATATTTCTTATTGCTTAAATTTCAAGTCAAACGTACTTTAAGAGGCGAGGAATATAATTTATGAGCGTGGCAAAATCTTAAATCTCACTTACCCCGGAAAAAAAATCACCTGTGTGCGTTTCTTTTTTTAAATTTTTCTTTGCGTTCTTGCGACTAAACGCTTACTCGGATTTAAACGAAATTTGCACAGAATATGCTTGTGTTTTTAACATTGACTCCCTGCGCTTTTCAGCAAAATCGTTTTAATTATTTTGAAACTATTCTAAATTTACGAAAATTTTTAGATTTGTATAACCATTTTGAAGTTGTAATGCCAAAAGCGTTTGATAATTTTTTACCAAACTTTGCTAATATGTTAAATCCGTCAAAATTATGCAGTTGTGCAGTTTTCGAAAACTTTTGACTTAATTTTGTGAATTTTGGCTCGTTTGCTTTGTCTCTGTGTAATGGATCGGCTTCACATTTTATCATCTATACTCTAAATAATACTAATAATACTAATAATATTCTAAAACTTAAATCTTATACCTAAAAATTGAATCGATTTCTTGATTGATTTATGCGTTTTGTGTACTAACTGGCTCTGTTGTATCTATTGGCGTTCGTTTCAACACAACAAATCGTTTGTTTGTTTGTTTGTTTGTTTATTTTGTTTCATTTCTACCATTTTACATAAGATATTATTTGAAACACGTCTTATAATAAAAATTACACATACAAATAAAAATATCCTTCTATAAACCCTTTAAGCATAAAAATTCAATTTTGGTTTAGCCTAGATTTACAAAATTCTGTTCACATTTCTTGGTTTATCCTTTTATAGCGCGTTATTATTCCCTGACGGAGAATTAAAGGTAACAGACCAGTTAACAGAGTGTTAATTTAAATAAAACCCGATTAAAAGTAACCATTTCCATGTAAACGCGTATTTGAGTGTACATTTTCGAATCACTGGCCATTCCATTTGGTGTGGGTGCTGCTTAGAAGATAGCAGCTAGCGCGTGTGGACACGTTTCAAAATATGAATCCCGCGGTTCCAGTTTGTTTGTTTGTTTGCTTGTTTTTGATGGACAAACTGTGTTTTGTTCGCTAGATTTCTATTGACACTTTATCGCACGCAACAGCACGCTCCATATAAAAACACGTTTGCCTGTAATGTTATGCAATGCTATTTGTAGCGCGTTAAATAACGTGGCTTGCCTGCGGTTAACGATGCGTCACGTTGATAGAGCGCAGCACGGGCAAAAAATCTAAAACTACAAGATGGTAAAAGGACATTGCGAAACTCATATTTATAAAGATACCTTTGACAAATTATGTTAAACATTACTCAAGTGGGATGACCAAAGATAAGAGTACCCAAGCAGAGCTGACATTTGCCATGTGCTAAACTGCCAGTGAATTTTCTAAAGATATTTCTCTCAGAGGAAAGTGTCCAATGAAAAAGACCGAAGTTACAATTTTTTTAAGGCATACATATATGATTATGATTATGTAACGGTTCGTAGTAAACAATTATGAGAAATCACCCAAAGATCATTAAAAGAACAATTTTGATGCAAAAATAAAGGCCCACTAAATTAAAAAATATATAATAATTTATGAAAACCTTGTGAGGTTATGTAAATTCGGTCATCTTTGGCGTTTAATAAACTAACGCTGTATACAAAAATGCAGCAACCTGTAGAATTACGAATCCCGAAATAGACACCTTTCCAGTCGGCATCCGCCACCTATAGTCATGATATAAAATCTCAGTTTCACCCCACCAGCCAGCAACCCTTCCCAACCTGTTGATAGCAATCGGAACTAAAACAGCTGCATCGTCGCCTACCAACTCGCTCTAGCGGCACGCGCAAGAAACATCCGACAAAACGACGCGATCTGCCATCTGTTGCGCAGCACTTGTTGCACGTGGCAAAAACCAGACTGCGCTGCCATCTATCAAAGAAAGCGGAGACTTAATGATACCTGACTAGTGCTGCTAATGTCGGTTAGAAAATACAACTTTCTCTTGATTGGTTTTCCGTGTTTTGTGATTGGATTATCGGTTATCAAGACGTTATTTTTCATGCGAAAATTGCCTACTCACGTTACAGCTTTTAAATTATTAACCGAAAATTTACACGAGAATCGGTTATTGGATTTTCGTGCAAGCCACAGAACGCTTTGGAGTGAAGTTATTTCAGCAATATCACCGTTTTCGATATTAGAACGCCGAAAGAATGCTGTTGTAGAGAAACTGGAGGTTTTTGCAAATCTCTCTCGACAACCAGATGCTGTACAATTGCTATCTCAATTTCAGATCTTGCCATAAACCGGTCGACTTTTCTTCTCGCGAGCGTGTCAGCTGTTTTACTTATTGTATCTCTGGCTTATTGCATATTGCTCTCTGGCTGCTACTTATTGCTTTATTATACCTGGCAGCAGCCACGTCGTGTGAGGAATTGTGTCAGGGCGTTAGAGCGTAAGCGGTTTAAAGGGGTTGGCAAGACTGATATCATGCGCCAGACCGTTTGCGCGACCAAGCTGCAATATAGAACAATGTTCAATGTTTTAAAAAAAGTCCCATGTTTAATGTTTGAGTCAATCGTAACATGGATACATTCTGTCAGATTTTCATCATGGAAATTTCTAGCAATTATGCAGCGAAACTAAGAAATATGTGACATTTTTTTCAGATGAATTGCGTTTTGTAGCAGTTTTGTCAAAAAAAAAATATATAATTATTTAGAACTGAACATTTTCTATTGTCATTGCGACGAACATTTGCTACCCTAGATGGCTTTGATAATAGCTCTTGAGAAAGCTGAAAGAGGCTGGATTCGGCAGCACTCAAAGCACTAATAATATTATTATTGGGCGCAAAAAGGCTTTGGAGATAGGATGCCAAAAATAACAGTTTGCTTAGCTTGCAGTTTTAATGTTCCCATGAAGCTTATATAAAATATCTGAAGATGACGAACTTATAACGGTTGTTTTTCACTATTTCACGGCCTATAGAGATGCAACTCGTTCCGTTTCAAACATGCGTAGCTTGTTTCAGAATGCGTTCAATTTATGTTTGGTATCGAGGTTACTGAATTGATTCAAGTGTTTTTATTTTTTGTTTTATTCAATTGGTTGTCAACTTAAATTAATTTCATTGTTGCTAACAATATGCCAGCATGATGCTAGTCAAATAGAAATACAACAATTGTAGCCAATTTGTTTGGGTTTCGACAATCACAGAATCATATTAGAGATCTATTTAGCAGAGAAAAGCAATTTATTTTGAGCCGACCTTGAATCTAAAATTACCAAAACTTATTTGAGATAAAATAACTGCACACCCCTGAAAAATACCGAGAGTTTACTTTTACTTTCATAGAAGATCTGCAGTTTGCATAATTCCCCAAATATAAGAGAAGAAAATGTTTTTATAGTAACAAAACGTATGGCTCGGGTACCACTTTTTCCAACAGCGAAACGTGGTTTAGTTCGCTAAAATCCCACGGCAAAGCTTCGCAGCACGTGTCACACAGTTCCACGGCCTCCAGAATCAACGTAAAACCTATCAACACGGAGTTGATTGTTTTTAAACTTTTATGCAGCAGCTTGTCTCTACCTTTCACCCCGCGACAGCCTATCTGCATTTGCCAACATTGTTTGCGGGCACGGGTGCGCATGAAAATCACTGATGAACGTTCCACTTGACGAGATTCGCCTTTCTTTCAGAGAGTTTTTTTTTTATACTCACGTCCGTCGTTTCTTCATTTTCCGGACGTCTTTTCTCTTCATTTTCTTTTCTCTTTTGTGTATGTGAGCGGGACCGCCTCCGGGTTGTTATCCCCTCGGGTATCCAACTAAGTGTAATGCACATTAGCATAGATAGACTGAAATATCGAGACAGGACCACGAAATGTTCGTCGCGCTGGCTTCGCGCATTTGCGTTTCTTGTGTGTGGAACACGAATTTGAATACGCTTCGAAGGGAAACAAAAACGAATTACTTTTTATAAGCTCATGTATAATTTTTCAAAATCAAAGCTATAGTTTCTATAAATAGTTATTTTGTTTGAAACCGATTGAAATAGACGCATCAATCTATTGGTTTCTCTATTGATTTGGTTTCTCCCAACATTTTGCCTGAACCTATAAGTTCTTAATCAAGAGTGAAAGGGTAAGTTATATGACAGCTAGCCAATAATAATTAAAGGTCCGGTGGGTAAGTGTGAACTAGTCTCACCACCCCCTGGAAAAATGAATTTATGTCGGACAAAATCCTAGCACTAATCCTAACATTTAAAGGGAAACATAACACTAAATTATAAGGATTTCTCCTATTATCAGTGCTAATATGAAAGAGCCAGGTTCCTTGCTTAACCTTGCTAAAAAACTAGCAAAGATTTCAGCCTCAAAAAATTAAAATTAAATTTACAAAAATATCTTCTAAACCTATTTAAGCAATACTGCAAATACCAAGAGGGGACGAAGCACTAATTTAGCACTAATTATCAGGCTCCGATAGTTAGTGCTAATATGTAGAGACCAGATTCTAGTACCTGATATTAACAGCCTTGTTCAAAGCATAGCAAAGATTTAAACCTAGGATCAAACGCATAGTTTCTTATAAGATGTGGTGTCACAATGTTCCCCTTTGCTATCTGGAAGTGTACGATTAGCTCCAAAATCGAATTAACTTTCCACTGGCGAGCGAACCTTTTGCTGAAACAATGTAAATAACTGGGTACTGTGTCAAAGTGTTGGCATCGGATAGTGCAATGACATTGCTTGCTGTTCTATGCTAATTCGCTTGGCAGTAGTTTTAGGATAAAAAATACATTTTTGTCTTTGTGATCTACGAAGAAGACACTAGGAATCTTGTAAAAATGCTAATAATTGGATCAATGCAAGAAAAGTAATGCTGTAAAGTGAATTATTTAAAAAAGTAATCAAGATAAAATATACTTACTACTGTTTTCTGGTTGGTGTATTAAATAGTTAATAATATATGTCAACCAGAAAACGATATTTCTTCTAGCTACCCTAATCAAACTTACATTATTCATAATAAAATCTAATTTGGACCTGTATAAACAAGCTTGTAATCTGTCCACTGAACCGAGCCGTATCAATGAACCAGTTCCCAATAGGGAGCGAACGGTTTAATTTTTTTTTGTTCAAATACACTCTGGTATCGAACGTTCCCTCGAGTTTCTCTTCTGGTACTGACTAGCGCTCATTGAAATTTTAGTATATACCTTCCAGTGGCAGATATGCATATTTCAACTTGTCAAACAATTCTGCCGCCGTTGAATTGGCTTTGAAACTTGAATGATAAAGCTGACCTTATATATCCTGATATAGAACTTATACCAGGACAAGCTTTCTGATTCAATATGCTTTACTAGAGCATACTTGAACAGCTTCATACTATAAAGCTAGATGAAATAGTAATAATCATAACTATTAAATAAGTAAATTAAGAAAAAAAAAATCGATGAATGTTTCTAAAAGTCGATTGAGAGTCATGTAACATGGTATTTTGAAAAACATTTCAAAAAATTCCACTAGCAAAGAAGCCCATGCGAGAAGCTTTTTTAAAATCCAAAAACTCTCCAAACAAGCTATAAGCACTGAGTTTTTATGTATAGTCAGAGAGCCAGCGTTAGTGTGGAACTTTTTTGCTGAGCAGATGCCACCCGATGGAGTTGCGGCTTTCCTGCTTAACTTCTGCAATTCAATAATCACCTCTCTTTATAGCAATGCATGTTTACCAATCGTTGAGGCTAGTATTAATAAATTAAAATTTACTGAGTAAAGTAATAATAACTCGAATCGACGGTTAATTCACTAACATCCTTAACTTTTTCGGTCATTTTTCGCAAAGAAATAACTAAAAAAACTGGCGCTTTTTAGCAAAAAACTCACTGGAATTACACATCTGAGATTTTCAAAAGTTTGTTTCACTTTTCACTAACCAACTATATGGAAATACTTGAACATTTGCCGGGTTCGTTTCCAGCAACAATGTAAAATGAAAATCAAGCCGGCATTTCGCGGCTTTCCCCGCGCAGTTTCCATGACGCAGGTTGATGGAAAATGAGCTCCCCTATAGGGGCTTGCCTCCTGTTCGCAATCACTGCGAGGGAAACACGTACCGGCCCGAAACCCGACGGCAATGTATATTATATAGGCAGCACCAGGAGTTACCCCCATCTCTATAATACACTCTACAATATGCATCCTTTCCCGTACCTATTATGCTGTAGGTATATAGTATGTGTAATAATGTGGACGACAGTGGTACTTCGTTTATATGAAGAATTGGTACCGTCCAATGGTTGGCTAGAATGTTAAAATTATTCATGCAGTATTGGGCAAAGTTCAACATTGGTGAAAAGTAAGCTTGGGTCATGAATTTTTTATGTTCTATACTGTCAAATTTTAAAAGGATGGCTCTGGACACTGTTTGAAGTATAATCCATATTGTTAAAGTATATACCAGGCTAAAAAAATATACAGTGATTGATAGAATTTGGTCACAGAGAGATTCAAAGTGCCTATTGTATGTGAAAAGCTGTGATTTTCGGTGTAGTCAACTTATTTGAAAGATGCCAGGTCATATACAGATCATATAAATTTTCCCGAATAATTGTGCGTACGGCATTTGAAACGATGCTGAGACCACGAAGAAAAAAAACCAAGTCAATGATTCACCTTCTTCATCTAGATTTGTATTTCCCCAAATATCCAGATATAAGGGTCGTGATGACCAAACCAAGAAATGCTCCGGGGGAGTTCCCGGGAAAATCTACAGCAACCAGAGACTTTTCGCTACGAAATCAATACCCCATGAAGTATTCATATACCAAACGAACTGAATCATCCTTAGCAGCCATCCACGCAGCAAAGCGTGTTTCATTAGAGTTTGACAACGTTACGGTTCACGGTATACCACCTCAGCAAACCAAGAACATCTCAATTAACACCCCGTGATAGCACCAGAGTAATAAGTTAATTGATTACCGCTAGAAGCGAGGATACACACCCATAGTTAGTAAACAAGCACGAGCACGCACACATCGGCGAACGGGGCTTCTATTTCTATTGCATCTTGTTTGACACACTTCTTGGGCGGTTTGCCAAATATCGGCGACGGTGTCACGGAATGTTAGGGTTAGATTATCCCGTCTGGAACAAGGTCTCTGGTCAGATCATGGTACATTGGTTCTAACCTTCACCGCGAAGACAGAAGGAACAGACAAGGAAATTAATGAGAAAGGACAATGCGAAGACGTCTGTGGAAAGGCAACGGAAATGTTTGGCGAAAAGGAAATGAATGCCCATGGACTTTTTTTTTGCTGTATTGTTTTTGTGTTTTTTTTTTGTTTGTTTCGGTTTGATTTGGAAAAAGTGCGTTGTATTCTGTCTGTTAATTGAATCGTAGCTTGCTGGCTCTCGCAGGGACTTGAAGACAGGAATTTTATCAGAAACCTCGTCCTGTGCCATCCATTATTGAATTTTTTGTTTCTTGCCAACAGAGGAAAATCTTTTCGGAAGCTTCCAGCTGAAGAAAATAGTTAGTTTATTGTTCGGTGTGAAATCTACTGTCTCCCATAAAAGAATCACAGAGCCGTAAACAAAGAAGTGTACCTTTAGAATTGTCAATAGTAACAACTAGAGAAATTTTAAAGAACATATAAAGTTTTATAAAATATTGGAATTTTTTTCTTCAAAAAAGGTGCTCAAAAGTAGTAATTTTTTGACGCTACAAAAAAAAAGTTTTGAAACTTTAGTAAAATAATGTCAAATCACGAGCTTTCTTTTTTGTTAAGAGAGAGATTCGTTATTTTTACATTGGAAGGTATAGGTGTAATACCATAGCGCTAATGTTAGCTGTCTTTGCGAAACAAAAACAACCATTGACTGCTACTAAGACTAAAATGGAGGATGCTTGCTACTAGGTGGCATTACCGTCGTTTCGAGTTTAAAAAAAATCATTCCGTTATTTCTGGCAAACTGATTTACGTGCAATTATTCTTTATTAATGCTAACCTCAACGGCTGAAATACATGCATCGATGTTTCGACACCTAACTACGTAACTGTGAAAGTTTGTACAAATGAACGGCCGCAAGCGCCATCGTGTGGCACCTACCGTTACCATTTGTTGCCGGCTCGATGGCTCAACAGCAGTTTTATCATTCACGATGGCCCTCTGACTTTACTTATCAATTCAACTATATTGGCCCTATCTAAAAGCACGATACTTGAGCAAATTTTCAAAATACCTTCGTTTTTATCAATCGGTGTGCAAAAGTTACTATCCTATTTTATCGATTTTTTTGTTTACAAGGAGACTCTCGCTGATAAACACTGGCACTCGAAAACGCCTTGAGAGGACGAATAAACTTTCAAGAAACATGGATCTCAGCTTTTAGTATCGTAAAACCTTGGGAGTGGACATCGTTAAAGTCGATGGGATGTTTGGCCAGGCGAGGGACGGGCGCCCTCTGCCCTTCGGGAGCAAGCCGGCTGCCAAACCGTGTTCGAGACGAAAACAGAAATGTTAAGAGGAAGAAAAATGTTGCGTCTCATATTATGTAAACGAATGCCACTTGACGAAAAGATGAAAAGATAAATAAAGAACATCTCAATTATTTTCGAAGAGCTTTTCAGATAGTTGTGAAAAGGTCACGGTTGATAAGGAATGGAAACGCATCGGAGGAAATAACGACACACATGCGACTTTTTTCTATGAAGCTTTAGAATTTTTTTACTCCAAGTATCGCCTCACACCTACAGTGCTTGTTAAACATTCTGCTGAGCAAACGAGGCCGGCAAAACGTGGTTACGGTAGCTGTCACCTCATGGCGCTCGCTACCGTCTTTTTTTTCATAAACCTCTACAATTAAATAATAACGACTCAAAATATTGACAAACGTACATCAACCTTTGAGGTAGCTATGCCGGTAGCTATGAAGAAGCTTTAAAAAATATTAATTGAGCGTAAACCAGTCTCAAATCCGAGTAATCAGCGAAAAAAAACTATGATTTCTAAGCACTCAAAGCGATGGTGGTTTTACCTAATGGCATCTTCCATTTTTTTCAATAAATTAGTCATTTTGCGGTTATTTTTCAGGAAGACAGTTCAGTATTAATATTAGCGCCTTGGTAAAACGATTCAACTACGCCTCTTTACGTTTAAAATTTTACCAACGCACCTGCAAAAGATATTACTGCCATTAACCGTTACTTACGCCGAATTAGCCAATGGGGTTAACAAAAATCAGGCACGAACTCTGCGGTTACACGATTAAAATCATTGAAGCGCATCACTTAATAACTTGTGGCTGAGTGATTTGACAGAGAAATAATGCAATTTCATGACACATATAGCACGATCAGTCGTGCAGTTTGATTGACGTTCTTCTCTCGTTGGCAAAGTTCGGGCGAACTATTCTTTAACTAAGCGGAAAAATCGACAAGTTTTTTCAACTGCCAGTGAAATGCGATGATCGACCAGTCGGGTATGTGAACTGGTTTCGATAGCTGACATTTTGAGACTTCAGATGATAGATCAACTGCATTTCGTTCTGTAGAACTTAAATTTATTTTCCCTTGGGGTTGTATGACGGTTCCATTAAGTTTATCGATATAGACAGAAGGCTAGCGGTGATAGTAAACTTTTTGTATGGTAGGTGCCACCAAATGACGCCTGTGGCCGTCCTTTTTAACAAACCTCGACAATTAAATAATTATGACTCGAATTATCGATACATGAATAAAAATTGTTAAGTTATAATAAAGATCAATACAGATGATAAATGATAAATGGTAGATGATGTTGATAAAGATTAGTTTAGCATAAATGTGTCTCAAATGCGAGAAATCTACAAAAAATTCGAAAAGATGGAACCGACACCTAGAAGCATTCTCTATTTTTGTCGGTAAAGAATTCATTTTGTGGTAATTTTTTCTGGAAACAATCTTAAAATAGCGCTGGTAGAAAAATATGTGGTACATTACCAAAACGTCAGTAAATCACACACGTTTACATTGTTCTATTTCTAATGCTTTGCAAATCTAAACACCATTTCATTACATCAAATCGAAGAACAAATTGTGTAAAATTAAATTTTAAGTTACCTTTTGTTATATTCGGTTAAAACTTAACAGACGGTTAATTAACATACGGTTGCAAAGCAAAGAATGAAATAACAGACTGTGAGGTCCTTAACGGAACACCAAAATACCGACCACCACTTTTTTTTTAAACATTTTTGTGCGCCAATTTTTGAGAGTTTAATCCAGTTCCTTATCAGAAATTACTTTACGCATTGCAAGTATTTGCAATTTTAAACAGATATCTCTGGATCTGTTTACATGCCTATGGTCAAATTCAGCAAATTATTTCATATTTTAATTTGTATAACAAAAAATTCATGTAAATGTTTAAACAATTATCTAGTTAACGTATACTGAGTTTACGCAAGGCAAGACTTTCCTCCCTTTTTCATCATTCGTACTGCGTCGTATTTTATGGTATGTTGTATACTTGTAATATGCGGTTGTCTGCTTCGTTGGCCATTATGCAAATATGATATGTTTTGATGTTCGAGTCATATGAGCTTTGACGGTAGTTTGGTACAGAACTGAGCATAATAGTGTTACGTTATTGGCAATTCTATTTGATATGCAAATGTCACCGATATGCAATGTGCACCATTCCTGGAAATATTGTTTCAAATTATTACTTCTATTTTCTGGTATTTTCTGTATAAAATATTAACTTGGAATTCACAGAGCCTGTGCGTTGTCGAAGCGTAACCTAGAATGCACAGAACGTGTTAAAACTGATTTGAAAAACCATTTTGATTGCTGGTTTATTGCTTTTTCGATCAGGGGCAAACCGCATTTTGTCACATGAAGGCAAGAGCAGATATTTAGTAAAATGTTTTTTACTCTTTTTTTGTTCTTTAGAGGGTTTAGCTCCGATGAACTAATAACTATTCGCACTCAAAATTAATTTCGAAAATAAAACACGTTTATAATTTAAAACGATCGTTAACAAGTCCCACTCGCAGCACTCCTGCGTTTTTCGGTAAACTTTCCCGTAACAATAACCAAGTGCATTAAAGTTTTAACAGAAACTTAGCTACCCAACTATTTTCTTCCACCATCAAACCTTGCATAATAGATGCGGAACTTAAAGTTTTTGACAGAGTGTTTACGCTTGTACGTATATACTACGTTGGACAACGTTCGCTTCGAAAGCGTGAGCACCACATTTCCATCAGATCTCGTTATAATAAACACTTAAATCATTCGCAGAGAGTGTTGAAACTGTTACGAGATCCAACCTCGAGCAACAAGACGAGGCTATTTTTACACTTCGCTTCCGCCTGTAAGAGACCAGTTGTCTTGAGATGTTCCACAAATCTCAAGTTTAAAATTAATGGGTTTGATTTGGCTACGAAATGCGTCGTACGCTTTGAATATTTCATAGGCGGAAGCGAGTGACGTGATCAAATCTGTAATCTTAATTAAAAATCGATCTTCTTCACTGAAAAGGTGACGAAAAACTGAAAAAAGCATAGGAATCAAACAAAATAAAATAGTAATCCCAACCGCTGCCACCAATCCCACAGATGTCACCATTGTAACGAAAAAAAGTAAATAATAAGAAAAAATGTAAACATGAAATTGTATAGCTTTAAACATAATAAAACAAGTCGATTTGGTAATTGCAACCCCTAATAACGGAATGGATGATTGAAATAATATCATTAAAATATGACCGAGCGCACATGAGCTATTTAGAACTAGTTTTGCTTTGACTATGCAAAAGCTAGTCTAATGACCGTGAGCTAGTTAGAAATAATTGCTCGAAATTGTCACTGTGTTATTCCTTTTATTGATAAATGCTTATTTAACTGAACAGTACCAATTTCATAAATGAGATTAAATGAACTGCACGGTTTCTCATAAATGAACATGTGTGTCATAACGACAAGACTGATTCTACCAAGTTATATTAAATATTGATGACATTCTTGTCTATTGCCGCCAAACAATCGTAGCCTGCCCTCTAGAGAAATGTTTTTTGAAAGTTTCTTAATATTTTGTTGATGTCGTCAGCATAGACCAAGTATTAATTTCGACCTCCCTACCAAAAGTTTTTCTTTTCGCTACTTTCAAGGTAATTGACGTAAATGCTCTTAGGAAAGTTTCAGCTGAGCTGGAAACACCAGAGCTAGAGACTAACGCTTGCTGCTGCTGCTGCTGGTTGCAGCTTAAACGAATCTGTAGTTTTCTGAAAAGAACTTCACAAGATGGGCTAGCGGGAAACTTGGCAAATGTTGGCAATAAATTTTATGTATAAACACAAACACACACTCACAGAATCTTCTTTTTTTTCATGTTTTTTAATCTAATCATGTACTAGAGGAGCGGTGCGAACTGTATATACTATGTCAAGCATAAAGTTCAACAGAAGTTGGAGATGTTATTTCATACTTTTACCGATAATTTTCAATTTGGGATGAAATATCGGCGTAACTCTATAAAAACATTCTCTATTAGCATTTAAACAATCAAATTCATTGCATCACTATATAATATCTTCATGTAACGTATATGGGTGCAATGCAACTATGTTTCAAAGATAGTGTTTAGTTTTTTTCAGCTAAAATCAAGGTGACATTAGCAGTTTAGTTATGTGTGTAGAACCAAATTGCATTAGCAACAGAGAGAGATTTATGTGGCACATTTTTAACACACATTTTTTTTTATCTCGCAAGAGAACGTTCGTCAAAATTAGCATAGGCTATCTGGAAATATAAAACATGGCCGGGGTTATACGGAACGGCAAGACGCCATCTTAGGCTAATGGAGGATAATTTGTCACGGATTCTTAGATAATAGAACCGGTAGGTGAATTCGAACGACTTACGCTCGTCTCTCGCCCTATCTAGTGGGAAACTGGGGAATCGTTGGAAGCATGATATATCTCAACCCCAGATAAGAGGTTTACACCAAGAAACCTATATCGTCTCCATCTTGTTTAGTATTCCGGCTTGCAGCCGAGGCCCTTAGGAAGCGTCCTGCAGCACGCCGCCTCGATGCATTCCATTCAGTGAAACGCCTGCAGGTACCAGTGAATTGGAAGCGGAAAAAGAGTAACTTTTTCGCCACTTACCGTCTAAATGGAGAGCGTTTAAAAGAGCTTAAATGTGATCAAAACTTAAGCGACTTGGAAGTGGGTTAATGAAGAGAGACAATCTTTTTGCATTTGAATCATAATGAAATAATTACATTTTGACTGTCTTCTCAAAAGGTTGGATTTAATTGGTAATTACACGAATAAGAAAAGAAAAGGATTGGTCAAAGGGATTTATCCGACTTTATCATTATCTATATACGAGAATGAAAATGGCATAGCAAAGATTTACAACGTGAAGATCGTTTTTTTTTAGAAGAAAAGCTGAACATACACATTTTTTTCTTATGGGATATTGTTTCGTTCAGCATTCAAGAAAGCCGTCGTGAAAAATAATTTGGTTGACCATGCAACATTCTCAGTGACAGCGTGAACAAATCGAAATGCCATCAGAGATTCAGCGCCGCGAATCGAAGCAACACTCGTAAGATACATGGCCCGTGTTCGGTAACCTCGTAGAATCAAACTAGAGTAAATCTACCGTGAAGAGATCCGATAGCGGCGGCAGTTACGAGCTGGTAGATGGATACACAGAGTAGCGCGCGTTTCCTTGCAAGGTGGTAAATCAATCGCAGCGAAGAGACTTTCAATCATGACTTGATACACAACAGCAATTTTAAAAGGAGAATTTATAAAACTAAACGCTGACACACAGCTATCTTCGACCATCAATCTTCATCGTATGTAATAATTGTCAATTTCAAACACAGTTACAAATCACTGTACACACGTTGTGCCCCATAATAAATTGCCGTTACGTTTATTATTGGTTCGGTGCGTTGTCTGCGATCGCTCGACAGACTTTTCATATGCAAAACGCGTGCAAAGCGAACAAGAAATATGAATCGAGGTTGTCCGAAATCAAAACCCAGCGCATTAAATTGTGGTGTACCTGAGGTAAAACATGGTGGAGATCGAAGATCTTAAGACGTCCATCTCCGTTTATTGTACACGGATAGGCTTGAAATATTGGATAACGTCAATCCATTATTCATTATTTGCGATTAGAAATGAGCGGGGTAAACGGAAATGATTTTATATGAGATTGATTAATGGTATTTTGAAATTGGCTGTGCAAGACGCGTTGGATTATGTCGGTCTTTGGTTAAGACAGGAAAAGATGGAAAACGTTGTGATGAAATTAGTGATTGGCAGTCTTTTGCTAAACAAATATGAACTCTAAATTATTAACCAAAGGAAAGAATCTAAAAATGTAAGATTACCATTGCCATAAGAGTTACAAAATATTATGACAGATACTTTTAGAAAAAACGAGCAAGTCACTGTGGCAAATTAAAAAATAAACGTTAATATGAAACTAAACAAAAGTCCCGAAAGTATTTTTGCAGATATCTTGTAAAAAAGACAAAAGGTTGGCTATCTACAAATTCTGGTGGATGAACATGGTAACAAATTACTAACAACGCTGAAACCCATTGAGGTACAATCAGATGGCCAACGTGAATGTTAAACTTTCTGCTGAGAAAACGAGCCGGCAACACGTGGTTACCAAAGAAGACAACCGATAGCGTTTTCGGCACCCATTTTTAACAAACCTCTAAGTAAAAAAAAAAATAATAAAACTTAAAATATTTGCAACGCGTATCAATCGTTGAGTTGAGCATTAATGAAGATTAATTAAGCGTCTCAAATGAGGGGAAACTGCGAAGAATAACGAAATGAAATTTCTTAACACTCAACACGACTTTGATTCCACCTAGTAGCATCCTTCAGTTTTGTTGTTTGGCGGCCATCTTCGCGTTTAACTCTAGCGCTATGGTAGCACGGTTAAACCCTCAAACAAAATATACATATCCTATGTTGGCGCTGCCATCAAGCAAATTCTCGACTTGCATTCTCCTTCATCTAAGACTTTGACCAGGCACTTTGTGCAGCTAGATTTCTTTTCATGAGAACCAGAGCATAGCAGCAAGCCATGTCGGTAAAGTTCACCAGCGTAAAGCTTGCAGGCTTTAAGCAGATCAAACACTGGTGTCTTGATACGCTAGTCCGGCCGCTAGTGGGTTGGGGTTGACCGCACAGACTAGCTCCCTGTCTGCCGCAATATGCCCCGGCAATGCAGAGTGTCCCAAACCCCCATATTTGACCGCGACGGCCGCCAAATATTGATAGAAGCTCGGCGATTTTGTGTTCTGACAACGCCAGACGCGACCAGACTTTGCAAAGCAATGTTCTAGACTTGTTTTCAGGAACTTTTGTTGAAATGGTTTGGGTGTGACATTTCCTTTTGTAATGCGTTTTTTTTTATGAATTTATGTAAAAAAGTTACCTAGATGTTAATAATAACAATATTGTTTGTAATCAAAAAGGTTTCGTTCTACGACCAACACATTTTATTGCAAAAGACTCTTAAAAATAAAACAGCAAATTTTCCCGAAGTGTCGTTTCTAATGTCTGTTACTTCATCATATCGTATCAGCAAAGTTTTTACCCTTGATGAAATAAAGTCGAGAATATTAGTTGCTAAACTTAGCATTCTAAAACCCCGTATTAGTTTTTTTAGTTTTTTTTTAACTACTGCTAAGGTAAGATAAAGTAAACGTGGGTCACAAAAAAAATACAAAACTGTATGTGTGTATGTTGTTGTCCCATTTTTACAAGTCAAATTAGGGATAATGTTCATTAATTCAAAAATTGTTCTCTTGTGCCAAACAAAACTGAATTTATGTCTCACTCAACAGAAACCAAACCAATTACATTTGTTATTTTGTTAAAACGATACGGGCGGTTGATAAACTAGGCTCAAAGCTTTAAATCTACAAAACTTTTTGCAGCAAAAATTGACTGATGCGATTTCTCTAAAGACGTGAGAGGAACGTGGCATTAGCATTTATTAGCATACGAATTTACTTTTTTATATTGTTCTCCGTCGCTTTTCGAAATGGGAAAATAATGCTCCAAAGCACTTGCCTGCTGTTTCGGATGCCAATATGGATCCCATACTTTCTTACTACAAAGAACATAGATTTCCTTTCCTTCCTTCGTCGTCGTCCTGCTTTGGCACTCTTTAAAATACTGGCACATACTTCTTACAAACCAAAATGCTCTCACGGAAAAATGTCGACCTCTTTTTTTTTCTTCACATTGCCCCAAGTTAACCGTTTTAAGTTATTATTATTTTCTTTTTTTTTTGTTCTGCTCCAGCTATTGATCAAGTATGATTGATTTTGAACGTCAAGGCGCTCAAGTCTCTCAAGTTAAATCACAGTGTGTCCCAGCGTTTTTTCCTCTTACAAGCTTTATTTTGTTCTTGCTGTCTCGTTTATGTAACGACAACGGGGGTGGCCGGCCTGGGGGTGGTCGGCCTGGGGGTGGTTGGCCTGGGGGTGGCATGTGTAAGCCATTAGTAACGTGTCAGGGTCCAAGAACTGATCTCACACTTGGGGATTTCTTCTCAGCCAACGCGTCGACCCACGAAACGCAAAATGCATGCGACACTTTTAGGCTAGGGCGTTGTTATCAGCATCGTCAGCTAGAGAAACCGTCGCTGAAAACTTATGCATTTGTTTTGGATTTTTTTCTGCTTTGCTGGATAAAAAACTGGATTATCTTTGAAAAGCATAATCGACTTTTCTTGCTGGCAATAATCTGGAAGCTAGCGTGTCGTTTGTGATGACCAATTTCAAAACACTTTTTTATTAAAGAAAATCAGTAAATTTTTACCGTAAATATCATGGAGGCTGTAAACTCCTGATTTTTTATTTTCACCCTTATGTTTATCAAGGGTGAAACAGAAGGACGAGGTTCCAGCCTCCTTGGTCAGCATTAAGGACTCATCCAAAGCCTTGTTAAAAGTATACAAAAAGTATAAATAGCTCACAGTCAACTTCCAATAGAAAATGTACAATGAAAACTATGATGATATTTTACTGTTTACAGCTGTAACCACGACCGAAAGCATGCTTTACAAATTCCATGCTTTTGTTGTACAGTAGCGGTAAGCTTTAAGGTTACAAATAGTTGGAAATGTGCTTAAAATACGGTTATAGTTTTGCGAAATGCTCAAGATAGAATTCTCAACAGTCGATATTGAACGGTAAAGGCATTTCACGTGGCGAAGGAATTTCCTTCGAGATTATCCTGTAATTTCACATACCCCATTTGTTTTGCTCTGGAAGATCATCAAGTGTGTGCTTGCATCTTGAAGACAAGGAGTTGACCAAAGCGACGAAGCCTGGAAGAGAGAAAGAGAGAAGGTAATTGAATTCTGAACTTTTATGATACACCTTCACGAGCAATAGCTGGAATAAAAGTTTTTGGTTATAAATAAGGCGTGTGGAAAAGAATACACGTTAGTTATAAATACTTTTATACACACTTCCTTGCAGCTAAATAGACCAACATGCAATGTCTAACATTATTCTAGCTATATTACACTAAAGAAGGCTATCGTTAAATCTAAAAATTAAATGTTAGCATTTGATATGTTTCTTATAGATAACGATTGTTTTAAGATTGTTTTAAATTTTAATGTCTCCACATTCACAGAGAAAAATTACAAACATTCATGTTTTTTTGGCTATTATGCTTGAAAAACACCTAGCCTAGAAGATTTGCACAAAAACACAAAAACAGTAAACTGCTTGAAAACAATGATGCTTTTCGAACTAAATCGTTCAACTAAATCGCACAACGATCATATCCTTTTCAAATTTAAGTTACGTTCAGAAAGCGAAGCATTTTAACTAATGCAACTTGTCAGGTTTTCAACAAATCCTAATGCAATTTCCACACAGATGGCTAAAATCTTTCAGAAGTTCCAATTGCATTTCTAAATGAGCTCAGACTTTCGTTGTGCATTCAAGTTCACACAAAAAATCAAATAAAAGGTAAGAGGTAATTCGGTTGTTAAAAATTAAAGCGACACTTAGTTTAATTATTTTAATTTAAGTCTTTGATTATTAATTCAGATTCTAATGTCCAATAATGTTCACTGTACCTCAGCAATGAGAATAAGTACTTGCTCAATGTAGATTTTCTCCAATTAATATATTTTACTGCCGTCTTCATGTAGTAGTTACACTTTAGTTACACTGTAGTTACACTTGTAGTTACAATTTCATTATTGTCCTAAAAAATTGCAGTTTGGTGGGACTGAGCGACGCAGTAAACACAAAAATATCGTTGTTAAATATTGACAAAAGTAACCTATCTAGCATAACTGTTTTTAAACTCATGTCTCCTTTACTTAAACTTAGCCCTAGTTTTGACAAAAACTATTTAAACTGGGTTTTGAATGCTAAGTGAAGAACAACAATATCTCCCAACATTTTGTAACTTGTACCTGTTACTTTATCAAGAACTGCTTTCACCCTTGATAAATTAACAGTCACAAAACACTAGGAAATTTAATTGTTCTTCACTTAGCATTCAAAACGCAATCCTACCAAGCATTCATTATAACATTAATTAAATACATTGAATGTCAATTGAACTAAAACTGTTCTTTTTTAATGAAACCCTTGCTAACGCCTAGTTAAGCCTAACAGTGTGATAGGGCATGTTTGATAATTGGAAACAGAACACCTTCAAGCGTCAGCGCAGGAATGTGAAGTTATTTGCACTGGGGGTTAATAAATAACGGTTTGTACATGCGTTTTTCAACGCGACTGATTGATAAACGACGTACACTATAGATTAAACTGTTAAATAGCATAAAACACGATTTGATAAATGGCACAGTTTATCGCCACGGGGCTCTCGTTCTCCTATTTTTTTTCTTTGCCAACCTATATGAAATAATACCGACTTATCATCGGGTGTCTGGTATATCTCAGGTTAGCGCACGGAGAGTAACTTTTCCCAAAGTTCTTTCGCAACTAGGTCATCCGTTTTTATAACCATGCAATAATTTAATTCTGAAAGTATGTAAAGCAAGTATTTTTAGTTTTTTTTTTTTTAGTTTTGTTCGTCTTTTTAAGATTTGAAAAGCGCATGGAGCAAACAAAAGAGTTCTAATCTATAAGACGAGTATTTTAGATTATATTTTTGTATATAAAATATTTTTTTAAATAAAAATATATTCTCTTTATTTTATTTTTAAGTTTTTCGTTAAAAATTAAATGTATTTACCATTTCGTTAAAGATTGGAAGCGTTTTTTGTTTATGCTGACTAACAACAGTACGCCAACAACAATCAATCATAACCGAAAAATACTTCTTCAACTGCTGCTTCAATTTTGTCAGATTTCTGTTTACTTAAAATAACAAACATCACACAACTCCAGACGATTGTTGATTGAGAGCAACGTCGGGTGTAAAATACCACCTGCAAATGATAGGTTATTTTGTGTGCAGCTCTAAGGACGCCCTTGATGTTGTGCACCCCTCGCTGCTTCTGTCGCCGAGGGGTTGGTACTTGTGTGTCTTCACTACCGAGATGACAACAAGGCGCTCAAGTGGGAGCGTCAAGGATTCATGCTGATACCAACTTAACTCAACCTTCTGGATACAGATCCCTTATTGTTCTTGGGTATGTTTGGGTTGAGATGTCTGCGCTGGTCTATTGTTTTCTCTTCTACGTAATAAGTGGATACTCTTTGAGGGTTGTTCTGACAGTCGACATCGATTTTCGACATAGCGGTACATTTTTTTTAGCATAGCAGACCTGTGACCTAAGTTTTCCTTGTAAGCAAATCAAATTAATCATTAAAAGTTACATTTATAAGAAAAAAAAAAAACGGATTTGCTTTGAGGTTTTTGTTGTAAATTTGAATATTCTTTAGATGATTTGTACTTGTGCTGTATGTCGTTAAATTACCATTGGTATAACGGTAAATTTTGTACTAAAAAAATCCATTACAATGCGTCGCTGAGCGGGTAGATAATGTAACGCCGGGCAGAGTTTTAAAAACAGTCCGCTTGAAATGCTACGACGCGGTTATCTTGGCTATGATGGTAAACAAATCAAAATTCCATACAATATCTAAGATAAGTTTAAGTTTCGAATGAAGTGACATTTTGGAAAAAAAAATGTATACACATTTATTGCCAAAAAAATGCAATTTCTGTAAATATTCCTAATTACACATTCGTTACAGAAATCACGTAATTTTAAACAGCAGCTGAAACTACTCAGGTAACGTTTTCGAAAAAAAAACTATCTAAATAGATCCAAAACTTATTTTTTCAATACCTGTTTATGTCAGTTGGAAAATTGTTAAGCTAACACATTTTGTGTTTAGGCCAATTACAAACTGAACAATCCTAGACTTTGTTTATAAATCATATCCGTTACAAAATTTAAGAATTCAACTAGATTTGTATATCCGATTCGTGTCTTTTTTATGGAAAAGCTATTTATTTTTCAGTATACGCGGGCTTTTCCGGTACCACCTGTGCCAGTGACCACCGCCCAGATCTATCCTGCATAATGTTATAATTGTCAATCATCAAGTCTACATAAAATATAATTACTTCCTCGAACAGAGCAAACAGAGCGGCGTACGTGTAATGCTAATAAAATCAATGCATTAGTTTATTTCCACTGGTCGCAAGCTATCGGACAGGATTTCCGCAAACCAAAAACTCGTTTCGCAAAATTGTTATTTTCCACATGCCCCTACTCGCCTACCTACCCACCCACCCTTTAACCACCCAATTACCCACCTAACCACCTATCCACGTACCTGCAAATAGGGTGTTTACTGATTTAATTTATTACTTTAGACAAAAAAATGTGTTAAATGATTTAAATTTAAATTTATTTTCCGTCCATTTAAGTTGAATAATCCCAGCTTTTTGACCTGCAACTGACTTTTTCAGTATGCAGTTCTGAACTCTTCTATCACGTTGTAAGATATGTCCCAAGTTCCACAAGACAGAAACTAAATTTGAGTTAACTAGAACTGCTCGCTGTATATAAAACACTTACTTACAACTTATTACACTTATTTTTCTTCAACTTTCAAGTTATTACTTACAACACTTACAACAGCTACTTATTATAAAATACCAGGTGTATTGTCTTTGGTTGTACAAAAGAACACACACACAATTGAAATCACAGGTACCTACACACTTCATTACTTTATTACTTATTTCATTATTAAAAAGGTAACCCATATTTTCATTTTTCAACTTGATAAATTGGTCCGCAACTCGATATCGAATATCATCTCAAATCAGCTGTGCTGTTTGCTTTCCTTTTAGCCGTCTTCTAGCTTGGAAGTGAGTTATGTGGATTCTTATTATCTCGCTCGTTTCCAGCGGCTTGTCGGGACCAAACGTGGACTGGTCAGCTTTCCACAGCTGTACACGGCGTAGGGAGCAATCAATCCATCGTTTGGCTGGGCCACACCAATCACTCTCGACAGCGAACAAGCGGGTAACATTTATATCATTTTGACGAGATAGATGTAGGTCAGTTCGATGTTCAAAGCTGTCTACGAATAGAAACCTTTGTTTTGGTTTGGTTCATATGAAAAATATGCTAAATATTAGCGATCCATCTCGCAAATAGACTAAGAATGTGTATTAATGGTGTTTTTAAGTCATTGTGAGCTCATAATAGCAACAATTTATTGTTTAACTTATGAAATGAGCAAGAAATCAATCAATCAATCAATCAATCAATCAACTAGTTTTTATTCCTGAAGATATTGAAAGATCAAAGATAGTTTATATTATCTTGTCACTTCAGTTGAATCTTGAGGAATTCATCTCTTATTTTCTGCACGCCTATTGTTTTACTTTGAAGTCGTTTCTGTCCAGTTTCTTTGCTTCTTGGCTGTTTAAAATGATGCCTGTTTTGTTAGAATTCTTTGAGCTTAGCAAAATATTGCCATTGCAAGCTCAGAGTGGATTTCAATTCAAGCTTTTTGTTGTTGCAGTAGTTGTTGTGTTAAAACAAATATTCTTTCAAGCCGTGAGATGTAAAAAAAGAAAATAAAAAGAAAACAAGTATATGACTAGTAATATAAAATATTTATAGCAATTGAGAGCTGCTTAAAATATTCTGCTGGCACAATAACTGAAATGTATTTTAATTTTTTAATTAATTGGCCGATACCAATTATATAAAAGTTATTTACCAAGATTCTTTCCTGCAATATCATGCAATGGATCAAAGAGAATATAAAATTTAGGCAAACAAAAATTAATAAAAAATGTACGTGCTAAATAGAGCGAGCTTGATTTCATTGCTCGCAAAAATTAAGCGTGTGTTTTATTTTTAGTTTACCGGCCATGGCTACCTCTTTTTCGGTGCATTATTACTTAAGTTTTGAGTTCTAGCATAGCTGCCCCTAAACCCCATGTTTTGCATGGAAACATCGGTCTAAAGGTCGGTCAACCATTCAAGATTTAAAAAAAATCAAATGACCATTCTGTCCTGTGGCCATTGACGAACTCGTCCATATGAGTCACCTCGGCTTTTTCCCCATTAAGGGGATCCCTTATCCTAGCCCCGCGAAAGCTGGAATGTGTGTCCGGACCGGCAATTGGGAGGTCCCAGGTTCGTATTCCGGTTCGGTTGCACATTTTTCCAGTCTAGCTTCCTTTCAAATTATTTAATACCTACATATTTTGTAAACGAATTCTTATGTTGAACTCGGTTATAATTTTTCCTATGGTAAAATCTTTACAGAGCGAAACGAAAGAAGTTTTAGTGATCAAAACTCATTATAAGAACAACTTGATGGGTGTACCTTCTTGGGACGACGTAGACCCAAAAAGAAAAAAAACTGCCCAAAGTGCAATTGAAAGAACTCTAAGTTTATCCAGGGGTCTCAGACATCCAGGGAGCTGGACGTGTAAATAAATAATTAGAATTAACTTATAAATGAACAAAGAGCAAACTAAAATCATACATTAATTTAAAACACAGCTGTAATTTCGTTTAGTTTAAGTAACATTTGGTCCATCGGCTAGAAAATGAAGACGATGACAAAGACTTTCAGAGACAGCTAGATGGTGCACGTATGGTGACGCAAGGATCGAGTCTGTCACTGCTCTAACAATTTATTTAAAAGGAGGACACAATCCGTATACATCCGAAGGTTGACACAAAAGTTTTCAAACTTAAATTTGATTCACTGGGACTGTATACCGCAGACTGTTATTAAACATACCTACCTACACATACTTTATTCCATATGAATTCCATCTTTGACAAGTTTTTTTTTTCTCTGCCTTTTGAAAGTCAACATTGTGCTGCAAACTTTGATGGCAAAAAGTTGTGAGCATCAACATGTTTTCCGATAGCGTGGAGAAGTTCATCTTAAGAATTTTTGACGCCATCCTTTCAAAGTGCACGGAAGTAAGGTTCATTTTTAAAATACTTTCTGACCAAAACTTCTACTAAAATGTAAGATTAAACTTTCTGAAAAGTTGTGTTTTCTTAAATAATAGGTCTATTGAGCAACGCGGATAAGTTTCAATTATTTGGCATCCTCAAAAGTCGCGTAATTGGGATTTGGTGAAGTAGAGTTTTACCCTGAAAATCTGAAAACACCGTCTGTTATTTCCTTATCATTTTTATAGCTACGGGGCATAAACTAAAACTATATTTTATCGATACAGCGCAAACTTTTTCCCTGTATGACTTGTTTAGAGACTGAGAGGTTAGAATTCGTTCACATACACCAACCAACAGACTTATTACAACTCTTTTATGCCGATATGCCAATCCCACGTTTAAAATCGCATACTTTACTATTAAACACTCGGTAAATCCACACTGAAATAAAAAAGAAAATGCATTCAATGACTTCACATTCCCTGTTATAAATCCACCCATGAACTAGAAACAGAATGGAAAATACTTTCCGCTCATTTAGGCGCATTGAATATCTTGGGCTTATGCAAAGGACGCTATTCCTGCTCGCAGCTCGTTGCATTTGAGTGGCCCGCTTACTCCTATGAGCCGTCTTTAACCTAGCTCTGGTGACGAACGCATTGTCACCGATATGCAAATGTATTCATAACATCCCAAACTGCGACAGGCGGGTTCAATGAAATCCTGCCACATGCCTCAACCTAGCAAGATTGATGAGTTTCAAAACGTAGTATAGGTACATTCTATTTAAGTAAACGTAGACTCGCTAGTTTTTTTTTTCTGAAGAATCGTTTTGGCTTTAAATGATGTTCTCTGACGAGGAACACACTCATCTTGCCACAAGGTTTGACATGAGCGGTCTAATTACTGGTAAAAAGATTTAGTTTAGATCTGTTTTGATACTTTATATAATTGATGTAACAATTTAGTTAATTCTGATTAAGCTTGAGGCTGATTTTTTATTTTCAGTTGTTATTTCAAAGTGTTTTTAAGCAAAACCATTTAGACATTCACATTTGGTCATCTCACAATTAAAAGAGTATATCACGTACACAGCAATCTCAGAGTGGCCCAAAATGTTGAATAAAACAATAACCTTACTCTCAACTTCCAATAAAATCACAAGATTTAATAAAAATAAAAGTATTCGTAGTTTTATGATTGCTTCTAGAGACTAAAGAATTCTCGTTTCTCCTCCAGAGAAAATGTCTGTCTGTATTTACCCATTGATATCGCAACAAAAGTACTAAGAGTTAGTTCCTGGTATTTTAACGATGACAATGACGTTGCTTCTAATATTAATTCAGCACACTCTTCTTCTTCTTCGTCTTCCATTTTGAATTTTGCACTAACCTTTCGTTTGGATGAGCAGCAAACGCTCAAAGGTTCTCACAATGTACATAATCGCGTATTCATTAATATTCAGAGATGATTTTCGACACTCGCTTGTTGCATTCGGTAGCGCAATTGTTCCGCTTGTTTGTTGTATTGATTTTCATGTTGCCTTCTATTCGATTTGTGGAGCGTTCAAGTGAATTTTACCGACAACAGATTGATCTGACAGGCCCCGCCAATCGCAGTCGTTCGGCTTGAAGTGACACAACACGTTTCGTGCCTTTCGATGAATGGGACATCTTTCTATCAACAATCATTCCAGAAGCTTTACCTGGAGATTTGCGATGCTTTAGTGGTGCTTCTTAATACGACTGGTGGTATTATATTACCTCCAATCGGGATCGGCTGTTTAAAACCAATGCTACGTTTGAGTTGATCATCTTAATGCAGTGAGCATAAAGCAACCAAATGCAGGAAGCGTTGCAAATTTTCCTTATTAAGGGAGTTTTAGTGGCTTCACATTTTTTCCCGGAGGATTAAGGGACAAAAATACATTGTTTTTGTAATATTTGGGATTGGTATAAACTGTTTAATCAATTAAAAAGCTCTTTTCCATTGAAGATCTTCTGGAAAATTTTTAGTAAGTATCTAAAACTGGGTAAAACTAATAAGGGAGGTTTTAACTGCTGCTCTTCGTCGGGGTTACTGCTTGGTGCTTTGGTGGTGCTAGTCAGCACGGTGCTGCTGACAGTAATACCAATGTTATAAATGACCACACTAGGCCCAGGGGAATAAAGACAAATGTATTTTAAGTACAAAGACAAATTAATGATAGAAAATGTCGTGATATACCCCTCGGAAACAATTTCAATGGTCCACATCTGAAAATATCATCAACTTTAAAATTTCCAAACAATAATTTTTGAATATTTACGTGCAGCAAACCATTTATCAATGTTTAGTGGCAACACGTTAAATTCACAAGGACTTACACACTGACACCGTCCGACGGTATAAACGCTCAGGTACCTAATGAATGCGAACGCATCGGATTCGTTCCGATAGAATTGCGTCCAAATTAATGGCACATCCGGTAGGCAACCCAGATTTGATTGGTCCCTGGCGTGGGAAACGGAACCCGAGTGACGGATGGGTGGTAACAATTCACTCCCTCTCAAAACCCGGTGCAAATTGGTGTGGGGCATACAGTTGCGACTGCCAGTAAAGCTGATTCATTGCCCGGCCATGGGTCTCTTTCGCCCAAAGAGTGCCTGGTCGGAGAGTTTCAAAACACGAAACTGTTTATTATTTATTGAGAGATCGGTGTTTTGGACGAATGACTAGTTAGCACTCGATAGAATAGAGTGGAGTTTTTTTTTTTTTGACATATTCGTATCGGACAGCGAGGGTTTGTATTTTTGTTTGAAATAATAATGCAGGTGCTGTACCTACATGGCATCTGCAATTTACAGTGAAAAGTAAAACCTTGCCTCTTTTCCCAGCACTTTGGCTTCTCTATTTTCTAAATGTATTATGCATTAGTCATCTGAATTTTTCTTTTGAACTTGTGCTCCTTGTAAGATTTCAGTCTGGCATAAAATCAAGCAGCTTGTGAGAGAATTTTAAGATAGCGTTTCCTCTAAGGAGAATGGAGCTACATACTCAATTACCAGAGGGCTGTTCCTAATTGACAATAATGAACAAACAATAATTCCCTTTGGTACTCCTTTCACTTCTGTTTTTTTAAGCTCTGAAGCCCCTGTCTTTGTCACAGCGTTTTATCGCGTACCAACAATATGAAATTATTCCATTCTGTTGAACATTAACGGTGAACGTTTTCCTTTGGGTATCCAAAAACCAAATATCGTGTCAATTATTCAACGGCAGGCTCCAATGATAACCAAGATCGCATTATCTGGAATTAGCGGCAACGTTCAACGCTCGGTAGGGGACTTTTTGTCGACAGACAGAGTACTTAACATGTACCAACTGTAGGTACACTGAAACTGGTACTGAATGCGAAAGTGGGAATTAGAGAGGAAAAAAACGGCATTTTAAATTAAGCTTTGTCAGAAATAAATGGTTTAGGATTGAAAAAAAACTATTGTGCTAAGGTTAGATTAAGTAGACATACGTCTAAAAACCATAATAATGGAGTGTTAAAATTGTTTGACGTTACCTGCTTACTAGGAACGAAACTTGTGAGTTGTTTACTCAAATTTGGTACAAATTCAAATGTTATCTTTCATAACGTTCACAAAGAAAGCCCATTGAAAGTCTCTTTGCTCCGAAATATGCCTTTCTCTTCAAGTACATCTCTATCGGGAACATGTCTGAGTCCAAGGAAAGCCTGCCGCATGGGAAGACAGTCCCATTGGAGCCTCTTCAAACAGATACAGAAATACAAACCGTCTGGAACTAAACATCAAGTTCTTAAAAAGTGTACAGTACATTTGCAAGTATTGCATTGCATTGAAGAGTAGTGGTTTTTTTTTCAGGATTATTTTATAATTTCTAAACTTTTAGTAAAAAAACTAGATACTTGTACATGCCTTACTTCGCCTATAATTGAAAACAAATAAATAACTACGCTCATCCACAGTCTAACTTAAGTTGCTCCCGCGAGCGTAGAAACAACTTCGGCAATCCAACATAATTCCCAATAATAAAAAAATACACAATTTCTAAATAAGTCCCTAAATGAATACGACGTTTCCGATTCGCATAAAGGGTCTATTTTGACGTTTTTTTCCCTGGAAAGACATGACGACCTGATTTCTAGGTCCCTTGAAATCCAGGGTCACCAGTCTAACTTGATCGACATCTGTCGCCAACATCCGTCGAGGAATGCACTACCAAGCGAGTAATCACACCAATTAAACGGGCAGAGATCGTAAGTACATTCATTACAAAACAAACTACTTGCTGAAAACTTGCGATGACTGATCGGGGTCACGAAACGAGAAGATTAACTGATTAGATTGGCAACGGAAATGCATTGTGTACCTACTCTCTGTAGGTACTGTAGAGCGGAGTAACGACGAGATTAAAATGCATTCTAAATGAGAGGTGCACGGCGACACATAGTTAGTACGATAATCCAGGCTACATTCAAGTGAGCGTACGAATTACTATTCTCAAATATAAATCACGTTTTGTAATTAAAATTATTAATTACAAAGTGGTTTAAATAATCGACTATATGGTAGAGTTGGATTGCTGAAATTAATATGGATTTAAATAAATTCATGTCGCACAGACACGCTGGGCGTAATTAATTCGCGTGTAAATAATTAACAAGCCGTACATATTTACGAGTAAAAGCTTGTCACGATTTAGAATTACACGTATTTTTTTTCTTTTCATAACATATTTGTTATTGTATTTGGATTAATGTTTCTTTGTCTGCGTTCAACAGAAGGTAATTTGTTGAGATAATGTCGGATTGGTTAGAGCCAGTTCTTCAGTGGGACGTTAAGTATACTATAGTTAACATACCGTTAAAAAAATATATAATATTCGTATTAACTGTTACAAACCAAAAACCAAATTAACGGCCTTTAGGTTCTTAGCGCTCCATTGAAAAATATATTTGCTTTGTCGCATTGAAATGCATTTAGAATAGATTCGGAATGCATATCTTTGACAAGATAATTGTTTGGTTTGATCGTTTCTTTGGTATCGAAGAAAAGTCAAAGGTAAGTTACGAAAGGTCGGGAAAATAATGTTGATTTTTACTCAGGAAATTCAAAACCCTTGAATTATATTTTTTCTTTTTCTTTTAATTATTGTCATTCTCCGTATAATGAATGAATAAATGAAACTTTATTACATGCTTAGAATTGTTACAAATTCGGTGGCATATTCTACAGTGATTAATAATAATTAAAACTAACTTATTTCTAACACTCTATTTCTAAATATTTTACATGATTTCATATTCACAAATGCATTCTGAGTCAGCCCATTCTATTCAGCTGTAACTCTGTCCACCAATGAGTCCATATTTTTAATCCTTCTTCCAAGCCTTTTCTTCTTAATCTTATGACAGTGGTCTATGACAGTGGTCCATGTCACTGAAAATGTAAATAAAAAAGTCGACGTTTGTTATATGATAACAATAATAGCAATTAAGTCTGGTTTACACCCGTAATGACGATAAACCTATCCGCATGGCCCAAGAATGGGGGAGTAATCCACTAAAAGCTTCTGTCATTGTATTTGACTTGATAGTATTCCCTTGCATCTCCGAGCTTATAGCTTCACTTGGTTTTGTGCAAAATAGAATGATGGAAACTTCGCCACGGGTTGTGCAAAAAAGAAACAACAATGTCAAGTTGCACCCGCCTGATAAACACATGAGATGACAGGGAAGGGAGCTGGGAAAACAAGGGATCAAACAATGTTGTTGTTTATTAGAGAAATTTGCATTTCTGCTTGATTGGGTATCTGAGAAAATGCCGAGGGACTCGTTGAAATTGTAATTCAGCATACACTGGTTTTTAGACTCATGTCTACTTAATCTAACTTTAGCACTAGTTTTGACAAACACTTTTTAAACTGGGTTTTTGAATGCTAAGTGAAGAACAACTAAATTTGTCGACGTTTCGTAACTTGTACTTGTTACGATTTCAAGGCTTAAAGCAGTCCTGACAATTTTCTGATATCAAAAGAACCACAAAAAAATTAAAACAATTACCTAGTTTGAGCTTCCTATATGCATCTAAATAAAATAATCAGGGTTGATAACCTAAAAACTAACATTTTTTGCATTTTCGAAAATATGACCCAGAACAAGTTGGCGTTTTTTTACTAATTAACAAATTATAATTGTGGAAAAAACGCCAATTTTCCGAGGTTGTTCTTCCGCAATGGGTCATTATTCAAATTTCCTTATTCATTAAGTTTAGTTCTTAATCTACCTATCGAAATATTTTCTTTTGGATCCTGCGCGCTGACTTCTTCTACCTCTTCACTGATACCCTCTATTCAATTTTTCTGATGTAAAACTTTTCTCCATGCTCTATCTAGTTGAAAGCTATCATCTCTATTGAAGTTATTGGGCTGTTTTTTCATTTCTATAGCTTCTTTGACCTTTCTAGTGAATTTATTATCATCACAACAAAAAATCCTTACCGTGTCTATTTTAATTTGGTGTTGAAACCCATCCCCCAGTTCTGCACAAGCTGATCGATTTCAGTGTATTTGCTTTTAAATCATTATTAATATTACTGTGGTGCAGCTGTCAATAGAGAAATAAGCAGGCTTTTATTTCATAAAAAGTATGGCAATTATCGATGGTATTTTACTTTTTTAGGGAGGAGAATTGTCAAAAAGTTTGACCTTCTTTAAGAAAATCTTCATATTCAAGGTGACGAAATGTGAATGCATTAAATATTATCCACTTAATTCACTGACTGAATTTTATCCAACTTTCGTACCCTTCTCAGACTCACACCCAAAAATGGTTCACGAGCAACATCAAAGAACGTAAATCCCTTATGATAAGGGCTTAATGAAAACGGCAATAAAAGCGTATAGAACTGGGTAAATATGCCAAACATTTCTGTTATGCGTAGCAGGGGGGGATCATTTCGGGTGTACGGGGGGGAGACGGGAGGATTTCAGGGTGGCAGGGGGTTCAAAGTGTTTAAGCCTGGCTCAACTTGCGTCAGATGGCATTAAGGGTGCCTCCCAAACGGAGCTGCTAATTCTCGAGGCTGAAAAGTTTGTGCACATCTGAACGATACTAGGCACTGACGAGCAACCATGGCTGCGATTAGAAGTGGATAAGAAATTCATGGGAAACATGAAATTTGCCAGGCGGTGTCATCCAGACACTTCTAGCTTCCCGTCGGTGTCTTACAGGATTTGTGAATTGTCTCATTTGATTGACGTCTTTCGACTTGGAATGGTAAACAACATGCAAATTAGATTGAAGGCGAGGAACTTTTGTTCTAAATTCATGAGACCATTCAAGGTAATGCTATTTCGGTGTTTAATAAATTTCTGAACTTTTATTTTCGTTTTTTTTTTTCAGGCCACTGATATCAAAAAACCTGGATTGCTAAATAAAGACTTCAAAGCGACTGCAGCCGTCTTGAGAGTCCCTGCTTTTGAGTTTTCTCAAAAACTTTTTTTAAGTGTTTCCAAAGTATTTACCACTGTAATTAGTTAAAAAAACTTCTGTTGGAAACTCTAAAATAGAATCGAAATCATAGGAACACCTCGGATTTAGGAAAATCTTGGATTAAGGGACTCTTACCTGTTGCCATGAATGGATTATTTGACTTCAATTTTGTTTAGCTGGCTGGATCCTATGCTCTATCCAGGTTATTTGAGATCAGCTGACTGGATCCTATGCTCTATCCAGGTTATTTGAGATCAGCTGGCTGGATCCTATGCTCTATCCAGGTTATTTGAGATCAGCTGGCTGGATCCTATGCTCTTTCCAGGTTATTTGAGATCAGCTGGCTGGACCCTAGGCTCTATCCAGGTTATTCGAGATCAGCTGGCTGGATCCTATGCTCTATCCAGGTTATTTGAGATTAGCTGACTGGATCCTATGCTCTATCTAGGTTATTTGAGATCAGCTGACTGGATCCTATGCTCTATCCAGGTTATTTGAGATCAGTTGACTGGATCCTATGCTCTTTCCAGGTTATTTGAGGTCCCAAAAAGCAAAAACCTTCTCAAAATAACAAAACCTGTTTTTCCTACATGAGAATGTCATACAGGTATAACATTCTCATGTTGCTTATGGAATAAAAATATATTATTATTATTATATTATTATTATAACCATTTACTTTATCGGATCAGTAGGGAATTTTAGTGTGAGAGATGGGAAAGGGATCATTGGTTTTCTGTATCAACCTAACGAGAGAAAACATTTTAATATTTGCTCGAAATTAAAACCCAAACCCAAGACGAACATTCCCCATTTAGTTTGAAAATCACTCGCAATCAACTGAACTGTGTTTTACTTGAGACAATTCACGATGAACATGCACGGCAATAATTGAGAAGTACGAAGTGACTTTACTGTGACACTACCTTTTACATCCAACCTATCAGAAGTTAGTGCTTTTACCTTCAGTCATCCTTAATAATACCAATACGAATTCGATCGCGAGGATGCTCCACGGTGATATTATATTTTCAAACAAGGGTAAGGGTGGGTTTAGGGGAGATAATGGGAAAAGGACGAGGAGGGTGGGGGCAGGTGGGGCAGATGGGGGGGCGTTGTGCTTATTTTCTGCATCAGACGTTGACACCTCTACCCGTTGCCGTGACACTGAAATAATTGAAATGGCTTTTCGGCCTCGACGCCGGTGAATTTATCACCAGACTCTATCCCTGACATTTGGTTAGGAATATTTTCACCTATATTTTGTGACGTAATGATTAATCGCACTGGTTTATACGTCGGTCATCGCGGGTACTACTCTGCACCGGCAATGAGTTTTATTATAAATTAGAACTGGTGACAAACGGTTTACCTCATTTGCATTTCCCACTCTACTCGACTTTTTTTTTGTGGTTCTGAAAAGGAATTCAATGTTTCATATTGTTAATTGATTGATGTATCAGTACCTAACTGGTACCTACCTATATAATACATGTTACTAGCTCATGCTACAGAGTTTTTTGACGGTTCATTGTGATTCAAAGGCAATATATGTGCGTACCTTGTTTTCTGAATTTCAATTGAAAAAATCCTTCAAGAAATAAGTGACGTCAATGAAAAATGTAAGAATTGATGTAAAAAAAAAAGTGAAAATTTCAATTTGGTAAAAATGTATATTTCGCTGTACCAATTTCGCTCGGTTTTCTCTTTACAATTCAAAATATAATATGTCTTCGTAAAGCAAGACAAATGTAATGTTACATTTATATATAGAACTCGGAATAATATCATATTTTCATGGCTTCCACATATTTTATATGGGGTACCGTTTCGTACGGGAGATTCTAAACTATTGTGAAAAAGTCATTTCTAAGGTAATAGCAATTCGTATGGGTTCAAAACTTTATACAAACCCTGTCTCTGGAATTTTGAAACAGCGAATATTGTGTTGGCACGTACAGAAGAAACTGGCCGTACATAACAATCAAAAGTATGAGATAAAAGAGAATTTAATGTCGGTTTTGTAGTTTCAGAAGAGATTCTATTTTCTAGAGACTTTGGTTAGAAACACTGCATTAGTTTCGTTGTACAGTAGATTCTAGGAAGGTTCTACGACAATATATATCTCAGAAGTAATTCACACATTTAACGTCTGAAAGATCATCCAATAAGCCATGAATGTGATCGCAACTTTTTTCTAATTTGACGTCTCTTTTCGTAATGTTTCAGTGTTTTCCATGCGTCTTCGTCAGGCAAACGGTTGAGTACGAAAAACTGATAGAAAATGTAATATTGTACGTCTTCCGTTTAATTAGTTAAAAACAGAAAAAGATTAATGATGCTCTTCAAAATATTTGCACTGTCATTGAGCTTCTGATCAGGCAAGAGCTAATTTTCAACTGTCTCAGCGAAAATGGCGACCAGAAAATGTCTAGACCAAGAAAATTAGCAATACACCGATTTTTAAGTCGTATTTTTTAAATGGTAGCGCCAACGGGTGGCCACCACCAGTTCTCCGTGCGTGACGTTTACCATTAGGGCTGCAACTCTCACTTAATCTATAGACTCAATGGAATTATTTTCATAGGTCTATCTGATTTGCTTCGCCTAGCTCCTGACCGGACACAAGCATTTCTGCAATAATTATTTGGCGAGCTTAGTCAAATTTTTACACTTAATCCGACAACTATATACGAAATTCACGAGATACGAAAACGTTTTTTTTTTCTTTTTTTTTCGATCGGATTAAAAGCGTTAAGACCCAACCGAAACCCGAACGGCCATTTTGGTCATTCGCTTTTGACACGTCTCCCCCGGAATACGCGTTAGGTTTTAACACAGCTTGGTAGAACAGATTTGCATATTTTATTTATCAAAGCGCACATTATTTCCCATTCGCTTGTAATAGTCTGTTTTTGGCAATTGGATATCGGGGACCCTTTGCGTTTTTTTGTTGTGTTGTGGCTGATTGCAAAATATTCCATGAAACTAAAGCGACGCTTGTAAAACGTGCGTTGTTTCGCATTACAAACCAATTACCGTGTTCATTAAAGAGTGTAATCAGAGGGTTGAATTTATGCAAATCGTATTCGCCAATTCACCTTTATTCCCACTCTGTTTTTTTGTTTTTACTGTCTGATTATTAACGCAACGCATTAGGAATTTTAAACCAACTAATTGATGAGCTGGTGAAACGAGAGGTACAAATTTTAACGGATTTTAAAAATATTTTTAAAACAGATTTTCACAGGTCACGGTAAAAAAAATCAAAGAGAATACAGACTCGGTCTCGTAATATCACCCGTAACAACTTTACAATAATGGAATTCCTTTTATTTATTTTTTTAATAGAGATGTGAAACATGCTGCTTTCATTTGGCAAGTGACATGACCAACAATTATCAGGTAATTACTTGCACCAATATATCTGGTTAGTCAAAGACAAGCATCCAGCTGAAATCACAGGGCAAGTTTTGGACCCGTTGCTACTAGAAACCATTCTGTTATTTTACAGATTCTGTTATTTTTTGTGGTAACATTATATATTGTGTGGATGTGGACGATGTGTTGGTGCATCATGTTTCATTCTGCCAATTAAACTGTCTCGTGCATTTTTAAAGGTAAAATGCTTATGACATTTTGACAAAAACTATTCGAAGTGGGCTTTGAATGCCAAGTGAAGAACAACTAAATTTCCCAACGTGTTGTAACTTGTACCTGTTACTTTATCAAGGTTTAGAGCAGTCCTGACAATTTTCGAAAGTGAAAGAGAATGTTCCCAGCGCCGACATACAGCTTAACTGTTCAACAGCCGCCGCTTAGTATTATCCCTTTGAACATTTTTTAGCTTGAGGTAATTGTAAAAAACCAACGACCTTCAGCCTGGTAAAAAAAATATCGAGAGCCAAAGGTTGCCAATAAGGACTTCTGTTCAATATTTAGCCCGGGGTTTTGATTCAGGAATAATATTTGATACTTGGGCAGAACAAGGAGCTAACTTGTGGAGAACAAGAATTTCACTACTTTGCTCAAAGAGCTGCGTTTAGGCGTACCTAGGTTTTTCCTATTATTAGGAACACTATTTACTATACCACTACAACTGCTACTTCTACTAGTATTCGATCGGGCGGCTCGTGTTTCTCTATGTGGTGTAAATATTAAAGTTATTAGAGTTGTTAATAATAAAATACCCCGAGCATTGCAAGCGTTTGCAATTTAAATCAGATTTCACCTGTTTTTCTTTAACGTCGCTTGCTTTCCGAAATGATTCGCTATTTAAATTGTTTTCATTTAAACAATTCGGCTGAAAAACTGTTTGGCCAGCCACAAGAGGCAAAAGCTGCCGTGTGAGGTTTGAGTGATAAGAGTGATGAGATTAATTTGGGTTGATTTCAGCAATTTCAGTAACTCAAAAAAGATCTTATCAGCAGAAAAAGGTTTGCGCTCTTTCTCAGTGTTAAAACTTATACTTAATGTTCAGGTTCAATCTAACCCAAACTCAAATCCTATACGGCTTAATTTGGACAATTGGACGATTTAGAAATTGAGCAATAACCAATAGCTTTGATGTAGAAATACAGCTTTAGGATGAAAATTGTAGAACTTAAACTGTGTTCTATAATAAAGCAGCGCAGAATCTGTGTAAAGTAATTTTAATGTTACTATACGTTTTACTTATGGGTTTGTTTACCTTTGCAAGAAGGTTAAACAAAAATATATGTATCAAATTATTTCAGCGCATAGAAGATGGATCGTTGTGTTGATCCCCCCAATAAAACTATATACATACAAGTTCAACTGCACACATTGGAAGGTTAAGTTAAGCTAGAACCGAACAAAAAATAACCTTTTCTTTGCCAAGTAAGCATTTTAAAACTCGGTGTTACGAACTTACTTTTACCCATTTTTTGCCGAGGATTGGAAACACCGAGGATAAAGAATCACGGCGATCATTATCACTAATCCCAACTCTTTTTCTTGTCTTGGGTTTCACTGGTTTTTACTCCAATCCTTTCTCTGGAGGCGATTGTGTTCCATCCCGACTTGATCAGAGTCATTCTTTTAGCTGACTTAAATCAGGAGAATCCATGCCACAACCAAGTTCTTTCGTTTTAATGCCTATACCTGAGTTGATATTAGTTTCAGATAATTATTGTCTTTTCTTGTTTGAAGAACAGAGATTGTAACTTGCACGGAACGTTTGTACAAAAGGTTCAAAATTAAAAATAAAACGCCAGGTTTTTTAAAGATAACCAAAGAGTAAATCATATTTCTATTGATCTTGCGAAGGAATTTACTGGCTTTACATGTATTAACGATGTTATTTATTGCATTAAAAGTTATCAAATCTAGAAAAAAACTATCTTCTCCATAATAGTGTTCGCAAGAGTAGACAAAAAAAAAACTCTTCAGTAGATGTGAAATTATATTTCATAAATAGAGTATTAAATGCTAAGTAGCGGCTTAACTGGTAAACTCATACACAACTAAACTGTTGCACGTAAGCTGTGAACTTAAAAACTAGGTTTAGAGTTATGAAAAAATCTAAAAAATAAAAACCCCATCCCCGTTTTACCACCGACGCATCCTTGCAGTCCCGGTGACACACTAACGTCCCGGGGGTCCCCCACCCAGCAAAGAATGCGATTCTGTGAGTGCCGGCCCCGATGCCCGGAATTCAACCCCCCCCCCCCCCCCCCCCCCCACCCCCACGCGCCACGGGTGGCCCGGCGTCGCTGGCTGCAGCGTGCATACTGCGATGACGTCATCGGGCGTCGCGACGCCTCGCTCTTCATATCGACTCGCGGGCGTCGGCGTCGGCTGGAGAGCTAGCGGCGTGCTAGGAGAGTGTGAAACCGGAACATTGTGCAATTGGATGCTGAAGTCCAAGTGCAAATGCTCGTTTGGGGAGGGGTACGAGATGTGGAGATTTTTTTTGGATCTTTGGTTCTTGGAGGATGTAAAAAACTAAATCGATCTGGTAGGGTGCTACGAGAAGATGTTTTAAAATGCCACTTAAAATTCCCAAAAATGTATCCGGCGTTTTGTAAAAACGCGGCTTTATTTTCCATCAGCTGTTAGAACGTGTCTGCAATCAAAAAAAGTAGAAAAAACGAAAAGGTGCAGAAAACTCTTTTTAGAGAAAGCGGAAAAACCTCGTTAATTTCATAAGCGCATAACGTCTAACGTATAAATTAATACATAAATGCTTTGAAAACTCTTCATGGGTATGTTCAATAAAAAATTCGACCAAGAAATCATAGAATGTTCGCAAAAAAAAATTAAATAAGATGAACCCGATCTTTATCCAGCGTGATCGCTATAATTTGTTGTGAGAAACTCGTTCCCCAACCTTTTCTCTCCGCGGGAGCTGTATTTTCCATTGACTTAAATACAGCACTCCTGCCAATTCTGCTCGATATTCCAGGGTTTCCAGCGCAGACAGGGCTAAGCGCAGCCAATTTCATGACCCCATTTAGTGCACAGAGACCAACACATAACTCTCCCTATACACTTGGACACGTAACTGGTTAACCACACGCTTTGGGGGAGGCTAACGGAATCAATGTTTTACAAACTGAAATTAAATATCATCATCTGCTTTTTAGGCTCGTGTCTAATTTTCTAACCATTCAAAACTAGACTTTTAAATGCTATGTAAAACAACTAATTTTCTGATGTTTCGTAACTCATGTCTGTTACTTTATCTCTGGTACGTTTACCAAAGATGAAAATAACAAAAAACAATAGAAAAAATACCTTGTCTATGTTTCCTTGAAGCCTCTAGCTAAAGAATCAGTTTCAATGTTTTAAAGACCAAGCAAATTTAACGTTTTTAATGTAAAATTACCCCATTTGCCTTAAGAAACTCGACTGTCTTCATTTTTTGTGACATAATTTAAGTTTCATATACAATACTTTATATACCTCAATCTTCCCGTCTACATATTTTCCTCTCAAACCTATGTAACCGATTGTATTTATATTTATTATAATAATTGAAACTGATACTCTCGATATGTCTACGGCATTCTTATGTAATGGTATTTTTAAGACAATCAAATTATCTATCTATCTATCTATATGCAGACTTCCTCCTCTTCCTTCTCAACAATAATCTTTATTCAATTCTTCTGTTCTAATTCTGTCTCCCATGCCCTATCAAGTTACAAACTACCATCTCTATTGAAGCCTGTAAAGCTAATTGCCAGTTTTATCAAAATATTTTACGTCTAATCGAGGACAACAACCACTGGTAACAAACTTTCGCAGTTAGTAAACTTAGTTTCGTGTGTAGAGCGTGCCGAGTGCCCGCAGGCAAAAATAAACACTAGTGTTTTCCTCGGTTTTAGCACAGTTTATGACCGTGCAAACGACTAACCACATCCATCTTGTCTTGCATGAACAAAACCATGCTTAACCTCTGATATGGCCACCGAAAGACATATGTTCACGTTTTAAATACAAAAGGTATTTCAGGATGTATTCAACAGGCTTGTCGCAAAAACATAACCTTCATTATTAGACCAGCACGAAACATTTCCTCAGCTAAAATAACTACTTTTTATCATGGTTAGTCACGTGAGAGGTAACGATAATTTGTACTTGCTTTGTGTATTGGTTCAAAGCACCTTTGGAGAGGTGATTACTTTCTCTGAGTAAATACAGCGTGTAATTTGTTTACACAAGATGAGAATAGCGGCTGCGTGCGTTATGGCTGCACAAACAGGATAGCGAATCGGTTTTCGGATGCTACGTCGTTTGTCGCGATAATTCGTATATGATAAATTGATTTGGTTGACCTTTCATCAGCGTGGGCACGTGGTTGTTGATAGTAAAGGTTATTCCAGCAATGAAGCGAGTGCTATTATTGTCATGGTGATTTTTATGCTAATTTATGTTTTACTCTTACTTTGTGTAGGTTTACTAACTACCAACCTGCGAGACATAGCGGTGAACATTATGAAGAAATTAAAAAATGTTAACATTAAAATGCGATTGAAAATATGAAGTTAACTCACAAATAGTAATTGGGAAATCTCTTTGCGAAGCTTTACCAAATTTTGACCAAAATTTATTCGAGAGGTTTGACGTTTTGAAACACCTGTTCTCGTGAGATCACTAAGGTTAAGCAACACCATGCGCTGGGTTAGATTTTGGATGGGTGACCATCATACACATGACCAGTTCTGTTCGGGAGAGAGGTTGAAGGGATGAAAGTTAGTACAGCAACTTCATTCGCCTTGCTTATCAACCTCTCGACAGCATGGATTTGTGGAGGAATCCTGCTGTTCGAGTTGTACCGTCCTTCGGAAGGGACGTGAAGCCGGTGGTCCCCTTGGTGCTTTTCGACAGGAGTAGGCTACGTGCCGGCACCGGGTTTCCCCTCCGCCCTTCTAGGCTAGGTTAGGTTCATCATCATCCTCATCATCATCCTTGTCATTCACCGACGCCATTAGACCAGTGCCGCAGGGCCAGTTGTCAAAACAGTGCGTCGTTAAACACCACAAATAATAATAAACTTCACTCGCCTTGCTTATCAACCTCTCGACAGCATGGATTTGTGGAGGAATCCTGTTGTTCGCGTTGTACCGTCCTTCGGAAGGGACGTTAAGCCGATGGTCCCCTTGGTGCTCTTCGTCAGGAGAAGCCTACGTGCCGGCACCTGGTTTTCTATCCTCCCTTTCAACTAAGTTAGATTCATCATCATCCTCATCATTATCCACTCATTCACTAACGGCATAAGACCAGTGGCACATCAGACGTCAAAAAAGCGTGCCTTTCAATCCAATTGGGGAAATAATAAAGTGATTTTTGCATACCTTGTATGGTCAAGTTTTGCAGCATCCACTTGCAAAACCAGCCGTTTCAAAGTCTGTTATTTTATAATCAACGATGACAAATGAATGACACTCGACACAATTTGACTCGTTAAATTAAACAATCGTGATTCCATCCATCTTAAAAACAAGGCTTTTGTACAAACATACATAATATAACGTCACACATTATAACAGCCAATTTCTCACTCAGGTTCCCTACAATTTCGTTCCTACTATAACGTGCGTAAGTAATGCGAGTGCGTAATCCTTCCATTAGCTGCGTCTCCTTCCACCTCATTACACCCAGCAGGTTCTAGCATCAGAAATAATGTTGCTAGATTTTGACGGGGTCGTTATGCGTAAACGCACGAACGCAGCTCGTTGCTTTTTAGGCTCACCTCGAAATCTATGGCAATACATCATGGCGTTGCGGTATGATCCGACCATAGCTGATCTAGCAGATACCGTGCCGGCACCGCACGTTTGCCACGAATATAACTGATGTCAAGGGTATACAGATATTCATTTTGTATGGTAGACTCAATAATCACCTGGATTTTAGTGGTGAGATAGAAAATAATATGCCAACAGCGGTGATTACAACGAAACAACTGTTATTATTTCATGTGTTGTCCCATTTTGTTGTTTGATAAATGTACATTACCACCATTTGATCAGGGGTTGTTTGTTTGGAGGGTTGAAAACACCGCGTTGAGAGATCACCGAAGTTAAGAAACACTACGCTGGGTTAGGTATTAAATGGGTGACCATCATACAAGTGACCAGGTCTGTTTGGAAGACAGGTTAGATTATTATTTATTTGTGGTGTTCAAACGCACTGTTTTGACATCTGGCCATGCGGCACTGGTCTAATGGCGTCAGTGAATGAGTGAATGATGATGAGGATGATGATAAACCTAACCTAGCTTAAAAGAGAGGAGGGTAAACCAGGTGCCGGCACGTAGCCTACTCCTGTCGAAGAGCACCAAGGGCACCACCGACTTAACGTCCCTTCCGAAGGACGGTACAACTCGAACAGTAGGATTCCTCCACAAATCCATGCTGTCGAGAGGTTGATAAGCAAGGTGAATGAAGTTGCTGTACTAACTTTCATCCCTCCAACCTCTCTCCCGAACAGAACTGGTCATGGTCACACATCCAATACCTGACTCAGCGCAGGACAGGTTGGAGGGATGAAAGCAACTTAAGTAGCCTTGCTTGTTAACTTCTCGATTGTATGGATTTATGACGGAATACTGACGTCTCGAGTGAAACTGTCTTTCGGAAGAGTCATTTATGCTGTAGTACTAACGGTTAGTATCTTTAGTGCTGTTCTAGAGGAGTAGGGTAAGTGTCGACACCGGGTTTCTCCTCCTTTATCACCATCCACTCAATTACCGTAGCAAATAAAACATTTATCATAACAGTGCACTGCGTTTAACCCCACAAAACAATCTCAATCCATTTTGTTAACCAACAAATTTGATCGATTCACTGTTTTTCTTTATGTATAACAATTTTCAAAATGCTGCTTACACCCGATTTATATGGATTCCGTCGTAAAAGAAAAGTTTCTTGACATTTTCCTCTCAAATAATATTACTTTTCAATTTTGTGTCAACGGCAAGCGTCAGACGTGTGATGCTCATGCGATAGTGTGCCAATGCATTATCGTATCAACCCCAAGCGACCTCTGCGTGTGAGACGGAGTCGACGTTGTCTTCTCGTATAAACCTAATAAGTTTCCTTTCCCCAACACTTGGCTTTTATTGGAAATTTATGCGTGCGATCTCTTTTTGGATGGCGAGCTATTTTTCTCGCTCTCTGGTCGACGGCGCCGTGGACGAGAGCTTGCCAAATCCGATTTTAAAATCGGTGCAATTCCGCGTCCGCGCGCGCTGGAGGAGACAAAACAGTTTCTTTCATTGTGTTTTGCGTCTCTGAAAAATTAACCTTATATAAAAGCTTTAAAATTGCGATGTTCAACTTTTTAGTTTGTATCTGACCAGCTGACCAGCTGACCAGCTGGGGTAACATTTTTCTGTACATGTTGATTTAAATTGCGAAATTTGGTTAAAAACGTGTGCAATTGGGTTATAATTGTTCAAAATTAAAATCTCTATCCTATTGTGACACTTTGAGGGTGATTTGAAAGCGTTTTTTTGGTGAAATATTGATAATTGTGTTTGAAATTTCCTGCCTAGGAAAATTGGAGCCATGTCTCACAGTTCGATTTTTATTTCATTCAAAACTTGCCTTTAAATGACCTGCAGCAGTTTGGTAATACTGTTCATGCATGCCTATGAAAGTTATTGAAGTAATTGAGCACAAACGCTGTTATTTACGTTCGTTTTAAGTGAAATAGAAATAATTTTGCAAAAAGTTTGACAGATGCATTCATTTGTTTGGTTTTTTGACCACTGCAGGGTGAACGAATTCTTAAACTTATCTTTGTGGCAGTGCATTCAGGATATTAAAACGTCAATGTCAATGTCAACGTCAATGTCAAATTCTTTTCAATATCTCTAAAACTGAAGGGAAATAAATGACAAAACTGATATATTGTTGGTGTCTTGGCTAGCAAGATTGGTAAGCCCAGATTCTAAAAGGTATTTCACAAGTTTCACTCTCTAAAAAATATTTCAAGAAATCATACACGGAAATCTTTTGACAGCCAACTTCGTTTGTTTTCGAAATTGTCATCGTGGTCACTTTGGAATTCACAGAGTTTCCACAATGCAGTGACCCCAAGTGAAATAAGCGGCAAATTTCAAATAAAATAAATGGGGGTACTTTTGGTTGTGGTCCCATTAGAGGCTTTACATTAAAACCAAAATGCACAATCCCTCAAAATCTTAAGGTGCCGTTAGGCATCGGGTACTGCTAGTTAACCTTATATAAAAGCTTTAAAATTGCGATGTTCAACTTTTTAGTTTGTATCTGACCAGCTGACCAGCTGACCAGCTGGGGTAACATTTTTCTGTACATGTTGATTTAAATTGCGAAATTTGGTTAAAAACGTGTGCAATTGGGTTATAATTGTTCAAAATTAAAATCTCTATCCTATTGTGACACTTTGAGGGTGATTTGAAAGCGTTTTTTTGGTGAAATATTGATAATTGTGTTTGAAATTTCCTGCCTAGGAAAATTGGAGCCATGTCTCACAGTTCGATTTTTATTTGATTCAAAACTTGCCTATTACTCACCCGCAGCAGCTCGGTAATACTCTTCATGCATGCCTATGAAATTTATTGAAGAAATTGAGCACAAACGCTGTTATTTACGTTCGCTTTAAGTGAAATAGAAATAATTTTGCAAAAAGTTTGACAGATGCATTCATTTGTTTGGTTTTTTGACCACTGCAGGGTGAACGAATTCTTAAACTTATCTTTGCGGCAGTGCATTCAGGATATTCAAACGTCAATGTCAATGTCAACGTCAATGTCAAATTCTTTTCAATATCTCTAAAACTGAAGGGAAATAAATGACAAAACTGATATATTGTTGGTGTCTTGGCTAGCAAGATTGGTAAGCCCAGATTCTAAAAGGTATTTCACAAGTTTCACTCTCTAAGAAATATTTCAAGAAATCATACACGGAAATCTTTTGACAGCCAACTTCGTTTGTTTTCGAAATTGTCATCGTGGTCACTTTGGAATTCACAGAGTTTCCACAATGCAGTGACCCCAAGTGAAATAAGCGGCAAATTTCAAATAAAATAAATGGGGGTACTTTTGGTTGTGGTCCCATTAGAGGCTTTACATTAAAACCAAAATGCACAATCCCTCAAAATCTTAAGGTGCCGTTAGGCATCGGGTGAATCGGCATCGGCAGTGAATTCAGGATATTTAAACGTCAAAAAGGATTAGAACATCAAATACTTTTTAGAAACCAGTCAAACATTGCTGGGAATAATTTTAAATCTTACATGACTTCAGAGCACGACCCAACGCGACATTTATACGGTGATTTGATGGGATTTTCGTTATGAATTTTATTTAAAACTGGCTGGCAAGGAAAGGTTTTGACAGTACTCAAACAATGTCAAACAACTTAATTACCGAAGAAACTTACATTTTGTCAATTTTAAGTGCTTATCCGTTCATTTAACAGGTTTTTAGTCAGATCTGGTGGAGATGTAAAAGGTATTTCACAAGTTTCACTCTCTAGGAAATATTTCACGGAAATCTTTTGACAGCCAACGTCGTTTATTTTCGAAATTGTCATCGGGGTCACTTTGGAATTCACAGAGTTTCCACAATGCAGTGACCCCGAGTGAAATAAGCGGCAAATTTAAAATAAAATAAATGGGGGTACTTTTGGTTGTGGTCCCATTAGATGCTTTATATTTAAACCAAAATGCCCACTCCCTCAAAATCTTAAGGTGCCGTTAGGCATCGGGTTCTGCTAGTTAACCTTATATAAAAGCCTTAAATCTGCGATGTTCAACTTTTTAGTTTGTATCTGGCGACCGACCAGCTGGGGTAACATTTTTCTGTACATGTTGATTTAAATTGCGAAATTTGGTTAAAAACGTGTGCAATTGGGTTATAATTGTTCAAAATTAAAATCTCTATCCTATTGTGACACTTTGAGGGTGATTTGAAAGCGTTTTTTTGGTGAAATATTGATAATTGTGTTTGAAATTTCCTGCCTAGGAAAATTGGAGCCATGTCTCACAGTTCGATTTTTATTTCATTCAAAACTTGCCTTTAAATGACCTGCAGCAGTTTGGTAATACTCTTCATGCATGCCTATGAAAGTTATTGAAGAAATTGAGCACAAACGCTGTTATTTACGTTCGTTTTACGTGAAATAGAAATGATTTTGCAAAAAGTTTGACAGATGCATTCATTTGTTTGGTTTTTTGACCACTGCAGGGTGAACGAATTCTTAAACTTATCTTTGCGGCAGTGCATTCAGGATATTCAAACGTCAAACGGGAGTAGAACGTCAAATACTTTAAGAAATCAGTCAAACATTGCTGGAGATAATTTTGAATTTTACATGACTTTAGAGCACGACCCAACGCGACGTTTCTACGCTGATTTGATGGGATTTTCATAATGAATTTTATTTAAAACTGGCTGGCAAGGAAAGGTTTTGACAGTTCTCAAACAATGTCAAATAACTTAATTAGCAAAGAAACTTACATTTTGTCAATTTTAGGTGCTTATCCGTTCATTAAACATGTTCTTGGTAAGATCTGGTGGAGATGTGAAAGGTATTTCACAAGTTTCACTCTCTAAGAAATATTTCAACGGAAATCTTTTGACAGCCAACGTCTTTTGTTTTCGAAATTGTAATCGTGGTCACTTTGGAATTCACAGAGTTTCCACAATGCAGTGACCCCGAGTGACATAAGCGGCAAATTTCAAACAAAATAAACGGGGGTACTGTATGGTATTGCATGGTCCTTTTGGTTGTGGTCCCATTTAAACCAAAATGCCCACTTTCTTAAAATCTAAAGCGGCCGTAGGCAGCGGGTTCTGCTAGTTAACCTTATATAAAAGCTTTAAAATGGCGATGTTCAACTTTTTAGTTTGTATCTGACCAGCTGACCAGCTGACCAGCTGGGGTAACATTTTTCTGTACATGTTGATTTAAATTGCGAAATTTGGTTAAAAACGTGTGCAATTGGGTTATAATTGTTCAAAATTAAAATCTCTATCCTATTGTGACACTTTGAGGGTGATTTGAAAGCGTTTTTTTGGTGAAATATTGATAATTGTGTTTGAAATTTCCTGCCTAGGAAAATTGGAGCCATGTCTCACAGTTCGATTTTTATTTGATTCAAAACTTGCCTATTACTCACCCGCAGCAGCTCGGTAATACTCTTCATGCATGCCTATGAAATTTATTGAAGAAATTGAGCACAAACGCTGTTATTTACGTTCGCTTTAAGTGAAATAGAAATAATTTTGCAAAAAGTTTGACAGATGCATTCATTTGTTTGGTTTTTTGACCACTGCAGGGTGAACGAATTCTTAAACTTATCTTTGCGGCAGTGCATTCAGGATATTCAAACGTCAATGTCAATGTCAACGTCAATGTCAAATTCTTTTCAAAATCTCTGGAACTGAAGGGAAATAAATGACAGAACTGAAATATTGTTGGTGTCTTGGCTAGCAAGATTGGTAAGCCCAGATTCTAAAAGGTATTTCACAAGTTTCACTCTCTAAAAAATATTTCAAGAAATCATACACGGAAATCTTTTGACAGCCAACGTCCTTTGTTTTCGAAATTGTCATCGTGGTCACTTTGGAATTCACAGAGTTTCCACAATGCAGTGACCCCGAGTGACATAAGCGGCAAATTTCAAATAAAATAAACGGGGGTACTGTCTGGTATTGCATGGTACTATTGGTTGTGGTCCCATTAAAACCAAAATGCCAACTCCCTCAAAATCGTAAGCGGCCGTAGGCAGCGGGTTCTGCTAGTGTCTATTTAAAATCTTTTCAGATAATGGATACAATTTATTCTTCACCATCTGTTTAAACTAAGACGAGTATCGCACTTGCTAAAATGATCACTGTAGATTAATATAAAACTTCAAAGAAGCAGAATATAACGCCCAAACTTATTTTTATCCATCCTCTCTACTTTGAAAACAATGTTAAGGAACAAATTAGAACTTTTCTTAATTTAAAGTCATTAATTTTGAACGCTCTTTTGCAATTAATCTTCTCGTCGACTTTGAAAAATGCACAACATCAATTACATCAAGTACGACTCAAATATAGCTTTGTTGAAGCAACGAAGCTTTCCCTCCATCCAACAAGGTTTCACCTACTTGCTAGATATCGAGCTGACGGACCCAGGAAAGGAAACATCTGTATTCCGGGCATAAAGGGGTAGAACATGAAAGAGTACATTCGGTTTCGCCTTACTCTGGCCTATGTCATTGATATTGCGTTGAATAGAATCGTCTCCGTGTCAGTCAGGGAGACTTGCGAGCCTTGTCGGCGAGCTACATGCGGGTGGTGGGAGGAAAATGGGAGGAAAATGGGAGGAAAATGGGAGGAAAATGGAAGGAAAGTGGATGATACGAGCGATACCACTGACACAGATGGACATATCTTGTGACAAACTTGGCGTGATGGGAGACCACCGACCGCAAGACGGAGATAAAGTTGCTGTTTGCTCACAAACCTCGCTCTACCATATTCTTGCTTAAGTAAAACTTAGTAAAGCACGATCTTTAAAGCTTGTCTTCACACTCAAATGTATAATAATGCTCGATCAAATTGTTTGTTAACAGAAAGTTAAGCATAGTTCTTTTTATGTTTTTCCATTTTCCGATATACAGTTTCGTTTTATCTTCTATTAGCTTTCAATATGCAAAACAAATTGCGTCGGGAGCAGACTTTGTCTTCCAAAGTTTATACTATGTTCGGTAATCCAGCTTTTCTGAAGCCAACAAAATCGTGAGCTTTCATGATTTCAGTCTGCTTACCCGATCCACCTATATCTCCCAGTTCCAGAACAATATATTGTTGGAAACACCGGTTCTTGTGAGATCACCTAAATTAAACACCATTGTGCTAGGTCAGGCATTAATTAGATGGGTGACCGTAATGCACATGGCCAGTTCTATTCAGAAGAGAGGTTGGAGGGAATGTTAGTACATCGAATTCAATCGCCTTGCTTATCAACCTCTTGACAGTATAGATGTGTAGAGGAATCCTGTTGTTCGCGTTGTACCGTCCCTAAGAAGCGACGTTACGCCGCTGGTAACCTTGTAGCTCTTAGAGAGAAGTAGGCTACATGTCTTAAACGGGTTTCCCCTCCTCTCTACCAGGCTAGATCCACATCATCACCCACTCATCACCGACGCCATTTGACCAGTACCACAAGTCCGTTGCCAAACAGTGTAGCATCAAACACTAAAAATCAATCAATCTATTGAGATGTCATTTAAACAGACACAAGCAATGCAATTCCTTGTAAGTGGAGGTGCCGTTAATGTTGAAAACCTGCCCCCGAAACATTAAAATGCGCTCCACTCCTTTTCACTCGGCATTTCTCAAAGTACCTGCACGAAATTCTAGCTAACTTTAACCAGAGCGCGTCGCATTAGTGTCCTCTTTAATTATTCTCTTCGTTCCGCAAGATCCAGAAGTGCAACAGAAACAAAAGATGTGTGTCTGTATACATGAGCGACCAAAACAAGATAAGTTTTCGAGAGTGCTCATTGCCAGATCTTTTCTCGAGGAAATTCTCCTCTCCGCGAATGTCTCGCACAATGTGAAAAACTTTGCTTCCCTCTCTCTGCTGAAAATCACAAAGTAACTCTCGTGTTCAGAGAGAGAACATATTTTACCGGCAGAGGCGACACCGGTCGTTACATGGTGACATGGGGGACAACTGTCATTTTTAAAAACAATACACATATTATCTCCGCTGATGTCCACCATTTTCATGTTCGTGCCGAGCTATTTTAGGATTGTTTCCTCCAATTAATACAATCCTGTCAAGTATATTGCAGATATAAAAAAAATATTTTGCAATCATGCCACTTAAAATCACAACTGAAATTATATTCATGAGTTGGTGGCAATCCTTGTGCTGGTATCTTCTCTCAAGGGCTAGACTGTAGCAATGCAGGGGACAGTCCCTGTGCTGGTATCTTCCCTCACGGGCTAGACTGTAGCAATGCAGGGGACAATCCTTGTGCTGGTATCTTCTCTCAAGGGCTAGACTGTAGCAATGCAGGGGACAGTCCCTGTGCTGGTATCTTCCCTCACGGGCTAGACTGTAGCAATGCAGGGGACAGTCCTTGTGCTGGTATCTTCTCTCACGGGCTAGACTGTGGCAATGCAGGAGGCAGTCCTTGTGCTGGTATCTTCTCTCGCGGGCTGGACTGTAGCAATGCTAGGGTCAGTCCTTGTGCTGGTATCTTCTCTCACGGGCTAGACTGTAGCGATACAGGGGCAGTCCTTGAGCTGGTATCTTCTCTCACGGGCTAGACTGTAGCAATGCAGGGGACAGTCGTTGTGCTGGTATCTTCTCTCACGGGCTAGACTGTAGCAATGCAGGGGACTGTCCTTGTGCTGGTATCTTCTCTCACGGGCTAGACTGTAGCAATGCAGGGGACAGTGCTTGTGCTGGTATCTTCTCTCACGGGCTAGACTGTAGCAATTCAGGGGACAGTCCTTGTGCTGGTATCTTCTCTCACGGGCTAGACTGTAGCAATGCAGGGGACTGTCCTTGTGCTGGTATCTTCTCTCACGGGCTAGACTGTAGCAATGCAGGGGACATTCCTTGTGTTGGTATCTTCTCTCACGGGCTAGACTGTAGCAACGCAGGGGACAGTCCTTGTGCTGGTATCTTCTCTCACGGACTAGACTGTAGTAATGCAGGCGAAAGTCCCTGTGCTGGTAGCTGCTCTCGTAGGCTAGACTGTAGTAATGCAGGGGACAGTCCTTGTGCTGGTATCTTCTCTCACGGGCTAGATTGTAGCAATGCAGGGGACAGTCCTTGTGCTGGTATCTTCTCTCACGGGCTAGACTGTAGCAATGCAGGGGACAGTCCCTGTGCTGGTATCTTCTCTCACGGGCTATACTGTAGAAATTCTGGGGACAGTCCTTGTGCTGGCATCTTCTCTCACGGGCTAGACTGTAGCAATGCAGGGGACAGTCCTTGTGCTGGTATCTTCTCTCACGGGCTAAACTGTAGCAATGCAGGGGACAGTCCCTGTGCTAGTATCTTCTCTCACGGGCTATACTGTAGAAATTCTGGGGACAGTCCTTGTGCTGGTATCTTCTCTCCCGGGCTAGGCTATATCTTTGTGATCATAAAAAATGGCAATGGCCATGATTTAACACAATCCTGTTGCTTGAATACGTATCAAAGTTTCAATTTCGAAGCTCGGATATTGAATGCAAATGTCAACATTGATATCATTGACAGTAAATTCCGCTTATTTATATCATTTGCGCAATATTCGTTACTATTTTAATATCCTATTCGAGAGCGTACTAAACAGCTGTTTAGCTTCAAGGATAGCGCTTACTAATATCTGATTTCCTTATCGCTTCAAGATCATGGCCAACGTTATCAGCATAACTTTCAAACAAGCAATGTTTAACCACGGCTCAGGTCGACGATGGAATCATCGGATGACCTCGCCACGACTTTGTCTTCATTACAACATCCCTGCCATTAGCCGCAATGCATTTGCGTGATATTGTCTCACGATTCGTCGCTCGCTCTGGCGATTGGTAATCGAAGTGTGCACTTGTGTTAATGCACTTCGGGGCATGGCCCAGTTAACGTCGCGCCATGTTTAACGGGGAAATCAATTTCTTGCCGGGTTTAGGGATCGGCGAGATCTCGCGCTCTCCGTTGAAATTCGCGGCTGGATGCAAGTCCAAGGAGAGGAGCACCATTTGAAAGGTACCGATTCAATTTGATATATGTTCTTTTAGTTTACCACAAGCCAGAAACATACAATAGAATCCATAAAACCTTAACAAGTTTTCAAAAATTCGAATAGGCATATTTTTTTTGTCATTAATTGGTAATTAAATTATAATTATTTTATTTTTCAAGATTGCACAAAAAGAATGCAAACCCTCTTTATTGGCCAGCTAAAATCGACTTCTTTCAATCATTGAGTTTATAGGTATAGACAAAGAGTCACCGCTAATTTTGAACTGTCTTCGCTAAAGTGACCGACAAAACGGAGGATGCTACTAGGTGGAGCCACCGTCGTTCGATTGTTAAAAAATGTTATTTTGTTATTTCCTGTAGATCACTCGTTTTTGATACTATTTTACGCTCAATTAAACTTTATTAATGCTAACTTAAACAATTTATTGATATTTTCAGTCGAAACTATTTGATTGTAGAGCTTTGTTGAGAACGGCAAACACCGTACCGTTACCAAGTGTTGCCGGCTCGTTGGCTCAGCAAAAAATTCAAAATTAACTTGCATCCTCTGACTATACTTATAAACCCAATGGTTTTATAAAGTGCAGAATGATTTTTTTTTTTTGCTCTCGCTATAAAATTAAATTGCGTAATTGACCAGACGGTGAGTCGAATCAGTTCGACACCGAATCAATTCCCAGCAAGGCACACGTATTTTGCAAATGCTCGTGTCGCTAGCCAATCTATTGCAAGTGAGAAGCCTTACTCGGTAACAATTATTGTAAACTCATTTCAGAGAACCAATCTCGTCCAGCCGCGCTGCAAATTGATCCACATTACACATGCACGACAATTCATGATTTGATTGATTTGTCGTGTTTAACGACGTATTGTCGGACAACGGGACACGTGGCACTTGTCTAATGGCGTCGGTGAACGACTGGATGATGATGAGGATGATGATTAACGTAACCTAGCCTAGAAGGAAGTAGGGTTATACAAGTTCGATAAGAAGCCTACTACTGTCGAAGAGCCATGTGTCAGGCGGCATTGGTCTAATGACGTCGGTGAATGAGGGGATGATGATGATGAAGTTAGCCTAAAAGGCAGTACGAAAAACCCTGTGCCAGCACATAACCTTCTCCTGTCGTAAAGAACCAAATAACGTCCCTTAACGCCGGCTTAACGTCCCTTCCGAAGGACGGTACAACTCGAACAGCAGGATTACTCCACAAATCCATGCTGTCGAGAGGTTGATAAGCAAGGCGAGTGAAGTTTCTGTACTAACTTTCATCCCTCCAACCTCTCTCCCGAACAGAACTGGTCATGTGTATGATGGTCACCCATCCAATAACTGACTCAGCGCAGTGTTGCTTAACTTCGGTGATCTAACGAGAACCGGTCTTTCCAACACGCCATACCGTTCGGTGGTCACCCATCCAACAACTGACTCAGCACAGTGTTGCTCAACTTCGGTGATCTCAAGAGAACCGGTGTTTCCAACACGCCATATCGTTCGGTGGTCGCCCATCCAATACCTGACTCAGCACAGTGTTGCTCAACTTAGGTGATTTCACGAGGACCGGTGTTTCCAACACGCCATATCGTTCGGTGGTCGCCCATCCAATACCTGACTCTGCACAGTGTTGCTCAACTTAGGTGATTTCACGAGGACCGGTGTTTCCAACACACCAAACCGTCTGGTGTATTTATCCATGAAGTTTTCCGCTCTATTAGCTGAATTATGTGAAACTGTGTCAAGCGTTATGGCCAAATAGTAATTGAAGGCTAACTAAATTATCGCAAATAGAATCTTAATTTCAGAGTGTATCACAACAACACACGCTTCTCTCAGCCGGGTTTCCGAAGCTTTGCGATGATGCCATTGGCAGGACGCCAAGAGCGTCGAAACCGGGCGTCGCGACGCTCGTATAAAGTCTGTCTTGGCGGAAACTTCACGAGCACGTTTGATTTTTTTGTTCGTCGGGACGTTCTTGCCACCCAGGAAGGCATAGATATCTTTGTCGCCATTGACATTGGTAATAACACTTGGCTTTCTCTGAAGATATTCATTAAGACTGTTGCAAAGTGGGTCAGCGTGAGAATTTGTGTAAAATAATTGTTTGATTGTTTGCATCTTTGAAAAGTGCTTTTATTTCAGGCGGAATTTGGTTGGTTATATTATAATCTATGTTGGATTGATCGCATATCTGTGTGGTAAAGTTTTATGGACATTATGGATTTCGTTTAAGTTTATTTTATAATTGCTCGATCATTAAAACGTACAAAACACGAATTTCAAAGGAAAATATTTCATAATCTGAAACGATACGTGACATTCACATTTTCCAAAAAATTCCACCGATATTTCAATTCGAGAAAACAAACAATCCCACATATCTAATAACAAAAATTCACAATAAAAACAAAAACTAAACTCCACCAAATTCTGAACTCTGAATTTACCGGATTCCAACCACCATCTGCAGCAGACAGTCCAACCCGAGCCGTTCCCCACATTCCCGATATCAACCCCATTCGAGTCCGGGGTACGAGTCCAGGGCCACGAACAATCCACAGCAGACGTCTTTCCACGGCGCGACGGCATACACATGCGCAGTGAACGCCGTCACGAGATGCCCGCGCGTTGCCGGCCGTGAGATGTTCCCGCCGCGACGCCTGGTCCACGGCGTCGTCGTCTCGTCGGCAGTCTACGGCCATCCGCTCAGAGTGTGACATCGCGACATCGTCCACGCATACCAACGTCGCGACGCCGCAACGACATGCACGCTAGTGTCGAAACATGCGATCTGGGTATAACGCGGTCGTCGACAATGTTTTGTTGATACGGGACGAGAGTTTTATTCGGCGTTTCGATAGTTATTTATTTTTGAATTCGTCGTGCGAATACGCGTCGAAGGTGATATGAATTGTGAATAGTTTTCATTCCGTTTTGTCAACTGTGATCGTTGCGAGTTGACGTTAATTTTGTCTCGATGTGCAAAACTGGTTCGACGGAGACGTGGAGAAAATCGAGTTGGTTTATTGACTAAAGTTTTCTTCGGTTTTTTTTTCTCTTTCCTATATTTGGGATCGAGTGAACGACGCCGTGATCGCATCTGACACCGAGTGCTCCTCTGTGCGCGCGCTAGAAAACGAGACGGATTATTATAAACTTGCGGCTGCTTGAAAAGTTTTAAGCTGTTTTTTAATTAACGTAAACAAATTGATTTTCGGCAAAGTGAGCAGAGAAGCAGAGGAGAAGATTAAAGGCATGAAGATCACCGATTAGCAGGTTTAATTGAATATCTAATTGGAATTATGACCTAAAGGAGTGAGTCAAAACTTAAATCTAAGACGATCAAAAGTCAGTTTCGTCGTATATACCTACCGATCAAAACGCCTTGCCAGACTTGAAAACGTTTTCCCGAAACACCCCTGAAGAACGTGGTCCAGGACTAAATAACAGATTCCCGCTACAATTGGACAGCACACCAACCGCATATTTGCGGTTTTGATTTACAGTGCCAATTATAAACACGAATAAAATTAGTTCAAGGTTCCATATCGGAATACACTCCTCCTTTACAGCATCCGCGTTGCTGGATACCAGCATCTCTTCGGTAGAATACAATACAAAACGCAACTTGAGGTGTTAATTAATTCGATCAACACGACGCGTGTCGTGTGCTTGTACGAGGTAGCTCAGCAGTCTTGTTTGAGATCCAGTCGGCCGACCGGAGAAAGGTCACTGTCGTGATAAATAAGGCAGGACTCGAGAACAGCGGCGACTGACAGCTATAAAAGTACATTCAACTAATGAATGCACCACGCTACATGGGCATATGGGATTGTTGCACGAACGTAAAACCAATCACATTACTCGGCTGAAAAGGAGAAAATAAACCAGCTCGACAATGACGGCGACTGTTTTGTAGAAGATTAAGGAAATAATCATCGATGCTTAGTCATCAATTAGAATGAAATCAGTTTAATTGGTTGGTTGCATTGCATCTGCGTCTAAACGATTCGAACGCCCTTTCTGCTCAGCTGATTTCGGGATTTCAGCCGTCAGTTTCGGCGACAGCAGGTGACGTTGATCAAGTGGTGGAAACCGTTTTGGGAGCAATCGTCAGAAATTGCCAGGGTGTGCGAAAGCTAAGAATTAGTGGACGGTGAACGGACTTGAAGTGGTCCAATTAAGAGATTTCAATTATTCAGAGAGTGTCCGAAAGGGTTAAAAGCTTTCGCTGACATCGCTTATAAATGTTATGGGTGTGTGAACCGAGCGAAATCGATTATTCATTATCAGGATTTTGCAACATTTTGTGACCAGATATTTCACTTGTGAACTCTCTTCCGTCTTTGTGGATGTGGACAGAATATCGACGTGCGACACTTGATGGCAGTTTCGGGTCACAGAGAAAACATGTAATGAATATTATATGTTTGGTTAGAAAAGTACTGGTCTTTCTGTTTGAAAATTTAATGTAGAAGTAATCGATAGGGAAGCCCGTTGCATACAATTGTTACCACGTTTAGAAAAGAATATAAACAGCATAGCAAAATTATATGACAGAGAAACTGACTGGAGACAGCATCATTTATTTTAAACTAAAGAAAAATGTGACTGAAATTCGATGAGTTATATCCGTTCGCAAAAGAATGATCATTATTTTCGTTTAAAAAAAATTACAGAACTTTAATAAACAGCTTTACTGTCATCATTGCACGATGAAATATCCTCAAAGTTTTCCTCCCCGAATACCTGCGCGCGATTATCGTGCATTCGTTTGCTATCGGTGAAGTTGTATTCCAACAATATTAAATCACAAGATTGCGAAATACTTAATGACTTGGTGCTAATTGCGTTTGCAATTTTAATTAGTTGGTTTACGAGTTTCTGTTTGGGAACCGTCGACGCCGGGTATGCAGGTCGTTTGCAATCTATAAAAGTGTGTAGACGGCAAATCCTAGCGCTCGCTGTTCTGAGCGCTGATTTACAACACCTGGTACCTTGAAAAATGAAGATAAACTTTACCGGCAAGAAAGGAAAACGTCTCAGAGTTTACATTTTGCAAAATTAATATCAATCAGAAAATACATGTGCCAGATTTTGTATCACTTTTTTTTTAAGGTTCTGTGTTTACGGAATTCTTTATAATGGATGGGGTGCTCTGTAGAGGGATGGGTGGCGTGCAACGGGATTATTTGAGTGATACTAGGGAAATGCGTAGATCGAGGATTATTGTTGTTGTACACTGAAGCGAAACGGGAACCCGATCAGATTATAAAAACGTTCGCGCAAATCTTCTCTGAGAAAATTCACCGTTTTACGATTTCATCAGATCTTTTCGCAAATTGAATATTGTCTTTTGTTGTTGTCTGACCAGATATTTTTTATTTAAAAAAAAAAAAACTGGTAAATTATTTTTATTTTCTTAAATGAGTGTCACTTAAATTAGAAAACTTTATTTTAATTTTTTTTACACAAATAACAAAATAACAGCGTAAAGTTTTTAAGTTAATTGTTAGTAACTGTCCATAAAAACAGTCTTAAAAATATTTAAAAAAAAATCTATTTTTGTAATTTAAAATAATATTTCTTGTTCTTAACAAATAAATTTGCATGTACAGTTGGCGAACCTGTTCAGCCTTTCGATGTTTTAAAATTAAATATTGACATACAAATATATTTCAAAATATCTCGTCAAATATCCTGGTGATATTACAACAACAAAAATAAGTTTCTAATTAATCGTATTTCCTCTCAAATAATGTCTAAGTGTTATCTCAAAGTATGTAATATAATTTCACGTGTTTAACAATTTCTTTCAAAAAAAAAAACACATTTTTGTGGTCTCTGATATTGGAAATCGAGGTACCTACTCTCGGGTAAAACGGGTAAAAGAAATTAGTGACCAGAGTTCTTGGCAAAATATGTTAATAAATGTATTGCATAGACATTTTATATCTCATAAAAAAATAGAAATAAAAATCATGTTCGTGTGCTAGATTAGTATAATAACTGCACAATTATCGGCAATTCATCGAATCGAATCAAAAAATCCGCTTTCTTTGCATAGATAAGTTGCATATCCCGCGCTAAAGTAGTTGAAATAAAATTGACACCACTTTCAAGACATTGATTCTATGAATAAACAAACGTATACAAAAATATAATAAAAACTAAACTGATATTTTTTCTCATCAAAAGTACCTACAACCATTTGAAGTTGTTGGTGATTCCGTGTTAATCGTTAGGCTATTATTAGAAGTCATTCTTATCAAGTTCTAAAATCGGGTTATTTAGATCTAGCAATTGTTGCGATCGCTTAGAATATACTTAGTCACTAGTTGTCAAAGTTCTAAATACACGTGTCTTTTACGTTCCTGATAGCAACCGTTACCTTGACGAAGATATGTCAGAGAAAAACATGACATTTTCTGAGTGTTTTTGCATTACACTTTAAATGATAGTTAATTTGATTTAATTTTAGTTACACAAATAGTGACGCTCACAAGGAAATATCACCCAAGAGAACTGACCACGAATACAATTTCAGTTTAAAAACCAAGTCAATATTTAATCAAGAAAAGAAAACCCGCCAAACTAATTTTAAAATTGAGTTATTGGTATCGGTTTTTTTTAAATATCACGTGATCGGATTTGCATATTGTAATTGAACTCTACTCGTCTCTTTGGTTTTTTTTTTTTGTCATTCGGGGAGGAAAGTGTCATTTTGTTGGCTCGGGCAAGGCAATCTAAGAAGGATATAACGCCATTGATGTCACGTGATTTTCGTGCATAATTCAAGAGTAGGTCACTACTCAAACAGGGACCAAGTTGGTCCAGCAGAAGCATTTTCTCAGAGAACGAATCAACTCGACGCGAAACGACTTGTCAAACAAGCTAACAAACAAACAGATCTGCAACAATAATTCTAAACATTGACTCTTCCATTATTTTAAAAAGTAAATAAACTGTGCCTCTAAAACAATCTGATACAAAAAGCAAAGCTCGTCGCCGAGGGTGAAACTTTTCAACGACACCAGTCAAAACCATATTGCAAGAAAGTTTCCACGAAAGACGCAGCGGAAAAGACAGTTTTTAATGGACCTCAGCGTTCCTTTATACGTTTACTAAACATCTGTGCCGGTCCAACTCTTGGAAAAACTTTCCAAAAACTAATTATTTGCAAAAGCCAACCGTTTACCCTCTGAGAAAGAAAAAAAAACCTCCGTTGAAAGCGTTCTGTTGGACGATGGACGACTATAACATTCTAGCAAACGACACTATGGCCGACCTGTCTTTCTTCAGCTACGATGGAAGCTTGTTCGTGCTCGTCGATGAAGGCGGCAACTTTTCAAACGGCAACAACTCCAACGGATCCTACGGCAACAACACGTTCATCATCTACGAAGACACCTACCCCAGTGGGTACTCGATGCCTGCAATCATCTTCGCATCGATAATTGTAACAATCCTAATGGTCGTAGTAGTGGTGGGCAACATGCTCGTAATCATCGCAATCGCCACTGAAAAAGCGTTGAAAAACATTCAAAACTGGTTCATAGCGTCCTTGGCTGTCGCCGACTTCTTTCTCGGTCTTATCATCATGCCGTTTTCGCTGGCAAACGAAATCATGGGCTACTGGATATTCGGAAGTTTGTGGTGCGATATTCACAGTGCGATGGACGTGCTTCTTTGCACGGCGTCCATCATGAACCTGTGTCTGATCTCGTTGGACCGTTACTGGAGCATCACGCAGGCTATCGATTATCTGAAGAAGAGGACTCCAGTACGAGCTGCCGTCATGATCACATTGGTCTGGATTATGAGTGGGCTGATCTGTATTCCTCCGCTGCTTGGCTGGAAGGTGAAGCAGGCCATAGAAGAATATCCCAAATGTCAGGTAAGGTCGCAGAAAAAATTGTTGATTTTTAATGTTTTTATACTTTTCTTCGGTATGTGCGGAGCGTGATGTTTTAGAGGATTATTTTCGGTTTTGTTATATCTCAAATTTGGGGTAAAATAATTTGTTGTGCCCCATATGAGATCGCTTCAGACATTCTTTGCTTTAAAATGTGTCTTTTTGCTACATTTGTGTGACAACGGGGGTTTAATACCCACTGTGTCTATTGCTAAGCATGAACCATGTTTGCAACGACTTCGAAGTCGTCTTTTATTGCTGTTTAAAGGCGTAACACGAAGTTTATATTTTAGTAAAAAACGTCTTATGGTCTGCGCTGTCTCCATTCCATGATGGAAATAGTAAAATAAACCTGCCATTTTACTATTTCGATTATAAAATTAAGCGTCCGACGATTACGAGTCAGTTAATTGGTTCGCTATTTGCACGTTTATCTTCAGAAAAAAAAAGGATTTTTAATTACTCTAATTACCTTTTCCAAGTTTTGTTGAAAAGCATTACAAGATTAAATTTGACTAGCGTGGCGAATGAAACACAAGACTCAATTTAACCACACGGATGAATAATCACAAATTTGGACCGATTTTGATCAAATTTGCAAGACACATTCAAAATCTTTGAAATTAAATCTGCTATGACTTTTAAAACACTCGGCTTGATAGTTTTGTTTAATATTAAGATTTTCTTCAAGACTATTCATCAAAATGTTCATCAAAAAAACCCAAACACATTGTTAGGCTTGAATTCGCAGATAAAATGTCTACGGAAAATGCTTACATCACGAACGTGACTTGAAAAAATATAGCAAGAGGGGCAAAGGGCTCTAAAAAATCAAAATCAAAATCAATCGAGAAAAAAATACGCTAATCTAAAACTCAGATTGGTTCACGCATTCCCAGTTTCTAACGCAACTTATACGAAATCGAAATTTTGTATCGAAAACTCGCAATGAACGTTAATTCACACACAATTAACACAGTTCGCATCTTGAACCTTTTCCAATTGTCGATTCACAACCAGGAACTTGCACTTGTGCAATAGTTTTGATAATAATAGTCGACCAGCAATTTGGCACCAAATCGCGTGCGTCTCGCGCCTAGCACCAGAGCTGATGCAATGTTCACGATATGCAAAATTACTGTCGAATTTATGATGTTGATAATAAACTTTACCATGCCTAGTGAACAAATAATCCTCAAATTCTCTCTTCGGAGGGCGCTGCCTCTAACCATCGCTAGCAGCAAACCTGATTAGGCAAGTTGTCTTTATGTCTAGTAGCGAATAGATGTTGACGATGCAAGAAAAGCTTCTCCATACACAAGCGCGAAAATTGAGGGAATATATAATTAATGGTTTAATCATTTTAACTCACAGACACTATATAAGCTAACTGATCGGTTTAACGGAAAATTTGCCAGCACAGCTTGAAGGTTTTAATAGTTTTAGATGTTTATAATTAGAAGCCATCTAGGGTGAATTTGTGGAAACTCGTTAACGTTGATCAGCTTAAGCGAAAAAAAAACAGCCAGGAATCTAAATTTTCTTTTAAACTCGCTTTTTATACGTTTTTTTTTTTCGACCACAAATAAAGCAGTGTAGCAATTAAATTTGTTTTTATTACGGGTGATATATGAGTTGGTGGTGAAAATTAATCGCAATATTTCTCTATTACAAAAATAACATAAATTCCCTATTTACGTCGGAAAAGCCGACATGGAACCTAATTGCATTGTATATGAAACTAGGGAAACATTTCAGTAACGTGTGTTTCTGAGCCGTGAGGAACGCAGCTGGAACCGATCTCTCTGATCACGGGGTAGGTTTAATTAATGCACTTGATTTGATCATTAACGGCAGGAATGCGATCAATACCCGATGCCGGTGACAAAACCTGTTACTCGCCCCAAGCTGATCCTGATCCGGAAAGTTACGCTCCAAAATCGGATGAGTCAGGATAATTTCTCGTGGTTCTCTTGTGATCCCCGAGCAACTTGAAGGCATTGATGTGCCACAGTGGAGATATTTTATTTTTATTTGTGGTGTTTAACGATGCACTGTTTTGACATCCGGCCATGCTGCACAGGTCTAATGGCGTCAGTGAATGAGTGGATGATGATGAGGATGACAGTAAAGGGAGAAGGGGAAACCCAGTTCCGGCACGTAGACTACTCTTGTCGAAGAGCACCAACGGGACCACCTGCTTAACGGCCCTTCCGAAGGACGGTACAACGCTAACAACAAGATTTCTCCACAACTCCATGCTGTCGAGAGGTTGATAAGCAAGGCGAGTGACATATCTGTACTAACTTTCATCCCTCCAACCTCTCTCCCGAACAGAACTGGTCATGTGTATGATGGTCACCCATCCAATACCTGACTCAACGCAGTGACAGTGGAGAGAGGATGGATTTCATAAATAATTGCTTACCTATTGGTATACCAAACACAATTTCATCAGTGTACTGTTGTGGGAAATGATATACATAGATCCTCAGTGGCCGTAGACTTTCACTTCCATGGTCCCCGGAACGTATATTGAGGTTATTTGATTAAAATGCAATCGGACCACTATCATATTATTGATTCTGTAACGTCAGGGAAAAATTCGCAATATACAAATGGCGAATGCCAGCATGTTCGGTGTAGCTTGCATAGGCAACCGATGGGTGGCCGGGGTGGGGGCGGGGGGGGGGGGGGGGAAACAGGGTCCGGGGGCTATAGAAAAAGATGAAATAAGCGCGAGCCACTAAACTAGAAGTTCTCTTTTGGCATCGTGTTCCCACAAATCACAATATTCTTTAGCAGATAGACACAGAGAATTCACGGAGACCATGAAAAAGTTTTCATTTCCTTTTAAGAAATTCCACTTTCGTGAACTTTTATCACGAGCCATGCAAGGCGCATGCTCAATCTTCCGCAACGCGATTTTGTTTATTCTTGTTTTCATGCATTCTTCCGTGTGCGGGGAATGGGGGGTACCTAAAGGATCGCCGGGATTATTTCTCCCTAGCGATCCTGGCGGAGTGATGTGCACAACTACGAGGAGCGAATTATAAATAAATTCGCATCTTCGCGTGCATCGTGGACATGCGTTCGGACGAACGCGACCTCGTTGTGCGTCAAAAAAAAAAGAGAGTCTCGATGTACTCGTATGATTTATTCACATGAGTTCGCTGTGAATATTTAATCAGTTGCTTGGTCGTATGGGTTGATAATAATTGACGCAATACTTGAAAACGCGTATGTGACAATGAAACTGAATTGCGTGCCAGAATTATTTCAAAATCCATTAGCATCGCTATCCATCTAAAGTAGGGAAGGCCTTCAACAGTTATTTAATCGAAAATAAGCAATTGTGTATATTGCATCTCAAAAACTCAGGTGCATCATAGATAACAATATGGATACATGTCCATTGCATTTGTAGACGTCAATATTTGCCTCTGAAACATTATAGTTGTCAGAACTGATTAGGCTGCGTTATCAAATGTGTCTGATGATGTGGTCACTCTAATGCGTTTATGTATTTGCTAAAATCACTAGTTCACCTGATGGGAATGTGTGAGGTTAGGTAGTACATAAGTTGGCAGCACTGCTGAGATATTCGTGTCAAAATGTTAACTCCTGACAAGGTGGACACGAATCGAACAAATATCCTCCTAATTACATTTCGCAACTGTACAACCGATTGCACCTGATTTTTTAGCCATATTTCAAGTGACTAAGAATATTTTTATTCCTGCCAAATAAATAATATTCTATACCAATTACCAATATGTGACCTGCAAATGATAGAAAAGGGCGATCAACCCGCGTTGTTAAGGTACCAACTTACAGTGGCCCACGCTCATCGATGACTAGCAAGTCAGCTCAGAAGCAGCGGAAACTTTGGGAAGGGTTTCACTTTCCCAAAGAACGAAGCGTCAATAAGAAAGTTTCGAGTGCTGCCACCCCCCCCCCCCCCCCCCCCCTCCCCCCTCCCTCCACCGTTTTATATTGGCGCGATCTGGCGACAGACATTTTAGGAAAGTTAAGCAAACAAAACGGCAACCACTTTACGAAATTTACTTTCGTCAAGTAAGAACAGTGCAATAATAAGGCGGGAAATTTACCAGAGTTAAGTAGCTATAGCAAAGTGTAGCTCTAATTACATAGGTACCAAAGTTTTCTTCCGATGCTGCAGGGGATGCTATTCGATATGTCCGTGGCAAACTTTGATAGTTAATGTCATAAGATACCACAGGTTGTAAAGGATGTCGTTAGGCTACAAACTCATTTGAGATATTTAACAGTCTTGATGATGCCAGCGCCAACGCTGGCGAAACGTCGACCACCGACGCGGTCCTTTTTAGGACCAAAAAACCTAATCAACAGAGCAAAACCGTTTTCACCTACACCATCATCTACCGGCTCTGAACCCCTTCGTCTTACCATATTTAACTAACTTATTTTACCTTTCATATTTACACCCTGTAATTATATATAAATAGATCAAAGCTGTTTTGTTCAGTTTTTATAAAATAAAACACTGAATTACACATAGACACCTTTCAGATCCTCTTATATCTTGACAGCAATGGATGTAGCTTATTTCTGTCAGCTAAAGATCACTCATAAAAAAAGTAATGTTAACATATCCTACAAGTACTCATTAATATTTGAAACGCACATTTATTGGTCATTCACTCCTGCGGTCCTATACATCTCCAGCGACATTACACCTACATCTGACTGCACTTCTCCCAGGATTCACAGTTACAGTGGCCACCCACAACTGCCATCCGAACACAACGATTTCAAACGGCCGCGACCAACCGTGAATACCAAACAAGCAGCTCATGGCGCCAAATCGTCAATTCGCGTACACCTCCGCGTACCATAGCAGACATGTCTTATATACCCAGGTAACATTAAATTTAACATCAAGGTCCGATGTCTGTATCCTCTCATTTATGTGCTTTTGAAGGCAGAAGTCCGATCGGGCTATGGCGTAATTAAATATCAAGTGCCATTTCCTTTTCGGAGAGCGAGACTGGTACAATGCAAATAGTAATTAGCCATTCTGATGATTGCTTTGTACGTCGGGCATGAGCGTTGAATTAAGAATGGAGGAAATTGAAGTGCGCCCGGGTGATTTTAAAGGTAGGCTGGCCTGAACGTCCTCTAACCTCATTTTACGCATTAACAGTTAACGCATTTCCTTTGATTAAAGTCCATTTCGTGGCTGCCCACCTATATTCTCGAGACAATTGCGCCTTTTTTTCCCTTCCGTCAACGGTCTTTTCCGTTTCTTGTACACTTCCATTAAAGCGCGAAACGCTTTCTTTGCGCTCTGTTGGCAAGGAATTAAGAATTGGGAGGGTAGAAAATAAAGGGTGTGACGCAAGGCACGTCTCTCGGGCGTTTTTTCTCTGCTCTTGACTGATGAAAAGTTGTGTAAATATTACGATACTTCATTCTCATTTACCGTAAATTAACTAAAGAAGATTTTTTTCTCTAATTTATATATGCTCGTACCTACCTCAAGGCTTTTTCATTTCGGCATCTTTCCCATTTCTATAAATGCTCCGCGTGTCGCGTTAGTAAATACATTTTATTTTAAAACGGTAAATACAGAAGCAAGATTGGGTGGGCCTCTAACGAAATACCTGAGTGTCAAGAACCGGCTCATAATTTCAGCTTTAGACCAGCTTTACTGATAACAAACATTATTATTTCATTTCTGCGTAACGAGCTTTCCTCTCAATCTATACTGTGTACAGACAACATTGTTAATTAAGCCCCCTGATAACCTAAATTAAATTATTGATCTTCGATTATAGCAGAGTTTAAAGTAATAAGTCGATTTTTAATCACGCACCCGCGCAATCTGAAATCGAAATCGCATTTGACAATTGGTTTAATCGTTTAGTAGCACGGAAGTGACGTCACGGGATAGAAATCATGTTGACTGATGAAAAGCCATTGCCGGTAACGGCCGTTAGACTTGTGCTGCCGGAGATATAACAGTTAGTCACGCTAAGTGCTGATAAATCATTCAATCATCGATAATACCAAGTCAGAAAATTGTGATGAATGCAATCATCATGAACCTGTTGGCCTCAAAGTCTGTAATGATAGACCAGTCAACGAATTCCTCGACTCAACAATATTGTGTAAAAAAGGTAGTAAATGAAAATATCATTTCGGTTCAAATTCATTGGTGCGTGATGTAGCTTTGAGTCGATTTTCTATTCAGCTGGGTGAATCTATTGGTGAAAATTCGTTGGAAATGACCATGGTTTTGATAAATATTTCATTTCTACACTTTATTGGTAACGTATAGCGAAGAAGAATGCCATGATTTACACGATTGAACTTGAATTAGTTTATTCGCCGAATAGGAAACAGAATATTGAGTTTTGGTAGCGAATTTTAGTCGGAACTAATTTGATTGGTTTGAAATGTTGGGAAATTATTGGGTAATGAGTTGTAGTTACTGAACTTCTCATAAGAAACTGAGCGGGCAAGATCACAACTCCAACTAAATATTTAACCTTCTGCAGAACGATCTAAGCTTGTCAACATAAAACGTATGAAAACGATGGCCAGTATTTTCTCAACGACGCGGGAAATTGTGCCGCTGATTTCAAATAAACCAGCGTCTATTTCAAACGTGAAAATGAAAAGGATTTTATAAAAACGCCTACACTGAAACGCTCGAGGCATCTAGTGGTATGTGCAAGATAAAATTAGAATTTTCATAGCAATATGAAGATACTTGTAAAAATACATAAAAATTTCTAAAAATAATCTCCAAGTCTTCTCCTTAAAAGAAGCCACCAAGTAATCTCGCCCGCTTTCTTCAGCGTTATCGGGTTATTGTTGTTTAGGTTTGGTCAGCTGGGGTTAGCTACGCAAACAGGACACGATTTCGAGCTACACGGATCCTTTTAGCAGACTGAAAGAATATTGTTGTCTTTGGCGACAAGATTAAGGAATGTTTACCACCCACATGAAGACAGAAAGAATTCCTAGCGAGCTCTTAAATTAGAAATTAGGTTTTCATGTGTAAAAAAAAACGTATACAACTATTTTGAATACCGTTGCATTGAGACTATGTTTATCCCAATGTACAAATTACATTTTTTTGTAAAAAAAAAAACCCGGGTGTAGCTGTATCTTATTGATACGGCCGATATTTAAGCGTGACTACGTTCAACTACCGCGTAGGCACGTAGGTCAACTACCGTACTGACCATACTTCACATGCAAGTTTTACATCTCTCTTTATTTGGGTTGTGTTTTCATATCTAATTTACATGCTTAAGGACTTTACAGATTGGGATGGAAGTGTCATCTTGCGATATATATATTTTATTTTGCATTAGTCTAATGACGAGTGCTAAAAACGCCGCCTCCTCTAACGCCTACAATATTTAGTTTATCGAAAATAAAAAAAAGTACTTCTAGAGAATTATCTGAACTATTGAATGATAATAAATCACATTCTGTCCGTTGTTTCCTGTAGGCTGTAGGGCTTGTTACACATGTGCCATTTTGCGTAATTTAACATTAGTCTTATGGAGAGCATTAAAAACGCCAACCCCTCTAACGCCTCTAATATTTTTTTATCGAAAAAAAAAAAGTACTTTTAGAGAATCGTCTGAACTATCGAATGATAATAAGTCGCATTCTGTCCTTTGTTTCCTGTAGGCTGTAGGGCTTGTTACACATGTGCCATTTTGGAGAGCAAATCCGTACATGCCTCCCTATATAATGCGCTTTAACACGTAGTCACGTCAAAAAAAGCAATTTCCTCAAAAAAGTAACAAGATAAAAACAGTGCTCTGCTAGACAACGATTGTTGAAAACAATGTCCAAAATAATAACTTAAACCTTGAGAGTTGACATAACAATTGATGCTTTATCCTTTCAAAAACTGGCAGGCAACAAAATGAATTTGCTAGTCAAGGCCATGCGCTCCTAGACGCTAAGACTAATCGTTGCAAGGGCAGCATTTTTTGGCACCGGCGATTGTGCTTGATAAACTGTCGCTGTCTGTATTAAAGTGTTCAGGAAGAAAAACTTTCTTGTCACAATATGCCTTTCTTTTTCGAGTTTCTTTCTCTTGACCATCCATCATTTGGAAAATGTTTAAGTGTATCTTGAAGCTTTCTTCCCTGTTAACAGTAGCATGTTACGTTTGGCATGGAATTTATCAGCGAAAATGCCAATAGCATCGGAAATCTTGTGTCGAATTCCGCGCTTTGTCGTTAATAATAAAGGTGCTTATGTGTAAGCCTTAAGTTCTGGTTATTGCCGTATATACACTTGATCTTTTAAATTTAATAGCTTTATCTTGGATTTGAGAGTTTTGAAGATTTTTCGGTAAGTTTGCTATGTTTTGTTTTTTTGTGTTGTTCAATTATATTCGAGCAAATATTCGCTTGTTACTGTTAATTCGCTACTTTGTCGCTGATTGCCGCTAGTGAAGATACGATAGAAAATATGTAAGTGTTTTTTTTTTCTATTTTTTTTTTATGTCAATTATAATTTTAATCCTAAAATTCGGCACCTATAATCCAGTATCTAAATTCAACCAAAAAAAAATAAATAATTAGAGCCTCGAGTATGATTTTTATTTTAGTGTATAAACGAACAAAATTCAGAAAAATTTGCTTAAATTGAAAATATGTCATGTTCAATTCTCAAGGAATTGGTCCTTATCACAAAGAAGGAAAGGCGAGATTTTTTAGATTTTCTAGCAATTAGACAAATACTGTAAGCAAATTGATACAGTTGAAAATGTAACCATCTCAGAGAAACCATCTCCTCCACCCTAACAATTATCTATAAAACCGAATAAGATAATTGGATGCCTGAGAAAAGATTTTGAAAACAATACTCAGCCCTAGTGTAGGCACTCATGAAACCAAATTTTAACTACATACCAATGAAGTGTTCATGATGAAACATAAAAAGAATCTTAACAAAAATCGAATTACAGTTCGCCTGCCAGAGACGTTTCTTTCCACCTAGTTTCCAACTTTGGTTTCTTTCCAAGATAGTTAGTCCTGCTCGAGAGTCCTGAATTGTTTCTGGCCGAACGAGAGCGGGCAGCTAATTAGCTATCCTGTCCTTTAAAAAAACCTGAGAGAGAGAAAATGCAATAAAGAAAGGTAAGAGGGCCCATTAGCTATAGCGGCTAGAAGATATTGCGTGGAATAGAATGACGATTTCTTTAAAACATGAGCAAACTTTGTCGATTAAATGAAATGTAATTACTTCGAAGGGAATGCGGTGATCGTATTTGCTTTGCCTCTTCAGTTTTGTGAAATTATTTATAGTATTTTTAAGTCTTTTATTGAATAACCGTTCGATTTGAGTGACTTGCTAGTAAGTTTTATAAATGATTTTGAAATAATTTGTATTAAAAAGGGGTGAAAATAGAAAAAAAAAAAAAAATTTGCATTTAAAAATTAAATTTTCTGAGCTATATCCAAAGAATTTTTCAATTTCGTACCTTGACAGTTATGAAATACCACGAAAGATTAATAATAAAACATGCCTTTTTTTTTGCTTTTCACTCGGATTTTGCAAATAGAGAACGCAAAAAACAAATTAATAATATTGAATTAATTATACTTGTACAGAGAAAAGTCAGTAAAGAATACCTGAACCGTGAGAGTAAAAATTTGGTCGAGATTAATCAAATGTTTGTCCATTATAGTAATTATTCCAAGCCACGGATGCTATAAATAAAACCATACGTTCAGCACGCGCACCAGTGGGGAACAACGAGGTCCTGAAACATCCTGAGTCAGCCAGAGAATACACATCCTTTACACAGGAAAAACATTTCTTCTTCCCAGGCAGAGATATATCACTTGTAGGTTTCAGTATTGCTAAAGATCCAACTCATTTTTTGCCTAAAATTGTTCAGTTTTCATGCCATTGATTTTTGTTGCCACGCAGTATTTCAGTTTTTGACAGAAATTTTGATTTTTACACAACAACTTGACCGCCTAGTTTAAAAAACGTAGCAGATATAAATTCGTGAGGTATTTTATTAACAGGAACATTGCATTAGAAGCATTTGCAATTTAAATCAGATTACACACATTTAAAACGTATCCATAGTTAAATGGAAGTTACTCGAGATTGACAGGTTGTGACGTGATATAGCGTCACTTGAATCAGAGTGACTGTGAGTATTCACAGCCTCATGGTTCTACTCCTTGGAGATCTGTCATTCTCATCAAATACACTAAAATCTTCTCAAAAAGCAAGTGTCCAAGTAGCTCAACGGGCTAGAGCAACACCTGCGATAGGTGAAGATCGGGGTTCGAGTCCCCGTTTGGACATCGATTTTTGAGAGTTAAAATAAACTACCACTACACAATAATAATACAGAAAATATATATTTTCACCCGATTTAAAAACTTGTGCCTGTTACTTATTCAAGGGCAAGCGTTGGGAACGTTCAGTTTCCACCCTTGAAAAGAAGCGAGGTAGTAAAAGTTACGAAACACCGGAAAAACATTGTTGTATCGGTTAGAATTCAAAACCCCAGTTTTGATTTTTCTTTAAGGTAGATAAAGTAGACATTTTTAAATTGTTTTATTTTCTCATTCTATTTTCAGGATATTACATAAAATTAATCCTAACGTTTAAGAATAAATTCATAATTATTGGTAAGTTATGAAAAATATCAAGAAAACGATAAAAAAATTCAGAAACCTCATAATTTTATCTGTCAATTGATAAAATTTCCAGTGTGCGAAGGCTTTTGGAAAAAGCAAGTTTTTAATGCACTTTTTTTTGCCATTATTCAGTTAATTTTAAACCTAAAAACCATATCGAGACAGTAACTTCGTCGACACCAATGAAAAGTCAAGTTCCTCGCCCCTAACGATACCAGACGCCACTCCGTGCGCTGCGTAACGCAACGCGAGCGCGTGGGCACGCCGCTTTGAAGCACGCGGGACCCCGCACGACGGACGCAGGTCCCAGCTGTACAAAACCACGTTCACAATTGAATGAAAACCATCACACAACGCAAAGCCTGTTGTCGCAATCCGCGGATTCCACGAGTCTAATTCGCTTGCACGTTGTCCGCTATTCAATAAATAGGCAACGCTTTGAAGTTCGCTTGGAATGGAAAGAAACTTGGAATTTCGATCGATTTGTGAATTCAATTCTGGCATCAAGTTGTGTTTACAGTGCTCCTAAAGTCCGTACAACGTATGCGCATTCAAAAGAAAACGAGAAAATCTGAATTTTCACGGAGATAAATCAGATTTCCCTTTTTATTTGTACACGCGTAAAGCTGATCCAGTATCTGTTGACTGCAGAAATTGGCTTCTTATTTTGCGAATTCTATTCGCGAAAAATTTGATCTAAAATAAATAACGGATGGATGTTGAAAAACGTTCTTTTTATATTAAAAAACGAGAATAAACAAAAAAAAAAAATGAAATCGGAACACAAAAGCTGACATTGGAGAGTTGAGAAAGAAATGACAATAAATTTTCGGCATGTATCGCCCGCATTGCCTTCGGCAGAGTCCCGCATCTCTTGTACTTGTCCCTGTTCCCTCTCCCGGTCCCACCCATCCTTCTGCCTCTGTGCCCTAGAGCCTTGCTAAGCCTTTGTATCGGCCGTGAACGATATGGGCCCTGATATTTATGTGACTCGACGACGCTCCGTGCTGCCAAAAGTTACATGCGGATGTATTCACAAACATTGCTGTCGAGACGAGTTTCAGGCCAAGATCAGTTTCTAGTTTATGACTCGATGCCAATGGGCTCCTTGGTGAGCAATCGAAAAAGAAAGTCACATTATTTTACGTTTATGCTGTATTCTTGGTGGAGGTGCCTTATTTTTTTTTTTTACATGTGTTTAGAGCGGAAACGAGTGGTTGGTGTGAGGTTGTGAAAAAATCTAAATCAAGGTTTTTATGTTCATGAACGCTCACTACGAGCTTTTATGTACGACACTTTATTTTTTAAAATGGGAACGAAGCCAAAAAAGATACTTATACTTGAAATTTCATGTGCATATTTCTCTCTTCATAACAGCACGTATTTTTATTAATTTTTGTAATACACCCTTTCCATGTTGGGCTGCATGAAATTTGCCCACCAAAAAACAAAAAACAAAAAACACCGCCGTTAGCAGCCTACTCAATTCTCGGTGTTTTGTTCTCAATTTTAGACTATACTGGGCTTATGTCCGACCGTCATTGTTTTCGGATACAACCCCAACCCTTGGGCCGATCGGGAAGCCTGCGTTTTGGTCGGCGCCCTCCATCATTTTTAGCGACGTGTCGACCCACCCCGTCCCATTGTCTCCCACCACCTATTTACATGATTATTCCGCGGCATGAGAAGACCGGCACCAACAAACTCTTGAAAACCACTTAAAAATAGACACTGTTCACAGAAGTATGCTTCAAACACAGCTTTATAATCCTTTTTTTTCTGACACTAATTCAAAATCTGTTTCGAAATTTCAACGAACCAGTCATAAGAGATGCAAGTGGTTAAAACGTCGTTATCAGCTCTGGGCAATGGTCTGGTTTATTAGTTTGTTATACTCGTTAGCATTGGTGTTGAGTCTCTACGTTATTGATTTTCGCTACTTCCATGTTTGTCGGCGAACATGGATCATAATTAGCATAATGTGTGTTTCAAAATCAGACCCGAGTTACAAGTTTGGCACTCGTTCAGTGCGGCTCTCTGGTATTACTAATGCTTCAAGTGGAAGCATTCCAGGTAAATTGTCTGTAAAGATGGTTTTGAAATTACATTTGTGAATACAGGCATTTTGACAAGCTTTTCACGAAGTATAGAAACGAATTTCCAGAATTTTCAACGTGGTGCTGGCAAAATTAATGCAGTGCCAATAGCGTAACGCGCCAAGTGCTTCCCCGCGAAGCACCCACTAATGAAACTGTGTGTTTTTCATCGTCTAGGTAAAATGAGCCATGAAAAAGGAAAGCAAAGGTCGAAACCAGGCGACGTTGAATACGGGCCACTGCTTTTTTTGAACATTATTCCTTCTTAGTTTTTTTATTGCTAGCGGAAAAACCTAGTCCATTAAGCTAAAAACTCATCTATTATTTTAGACAAGTCATTTGGAAGATTGAACTACACGTTAGACTTAACCCAGATCCGAACCCACAGACTTCTGAACTGTAAACAATGATAATATTTCTTTGACATGGATAGGTGTACTTATACGCCGAGTTTAGATGAGAAACTTAAATGGGGTACTTATGATTTTTCATCATCAGCGAAAAGAAAATTGAACATTTCTTATTTCGCTACTCATGTTTGAGAGCATGTGGACTGGTAGTTTTCCCAACAAGATCGCTACAAAATTGTGCGCTGACAATATACAATAAATGGAAAATCTGGCGAACATTCTAAGGGTCTGGGAGAAAAATAACCAACCTCTTTTTAAGCTCACGGGCTTTACGCTCCTTAAGTCGGTCAAACTTAATCATAACTCTAATAAATGACCGCTGGTTTCTAATTGGGAACAAACCTACCGTAGCACCACAGATCGATGAGTTGTTCTACCATAGAGCTTATGCTAAACCGTATCCTCAAAAGATAGCCGCCAAATGACTGCTTTACCGACAAAACTGGGCGAGGATCCTTGGTGGAGTCACCGTTAATTCGTAATTTACCTCAGAAAACTAGAATTTGAGACTGGTTTACGTCCAAAACCTGCCGTTACCACATGTTGCCGGCTTGTTAGCTCAGCAGAAAATTTAACACTAACGCTGACTCTCTATACCTACATATAAACTCAATTCTCCTATGCTAGACAGCCTAACATACACCGACACCCATTTCGCTACCGTGCAAATAAAATAATACAATTCACGCAAAGACTTGCACATGTAAACACATCTTAAAGTTGCACCTCGTTGCACGTGAAGCCAGTTTGTGAAGGAGCTTGGTTCTAGCACCCTCGTGGGTTTCACCACGTGGTCGGTGGTAAGATGCATCTCAAGCTAATGAGATGCCGCATGCCCATGCAAGCATCGCATGGGCATGCACCGTATCTAAGTGCTCTACGCGTCTTTTTCTTGCTAGAATCTTGCATTTTGCTAACGACACAGAACTATTCCTGCACCAAGGGAAGCTAACTGAAAAGCGTCAAGAACTCACAAGACCTTAATTCAAGGAAAAAAAAGAAAGATATTTGGTGTCCCAGAAAGTATTTTTCTCATTCACAGCCAGGTTTGTGAGTTCCAGTAGTATAGAGTATCGCAAAAACACAGCGGGTAATTTTCACGCATTTGTAATATCAATCTTTACCTTAGAAAAATGTTAGCTGTCAAAATGTATTGTTGTCGAATGGCATTTCATTGTAATTACAATTCTGGTGATTACCTCATAAAAGTGTTGGCGTAGGCACGGAAGTTGGCAATGCAGTTCAAATGGTCAAGTCAAAACGGGTCGTAAAGTTAACGAAACACGAATCGAACAAAGATCCTCCTATGTGATTATTATCAACACTATAACCGTCTCAACAATTGATGCCGAAACTGTTCCGAGTCCCCGTTAGGCCATCAATTTTTGAGACGGTTATAGTGTTCATAATAATAAAATACCCCGCGCCATGCAAGCGTTTGTAATTTAAATAAGATTTCATCTAAACCTTCCTATTTGCCTCTTTAATATTACTGCAGCCGAGTGTTTGGGACGTATAATATGCTGCTAGATAACGCATGTGTTCATGTGTTTGCACACATTTAAATGCCAAGGTATTGCTCATTTCTGCCCGCATATAATAACACGGTACCAACCGGTTATAGCCGAGAACACAAATCAATTTATTATAATTTGCGCTTATCCTTGCTATCTCTTTAGTGACGTACCTCGTTAGTGTAATGGTTCTAAGCTATGATTATATTGTCTTTTTAGCATACTAGTTACAATGTTTTAATGCACGTTTTATTGCGCTAATATGATGCAATTCTGTTTGATTATATGTATCCGAGCTTCAAATTAGAGATTGCAGTTGCATGAGACTGGCAAAACGTTCCTTTTATCTTTAAAATCTAGAAGCACTTTATACGAATACAAGTATTTCATGTTTGTTTAGACAAATATATATAATCATTGAGTATTTTGTAAAACTGTCTATTTGCAAAAAAAAATATATACCGACCGATCAACTTACGAAATGGTAGTTGCTATTATAGGTGGATCAACCGTTTTTTGAGAGTTAAGAAATTAAATTTTTTTATTGTTATTTTTTGCATTTGAGACTGGATTATGCTTAAATAATCTTTGTTGATGTTAACAGCTAAGATCGAAATACATCTATTGATATAGGGACGGTTGAAAGCGCCATCGGGTGGCACCTACCGTTACCAAAAGTTACCGGTTCGTTTGCTCTTCGGAAATGTTGAGACATAATTTAGATTGAACAGACAGCTTGCATTTTTATGATGGTTTTTAGACTCATGTCTACTTGATTTATCCTTAGCACTAGTTTTAACAAAAACTATTTGAAATGGGTTTTGAATGCTAAGTAAAGGGCAACTAAATTTCCCGACGTTTCGTAACTTGTACCTGTTACTTCATCAAGGGTTTGAGCAGTCCTGACAATTTTCCGATTACAAAAGAACCACATAAAATTATAACAATTACCTAGTTCAAGCTTGCATTTTGTATCATACCTCATGGGCGCAAACAAAATACTATTTCAAGACTGACCTAGAGACTCTAATCTAAGACAAAACGCTATCAATGGTAATTACCTGGAGCGATAAGCGTAAGGCAAGCGACCGATTTAGTTGTAAAGTTTCGATGTTTGTGCGTGATTCAGTTGACATGTCGATTGAGATTCGTATCTGAAAATGAGAAAACAAGGACGTCATAAAATGGTTTTGTTCTTGGTGTACTTACTAGTTATTTTGGAAAGGAGCGAGTGCGTTTGCTGGTTTTTGGGAATAGTTTTTATTTACAAAAAATTTATTTACAGCTAAATAATAAAAAAAAATACCTAGAAATGTGGAACGTTTAAAAAATACTTCAACAAAAAATCGTAAACAAAAATGTAATTGAACAGTAGTTTTTTTTTTGGTTTTTCTGGTGTTTCTAGTAGGGAGCTGAAACCAGCAAGCGAAGGATGGAAAAAAAAGCTAGGCTGGAAAAATGAGCGACCACCCGGGACATGAACCCAGGACTTGCCGGTCGGGTTCTCTACCACTTGAGCTATCCGGGCACACATATTCCAGTTTTTCTCGGAGTGGGATAAGGGATCACCTCTCGGAAGGAGAGGCCGAGGCTACTCATATCGAAGAGTTCTTAGCAACTCTAGAATAGGATGCTAATTCAACGGCCACATGAACAAAATCGTCTGCCACTATTCCTCGAATCCCGTTTTCATCTCGAAAGATAGACAGACGGCGAATGTTGAAATGTCTGCAAAATCGATAATTCGCGAATTGTTCCTGTTAATCGCTTTCTTTTAAAGTAGGCAAACCTTTTAAGAAAAACGCACGAGCTCACTTGTATTGTGTAACCTAGTTTCACGAAGAAATTAGGATTGAAAAGCTCCAAGAGAAGTTCCTCGTTCAAGTAGAATCGCTGGCTGTAAAACAGTTTGGGGGCCGAGGGGAAGACGGTACGTCGTGCACGTCTGTCTGCTGGGAGGTGGTAATCTTGTTAGAAATATGTTCTACCGTCTGGAGCGATCGTTGCAGCATAGGTACAGAACACGCCCGCCTAATTACTCGAGTTTGTGCAGGGAAAATGAATAAGTGGATGGATACGTTTAAACAATTAAAGAACGAGCGAATTAATTGGCAATTAAGCATGTTGCCTGCATGGAATTTTCTTTCATTCTGCGAAAACCAAGACGAGCGAATTTCAAATGGTGTACGCTGGGTAATTATTATTTGTTATGAATTGAATTACATCGGATTGCTCCGGGGGTATTGTCCGATTAACAAAAAGCGTAATTAATTTTGAATCGTTTATGGTTTGAAGAGTTTTTTTAACGGTATTTTATATGCGCAGAGAATATGCTCAAGAAAAAAAAAACAGTAGTTCATGGTTAATTATTAAAATTACAATATTTACATAGTTTGAAAAAAGGATTTCACTGAAAAACTGCAAATAGTGAAGTTAAGCTTCCTCCTGTTTCAGCTGGAGGGGCTATTATAGTAAAAATATATAGATTTCAGTTGGCTATGGTGTAACTAGAGTCCCGTTTTTACCAAAATATCGCCTCCTAGCTGAATTGTTAGTTGAAAATATTGCCACGGCGACTTCCAATCACATGCAGAGAGATCCAGATATTTCTGCGAGATAAAAACTCAACTTACGAGTGACAGAATTTGATAAAACTGGGCCTAAATGCAATCAGCAAGCCGTATGTTTCAAAACTGATCACTCAGCTAACTGTATGGAGGTAATAACGGTCAGAACTTACTATCTACTCAACACGAAATTGAGAATAGCGACAACACAAACGCTACGTTTCAAGGGTTGCCCCACCTTCCCCCAACAACCTTTATTCCAGGATGAGCTTCCCCATCTCGACGGGTCCCCTCGGTAAAAGGTGCAGAACTGTTAACACCTGTTGCCACTCGACTAAGTCCTGAACGCTGGCTTTGGTTAAGGACGATGCTTCTTGTTAATGGGACAGGTGGCAAAAGAGATCGTGCAGGCTCGCGGGTTCGATTCGGGCTAACCGAATGTTTTATACGTTTCATTTTGGCGTAAAGGTCTGCGGGCGTATGTATGCGTATGTGTGTGTGAATTTGTGGTCATGAATTTTCTCAACTAGAGGCAGGAGAGTGCTTTTCTAAATTATATAACTTTGAATTTTGTGTGTGTGTGTTTTTTTGGGTCCGTTGACGCCTGGCTTTGTCTGGCTGATGTCGCTTCGGACAACGGAAATGTTCGGTCTTGGTCATAACTCAATTCTGTCTTGAAAGTGGAAACGCTGGTTTAAAAAAAACGCGTTCATGAATAGTTGCGTACGTCAAAAGCTGACAAATAAGCGTAAAAACTAAGAGGAAGATTTGAAAATTTGAATTATTTTACTGTTTTTAGGCTAAAAATGTGTTAGTTGTTCATTGTACTAGATTTCGTGTACAAAAGAACGCATGTTTGATAAAACAATTTAGTAGAAAATGTTGTTATTTTGTAAAAATAAGGTGATTTGAACCCAAACTATGAGCTCTTATTGATTTCTAAGAGTGGTTTTCTTCCAAGATTGAATTCCATCAAGATGTTTAAGCCAGCTCGTGCCTTCTCTTCTCTAACGAAATTAAACCTCCATATGATTCACTTTTATGCCGTCGTTTGCTTTTATCTGTCTATCGCATGTCGAGGGGCCAATATGGCGACAATGAAATAGCAAAGTGAAAAACAAGTGTTGACTGACGAATAATTCATTGCTTGGACCAAAGGGGGCTGTTCCAAAAACAATGTCAGCATTTATACTTGGGCCAAAATGGAAGCTGTGAAAACATACGACGGCGTTGTGACGTAGCGGAGGCTGGTTTACGGATTGGCTAGATATTTGGGAAGTGGACAAGAAAGGGGGATGGGATCCCCCCTAGCCAGCTCGGGCAGAACGTCGCGAGTGGCTGTCATTTTTTTTGACTCCTGAATGTGACAAAATTAAAACAAAACAAAAAAACGAGTAAAAAAAACAGAAATTATTTCTCATGGCTTTTTTAAATGTTCACGTTCTTTCAATAGGCGATATGAATAATTACGTTTTTATTTTTTTGATAACGCAAACATGCTTTTTTTGTTTGCTCTATCAAAACATAATTAATAACCTTACTTTTCATGTAAAAAAGTGGTGTATATTTTTCCACACGATGTAAAAAGTGCGTGTGGTTTTGATGCTGTTCGCACAAATGGTTTTATAATTGAAACGAATTTTTTAAATTCCTGGAAAAAAGTAATCAAAATCTGGGGTAAAAATGATCACAATTGGAAAAAAAACTCTAACTGTACTTTTCTTGGCCAGAAATGTTTTTGATTTTGACAATAACGTATTTGGTAGCGTTGATTTGATTTGATTATTGTGTTTAACGCCGCACTGATTTGACAGCAAACCCTCTGTTAGTGGTTGATGATGAGGGTGATGATTGACCTAGCCTTAACCTTGAAGAGAGGCAGGGAAACCCGGTGCCGGCACTTAGCCTACTCCTGTCGAAGACCAAGGGGACCACCGGCTTAACGTCCCTTCCGAAGGACGGTACAACGCGAACAACAGGATTCCTGCACAAATCCATGCTGTCGAGAGGTTGATAAGCAAGGCGAGTGAAGTTGCTGTACTAACTTTCATCCCTCCAACCTCTCTCCCGAACAGAACTGGTCATGTGTATGATGGTCGCCCACCCAATACCTGACCAAGCGCAGTGTTGCTTAACTTTCATCCCTCCAACCTCTCTCCCGAACAAAACTGGTCATGTGTATGATGGTCACCACCTGACCAAGCGCAGTGTTGCTTAACTTTCATCCCTCTAAACTCTCTCCCGAACAAAACTGGTCATGTGTATGATGGTCACCCATCCAATACCTGACTCAGCACAGTGTTGCTTAACTGCGGTGATCTCACGAGGACCGGTGTTTCCAACACGACAAACTGTTCGGTATTATAGCGTGGTGATAGATATATCTAGGGAATGAAACGTCATCGCAAATTGTCAGCTAGTTTCCAACAGAACATAAAAGCACTTCAATTTAATTCACAATCAAACGAAATACATTTCAGATTTCGTAGAATTATTGCCGATAGTTCTGACGATATTAAATTTCAAACACCCAGCACATTGACACTTTCCAAACATATCGCGTTCATTAGTAATAAAGCGAATATGATCTGTAACAGATATGCAATTGATTGCCAATTTATTAAATAGACAATCAAGTTAATACACTAGCAGTAGATATCATATTTGTGTTGATATCTAATTCGCTATTATAATACCGCAGTGTATCTGAAATATAATTGAACGATACATCAATGGGTGATGCAAGGTGGGATCTTCGTAAAATTATTATGACATGCTGTGTTCTCATTAAGATCGGCTAATGAGTGATTATGTGAGGTAGTGGTTAACATCAAACAACCTTTAACCGTTGCCGCTGTCAAAGCTTGTTGCGACATGTGATTATATTAGTGCTTGGGGAAGGGGAGATGGAAGGTACCGAGGTAGGGTAGGTACTGAGGACATCTGACGCATGATCTACGTTATTGTGACCTGTTTATGTGCTAGAATTTTAGGTAAATTACTCTTGTTCGTTATTAGTTATTATTATTTCTTTTTGCTGTTGGGTGCCAATTTTTTAGAGGTTTTTGAGAGATTTTTTATTTTGAAATACTCTGCTCATTGGAAGTATTTTTAATTTAAATAAAATTTCACTGTCTGCGTAGTTTTTGATACTTTGAAGGAAAGTTCTTTTATGTTAAAACGTACGCGTATTGGATTTGATTATGATAAAATGTAAAAAAATTACAAGTATCAATTCTATATACGAATGAATGAATAAAATGAATTTAGGAATAAAATGTCTGGAAACCACGACGGAAAACGTGGTGAGCCTTAAAAAAGAAAGGAAAACTCTAATTTGAGATAAATAAATGTAAGTTCATAGATTATTTCGGAGATTTAAGTTTTGTAAAACGCTAGATTTCTCAACATACTTGTATCTAAGCCATCCTGGCACTAAGAATAAAAATTATAAAAATGAGATTTTCATCGATATTGCGAATGCAAACCAACGAACCTTCTTTCAGCTTCCCTAGCCCCAACCTACCCTACATTACCTGCCCAGCCCAGAGGGTGCCACTTCAACGTCAATATCAATTATTTGATATGTCGTCTTTAACAAAGCACTGTTTTGACAACTGTCCCTGTGGCACTGGTCGTCGATGAATGAATGGGTGTTAATAAGTATAGTTAAACTTAACCTAGCATAGAAGAGAGGAGATTCAACCCGGTGCTGGCTCGTAGCCTACTTCTATCAACAAGGGAACCACCGGCTTAACGTCTCTTCCAAAGAACGGTTCGACTCGAACAACAGGATTTTCCCACAAATCCATGCTGTCGAGAGATTGATAAGCAAGGCGAGTGGAGTTTCTAAATTAACTCTCATCCTTTCTAGCTTTTTCTTGAACAGAACTAGGAAAATGTATGGTGGTAACCCATCCAATACGTGACCCAGCTCAGCGTTGCTTAACTTCGGTGACCTAACGTAAACCGGTGTTAACAACACGCCAAACCGTTCGGTGGTCACCCATCCAATACCTAACTCAGCGTAGTGTTGCTTAACTCAGGCGATATGTTAAAACAAAGGGAAGAAATATGTACCAATTATTGAACGATGGAATTCTTGTTTGCAAATGGCATATTCCCACTTTATACAATTATAAATAGGGCTACAACAACAAAATTTTACTTCTCAAAAGCAAGCAACACATTTCTTCGAAATGGAATATCATTTTCCCGTTTTTGGATTGTTATCAAAACAAGAGAACCCGAGCGCTAACCAAGCTGTATTAATTAAAATGCAATAGGTGCCAGGAGGATATTACGTGGCAGTTATACGCTTTTCTTGCCAGTGGCGAGCCGCGTTAAAACTTGCAGAACACTCGTTGTGAGCTGAATTTTAAGGATTACTTGTGGGGTAAGTTCGCAATTAATGTATACATGGGTTCTTTGTTGCATATAGATTGCAATATATTGATCGTAGTAGAAAATGAAGCGATATTTTGAAAATAGAGGGATTATCAATTACAATTTCGGGAAAATTTTCTGTTGTACGCTTTTCCATTCGCTTGAAAAGTTGTTTCCTGGCGGGGGTACAAGAGAAACGTGAAAAAAAAAACAGCTAAGCAAACAAGTTTTCATAAGACCAGTTTTTGAAAAAGCATGTTTTAATCTAAAATTTCCAGTAATTTAAAAAAAATTCAAAAAAAATTATCAAGCATATGAGATTCAACTGTCGATTCAACGTTTAGTAGTCATTGAGATGCTAAGATCTTTTAGAATCAGAGCGTCCTAATATTACCGTAGGTATTCTTGCAAGTAAAAGATGACAAGGCTTGACCCTGGTTAACTGGTTAACAGCTACTTGTTGATGTTTTAAAAAACCGAAAATTAACCCGGAATATCTTTTTAGTTGTGCTTCTCATTTGATGAAAGTACTTTTCAAAGTGTAATTTAGCTGTTCCTTGCAGCCTTTGTTTCAAGTCCCCGAGCGCCACTGTCTGAGTTTCCATATTTTGATACCGCTCTGTGTTTTGGTAAAGCAAGATATGAAAGCATCCTAGCTTCACGAGAATAGCACCTTCATTCAGTTCCGAGAGGATCGCTTCTGTTACCAAGAAATTCATTACAGTTAACCAGAAAAAAATGGACAGTTAATTTTATTGGGGTTTTTTATGGTATGCATTAATATTTTAAAAACATTAACATTTTTATAAACTTGTATCGTCTGAACGTGATAAAGAAAACGCAAAAATAAAAATGAACTTTACGACCTTGAGGCCAATACAAACTGTATTCAAAAAGTTCGAAAGTCTGATCTCCTTAACTTTTTTATAACGTATTTGATGGACTTTTATCTGAAAATATAGTTAAAAAATAATTTCCAAATGTTTGTAAAGGCAAATTTATAAGAAAATCTCGAAAAAGTTCTTATGACAGAAGTTTTGGTTCGTTATGTTGGCAATTTGGAGTCGTCTACGACCACTAGCACCCCTGGTGGCTTTTTTTAAGTTAAAAAAAAACATTAACCATAAATACCAATATCACATAGGCCCACGTTTTTACCCATGATTTTCTGAAAACCATTTCGTGAAAAAGCGAATGTTTCATTTATTTTTCTTAAGTGACATATAAATACAGTCTCCACATTTTACAGCGCTTTAATTTATTAGAGCTGGTGAAATTATACCACAAACCAACATTAATTCATCGCCATCTTTACAAATTCCCTGCATTATTTTCACGTTTACCAGCCAAACAAGCAACATAACCTAAAAAAAGCGTAATTCATTTTTCATTTCGCTTGCCTAACGCCGAGAGAAGTAACGAAATACAGTGAGTTATTCGTATTACATTTGCATAGAGTACAGAGAGGTGTATGCATTTTAAGAATTTGTAATCTCGCTGGGCAGTTTCACCACAAGCTAGACTTTCACAAAGTATTCTCCATGGAAATCGCCATTGACTGAAAACCTCGCTGTACACGGGTACCTCGTTCAGTCCTCAGAGACCGAATACTTAAAGCACAATGCAGTTCACGTTTCTAGAGTAATTAAAAATCAAGTATTTTATATCCCATGGTAGTTAATGGCGCTATTCACTGGCATATTTTTCAGCATCCATTGCATTTAAAGCAGATAGGACAGTCTCGCACTCTTCTAGGTGTATTTTGCGTTTATTTCTGTACGGGTAATTTTGTAAAGTGGTGACATTGCTAGATGCGGTCACATTTTAAAATAGTTTTCTTGTGATATTGTTGTCTTTTCACAACTAAAATCTTTACCCACGAATGAAAGCAAAAGGCGATTAAGGTAAAGAAGGGAATGGAATAAAAATAAACATATTTTAGCTTTCAGCCCGGAGCGCACGGCACCTCCATCAACGTGAATTAAAACAGGGATTTGCTAAAATTCTGAAACCTTACTTTGGAACAAAATCTCTGATTTATGACTGTTTTTTTGTGGTGCCTTTGGATGAAAGACAAGTATTTAACTGAGAATGAACTTATTTTTAAGCATATTGACTCGAAAATTGTCCGAAAATGCTGGAAAATGTCTCCTCGTTATTTGTATGGGTTTTTTTTCGCATTTTTTACTGTGTTATTTTTTTTAGCAGTCATGTGAAAGAACCCCAGTTTCGGTAATTTTTGCTCGGGGTTGTGGAAGCAAAGAAATGTTCAGGTAATCTCTGAATTCATTTCTAGTGTACCAAAATCAGTGGTAAAATTTAATTTCAATGTGAAATGACCCCATTTAAACTTTCCCTGTTTAATAAATCGTGTTAATTTAGAAAATAATCTAAACTGGAGCATCTAAATTTGTCCCAAGTGTATTTGAAAAAGTTACAAAAAGGTTTATCTACTGGACGCAAAACTTGTACCTACTTTCGAGACAAAAGATTTAACCAAAGAGACTTTGGTCAACGCTCATTATCAAAAGTCTGAACAAACCAAAATAAAATTCTGTTACTCAAATTTACAGCGAAACGTTGCCACTAACCAAATTCCATCGTGCAATTTTTCTTCGAGCCGCTTTTCAAGTACTCTACACATGATTATTGTATTGTATTGTCTTCACTACATACCCAGGACAATTTAAAAGTTAATGTGAAGGTTGTGTCAGTTGTCAAGCCTAGCAAAACAGTATATTAAAGATAACAGTAATGTTTACATACAATTTAGATACAAATATTTGATGATTATACTTAGGATGTGAGAGGATAATTATATAAATAATGAGGTAGGTAAAGTAAAGTACAGGTATAATAATTAAAACTGTTTGTTCATTGCAAGTGGTGTCAGTATATGTGATTCTATGTGGGACTGGCCGTGGAGGATAGGTATTTATCTTGAAGGTAGAAGGGGTTTTGGATAAGGAAGTTTCGAAATACCTATTGAAGTCAAAGATTGAACGTTAGCAGACTGTTTCTATATGTGCTGGAAGGTGGTTGTAAATTTTGGTGCATAGGTAAAGTGGACTTTATTATTAAGTGCAAAGATTATATGTTAACACATCGTATGAATCCTTGCACTACGCCACTGTACGCAGAGGGATTGCTCTGTGCCATTACAGTGGAATTACCCGAGGTTACAGGCCAGAGTATGTAAAACGATGCTAACTAACTGTATAAGTTGCAATTAACAAACTTCGGTTCACTTATTTGTTGTTACAGGAAAACAAATTAATGTGACCGGTGTTTTTGGTCATTTTTCAACGACCCTTCCACCAGTCACTGCGAGCTTTATGTTAAAACGTTCCATCTTGTAATTAGCAATGACAATTGCTCTTTTCATTACCAGTTGACCTTCTAATGATACCTTATTTGGCGGCTCTTCGATTTATAAATTGAATTGCAAGGCTTATACGAAGTAGACTTTAAAAAGCTTACAGATAATATTTCGAAGCACAGGTTTAAGCATGCATGAGGTCAATGCGGTTAGCGTTCCGGTTTTTCATTCATTTTAATGTGCCACATCATTGCAAATTTAAATCAAAATAATGAAATGAATTATAGTGCAGATATGCTATGTTTTTCTTACGAGCGATTCATATTGCCATGTGCCATTTTTATTGTTGATGACCACGTGCTAAAAAGCATATTTTGGTTTGGGGTAGGCACTGGGAGGATCGACGCCATTTTTTTAAGAGGTGTGCAGAATTGTTTTGGTTATGCGTCATATTAGGACGGCAAAGGTGGTGACGAATGACTCATACAAATAGTTTCTTTGGGTTGTGAGGACTTTAAATTTTAAAGTCTTTTCGTCGTGTTCTTGACTGGTCAAATTTTGGGTCATACACTTTTTTTCGACTAGTCGAATTTTCAACCAGATAAACACCCTTTTTTTGGGTTATATATGCAACTGAAGGTACCATCGTCAAAAAGTAACACACTCGTGAAAAATATTTGTAAAAAATAACAAGTAAACATTTCTAATGATAATCGCAAATGAACCCAAAGAAGAGCGACATTTAGCCACAGTGAAAATGACAAAAACGCAGTCGTGCATAGCATTGAGTACAGTAATTTTTCACATCAGCTATCGGCCTCCATTTTTTAAAGGTGACCACGCTTGCATGCACCGTTTGTCAAAAAGCGGTGTCAAAAATCCCCGAGCAATTCCCATCTCGTATAATTTCGGGTCAGTAACAAAAATTTACTCCCATCCGTGGTTTTAGCACATTTTATTACATTCCCTCTCCGGCCACTTTATGACGCTCAGCTAAAAACTCGAGCGCGAATTGGGCGCGCGTTTCGTGAATAAGCTGAAAGTTATGTTAATTTTAACTCAAAGTAAAGTCGACAATTAGTGCACGTTGGTCAGGTGGTAGTAGAATTCAAATGGTCAGGCAAAATAACTCCTTGTTTGGTGTAAAACGTTGGTGGTGTGCTCCTAGTTGGATTATGCAGTTTGGTCGTATAGAGCGCACGTACCACCTATACTACCCACTTATTGCACAGTTTTGCAGGGTAAACTAGGTCGGGATTTGCAATTCAAACGGGTATTCAAAACACCGGTATGTTAACTAGTGCCCCTTGCACGGGGATTAAATAAATAAATGGTCAACATGTAAATACAATCAGCAAATGGGAAAACATTTCAGGTGCAATTTTGAACTTGAGTTTGCGCTTGAGTTTTAGAATTTGTTTTATGAGCGGATTTTTATCTTCGATTTGAGGATTTAGTTGGCGAATGATGAGCGACGCTTCGACGGATTGCGAACGCAATCATGAGTATGACTTCTCAAATATTGGATTGCTGTGAAATTCCATTCCTGGATGCACTCGATCGTGATGCGTTTTTAATTATTTCACGGTTTACGTTCGGCTATCATCGGTTTCTGAATCAGTGATAAGCATGGGATGATAAAAAAAAAAAACGAGCGCAAAAATAAAGAAAAGATTAATTGAAATCTTTTTCTCAATGGAGCAATTTATGCAAGAATTGTATTAAACATTTCGATCAGAAATCTTAAACAATAGTTTTCAATTAGGGATAAAACGGTCCTCGTGTCGTTCCCTCTGGAAGCACGACATTATCCTTTGTTTGGAAGAAAACTCGTTTACCCAAAAAGTCCACAATAGCTGGAGCATTAAGCAGTAATGAATAAGAATCAGATCTGCAAAAAAGTTAAAAATCAATTTGCTAATAATTGGTGCAAGCTTTCTTTCCTCTAACCAACCCCTCTTTCGTCGTCTCTGTTTAGGGTCGTTACTAAATCAAAAACTTTCCCCTGTGGAATGTTTTCATTTTCATTTCCTTGCCGAGTTTCCCTACGGCCGAAACATTTTTTTTCAATAGCCGAAACAAATTTCTGTAAATATTAAAGTAATATTTCTCTGCTCAATTTACGATGACCCTAACAACTGCATTTGACAATGAAATCGTCCTATCTACAGTCATCATATTTTCACACGACAATCGTTGGAAATGAACTGTTTATTACAGCAACTCGCTCACAAGTCGCAATTACACGAAAGTATTAAATTATTTTAACAACTCAATTTTCCGTGTGCTCTACAAGAGTGAATATTTTATGGCCGTTATTTTTTCACCAGTTTCCTGAGAGAGGGTTAATTAAACTCGGGCCTTTCTGTGTGGTCGAAAAGAAGAAACGCTTTTATTAAATTATATGAAGAATTCATAAAGAACACAAAGATTAAAATGCAGGAAGCACGAACGTTCTCTAGGGAAAGATGTGCAAATGAAATGCATATATCAGTCAACGTATGCTGGACCCTATTATACTTTTTAGTCTTATGGTATACCTACAGAAAAATTAGGCAACACAAGGAAATGAATTCGATTTCTTTTAAATGCAGGTGTGTTTTTTAGCACAACAAATAAATAAATAAGAGAACACTAGTACTAAGTAATAATTGAAATATATATAGATATATATTTGCAGCAATTGTCAAAGTGCTTGTAAAAAGACTTGAATGTGGAAGCCTTATTAGCTAATCGAATACTATTGTGACTTCAAAGAGGAGCGGAACTCGTTGATTTACTCGCTGAACTTGTTTTGGATCGTTTTTTAAATAGACAACTTCGATAGTTTCCAACTTATGGAAAGAACGAGGCAAAAATAGCTGGTCAAAATTTAGGCTAACGTCTTTCTTATACTGCGCTCTTATTTCTGTTGTTTCTAACGGACTCTAAGATATTGTTATTTTAAGGTTATGTTTACCATTTGGTTTTTTGTAGCTAAGATATAACTGTACATTCAGTGAGAAACGGTACCATTTCAAGTCTTCCAGTGCTATTTTAGCCATAAGCAAGCCGTGGAAACCAATTCATATGAAAGGATATCACACAATACGTTTTCTTACGGGAATTAGGTATATCCATCGTTGACCATCTGTACTGTCATCGATTGTGTTTTTCATTTGCAAACCTGCACAACTGGGCTGCAGACATCGGTGCTTTAATATACAAAATACGAATCTGAAGCTACAGATGCAGACGATACGCTCAGATTACACAATATAAAATCACATCAAGTATTGTCAAGCCTTGTAGTAACGGCCAGTAGCAAAAATGCAGCGCAATTCATGAAAGCGACCGGGTTTTGTGCACACATGCTGTCCAGCTGTTTTCCGGCTTTTCTACTGGTTCCTGTTACCGTCAACACCGGGGAAAATCCTTCGTCAGCGGAAAGATGCTCCTCTGCAATGCGCGGACCATTACTGCGGTGTGTGCACATAAAAGGGACAATGGCTTGAAACTATAAATAATTTGTGTGGCATGGAAAGTGGGTGATTTCACTTGCTCACAACAACAAAAAAATCAGGAAATACATATATTTGTGTCTTGAATACAAAATAAGCACTAAAGACGATAGCAATTTTCTTTTAAGATATCAAAATTAGAGCTACTATCAGATAAATCGAGATGTTTTTCAAAGATATTGTCATAAAACTGTAATTTCTCTTGTACCAGTTACTTCTCTCTTCAGTATTTGAGATGAGAGACAGCTCACCGTTCACCTTTCACCTTTACTTATAACCGGATTCACGAACGAGAGGTTAAATTTAGCCCGGGAGTTGATGATCAGCTAATCACAGTAGGTGTTTCCAGATTTCCAGAGGTTGTTTCGAAAGTGATCAAAACTTAACACCCAAATTGCTGGTAGTTCAGTTTGAACTCTGCTTTGTGAATCTGGAATCTGGATGTTAAGTAATTTTCTGTCGTTTAATTCCTTTTAACCCCTTACTATAATATCAATCGTCACTAGCAATAAAATCCATAAAATTTGTTCAGAACTTCTAGTTATATTCTAAACTGGACATTGTAATAATAATAATAAGATTGTCCACGTTTACATATTTGCTAAATTATTTTAATTTATTTTAAATTGTTGTGTGCCCTTGACGATGCTGTTTCGCTGACCATAGGAAATGACGTAAAAACTGTTTATGCCCGTGAATTCATCAGATAAGAACGTTCAACCTCGCCGACCATACACAATGCATCATACGGTCATACCAGACGTTATCTATGTGAATCTAATATTTTTTTACGATCACATAATGCCACGAACAACACTTTTTTTTGTATTGGAGCATAAACGAATGCCAAGCAATACACAATTCAGGAGATTTTTGACACGTTTATTGCAGATGAAAACAAAGAACAAATCAAAACGAAAATCCCGGCGATCTTGAACAAAGTGACGCTAGGTTTTTTGTTTCGGAAAATGACAGGTCGTATAGATCCACACTTTTGAATGTGATGTTTGAATGTCCGGGCTTGACCTGTTTTAAAAACTGAGCTGATTCTCAACAGAATATTTTTATGTACGTTAGTTATTTTGATATTAGCTATTGGTGTGGCTGACGGGGTTAGTTATAGTTTCATTTCAAATTATAGCTCGGTATTAAAGTTTTAATTTTTTAGATTCAGTCACAGAGTCACAGCGCTAATACTAAACGTCATTGTGAGCAAACGAGGCCGGCAACACTTGATGATGGTAGCTGCCACCCGATGGTGCTGGCAACCGTTCTTTTTAGCCGACCTCTTCAATTAAATAAACAACTCAATTTATCGATGAATTTTAAATCAATCGTAGAGGTTATGAAGATTATTTGAGTGTAAGCCAGTATCGAAATAAAATAGAAAAATGTAACGTCACCTAGTTGTATTCATCATTTTTCTCGGTGGTTAATCGATTGGTATTTTCCTCGCTGAAAGTTTTTAGCTTTAGCGCTGGGACTCAACCTGACAACCGAATCCTTTAACACTGAGTAAAAATCTAAAAAAATATCTAGCAACTCTTCGACTTCAAACGTAGCGACGTTAAAATCCCATTACAAAGTATTTCGCCGAATCCAATAATCAAAGGCATATCTGTGTGAGCTACAAAATGCAGAGAATGAGAAGTGATCCCTTTTGAACATCTACTGTCCGCTGTAAGTTAGCTTCCTGGTTTCTCTGAGAGCAAGCAGCGGTGAACGAGGATCAAAATATCTCAGATGCTGTCTATATTACGACTGGGAAACGGAAAACCTAGTTATCCAATAGATTTGTTTCGGATTACTCGTGATGCCATCAGGATGGAATCTCTTCGCGAAAAGAGAATCATGCGGATAGCTTTAAACATGGGATTTGTCTAACCCCAATATTCAAAATAGGGATTTAATGGCCGAGACCTCTATCCCATCAGGATATCTGGAAACAAATTTCGAGCCTTGATGCGAAATGGAAGGAAAAAATAAGGAAATCCTAGATGTGTATCGTGAAATGATGTGGATGCGACCGGATTGTTATGGACTTTGTGATTGTGAAGTGGTCAGATTTAAAAGAGAACTTGGGGTGGCCAGTCAAATAAAAAAAAAATGTTTTGGGCGAAATGAAAATTGTATGTTCTTTCTTTATTTAACCCCAAAATCACTACCAACTGACTACTTATATCAAGTATTCGACATCAAAGATCAGCTGGGCATTCAAATTCCAGGCACAACGGGCGTTTTTTTCGTACCTTCAAAAGCGTATTTCAGAAATGTTCTAGTTAATTTAACTCGTCTGCTTTTATTAACCCTCCAGTCTTTTCTTCTGGGCTTCAGAATATTTGCTTTGTTCATAAGCTAACCACGTCTAACCACCTGCATTATGATAACCCATTTTCCAATGTGCTGTCAAAACAGAGCAAAGTTAAAAACCCATACAAAAAACTAATCTGTTTTTTTTTCTCCGCTCTCATCGTTTAATATATTTCCCAGGTGAAATTTCCCAGTCAAAATTTATGAACCATTCGGCTTCACATCCGGAGTATCAATTTCTCTTTCCATCTTGTTAACAAGGCGAATTTTTTGCTTCCAATTGCTTTGTTTTCTCACCCGTCGTTTGCAACGATCGGTTTTTGGTATGAAGATTTGGTTGTGATTATTTGGGCATAAAAATTGGGGCATTTTGTCGTTAAGGTATACGGATTTTAGCGCTGGAATTCGGACAAGACAATTTTGGCACAATGGTACGGGTAAAGCGAATCGGTCACAGTATTCGGGCTTGGCGATTCAGGTATGAATTCGGTTCAGGTATGAATTCGAGCAAAGAACGGTGCTCAGAAGGTGTGTGGATCTAAATTAAACCGATTGCCGAGAAGCCATCGCTTCGGCAACTGCTATCGAATGTTGAAGAGGTTCTTCATCTTGCAGAAAAAGCACACCTTTGTTGTAAAAATGTATCCATCTTTAGCGTCGATACGATACGTGATGGTTGAAGCTTGAGCGTCTACCCATGAGGAAGATGAGTTACATGTTTACTTACAAGCGAAGGGAATGCGTGAGAAAAAAAATCGTTTGTCGAAATCTCAAGTCATTGGAATAACACACAATAGTACGATAAGAGGGTTTTCTAGCGCTGTTTTTTTTTTTTTTTGTTATGTTGCTAGATGTGAAAACGTTGCAGAAAAAAAATTGAAAAAAAAATAAATGAACTAGAAATGCGTGGATTGCAATCTGCTGGCAACTGAAATAGATTCCGCGAAACGAATCTTTCGGATGAAAAGGACAAACGTATTTATTGATACTCGGCGCTGGATTTCTGTGTAGTAGTAGTAGTAGTATATACATGTAATATGCTACTTTGTCAGAATGGCCGTGATTTCTTTTGTCCCGGTCACTGATTGATTCTCGGAAATTGATTCTCGTTTATTTTATAAGAACCCATTGTTGAAAGCACCGCACACAGTTATGAAAAGTAATCAAGTAGACATGAGTCTGAAAAGAAAACAGTAGAATATAATATATTATTTTACAGTATATTGCAATAGCAATCACTCTAGACGGAGAACAAAACTGAAGTCAGGGGTAATGTCAGTTTTGAGTTTCTTCCTTGAATTTAGAGCAAATTTCAATGTTTTCTTTAATAAGGTTGTTACAGAAAACCCATTGGATACTTTTTCCCCAAAATATATCTTCTCTCCATAACTGTACAATGGGTTGGGTATAATTTGGATAGAGCCCCGTGTTTTCTGCAAGGTGGACATCCAAAACTCAGCAGAAACAATGATTGGCAGCGATCATCAAATAATAAAAACATGAAAAAGCGTTAAGAAAGTGCTAAATTCATTAAAAATACCAAATCAAATTTATGCCAAATGCATGATTTAATTAACTTGTGAGAAAATATTTAAAAAATTCCAGAAATTCAAAAATCACCAGAAATATGTATTAAATTAAGGTGGAGGTGCCGAGTTGGTGGAGGAGCCAGGTATTGCTCTGGTGGTTGCGTTCAGGGGCAGAGTTGCAAATTGACTTAAAACAGACTTTCAGACTCTCGAAAGCGTTTAAAATATGTACAACCATCACAACCTGGTAGATTGTAATCGAAATTTCAGAAAAATAAAAATTTAAAGGGATTTTAAGTTCTTGGCGTATCACTAAAAAAAACCTTGGACCATATAGAAAAATACCAAAACCAAAACAAGCTTTCAGAACATCGTGCCACGTCAAGGCATCTACGAAACACGCTGCCGTTTTTAGAAAAAAAAAACAAAAAAAAAAAAATCTGCGGTAATAAATTAATCAACACACCGCCTCCTTTATGTGAAAAAGCCAGTGCAGTGAGCAATGCATTTGTGTGGAGCGCTAAATCCTGTTGCCGTGAACACTAGAGGTCGGGGAGGCACTGACTCGTCTACGAAACGTCCACGTTCTCGTATAGGAGATCGATACCTTTCATTACAACGTTGCCAGCAGCTACTTTTATTCATCACTGCTTCATATCAATGCAGTGCTAAAATTGTAACGTACTTTTTTTTGTGTGTATGTATGTTTTTTCAAAGATAAAATGCCTTTTTTTGTGTTTGTCCGGTGAAAATTAGTATTTTACTGGTGAGGTAATCGGTAAGTTGGCAATGAAATAGTGTAAAGGATGTGTTAGTGTTTTTTTCTTTGTTCCTCAGAGCCGTAAGCATGGCAAACAAGACTGATTAGTTGAGTCGTAATGAGAATAATTGAATGGGGATTTACTGGGCTCGGTCTAGTGGAAAAAAGTTGCTTCGGGCGCAAACTGGTGTCGAAGATTTGATTACACTTGTATTATCGTAGAAGTTTGAAAACGCAAGGGATTGAAACGTAATCTAATTAAGACATTTTTTTCTTTCATTTTATTTCGTAAGTAGGTAATGGATTAAATTTCTGTTTTTGTTTGAGTTTAATTAGTTCCTGCATTGCTATTCAACTATGATAGCCGAGCACAGGATTCAAATTAGTTTGCGCATTGCTTTACACAAATAATCCTTTGAGTTTTTGTTTCAACGATAATGGCAAGAAAAATATCGAGAAAAACCAATAAAGATCAACGTAATAAAAACAACTTCAAAAGAATATGTATGTTTTTCTTGAATTTTCTTCCACAGCGAAGCCAAGCGATATTTTTCTCTTTTCCATTTATTTTCATAAATATATATTATCCGTCTTGGTGCGTAAGGTAGATCAAAGATAATTCTGCATTGCTGTTCACCCATCACCAGTCGCCTTACAGCATTCTAGAACCTCCCAGGGGTGCATAATTTCCCGATATTTTCCAGGTTTTCGACTGGGAAATGCTACAGTTGTCCTATGCTATTGAATAAATGCTCGAGACTTAATACGATGATGAAGTGTCGTAGTGGTGGAAGGGTTAGAGAGGGGAGGGGAGGTGGAAAAGACGAATCACGATGAACGCAAAATGGTGTAAGAAGAAAGATGACGAATAGAGAACACCATTCGAGTAGACCCGTAGGCCATAAACAACACGCCCGAAAGATCTCATCTTTATCGAGTAATTTATCAAAAATGTTGGAGAAATTTTTCGAGACATACCCGTGAGTTTTGGTTATTTATTGTGCTTGCCTTTTTTGATAGACATATATGCGAGTGATTAAGAGTTTGAAAGTTGAAGAAAATGACCTTTTTTGTCTTTTAAAGGGGTTTTTAATTGAATTCTATCAAGCGTTTATGTAATTTATTAGCGGTAAATGAAAATGGTAAATGGTAATAATGGCTTTGATAAATTAAAAAAAAAAATCCAATATCGCCAAAACCACGAGAAAAAAAAGGATCAAAATTGACGTTTTGGAATTGGCTTGCTTAGAAAAAGCAGACAATATAAGAATAGCACAGAATCATTTTTTGAAACCTAGCACCAAGTTTGCTGGATTGCATAAACAATCATTTCAACTCAGATGACGCTCGTTGGTCTTAACGTCGATGATCTCGTTCGCCAAAAAAAGGGTGTTTGGTTTAGACACCAAAGCATTTTAACCAAAGTAACGTGGCAGGTTTTTAGAAAATTACCAAGCTATATGAAAGTGTCATGCGCTTCCCGGCTAAAATCTGAAATATTTTTTAGAAATTCCAGGGACTGTTAAACAAATTTTTGTACGTGGATTTTTTTTTTTTTTTTTGTGTAATGGGTAATAAGTGTTTGACAAAGTATAGTACCTACCTACAATTACTCTTCTTGAAAATAAATCTGAGTTTCTGGCAGCTTCCAAACCTCTGTTACTGTTGATCAATCTGTTAGTTAACAATTTTTAAACTTCACTTTGGTTCGTTTAAAAAGTGAGGCAGACTTTTTAAAGTTTGTAAAGCTTCGATTAAAATAAGATTACAAGACGCCATTTGATCAATGTTTAATGTTCCATATGAAATTGTTGTGGGGTGAAATCATTGATGCAAAAATGCACAATATAACACCATATAACAATGCATTTGAATTTAGTGTCAAATAAAATCACACATAAACGACCCAATTTTCTCACAAATGTGTGATTTCGCATTCAAACGAGACTTGTTCTCTCTGCAAGTCGCACTGATCGGAAAATGTATAATGTTACAAAATTCCAATAGCTGGGCGAAAACTCCTAGGATATTGGATTTTCCAGCGAAGACCAAATTTATTCAATCGATCGTGTCGTTTTCCTTTTGCAATGGATGATACGGAAATGTATTTTGAAGCTGGCAGAAAAAAAAAACTTATACGGCTAAGATATAAGAGCGCTTGCTTTTTTGACTTATCGCAATTTTAAAACTTGCCAGGAATAACAATATGATTCTATACAAAAAAAAAAAGTACAGCATCACGATATTGTTAATAACGCATGCACTAGATTTTGGCGCAACGTCGAAGGTCACAATAAATAATCGACATATCGTCTAGATCGTATAAAGTTGAAAAGTGCAATACGGTATGCGTTATTAATACCTGTCGAAAGAAATATCTGGAAAAACATTTCTCTAGCTTTAGGTTTTAAAGGAAAACTAAAATACAACTTTTCGAAATAAAATTTCGATAATTTCTATTCAATGCTATTATCGATGCTCGACAGCGACAAGGTCACTGGTGAAAACAAGATAATCTCGTTACTGGCACGGCGATAATTCATTTGCTCCTTGGAGTGTTGCCAGAAAACTTAATGGACTTTCACAGGGAACCGGTTGAGACTTGTGAATTTCCAGACCGACTCGTCGCGTATAAATTATTCATCGACGGGCGACAAGCGCTATGTGCGATCATTCTCCAGCTCCGGTATGCCACCGGATGTGAGCATGCTAGTCCATCAATAGCCATGAAAGGAAATGTGTATATATATGTATATATACTAAGAAAGTTTTTAAAGAAAATTAAGTTGACGACGCCAGGATACGGCCACGAGTGGTAGTGGTTTCCTTTATATAGAGAATATGGCCAGGGTATGAGTTTGGTCCTCTTGATAGAATGATATTACATAAGCATTAATGCTGATGGAGCTATCAAAAGTTTTACCCTATACCTACTCTTCACCAACCTGTCTAAACGTATTTTCTTTTGATCATGATGGGCTTACTTTCGGAATAAAATGAAACGAAATGGATTTTGTTTGCAAAGAGCATTTTACACTCAAACATCATCATAATTAAATAGTTTTTTTTTTCTCGTGTTCTTTACGTTTATAGACTTTTGCCAAGTACCTTTATAGGTGCTTAAATAAGTACATCCGTTTATTTTCTATAAACATAAAAGGGTCTTAACGTAATGTATCTTGGCTTGGCGCATTTTTTTTCTGTCTTCAATGGGGCTCAAAGTTTCGGCAAAAATAGATTCCTCACTGCACTACACCATTTAGTCTACTTACAAAAGTTCACGTTTAGAAACATTTTTTTTTTTAGTTAAAAATTGCGTTTTTTTTTGGCCCCTGTTATATATTCCGCTAGAAAAAAAAGGTACTTGCAAAAACTTGTATAAGAGGTATAAAACGTGTTAAGATTTCCACATAGATTGCTGAATAAAACTGATAAATGTACATTATTTGTCACTTTCACTGGCGCCCCGCCGCGACAACGCAGCGCTTATTTCATATTCTTGATGCGGGTTCCTCGAGCAGCAGTTTATCATAGAGTGAGACGAGTGTGTACACAAAACGTAGAGTCTGCTTTTTCATACACACTTATAAATAGTCTTCTCAACATCAACATCGTGGCCAATGACCTGGATGAACTGATTTTGATTGGTTGCGAACGGAATCGCCCATTTTTCCTTTCCACTTGGTGACTATTTTTGCCATTAGAAAATAATCTTTGGTATTTATTGATTTTTTATACCATGAGCTACTTTTTATTTACTGTCTCGTCCTAGAAAATTGTGAATTCATGTGCCATTGATCGTCTTACCATTGAAATAGTATTTTCACAGTGTAACTACCTTAAATTTATCTTAAAATAAAAATGTCTATGGTTTTTTTCTGTTAGATGGTAAAAAAATTACGGTACGATCACATTCCTTGTGTTTTTAACTTTTTTTAGAGCTGGTTTCTCAGTGGCATGCTCAAAAGCGTTTAAAAAAATTGATTAACAGTTGCTAAGCAAGTCACAAATTAACGGTCTGTTAGGTTCTTAACGGTCCCTGAAAAACTGGCCTTTGGTGTAAAATCTGCGAGCTAACGAATGTTTTTTGTTTGTTTTTCAGGTGAGTTCTACTGTCAGAGACTAGCGACTGAAACCTAAAGACACAATTAAGAAGTTTAAAGACGAATCAATGTTCGGTAAGTGAACAGATTTTTTTTTTTTTAACTTTTTTACTGAAACAAAATAATTCTTTCGTGAAAAATAGCAAAAATCTTTGATCTTGTATTTATTGAAGTTGAAGGTATAAAAGGAATCAAATATATTTTTGGTTTCGCGAAGGTTTCCTGGGCTGTAAATTGATGTGTTTTTCGATTATGCTCTGGTTTGGAGAAGCTTGCAGCCCTTAAAAGTGCCTAAGGTGTCTAAGGGTCGCAAACCAACTCAAACAAGAGCAAAACCAAAAAATACATCAAAACAAATCTGTATTATAAAAATGTAAAAACTCTTCTACTTGAAGTAAAACCTAAAAAAGAGAGAAGAAAGGGATTCAAGGTTTAAAAACTTAAGTGTGAGGCCTCTGGTTGTGAGTTTATATACAACTATTCGACAGCTGTTTCTTGAAGTATTTTATTTTCTCGCATAAACTTTTAGACTCTTGAGTAAGGCAGACTAAGCGACGCAGGGAAATGTTCCGAGAAGAAATGTGCTCCGACATATTCAGCGATTCATAAAAGATACACGAGTGTTTACAAAATACTTTTTCTTGAAAAGTAAAGAAAGTTACAACATGGATCCTCCACCATCTTTGTGTGTTATTGGATTGGTTTAGTCCGAATCCGTCGTTTTGCTGGAAAAACGAGGCCGGCAACACGTGGTAACGGTAGGCGCTACCCGATGGCGCTTGCAGCAGTCATTTTTAACAAACCTCTACATTTAAATAATAAAAGCAACAAAAAATCCATGCATGATTATTTACCACTGATGTTAGTACCTATGTAAAAAGATTAATTAGAAGTAAACCAGTTTCAAATGCTGAAAAATAACAAAAATCATTTCTCAATAATCCAGACTCCATCTATTAGCATCCTATATTTTCATCGGCATAGTAGTTGGTCTGTCGATATTATTTTGGTATATATATATAACCAAAAGCTTTTACTCTTTTATGTCTGTCATTTTAGCGCCATTCTGCGAATTACCATAGAGCTTTCACTAAAGTGGAACTGAAAAACACCCAGCTTTTGAGTTCTGGGTGAGACACGAGGGATAAACTTGTGTCCAATATGTGATCTAAAAATAAGTTTGAAGCGTGCAAAAAGCGATGTGTGAAGGCTTGTTTATTTTTATCAGACGAAGTCACACTTGGATCCGAAATCAACTGAACAGTTAAAACACAGTGAGCCAACTAGAAACATTGTTTCTTGTCTCGAATAAACAAACAAAAAATAAATACAGATAAAAACTGATAAAAACGTTCGCGCTTCGGTACCTACTCTAAACAGACGTGAAATAAATACACACAATTTCATTTTTAGTTTTTAAAAGGATATTTTTTCTTTACCCAAAAGCAAAGTGTATTTTTGTCGAGAGACTGAAAACACGTTTGAATTTTAGCCGTCAAAACCGAGGAAGAAATGAAAAGAGTGAATATAAAAACAAATTTTTACTAGCTGCTTTTGGCAATCGTATATAAGCACACTCAAAATCAGTACCGTAAGAGCAACAAAAACCTTTTCAATAGAACGATAAAAAAAAATAATATGAACTGCATTCAGAATTCAAAACGCTAAAAATCAAATTTAGATCAGTTCGATTTTTTAAAACCAACTCGCTATCCTAACACAGATTTTCTCTAACTATGTATCTTAAAATTCCCTTGCGCTATTGCGATGACGTCAAAGCTAATGCGAAACCAATGTTAATCAATTCTTCGTCGACTCTCGGAGCTAGCACGTGGCAAGTTATCCTGGCAGACGGAACGTTTTGCTCCCGTTTTCTCCGATAAATCTCGACGGCGTGCACCGGGACCCGAGAGCCGGGCGAGAAAAACTGATAAATCTTGTATTCTTCGCCAGCCGTGCGCAAAAATAATGGACGTGCTTCATCAAAACTGGAGTAGGTGTACCAACCTGACGATCGATCTGTGCCACCCCGCGGGCTTGGCTTGATGACTGGAGATCGCGGACGAGTCTGTTCTTTGAAATTAAATCACGCGTATGATGGTTTAGGAAACGCCGTGGGCCATCTCGGCCATCGGGTTCAAAAACTGCCGGATTCCTTTTTTTAATACCTAAATCGCTTCACAAATTGGTTGTTATTTATCGCTTAGATGCTTTATACATATGCATTTGTTGCCAATTTTCAAAACTAACATTTACCATCAATAGCAGGAGGTTCAATGGTAGATTCAACGTTTGGTAGCCATGGAGATGCTGAGATCATCTGACAGGTTCTTAATTCTGCTATCTTATGTTACCACGGGTAAATCATGGTCTAGCATAGGAGGTTCAATGGTAGATTCAACGGTTGGTAGCCATGGAGATGCTGAGATCGCCTGACAGAGCTTCTCAATTCTGCTATCTTATGTTACCACGGGTAAATCATGGTCTAGCATAGGAGGTTCCATGGTAGATTCAACGTTTGGTAGCCATGGAGATGCTTAAATCGCCTGACAGAGCTTTTAACATCTGCTTTCTTTTGTTACCACTAAAAAAAGCCATTATCATAATGAGGGCCCAAACACACATACAAAAATCGAACTGTATTGCATTCTTTCCTGGTTTATCAAAAGGAAGATGAATTGATACAAAAATCAAATATTCAGTACAATAACAGCAGTGTGACTGAATTTTTTGTGGTGTTTAACGACGCAGTGTGCTTACAACTAGCCCTATGCCGCTGGTTAGGTTATGACGATGATCCTAGCCCAGCCTATGGAAAAATCGCGGGAAACCCGGCGCCGGCAGGTGTGTCGCAAAGCATCAGAAACACCGACGGCTGCATGTGGTCAAGGTCAACATGTCGATAAGCAGAAAGTGTGTGTTCACGCAAAAGAGGCTTGCAAGTTCGTACAGGATATCCGGTTTGGAACGAAATGAAACAGGGCAAGCAGAAGTCCGCCAATGTGACGACATCAAACTGACAGTAATTAACGGATTAGATTGGATTGGAAAGCATTTTATCGACGATTTGGTGAAACTAATCAACTAGCTAGCAAAATTCTGCAGGGCCACAGTTGTATTGGCAGAGAAAAAAATGTCTGCTTGTCCAAAGATATCATGTGGATGTGATCTCTGCGTTTGATCACTATTCGCTTGATATGTTTTTGAAAAGGATTTGTCAGCTGCAAAGAAAACCAGATATTATCGACTCGTCTTATTTTAGCGTTGCAAAATTTCGATATTTTAACTGGAAAAATTGTCGTGTTTTTACACACAAATTTTTAGGGTGTGCTCTTTACTTTTATTGTGCCCGTCACTCATTTCTAGCTATCCGGTCAAACGCATAAGAAGGTTAACTTAGGATGACAGTCTGCATTTTATAGAGCAAACTAACTCTACTTTAGGCGTCACAGCCTAATCAAACTATAAATGAGCACCACCCACTAGTTTCACTCCAATCCAGATTTTAATATAAATTATCCAACTAGCAAACCCTCCCACTAACTTTCAAAATAGATCCAGCAATGAGGTGTCGTGCCAAGCAAACAAATTCAGTCAAAACGTGTGAAAATTCCTCGCGTCAAAGGGATATTTCAAGTGCGCTTGCCCCTCGAACCTCTCTCCACAGAAGAGAAAACGCCACTTTGGGCCCAAAACTTTGGAAGGGGAAAACTCGTGTCAAAGACTTGAACGTGGCCGGCGACGTACCAACTGCTCAAAACTTGAAACTCGTTAATGCATGTTCGTAGACTTGATGTTTTAACCCTGCATCGGACGGGCACTCGTGTCATTAAATTGTGGTCAGTCGGATCTTGACAGGTTTCCATGATCCAAGACCCTCGACACATGTAGCCGTTAGTGAAGGACCTTATATTAACACACCTTTAGATTAATCCGTTAGGGAATTGCACGACTAGCTTATTTCTATGTTGTTAGAATTCAGTTGAAATTTCGTGATGTTTCTTGTTAATTTCGAACGGAGTCATATAAATGCTATTAAAACGAGCGCATATTTAAGTGCCAGTAGGTGGCACAAACTTGCTGCTACTTTAGTGGTACTGGCAAAGGAAGGGCTATAAAACTATAATGTTTCAATAGATTTTTGTGGTGATCTGTAACGGACGATTTAAATTGTACAACCTCGTTTCTCACTTTGAATAACGATCTTTTTAGTTACAATGTGTTTGAATTTAGCATGGACCGAACGGTTTGTCGTGTTAGAAACACCGGTTCTCATGATATAACCGAAGTTAAGCAACACTGCGCTAAGTCAGGTATTGGATGGGTTACCATCATGACCAGTTCTGTTCGGGAGAGAGGTTGGAGGGATGAAAGTTAAGCAACACTGCGCTGGGTCAGGTATTGGATGGATGACCATCAAACACTTAACCAGTTCTGTTCGGGAGAGAGGTTGTAGGGATGAAAGTTAAAACAGCAACTTCATGTGCTTTGCTTATCAACCTCTCGACAGCATGGATTTGTGGAGGAATCCTGCTGTTCTAGTAGTACCGTCCTTCGGAAGGGACGTTAAGTCGGTGGTCCCCTTGGTGCTCTTCGACAGGAGTAGGCTACGTGCCGACATCGGCACACATACGCAGTGTGTCGTTAAACACAAAAATCAATAAATTGAATTCAGTTAAAAAACAAAATAGATTGTATTACGTGCCACGTGTTTTTCTCTACGTATGTAGCATATGCATGGGCTAGTTTGTGAGGTTTGCTACATTTTGAAATCCCTTGAGAAAATTTTATCATACATTCAAAGTTTATTCCCTTTGTAGCTAGTGTGCTGGGTCCTAGCTCGGTGCCAGCCAGGTTAGTTTACGACCGCCCTGCTTTGAGGAACAACATTCTGGCGAAAGCCCACCAATTTCAGAACGTTTGACTTGAATTAAGGATCCATGAAGTCATCACAGATGCCGTATTTGTGTGCCTGAGCTAACCGGAGGAACAGAGACGCCCTAACCACGCTAGCAACTTGCGGTTAATAGTCCATGAATTTAACATCTCAAGAAACTTTGTAAATACAGATACGAGCGAGCTAGGCCATGATCAAACGACACTTGCTAACTCTTTGTGCATTATTTACTGTCTTTACGAATGGTTGTCACCCAGGACGTGTAGAAGCAAGTAAATTAATAAAATTCAATTTTAAATGCTTACTTCACTAAAAAGCACGTATCCAAAAAGCTATGAAACTTTGTTTTTTTTTCTAAATTTTACAGGAAAAAATTATTGCTCGACTGCGCACGCGCGCGCGGTAACTTTTTAAAAGTAGGGTTAAACGTCAAGTGCTCGACGAGAATACGGCGCACAGAGCGAGAGAAAGTTTAAATTAAAACGGTAAAACAAAAAGTGTCGTTTTTTTACAGCTTCGAAATTAAATTTTTATGCCACATGTATAACTTTAAATATGAAATCCACGTATCTGACATTAATATACTCATTGGTGAACGAACGCGAAATTTCGTTAATATTTAAAGCTTATAATATATATATATATTTATATATATGAGCATGAAAAGCAGGAATATTTCCGAGTCGGCGACTTAAACTTATTAGAACGGCGTAAAATTAAATAGGAAAACGCTGCTTTTGGTCGCTAGGTTGAAAACGCACCCGTGCGTGTGTTGCGTAGAGGGTATAAATGCCGGTGGTTCACGTACGCACCGGCCACAATCTAAGGCTGCGATCTCCTGAATGTCCCCGCTTTGATGAACGCGTCGGGCCATCTCGAAGCCGCCCGAGGAAAAACCTCGTAGAACACGCCTATCCACTTTCAGGTACGCGGTTTACCCCGGCGTGGAAAACCGGAAAATGCGCTCGGCGTGAATTTTCATAAAGCGGAAAAGTAGGGTTTTCGTAGATTTTTTGCGCGCCCCCTGGCTAAAGGGCGTGAAAGTTCTTGCAGTGAGTTGCTGGAGCTGCTTGTGTAATTGAACGTCATAGTTTACTTCGTGAGAGAGCTCTTTAAATTTCATCACTTGGGGCCGATGGTAAGCGGGTTCTTTTTATATATATTTTTTTTTGGCAGAAATGGCTGCTCTTTACAAGGCACTATTAAATTTAGAGTTTTTTTTTTCTCAAAACATTTTTGCTTTATAGTTCGCGTTGAAAAGGTGAACGAAAAAGGTTAAAATTCTATCAAACTTGATCTGTTTATTTTTATTTTTTCTTTCTTTCTGCGAAACATCGTTGTTACGTGGAAAATGTAATAAACTGGGTGCTCTGAATGTTTCCCACGAAGAGGGTGTTGTGGTAAGTCTAATAAAAACTAAAGAGTTTCCGTGCTAGTGAAGTCCATGTTAAAATTCTGCCAATAATCCATCAAAGTAAAGTACGGAACTTAAGTGGAAACTTGATACTCAACTGAGAAAATTACAAAATTGAATTTAAATATAAAATTTCTCTGCCATGAACGCGGTAATTATATTACCCGCCAAAGATCGATGGGTGATACCTACTTTACTCTGGTAGGGAATTGCGCTAGCTACCAAAGGCAGATCAAATTTGAATGAGAGCCTCTCAGTTTATGGCCATAATCGTTCTCAAGCTGCTGCTGCCTCCCGTCTTCTTTGCTACTTTTTCCTCCCAACTTCTCCGAATAATTATAAGTTTCAAGCAGAAAAAGAGGAGGTGCAAGTCCATTACTTAAAAGTTTTAATTCATTCTAATGAAGAAACACAATTAAAACCGCATAAATTTCCATAAACTTCTATAATCAACAAACACTTGAAATATGTCGCTAGCACACTGAGTGCTGTTTATGGCCGCAGCCTGCAGACCCAACTCGGAAACTCCACAAAGTTTCCTGCTTTAGCCAAGATCAGCTTCAAGAATTATGTATTACCAGCATTCGCACGGTCGAACTCTTTAGCACATAATCATGGCTATTGCACTCGCAGCAAGGATCGAAAGGATTTCTACTTAGACTGCCTTGTAATTGTGCGCTAACCATGTATGAACCCTCGCGAGTGGAACACTGGCAGGCGCGACAGCGCGCTCTGTCGACTAACTGGGGCAACTAATCGCGAAGACGCTGTTCGCGGTTACCGATAGAAGTTCGCGCGCTTTCCGCAGAGCCATCACAAAGAAGTTACCTTTGTTTTTATTCGGAAGAGATGCTACGTTAAATGTGGCAGCGATAAGAAATACGTCGAGGTAAGCGTTCACGTTCACGAGAGAATTGGGGCTGTTCCGTCCGAACTGGATTCGTACTGGATTCAGACACTGTTTGCTCCAATTTAAAATGCACTTACTATTAGTTTCAGTTTACCAGTATGCTTTGTCAGCAAATCGTTAATTGTCTAAAAATCTATTTTTTATGTTTCGCAACCAGTTGGACCTAAATTATCAAAAACTTAATCGAATCGGAGAAATATTTCCTAAACAAAAAAACCTCAGTGGCCTCAAAAATATTTTTACAACTACAAAATGAGACTTATTCCTCGTCCATAACTTAATAAAAATGTGAGAGACGACCACAATCGTCTCCAATACATTCTTTTAACATCAAATTTGTTTCAATATGTAGCGCTGTGAAATAGAAGAGAGTTCCCACATACAAATATCAACCCTTGCAGACTTCGAGACGCTCCAAAAGCGGACAAAGTTGTGGTGGCAGCGTCGGTCTAGACCTAAAAGGAGTCACGAAAAGGGGACGGCACATGACCAGACATCCCCCCCCCCCATCCTTTAAATTCTTCTCTGGATAGAGGATTTTCTCCTCTAATTACAGCTATGCACGCTGTCAAACGGTGCCCAATAGCAGGTTCTATTGAAGCTTAACCGCTTCAAAGGAAGATCGTTTGATTTATCAAGGTTCACGCCTTGGTTGGTCGACTACGGGCGTTATTTTGAACGGTTTAATACCGTCGAATCCCACACAACTCTAATATATGTGCCACTCTCGAACTCATAGCAGTCACGTTCATTCTTTCACGTCCAATTATTTTCAACTTTGTTTTGTATAGGTACATGCCCTCACCCAAGTACTCGTATTTAAAGTTTAAAATAAATATACGGCTGATTGAAATGCACCGTTAATTTTTTTATTACGAACACTTAACTACCCACTCAAAAATTAATGCCCAAGTAATCACCGGATTTTAGCATCAATTTTTGAGAGGGTACTAGAGTTCCTTATAGTAATATATGCCCATTTACTTCACAAAAAATGCATAAAAATTATCTACAGATAAATATAAAAATAGTAAGAAATATAAGCACGCTATTTTTTAGAGTATGGTTAAATTATTTATTAAAATAGCCATAGAAAAAAAGAAAGAAAGCTACATTCTGAATTCCAATTTTTTTTTTCATGCTTGAGGAGAAAAAGACATGACATAAATACCACTGTACACATTTTTCTTTGTAACAATAACCCTGGGTGGTATAGACCTTGAAAAAAATCTAGATAAATATGCCTTAAAAATGGATTCTAGCTCATAAATACATTAATTATTTATTGAAGATTATAAAAATCCGTAATTAACGGATTTCAAACGGCCTTTCTCAATTATAGCCATGGTAATCCGTAGGTTAAATACGGTGAACGTCAAACTTCTGTAGGTAGTACCAAAACGCAGCAAAAGTACAGGACGAATCGCGAGAAGCAATGGGCGAGACAGAGTGTGCTTGGGTTATAAAGGGAGAATGACAGAAACCTATCTTCGGAATTTTAATATTCGAAATTCCTGAGCGTGCCCCGTCTAGGCCAGTCGTCGGCGTCGAAGAGCTCATAGCCTACACGCGTCTCACAAGAATGTGGGTTGCGTCCTCCTTTTCATGTTCCCCTTTTCAACCCCGCTCCAACCCCCACACCCCGGGACATTTTCCAATTCTCCGCTCATGCTCAGGCAGATAGCATTAACTACCGTAGCACCTTTAAATCGAAATAGGTTTACGGACATTCGTTAAAAACTATTTAATATTTTTGAAATTTGAATCTGTAGTTAAAATCTAACACACCGAAAATTCTCGGACCGTCAACACGCTCTAAACGGTTATATTTTTTTAAACATTAAGTTATTTCTTTTCTGCCACGAATACCCTGTACGAATAAAAAATATTTTTGCCTTTTTTGGGTCAAAAGAAAAATCAACTATCATATTTCTCACATTTTTGTCAGAAATTTTTAATACAGTCTTCGCGAAAAACGGCCGCCAAAAGATTCATTTACCGACAAAAATGAAGGATGCGGTGGAGTTAAAAAATGTAATTTAGCAAAATTGAGACCGGTCTAGGCTATATTATTTGCCAATAATGCTAACCTCAACTATTGATACTCATGTTTTTATATTTTGATTATTACTGATTTAGAACGGCTGCAAGCGCTATCTGGTAGCACCTTCTGTTACCACGTTTTGCCAGCCTCGTTTAATGAGCAGAAAGTTTAACTCAAACACACTGTATCTTTGCTTACACCTATAAACTCAATGGTAATACAATTAAGTGTATTGGTATCTTATAATACCACCTTATTTCGACTTGAAATACGGAGAACAAGAAAATTGAACAAAGGATTCTGTAAATTTACTCTCAAAGTGAAGGATGTACTTTATTTTGCAAGCGCCAGCGAGTTTTCAAGGTGGCCTTTAATCTGAAGATTGTTTTCCGCGATATCGCGAGGGCGTGAGCTCTCCTCGCTGGCTGATTATATTTGCTGGCAATTATAAACTTGCTCCCCGTTTGGCACTTGGCGAATTATTTTAGCTAATTTTTGTTTTTATTCTCGTCCATTACTTTGCAACAATAAAAGGTGAGAAAGGTTACACAAAAAAAAAAAACACTTTAAACAAACTTGGGCTGTGGTAATACTTTACATTCCGTGTGTTAGTAAATTGAATTATCTAGTTTAAACTAGTTAACCACTAGGTGGACGCTTGGTGGTGTAGCGTTGGAGGATGAGCTTATCTAACCACATGCTAACCGTGTTTAAAGAATAAAACACTTATTTTTGGTGGGGTGGTCGTTGCAGAGACGGCATTAAAATGCATTTAGCATCAGAACACTTGAAAATAAAATTCAATTTTAGCGCAAAAACCAACAGAGCTTTAATTTTTTATCTGGTCATATGGCACTGGTCTGATGACGTCGCTGAATGAGTGATGATGAGGATGATGATGAACATAATCTAGTTTAGAAGATAGAAGGGGAAACCCGGTACCGGCACGTAGTCTACTCCTGTCGAAGAGCACCAAGGGGACCACCGGCTTAACGTCCGTTGTGAAGGACGGTACAACGCGAACAACAGGATTCCTCCACAAATCGTCGAGAGGTTGATAAGCAAGGCGAGTGAAGTTGCTGCACTAACTTTCATCCCTCTAACCTCTCTCCCGAACAGAACTGGTCATGTGTATGATGGTCACCCATCAAATACCTGATCCAGCGCAGTGTTGCTTAACTTTCATCCCTCTTACCTCTCTCCCCAGCATAACTGGTCATGTGTATGATGGTCACAAATCCAGTATCTGACCCAGCGCAGTGTTGCTTAACTTTCATCCCTCCAACCTCTCTCCCGAACAGAACTGGTCATTTGCACGATGGTCACACATCCAATACCTGACTCAGCGCAGTGTTGCTTAACTTTTATCCCTCCAACCTCTCTCCCGAGCAGAACTGGTCATGTGTATGATGGTCACTCATCCAATACCTGACCAATAGCCTTAAAAGCGAAATCTGCTGTTCGTATATGAGTCTGCCCGGAAAAGATGTCTTCCAAAATGGTAGCTGAATCGAACTGGTTAAACAAGGATTGTGCTGCTCCATTTCGCCAGCCACCATACCACCATATTTAAAGAGTGGTTGGGTGAGGGTGGGGGGGAGGGTATAGAGTGGAAGGGGAATGGGGGGGGGGCGTTGGGGTTGAATCACTCTATCCACAAAAGTATGGCATTGTCAACGAGTTGCACATTAAGCCAGATTGAAGTCTCCGCGTAGATGAAAATTACTCTTGGTTGTAATAAAAAAAAGGGGGAGACAAAAAGGAAGCATGCAAAATAACGCATTCATTTGGAATGTGAAAAAATTGGGGTCTAAACTGTAAAAGTATTTCGTAAAACCAGGCGAGAGTGGAAATATTCTTCGCATCGAAGCTACTGGGTCAAACAATTTCGGGTCTTAATTTTGTTCTCCGAAATTGTTCCGAGTGCAAGAGCACTTAATTTTTGCAAATTGAATGAAATCGGATTTTTTTATGACATCCTGTGATCTTACTAAATATCTGACATATTATATTTTGTAGATTCACGTCTGCTTTATCTAACCTGAGCACTAGTTTTGAAAAAAAAAACAGAATAAAAAAATGTGTGACTGAGACTTCGTCAAGGGTGAAATCAATTAAGAATTTTCTTAATTTCGTTAATTTTCTTTACAAACAAATCTATAAGAGTGCATGACGAGGACAAATTAATGTAGAAATTTGAAAAACTTTTCTAACTCCTACATTTCTAACACATATTCTTCAAATATAAACAGATTTTGACATTCTTAAAGCAACTAAATTTCACAAGCGACTTTCTTAAAACTTAAAGACAAATCGATATACCATCTCCTTGCTAAATGTGAACATCTTCAATCTTATCGTGCACCGACTTGCCTTGAACGCTGAGTAAGTGCCGCCATCAGACTAACAAAATTATCATTCCCGGGGACTCCATCGCCATCTATCTCGAGCTTGAAAACCGAATGGAGCAGCAAGCTTCCAACGACGCGGTTTCACTCCAGGAACCCTGGCATCGGGAGTCAGGGAAAGCGACGCCGCCGACCCGTTCACCCTCCTCGTAATCTACTTCCAATGACAATTTATGAAAGGCGTCGTTAGACTGCGATCTCATTTTTATTTTTGAGACCGTACAACAGGAACGAAAGAATTTTCACAGACGATCAGTGTGCAAAAGAAAGTGAGAAAGTACAGAAAGATAGAAATAAAAAATAAAGTGTACAAAAATAATTAGAAGCATTGAAAATATACAATATCATTATGTCATTATGTGTGATTTGAATTGAGAAAAATAATGTGTTTCTTTGATTTTAGTCTTCTTTCTCTGCCATTACCTTCGTAGAGCACAGCTGAGTGTATTCAAAGTTTTACTAAATTGTATGAAATCCTGGATGTAGGTATAGGTCGTACCATCATGGACGTATCCCTATACGTCAAAATGGTCCCGTTACGTCATAATGGTCCCTATACGTCCATGATGGTCCCGTTACGTCCATGATGGTACGATTGTACACAAAATCAGGCACAATCTTCACAGGACAACCGTTAGGTGGCCTAAAATCGAGCTTTCGAATCGATATTCCAATTTCACCCTTCCCTACCCACTTTGGAGATCTGTAGACTTCAACGAATCCTCTGGCTATTTCCCGAGTTGTATTAATCAAGGGTAGATTTTTTTTACATTAAGCACAAGGGTTATGAATAATAATTGAAAAAGCTAGAACACATATTGACAGTAACCAGGCAGCCGGTGACCCTGTCAATGTACGTAGTCGATGTGCGTAGTAGCGTATTTGTATTTATTTTCCGTTGTTTTCATATATGCCATAATGTTTTTCACAATTTTTGATAATACAGGCGCTCGAAAATGTCAGGATGTACAAAAAAAACATAAAAACATGTTTAACCTAAAATATTCATAGTTATAATAAGATTTCAAAATGAAAAAAAAAGACGTGAACTTGATTTTGACAGATTTTTAGTTGAAAAATAAGTCTGACAACTTTTCGAAACTTGATGAAGTAGGAACGTTGGGCAGTAAGATGGTTAATTAGTCTCCTAAACACTTTGGAAAACGTTGAGAAACGTTGAGGCTGTGAACGTTATTATCAGCAAATTGAAAAACCATGCGCAGAAAATTTAAACATTTCACTAGAATCCCCCTGACCACTGTGATGGGATCAAATGAAGCACTAAAAATCAATATGATTGTTTTAAGACTCGTGGTTTCTTGATTTATCCTTAGCAGTAGTTTAAAAAAAACTATTTGAAATGGGTTTTGAATGCTAAGTAAAGGACAACTAAAATTTTAGTTGTTGCTTTACTAGTCGTCCATTTCAAATAGTGTTTGTTAACTCTAAAAATCTAATTTGCACCTCGAACATAGCACCTATGCAGCAACACTTATATGCTCCAAAAACTATTTCCCATCCACCACCCACAAAGCGGTGGCAATCCCCTGGTCGGATGACGCCCGACGTCGTCACGCCCCGACGACGCCTAATTAGTCGTCGCGACGCTGCCGACGCTCAAGTAGCACACGACTCGGTCTCAGCCACCGACACGTACCGCCATTTTCCTCGCCCCCCCCCCCCCCCCCCCGGCCCCACCCTCTTTCCACTCGCGGAGCGTGTGTGACACTGAAGGACTGGGTTCGATGCTTTCACGCACTACTCTCGGGAAAGTGTGTTCTGCGTTAAAGTGTTGCTTAACGATGCTGTGTTAATCACGTGTTAAGTTTGTGTTCATTTTTATAGTACTACGTATGAATAAAGCAGATTAATTAATATTTTATTAAAAAAGGATAAAACTGGTTATTAGAAAGCAAATTCGTCGATAAGCAATAATATTACTAAGGAAATAGCTGAAATACAGATGTTTTTAATAGTTTCTAGTGAACTATTCGTGAAAACTGAACTGAGTGAACCGAAATGAAAAGTTAAACGTAGCTTTGTGTTCGGTAAATAAAAAAAATCCAACTAATATTTATTTTCTCATCGAAAAAAAGTATCGTCTTGCATAGCAATATCTGAAACCTATCCTAACAGAAGTGTTTTTTAAGGTTATGTCACGATGTCTTAAATATTTCGCCGCCTATTGCTTACTTCATCACCCAACGTTGGCTGAAAAAACCTCAAAAACTTTCTCGACCAGAAAATCGCGTTGAAAACTACATTTTCCAATGACAAAAACCTTTCCATGAAACAGCAGAAAAAAATGCATGTTTGATTTCAAGGGGACTGGTTTTTGTATGCTTGTCACGTGTTTTTGGGTTCAGATGCAGCTGATTTTTGTACATCGAACTGTAAATTAGGTAGAAACGTTGGCAAACATTTACTTTGTCTTTTGTGTGCGTAGTTCCTCCAATATTCTGTGAGAGAGCTCTGGTGTAATGACACACGACAGCTACAGCCTTTTTGCAGCTTTAACCAGTTTTCCTCTAAAAAGCTTAGTATACAAATATTTAAAAAAAAAGGATAGACTTCCCCCGTTTCACCACCATGTTTATATTTACTTTCAATCAGTTGATATAAAAACGGCTTAAATATTTATGAGAAAATTGTACACACAAAACGGTATATTTCCTACGCATAGGCATACGTAAGCTATTTAACTTGCAAAAAAGAAATTTTCGGTCGGAGTGTGAAAATTCAATTTTATATCTTTACGACAGAATGAAATCCAATTTCTGTCCATCAGATGGCAGACTTGATACGGCAGATCCGTTTTACGAGCTGGCGCTGTCATAATATTGCTATTGAATTGCCCCCTTCTTCGTATGGGTCCTCGCCTTTACTTCTGAGAAGAGTTCCCATGGCCACTAAATTTGTCAACTCCTGCTTTCATCCACTCTTTTTAATAAACAAACCAGCTGAACGACGAGAAATTTCTCCTTTCTTTTTATTTTCCATATTTTTCAAGCATAAGGGTTTTTCAGATCAGATGTTTGCCTCAGAGTAACTCCTTATTGATACAATCATATCAGTTCCACTATAGCGTATTTAATAATGTATAAAACATGGCAAAGATGCTAAACACTAAAGGACAACCAAATTATAAAACACTATTAGCGCATACAAAAAAATAAAAAATAACCACAAAATGTATTTTACTGAAAACTCCATGACTATGACTCATTTGTCCACTGATGATTTTACGAGGCATTTATTTTTTCAATCCAAATGTATGCATGAAATATGATTTCGTTCTTTGTGTTCCAATCCCGCGCAGTTTCAAAGCTTGCACTGTCACAAATCACAAAGCGTCCATACTGGCACACAGACAAAATCTCGTAAACCACACCCTGGTATATCATCTCACTTTAATTCGTGACACTTTATTTTATAATCTAATAACATCTGCACAGCGTCGTAAAACCTCTAAGGACATCGCAGTGGAGATGACTGCTATACATAATTTAATAACGGAATTAGCATGGGTTAATGCAATCCACCTACCCTTGCGACCAAATCGTATTGCCAGTCAAGGGACAACCTGTTAGGTTCAGGTCAGGTCGGTTTCCTTTGTGCAATCATATCTACATTGTCTAGCAAGTTGGGACCTCACCGCGATAGCACGTCAGCGTCAACTATTTATTTTATTTACGGACGATATGTCAGAAAATGTTCCGACTGGACACTTAACTCAGTTTGCAGATGATACCACCCACTTTTTAAAAGCCGATGATGGAGAAGATAACGATCCTGCATTCATAAACAAAAACAGTGCAGCCACAGACCAAATTGCAAAATGGGTAATACAAAATAAACTTTCTATAAATAAATCTAAAACTGTTATGCTCCAATTTCACCCTAAAATTAACTTAAATTTCAATACAAGTCCTCTAATTTACTTAAATGGTCAGAGTATAGTGCTACAAAATTCAACCAAATATCTAGGATTAATGCTTGACAGTAAATTGAACTGGCATGAACAGATAGATAGGGTGAGCAAACAAATGGCTTCTGGTTGCTTTCTAATAAAGCGCATAATGCAAATTTGTAATTTTAACACAGCAAAGTTAGTGTATCATTCCTACGTTCATTCTAGAATTGCGTATGGTATTTTATTATGGGGACATTCGAATTATACAAAGAGACTTTTTATTTTACAAAAAAGAGCGGTTCGATATCTTGCCTCCGCTAATTTTAATCCGTGTACGGCTGGGACATATTTTAAAGATTCCTGCAGACCACTTTTTATCGAGTTTGATATTTTAACGCTACCATGCATGTACATTTATAGTGCAGTTTTTTATGTAATTGACAACAAAAATCAAACAATTGAACAAAATAAAATTCATAGTTATTGCACTAGAAACAATTTTACATTAAAACTAGATAAACATTGTTCATCATTTAATAATAGGAGCCCAATGGCAAATGGTATATGTTTTTATAATAAGCTATTAACTGATTGTAAGCTGTCCTTTGAAAAAAATAATACTTTATCCTTTAAGACCAATGTAAAAAAATTCCTGTTAAAAAATGCTTTTTATTCTGTCAAAGAGTTTTTACATTTCAAACACATAACATAGAACATAGATTTTAGATATTGACTTGTCATATGCCATTATGTATACATGGTTCTTTAATGATACAATAAAAGCAATTTCAACTAGCACAGTTACAGCGATACGCTGAAAACCGCATGGTTATATCATGAGCACTAACGTTAGACGCGAAAAGTTGTGTCGAAAATTGAATAAAAATTCTAGCAGATCACCGCATTAAAGTTTCAATTTCGTTTTCATTATCTGTCTGTTTTGCGCGCGCTTTTCTTCTGGTGTACGCGGCGACCGCGCCCGGTCGTATAGGTCATGAAAATGTTTTGAGAGGCTTTTGTGCATACCAGTTCGTGGGTTCAGGTCATTAGTTGCTGACTGTGGGGGCACCGTTGCGCCGGGAGGAAGTTGGGAGTTAATTCGGTTAAAACTGGTGCGGGTTCGTCCCTAAACGGGGACCCTCGGAAGCAAGTCATGGAAGTAACAGGGTTTAGGGGCACAGGAGGTCGGGTGTTTTCCACCTCGAGGCGCAAATCCCGTAACAAATCGGTGCATGATTAGATGTTTTATGTCCGGTCCCTTATGACTTTGCCGGATTTGGCTTGTAATTAATTTTGGACCCAGGCGTTGAATAAGTTATTTGATGCGCGTGAATGATTCGTGAATACTTCAATTTCTGGTTGCTTTCGGATGAAAGGCTCGCATCGCTTTGACCGCATGATCAAATTTAGAATGGCTTTTAGGAATATGAAAGCTCTCTTCTGTTGCCTTGCAGTTGTGGAGGGTATTAACTTTTTAGACGTCCATAATTCGTTAGCCCTATCAACATTTTTTTAAAAAAGCTCGTGCAGAAATTTAATTCTTTTCACACGCCATTTCCCTTCGCTTGATAAATAAACTAAAAAATATTTCACAATTTAGTCGTGTTTCAAAATTTTGTGTTTTAACACGATTTTTAAAGCCAATGTCCAAATGTATTTAAAATTAATTCAAAATTCTACTGACGCTTCAAGGTAAATAGAATTTAATTTAATTTAATTTAATTTAATTTCTAATTATTATCAATTGAGTAAATTATTATTATTAGTTATTATTATTATTATTATTATTATTAGTAACCAGTTATAATGATTGACTTGTCTTATACGTATACCATGTATGTGTCCTGAGACAGAAATAAATAAATACAAAATACAATGCTCTGATTTAAGCCTTTTAATTTAAACTGAGACTTAAATGAGGTTAAATCACAAAACATTCACTCATCTTTCAATTCGATAAACACTTGCTTGTCATCCCTTGCACTGCGTACACAATTCAATTTACAACTTGGGGACATTTTGATCTGCTATGTTGTAACTTTCAAACAACATTGGCTTAATTTCTAAACGGATTCTGCACGGACATCCACTCTAGATTACAGGCTCAGAGCCTCCAGGCTTTCTAGGGGACGTAATTTTGGGTAAAGGAGCCTAATCTAGTTTTCCTCGATATGGAATATGGATGAGAAGGTTACACGAGATCAACCCTAATTCAAGAGGACATACGCCGAGATTAGAGGATCGCTTATTGGGCTTTATTTATGAAGGTTGGTAATTGGCAGTCATCGGGCATCGACTGCTATCAAACGCACGAGCTAGCACAGTGCATTTTAAAATGGTCGATCGTTATTGGAATGTCAACCTTTCAGTTTTCTGGGTTGATGTTGCTAAAAGCTTGTGTAATTGGTCATTTCTACAGATATTTGTATGTAAATACTTGAATTTTAATATCATTATTTCACTTCATTGACTATGAAGATGGTATTGTAATTTTTTTATATCGATTTTATTTTTCATCCAATAACTACAACTGGTAGAAAATGTTTAATTTAAGACATTATGCCACTTGATTGTGCCAACTCGTATTTCGTCTTCTTCATGCTCCATTTCATACTCCTATTCGTTCACCAACTTCTTCCATACTTTCTTATCCAGCCAGCTTTCTTTTTTTTATACTTCATTCCATTTTATTTCTGACAAGAAACATTTTTGCGACATCGACAGTCAAAATTCGAAGTTTTTACTAATTATTTTGAAAAATCATATACCTACTTGTTAAGTTATGTACATTCAAATACGAAGAATAATATATTTAAAAATCTGTATTTACCTTCAAACCCTAAATGTATTGTTGCATTTCAGGCGATGTCCTCCAGAAATTCTTGAAAAAAAATATATTTCCTTGACCTTGTCATAAACCCTGAAAAAACATTATTTTCATTATTTTTATTTTGAAACAAGATCCTCCAATTAAATGTCCTTTATAAAACCTGTCATTGCGGATAGCTCCTTTCAACTTTGTCTTTTAAAACCACATCCGTTCCCCCCTCACTCCCCCCCCCCCCCCCCCACCACTTTTACCAACCGTCACCATTCCCAACATCTTCTCCTTCAAGACAAAGGAGTGAAATAATCGTTCTGACAACTTTCCATTTCCAGTTCCCCCCCATTCGCTTTTCTTTTTTTCAATTTCGCTTTTCGTTCAATTCGGCTCCCTTGGGAGTCGTTTAACATAACTATATGAAGGCAGCGTGATATTATATTTATTATGTTGTATCTCCAGCACACGTTCATGTTTTAATGTCACAGTTGCTATAACCACCAGAGCAGACATATGTTAAACGAATGCAATGCAATAAAATACTCGAAAATTGACATTTTTTACACAGTAACAAATAAGAACGCTGCCACCAGTCAAAATTTTTTTTCTTTTTTAAAAAGAAACATCCGCCATTTTGTTGCCACGCTGTTGTCCCTACCAGACCACCACTAGATTGAAATTCTCTTCTAAAACAAACAATAATAAAATAACACTTCGTGGTCGCAAGGGACAAAGGCAGTTCATTTTAAACACCGAACGTTTCGTTCTCATATTCGTATTTTAAATATAAAAATATCGCTTACATTTATTTTATTCTCCTTTGTTGGCAAACACAATATTGTGTTAGCATTTCATTTTTCCTGTTAAAGCAACAACAGAGCGTGAATATGTTTTACGTATTACCTTCATTCGAATACGGTGCGTTTTAATAATACACATGCTCATGTGCAGTAATAATCAAACGCCGTACTTGAAATATGAGCTACGCAAACTCTGGGATATTATATACTTTGCACATGAGCAAATTAGAAGCGTTGCAATCCACTTCAGAACAGTGGACATAGCGTTCAAATTCAATTGCATTCGCGGCTCATATAAAGCATCGTGTGATTCTGTGGTGTATTCATATATACTTAATATTTCACTGTTTGTTTCAATATTTTCACTGGAAAAATTATTCATCATTCATTTATTCATCAGAGTGAAATTCCTAGGGATAACGCATGAATTCAGGGGTGCCACCAGTCGTTTTGTGGTGACATGCGAGTCAACTGTCAGTTTAAAAAACTACAAAACATCACTGCTGATGCCCGCCATTTATCTTTTGCTTGAAAGCTTTTGACTTGCCAAGAGGTTTTGGTTTTTTGAGTTATTATTATAACGATCTTGGAAATAATTTTGCACACAAAATAAATATTTTTAAATCATGCTTATATTTCGTCCATGAGTTTGTAGCAATTTAGGGGACAGTCCTTGTGCTGGTATCTTCTCTCACGGGCTAGAATGTAGCAATGCTGGGGACAGTCCTTGTGCTGGTATCTTCTCTCACGGGCTAGACTGTATCAATGCAGAGGACAGTCCTTGTGCTGGTATCTTCTCTCACGGGCTAGACTGTAGCAATGCAGGGACAGTCCTTGTGCTGGTATCTTCTCTCACGGGCTAGACTGTAGCAATGCAGGGGACAGTCCTTGTTCTGGTATCTTTTCTCACGGGCTAGACTGTAGCAATGCAGGGGACAGTCCTTGTGTTGGTATCTTCTCTCACGGGCTAGACTGTAGAAATGCAGGGGACAGTCCTTGTGTTGGTATCTTCTCTCACGGGCTAGACTGTAGCAATGCAGGGGACAGTCCTTGTACTGGTATCTTCTCTCACGGGCTAGACTGTACCAATGGAGGGGACAGTCTTTGTGCTGGTATCTTCTCTCACGGGCTAGACTGTAGCAATGCAGGGGACAGTCCTTGTGCTGGTATCTTCTCTCACGGGCTAGATTGTAACAATGCTGGAGACAGTTCTTGTGCTGGTATCTTCTCTCACGGGCTAGACTGTAGCAATGCAGGGGACAGTCCTTGAGCTGGTATCTTCTCTCACGGGCTAGACTATAGCAATGCAGGGGACAGTCCTTGTGCTGGTATCTTCTCTCACGGGCTAGACTGTAGCAATGCAGGGGACAGTCCTTGTGCTGATATCTTCTCTCACGGGCTAGACTGTAGCAATGCAGGAAGCGGTCTTTGTGCTGGTATCTTCTCTCACGGGCTAGACTGTAGCAATGCAGGGGACAGTCCTTGTGCTGGTATCTTCTCTCACGAGCTTGACTGCACCTTTATCAGGTCTGTTGCTAACATTTTGTGAAACCCTCGCGTGATATAAACCCTGAGTTTTACCCTTTTATAACATACTCTCATATATCTTTAAAAAAAAAACACCTACTGCTCTAGGTTATTGGTGCTGTTTATAATTAGGCATTCCAGGAAGGTACCCGCCTTGGAAGCAGTTAATTATTATAAAAGCATTTTCGTGTATAAAATAAAATTTTCTAAAGGCAGCAGCAGCGGTTTTGACATGTTTACAGCATCAGTGCTCGTTCATAAGCCAAAGAATCGAGCTCAAAAGTAGAATTTGTAAAGAATCCCACCAAACCGCAAGCTGCATGTGAGCATTCACATGGCTGAAAAGTCAAATATTGAATCACATTTTGGTACTTTGACCACCGTTTTAATATCATAAACCATTTCGTGTTCAATTGCGCTCTGATTTACGTCCAACAGTGTACAGAGAGTCGTGTTACTCGCTGGTAATCACGATACTATCAATTCATATCATCGGCCCTTTGATCGGAACATATCGAACAAATAAATTTATAGTTTCACATCAATCGATTACTAAAGCTGATTATAATGGAGAATTAGATTAGAATCCGGCTAATATGAAGCCGTATTGAGCTTCGTCTTTTATCATAGCACAACATGAGGTTTGCTAATCTTGAAGCTTAATGATGTAATAATCAATAAATCCCTGGATTCACTAAACTTGCCGTCTGCTTACGACTCAATAATCTACACCCAAACCATATTGGTTGTCAAATAATTGCAAAGGTGTATTTAATGTAGAGGCGAAATTTGTTGAAAATGTTTGGTTACGACTGAAATTACATATATACCTATATGCGGGCAACGTTCTCGACCCCTAACGCTAATTTCTCTGATCGGTTGCTATTCAAAACACATTAGGATACTATTACCTCAAAGCGTTGAAAACAATATGTATTTTTTTGAATTGAAATTTTTTGTTTATTTAGATGACAAACAGTCCATCCCGCGAGAAAAGTTACCAGTTTTGGGACCCCTTGCATTACTGACAACTCAACAATCAAATTTCAGTTATGATTTTTGTGGTAGAAATTCAAAATACTTATTATATCTGCAAAATAATTTCAAATATTATAATAATTATAATATAAAAAAACCCTATAATACTTCAAGGCATGAAAAAAGCTTGGGAGCAGTAGGAAAACGGTGGACATTAGCGCAGTTGATATATAATGTTTTTTTTTGTTCAGATAGTTGACCCGCATTTCAGCTCAAAACGACTGGTGGCACCTCTACCGGCAAAGTCCTGTTTCTAACCGAACGGAGTTTACCGTTAAAAATATCGAGTTGGATTGTCGCTACGGAATCATGAAGAAATGTCACAATTTTCTCTATACCTACAACAACAGACAATTAAAAATGTGTTGTACCTCACAAAAATATATATATTTAACCAGACAAAACCGAAAAGCGTTCGTAACGCGCCACAAGCAATGAAAACGCATTCACACCAAACAATCAGCAAGACGACAAATACAATCACCGGTTTTTTTCTTCCAGATAAATGTCTTAATTTCTCAAACAAAGCTCCAGACGAGCTTAGCGAAAATGTCAGCCAAGATAACAATTAATTGATATTACTCTTGTCTTCCTATACAATAGGCCATGTGCAACAGAGAGGCTCTCGGCGTCTACGTTGACAACATCGTCGACGATCGTCAACGTCTCGCATTCAACAATGCCTCATATCGATCCATTGCGTATTATCATGACGTCACGAATTTTAACAATGCCGTCATCTCGATCTACTTCGCACAAACCATTATGTCTCTCTCCCTCGCTTTCTACCTTCATTATCATCATTCACGTTACCTCTATCTCTTTCTCTTTGTCATCGCCTTATTCGTCCGACATTTTCCTTTGGTCCTTGTATTCGTCTTCCATCATCATTGTTTCGGTTCTCGTGATATCACCCGATATCACTATCACACAAGGTATTATCCTTTAAGGCAAACATTTGTCAGGATTCTGAACTTCATAAGCTTAAAGTATTAACCTACATCCTTGAGAAAACAACAACTATGGTGTATCTAGCGTTTACCTACTCTAGGCGAGACAAGGATGGCACCTTGCCTGTTTTCCTATCACATGTCCTGACCGCAGGATCTCTTTAACACGAGCCTCGCGGCCGAACGCGAGCAGACAAAGCAACGATTCCAGGTGTCCCATTTTCCGCGAATTTCCCACTGTGTTTTTCCTGCATCTTTTTGATTCTCGGAAAAATTAGACGCGAACAGCGGTGCCTTCTTGCGTGTTGCGTGGAAATAGTTTGCGAAAAATATGTGATTGCATTGTCCCGTGTGTGAGAACCTCCAATCAAATTTTCAATAGTGTGATTTTTTTTAAATTTTTTCCAAGAAAACGTTCAAATTGAGTGTTTCAACGTATCTAAAAGTTGACTAGTCAATTTAAGTAACTGCAACCATAGAAATGCGTGGTTTATTTAGACATAGCTTCATGCTACTATATGTTTAAAACAACTGCATCAACTTAAGCCGAAGTTTTAGTAAAGGTTTACAATATAGTGTGTTTTAAATCGTTTTCAAAGAGCTTTAACTGCAAATTTTTTTGTAATTGTCTTATTTTTAAGACAGTTTTAATAAATATCACGATACTCTGTGTATATATGAGAAACCCGTTCCCTCGTTATCGACATTTTCGCGTCCAATCAAATGTATCCAGCAATTTTCTCCAAATAAAGGAGTATAATTCCATGAAAACCATGGCAGTAACGCGCAGTATTTGCTCTCGGCGCGAGCTTCCGAGGGTAAAAGAGCTTTGGTGTCGCTATCCTCGGCTATTCGAGACTCAAGACTCCGGAACATCTTAGCTCCTTTTGACCACAAAGCGCACGGGTTCTCGAGCACGCTCATTTCCTATGCAAAAACCGTAGTCATTATGGCTTGGTTTTGGTATACCTTAAGCCATGGACCCAACAGCACGCGAAAGCAAAAGCAAGACTTGACGTTCATGCATACATAATCAAGATACCCACGATGCTTGCAGGATGTGATGAGATGCCAGCTTAATTACAACGAGGAATATTTTCAGAGTTTGACTATTTTTTTGTAATGTATCAAACGTATAATATAAAGTGTGTTTGCATTTTGAATCTATATGCATATTGTTTTAATGATATCTTGCAAGAGAAAATAAGGTTGGGATTGTTTCTTGGCGCAATACTTTTCGGTTGAGGGGGTTGTTTTGTCTCCGTATTATTTTTCTGGGGGAATCCAGGAAACAAAATCCTATTTTTATTCTTTTTATTGAGATTGGTAAAGACTTTTTCAGCAACTAAAAAATCTGTTTTAGTGCATATTTTCTGGAAAATCTATCCAAATTTTTTTTATTAAAACTGGATAAGAGACTAATAATGTAGGCTTTTTAAAATGGTTGGCTCAAGTATTTTTTTCTATGTGTAGTTTGGTTGTGTTAACAGATTGAAGAAATTTGGGATCCACAGCTGCTACAAAAACTTAGGATATTTTGTGAAAAACACCGAAAAAAGCCTTGAACATGCTCTTTTTCAACGCGTGTAACTAAAAGACGGAATAAAAATTTTTAGTTTGAAAAGCATCAATCTGTTGTCAATAGTGTAATGAGTCGCCTAGTTTTTGTTTCGTCGCGATCGGACAAGTGGTTTGACCGATTAGTTGTATCCAGTAAACCTAGATATAAACCTGAGTAAGCTCCCGATACAACAGCCTTAAAATAAGTATTTTAAGTTTATGAAACCAACCCAAGCATATTTTGTACATTTCACAAGGATTACGCTTTTCCTTGGATTGAGAGAAACAGATTTTCCTTGCTTAATGTTGCACACTTCGAGAATAATGCCGCGAAATTAAAAAAAAAAACCTTTCATAAAATATATTTCTAAACTTCATTTCACGTTCCTTCTAGTTTCTTTGAGCATTTGCATAAGTTTTCAGAGAGATAAGTCCCAGACTACCGCTTCGCAAACTGCATAGCTAAAAATGCGGTGTGACAATGCCGTCATTTTCCATTCCCTTGTGTCCTGGATGTAACGGTGCATCTGGGTCGCCCCTGTGCATTTCGGTGCATCGAATACTGCACCGGATTATGCCAGCTTGTTTCGAATCGCAATGCTCTCATTTCAAACTGTTTCCCTTCCAATCAATATCTATTTTCGCCTCGAAATAGTTTGAATTCTTTCACTTGCTAGCACGAGGCAATGCGCTTTAATTTAAATACTTTTTGTCTGTATCTTACGAATGGACGTAAAAACTGTATCAACAAAAAGTTGTAAACATGGAAAATTATTATGCATTTCATTGACAGGGCTTTGTATTTAGGAAGTTTGCTTTCAAGTTTGCACTAGAAAAAAAAATAGATTCCATTCTCTTTTTGTATTTGAAAATACCACAGTGTGTCCAAATAAAATAAACTCATAACATTTCAAACATTCAGGAAAAATGATTCATGCACTCAAAACTCCATCGTGGAATTTTAATGCTGGTTGATTTTGAATCTGTATTGAAATTATATGATCTCCTATAAAAGCACACATTAATTCATGTTAATATAATAATTTATTTAAATCTATGTTATAAGATTTCGCGAAAACTTTGGACTTCACGTTCCTGAAAGAGGCTAGCAATCTTTTACCCGATACCATTTCTCGGTGGGGCAAACTTTGACCTAACTTTGTCCCCTTTTAATTCTTCGTGGTATCTCTTTAAGTTAATGGGTTAAGCCAGAGTGCCAGCCCTAATAATAAACGTTCCATTGAACAAAAGTGCCGCCAATACTTAGTAATGGTAACTGCCACCCGATGGCGCTTGCGACTGTCCATTTCAACAAACATTTCCTAGCTTCCTTTCCATCATCCGCTTGCTGGTTTCAGCTCCCGCGTGGAAATGCCAGAAAAACCAAAAAACACTGCAAACATTTCAAAGTTATATTCAAGATATAAATTTACTCTGTAATCACTACGTTAAGCATTAACACAGATTTATTAAGAGTAATCCAACCTGCAATGCGAGTAATCTGTGAGAAATAAGAAAATACAAGACTGTGGCTCCACCTAGTTGCAATTACTACAATATCTTACTAATATCAACACTGCAATCGTCACAAAAATTGATGCCCAAACGCGGACTCGAACCCCGATCTCCACCTGTCGCGGGTGTTGCTCTAACCCATCGAGCTAATTGGACACTAGCTTTTAGAGACGATTTTAGTGTATTTGATGAGAATGACGAACCCAAGAGGTTGTGAATACTCACAATCACTCTAATTCTAGTGACTCTATATCACGTCACAACCTGTCAAACTCGAGTAACTCTAGTTTTAAATAACTACCATTTTCTTCGCGGGTATTTTTGATCAGTTTTGCACCAGCGTTGGGCTTCGAGTCACCTACCCAATGCCACAGTATTATTTACCCTATTCAAGTTTCACACAGTGTTTTATTGAACGCGCTTACCAAGTGATGCTGACCTAAAATCGCCTCGCGTTGCACAAATGCATTCATATTCCTAACTCATTTCACCACACAAATGGCCAACTGGTTGCGAATGCGTATTATAAAATCTTCCACTTCCACGTCGCGGTTGACCCATTTTCACGATTTAATGATTCTCAGTTTCCACATTATAACTTATAATAGCTGATAAATCGACGACAGGGGGATTAAAATCGTATCTTACGAAATTTCTTACTCTCATAAATATCTTACTGGATTAGTATTTGGCTTCAAAAATACATTATTATTATTTTCAGTGCCAGAAATGAATTTTTCATCCCATAACGATGAAAAGCGTATAAATTCTGAATCGTCCTAACACCAGCTTAATTATTGCATCCACAAGATTGTTAAGTGTATCCCAAAAACTTAGCTGCATCGATTTGAGTTCTAACAATTGGCCGTTGTCCACGCATTCATAGAAGTCAAGACAAGGAAGTTGTCAGTATTGATTGATTGATTGATTGATTGATTGATTGATTGATTGACTCCAGTGCGTTTGGGTTTTTGAAAAGATTCCTAGTTTACCTGATGGAATGGGTAGGTGAGTCGGCAAGTCGAGACTGGTTAACTTTTTCACACCTAACAAGGTAAAAACTAATTGAACAAATACCACAGACCGAATTGTAACTTTAAAAACTTTAAAAACTTTATGCACATAGAGTTTTTTTGGAAGAACTATAAAATATACAAGGATGGCCTTTCTAAAGCTTGGGTCAGAACAACATGGCAGTGACTGACCCCGTTAAGTTTTTCTCAAAACTAGAACTAAGAGGACATAAGTCTAAAAATCACCATGGTAGTGACTTCAAATGATCTAAATTAAAAAAGAAATTCTATTTAAAACCAAAAACTTACACAAGATCTTACAAAATAGTTCAAAATATGGCCAAATTTGTAGTACGTGACCTTGAGATGACAATTACACTTAATGCAGGTTTGTCTTTGGCTCGTTAACTAATTAACAGACTGTTAACAAACAAAAAAACATCTTCTGATTGGCCATTGCCAAGAAAATAAAAGACTAACGGACTGTTATGTGTGTTACTGGCAGCTAATATTGTATTGTATTGTATTTATATTTGGTCCATGGTACATTAGAATGTGAAGACCACGTCAGTTATTATAGAATGATGATTAAATATAAACGGTCAAGTGTGAGAAAAATCATTAAAACTGTAAAACATACTATCAACAAGATACTGTCAGAGAATTTTAAAATTGAATGAATCAAATTTAATAATTTAAAATTTAAGAATTAAAAAAAATAAAATCAACCTATAGTAAACTGTGGTCGAAAACGTGATTTCAATCTAAATTTCCAGCATTTTAGCACGGCATAAAAACGTAGGTACGCGGTGTAGAAACCACGCACGGAGGTTTTGAAAGCTATTCTAGCGCTCGACGTGTGTGGTCTACGAACTCCCAAGACTATCCGAGTGCGATACAAGGGATATGGCTGCGTGATTTCGGTCGGCAATGTACGCCCGGGCACACAATGCCAAGCCCCGTTCCCCAAAACGTCTAGGTACAGTGTGAAACTACGGCAAAAAGGAAATTGATTTTATATATATCCATGCTCTTCTCTTTTCTCATCGACAGGAAATTGAGAAGCTGATCGAAAAATCCGAGTGGCGAATCACGTTTTATCCTGTGGTGCGAAAATTTTAAGTAGTTTTCTGTTTCTTAGACGGCCATGTCAGAATAGAAAGGCTCGAGACGAGATGAAATTAATTTCTTTGACGTTCTTGTGTCAATATTTTGGAAATTTACGAGGTTTATTTATTCAAGTGATGAGAAATTGTGATTTTATAACCGAAAAAAACGAACAGAAAGTGAAAAACTGGTTGATGGTATCCTTCAGGTTTTTTTTTTCAGTTTGGTATAAAACGTCAATGAAACTGAAATTCAGATACGCTAAATGGAAGGATATAAAAACGAAAATAGTTTCAAAGCTCCAATGTCTTTCAAAATGTAAATTATGTACATGAGACTGATGTTTTTTTCATTTTATTACCTATTTAGATACCATTCTCGTGCTCTAACCATAGAATACGTATGTGTTTTCTCAAAATCATCAAACTTGTCATGAATCCATTTGAAATCTACTTACTTTTTCGGATTTTTTCTACTTATTTTTCTTTGCCATACACGTCCAACCTTCACCTCGACATTTCTTACGGCAAGGTGTGTCAAGTGTGCAATTTAAAAAAAAACGATAACTCTGCAATGAATTCAATACATGTCAACGTCTGTCCACTTATTATACGTATTTTTCTTGAATTACCCGGAGATTTGAAAAGACACCAAGCTGTGCACGAAGCTGTAAAAGAGAGAAAAACTTGGTGAGACAGAGATCCCCTTTTCATTGCTATCTTGGCTAGTCTCTTAGCATTTTGTCTGCGGGTTTTCATGCAATAAAAATCCCAGTTCTAATCGTTTAAACCTAGATGTGAAAATGAAGACACCTTTACACCCAACGCCTAACCAGGGAAAATCACTTTCCATTTTCAGTGTATTTATGACGCATTTTTCAAGGAGTTTCTTTGTTGTATGTTAGTTTGGACAGACTTTTAGGCATCATTTTAAGCGTTTCAGCTGAAAAGTCAAGCCTCAAAATCATCCTTTTAATAGGATGGGCTAAACACACTTCTGGGTTAAAAAATATCAAGATTCTAAACATTCTAAAAAGAGGGAAAAATAGTTCTAGACTTTAATCAGAAATATTTCGTGCTGAATTATTTAATTTCAATGTCTTAATGTAATTTTTTTTTAACTTGTTCGACTCCTTAGTTACTTTTATCAACATTTCTCGATAAAAAAAACACCCACAATTCGTTTCTTACGTTTACTCCCGAGTATTCGACGTTCATATTTTGAGCTACATTTCAAAATGTTTCTTAAAGTCGAAATCACATTTCATTAACGGTTTCTGAAGATTGACATTTTTTTATAAACATATAAAAATCACAGGAAAAAAAATGTAAAATTAAATCAACTTAAAATTCCTCTAATGCTGCTATACACATTTTTCTTCCATATATAAAAGATGACAAAGCAATATTATGATCAAAGTTAAAAAAAAAATAACATCTACGCTTTGTGATTACAAAGGAAATTCTCATTTCGATCATTTTATAAAATTACTCGCAGGCCATGTAAGATATTTCTCAAGGCACATCAATGTACACCGTGCATCCGGTTCCAGCATCCGGTTTCTAAACCGGAAACGACATCAAACGGCTGTGAACGTCTGAGAAGTCCAGATGAGATGCGATAACCACTTGGGGCCACCATAGCTTTGATCTTGCAAATTCTTGCGCTCGGAAATTACATCTGTGGCCTCCGTAAATAATTGATCTGCTTGGTGAGTGATGCAAAATCTTCACTCTCTCTCTGTCTTAAGCTGCAGTTAAGAATAGTTTTCACTTTCAGAAGTTTAACCGTCAATTAAAGAAGGCAAACACAGTTCTGTGAAACATCGGAGATGTCGGCCGTTTTAAATCAAGCTCTGATTTGATCGATTTCTGCCAGATGTGTTTAGCTACACACTATTTTGACAAGATACTCTAGCACTGGTCTTGGCATCGGTGATGAGTGGATGATGATGAGGATGATGATGATGAACCTAACCTTGCTTATAAGAGAGGAGGGAAACACGGGGTCGACCAGTAGCCTACTCCTGTTGAAGAGCACCAAGGTGACACCGTGGAACGGTACAACAGGATTCTTTCACAAATTCATACTGTTATTCGTTTTTAGATTGATTGATTTGTGGTGTTTAACGACGCACTGTTTTGACATCTGGCCATGCGGCACTGGTCTAATGGCGTCGGTGAATGAGTAAATGAGGATGAGAATGTTGATGCACCTAACCTAGCATTGAAGGGAGGAGGGGAAACCCGGCGCCGGCACGTAGCCTACTCCTGTCAAATAGCACCAAGGGGACCACCGGCTTAACGTCCCTTCCGAAGGACGGTACAACTCGAACAACAGGATTCCTCCACAAATCCATGCTGTCGAGAGGTTAATAAGCAAAGCGAGTGAAGCTATTCAATTGATCATTTCATTATTCAAACCTCTGACCCAAACAAAACTGGTCATCCGTCCAACACCTGACCTAGTGAAGTGTCGCTTAACTGTGGCAATATTCACGAGAATTTATATTTTCAACCTGCTAAACCATGAGTGAAAATGTGTTGATGTTACTTTTTGCTAATTACTAAGGGAATCCAAAGAATTTCTTTCTTCAAAGAAGTTAACGCTTAGTAAATTTAAAGCAGTTTAAAGCATAGCAGTGTACAGTTGGTTTTTTAAGCTTTTAGTATATAAATGTTATTATGCTTTATCCGATAAAAGAAGTACCTTCCTAAATAAACCACAGGCATGTTTTGAAAAAAAACCAGGTTAATTAAAGATCACGGTAGTTTTTGTTTGCCAAAAAGCTTAAAATATGACTTTATGTTTAGTAATTTTTATGTACACTTTTGGCTGAAAACTCGACACTTTTCAAAAGAAAATGTGATTTTTTTTTTCCCGGTTTTAATATAATTTCAAGTTGAGTGGGAATTTAATGACAGGTCATATGGGCATGAAATTCGGTTACCGTTTAAGTGAATGACCCTGACTTTTCCTTTGATAACAGCACCCAAGTAATCAGAGAAATTTTAAACATGGGTTTTTCTTTTCGTCAATGAACGAGCCACGATATCAAGCTTCTTTCTAACCAGAATTTTCCAAAGGAACGCAAGCGTTTGCAGAAAATATTTAACCTAGCCCAATATTTTACTTAACTTTTTAGATGTTATTAACCTTCAAAGAAACTTTCCTGAAAAGAAAATGTAATCCCGGCAGAACTAATCCTATTTCCCTCTTTTAGGCGCATAAACTCGCTACGCGCGATATTTTTACTGGAGAAAAATATATCGCACATAAACATAAGTACAACTTAAAAGACAATCAGTATAAACAATTGTATAATTCAAAACTTTTCAAATAAAAACAGGCCTTATTAAAAAATTAAGTTTTTTTTATTAGAACATTCTGCTTGAATAAGTTTTTGTTTTTTAAGATTCAACAAAAAGAAAAAAAAAACCAAACTCCATTCAACTAAAAAACATAATTTTACGGCAGAGATGCCACCGGTCGCTTTGGGTTGACACATGGGCCAGCTGCTTAAAAAAAAAACACAAAAAAAGTATAGCCGCTGATGTCCGCCATTTCCCTTTGCAAAAAAAAAACTTTGTCGTGAAAAGATATTTTGCTTTTCGAGCCATTCAAAATTTTGTTTACCAATTATAACAACCCAGAGAATTATTCTAGAATATTTTCTAAAATCCTGTCACTGAAATCATAATTGCAGTTTCATCCATGAGTTGGTAGCAATGCAGGAAGCGGTCTTTGTGCTGGTATCTTCTCTCACGGGCTAGACTGTAGTAATGCAGGGGACAGTCCTTGTGCTGGTATCTTCTCTCACGGGCTAGACTGTAGTAATGCAGGGGACAGTCCGTGTGCTGGTATCTTCTCTCACGGGCTAGACTGTAGCAATGCTGGGGACAGTCCTTGTGCTGATATCTTCTCTCACGGGCTAGACTGTAGCAATGCTGGGGACAGTCTTTGTGCTGGTATCTTCTCTCACGGGCTAGACTGTAGCAATGCAGGGGACAGTCCTTGTGCTGGTATCTTCTCTCACGGGCTAGACTGTAGCAATGCAGGGGACAGTCCATGTGCTGGTATCTTCTCTCATGGGCTAGACTGTAGCAATGCTGGGGACAGTCCTTGTGCTGATATCTTCTCTCACGGGCTAGACTGTAGCAATGCAGGGGACAGTCCTAGTGCTGGTGTCTTCTCTCACGGGCTAGACTGTAGCAATGCAGGGGACAGTCCTTGTGCTGGTATCTTCTCTCACGGGCTAGACTGTAGCAATGCAGGGGACTGTCCTTGTGCTGGTATCTTCTCTCTCTGGCTAGACTGTAGCAATGCTGGGGACAGTTCTTGTGCTGGTATCTTCTCTCACGGGCTAGACTGTAGCAATGCAGGGGACAGTACTTGTGTTGGTATTTTCTATTACGGGCTAGACTGTAGCAATGCAGGGGATAGTCCTTGTGCTGGTATCTTCTCTCACGGGCTAGACTAAACAAAGTAATGTATATAACAATGCTATGAAATTTCAACTTAAAAAGCGCACTGCAAATTACTGATATCCGGTAACATACAGAAAGGACGATAATGTCATCTGCTTGTGACGTTTCGTATTCCTAAACCCATACTCGACGGAAAAAACAGCTCGACTGTGCCGTCCAAACTCTAGCATTCGTAGGAAATAAAAAAAAAATAAATAAAATCCGGAAATCCAGGTCAGTGCTAAGTTTTAGTCTAGGGCACATAGCAATGCTGATGACATGGATACGTGCTTTTGACAAGAAGTCATTAATTTGTGTGACGGTGGCACCAGCATTCAGATAAATCCCTCGGAGCCACAGAAAATTAAAACAAATCATCTGAATAAAATCACAGAAAAAAAAATACGGGCACAAATGCATCCTTTTTCATCCCTTATAGGTACATCCTTCATGCCCGGCATGAATATGATGTTATCTTTTTATATGCAAGGATGCATATTTATAAAAATGCACATTGCACCGATAGTAAATATAGAAAGATACAATTTTTTCATCAATAAAACCGATGAAATTTTCCGTAGTTCTCTCTTGGAACGAAAAATGTTTGCACGAAAACTTTCTCGAACAGAACGCAATTGATATCACATTTTTGCGGATTACACATAGTTGACAGGTACATGTCGGTTCGTTGTCGACATTATATTACTTCCCTATTGCATCGCCATACGTCTTGTCTGGAAAGCTACCCCCTAGCGGGAAAAATACCAGTGGCGAAGATGGGTGCTTTGACCAACACAACAGTGTACACTGCTACGCGAGTGGTCAGTGGTCACTGTTCAATCATTTTTACTGGCCGCTGTTTATTTTGATTTTAGTAAACACTGTCAGGCAAATATGGTTGCCCCACGAGAGAGGTATGATAATATGTACTACCTAATAATGCAATTTGTGGTTACTGAAGTATTGTCCTAAATTGATACAATTTACCTTTTGGAATACATTTATCAACTAGGGTTGAACGACGCACTGTTTTGACAATGGTCCCTAGGGCACTGGTTGATTTGATTGATTATTGTATTTAACGACAAACTGTTCTGACAACGGACTCTGGCGCTGGTGTAATGGCGTCGGTGAATGAGTGGATGATGACGAGGATGAAGATGAACCTAATATAGCCGAGAAGGGAGGAGGGAAAACCCGGTGCCGGCACGTAGCCTAGTCTTGTCGAAGAGCACCAAGGGGACCACCACCGGCTTAACGTCCCTTCCGAAGGACGGTACAACGCGAACAACAGGATTCCTCCACAAATCCATGCTGTCGAGAGGTTGATAAGCAAGGCGAATGAAGTTGCTGTACTAACTTTTATCCCTCCAACCTCTCTCCCGAACAGAACTGGTCATGTGTTTAATGGTCATGGTAAACTTTTTATAAATTAACAGGTACAAGTTATGAAACTTTGGGAAATGTAAGTGTTCTTCACTTAGCATTCAAAACCGAGCTTAAAAAGCTTTTGTCAGAAAAATTTAGCACTTTTGCTTTAACATTTTGCTTGTATCACCGTCTTGATTTCCGAACGGTGCTGTCTTAAAAACCCAGGGTTTTTTGGTAAATTTCATGTTCACAAATTACCAAGCAAAAATAAGCAACTCGTAAACGCAGGTGGTCAAAAATTATATTCAGAATCCGCTTTGACCACCGGCTGCTAATTAACTTGCACGAACATGAGTAAGGTGCTTGGAAAAAAAGTCTTTGAAAAAAACAGGGACAGGCAAGCTAATTAGCAGGGAAATAGGAAGCATGTTCATGGCGTTTCAAATCAAACCCGAATAAGAGCACACTCCATGGAGGCACAATCTTTGTTCAACGCGAAGTTGCAAGAAATTGCATGTTGTGAATTTTTTCTTGTATAGCCAGTAATTCGCTTTTCAGTTTGCTTCCAGTCGTACGAACAAATTTTTTTTTAAAGATTTAATTAACGTTTCAAGCCATGAAAGCAGAATCCTCTCACAAGCATCAAAGTAACTAACCACTTTTACATCAATGAACTTTGGTCCATTCTGTGCGTGTCGTTAGAGTTTCGAGGGGCTCGACGTAGTCTTGACCACTCTATTCAGAATTTAAAAATGTGGGTTCTTTTTTAGCAATTTTTACGAACGTCTAAACTGGTATTCTTCGTTAATTTAACAGTTTGGCGTGTTAGTAACACCGTTTCTCGTGAGATCACCGAAGTTAAGCAACACTGCACTGGGCCAGGAATTGGATGGGTGCACAAAACTCTCAAGACACCGTTTAAGAGAACCTTTCAAAGGTTTCAAGTTTCCACAAGAGCTTCACTCGACTCTCATAACTATTTTGAGTTGTACCGTCCTTCGGAAGAGACAGTGGTCCCTCGTTGCTTTTCGAGAGAAGCATACGTGCCGGTACAGGGTTATCCCTCTATAGACAAGATTATCAACATCCTTATCAACATCTTCTCATTCACTGAAGCCATTAGACTAGTGTCACAGAGGCCGTTGCCCATGAATTGCATCGATAAACACTACTAATCTGTAAATCACTTAAATGGAGGATTCTTCGTTCGGTGAAAGCCCTATTTGTTATTACAAGAGCTCCGCCACTGGAGTTGCCTTATTCGCAGACTTGTCTCGCAGTCTGCGGTCGTTCCCAACTTTATTCGGTCCGTGAATCTGGTTTGTCGGCTGACCTTCGAGGAGTGGCTGATAAAGGGTCGGCGGCCGACCAGCCTGCCTGCCCGTCGCTGAAGTGGCTGAATAAAACGGATTGTGCCCTTCCTAGTTTCTGGTGGAAGAAATCTTATTCTTATAAGAGGTCCTTGGGGGGAAATGAAGCTACCGCGAACTAGTTCGGAGCTATCTCTACAATATAAACGAAGATGGACGGTAGGGTACTTGGGTCAATCATAAAATCTTTCGTGTTGGCCTTTTTCTCTGGAATATTCATGTTAGGCTCGATCGATTTCTCTTGTACTTTCTGTTTTACACAAGAAAAAGACGAGAAAGTGTAATGACTATCAAGAAATGTTGATATTTGACTAGAATTTGGGTGGTTTTTCAATTTTCCGGTTAAAAAAGTGAACTGTTAAATAAGGCTCATCTACACGATCAAAGCCAATCATTTGAGTCCAATTTTTTTGCCTGCCATTGTTTAACCGATCCTGAGTTATTTTTAGATCTTTAGATTAGGCACGTTTTATAGGAAATTCATATATTAAATGCATGCATACAAGTTTAAAGTGGAGCAATAGTTCCTCCTGTGACCTTTAACAATCTGCAAAGCATTTCGAGCATGCAATACACAATTAGTGTAAACTTTAGAGGTTTCAACACACTAAAAACCTAACAAAAAAAGTTAATATTCAACTTCGAAATTGAAAACTCAGTCACAAATGAAAAAAGAACGCATATCGCCACTAAAATCATATCGACACCCGTGTCTTTTTTTTGTTTCTAGGTTGTTAATTTTCTTGCCACGATCGAGGCACATCCTAGTTTTCCACGGATTCACCGGGGAATGCGGAGTTAATTAATTACTATTGCAGATATCGGTTTCTAACATTCTCCAGAGACTCGCTCGGAAGAAGCGAGTCGGAAATTTGTTGCGGTTATTCCCAATTTCCCTCGCGACGTAAACCAAACTTTGATCCCAGCAGTTAACACAACCCTGCCCGCCCCCCCCCCTTTTTTTTCCCTGCCGCCCATCGCCCTTATCCTTTTTATGTGCCCTTTCTCATGTAACCACATCGCAGTTCCACCCTCACGAGCAAATGTTAAAACATCAGTTGTTTCGATGCCGCGGTCCACATTTGTCATCTTTTAGCAGATACAAACTTTTTCATCCGCAAATCAATAAAACACACAAAAAAAACCACAAAAGCGAAATAAAGTACAATGTTTTTTTTTTTCATCGCGTATCACAAAACTACGATACAGCCGAGTGGAAACGGATATAACGATATTCCAGAAGTTGTAAACAGAGTTCGTTTCTGTGTTTTTTTTAAATGGATCGGGGCGCACAGTTTAAATTTAAAAACAAAAACCGTTAAATTGTTGAACCTTTCACAATTTCAATAACAATTTAAAGCTTTGCTATCGGTAATTTTCAATGTTCTTTTATGATAATAGTTTAGCTTCGATAAACCGTTGTTTGCTGAGCTCTAATTATTAGCTTTCAACTTGAAGCAATGCAGACTCTTGCATGCTTCACCTCTGGCCATTTCATCCACAACTGTTCAATCCTGTTAGTAAAAAGTCAGTAAAGCGAATAAAACTAAAAAAATTACTACCACTGCTGCGTGAACAGCCATATAACTCAATTAAAATTAAATTAGATAATAAAGGAACTGAAATGGAATAATAAATGTGTTTCTCTTACAACTTATTTTTTTGATAATAAATAAATTAGTTTACTAACTTTCTCCCCGAATTTAACATATTTTAATGAACTTTATTTGAAGAATAACGCAAATGAATGCACATTCTAAGCTGTGCTAAGAGCACGATAATTGATTCGCAGGAACGCCTCATCAAATAACCTTTTTTGGATAAATTAAGCGACTTCAGCAAATCCTTGGCAGGAGCTTGAATGGAGCATAGTCGATGACCGTTGCAGAACTTTCGACCCAAGTCCCTAACCACACTACCACAGCATTTGAATCAAAATCGACCGATGTAATTGTCGCTTGGAAGCCAAAACCAAGTGTAGATGCGAATATTTTGCTGTCAAAATGGTTTCGAACTAAAGTTAGATTTCCAATTAAACAAATTGACTGCTCGAAGCGATCGGCACAGACTGGTATGGAACGGAAATTGGATTAAAAGAAAGTAGATCCCGAGTAGATCATCCGAGGTAGTAATGTCAGACCAAGATGCTATCTTTGCCAATCAAATCAGTCGGGAAAGCCATCCGAATGGGAAATTACAAATGGAAATGGATTCCATGAAGCAACGATAACCTACCCTTCATTTACACACTAACCTACAATGGTAGATAAGTTAACTGAACATAACACATCGAAATTTTTTCTATGCACAGTAATTGCTGGGTAATTGCATATTCACAATATCAATTGTCTATTTGATCAAACGAAGCAAATGCTTTTGACGGCAGCTTTATCCATGACCGGATTAGAAGAATTATAGTTCGTGTGTTCTCATTGGTGTTTTAATAAAATATTCTCTTTGCTTTTTTTTCCATTCTGTCAATTAGCCATGCACTATCGCGAAAGTGAACATGGACACGCATTCATTTCCATCTCATTCTGCTTTGTTTTTACAAAGAGCGAGCCAAGAAGCTGAAAGGGGCTACAATTCGGTGGTTTGGGAGTCGGCACTTTATGATACACCCTATCAAACTGTCAGTCGGGAAAATTCATTGAAATCCACTCCTTGTTAACAGGGTTTCTCCTTATTTACGACTTGTGCTTTTTGGTAAGTGTTGCAAAATTATCCGCTTCCGACTTCGATGCAGACTTGTCTTAAAGAATGTTGTTCCGTGAAATCTAGCGAAATTAAATCTCCTTTAGGCGTAAGCAGGTGGCGAAGAAAACTAATTTCCTCAAGCTTTGACAAGGTGTTTACTAAACGAGTGCTGTCAACAGGACAGGACGAGTGAACAGGACAAATTAACATCAATTGATTAATTAAGAATATCCTATTGATTTTTAGATGTCTTATTCCTGATAATGCTTTCGACGGTGTAAAATATGAGTCGCAGAGAGCTCTCACGAAATACCTGAGGTGCATTTTGACTTGAGTTTACAGGGTATTTTGTAAATTACTTCTTAAATAATTTAAAAAGTTATTGCAAATTATTGCACTAGAAAGTTCGTCTACAAGATTGAGTGGCCAAAAAAAATTAATTAAATAGGAAATCTTTAAAAAAAATGCTAGAAAAATAACTGAATTTCACTTTCTCACGGATTTATCTCCAGATAGGCAGACAGGAAAGTTGCGTGGCATTTCCAGTGTTTTCATCATGCAAACCTCGCTTTTCTTTCCGCGCGCGGTCGGCCGCAAGCAAACATTTTCCGACGTGGCCGAAACGCAAAGTAAACCGGATTTCACTCGAGCGCGGCCAGAGGAAAAGTGAAAGGTTTTCCGATCGGACCAATGATAGAATGCTTTCACCGAAAACAGAATAAATACCGACGCTGCTTCGTTTGGTTCATTTCACCAGCAGCGAAGTCCGAAAGTACAGAGAAAAACACAATCCGAGTACTGCATTACAAAACCAAGCGAATAAGAAGTCAATTTATATTATTATTTACATTTTTAATTCCATCTTAAAAATCTGTGTCTGAGCGTGGAATCGAAACCCGGTCTCTAGTTTTTCACAGGTGTTGCTTAAATGAAACTTTTCAGCTAAATCTGGAAGCGATCATCACATTTTCTTTTTCAATTACAAGAAAACTCTAGTAGAAAACTTCGATAATTGTTGATCAACGTTTTCCTATCTGAAATCGGTGATCTGAGTACTCAATTATTTGAAAAAAAAATACGTAGTTTTTCATTTTCCAGACGAGTTCATTTTTCCAATACTTTGTTATTTTGAAAGGTCGCGACGGATCCAGAAAATGTCAAAAACGAAACAAGTCAAGATGACGTTAAACTGATTTCAGTCTGAAGATAGAAAAATGTTTTGTACGAAAACAAAATATATCTGTTACTTTCGTTAATCAATAATTTATTCCCACAGAGACAGAAAGATTGATTAGCTCGAAAATTATTTCTTTCTTTTTATTGTCTATTTCATCCGTTATTCTGTATTTTAATGTAAATATAAATAAGAAAACAAATTATCACAAACGTTCGAAGCGAATACTAAATCAAATTTGACATAAAACAGCTAAATCATAATAAAACCTCGTCTAAAACTCGAGCACTGTGTATTTACCAAAATCGTTTAATACTTTTCACCCGAAATACATCAGCCAACGCAGACCTACTGTGTAATTTTCGACCAATGTCCTCATGTAGATAGAACGAAAGAGACTTTGATGAATGAACAATGCACACATTCGGATCATGATTTACTACCACAATAAACAACCTGTTCTAGCAGCACCCTTAATTACAACCCTCTTCGCAGCAGCTTTTTGCAGCTTTTTCCACACATACTTCGAGGTTGTTTTTCAGGCAATTTGTTTTAACACGCATTCCGCTCCTGCCAGAGTAATCTCATGGTAAAAACAATCGACTATCATAGAGGGAATAAAGACTTTTCTGCATGCCACGTTTTTTCTCACAAGAAAATACTAATATGTAGCCATGTTCTGGAAAAGCTAAGTTCATAGACATTTGTCAAATTCATGTTAGCGATCATCGTTTGTTTCACGTTTTTTTTTCTATCCATTTGGCTGCCATAATTCACGGCCCCTAACAACTTAACAAGGGTATTTTTTTTTTGTTCATGACATATATGAAAATGACAGTGATTTTTTTTCCTTTGACGTTTCCTGGTTTTTCCACGAAGACAGGGAAAACGCGTTCCCAGGACTATATTGCTGTGTCATAATGGCGTTCTACCAAAGCACTAATATTAAACGATTATTCTTAAAAAAAACAAACAGCCTCCAAATGGCTACTTTACCGACAAAAATGATGAGTGCTTCTAGGAGGAGTCACCATCTTTTCGATTGTTATGTCATTTCATTTTGTTATTTTCGCAGATTCCTCGTATTTGAGACTGGTTTACGCTTAATTAATCAATTTTATTGCTAAACTTAACGATTTATTGGTATGCATCGATATTTTGAGTCGTCACCATTTAATTTTAGAGGTTTTGGCACCTGAAACGTGTTGCCGGCTAGTTTGCTCAGCAGAAAGTTTCTACCTATGCCAAGAGAGGTCCGCACGGCTAGACTCTTGTGGGTCGAAAATCATTCGAAAAGATTGCAAAAACAATCAGTTCAAAAAGGAAGAGTATGGTTGCTATAATTTAAATGTTTATATTTTTTAAAAAGATGGACGAGTGAGTTTTATAAAAATGTTAAAATTCACATATTTGAATGCATTTTGTGACCAAACAGTAAGTTCGATAGAAAAAGTAAATTACAGCAACCATGACCACTGGCTTCCCTTACACGCTGCATTTTTGTCCGGTCTTTTCGAGCAAATTTAGACCGCTAAAAGTGTGACCACGAAGGCGTCCGCAAACCAAATGATTGGTAGAAGCCGGGCTGCAAAGTGTCAACAAGAACTTGATCGCTTGTCTCGATTCAACGCCAGGTATCAACTAAAGCACGTGCAATGGGAACCCTTCCGGCCATAACAAAATTTGTGCATTTAACTTAGCTGGCTATCTGACGTCTGAAAACTTGTATTCGAAATCGGCTATTTTTCGATGATTATCATCATGCTAAATTAAAATGATATAAAAATTCATTTTCGCAATGACAAATATCTTATTGCAAACATCAAAGTAGCTCAAACACGAGCTGAAATGGTCGAATAATAAAAAAACGAGACTAAAACCTTACATTTGTTGTCATATGTGTCCATATGGTTCAGAACGAGTAGATACATTGAAAAACTCGATCATTTATGATGACCGCAAGCAGATTTTCCCGCAATTTAGTAAATCAGTGTACATTATTTTTTCGTCGCATAAAAACTGTCACCCATAGACCATTTGGCCGACAGTAAAAAAAAAACCCTCGAAGCTATCGGCCGGAGACATTTCCAAATTGAATATCACAATCTTTTCCCGAGCATGATTGACAACCACAAGAGAACACTTTGGCCCGTCAAAAAATATGTCAAAGACGGACAGCATCTGGGGGGGGGGGGGGGGGGGGGGGGTGGAAGAGATTCAAAAATTGACACGCACGACCGTAGAGGGTGTACGTATACGCACTCCATACGTCTGGGGGGGTGTAAACTTTGCACCCTTTGGGAGAAGCAAATCGGATTTCAACCAGCCTCACTTTCTTTCTGCACAAGGCGCGGGGTGTATGCTACTGGTATTGTGTTATATACCTACAGGCATAATCCAATCGTGGCACGACGGTGAGTTCGACTGGTAGACGTAGGAAAGTCGTATGAAAAGAAAACCAGCTGTCGTCGCCGGGAAAAAGAAAATGTAGGTGGGGAAAGGAAAACTTTGTTGTTACTTGTGATTGTGAGGCGTGATGCAATAATGGAATCACGTTCCGTTAGAATTGTTTCGTTCAGGATGTGGAGGTGCCGGATTCCTGTAGCGAACTGATTAGTTTAGGTGGAGCAATCAGGTGTGGTTTCGATACAGTTTACTAGCAGTCAAAGTTAACTTTGGGCAAGGTTTTAAAGTGGGTGGTTCAGGTTTAATTGTAGTGTAGTTTAGGTGTGGGTAAGGTTTGCCATAGATGCAAGTCAAAGTCAGGTGAGCAGTCAGTTGGGGTGTTGTAGTGGTGAGCTTCAAATGAAAGTTTAAACGTAGTTTCGGAGAAGTTTAGTCGAGACGTAGTTCAGTTGCAGTTTAGTTAAGCTGAGGCTGAGTTAGGACAGAACTGAGTTGAGGAAAAGATAAAAAAAACATTTATTTGTAATTTCAGTAAAGTTTAGGTGAAGTATATATGTGACGTTTTAAAAAGCTTCTTCACCACCGATGCCAGCGCGCGAATCTGTCAACTAGCACTGATCGTGAAGTCTAGCACGTAGTACCAACCAAAGATTACTGAAAATGTATTTTTCCAACTTCGAAAGTTGCCGTGTTTTCGTGTAGTTTCGGCTGTACAAGAAAAAGAAAAAAAACCGTTAAACTATTACAAAGTCTGTTATTGGAAACTTTCGATAACCGCTTACGTACAAGAGTTCAAAAAGTGTTAACAATTTTTTTCCATTATATATTTTTGCACTCACGTTTCCCTTCTCTGTCTCTCTCTCTCTCTCTATAAATATATATATCTGTCTCTCTTCTTTACTCTTACGCACCACCATATTTTTTTTTCTGATGCAATCAATCATCGTCAGACAAAGAAGATTAGAATTGTTTAAAAAATCTCCTAGCACGTGATTGACTTTTCCCATATTGTTTCTGGCTGGAACGGAAAAAGCCGATTTCCATTAGCTGGGGTCCCACGAAAATAACTCGCCTCCAGAACTTCCCGATTTTCCTATAAAACGCAATAAAATAGATTAAATAAGGGCTCCTCCCGAAGCCAGAAGCAGCCACCTTGTTTTATTTTTGTTATGACAGAAAAAGGCGTCGTATACACACACACACACATACACACACACACGTTTTGCACCCTTACAGCGCTATCTGAGGAGAAATCCTCAGATGTGAAAAGTTGATCTCTCTGGATTTAGGTCGTGGGCTTATGGGAAAGTCCCTAGAGGTTCATTGGGTTAGCCAAGATGGGCACCCTTAATGCGGGCGAATGCACCCCGGCCCATACATACACTGAGCTGGCTACCTTTCTTGTTCATAAATATGTAACTCACGTGCTGGCTCCAATGTTGTGTAGTTTCTGTTATTTACTTGCATTTTACAACTAGGTGAGCTTCGGTCGTGTGTACGTATGACATAGTGTCCTGGTACTTTACTGAGGTGATATTATGATGGATGACCACCAGGCTAGGAAGGTTGGTTAGGACATTTTTGTTGATTTTATTTAAATATGCTTTTACTTCTAAACTTGTTTTTGTTTTTGTGGATTGAAATCGTCGAAAAAGTGTCAAATTTGATAATTTTTGCTAAGGGCTGTGGCCACACACGAGTTTTATTTAGATTCCTTAGCAGAGTGGTATAATGAACTATTTGCATTATTATTTTAACTATTCATAACAATTAATAAGAAGTCGAATTTAATTAAAGAGGTAAATATCACTTGATAAGTATTCAGATTGTTGTCTACGTCGCCGAAAAGATTTAATACGGTTTTGAGAGAAATTTCCTTGACAAAGGTCGCATATTTTTGCTAGATGTGTCTTTTATGCAGTTCACATTGCCGGAAGTTTGCCACTCCTGTCTGGAAATATTAATAACTTATATCCGAGGTCTGCACTTCCTTTCAACTAACACACATCTTACTTATCTTCACATTTCACCCACAATGTATATACGCGTGCTAAAATATTCCACTTTTGGGAAAACGTTTGCAATTTTCACCATCAACATTTCACTCTCTGAAAACTTTGTTTCTCCATTGTAAAATTTATCTCAACATCGCGCGGTTGTAATTTCGTCAAAGTTTTCTTAAGTAACTAGCCATGTGTGCTGGAATAATTTATCAAGAAAATAATTATCTTTCGAGTTCCATTTCTATGAGATTGAAAACGGGATGGTCCAGAAGAGCTCATCGAGGAACAAGTTGAAACCGCTCAATTGTGCCCGGGAGTGCCATCGGGTTAATTTCGTGAGCCGGGTAGAACACCGCTATATATACATATACACATTTGCACCGAGTAAATTAGTGCCATAAGGAATAGTGCTTCGGCGTAGTGCTCTTAAGGCTAACGGTGTGGTGAAGACTACACCGAGAAGCTATGCTCAGTTGCAGAGATTCCAGTGATTTCATTCGTTGGACCAGAACCATTCACCGGGCCGCTACAACGTTTCAAATACGAAATCGAATACAAAATTGCCATACAGGGATTCACTCGTTGGTTCACAAACCCGTTTTGTGGTCGCCATTTTGACTTCAATTAGATATAGACGACGTGAAGGGTCTGCATGACCTTACAGCGAGATGCTCCCTAATGCATTTGTGGGTCGCCAGTCTCTTGCTCTGTTGCCAAACTGTCATTGTGGAAATTACCGGACGATAACTTCGATACAGATAAAAATGGAAATCGCCCAGAGGTGGAGTCACTGTCGTTTCGAATTTTCTGGAATTGAATTTTGTTATTTTTGGTAGTTCACTCGCATTTGAGACTGGTTTACGCTCAACTGATCTTTATTTCTGCTGACCTCAACGATAGAGAAACATGTATCGATATATTAAGTTTTTTTAATTGTTGAGATTTGTTAAAGCGCCATCGGGTGGCCAAAACCTCTGCCATTTGTCGGAAGCTAGTTGGTTTGGTAGAAAGTTTAGCATCAGCGCTGTAACTCTCAACTGAAACCAAATCCAAATCTGGAAACTGTACTCTGGCAAAGAATAAAGTCGCCACAGTTTCAACTAAAAATCAGTATTTTACCGCCCGTATCTGTGCAATTTTCTTGTAAACGCGAACAACACAAGGAACAAGCGACGTCCTACAAGAAAATGTAAATTCTTATTGGAGACCGTTTTTCGAAATGTCTGTTGAGTCTCGTCGACTGCGATTCCAATTGTAATGCTAGATGTCTGATATGCGCAAGGTTCTCGAGGGCCGTCGAGGGAAGGATGTATGTAAATTGAGAAACGAGAACAAATTTAACTGTGAAATTCTTTTGAAATTTGAATTGAGCGAAACCGACCCTTTTCTGCACAAGATGTGGTAGCACACACTGGGAATCCAGTGGGCCGAGATTGTGGCCGTGGTCGTGGTAAAAAAGGTTGAAGAGAATTGGCTGATTTGGGCTGCACTGGTCAAATCTTGAGTACTAACAAGAAGATCCCTATAAGCACTCGACAGTACTTCACCTAAATAACGTTGCAGAGTACCATCATAAAGCTAGTTTTAAACTGTACTGGCTAAAAATCGCCACCAAATGACTACTTGACCGACAAAAATGGAAGTCGCTACCAAGTGGCGTCACCGTCGATTTGCGCTCAAAAATATTTTATCAAGTTAATTCTGGCAGATAATTCACATTTGAGACAAGTTTTTGTGACAAATTTCGTGGCTTTTCAATGACTTAATGCTAACCTTAGCAATTGATATACAAGTATCGATATTTTCACTCAGAATTCTTTAAATAAATAGGTTTGCTAGAAAGGATAGTCGCAAGTGACATCGGGCGGCATCTACCGTTACCACGTGTTGCCGGCCTCGTTTGCTCAGCATAAAGTTTAACATTAGCGTTGGCCTTCTGACTTTCCATACCAATAAACTCAACGGTTCCAACACATTCCAAAAAGACTCTGTTTCGATATTTTTATGTAAACTATATTCTTTGAGAGAAATTTTATAAGCAATCACAATTTCATTCACTTAGCAAGATCAATATATTTTCACGGTCAGGTCAGTGCTACTTTCAAAACAGTTGAGTGGAGAATTTTGAGTTTTTTCTCGTCCGGAAATGCGCGACGTCTTGGCAGTAAAAAAAGGCTAACCGCCTCGAACGTCACCAAGAGAAAATGTCTGCAAAGTTTTTCTCCTCCCGAGCGAGTCTATAATCTTATTTATTACAATTCCTTGGGGACTGTGGGATTTTCATGAACCGCGCAGGAAACCGCGGATCACACCTGCCCCCCGTCGGTCGCTTCTTATCTGAAGCCGTATAGCGAATACATCCATACTTATAGGTGGTCTGTTAGGTGTGGGAGACAGGTCTTATCAGGTCAAGACATACAGTTCTACCCGCGGGAGAAGATACCAGCACAAGGACCGCCCCGAAGTATTGCCAGCAAAACTCAACAATGAAATTGTATCAAGTTTTCAGTGGTGGAATTAAAAAAAAAAGTTTATAAGATTATTAAAATTGGTAGACAAATATAATATATATATATATATATATATATACTCTAAAAAGGTAATTTTCGTTACCAACTTTGAAAACAAGAAATTTTTTAAGCATATGAGATTCAATTGTAGATTCAAATTTTGGTAACCATGGAGATTCTTCGATCGCCTGACAGAGCTTTTAAAAATTACCTTCTCATCCTACCGGGACTAAAAAAGCAGCTCGAGAAACAAAAGATGTACGGAAAAAACAACAGCTCTAAAGCAAAAATAAAATAGCAGCCTTAAGCGGAAATTATCTATAGTTTTTTTTTAATGACAGTTGGTCAGCTTGCCACCACAAAACGACTAGAGCGCCTCTACCGGAAAAGTATGTTCTCTCGTTGAAAATGATTATGCTTTCTCCTATTCTACTTTCTACTTTCTCGTGAAATACTCGGAAATTAATGTATTCTTTATTATATGGAGAGCTTCTTTACCTTGCACTTGAGAAAAAAAGGTTATTTCCGTATCACTCACTTAATAAATAATTACTTCTTAAGCTTTTGTAGAAACTTCAAAGAAAACAACGTATGATGACCTCACTTTTTTTCAAGGTAACATCATCTTGTTTTCCACCCTCGACGCTTATTCAAGTTTTTTTTTCCACAACGAAGTTGGTGGCATTGAACTCTGGTTATGAAGAAAGCTCTCAAGGGTTTAAGAATGTTTGTAAAGGCAGGAAAAATAAGACGGCTACTGTGCTGGGGCCACCGCGGTCTATTTATCGAAGAAAAGATTCTTTACCTCCTACAAAGCATTGAAATGAATTATTTTTTCCGATAACTCTTTGATCCTAGAAGAGGTATTAAAAGTGTCCACTTGCAGCCATTCAACAAAATCGTGCGCCTCAAATTCCTGAACACAAATAAACTAAATAAAGCAATGTCTAATTTCAGATCTTTCATCTTTTCATTCACTTTAAGATGAAATCTATTTAACTTCTCTAGATGTATAAAATGATTCCATACAATTTTAACCCCGTCTTGACTTTCCCTAAAATCATCTGACATCGACTGTGATTCGGTGGTTCACGTGAAAGCGACAGGGTTTGGGGGGGGGGGGGGGGAGGCAATGTGCAAGAGACAAGACCGAAAGGGTACCACCTCATTCGCCCTCTGAGATTGCTCCTTCTAACACGCGGAAACTCAAAGGAGCGCAATTTTTCGCGTAACTCCGACTCGCGGGTCTACTCGCGGAATACATTATTGTTGTGCTCTAGGATTTCTTCGCGCGTGGCAGGAGCATAATTTTGATGGAAATTGCTTGGATTCGTTCTAACTTGGTGATGCATGGCAGTGCATGTCGAGAGCAAAGTATACGATGCTAGAAGGGTTATCAACGGAGGAGGAAGTCGAGCGCAAGTCCGTGTCATCAACCAACAGACATTGGATAACCTGCAATTTTCTGCGACTGTTTTGCTCAAAGAACATAGTTTATGAAGTTGTAGAGTATATATCGGATTTGCTCTGTTCAAACTGACTTGTGGTCCTGAAAAGGACCTAAAAAGACTTTTAAGGTCCCCCTATGCCCTATCAAGGTTATTTGAGATCAGCTGGCTGGATCCTATGCTCTATCCAGGTTATTTGAGATCAGCTGGCTGGATCCTATGCTCTATCCAGGTTATTTGAGATCAGCTGGCTGGATCCTTTGCTCTATCCAGGTTATTTGAGATCAGCTAGCTGGATCTTATGCTCTATCTAGGTTATTTCAGATCAGCTGGCTAGACATCATGCTCTATCCAGGTTATTTGGGATCAGCTGGCTAGACCCCATGCTCCATCCAGATTATTTGAGATCAGCTGGCTGGATCCTATGCTCTATCCAGATTATTTGAGATCAGCTGACTGGATCCTATGCTCTATCCAGGTTATTTCAGATCAGCTGGCTAGACCCCATGCTCTATCCAGGTTATTTGGGATCAGCTGGCTAGATCCTATGCTCTATCCATGTTATTTGAAATCAGCTGGCTGGATCCTATGCTCTATCCATGTTATTTGAAATCAGCTGGCTGGATCCTATGCTCTATCCAGGTTATTTGGGATCAGCTGGCTGGATCCTATGCTCTATCCAGGTTATTTGAGATCAGCTGGCTGGATCCTATGCTGTGTCCAGGTTATTTGAGATCAGCTGGCTGGATCCTATGCTGTGTCCAGGTTATTTGAGATCAGCTGGCTGGATCCTATGCTGTGTCCAGGTTATTTGAGATCAGCTGGCTAGACCCCATGCTCTATCCAGGTTATTTGAGATCAGCTGGCTGGATCCTATGCTCTATTCAGGTTATTTGGGATCAGCTGGCTGGATCCTATGCTCTATCGAGGTTATTTGGGATCAGCTGGCTGGATCCTATGCTCTATCCAGGTTATTTGAGATCAGCGGGCTGGATCCTATGCTCTATCCAGGTTATTTGAGATCAGCGGGCTGGATCCTATGCTCTATCCAGGTTATTTGGGATCAGCTGGCTGGATCCTATGCTCTATCCAGGTTATTTGAGATCAGCTGGCTGGATCCTATGCTCTATCGAAGTTATTTCAGTTATTTCAGACCTAAACATACTTTAAGGTCATTTTAAAGACCGTCACGATTTACGAACAATAATTTTTTGTCACGCACAATCACGCACGCATTTTTTTTTAAGCAATTCACGCTCACGCACGACAGAATTTGACAAAATTTTAAATATGGCAATTATAACCGTGGACATCACTAATCGCGGTTTGTGTAGGCGAACAGATCTCGTGCATTGACACTATTTGCAAATATACTTCGAAAATTTTACAAAAAACTACATATTTGTGGGAAAATTGATTGGTTACCATTGAGCAGTGTCAGGATTTTGTTTCGCATGCTTATCCACCAAATATTATGATCAAACATTAATATTTGTGGTGTTTAACGACGCACTGTTATGACATCTGGCCCTGCGGCACTGGTCTAATGGCGTCGTTGAATAAGTGGATGATGATGATGAACTTAACCTAGCCTAGAAGGGAGGAGGGGAAATCCGGTGGCGGCACGTAGCCTACTCCTGTCGAAGAGCACCAAGGGGACCACCGGCTTCACGTCCCTTCCGAAGGACGGTAAAACGCGAACAACAGGATTCCTCCACAAATCCATGTTGTCGAGAGGTTAATAAGCAAGATGAATGAAGTTGCTGTACTAAATTTCATTCCTCCAACCTCTCTCCCGAACAGAGCTGATCATGTGTATAATGGCCACCCATCCAATACCTGACTCAGCGCAGTGTAGCTTATTTTCGGTGATCAACGAGAACCGGTGTTTCAAACACGCCAAACCGTACGGTTCCTATCTCAACAGAAAAGATTCTTATTTTGTAAGAATTTGAATCAGGGCCATCCTCACCGTGTGACACGCGACCACGTCTACTCTGAACCATTTCGCCAATCCATAGTTTATAAAATAGAACATTTTCATCAAATGACAAGCTGCTAAACCGAGACATGCTTTTGATAAATTATGGTCTTACAAAACCTCTCATACTTGATCATTAACTAACTCATCTAACTCAAATTTTAATTACCCTCATCATTCTATCTACACTAAAACCATCTCAATCTAAAAACAAGTGTCATCGCTAAAACTTTACACAGAAGTGTGCCGTGCCGTAGCAAAGAGTAACAACTTTCCATGTAAGACTTCTGATAGTATTTGTTCATCTTCCAAGAATCGCGCTCAGCAAACTCTGCTTCGTTAAGAGTAATTTTCCCTGCTTGTCATCTGCCATTTGCATTTCTCTTCTTTAGGGACTAATCCTGCGAGCGGGGCGTTGTGTTTGCAACATGTACAACCACTCGGTAGCATGTAAAGACAAGAAGAGGGAACATTTTAATGGTGACACAGTATTATGATTCTTGGGATAGAGCGTATACAACAAGATGGGTAGTGAGAGAAATTATGGTAAATATTATTATGTAGGAAATGTATTTCATGTTGGATTATTAAGTTACATTAAATTACAGAGAGTAACATTATGTTTAACGCGATTAAAAAGGACGTAAGGCAGGCGACTCGAGATGTGCGTTTTCTTGCGTCGTATTTCGCGATGAGATTTAGTTGATGAGCTTTTATACATCTTTTTGTTGGTAATACTGATTGTTGTTGTTGTTATTTTTATTTCCATTGCAACTGACCACGTTTGGTATGAGATAAGTCAGAAAATTTAAAAGCCAAAAATCGTCAGTTGAAAAAAAAACTGCATAGGGATTTGACATTGCATTTTGCCAAGACATTTTTATTTTTATATTCTCTGTGGATTTTTGGAGACGTAGTTTTTTCCTAGTTAATTCCCTGGCTTCTAAAAGTGACATTTTTTAGTTTTAAAATTGAAAAGTAACATTTTTTGTAGTTTAGACATCTATTTTCTCGCCAAAAAAAGTTTTCTAATTGAAAGAAAAAGTTGCATTTTGAAGTAAAAACGTATGTACCATAATTATATATCTATCTTTTAAGTTAAGTAATTTCAGCCCAAGTGCCTATAATTCAGCCCGTTATCCTGGCCGAGCTGTTGAAGCTAGAAACTAGCAGTTGATATGTTGAACTCTGTTCTAGCAGAACACTTTCTTTGGCTTCAGACACCCTTTGCTTATCACAAAATATGACAGTTTTTTATTAAAAACAGCACAACGTACAATACAAGACCAACATATTTTTGAAAAAATAACAAACCCAGCTCAAATAAAGTTAAATCCGTTGACAGCCACATATTTGATTTGCATTTACTTCAACAGAACGGCCACTTTCTATCTGAAAAATGTTGTCTGCTTCTTGATTTTTGCGTAATAAGTTAGTGGTTAAAGCAGGAAAATATATATAATTTTTTATGAAATATTTTAATAAAAAATACAAATAAATTTAAGAAGTCCGGGATCTTTTTCCATAATTTCAACCTCTGAAAATCTTAAAGATTGTCTCACGGCCACCTATTTGTTATTCTACTTCGTTTTCTCATGTGTCATTCTTTGCAACCAAATTTCAAATTAGACATCTTTGCCCATATCGTGTTTACTTTCTGCCCAAGAACAATTAAAATTAACTTATATATCTTGGTTGTGACCAAATCTTCAACAGTTATAATCAGTGCTTATAGCTTCACGACTGCCCACAAACAACAAAAACTCCTTGAGAATAGTTTCCAAAAACATGTTTCCCCTTTTTACTAAAAAAGCACATTTTCCATAACCAAACCTGCAAACATGTCAACGTTAACAGCTGTGTTTGAGAATATTTTTCCTTAAAATTTCCCTAACAAGTTATTTCTCTATTCTTATATCTACACCCCATTTCCTCTCCCAACAATTACCGTCAAACCAAAACGCAATTCAAAGAACTTCCGTCAAGCGCCAACCTTACCAAAGTCAACGCCTCACCAAAAGAATCAATCCCTCCCCCGGAATCGGAACAATCCACATAAACCACCAGCGTACCCGACCGCTCTTCCCGCTATTACAGAGTCTTGATTGCAAATTGTCTCTAAGGACAACAATACAAGACGACAGAGGAATGTCAATCGATTCGCTTGTCCCTGTTTCTCCTCGGCGATACGCATTAATGTAATTGCACACCCCATGCTTTGTCCTGCGTAGTCCTGCTGGCAAAGTGCGTCAACGCGTTACGCAGCCTGAGCCGCCATTATGCAAATAGTTGGCGGGTCCCTGGTTCGACTTCCGTCCCCGTCGACACCTCGGCTCCTAGGCATTACTCATCGCACTAAGTACACGAGAACAATTGCACGGCAGCCCGACTCGTTTGCTCCCGCTGCGCTGAAACTTGCTGATGGCAAAATTAATACTTTAAGCTTCTTAGAATAACAGCTAAACTATTATATGCTTGGTCACTAATTATCTTTAATTGTTTGATCAGTTGGGTGGTCTTACAGGGCTTGGTAATTGATTAAACTTGGGGTGATTTGTGTTTTAGAAGTGGTGACATCGCTCACGTTTTGGTTTTGACGCGGATTGTAGCGCTTTCGGTACAGTTTCGGTAGGTACTGCTAACTTCAAAAGTTCGAAAGCTGTCGAAACAATATCAATAACGTGCTACCATAGCGCTGTTGTTCGACTGTTTTCCCGAACTGTCAATAATGAAAGATGCCTACAGGTTTGATGGCTATTGCTAAATTAATCCTTTTTTATTATGACCTCAACGATAGATAAACATGTGTTGATATTTTGATTTGAAATCGATTACTAGTAGATGTTTGTTAGTTAGAGCGGTCGCTAGCGCCATCGGATGGTACCTACCGTTACCATCGTGTTGCCGGCCTCGTTTGCTCAGCAGACATTTTAACACTGGCTCTGAACCTCTGACTACATCTTTAAATCAATGGTAGTAATAAAATATGACATAATTTGAGAAAATTTTAAATAAAGTGAAATTTCTTCATTTATTCATTGAAAGAATGTATACGCAGGAAGTAAATCCATATACTTTGCAGCGGTACAAACTAAAGAACCCATAGTTGATTAAAGCATCTAAAGGGATTTTTGTTTGATGTTAGATTTAAAACAATTAAAGAAAGACCTTAATTTCGATCGCATGTCATCTTTAATAATATAAAGGAAGGGAAGCCAGACCGGAAAAATGTGCGACTGAACCGGGATACGAACCCGTGACCTCCCAATGGCCGACCAACTGCGCTATCTGGCCACACGGGCATCTAGTTCTCGCGAGGTGGGATTCCTTCGAGGCGATCCCACAATAATATTGTTTTCTATGACCTCACGAAGTAATTATTTACAAACTCACACAAAAGAGACAAAGTGAATTAGGCAACAGGCTTCTCCGCGGAACTCTTCCCTCCCTAAATACATCTAAAACCCAATGTAAACCTCTTTAAAACTACCCCCCTCCCCTCCCGCCCATCTAATCCACCAATTTGCAAGCGTGTCTGCCATCCAGTAGTATCGAAGCAAATGTATATCTCCTATTTACTCACGTCGCATATATATATATATAAACCTTACATTATACAGTATGTAGATTTACTTGTTGGATCACTATAAATCTACTTAATCACACAGTGCTTTATCCCAGGCGGGTTCCCGAGGGAAGAGGCTTGTTACTCGATGGAATGGGAATACTATACCAGCAGCAGATGCAGAATCGCCGGAGGGACCAAGATCACGATACGAACAACAATGCAAAACGTTTGTGCACTGTTTCTAAGAAACCTAAAACGTTTGTTATTTGCTTGGCATATCGAATGTATATCTCCTTGGGCTTGGTAACGCAAATTGAGTTACGTTCTAGTTTAAGCGTGGTTTATTTTGTTCTTTAATCGTGTGTTTTTCTTTGAAAAGTGGTACCCGGAATTCTTCGTTTGGTTTTTTCTGTTCATTGAATTTCCGCTTAACCCGTTGTCATAGACCGTTGTCATAGATATTGTCATTGAACTACAAAAAAATTATACAAAATCAAAAAATTGTTCGTCGCAATGAAAGCTATTTCTGCAAATTTTAACAAAAACGTGTCTATACTTTATAAACTTAAAAAAAATAATTTTTAAAACATAAAATTTGATGTGGATTTTGAATATTTTTACAATTATAAAAAAAATTTCAAAAAAAAACGCGGTTGGTCTAAGTGAGGACAACACAAATGTGCTCTGCAAATTTGGTTCTTACCAGAACAGACGTTTGGCCGCTAGAGCGCGAGCAAACAAACAGACAAACAAAAATCAAACAAACAAATACTGAGGCGTGTCACTGGAGTTTCTGCAGGGTGTGTGAAATTAAAGATTTCGCTTCGCTGGCTTCACTCGCTACGCTCATCGATCAGCCATTAGGTCCTTCCAAAAGCGTTTCTAGGTAGGTATGTGGGTCTTCGGTTGGGTTAGTTGAGTTTAGATCATGCACTTCAAGCAACTAGTTCTAATTTCTAGCTTTTTTACTTCCTTGGCGCCGCGATTCCGCGTCGTAATAATGTTTTTAGCGCCTCTTAAGGCCAAGCTTGGTCATGTGAGTGTCTGGAAAAAAGCCCGAAATGGTCGCAATGACAGCCAGCAGCGCTGGCGTCGAGCTGGGTAATTCGAAACGCCTGTGCTGTTAATGCGGCCATTTTAAATGTTTTTGTCAAATTAGTGGTCAGATTTTATGAAGGCGACTTGCGTTCAACACACTCTTTCGGGGGCTTCATTAAATATTTCATTAGAAAAGAGTTTTTCCCGAAATCTTTCGGTTTCTATATCTGTTTTGTTCTTCAAATAAACTCTATTGCCAAAATGTAGTTAAAAACTAAACCAGAATTGATTTTTTTTTTTAATAATAAAATAATAGCTATATTTTATTTTAGGAACAATACATTACAGAGTAAGTAAGGTTTGTTACAGAATACGTCAGAATACATAAAATGAGAAGAGCAGCAGTAAATTGGCAAAGAATAGAATAGGATTTGACTTGCTTGAAGGTTATGCTCTGATATAAAGAGATTTGAGGCCCAAAAAAGAGCAGAAAGTCTCGCAAAGGGCCGCAAACCTCTTCTAATCAGAGCACAACCGTAAAGCACGTCGCAACGAATTTGTTTAGATTAGCCAACATTTTGCAAGGGAGCGAATCGGTTCGGCATCCAGGCATCTTACACCCTGTGCTGCGGTATTAGGCACACGGTATTGTTTAGCCAAGTTTCACTGTGGATATTTGCAATACTCTACGCCACTACACAACTTCAGATCGAAATAAAACGAATACCGTGTCATAGTTGAAAGTTTTCATTTTGATGCGCAACTAACGAACGCCAAAGTTTCCAAACATCCCGAGGCATTCTGGTTCTGGTGTTTGGAGGGATGGGATGGTGGCGAGGGGGTAGCGGGTGTGAGGACGCGAGTTTCGGTCGCAACAGGGGGGTGGTCTGAGGGTTTGTCAGGGGTGGGAGCTCTCACATTAATCGCTCAGAGTTGGGTAATGATCTAGTTCCATTTGCATGTGATCAAGACATTGCTAAGGCTGCCGCTCAGGCTGTTTCTGCTGCCGATCTCTAATGGAGTTACCATGGACCGCTTCTAATGTAATACGAACACACAAAGAGTCAGCTGTGCCAGTGAGAGCTTGCTTGTTTTTGTGGAAAATGTGAAAAAGTATACTCTATGGGGGTAAAAATTTCGTTCCGGCAACGTTGCAAATTAATACAAATTACATGGAAAGCCGTACGCGAAGAGATAGCATCCGCGAAAACTCATTAGTGAAATAGTTTGTAATTTTGTTTTCCATTATTTTTCTTCTTTGTTTTTTTTTTGCATCTTACAGAGCAAGTTTTGCAAAAGGTTGACGAAATAATTCGAGATCAAGTCGGGGATGGTACTCTTTTTAATGCGCGTTGTTACTTGTTCGGTGGAAAGCGACAGATGATGCTTTCAGCTGGAAAGCTTCGGTTCAATTACAGCTGAAGCTTTGCAATTTTCCTCTTTGCAAGAATCTATAGCCCGAGGCGATCCCTCACGAACGACAGGACGGAAAATGGACGGCCAAGAAAATGCCTGAACGGAGCATCCATAGACCACTCCGCATTTTTAACGGAGAAAGAAATTCTCATCTGGTTGCTATGACTGACGAGAAGTAACAAAATGGTGGATTAAAACACCTTAAGACTCAATAGTTCCTGTCGTTCTTAAAGCATAAATTTGCATCTTGCGCAACCATTTATAAAACAATATATCAGTAAGCTAGACCCTAATTGTCAACCATATATTTGGATAGCTGTCAATTGTTTAATTAATTGATTTTCCTCCAGGACACCATAATTTGCAGACTATTTTGTTGTTTGTTCTAAAGCAGTAGTAAGTTGCTGACGTGTCAGTTGAACTAAATTCCTTTTTGATGATTTTGATGATTTTAATCCAAAGATCACTTAGCAAAATCGTTAGATTAAAAAAAAAGTCTTCCATTATTTTAATCAGTTGTTACTTTCATACAATTTTGTCTCCATGGCGTGGCTTTCCCCAAGTCCTGGTGGTTCATTGACCAAACTGGGGCAAGAAATGCGGTGGCTCACCAGCATAAAGCCGTGCGCTTCGTGGTGGACCAAAACACCAGCATGCAAACCAAAATCTCCCCATTACCATGCTTTAATAACCACAGCCCCTGGGGGTGCGGACTCTTCGATTTCAGCCCCTATTATCCCTGTAACATACCTACTCATGATATTAAAAAAATAAAAATCCATAAATAAAAATGGAACCGATGGGTTTATAAAACTCAGCTTTATATCTGACAAAAACCTCCCCCCACTCCTCCCAACACACGCACACATGAACACACAAATTGCTCGATGACTTGTTTCTAAATTAAACCATTGAGTTTATAGGCATAGCTAAATGTCTAGTGTTAAACTTTCTGCTGAGCAAAGGAGCCGGCAACATGTGGTAACGGTAGGTACCACTCGAAGTCTTGCGATAGTTGTTTTTATAGCAAATCTCAAATCTCTCTCTCACAAAAAATAGTGGATTTTAAAATCGTTACATACATATTAATCGTTGAGGTGAACATTAATAAATATTAATTGAGAGTTAGAAAGTCTCAAATGTGCGGCATCTATGAGAAATAACGAAATGAAATGTCTTTTCACTCAAAACGACGGTGTCGGTTGTTTAGCTATTATCTAGAATTTTAAGATCTAATACATTTGACTTGTTCCCATGCTCATTAACATTGACCATGTATCAAGAGTGTTCTTTTTTTGTCTGTATTTAAAGAAATGGAAATAAAAACATAATTGAATTGAATTGAAACCTACTAGCGTCCTCACTTTATGTTGGTTTGGCGGTCATTTTTCGCGAAGACAGCTAAACATTAGCGCTGGTTCTTCTACCAATTCAATGCTTACAGAAAACATTCAAATGTCTTTAAAACTAGCTGAATAAAATTGAAAAAAAAAAACTGTGTGAATTTCTAAAGTGACAGTTTTAAAAGTGACCCGAGTTCCTGGAGGAACTGATCTCTAGTCTCAGCATACATTTCAGCTTGCATTCTCTAACAGCAGCACTCTGTGCCCTGTTTTCCCGTGGGTCACGATTCTGCTTGGATTGCAATTGGATTCAAGAAATCGACTGTCGATAGTAAGCGGTTGTCAATATAGCTCGCACAGCTTCACTCTCTGCTTCACCATCTGCTTCACCTTCTACAGCAGCTTTAATTTCGTAGCTTTACTTGGTACCTATTGCCGGGGCTATATACCGTCTTAAGATGGGCTATGTTAATTGCCTGGTAGCTAAAATCTTGATGAAGATTTACCGACAAAGAGAGTTTGAATGATTGTTTAGACAGTTTATAGATTTTTGACGAGGAGACTTGCAAGATTAACAAGGAATTTTATTATTATCAACACTATAACCGTCTCAAAAATTGATGCCGAAACGGGGATCCGTTTGTGCATCAATTTTTGAGACGGTTATAGTGTTGATAATAATAAAATACCCCGCGCATTGCAAGCGTTTGCAATTTAAATAAGATTTCATCTTAACAAGATATCGTGATATTCATTCCACTATTTTGGAGCAAAAATTTAAAAATTCGTGTGCAATTTTATTGAAAATGCTAGCAAGGAAGACAGTATTTTAATATTAGAAACGCTAATCTATAGTGCTTTACAAAAATTGGTGCCCAGCTGGAGAATTACAGGTTGAGATCGAGGTTCGAGACCAGGCTGAGCACCAATTTTTAAGAGGTTATTAGTGTTTCTAATAAAAAAATGTAAAATCCTCGAAGTTTTTGTGAAATACATTTTAAATTTTGAGTTTGTGTGAGTGCACTGGTTTAAAATAATTCAAGAACATATGAAATTTGAAAACAAAAAACGGTGCTTTTTTTTTTTGACGCTAGAAACTATATAACATTACTGTGAGTAGCTTGCTAATTGTCTGAAGTGTTAAAGTACCTCATGTCGACTTGCTTACATCGACCGGCCTCCGCTTTACTCGTGATTATCTGCACGTGGGACGATTTATGTGCCACCGTAATTATGACAAATGCTTTAAAGCTGGAAGATCGGCTTGCATGATAAGGATATGTGCGAATCCTTGGGATATGTTCATTTAAGCCGTTTTCCACCATTTCGAGGTTGTTTACTTGAGCTGGTGGTTTATGAAATTGACTATCAATAGGGAAATCTCCTTAAGATTATTATTTAATTATTCTCATTGTGTTCAAATAAGCATTTAAAATAAAATCTGAATGTATTTTTTCTTTTTATAATCCGATCATAACTTTTCTATTTATATTTGTTTTAAGAATGGCTAAAATATAAATTCTCGTGGCGGCATGAAAACGGGTTGTGATTAACCACAGGTAGTTCTGACGTCATTTTGTGGTATCCTTTGCGTTCGCTTCTGTTTTTTGAAGTTTTTTGACGTCATACTGACGTCAGATTTCACTTCATGTCATAAAAAATGGCGACCCTCGTTTTCGTACGAGATTCAAACACAAACATTTTAAACAGGTATATCTTATTTTACATTAGATTTAGAAGAAATATAAAAATACGTGTTCATTCTCACAAAAAAAAAAATGGTTTTAAATTTAAAGAGATTTCCCTATTAACGGTTTAATCAATCCTGTGCCATATTATCAGGAAAACACTTGATTTTTTAACAATTGTGATCCTTTCCATAACCATCTTACATATCAGGCAATGTCATTAAAGTAAAATTACCGTTGGGTGTTACAGAAACAAATTTTTTTTTCAAGTTTTCAGCTCGTTCAGCTCGTTCAATATTCTGTAAATGGAAACCACTTATTTTTGTTTTTGCACCGCACATTTCACTCAGTTCAGCAAAAAAAAAAAAAATACTTTGACGTCAGAGACGGATGTGATGTGGGCTTACTGTCATATTTAAAAACACTTCACATCTTCACCGCTGACGTCCGCCATCTTCTTTTCACTCTAAAGCTTGTGTCATGTCAAGATATTTCTTTTTTCCAGTTTTTATCAGAAATATTCTACATATAGAAACTAAACCTGACAATTATTTACATAATTAATACGTTTTTTTGGATTCCCGACTCTAAAATCACAACTGAAATCGTAAATTCGTGAATTAATTAAGAAAAACTATTTGAACTGGGTTTTGGATGCTAAGTAAAGCGCTACTAAAATTTCCCGACGTTTTGCAACATATACTAGTTACTTATTCAGGGGTTTGAGCAGTCCTGACAATTTTCCGATAACTAGTATATGATAACTATGATAATTATTATGATAACTAGTTACTAGTATATGTTGCGAAACGTCGGGAAATTTTAGTAGCCCTTTAATTAGCAATCAAAACCCAGTACAAAGAGTTTTTCTTAAAACTAGTGCTAAGCATAAATCAAGTAGACATGAGTCAAAAACCACCATCGTGAATTAATATATTATTTCTATTTTTTTAGTCTAATAATTCTTATGCCGATCATTTTCGATCAGCGGAAGATGCAGACTTTCTGTACAACAATGATTTATCGTGGACTTTATTATTGTTTGTTTATTATTTACAATAGCTTAGCAATAGACTGCTATGGCTACAGAATGTGGAACCGCAGCGCAAACGCAATGTGAGGTTATGTTGCTGTAAGATTTTAAAGCAGACAAGTCGGTGGTAGGTGTTTATACAATGCGGCTAATTCAAGATAATATTATCTTAAATCTCTATCTACGCATTCTGACTCGGCTTAGTTTAGCATTAGCTAATTTTAATGGACGATCTTGATAGCAGAAAATAGGTTGATTAAGTAATTAGAGACAAGCAAAGACTAGTTCTTTGAATACTTAATCAGTGGATCTAATCTCATCAAGGGATTATCTCTAGCGGCAGAATTAGAAAGTAATGGAGAGTAATTGCGTATTTATATATAGGCAAGTGAGTTTGTTGGAAACATACTCGTCCCAACAAGTGACGCAGTGACAGAGAGAGATTGGAGAAACTTTGATTTTGCAAAACATGTCCACCCCCCTCCCCCCCCCCCCCCCCCCCCCCGCCCCGCATGCAAACCGGGAAATTAATTTTCCCCGAGCTGAATTTTCCCTCTCCTAGTACTATCTAGTGCTGACAGCGAAGGAAAGAAACTTTTAATATTTTGCATGAACGAACCCATCTTGATATTATCATATTCAACATTTTTCCCTTTTTTTTTTTATTTCTACTTTTACGGGCTTTTCCATACTTTTTCTGAACATTATAAGTTAAACTCTGGCCAAGCTCAGTTTCTACGACTCGAATTTCCCAGTTGTTAAACGTCCTGACAAATATGTATAAGATATTTTTCGTCATTTTTATAACAAATTTTATTTGACTCATTTTAATCGACGCACCTACTACACGTAATAACGTAAACAGAATTTGTCATCGTATTTCCAACCCTCTCCCTCGCTTTTTCTACCTCTGGGGAATGAATTCCCTTTGCAATGACATGTTTTTCCTCTGGAATAATTATTAATCGTAAACATAGAGACAGTTTTCTTTATGACCCTAATAAACAATTGCTAGGATGAGCGTCTCTACTTTGTCATTATCGTGAATAATTACAACATTACGACGTCATAAATGCAAGTCCGTACGCTGCATAAACTTGGTACTCATTTATGTTGGTTTTTAGACTCATGTCTACTCGATTTATTCTTAGCACTAGTTTTAAGAAAAACTATTTGAAATTGGTTTTGAATTCTAAGTAAAGGGCTACTAAATTTCCCGACGTTTCGCAACATATGCTAGTTACTTATTCAGGGGTTTGAGCAGTCCTGACTATTTTCCGATAGCAAAAGAACAACATAAAATTATTATTATTATTATTATTATTAATTATTATTATTAAAATTTAGTAGCCCTTTACTAAGCACTCAAAACCTAGTTCAAATAGTTTTTCTTGGTACTAAGTTTTATCCGGGACGGTAGCCTCGCTGCACGCTCAGTTTCCTTTAATTGCTAGCTCAGTGCAATGGTTACAGAAGAATATGCTTTTAGTTGTGGATATTTCAAGTGCCGAGCAACGCTCGCTGCTTTACTTTCCATTCCCCGCCTTTTAGAATCTTCGAGTGCATTATGTGCGCGGGCATCATTATCGCATTTGCAGACAAAAAGACAGATGAAAGCAGGTCACAGTGTAGGTACTATCGGTGATAAAAAATATTCAAATCGTATGCTGTGTAAATAATTAATTCAAGTTCTATGTATACTCAAAATATTTAAAATATCATTATTTTTGGGTATAGTTTTTGTGTTAGAAATGTTAAGAATACAATAATTGTATTATGATTATAAAATTATGTTATAATAAATCTAGAATTTATCAAAAATTCTTATAAATACTCTCAAAACTATCTCTAATATATAAAAAATCACTTAAAATTTACGAAATGCACTCTGATAACGATTAAAAAATTAACCGGCAGCAAAAACAAAATTATTTATCAAAATAATCAAATTTAACTCTACATTTTTCACACTTTTCCTATAAATATCGGTTGGCCATTTTAACTCCCCGGCCAAAAACTCTCGTTTCCTCCTCTCCCAACTCCCTTAAAAAGTGCCTTTTTTTGTATAGATTTTGTGTCGCCATGTAAGCCCAGTGATATATTATCATAAAGTACAGCTCGCTCCCGATCCTTCCCCTTGTGTCGACGGCAATCCTCTCTCACGGTGCCCGTAGAACGCTTTGGTTGAAATAATGGCTGCCCGTGATTCGCTCAATCTCTTGCAGGGGATACGATCTGAGTCAATACCATTATAATAATAAACTACAGCTGCTCTGGCTTCCAATGGAGCTTGGCGCTACTGTATCGATACACTTTAGTATCAGTAGGTTAGTTTCATGTTTACCTCTGAAGGCGTTGTTTTCAGGTACCGACCTGATTATGTATGGCAGGAAAATTACCGCTCGTTTGTTGACCCACGAACGTTCGCTGAAGGGTCTGAAAAGAAAGAAAAACTGTCATTTTAAAGGTTTTTATACAAACTATTAGGTTGATAAAATTCTTTTACCTAATATCGAATTGAAATGTACGAGTGCATTGAAAACAATTGGCCTATCCGTTGATTTCAATGATGTTTTAGTGTTTTCTACTACAAAAGTAAATTTTAATTCAATATTTACTCAAATTAACTGGGTGGTTAGTGCCTGGGTAAGCCCAGGGACTGGCTGTATGTCTACAAAAAGTATTTTGGTATTAATTCAATCTTTGAATAAATTAACCAAACACCCCTAAACAGAAATACAAAGTTTCTGAAAAGAAGTTTCATTTTCTGAATGAACGTCGACATGAAATAATTTAGAACATAATATTTTTTTTGCTGTTTAAAGGAACGGTTTAACTATGTCCACTTAAATAAATTAACCGAAGGTTAAGTTACAAAAAGCAATATCTGATCGGCTGTCACCATGGAGATAAATATTTAACTGGTTGTTATCTTTTAAACAGACAATGTTAAACGGTCTTTAAGTTATCGGTATGTCGCATTCTTGTCCATTGATTTTATATCACATTACCAAACCTAACCCTCGCCCTTTCTCTCTCCTTTCAGGTGAGCGACAATATCGGCTACGTCCTCTACTCAGCCCTCGGCTCTTTCTACATCCCGTCGTGCATCATGGTCTTCGTCTACATCCGCATCTACTTCGCGGCGAAAGCGCGAGCACGCCGCGGTATCCGCAAGCCTCCACGTCCTCGACCCGTCGAAGAAAAGATTACCAGCTTCACAACTACCAGCAACGTCGCCAAAACGTCCAGCACGGCCGTGGTCGACCGCAACAGCAACAACTCTCCCCACCGTAACGTGGTGGTCGAGGGCGGAGTCACCCTCCAACACGGAGGCATCGCGACCATAGTCACCGAACCGCAACCCGTGGCGATACCGATCGTCACTTGCGACTTTGCGTCCGACATCTCCACTAGCGACAACATGGAAATGTGTCCGCAAAATGGCGAGGATTATCTAGATGCGCCGAAAGACACGCTCAAAGTGACGGCCAGCGCACCGGTGACTAAAAACACTTTAACCGCTTGTCAGTATCGGGGGTCGACGTTATCGGTGAACGGCGATCTTCAGCAGCAGGCGGCGGCAATGGTGAGGTGCCGGGCACCCAGTGTCGGCATCGACACGGACATGGTCAGCGAGTTTGATCCATCGTCTTCGGACTCGGGTGTTGTGAGCCGGTGTGCTGTAGTGAAACCTTTGAAGCTGAGGCTCAAGCCGATTTTCGGCAGGAGGACTACGTCGAAGGCGAAACGGGAAGTGGTCGACATCGGTAAAGCGTCACCGGGTCATACGAACACCAGCGGGGAGCCGTTGATCCAAGAAGTGCCGCGGATACAGAAACCCAGGGATCCTGAACGGGAAAAGCGGCGAATCGCGAGGAAAAAGGAAAAGCGGGCTACACTCATCCTCGGGCTGATCATGGGCTCGTTCATAGCGTGTTGGCTGCCGTTTTTCTTCCTCTACATCTTAACGCCGTTATGCCCGCCGTGCAATATCCCGGACAAAGCGTTCGCGTTCGCCTTTTGGCTCGGCTACATGAACTCGGCGCTGAATCCCGTCATCTACACGATATTCAACAAAGATTTCCGAAGGGCGTTTAGAAGGATCTTGTTCAAGTGATGTTTAATTCCGGTGTTCTGCTGGCTATGTATCAGGAGACGCCGGCGAAACGAGTTGCAGCCCAGACAGAAGCGACAGTCCAAGGAAAGATGATGATGCGCCGAAAGGATTGGATCGGAAATATAAACAGCGCTGCTAAGACAGCGCTAAGAAAGATTCTGAGTTTGCCAAAAAAAAAAAGGGATTTCAGTGTTGAAGAGATAAGAATGGTTGTGATAAATTTATGGTATTTTCTTGCGACTACGATATTGATTCTGACCAATGAAAATTGAATATAACAAGTCAATTTTATAAGTTGATTAAAACATTTAGACTATTTACTAGAATTAATGTTTTAGGAAGGTGATTTAATTCTTCTCTATATAAACCCACAATTCTGTAGAATATTGTACAGTGTGAATAACTAGAGATGTGAAAGGATATAGCTTAGGCTTGTCGTAGTTAGGTACGTGTTATTTAGTTTTAGACGAGCGGGTGATTCTCCTTTGAAAGGCGGTACCTTGCCGTGTAGTTCGATGGTTGGTTGGGAGGGGGGGGGGGGGGGGGGGGGGGGGCGGACAAGAGGGTCCTTCTGTCTATGTGTGTATACGTGTTGACATTCGAAGGCCTACTTTCACTCGGATCGGCGACATAAGCTTGATTTTTCACGAGACGCAGCGCTGGAGCATTTCACTTTCTGTGATAATATCTAAAGTTGAAGTTAGAATCATTTTCTAGGTTTTCACCTTGAATTTCGTTCCTGTGCCAAATTAGAAGTTGAACTTTCAATAAAACAAAGAAAATATCAAAATTACATAGGAACATTTTTAAAATTGATGTTGTTTACTCTGGCAAGGTAATATCGAGACATTTTACCAACGATTCACACTATTTTAAAAAAACTTTTTCGTGTTTCAAGTTAGCATGAATAACTAAAAACAAGAAAATCTGAACGGCTTCTTTGTTGAATTTACAATTGCTTTGTACAATCAGCGTCGATTGTGTTTGTTGTTCCTGCAATATTTATATCTTTTCGTTAAAAAAATATATATATTCATAGACGATCCAATTATAGATATCAAATAAAAAAAAGAGCCAAAAAAAAATCTGGAATCATGAGCCAAACTGAAAACGACAATCCCAGAGAATTAAATATATTTGAAATCACTCGACGCGGGTTACCATTCTGATATGGTGGATTACAGAAGTTGCCTTATCAAGGTGTTGTGTTGGCCCATGTTTGAGCTGGTCAAAGCAAGGTTTAGAAACTTACTACCTAACCTGAGGCCACCGTAGCCTGCTAAAAAAACACATTGCGTCAACGCAACAGCCGTAAAGCAGCAAATAAAAAAAAATACATAGAAATCAAAACGCGTTTTTTATCAGTCTGTTTGTTACGAATATTGTCCAAGAATGTTTTTAACGCCAAAAGAAAATATTTTGTCTTCCAAATAAATTTCGTTGATTTTCATTGATGTATGTTAATTTGATTTGTAAGCAAAACGGAAAAGCTTGCGTATGAAAAATTAGTTTAAAATATAAAAAATGTTCGTGGTCAGACCAGATTTAATTTCACAAATATAAATTTGGAATGTTACAGCGAGTAGCTTTCACAGTTTTCAGTGCTTGCTATGATTGACATTTGATAATTAAGCAAAAAAAGTCAGTTTTCAAAAACTCCAAGTTTAAAAACAATTGTATCTGGTCCTCCTTATCACAGTAGAACTACATAAAATTATAAAAAAAATAAATCAAATAAAACGTACCTATAGCTTAATATGAATGGAAACCTTGTGTTCATAAATCTATATCATGAACTTTACTAGCGAAAATGAAAGTGAGTGTTAATTTCTTTGTGTGTCTAATTTTTGTCCCCAGTTTCTAGAGATGTAAGCGGCTTCTGAGCCCAGTCGCTTGCATCCACGGAAAAAAAAAATTTTCAGCCCTTAAACCCTTAGTTAACAAGCACATCTAGGCTAGAAAAGTGCCACTCGATCCTAAACCAATGTCAACTAGAATGTACACACTTAGAAAATGTGTTTTTCATTTATCAAGATATTTTTTTTGAAGCGAAATTTTTTCGCTAGTTAGCTGAAATCCCGGGTACTAATTTAAGTCAGCTCGCATAAATATGAAATGAATTCGATATATCCAATAATTATTCAATTATTCGATGTATTCGTGTTGCTGTCCTTTGAAGCGTAATTTCCCACGAAATTCAGGATCAATTTGTTTCGTCTAGAATTAGAAACAATATTGTCGTCGATTTTGTTTCGATATCTAAAAAAAAAAAAATTGTCCAGCATGTTTCGTCGTTCTTCTCATAAACTATAATCCTCTATTGAATTGTTTCGTTCATAGCCTACTGTTGAATGTTATCTTTTCGTGTCGTCTGCATTGGATTTTTTCCAATCTTGTACCTATTGTGAAATTTATTATAATATTATTTTCATTTACATATTTTTAACGTTGATTTTACAAAATATATACTAACATGATGTATTATAAAAATATATATATAATATAATTACTATTAGATTGTAAATTATACGTGTATATTTATCAAGATAATCTTCATTCATTAAAGTGAATATATACCTGTTTTATATAAGCTGTATATTTTTATCGACTTTTAGGTAAAATTAGTTATAAGTGACCCGTTGAGAACCTAACAGTCTTTTAATTTAATATTTACTTAGCAACAATCAATCATGGTAATGATTTGTTTGTTAACAGTCTGTTAATCACTTAACGGACCACTTAACGGCGCTAAGCATTATCTATGTTCCATAATGTCTCAAGAATTTTCAGACAAATTCATGTAAGTAATCTTTCCTACAAAATTATAATCAACATAAACAGGAATTTCCTGCAAAGAGGAACCACATTTTCCCTCACGCTTCCCCGCTGTTTTTGTTTTTCCAGTTTCCAGACAATTTATGCGTGTTGTTCAACTGAATTTTCATAGGACATAAGCGAACACATTTTCCTACCAGTCTCGAGCACCGCCTCGAGCAGACTAGCACATATTTTCACAGGTGGGTTAATAAAGGTTAATGTGGGATTATTTGTGCTAATATCGGGGAATACATTCTAAATTACCTGGTTCTTGTAAAATCATGGTTCATGGAGCGTTGAAGAAAATATGCGTTCGTTTACTTTATGAGATGCGGGAAAAGGGTTTTCCCGTTAGGTGCAATCGATAAGAACTAATGGTCTAAGCGACCAAAATTTTAGATCAAATTTTAAAGCTTTTAAGATATAACATTGGAACGTAGTACATTTAATCTTTGATTGATTGAATAATGGTGTTTAACGACGCACTGTTTTGACAACTGGCCATGCGGCACTGGTCTAAAGGCGTCGGTGAATGAACAGATGATTATGAAGATGATGAACCTAACACAGCCAAGAAGGGAGGAGGTGAAGCCCGGTGCCGGCACGTAACCTACTCCTGTCGAAGAGCACCAAGGGGACCACCGGCTTAACGTCCCTTCCGAAGGACGGTACAACTCGAACAGCAGGATTACTCCACAAATCCATGCTGTCGAGAGGTTGATAAGCAAGGCGAATGAAGTTGCTGTACTAACTTTCATCCCTCCAACCTCTCTCCCGAACAGAACGGTCCTGTGTATGATGGTCACCCATTCAATACCTGACTCAGCGCAGTGCTGCTTAACTTCTGTGATCTCACGAGAACCGTTGTTTCCAACACGCCAAACCGTTCGGTAGTTTTCTTTAAAAAGGATGATTTCCAGGCTACATTTTAAAGACATGTTTGTTTCACTCATATTCGTTTCACTATTTAAGCAGTGTTTCCCAAAATGTGGTGCACATATCTGGAGAGCTTCACCTAACTACCAAATACATTTCAGAAATATGTGTTTGAATTCTAAGCATGGGCAACCCCCTGAATCGAATTTACCTTTTCATGTATTTTTATCATCTGATCTAACCAAATTTTCTCAGCTATCCAGTAGCTTGAGCTCAGACGGCTGCCAAGCATGAACAATGCAAGATAAAACTTTCAAAAAATAGTGCTTTCAGTTCTAAACCTACTCTGTTTATTTGCGTACAGTTTTTCAGGTTTAAATTTGGTAAGATTTTCATTTTTTGTGTTAATTTGACATAAAACGACCCATTTGCGACTTGTCTTTGACGAGGGTTACTCGGTGATAACATGGTATTTTTTTAAGTTCGTCAGTGTGAACCTTTAAGACCAAACCGAATAGAAAAAGTGTTTAATTGTATACTAAATAAACATTGTGCTTTGGGTACTCATTATTTTAAGCATGATATTGCAGTTATTCATAGGAAATCAAAATTTGAAATCAAAATTCAAAGAGACGGCTCAGTTAAAAGCCATGCTTGATCAGTAATTAGTTACAGCAGCTTATAATGATTCCAAGCATTCACATGTCACCTGAATTATTTATTGACTCATTACAGTCGAGAGATTCCAGAAATCCGAAACCGTGAAAACGGAATGCCAAGTTTAATAGACTCGCATACCTTTGTTGATTGTCAGTGATAAAATGACCGCAGCCGAGCACTTCACCCATACGTTTGAAAATTTAAATCGGGTTTTAATAGCAAACACTCGCTCAGGGGGTCAGATAAATTAAGAGAAAATTTCACATTTATAATTATTTTGTTCACATTGTTTCCATTGCTGACAAAATATTGTTCATTAACCATAAATATTCTGCGTGCCAGTATCATAAAGTGAAATACAGTGTCCTAGCAAATTTCAATTAAAAATTCGCTCTTGAGATGGATTTATCGATAATGATAACCCCAAGCTTCATTACCCCTCACAACTGGACAGCAAATTCACACTCAAAAACCTGTCTTCCGGGATTCAATTAGGTAATACCACTTTTCCCGGAGCGTAGTTTAGCAAGCGTAACTTTTTCCAGTGGTGGACATGTCCAGTGGCGGACATGTCCAGCGGACGGTAGTTTTCCTGGCTATCTCAGATCGAAGCAAATTAAAAATCGGTTAAAATGTTACAAAAATAATCAACTTTATGGCAAGGTCGTGTTTTTGTTCTTTTTAAAAGCCTGCTTTTCCCACATTTACCAACTAAACTCTAAAGACTTTAAATAAAGATACTGGTCATAACCTCTACGATGTTCTCTGCATGATGAACTTGAATCTGAGGGCCATAGTGAGGATATTTGATTCCCAATTCCTATCGATCCTAATCGATCCTAAAAATTGTTCCTTAGTTGATTGGTTCGTGGTGTTTAACGACGCACTGTTTTGACAAGGGGCTTGCGGCACCGGTCTTATGGTGTCGGTGAATGAATAGATTATGATGATGCTGAACCTAGCCTAGAGGATAGGAGAAGATACCCGGTACCGAGACGTAGCCTACTCCTGTCGAAGAGCACCAAGGAGACCACCGGCTTAACGTCCCTTCCGAAGGACGGTACAACGCGAACAACAGGATTCCTCCACAAATCCATGCTGTCGAGAGGTTGATAAGCAAGGCGAATCACTCCTCTACTGGTGACTTGGCTACTTATGAAAGGGTTTGATAAAAACAAAGAAAATCAAAATGTTTTTAAGTTTATCTCGTTGCATAAATGCGTTGTGGAAAACTGATGAAAAGCATGTAGGATGCAGTACTATTGCCACTGAATTTTTAAAAACTGAGAAATGTACACATATTTTTACATTCTTGTTGACAATCTGCTTTTTAGAAGCAGATATTTCCTGCTAGAAGCAGAAGAAGTATTTCCTTCGAAATATCATAGAAGAAAGCACATAGATTGGTAAGGATCTCGCTTTTATCAGTATTTTCGGTGTTTCTTCGAAGATTTATATTGGCATCGTTGGTAGACTCTTCAGCCTTCATGCTAGACAATCCCGCAGTGCACGCGTGTAGCATAGGTAGAAGCCAGTGGTTTTACAGGGGTTTCATTTCAGAGCATTTTGTATTCATCACTTGCTGGGACACGTGAGTATCAAGCTTCTGAGCAAAAGTTGTATTGGCCAAAGAAACGTTCGTAGGCACTGGTCTAATGGCGTCGGTGAATGAGTGGATAATGATGATGATGATGATGAACCTAACCTAGCCTAGAAGGCAGGAGGGGAAACCCGGTGCCAGCACGTAGCCAACTCTTGTCGAAGGACACCAAGGGGACCACCAGCTTAACGTCCCTTCCGAAGGACGGTACAACGCGAACAACAGGATTCCTACACAAGTCCATGCTGCCGAGCGGTTGATAAGCAAGGCGAGTGAAGTTCCTGTACTAACTTTCATCCCTCCGACCTCTCTCCCGAACAGAACTGGTCATGTGTATGATGGTCATCCATCCAATACCTGACCCAGCACGGTGTTGCTTAACTTTCATCCCTCCAACCTCTCTCCCGAACAGAACTGGCCATGTGTATGATGGTCACCCATCCAATACCTGACCCAGCGCAGTGTTGCTTAACTTTGGTAATCTCATGAGAACCGGTGTTTCCAACACGACAAACCGTTCGGTCATCATTCCTTGCGACACCTTAATTTCAAAAGTCAAAAAATTTCATTTCGTCTTTTTCTCGCAGATTACTTGCACTTGAGACTAATTTTTGTTCAATTTATCTGCATTTATACTAGCTTTAACGATTTGTATACATGTATCGATATTTAGAGTCGTAGTTTTTGAATTTCTCAAGGTTTTTTAAGATGCCGCAAGCGCCATCGAGTGGCCACAATCTAAAACACTTGCAGCCGTTTTAGCGGATAGGTTTAGTTTGTATAAACTCAATGGTAATATACTAGATGCAAATATTATATATGTGTGTGTGTTTACTTATTTCTTCCAGACCCAGGGTGTGGATCGTGAAACATCACCGTTGGAGATTACGAATGTTATCCAGTTAATAAACGTATGTAAATTCCGGAATTTAACGAGATAACGATCGTGATCACTGACAAAAAAGCCCCATGATTCTTACCCAGTTTTATCCAGTGAAAAAGACTCAATCTTCTTCGTCAAAACCAATCAAATACTTCGATATGCATCTCAAACTCCAGTTATCTTTAATGTCCCGAAGTAAAGTATCTGGATAAAAAGATAAATTGCGGTTAAGATGAAAATGGAAGTATCTGATTGGCTGTAACCATGGAGATGAGTTGTTAACGGGCAGATATATTTTTATCTAGACATTGTAATTTGAACACTAAACTGAACAATTTACAACCAGCCAAATATTTTTTACCTCTCAAGTTCATAACTCTCTTCTATATCTTTTCAACATGCAATGGTTACATTTTATTGATCTTTGTTACTTGGCTGTGATTTTATTTCCTTATAAGAAAAGCAGTGTTTAATATATTATTTATAATCCTGGAATACCCCAACTCTACTCTCAATCAAATATGTTGTTTCGTTATTCGGTGAAAGTCATTTTTTTGTGTTAATTTTGGAAAAATCTACAGTAAATTGAATAACTTGCATGCAACGGGAAATAAGCTGGGCAAGTGCTGAAAATTGATTGCGATGAAGGTAAATTTGAGAACCGATTTAACCAACGCCGTTTAAATCTGGTTTAAATGGCGTTTAAGAGAGGTGTTAGGTCAAAAGTGATTTTTACCATTTAGACGCCATTTTGAAAGATTTGAAATAGAATGCTTCGAAAAGAACATAAAACAGAAGTAAATTTTTCTTTGAATTTGGTAAAGTTTCAGGAAGGCTTTGCCCTGCCACATTAAATATTTTTTATTGAGCAGCCGTCACTATTTTCTCTCAGCTATAATCGTCGTTTAAAAGTTAAACCCCCATCCGTCGAAGTTCAAATATTGAACTGTCATATGGAGGTCAAAGCAAGAAGTCCCATTGGTATTTTGTTTGTATTTCCAAGTCACCAAATATTCCGTTTCGAAGCAAACACTTTGTTAAAAACTATTTTTTTCTTGTTCTTCGTGTGTTGTCTTTGTTTCTTGGTTAAAATCCCGGTTAAAATCCCGGTTAAAATCCCCCCTAAACGGCGTTGACAGCGTTTCGAACGACGTTGGTAAAATCAGCCCTTAGATAACTATTTATTTGCATTATTTCTAAAAAAAATCATATCTAATAACGGCTCTACATTGTTAGCACATGCCAAGAAAAATGCAGCCATATATTAATATCAATTCAACCGATCCTCATTCTTCATTTGCTTCAACAACCTTCTTCTTTCGAGTATTCGTAGCTTCCTAACCATCCACAGTTCCTGGGTGGAGCAAGGAAGTTGAGAAATTATCCTTGACAACAGTGAAAAATTGCTTCACCTCTTTTGTCTTGCCTTTGCAGGAACGTTTTCGAGGGTTAACATTTCTTTTCCTTTCCTATATATTATATTTTAATGATTTAATTAGCGAACCTAGCGGTTAGATTCGAAACGTAGCTATGGGGTGGTTGCATGATGGATACCGGTCGTTCTTCATCATCAACCCCTTGGTTTGCTGCTGCCCTCCAGTTCCATCAAGACAGGCTTTCAGACGGCGCTGCTAAAAGCTAGCACAGCGTTCTTTAGTGCTACGGGCGCACAGAAAAATCTAATTTATTATCAATCATTATGACAAAACTACACTTTCTATTTCAGCTGATGGTCAGGTTCTTCCATTTTCTTAAGAAGGCAGGCAAAGTCTGAATACAATTCGAAGACCTCCTTTCACGTGTCAAGTTTCCCCTGCGCGTTCGCACATTTTGTAGACATTTTTTTAGAAAAAAAATACATTAACGTCACTTTTTTTTTTAACTACATTCCTTTAAAAAGCACGACTGAAAAAGTATTGAGCTAATTGCAAACAAAATACGCTAGTTTTTTTAATTATCGACTATGATTATTTTAGTTAGATGCATTTAGGATGCTTGAACTAGGTGATTGTTTTAAATTTGTGTGGTTCTTTCGCTATCGGAAGTTGTCAGGACTGCTTTTACCCTTGAAAAAGTAACAGGTACAAGTTACAAACCGCTGGATAATTAATTTCTTCTTCACTTAGCATTTAATACCCAGTTAAAAAAGTGTTTGTCGAAATTTGGAGATCTTTTTTTTCTGTAATACACAAACAATACCAAAGAAAAAAGAAATACATTAACTTTTTTTTCGCCTTTCCTTTACCTACATTTCTTTAAAACCTGAGACCCTAAAACCATTATCAAAAGCAATTAAATCTTTTCCAACGACTAGATGTACAGGGGCTGCAACGACTCTCGCGTACTTGTCATTTGCAAAGTTTGGCCAAGTTGCTGTTCTTGTCGAGGCCACGGGAAGTAAGAAATGGACCAATAACCAAAATCTCGTGCAGCGTTAACTTGCTCGTGCTTCGCAACTCACGCGTTATTAAGTAATTAATTACAACGAAAACCAGAGAGTTTATTTTAAAGATAAGTTGGGTTTAGTTTTATTATTACATCGAGCTGAGAATAACTCTGCTTGAAGTGTTTATATGGTAACGAGCGTTTATTTGTGCTCTATTGGAAATGAGCAACTTTCTCCCAGCTTAAAACTTTTGTTAACATTCTCAATTTATGCATCTCTGTAAATTTCTACACAGCGTGGCATTTTTTTTTGTTTGAAAAAAATACATCAATCCGAATCGATTTGGTATAAATGTTTAAGCATGCTGAATCGCAAGGCTTGAGTTTCTATTGGTTAGATTGTCTAGTTATTAATACTTTCTATTGGTGCTTTAAATCAGAAATACTTCAAATTCCACAGTCAGATACTAAAGATTTTGATATCTGCATGCCATTTAGGTCACAACATTTGCCAACTGTGCGTTAAGCTCCTAACGCACAGTTATCGCTGACTTTCACTGCATGTTATTGGTTGTTGCTATAACAATCACTTCTAACTCTAACTTTAACTAGGATTAACAAACAAACCACTTTTCAAACAAATAAGCATAATTACAACGACAACACAATGAACATATTTAAAAAGTTAAATTTAATTTCACAGAAATCGCAAACTAAACTCAACCGTAAAACTAACTGTATGTAGTACCAACAGGCCAGCAAAATTAAATGATTTAAAATACCGTTTCATATAACAATCTACCTAGGTATATTAATATAAAGAGCATTGATAATTTTGCAACCTTTTACTGCTTTATTTTCATGTTAGCGGTAAGTGTAGCTACATAGCTATGATGTGGTCACCATGCACATGGCAAACAACGACATCCACCCTATGTGGAGGGAGAGGGGCGGGACTGCCATTCCTCTTGTGCCTCTAGAAACAATGTCAAAAACAGGCACCGCGTCGATGAGTGCACATCTGTGCATGAAAGGGGATGCAACAGCAATAGCTGTTGTCGAAAACTTTCTACATTATTGACATTTTCCCGTGCAATATGACGCTTCACGATTACACTTTTATTTCCGTTCCTTTCCCATACGCAATCGTGAAAATCAATAAATGCCGTTATCATGGTTATTTTATTTCAGTTTTATAATCATAGAAACAGAGATCAAATTTTTGCAGTATGGTTGCGTGATTGTTTTCAGAGGAAGAGGTTTGCGACTCTAAAAAAGGGCCTAAAACCTTGACGTTTTGGCGAGGCACGGCTCGCTATCTTTAAGAGAATGCTAGAGGCAGTATGCATTCTTTCAGGTGGCAGTATGTTGTAAAATTTTAAAACAACCAAAATGCAGGAACAATTCCTAGACAAAGTGATAGTTAAATTAATTTCCATGGCAACAACCAATCATAAGCAGTGAGAGTGCGTTGTTTCTGTGAGTTAGAAGCTTAACTATGAGTCAAAAAATATTGTAATATCGAGCCTAAACAGTTTGCAATGTACTGGCTACATGGAATCACAGGGCCATCCCACGCTACCCACCTTTATTCATTACTCAAGAAATCCCTATGGGATGTTTATGTTAATATCTTCTGAACGGAAGGTCGTTCATTTTACAACATGCTTTCAATCCTAGCAAGTAAGCTTACACGATGTTTAATTCATAGTGGTAGTGCTATGGCAGTAGAGACTCACGGCATGAAAAAGGTTATTCATAGAAGCATCTGTGGCGAAATTGCTTAATTTCTAATATCTAATTGAGGGGCTTACTGATTTTAATACAAACTTTGGGATGTTGAATTTAGACGGCTAAAATCACCGACAGACTAGGTGGAGTTGAGAGCTGGAGGTATTTTTAGGTTATATCATGCAAAAGTGACTGAAATGGGTTGAAATATAAATATATTTATGATATTTACTCACCAGAAGACTGATTTGCGCAAACTGTTTGATGAGTAACCAAGCACTTGCTCTTCTTTAGCTAGACTGGTAGTGACTGCTCGTCGCAGGTATCCTAGTTTGAAGCAATGACAATTTGACCCTTCTTTGGAACGGTCCAAGTACATTACATGCGATTCTCGCCCTAATTGGCTACTGGAGACCGGTTATGTTAGGTTGCGATTTAAAAACTTATTGCTGGTTTTTTTAGGGGGAGTAGGTTTTATGATCGGTCACTTTGTTCTGTCAGTCTACTTTATGTATCAATAATATACTCTTTCTGTTGCCTCTGTTTGTACTAAGCAAATTAATAATGATTGAAAACAGAACATACAATTTTAGGTAATAAGCAATGTCAATTTTTCGGGGTCATATTTAGGATTCAAGACCACGTTTAAAAAGTGTTTCTCAAAACTAGTGCTAAGGTTAGGTAAAGTGAACATGAGTCTAAAAACTATTATAAGTATAAATTATTTTTTTCGTAAAATTGTTAGCATAAGGAAAGGTTACTTTAACAAATCAGATGTGCTGCATTTCGGTGAATTCTAACCTTAATCTCAGTGAAAACATTCTTTTCATGTTTTCGTATTCTCTTTTATGCTTCGCCAACAAAACTCTGTGCTATGCTGAAGCAGCGCAAAAATAATTCTCACCACGATTATAAACTTTTACTTTTCAATAAAAAAAAAAAAAATAATATAAAATATCGATTATGATATTTTTCAACTTTTAAAACAAAAACATGTTTACGCGTTCGTGTACGATGGGAGCCTGTCAACTTTAGCACGGTTTAAAATTAACTTTGAACCCGATTCTTGCCTCACAACCGTTCTTTACTTATTTAGCAAAGGGGGTTTTTAACAAATTGGATTTCTGCTAGTCTCAACTTTGGTGCGAGAAAATTGTTTATTGAACCTGTCTGCCCAGTTTTATTAAAAGAAAGTGTTATGTAAATTACGGTCGGTTTAAAGAAAATTATAATTTTGTAATTTCAGTACTTCAATGAATGACATTTGCAATTCATTGAAGAACCCACTTTTGGATAAAATTGAAGTATTCGACGCCATAAAAAAATATTTTGCGGCTTGTTTTTCTTATAAATTGAAAGCTAAGAAAGAAAAATTCAAAATTTATATGATTTTCATAAGAAACAGAGAAATTCTGCCGATAATCCACCACGGTTTAACATCCAGGCGTCTTAATGATTTATCTTACCAATTTTGGTGAGAGAATTCGTACGTTCGACCAGTAAAACAAGCGCTTAGAGCGAACCCGATAACGTAATATTAACCCTTTTGAAGAAAAAGAAAATACTCGCGTCTATAAACTAGAATAATCTTTTTTTGAAGCACACAAGAAAGCGGAAATTCTCTCTGTAAATTCGCCAATATTTCACTTGAATGCATGCGGGCATTCATAAAATACATCGACCTTTGCTTTGTGTTGTGACTTTACTAACTTTTATCACCGTTCTGCTGAAGCTATATTCTTCACACGCACAATATAGCGAGAAAACCAACATTCTCAGATAAGAATAACTAAACTGGTATTTTATTATACGCCATTGGCGATTAGATTATTCTCGGTTTTTTTACAGACCATTGCAAAAACAGTTTCAAAATCTGAAGTTTCTTTCGGTGCAAAACGTCTGGCTGTTTGGCGTCCTAAGACGTTATAGGTCACTCACTCGCACTGTACTTACACAGTGCTAATCTTAAGCTTTATTCGCTAAAAATGGCCGCCAAGTGGCAACTTTACCGACAAAAGCTGTCGTTTCGAGTGTTCAGAAGTTTATTTTCGTTATTTCTCAAAGATTTCTCGTTTTTAAGACATGTTTCACGCAAAATTAATATTTAGTAATGGTAACCTTTAACAATTGATATGCATGTGTCGATATTTTGAGTAGTTTTTATTTAATTGTAAAGATGTGTTGAAATGGTCGGCCGCAAGCGCTATGTGGTGGCTCCTGCAGCTACCACGTGTTGCCCGCTCGTTTGCTCAGCAGAAAGTTTAACATCAACGCTGGCCTTCTGACTATACCTGTACACTCAATGGTTTGACTATAGTAATTACTAGAATTTATCGTTAAGAGATCTATCGCTAACTTGCACACCTTGATTACTGTTTTCGTCGATATCAATGAAGTACTTATAGCTGAATAAATAGCAACAGGTTTCATGGCAATTAGTAATTTTTTGGTATCATTTTCCTGAAATTCTCCTTTGTATCTAATAGTTTTTTGCACACCAAAATCCGGCCCATGCTTTACTTGGCTCATTCATTGTCAGTTAGTATTTTAAATCAGGATATTTACAAAAACTTGCAACACTTTTAGGCATGAGTTTTTGAGCTGATCTAAAAATCAATTCATGGTCGCTTTAATTTTCTCCAACTTTGGCAAGTTACTTTCTTTCTTCCCTTTCCCCAATTACAAATTCCAGCATTTCAGCCCCACTTTCCCTCAATCTTGAAACACTATAATTCTTAAAACAGGTTTATAAGTGGTCCATTAAGTTATTGACAGACCTTTTAACAAACATATATCTCCTGATTGGCTGTTACTACGCAAAAAAAAACGGACTGTTAGGTTTTTAACAAAAAACTGAAAGACCGTCTTTAAGGGTCTATTTTCGAAATGTAGGACGGAAATATCAAAATGAGAAATCATTAAATCACAAATGGAACAAAAAGGCCAGACTCGGCACACGTTCAGAAGTCGTTTTGGTTTAGTTAGCTGCTCGTATTTTATCGCGTAGCTCGCGCCTGTGTTTTATGCCGCAACAGGTAAATGCTAGCGATATTAACACCAGCCGGTGTTAACTGGCATCGAACCAAGAGCACTCTCATAATAAATTCCCGGCTTCGATTCCCAGGTAATCTGCACGAAAAATATGGACCATAAGTCCTGATATATTTAGACTGGATAGCTATGAAATAAAATAGATTGTGCCAGGATGATATTATATAGCGGCCATTTGCTGTATTTTCTGAATCCATTTGGGAACATCGCGTGGTGTTTATTCTTTTGACGCAGAATCTTTAATAAAAATAAATTACACAAACTAATTCTTTAAAAAAAATAGAGAAAATTCCTTTTTTTTTTCCTTTTTACAACTGGTGTTCCGGAATGCATTCATCTAGACGACAACGGTATATAGTGTCATATTTGTGGTGACAAGAAGTTGCATGAATATTCACAATCTATTTATAACTAACAACTTTCATGCTCAGGTTGTTTTCTGAGCTTCTTGCACCATTTTGCTACCAGAGGTTTCTTAGATAATTTACAACACGCTCGGGTATGTTCTGAAATGACGGCAATGGCACTATTCTATAATACAGTAGAGAAAAAAAACAAAAAAAAAACGACAGGCACGCCCCGAAGACGAAAACTATGCAGAAAGGTAGACAATATTTGTCTACATCCTTTGTTATTAATATTGTATCTGACATATTTTATTCTCTTCTCTTTGTTTTGTATTGTTTCTCTGCACTCGTGGTAGGTATTTCGCACACTCCATAGGTAATATGAAAATGCTGAGCATCAAAAACTACTTTATCTCACGGAATGTGCAGCCGATCTGACAATCGGAGAAGCTTTTCTGTAAAGTGCTTTTTGTACTAAATACAAATGCACAGACAGAACGAACTCGACAATACAAATGCTGTTCGTCTCTTGTGAAATTATCGTCCAGCAATGTGCAATCCTTGTTACTTTAATTATTCATTATTCCAGATTCAATGGCATTATGGCGAGACAAGAATGCGATGACGGATTTCATGTTTGAATTAAGATAAAATTATTAATGTTATTGAGATGAAAGCACCGAAAGATTTAAGAAATGGCAAACATGACTTGGAAATAAATTAAATAAATGTTAATACACACAGCGCATACAAGGATAAAAGAATTCCCGTTTTAACCTAAAATATTTCTTTAATATCGTACACATTTCAAACCCGTTATTTTCACAATGGTACTACACAGACATCGAATGGTTTGGCGTGTTGGAAACACCGGGTATCGTGAGATAACCGAAGTTAAACAACACTACGCTAGGTCAGTTGTTGGATGGGTTACCTACTAGTTCAATTCGAGAGGAAAGATAGAAGGGCTGGAGTTATTTTAACAACTTCCCTCGACAGCATGGATTTGTGGGGCACAATTTTGTTTCAGTTGCACCGTCCATTGGAAAAGATCTGGAAAAAAGATCATCCACTACTTTGGTGCCAGGAGTGGGATTTCATCATCCACTACTTTGGTGGCAGGAGTGGGATTTGATCAATCACTACTTTGGTGGGCCAGGAATTCAGAAAACAACAACGTTACTTTGCAAATACGATTCGCATTTGTTGTAAATTTGTAATTAAGAATAATTTCAATGAAATATATCGAATGAACTGTTGCTGAGACACTCAACTGTAAGAAGATGTATCAATTTATCATCACAAGATTTAAAAATTCCACTTTGCTGTCAATATTAATCAAGACAGACGGCAGTGAAAGAACTTTTCATTTTTTAAAATAATTTTGCTTGATCGATTTGCTTCGAATTACAAGCGATCTACCAAGAAAATATTGTAAAGCAGTCAATAATTCAGGTTTAAAATGGGACATGAAACTGATTGAGCACTATTTATTAGGTTGTGTTTAGTTTGACGGATGAGAGTAAACCAATCCCCACCTCACACTTTAAATGTATGTATATCAAAGACTATTGGAGTGCACTAGTCCTAGAGTTTAGAGAAGAAAAAGCACTAGTTAAGCATTAATTATTTGGTTATGACCGATAATGAGTGCTCAATGTCAATGATTTGCATCAATTGCAACGATTGTTCGGTCGCATTTTTGGAGTCATAAAAACCACCCGAACTACTAAATTAGGTGCGTGGTCTCCCCAAATAAGTTCAATACGATACTATACGATTCGCACTGAATTGTGTATACGATTTCATTAATTTAGTAACGAATCGAGTTATGGACGTACGCACGCAGGCAATTCGACGCGTAGCAAGCCCAGACACATGTGACATGAAAAAAAAAAACGTTGCCAGAGCAATAAAGTTTTTTTCAGTTCACATCGCAACTCGCTGGGTGAATGTGTCCACCGGCGGTCGAGTCTCTGGCCGAGTGGTCCGTTGGGTGAGATATGTACCGACCCTCGGGACCTTAACGTCTTCCTCCAACGGACGTCCAGGCCTCAAGGCTGAAGGTATAGATAACTCTTGTTAATCTTGAACCCTAATCCACTTGAGGAAGCTCGGTAGTTGGCCTATTTCTCATGGTGAAATAGGTCCTGGCTTTATTTAACCCAGTCTAATCCAATTCGCCGGAGAATCCACGGAATACACTGTAGAAGCGTTCAACAATATGCTAGCCAATGAGTTATGTTTCTGAGTGCTAGTAAGTTTTCGTTTGTGTATGTGCGATTTAATTTGCAAAACAACCACATGGGAGTAGATGCCGTGTGTTTGGCAAATAAACAAATTTACGGTCCACGCGCGGTCGTTTCATATCATCAATTTACAGTTAGCGGTCATTTCCCTTAACTCAATCATTTAATTTATTCTATAAAATTTATATTTCAATTTGTATTCGTATACGAATTTCCTAGGGGTATTTAAAAAACAAAAATGCACGCACGCATAGCAGTGATTGTTCAAAAACATGCTGAACGTTTTCACATATAGTACAAATTGACGATTCACTGAGTGAATCTTTTTTTTCTCGCGTTAGCGCTCAGAGACACACTGTACTCGCCCTCCAGTCACTTGTAGAATTGTTAATTGTTCCTAACTTCCTCCTCAGTTGTTACCGAAGCATCAAAATAATTGAATTAAACCACAACGTGGCCGGCCCAATTTGATCCACAGTTACTACCCGCCTTTCACCGTCTTCCTTCCACTTGCACACATCAAGTTTCTCTTGCCGTCTGTTTAGAACTGTTTCAATGGCTACATGTAAGGAATGAAATTTCCATTTAGCAAAGCCACAATCTCGTCCAATCCGAACAGTTTAATTAGCATGTATCGCGCTCGAAGTGGCGTCGACTCTAGGTACGTAGTCGACGCGGTTGCTGCACGTCGCGTCACTGACTGATTGAGCCCAGATTGGACGTGAGTTCTCACTCATTTCGTCAGTTTTGATGGATGAGCTTTTGCTTTGCATAGATTGATCCATGCGGTACCCGAAACTAGTTTGAAACGAGAACTGGTGGGAACATGTTACTCTGGTATGCATATTGAGTGCGTTATATTTGGTATTGTAATTAATTCAATCTGTAAATCTGTGCATGGTGATGTGGTGGCACACGTGGTATTTCTTTGTAATTTTCGATGGAACTTTGCAACACATATCAAAAAATGGTTCTGGAAGATTATTCACGTGTTGCATATTTATGGTCAGTGCAAGATAACAGCTTATTATATTGTCGGGGGAAAAAATCATGAAAAAGCTAAAAAAATGAAATACATTCATTACATTAACAAATAAAATATAGATTTCAGTTAAATATTTGCACTGTTCTGGTGGCGTCGGTGAATAAGTGGGTGATGATAAAATTATGATGAAACTGTCCTAGTTAGAAGAGAGGATGGGAAAACCGGTGCCAACAAGTAGCCTAGTCCTGTCGAAGAGCAGCATGGAGACAACCGGCTTTACGTATCTTTCAAAGGACAGTACAACGCGAACAACAGGGCTGTTCCGCAAATTCCTGCTGTCGAGAGATTGATAAGCAAGGTGAATGAAGGTGGCGTTTTTCACTTTCATCCCTCTAGCCACTCTCCCAAACAGAACTGTTTTAAGTGCATAATGATTGCCCTTCGGATACCTGACAATTTTGCTTAACTTCGGTGATCTCACTAGAACAGGTTTTTCCAAAACGCCGAACCGTTCGGTGGTCACCCATTCAATTCCTAATCCAGCGCAGTTTGCTTACTTTCGTTGATTTTACAAGAGCCAATTTCTGTGAACATGCCAAACCGTTTGTCTTTAAAAACCAAATTCTTTGAAGATCAAAACACATTAAAATGGTGTCTTTAAAGTCCTGGATTCCTCAGTTTTATCTCTAAGCTAGCGTTCAATAAGATAAGGAGACTAATTATGTAGGTCAAGTGCGCAGCATCTGGTTCTCATAAGAGGTCCACAAAGAAAATAGACTTCGCTTCTCGCAGTTGCAAAAGAAAATGGAAGAAAATCTCTCCAATTTCACGCTAGGTTTGCTACGGAATTCGATCATGGCTTTAAGTTTTTGCTATTTACTCTTGATGGAAATTGTTGCCTGTGGCTTTTCAATAAACTGCAATTTATATATTCTTAAACAATAATTTTTTTTTTATTTTCTTGTTACCAGTAAGCTTCTTTAACTTTGAAAGAAAGACAAGCAATAACGTTGTATATTTTTTTAAATAAATCGATCCCAACTACTATTTCATTTGGTATTTCGCTACAGTCTCACATCATAAATCGGTACATTACAGAGATGTAAATTTTATGACAAGGTAAAACGTTCTGCCAAGTCTTTTACATTTATAGCTAGTTTTATTATTATCTCTCAGGATTCTACAATTTCCCGTGAGAATATTAATAATTTTTCCTGCTACATACTGTGACACTCTTCTTTGACGATCAGGAAATTTCTAGGAAAATGGGTCATTTTCCCTCGCACGTCTTCTAAGGGAATTTATCTTGGAAAATTCCTGTGCCATTCTGATTGCTTGCTAGATCCCACCTAGAGCGGAGCACTGACAAACCTATTTACCTACTGAAGTGAAATGCATTAGACACGAACGTTAAATTCACTCGGCATTTCGCATGCTAGTTTCATATAAAAAAATTCAAAAAAAATCACATCTCGCTAGTTTTCACAAATCTTATCCTCGCAAAGAACTATTCGAAAGTTTTGCATGACCACTTCGCTTTACAGGAAACCTAACCAAAACTTAACTTCGTATACCTTATTGAAATCAAATCCAACAATGCCAACTATGTACATAACCTGAAATGATTTCCGAGCGAGCTCATTTCCACACAATCGTCCATTGTTTCACACAATTTCTTACATTCAACATGGCAAGGCTTCTAGTTTGTGCGTCGACCGCAAGCCTGGTGCACTTGCGACGTATACAATGCCATTTAATTAACCAGGAATTCCTAATTAACGTCGGTTAAGGCTCGTGTTAATACGCTCTAGAACTGCTGGCCCCCTGGAGAGGCAATGTAGTGCTGACCTTAGGGGGGGCTTATGTGGTTTTGGAGACTGCTGAGAATTTCGGATGACCAATGTAGCCCTAAAATTTGTTTGTATTGTTCTGCTTTTGAGTGTTGAAGAGATGAATTTCAAGTGGAAAGACCACTTTAGTGAGTTTAGACTTTACTTTCCAGGGATTTCATGACCATGGACGTTAAAGTAGGAATGCTAGAGTTGGTAATAATAGATTTTGTTCTAAGTTTGTTTGAAATTTTGGTTGAGCTTTTGAAATTTTCCCTTAACAAGTTATTATCCAAGCATTAAATTTAAAAAAATGTGTACTTCAACTAAATACTACTTGAGAAAATACAAAAACGAGTTACTTTGGAAAGATAAATAAGAACATGCTTTAAAAAACCCGCAATTTGAAAAAATATCTGAAAATTTCAAATATGGACCGATTTTTCAATTACACGTTAAGTCATTTTTCCTTGGAAACTTCTGATTAAAAACAATTATTTTTTGCTAAGGATCTGTTAATTACCTAACGTGCCACTTAAAAAAAAAACGGCATTTAACGTTTTATTTTGGAAAATGATTGTAAAATTCACTGAGAAAGTTTCAACAATCGCAAAATTCCAATGTAATTCCAGCGAAAACACAAATAACAAAGACTTAAGACAATTTGAACAAGTTCAAGATTTATCTGATTTCCAAAAACTCCCGAGTAAGTCAGTAAAATTGTCCGTGTCGTGTAAAAATCGAGCCTAATCTCCCCTGGCGTTCCCACATTACTTCTTTTATGCCCGCCATTTCATCGGGGATAAAGCAAAATGTGATCAGTTTGGCATAAGCCCGCACGAAATGCATTTCCTTGAAAGCTGGATGGCGCAGTGTTTTTTGTCGCTGGTGGGTCTAGAAGTGGGACCTCCTGGACGTGGAAATGTTGAGGCTTGCATCTCTCTTCCTCAACATATAGGGACAAGGGTTTGCTCACACACTGTAACAGTGTGGCATTGATTACATAGGACAAGGGTAGTGAAACCGAGGTGGGATAAAGTCAGTAAAGACCGATTTTTAAAGGAGATTGCTATAAATGCATTAAAATGCTCTCCGATGGAAAGCTACACTACGCTGTTTCAGGTATTCGATGGGTGACTCCCGAACGGTTTGGCGTGTTGAAAACGCCGGTTTTTGTGAGATTACCGAAGTTAAGCAACACTGCGCTGAGTCAGGTATTGGATGGGTAACCCCCAAACGGTTTGTAGCGTTGGAAACACCGGTTCTCGTGAGATTATCGAAGTTAAGCAACACTAGGGACAAATAAATATACATTTTCTTTGCAACTTTTAGGCTGTTGGGTTTAGTTAGCCCAACGTGACTAAGCACTAAATATTTTGCTGGAGAATTTGTTTTAGGGGTGTAAAAATACGGCCAAGTGGTGCAAAACTAAATTTATTAAATTTTTATAATCTGTTGAATGGCTTAATCGCCCCGGTATTTAAAACTAAATAAACTATTTTTTTTAAATAGCATACCCAACCAAATAGATGATAAAGTAGGTCTATTTGTACCAACAAAATTACTATAAGTGTAATTTTATATATGTTCTGATCAGTTAAATCAGGTGTAATTATTTATTTAAAAAAAACACAAGAAAACGTATACGTGGCCATCCCTGACACGTAACACTTTCCACATCGCATTGCAAAAAAAAACTCGAAAGAATCGACACAGATGTATCATTTACCCGGGGGAGCTACCAACATAGCCACTAAGTATTCCACCCGTCCTAGCGGGGCTTCGAACTAAGTACCCCGCCAAACACACAGCCAGGCCTTTAGATAGTATATCACAATTTCCAGCCAGAAATTCAATTATCCACTCTCGATACCATTCTACGCCACGCTGTTTTGTAATTCGCATACGAACTCAGCACCCTGTAATTCGGATAAGTACTTTTGCCCAAGACTTAAGAGAAAACATTGCGTAGACAGCCCAGAGTGAATTACCCCCTGGAGGGGGCTACTGACCTGACCTCAGAAGCAATAGAGAAGCTTTTTTTGCCGTAGATGCCGTCACTTTAAGTTCTACAGCTTTATTTATTTATTGACATTTATTGTAAAAATTACTTGGATACAGTTATCAAAAAATAGTTGCAGTGAAAAAAATTAACATGTGTTGACGTCAATGCGTTTTAAAGAACTTTTTATTAAATAATATTAAACAAATAATATTTATTTTCTCTCCTATTAAGTTCGATTAGAGTAAATTATCATTCAAAGCTTCTTCCGTGGAGTGGTATGCCTTGTCTATTGAAATGGTTTCCACGAGATCTTAAACTAATTATCCTCTACATTTCGTATTCGACTGGATAACTTATTGAACAATTAAATAGAAAAATTGTCTGAGTTTTACTTTATCGACGCTCGCCAAAAGTGGCTAAGTTTTAAGCTTCACTTTGGTTTATATTACATTAACTCAAAAAGATATTTCAACAGAGTTTTGATTTTATTTTTAAAATAGTTTACCGTTTTTAATTTAATTTGTGGCAGTTTCTGCAATCTATTGTACGGTGGTGACTTCAGCTTGTAGTATCTACATATGTTTCTCTAAGAAAATTCATTGAATTTTACCCAGAATACAGGGTCTCAGCTTCAATGTCACAGTGGATCTGTGAAATTCCCAAAAATCCCACCACAATCCCACCACAACCCACCAAAGTAACTTGGACAGTTACTTTGGTGGGTTGTGGTGGGATTTTTCCTAAATTGTAAAATATAGAAGCTGAAACCCACAAAGCAGAGTTTAAGCTTAAATCCCGTACATTTGGAGCTAAATTTGTTATTACCGTTGCAACAACATCTCTGAAAACCTGGGAAAACCATATGTGATAAACAGATAATCTATTAACTCCAAGATTAAACATGAAATCTCCTTTGTGGATACATCACACGGACATTAAGAGTCACTTTAAGTCACTTAACGGACTTAAATTAATTTTCTTGTGTCATAACAATGGTGGCAGCAGTGTGGGATTTGTACTATTTAATAGTTGATTGTTCAACAGTTATTGAAGAAGGCAACCTTTCTTACAGCTGTTCTGCATCAGAATTTCGTTCGATAAATATATATTTAATTTTGTTTCAGCCAATTTGTGGGTCTCCCCACTACGGATGAGCCTACATGGGTCTGAGCGACTCGCCCGGACTCGCTGTCGGTAGCTACTGTACGTTACATAGCGTTGCACACCGACTTACGCTGACTTAAATTTCATTGACACTATTTGTCTGATAGAGATAAGACTAACATTTCTGAAATCGTCGTGCTTTAGGGCATATAATAACAAATTATAGCTATCAAATTGGTATTTACCGGTGAGTTTTTGACATTGAAACACGGGCGAAGTTTTTTATTCATTTAAACACCGTTAAAGTCAATAGTTTCATTTGAAATTAGATAAGTTAGATGTCTGAAAATATTCTCTTAAGATTAGTATTGTAGATGTCATAAAAATTTCGAATAACTCAACTCCATTACTTCTCGGGAAACCAAAAGCGACAGCAAAAAGTTGATTTTTTCGAGTTTCTCATACAGTTTCTGCAGAATAATTATTTTATAAGTGACTCAGCAATGCATGAGAATAAATTCATGCAAAAATATTTGCTCTTATTTAGATTTTCACGTTTCGTATCAACCCTCTTAACCGAGTAACTAACTTTTTATATCCTCGCATAACAGAAGTTTTCTTGTTATTTTTTTTCGACGCATCTTTAAAAATGCATAGACTGACCATTTTATGATCTTGAAGTGTGAACATTGCACGGGTAGTTTGAATTCCTGCGTGCTATACCAATAAATTATGAGGTGCTAAAGTTATAGGATCGGTCCAGGCATTCATTTTACGAGCTGTATTCAAAAAATGGTCCGTCGTTTTATGGTGGTTTCATCAAATAAAAGAAGAAATATGCACTTTAAATTATCGAAAATATGTGCGCCTAGACTGTCGATAAACACTTAGTAACGAAAACACGAGCCATGATTTATAAAATCATTACAATCTTGATAACGCCATATTAACTTCACTCACCTTTTTTAACCGGTAAACCATCGAACCTGTTCGTATACATTTACTCTGAAAAGTTGAGAAATACACTTGCTAGTTTCAATACATGTCCATCGCAAACTTTATTCGTTACTCGAATACCAATCCCTTAAATATCAGTATCCATTACGAAACGAATGAAAAATCTCACAAAACACTTCGTTCTCCCCCGTTGGCAGAAAAGTATTGATACACTTTCAGCCAGAATAATAAGCCGGCATGGTTTCCAGGGTTAAAGTTTGTCAGGCACTTGAGGTTCGTGCCTTGGCATACTAAACAGTGATCTCATGCCCATAGGGTCCTGCAGATGATGCTCCAGAAGCATGCTAAGCCAGGAATACGCAAAACTTGTCCCATCCGTGCACAAAGACGATTGAAATAAATGCGGGAACAGGATTATGGTATTGTCTTTATGTAGTTTGGTGGCACGGTGTATCTTAAGTCTTGTTTGTGTAAATAATTTTCTTTTGGAACGTGTGTTTAATTATATTAAACTACAGTCTATCTAGTGGAAAAAATAACAGCCTATGAACTGCTCACTAGCATTGTTACTTACTCAGGTTTTAAGTTCCGGTGATGATTTTTGTGGCAGGATTTCGAATTACTTTCTGGATCTGCAAAATAATTCGCAAGATTGTTAAAATTGATTAAAAAATCTTATGACAGTATGAAAAACAGAAGATTTTGGCACGTTAAAAGCGTTGGATCAAAGTGAGTGTAGTGAATTTCAGCGGAGATGATGTGCAGTATTTTTTTTGAAATGACAGTCGGCCCACATGTCATCCCAAAACGACCGGTGGCGCCTCTGCCGGGAAGTTTGTTCTCTCCTTAAATTCAAATAAACTTATTTTCAATATTGCTAGTGAATCAAAACTGGGCTAATCCAGCAAAGTAATATAAACCGCAGTAAATTATTTTTTCCACAAGAAATGCACAACAGTACGCGATACTTTTCTATGAATACATCAATAATATAGGGAAACTCTCCGAGATTGTGTTTCCATATAATTCTAAACTTTTTCCATCTCATTTCAATATCAGATGCAACATAACGCAATAAATATTGTGCTGTATTATGCTCATGTTACGTATTTAAATTGCAAATGTGCAATGCACTTTTCACTGGAAATTGTAAAATTTTATTAACCCTCCAAACTAGTTTGAACGGATGCGGTTTTGTTCTGTTAGTAATGGTTGTAGTTAACGATATTTATTTTTGTCGTTGTTCAGTTTTTCTGAGCCTTTTACGATGCTCGTGCTTTTTCTCCGCACGGGAATCGATTAATTTTTCAATATTTTAGCGGCCAGATGCTAGAGTTTCCATAATAACCTTCGAGAAACTAATAAATTGTGCGAATGCCTGTATTTTTTTAGGAATTATAGCAGTGGCTGCAAATTTAATAATGGTATATCTTAAGAAAGCACACAAAATTTTTACTTAAACTGTTAACTCGTCAATTGGCTTCTATTATGTGGATATTCCATTACTTTTCTTAATTTCTTTGTATTGTTTTTTTCAATATTTTAATAACACATTGTCTAAATTCTAACCTAAAAAAAAAACAGCTGAGAAGAATGCTTTTATTCTACTCCAATCAAATTACTCGCTCATTCTGTTTACACGCAAAGCACCGTTTCAAACTTGTGATTAGACAAAATCAATTTGCAGCATTATCAACGTTGGTATTGAGGTGAAACGAGGTGGAGCACAAAGATGAAAAGTTAAGTAATAAACGTTAGCCTAGTTTAGTCAGAAGCAACACACATTAACGCAAGCGTCGCCTACACCCATTTCGCCAGCTCGGAGACGACGCCTTTGTCGCAATTTAGTACATTGAACTTGAAATATGTGATTGCACTTGCGACATTAAATGTACTGAGGCGAATACTCCAGGTAATTATGTTTTCTTCCCGTTGCAATTTGTAATAATGGGTCTGTGTGTAAGGCGAACATTTGGAGTGCTGCTCTATTACTCGCAGACATGTTATTATTTAATTTAGTTGGGTACTAAGATGTACATATATATATTTATTTATTACATTTTACATTGCAACGTTTTCACCGTTCGTGTTGGTCATTAGTAAAAATACTAATGGAAGTGACAACAGTTGTTTGATTTGTTTAAATGAATGTTTGCCAGATTCTAATAGGGAATTATACCATTAGGAGGTTCTTCCAAAGCAAAAGGTTGTTCACTTTACATAAACGAGCTCTAGGATTGATGGTAAAAGGTATTACTGACCCTTGTGCAGAAATCTAGGTGGAAGATTCATGTAGACCTTTTTTTAAACAGTTTGAAGTATTGACTCTAACTAGCTTGTTTATTTTTAATGTTGTTATGTTAGTTTTTAATAAGGAGAGCTTGGTAAAGTCATTCTTATGCTACCAGACAGTTATTAAAATATTGGTTTGATAAACCAAATGTATCTATTTTAAAAAAGTACCTGTTTATGCTGGTAGTTTATTTTGTAATGCACTTGCTGTGGAGCTAAACGATAAAGAATGTAATGATTCAAAAGTTTTTGTACGATTTATATCTTATTGAATATTGCTTTTATAGCACAGATGCATTTTTATACTGTAAATGACTTCCCTGTCTAACATTTCATGTTCTTGTGGAATAAAAAAAATATATCTTTATAGTATTATCATTGTTATCAATAATAATAATAAATTATATACATTATTTTCAAATAATAATAATTCTTATTATTAATTAAAAAAAAACACCTATGTTATTATTATTAATTATTATTATCCCATTTGCCGATCCATGTAGTTTCATAAAACAAACAGTCATTACTTTTACAGGCGTTTAAAATTGTCATAAGGCCTAAAACTAAAATTAAAGTTAAAATTAAAATGACACAATTACAAATTTCCATAATTTTTTACAGTATTCGTCACACTTACACTCCTTCCATTCTTAAACTTCATCAACAACATTAAAACAATGAGTAGAAATAATAATTAGCTTGGTTTTTAAATAAATCGTTTTAAAGTATATATTTGGTTAATGAAAGTCTTACAAAAAAATCCCTCAAGAGTGTATTGAGTCTATTGTCGGCATTTGTTTTAGTCTTCAGACTTCAAAAGCAATTGTTTTCTTTTCTCTTGGTTACTTTATGACAATGTCAATGGTTGTACAATCTTGATTGCCTTAAAAAAGCTTTCCGTTCTAAGATTTCAGTAGATTATTCAACGTGGTGCATGTAAGTAATTAAAATTCCTCCATCCCAACGCTATCTGTCCAAGAATAAAAGGAACCTCCTTGAGATGTTATCGCCCCGCTGTATCTTCCCAACAGTGCGACAGAATCAGCAACAAAGTCATTATTTCAAGGGTCAGCTTGTTCCTTTTTTCCCTGGCACACATGCAGGCGATCGCAAGAACTATTCTCCCTCGCGGCGTTACGCCCTGACACTCCAGTGAACGCTATCACTTCTTCATTTGTTCTGGAATCCCACGAGATTACGTGTTATCTGTATGCCAACAATAGATGATATGGACGAACGATTCCATTGTTGACCGGCGAAGCTCTGGTCGATTAGCTCGGAGATGGTTTTGCTATATATGTGTGCGGTGGGATTTAGGAAATGGTCTGGGATTTTGGTTTACACTCGACTGGATGTCGTCCACGGATTTGCAAAAGATAATAAGACAGATGTATTATTTGTGTGGCTCAACCAGTTGTTGATTCTGGTTGGTAATTTGAATTCTGTAATAAGAGCAGCCGCTATTGTTGAAGATGGCTGAATGCATCATGCCAAAATGTTCTGGTCTTGAACTTTGCTGGCGCTTTTAAAGGGAACTGTAAATTGACTAAACTTAATACAGTTTTTTTTTTCTGTTTAATAGAAGTTGACACAGATTACGTTTGCTCTTTTCACAGTCAAATCATTTTCAAGTTAGCGTGCCTCCCGAAGTTTGGGTATATCTTCAGAGATAAATTGAAGATTTCCTAATTTGAAACTTATGATCCGACCACTAATTTGGGTTTATAAAGCTCTTGAGAAAGGAATTATGTAGTACCTTCTCGCAAGCAAGCTGCCCGGAGAATCTAGATCTGCAATGTGTGGGGAGGGGGTTGGGGGGGGGGGGGAGGGACATAAATCTTTCCCCATTTTATACCACGATCGACGGTGTCCTGGAATGCAAAGAATGCAGGATATATGTGTCTTGGAAATTGATGGTGACGACCACATTTTCTTATACCCTATCAAGTGCAGTTAGATTTACTGCATTAAGTTATTTGCAGGTATTTTAATATGTTACTGTATTTGCTATTGGTTGAATACGATCAATTTTCGTAGAATAAGGAGTTCTTTTGGTGGACATTCAAAGCAATTTTTGGAAGGTTTTGCAGATGGGTACTACGATTTGGTCGCTGAATAATTAAGTGCGAAATCATTTTTCTATTGTGTCTATTTATTCTATTCTATTATCATTTTTCTATTATTCTATTCTATTTTTCTATTACTTTGTGATGGAGGTGTCAGTTATTATTATTTGTGGTGTTTAGCGACGCACTGTTTTGACATCTGGCCCTGCGGCACTGGTCTAATGGCGTCGGTGAATGAGTGGATGATGATGATAAACCTAACCTAGCCTAGAAGGGAGGAGGGGAAACCCGGTGCCGGCACGTAGTCTACTCCTGTCGAAGAGCATCAAGAGGACCACCGGCTTCACGTCCCTTCCGAAGGCCGGTACAACTCAAACAGCAGGATTCCTCCACAAATCCATGCTGTCGAGAGGTTGATAAGCAAAGGCGAATGAAGTTGCTGTACTTAACTTTCATCCCTCCAACCTCTCTCTCCCGAACAGAACTGGTCATGTGTATAATGGTCACCCATTCAATACCTGACTCAGCGCAGTGTTGCTTAACTTCGGTGATCTAACGAGAACTGGTGTGTCCAACACGCCAAACCGTTCGGTTCCTAATGTTTAATATCCATGCAAGTTGCGCATGGAGTAGATCAATTAGACCAAATGATTAATCAACGTTTTAAATAAAACTGTCAAAAAACATTAATCTCGCTTTAAAAAATAAGTTGAAAGAAATTTGTGAAAATTTCTGCAACTCGCAGAAACAGAGCGACCGAGAGCGCAATAAAAAGATTTCGCCGATTTAGATTCTTCATGGCTACGAGCTGACACGTTCTAACAATCTGAAAGCCTAATAAATCTCCATAAATCGGAGCCGCCCGCCTTTTGATTTATATTTCCGTAGTATCTTCAGCGAGAATCGCATAGGAAAGAAATTGTGTGAGATCATGATGGTATCCACAAGAATAGCCGGACGCTCTTCTTTGTTCTTTGCGATGGTAAACTTTCTCATAGACGACTTATGCAGGAAGAGAAAATAACAAAGATTCGCCTTATAGCCCCGGGATGAAGGGATGTATCTGCTTTGGAAAATTTGGATTTGTTTTTCAGAACTGAAATCTTCTGTATTTTCACATTAATTTGAGAAGTAGAAGAGATTTCTTGGTTTTTCTGTCGGTTTACTAATCAGGAGATGAATCAATAGATTCGCTTCACAACTGAACTAAAATGTTCATAATTATGTTTACAAATGCCAAATAATTACAAAAAACAAAGGCTTGATTATTTCTTCTCTTTGTTGCAGTTTGATTTTAGCTCTCATTAACCATATGCTTAGTTTGCAAAAAATTTATAAAAAATTCCAAAAAGTACAAAATCCTTTTAATGATTAGTTACATTTCATTAAATTCTAATTTAATTATGTAGCATATTCTTAGCTGTTTGTATAAGTCAATACATCCAAACAGGCATCACCGATAAAGTCAATATTTTCTTAATTATGGCTTTAGATAAAAAAAAAAGGTTTTTTGAAGGAAGAATACGATAAAACTTGCCAGTTATTGTTGTCTTTATTGAAAAAAATTTATATATATTTATATACGTTTAAATATTTATATATATCTATAAAATATTATTTAATTGAGCAATAGTCAATTGATCAGTGCATAATTTTCAAAAAGCTGTGACTGCATCTGCACAAGCTACATTCCCTGCCGAAAGAAACCACTGCAACCTTCGTCACAACCTTACATAACGTCCCAAAGAGGCCACACGATTTTCTTTGTTGGTTTTGTGGCCCGGCCATTGATTTGAAAACAGATTTAGTCAGGACTTGCCAATATGGCGCGGTGGAGCTGCTGTTTCCAATGGGTTAGGTTGGACGGTCGCTTTTCATGGCATTTTCCTTTGATGTGAGACGTCCGATTCCCGTCACGCACATTGTGGGATTATAGACGCACTGGACTATTCAATAAATGGGAAGCCTTTGTCAGCTTCGAAGGGTATTGCGCGTGCAGATGGCTATCTTTTTACTTGTCTAAATGAAGTTAGAGGATCTTTGTTCAAACTCGACCATTTCATTTCTCTGGGACAAAAAAAAATGTAATTCACTGATGAGTTAACTAACTATATTAGTATTGGCTTCAGAAGGCAACAACTTTACTAAGCAAAAATATGATGTTCAGTTCGATGCACAGAGTATTAAAAAAAAAAACCCATTTTGATATTACACCGCATGATTGTCATAAATATTTTTAGGCTATGTTAGATATTTTTAGATGAGGTTTCCAAACTAATGAATCTATAGCTGAAAACCAAGATTAAATCGTCGACAATTATGTTCAATTCTGAAAAATCAGTTGTTCCAATTATACTTAATGATGTATTGCTGTTCATTATTTATTCAAATTATAGAGTATTTCAAAACTCGTTACTACTATGCTTATAATTGTCTCAGGAAAATTCAAAGACAAACCAAGAAACCAAGAAGGTTTTTTTGATTTTCCCAAACCATTGTTGTATATTCCTGAATCCATGCATAAAGTAGCATGCAACCACTACAAGTTATTACTTGCATTTTTTGCACCGCATGCAAAGTCGTCTCTGTGTGTTTGCACTTTATTTCAACAAGTCAAGTGGGCAGCCTTCAATTGTATATCCACATTCGAAATCCACAGCCGAAATGTACAAACATAGAATGACCGAACTTTTATTTGCTTTGTTCATTTTTGCATCACCGTCCTGTCTTGGTTTGCATGTCTAGAAACTTCATCGACTTTTGGCATCGTAAAATGCATTCCCCAGTGAGTTTGTCTGGTCGGTTCCCGAATTTCAAAGTCCAGGATCTCTCCAGACAGACACGAGGTTCTGAAAAGTAAAGAGAAGGGACCTACTTCTCTCTTCCAATTGAAATACGGCCCTCCCACTGCGCTGCAAGAAAAATATTGGATTTTAATGGATTATCTTTTCTCGGAGATTCTTTTTTTTTATGAAATACTCATTGTATCATGCCTTCAGGGCAAATCAATTTTATTTTCCCATGAGAATACACTTTTAATAAGGTACTGACATTGAGTTTGTAAGTATCGTCAGAGATCCAGTGCTAATGTCAAACTGTCTGCTAAGCAAACGAGCCGGTAACACGTCATAAAGATAGGCATACCACCTGGCCGTCCTTTTTAATAAACCTTCACAGTATTTATTCTCAAAGAATCGATACAATTATTTCAACTTAAGATTAATTGAGCGTAAACCAGTCTTAAATCTGCGAGAAATAACGAAATAAAAAGTATTTCCACTCAAAACGACGGTGACTCCACCTAGTAAACCCTCATTCATTTTGTTGTGTCGATTAAGTAGTCATTAGGCAGTCATTTCACATCAGCGCTGGCTTTCTGACGATATCAAAACTTGGTGGTTTCGGTATAAACAAGAATTCATTTTTTTATCTTTATATTAAAGATTTTTGGGGATCTTCTTGATGATTTAAGGAAGGTTTCATTTGATTCACAGCAATAACAGAGGGGTTGGTGCTTTTGGCTTGGTAGCGGAGAAAATGCCTTCAAGCTTTAATCAAATCCAACGAAGGCAAATATAAAACGTAAGCCGATAATTTGCCGCTGCTGGCTCTTTATGCAGTGAAAACAGAATTATTGGCGAATCTAGCGTCCCAAGTCAAATATTTACTCCCTTCCATTCTGATTCGAAAGCGAGGAAAATAGCAAAGGCATATTTAAATTACTCTTAAATACTACAAGACTTAAAGGGAAGAAACTTTTAAACTGAAATTAATGTAGTAACAGTCGGGCCTACACGTGAGTTATTTCAAAGGATACAACTTTTGGTAAGCAAAGTTATAAATAAAAAGGTTTCTGCATGCAATTTATATGCCTTACAATTTTACAATATGCGCATTTATTTGTTTTATAATATTCTTAATTGCATCTTTATTCAAGCTATGCACGTTTAAATTGAATATCAGATGTGTTTGTTTTTACTCGGATGGTCGTGGTTGCGCTGTGTCTTGATTGCCTCGAGGGACTTGAAAAACATTAATAATTTTCTTTTTGAATATATTAGAAAAGCAAGGATAATTTTGCTCAGAAACCATTGTCTTATCTCAAAACACAACTTTGGGTTTGTTAAGTGCCCGTTAGTTTTATGTCTTGCTACTTTATGGAGAATAGAGATTGAAGGTAATTATTCCAAACAATTGTATCTCAACAAAAATAAATTATTTTAAAAATGTCTGAAAGAGCATCAACTATTTTGTGTGAAAAAAGCTTTGATCTCATTTTGCCTATTCACACGCAATAACAACAAAAGGATGTAACCCCCATAATTGTTGTGTTTATTTTCGACTAAATTTTTCAGGGGGGATGTCAACAAAGTGAATCGAAAAGTGGTGTCCCTTTGCGAAAACGCATTCGCCGTTCATCCCCCACTTTCGACAAAATATTTTTCATTATGAGTCGCACTTATCATTAAATATTCATCCTTTTGCAAACGCTCGATTTTCACGAGAGCTTTTAGTTTTAAGTGGGGACATCTCCAAATAAAAAAAATAAAAAAAATAAACGCACCGCAGCGCACACCATTAATATCGCAATTTCAGTGACGAAATTTCACTGTACCATTAAAATCGCGAATAATATTTTGACTGAAAAAGCGAACGGTTTGTGCTCAAATATAATCGTACTTAAAAAAAAAAAAAAAAAACTAGATGAGACATTTTATTAAAGGGACTTTCCCGTCTCAGGGAATTTGTGATTTTGAATAATAATAACGTGATTCAGCTGGCGATTCTCACGTGCAAGAGTAATCCAGGAATTACATATCTAGCCCGCTCGGTCGCTTCGTGCTAATTAGAAATAAGCGTACAGTGTCCTAAAAGCATGGATTGCACTCCTTTTACGTCTTGTTACCTTGTTTGCATTTCATTCTTATTTTTTTTCACCGCTAATTTCTGACAAGCTCAGTTAAAATAAGTTAAAATTACAGAAAATAGCAAAGCAGAATCAAGTTGAGTACGTGACGTTGAATTTCTAGCATTTCTAAAACGTGACTGCAGATATGGAATAGATTGAAAATAAAAAACTTAATTATGAAAAGCGTAAATACATAAAGACTGAAATCGGGTTGATAGATTGGTGGGGGTTAACGACGCACTGTTTTGACAACGGTCTCTACGGCACTGGTCTAATGGCGTCGGAGGATGATGATAAGGATGATGATAATAATTTCTTTTTATTCGATTGATCATGGATGTGAATACGTCAGTAAAATACAAAATACAATATACAAATATAAATATAATATAAATAAATACCTATAAATAAGTACATCATACAGAATCAAGGTATTCGTCTATTGAGTAAAAACATTTTGTTATTAGAAACTCTTTTAATTTCTGTTGCAAGACCTCTATTTTCATGGTTTTGAAATCTTTTGGTAGGGCGTTGATAAGGATGATGATAAGGATGATGATGAACCTAACCAAAGTTAGAAAAAGAAGAGGAAACCCGGTGTTGGGACGGAGCCTACTCTTGTTGAAGAGCACCAAGGGTACCACCGGATTTTATTAGCACAATTAACTTAGTTATGTCTTTATTTATTACCTGTATTGGTCTGTATTGCACGCAAAATAAATACTTTGAAAACAATGTTGACAATTTTTCTAGTGCTAGACTGAAATTAAAATTAAAACTTGAACAATGTTTACGTTGCTTTGAAAACTAAGCGTAAACACACATGCAAATTTGTTTTTCCTCTACACAGAGCACAGAGCTACAGAGAGCAAAGTTGAAACCCTTGGTTCAAGCAGGTAATTTCATTTTGCTTAAATAGTTATTCGGTTAATTTGGCTTGGCTTTGGTGACTTTGTTTGGACTTGTTTGTTAGTTTCGTGTACTTAGTATGAATTATTAGGTGGCAATTACTTGGTGCTGCACTTGCCGGGCTGCAAGAAGTGCTCGGTGAATTGTAGACGACCATTTACCAAGCTGTGCTCTGAACAATGTCGCCAACTCTCAGCCACATTGACAAGTTTCTTGAGTGAATTACTAATTTACTGAGTTTGGCACAAAGTATACAATAAAGTCAATGATAAGAACGATTATATTAATAATCTTATAAAAATAATTTAAGGATAATCTAATGAATAATAATAATAATAAAAAAATAAAAATATTTATTATTAAATTTGGTTCAGAGCAATTATTTCCAAGAAAGAGATTTTCTTAGAAGTAGTCAAAGTCCACTTAAAGATAAAAAAAAAAACAATTGTGACAAAAAAATTATATATTTTTTTTGTTATTCGATTTTTGCAACTGTACTTTCTTGTACATTTTCATGGTAATTGTATTTATTTGACTACCGTATTGTATGTGCCATTATTTAACGTAATTGAGATAACGTTTAATATAATACATCAATGATAATAACGGTGGTAATTAATAAAATTGTTAAAATTGACTTAGATACCGACCAAAAAACCGTCACCTCTCAGAAATCGACCAAACTTGGTAGGATGATGACCACATCATTTCTCTCGTTGACGTATTTTTTTGTTTGCCTCTGAGTCAAATGGTTCGCCCGGTACGGCCCCGAAACGGCGGGACGGCACTGAAGTTTGGAGTACACGCGTCTTTTTTCTTTCTCGAATTGCGCCGGCTGTAGATAAGATAGATTAATGAAAAAATTTTGTATGAAAGGTCTTGAAATTGTGTTTCATAAAACATAAATTTCGTTTAAAAAAAAGTAAAAAATCCCCCCCTTCCCCCTTTTTATTTTTTCTACCCCTATTATCTTTTTAAGTACTATTTTGATTTTCTTAAATCAAGAAATGGGATGTTTGTACATTAAGGGTAGTTTTTATATTTTTAAGATTTTTTTTCAATTCGACATTTCCTAAATTTTCTCAGCTTTCTATTGGTGTTTTTATTTTTTCGTTATCATTAACGGGTCGTTAGCTAGAAGCCCAAACGTCTTGAAAGGCGAACCAAAACACTGAAAAGTGCTCAAGTTTGGACTGCTACTGCGCATGAATGATGCGGGACAAAATTTTGAAAAAAATAGTGAAATTCTGTTCTAAGCCTACTTTATGCGTAAGCATACTTTTATTTCATATAAAAGTTGGTCAGGTTTAATGATGTGTTGATTTTGTGTGAACTATCCCATATGCACGTAAACACATGTAAAAACATGCGTTTTTTTCACACGGCGATACTTTTTAATTTTTATCTCAAAATTCCCTCGATGTCCCACTCTGAAACTTTCAGAAAATAGAGTTTATATTTATAGCTATCAAATGGAATTTTTTTTAAGAAAATCAAAATAGTACTTAAAAAGATAATAGGGGTAGAAAAAATAAAAAGGGGGAAGGGGGGGATTTTTTACTTTTTTTTAAACGAAATTTATGTTTTATGAAACAAAATTTCAATACCTTTCATACAAAATTTTTTCATTAATCTATCTTATCTACAGCCGGCGCAATTTGAGAAAGAAAAAAGACGCGTGTACTCCAAAATTCAGTGCCGTCCCGCCGTTTCGGGGCCGTACCGGGCGAACCATTTGACTCGGAGGCAAACAAAAAAATACATCAACAAGAGAAATGATGTGGTCATCATCCTACCAAGTTTGGTCGATTTCTAAGAGGTGACGGTCAATTTTCCAAAAAAATTGGTTGAATTGACATGGAATGACCCAGTAAGCAACATGGTTTGAGATAAATAATTATACTAAACTTAATAATACTGAATTAACAAACCGTTGTCACATGGGCGTTTTTACAACAAACCGGCTAAAATTTTTTTTTGTATTTTTGTTCTGGAAGCCTGATTAAATTGAGCTTCTTACGTAGCTAAGCTTTGCACTGGTTCACCAGAATTGTTGGTGAATTGTTGAAGAATTGTGGTGATTATGCACCCACAACGCAGCCGGTAAGTGTTGAATGTGGGGTGCGGGGGAGAAGAGGCGATCAAATGCGACGAGTCTAGCTGAGTTGAATGAATGATATGACCACAATGACAATGATTCCAAACAGAATGCAGGATTGGGTTTTATGATTGAAAATAAAATATAGATGAAATCCTTTCTTTACTTGACATATCCTAAGTGAATGCCACTTTTTTTCAGTACAGATATCCTTTCTAGCTTATATATATGTATACTACCAGTCAATATGTAAGCGATTTTTACTTTTTTACAGATATTGAAATGCTTTCTTCATAAAAATGTTTTATACGAGCAGTTTGCAGTGCTATCTATGTTTCCGCTCCTCGTTAGTGGTCAGCTTTGATAAGGACCACGTATTCTGTGATTTTATTAATTGATAATCTACCACCTGATTTCCTGTAGGATGATAGAGAGGCACGCGCGCAATTTTTTTCAATCATATTTTGATGCATAAATATGCGAAAATTCGTTTCGAAGCAGTTATCTGTTTCAAGTTCGCCCAGTGAGGTTTCTTCGCAGTCGAGATGCAGTTGATGAGCAACGCAGCTTTTGTTCTGGTTTTCTGTGCTGCAATGGTGGCAAACATGGAGGTTAAACAACTAAAAATATTCCTTTAAATACTTAAAAATTTGAGGCAAAGTCATGAAACAGTTTGTTGAAATGCGGCGAATTCTAAGGGTATTTTTACTTAAGATGTTCATTAAAGAAAATGAGGGAGTGAGAACATAAAATACTATTGCTAAATCACAGCCATGCAATTGAAACAAGCTATAAGTAATTGTATATTTTCATTGTATTTGGTTGCAAATGATTTTTTGCTCTCATAATCAACTGTAATTCAACGATTTGTTTAACGGTTTGTGGTGCTTTAAAACGCAATGCTTTGTCAACCAAGTTAATGGCAATTTTTCAATTTGGTCGATGGGCGCAATGTAATTATACGAATATAACATAGACCAATTGTTGTATACTTGAGATTTTGTATGACATTTTATGGTCTTATGGAATTAAATAATATATAATTATTATTGGTTTGGTGAGGTGGTTCAGAGCCGTGGGTGAATGTTGTGGTGAGTGACGGACTTGCTCTGTTGTAATTGACATGTGGTCCTAAAAAGGACCTAAAAAGTACTTTTTTTAAAGTCTTTTTAGACTTTTTAGGTCCTTTTTAGGACCACATGTCAATTACTACAGAGCAAGTCCGTCACTCACCACTACATAATAATTATTATTATTATAAGGAAGATGATAATCTTACATGGCTTATAAGGGAGGAAGGGAAAAACTGCGTCAAGACACGAGAGAAGTAGTCTTTTATTGTTGGAAACACTGATAACCTGTCAAAAGTTGGTACCCAACCGGGGATTCAAATCCCAACTTCAATATGTAACTTTTACCATTTAAGCTAATTGTAAATGGCTCGTTCGGAGGATTTGAGTGCATTAAGTACCTACTCCTCGCGAAGAAAACCAATGGAATCACCAACAGGATACGACAGGAAACGAACAAAAAGGTTTCTCCACAATTCTTTTTTGGCGAGAGGTTGAACTACTTAAATAGTAGTAGAAACTACTAGTAGTACTAGTAGTAGTAGGTACTTCATAATAGAAACTCGTAACAATTAAACACAAATTAAACTTTGAAAAATGAGTTCTGTGTAACAATACTGCATTATTATACCATTCATATTTATCAACAGCTGCCTGCAAGCAAGAAAATTGTAAAAGAAAAACGATTCGCAGTACCTAAAAAGCAAATGGATAATGAGGTAAGATTATTGTCACTTGTATTAAGGTTTGGTTTTCTTTGAAATGATAGCGGAATTTTATAATCTTTCGTTATAGTACAAATTTCATGTCGTGGCAAAAAGATTGGATCTCCACTTCACGGCATATGATGATTACGTCAATAACCGAACTTGGGGCAGAGTTGAAATGTACAACGACTCAATTCCAGTGATCACCGTTTCCATCGACGTTATCAAAGATTTCCCACCAACAATGATGGTAAAAAAAAAATGTTTACATCCGGAAATTTTCAGTTTAGTTGCTTAGCTTGTTTTTAAAGAAGCTGTACGTTTGCAAATGGATTCAATAGTAAAATGTACCGTAATTTAGCTACAATATATAAAATCACAACCATCCACTATGAACCCAGTTGTCTAGGTTAAGTAAGCTGTAGTTAGTATAACACAGTTTACTCAGAATGGTTTTCAGATGATTTTACATAATAAGCTACGGCATTATTGCGTTGCACTGCATTGAAACTAGGGCTTCGTATCGTAAGATGAGCGTATCGACATTTTGGGATGATCAAATACGAATAAGTCATCATTTCGATATTTTCTGTTCATTGCATTTTCGTTGAAATGCTTTTGTAAATATATTGACATGGAAACTAAATCTGCGAATTTCAACCAAAAAAGTGTCTGGATTTTACTGTCATTTTATACAGAATATGAAATTGTTCGTAAATTTCAAAATGTTACAAAACAATTCAACCAATGTTTTTGAAAAAAGTCCAAGTTAACACAAAAATATGCTCAACAAATTTGGTTCAAGTTGGAGCAGGCGTTTGGATGCTAGAGTGCAAACAAACACTCTCATCATCAAAAACGACGCAATATGCAGCACAAATGGCTCTGCCAAGATATTGTATCACAATATTTAGCGGCTAAATTCTCCTCCATCTCTTTATACCCTTGGTTCAAACATTTGCAGATACAAATGCGAGGGTACAGATTTACAGAGACCAACCAGTGGATACTTTTTTTCGACAAGGGCCTCCAGTACTACTGCGATTTCGTAGAAAACAACGTCTCCTTCATGCAAAACGTGTTAAAAGCCAGTAACTTCACGGAGTGTCCCGTCAAGAAGGTGAGTCTGCAGCGCTGCAGGTGAAACAAATGTGCAAGTACTAAGGTGTCAAATATTTATCTAAATCTTAAAATATTGATTAGCAAAAACTAGTTGTGGCATTAAATCTATGTTTGCATCTTGCTTTTGCAGCCATTAATGCATAAATACTTGTATTAACTGCGATTAAATCATTTTTAAATTATATTTGCTCTAAAATTGTCACAGCTGTAGACTTTTTGCGATAAACGGTATTATGTATTAAAATTGAGAAAAAGTTGGGATGGTGTTAGGTTGAGAGCCACGGGTAAGTTGAGGGAGGGGAGTGGGAGTTGGGAGTGGGAGCATAAAATTACTGTCCTATATGTGAAAATATATTTATTCTCAGATGGAATAAATTGTCAATTCTTACATAAATGCGGAAGAATACCTACATTAGCTTTTAAAATCGTGGCACGAACAAAACTTTTAGAGCGAAAACAGGAAAGCTGATGCGAAATGGCAGTTAGCCATGTCACCTTACAACGATCATTGGAGCCTCTGCCATTTATAAGTATATTTTCTCGATGAAAAGAGTATTTTCAATAACACAATGCTTCGGTAATCACGAGCGTTTCTAAATTAGAGAAACACATAATATCGATTACATAATAATTAACTTTTACTGAATAATGTACAATAACTGAAATTGTTTTTGTTTGCTTGCTTACCAGGGCAAGTACTCAATTAAAAACATGGTGATCGACGAGAAGGCTCTCCCTCCAGGACTTCCTGAAGGCAAGTTCCTTGTAGACGCGATCTTCACGGTCGAAGGGAAGCGGATTGTTCAAATGTCGTACTACGCAGATGTGGAACTGAACGACGAAGACTATGACTGAACTTATATCGAGTTATCATATAATTTCGATGATGTCGATACCACAAGAATTAGAATGATTGATCTTTTAAAGCACTCAAAATACACTAAAAACTAAAATAAGTTATCTCTTATTACTGAAGCATAGTTTAAGACACAACTGATGTAAGATACCTGACACTGAATTAAAAACAGCAACCAAAATATGCATTATACTACTAAGAAATAAGTCCTGCTTGTGATTTGGGAGGTTGCAGGTTCGATCCCAGCTTAATGCTTTTGTTAAGGCGCTTTTTGACAAGAAACTTGTCACGATTCTGAATATCGTTGAGCAGTAAGCGATGATTTAGTTGTTGTTGAGACGGTTAAAAAGTCACTCAAAAAGCCTTTACGAAGTAAGCTAGTCAATGCTTAAAATTTTAATAAGAAATTTCCAACCAAAAAAAATTATCTTGGCTCTAAGAGAGGGGAAATTTGGTTACCCCGTTAATTTCGGGAAATTTGCATTTTGGTATTGATTGTTCAGGTGGTTTCAAGAGTTCCCACCTTAAATTTGGAAATGCAAGTTGAAAATCGACTCCATTTCTTATCCTTTTCTTATCGTTAGCCAAAAATTAAAAACGAGAGACAGTTTACACGGATCGATGGAGATGACGAGAACGACTTGGTGACAGATTAGGTTCGCAATAAAATGGATCGTATTTAAAAAACTATTTAAATACTGAATATCATTTAAAATTATATTAATAACTATATTTTATTACAACAACTAAATGTCCATTGTTTCATAGCTTGTCCCTGTTACTCTATCAAGGGTAAAAGCTGAGTGAAAAGACTGCTTTCATCCTTGATAAAAGAAACAGGTACAAGTTATGAAACGTTGGAAATTTTAGTTGTTCTTCACTAAGCATTCAAAACCTATTTTACATAGTTTTTGTCAAAACTAATGCAAAGGTTAGATAAAGTAGATATAAGTCAAAAAGCATAATAATGTAACCGTTGTATTATTTCTGTATGTTCCGAGCTGGTGTTCATGAGGTGACAAAGTATGAGGTTACTGCCGAAAAATTAGTCCTGAACAGAAAGCATGGTACGCTTTTATGAAATTGCATTACAAAAAAATAAATACAAAAATTACATGAAATGCTTGTTTAATTTTTATCCGAAGTGAATGCCACTTTTCCCACCAGCAGAGAACCTTCCTGACGCAGACCTGCGAATCATATTAGCTCATATAAAATGGACACATATTTTTTTCTACTTTTTCCCAGCTTTCAAAAGAGTTTTATTCCTTACAATATTTGTATTCAGTTTGCAGTGCTCTGTGTTTCCACGGCTCAATTTCCTGTGATTTATGACAGAAATATAAGTGTGTATTTTTTAAATTATAATTCGATGTATAAATATGTGAATATTCGTAGAGGCAGTTGACAGTTTCAAGTTCGCCCAGTGAGTTTTCTTCGCAGCCGAGATGCAGTTCACGAGCAACGCAGCTTTTGTTCTGGTTTTCTGTGCTGCGATGGTGGCAAGCATGGAGGTAACACAAACAAAAATATTTCTGTATTTACTCAGAGCACTCAAAACTGGCAAAATAACATTTTGATGCAATTGCTGAGAGATTTTTTTTTGTTTGTAATACCAGATATTTATTGATTTTTCGTGATATTTACCATTGCGAATATCATTTTTTTATTGCCTAAAAAAGCAGCGGTTAAAATTAATTGTATTGCAATAATTCATAACATTATTTAAATTGCTTAGACATTGTTTTAACTAGGCACCCCATGGCACCGGTGAATGAGTGGGTGATTATGAAGATATTTATGAACCGTACATGAATTAAAAGGGAGGACGAACTGGAGTTGACACCGGCATTCTCTTGTCGAAGAGCAAAAAGAGGACCACTGACTTAACGTCCTTTCCGAAGGACGGTACAACGCCTACAACAGGATTTCTCCACAAATCCATGCTGTCAAGAGATTGATAAGCAAGGCGATTGAAGTTTAGTTCTAACTTCAATCTTAACAATCTCCAATTTAAATCAAACCGACAAGAAATGAAACAAACCACATTGATAATAAACAAATTAACTTAAGAAAAGTGAGTGTTGTACTACAAAATGGTATTTTATAACGTTCATATTTATCAACAGCTTTCTGCAGGCAAGGAGAAAAAGAAAAAACAGAGTCAGAGAAAAACGCTTTGCAATACCTAACCAAAAGCCTTTGAATAAGCTGGTAAGTTTATTAAAAAAATCACTTTTTCTGTTTAGCTTTTCTTTGCAATGGTAGTGGGACTTATTTTCTTTCTTTGCAGTAAAATTACCACATCTTACCCAGAAGAGTGGAGATTGGATCGGTTTGCAGTGATTACGCCAGTAATAAAACTTGGTCTAGAGTTGAGATGTACAACGACTCAACGCCAGTGATCGCCGGGTTTATACAAATTATCAAAGATTTACCACCAACATTGCAGGTGAACAGACAGTTTTGACAAACTGAAATTTTCAGCACAAATTCTAAGCTAGTCTTAAAAAAAGCAATTTTTGCTTCTAGAAACACATTTTTTTATTAAATGCCTAAGTTTGTCTTACCTTTTATTGATTTCGATACATTTAATTCCCTAAAATGTAATAATTATTTAACAGTTTTAAGACATTTTAAACATAAAAAAGCATACCTGTAACCGTTGAAACAAAATGTATTTATTTTTATACTACTAATGGCTTTTTCAAGACTTAATATTATTCCTACCAATTTGTAACCACTTAAATTTCCTCTTTGTATCTCTGTATCTTTTGTATCTAAGTCTTTGTATCCTATGCGGTTATCTTACAGATCCAGATGGTCGGCTACAGATTCACAGAGAGCAACCAGTGGATATCATGTTTCGATCATGGCCGCCAGAATTACTGCAAATTTGCGAATAACAACGTCTCCTTCATGCAAAACATGTTCAAAGCCAGCAACTTCACGGAGTGTCCCGTCAAGAAGGTGAGTCTGCAGCGCTGTGTTAAAAAGTATTTGTTATTCCATTTGACATTAGGTATGAAATGTTAAATTTGAACATTAAGTATTTGCAACTTTTGAAATACTGTGATTTACAGAACCATGCATTCAAGAGAAATAATTTACTTTAATCTAAAACCACGTGTTAGTAGTATGTATGGGGTTGAGGGGAGACATGGACGTTTTAATTTATTCGTAATTCACCGATTGAAATATCTGTTAGTGCTTTTTTCGTTAATACTTAAGTCACATTCCTTGAGGTTTTCTCTATTTTTATATTTTTAAGTAAGCATGATGTTTAGTAGGCACAGCCTAGCTCATGAGAGTTGATACCAGCATAAGGACTTCCCATTAGAAATTGAAGTTTCTTAATAAAAAAATTTCAGTGGTGATTTATAAATACTTCTTAAATCTGCAAAAGAATTAATTTTACTATACTTATAAAAGAAAAATATTATTTCGATGAAGACACCAGTTCTTTCTTCGTTAAAACCCTTTTCAGGATACTAGTATTTACAAAAAATTTAATTCCCAGCTTATCACAAGCATTCGTAATTTAGAGAAAAATAAACTGGTGGCAATGTCGATTACATGAAAGTTACTCTACTTACTATACAATAAACTATATATAATATACAATATTATACTTATACTATAAGTACAATTACTCAAGGCTTTTATGTGCTTGATTTCCAGGGACTGTACATAGTTAAAAACATGATGATCGACGAGAAGGCTTTCCCTCCAAGACTCCCTGAAGGCAGGTTTCGAGTAGACGCGATCTTCACGGTCGAGGGGCAGCATTTAGCTAGTATCTCGTTCTACGCCGATGTGGTTCATAGTGACGATGACTATGACTGAAATCATTTAGTTCCAGTGATGTCAATACCACAATAATTAAAATGATCTAGCATTTTTCATCTTCCGGAACACCAAACGGATTATATTTCTTAACACTAATACATAGTTTCAGAAATAGCTGAGTTGTAGTTACAAAACACTGTATGTTATTCAGCACGCACATTTCGCAAGTGAAATGAGTCCTGCTTGTAATTTTAGAAGTCACAGGTTTAATCCTAGCTGACGGCCATTATTTAAGCGGTATAGGACTTGAAAATGTTAAAAATTCTGGATATTCGTTCTGAAAATTCTGGGAAATTCGTTAAGTGATGCTTTTTGATCTTTGAGTTGGTCAAAAAGTCACGCTAAAAAGTCTTACAGGTTAAGTTTATGGGAGTTCTAGGCAGTGATTAAACTCTTAAGGAGATATTCCAAACGAGACTTAATTTTGAGCTTGGCCATAGGGACTGTAAACTTCGCAAACCTTTGCATGTCAATGAATTTGTGTTAGAAAATTCTTGCTGTAAAATGAACTGGGTAACAAAAATATACTTCGTTGTCATTTCAAGAACATGAGTGAACTGTGATATCATTATCCCTCGAAATTTTTTATCCCATGTCCACCTCTGCCCTTGCACATATTGCAAATATTGTTTATTTCGCAGAATTTTCTCTGTCTGAGTAAAAATCTGCCTGAAAAACAGACGTGTGGTCAAAGAATCGATCCCATCTCCTTGGTGTTGAGATAAGGCATGAGAACCCGAACTTCCCGAATTCGATTACTGACCAGCGTCCGTCCCCATACCCCTTGTCCCCTTTCTCCCACCCGTCGATCAGTCACCCCGTCCCCCTTTCCCCCTCTCCTTGAAAAACCCTTTATACCACTGCTTCTTGGGCACACATACACGCTCTGGGACTTTCGGCAGAATTTAATCTCATTTTTTTATCTCGTCGTCCCTAAAACTTATCAGCGCGATCCTTTTATTTGTCAATCCCGTCCACTTCAGGGTGGACAGAAACTAACTTCCATTTTCACGCTCAAGTTGCTTGTGAGGTTGGTCAATGTTTCGGAATTGCTGCCAATGAGATTAAACGAATGCATTTCCTTCTTTCAAAGATTTGGCTATATTGGGATTTTCACCGCTGTAGTCGATTATTTCTTTAACGACGCACTGTTTTGACAATGGGTTAAAAAATATGATGACACGACTCAATTAACCAGAAAAGAAGTTAGGAACTGGATAAACGTTGCTTAGAACTCCTGGAAAAGAGCAATAGCGTCCCTTTTTAACGGACGGTTAAACTCGAACAACAAGATTCCTCCGATAGTCCGTGTTGACTAGAGAGAGACACTTGAGGTTAAGTGCTTACTTCACCGTTTCAAATTCCTCTTTAATTTAGTGATTTACCACGGTGTATTTTACGGAAGAAATTAGCAACACTTTTAAGTAAACGTTTTGGAAATTTGGGATAGCTTTTTATAATTCATTCTTGCACAATTTCCGTCGATTTCGACATTTTTCATAAACTTTTTCGAAATAGTTAATGCAATTTTACAATGATTGTTTTTTTCTAGGAAGAATACAGGTTACACACGATACAATACACTCTGCATTCACTTTTATGTAGATTTCTCACATACTTAACCTCTTTTATTAATGTATCAGCGGCTTTGAATTTCCACTTCAAATGTCTGGTAATTTAAAACATTCTACAAAAATCTTTGACCGGATGAGCCAGTTTAGCTTGAAGTAGTAAAACATACTCGAAAACCGTTTCTACCTTTTGAGGGCTGCCTTTACACTCACATTTTACTCGCTTTAAAGCTCAGAGAAAGGAAAACTTAAAAGTAATGGTCCCATTAAAGTAAAATCAAACAATCCCAACTAAAATTTCCACCAACTCAGTACAGAAAATCTCCCATTCACCGATGACATTAGAGTGGGCGGATATTTTGAACTTGGAGATGGCGGGCATTATACCTAGAAGCTCCGTTTCCATGCTCTGAGAACACCAATTCATACGATCACGTCCAACGTGAGCTGAGAAACAAAGAGGTAGCAAACTTGCGGCACACACAAACTATCTGAAATGTTTTGATGCTATTGACCCAATTAAACCTAGATAAAGTGGTCAAGACTAACAATATAGAGCGTGTCCCACAAAGATTTCACATGGGAGTGATAAATGTGGGTCAATTTAACCTTTAAATGTTGGTAACTTTATTTTTTCTGTTTTTTTTAGTAACCATTTAATTAAATTGAAAGAGATGTGAAACCCTGTTTTTTGTTTGTCCGAACAATACATTTTTTGAAATGATACACATATATTTTTCTGGCAATAGACACCAATGTTTGCGATGTGAAATAATAAATAAATAAAATAAAAAATGTGAAATAAAATAAATTGCCCATTGCAAGCGTTTAAAATTTAACTAAATTGTCACAACTTGAAATAGTTTTGTTACTGTTCGCTCCATCTTGGATTGTAACCCACTTTTATCTTTATTTAGCCTTAATAATACCTTGACAGTAAACCTTAAATGAACAAATAAACAAGCTATAAGATTTTTTTGATATTTAGGCACCTATAAAGTAAAGGTTTTTCAAAACTTTCCTTTGTTGGTAAAGCTAATTATGAAGCACATTGCAACCCTATTGTCAACTCTCATAAACAGTATGAAATACAATTATAATTATGTATCTTTATGCTGTTATTATGTTTAACCAACTTCACAAGCATTGTTGTATAGTACTTGAAACAAAAAACACACCATTGAGTTTCACGACAGGTGAATAGCAAGTCCCTATTTGTGGAAATGACCACACAGTTGTTAAATGTGCTAATTTAAGTAGCACTAGGAAATAAAACCACAGTGCATTGTTGTTTGATATTTGAGTAATAACGAGCATAAAAGGAATCCACTAGGAACATTAAACAAAGCCGTTACGGTATCAGACAGTAGAAATGAAAAGTCGAGATATACACATATAACTTTTGCTGTGTGCTATCGCGGAAATTGATTAAACTGTGGAAAATTAAAGCGAGCAAAAGTTTCTAACCTCAACGTAAACTAAAATTTACAACACCAGTGAGGCAGACATGCGGAATCACGTGCACATGAATTTATACCTCGAGCTCTCTTAGAGAAAATGGCTGATCTTTTTCGGAATTCCTTGCTGTAATTGAATCCAGCAACTTTAAATTAAAATTGAAATGCATTTACACGAGCTTGGCTCGGTTCGCTGTTTGGTAGAGTGATTTGGCCGACAGGTGGAGAGGTGTGTCTTTGCATACGAATCTGATGAGATCTTCGCCGAGCGCACGTTTTTCATTGTCTTACCTGGAGATGCTTGCCAAGCGTCAGAACGGTGTTGGAAGTGGATAGTTTTGCAAAGTCTTACGATCACTAATGTCTCCTCAAAGAGATGGAAAACTCAAACAAATGTTCTCCTCCATTATGTCTTAGCGTTAGTACAAGACAAAATCAGTCTAGTATTCGAGCCTCTAGGATTGTTTTACACTGTCCAGTTAAATACGCAAGTATGAGCGTCTTGTTGGCTTTGACTATGGAGAAGCTGGCAGTTATCTTTCAGTTATTAAAATTTTATCGAAAAATTACGAAACATTATGTGCATTTTGATCTGGGTATCGATCACTTCATATTTTTCGTTAGAGATAACAGACATTAGCTTGTAAATTTTTTTTTTTTTTATATTTGCGTCCACACCTTTCAGACTTTTTACAACGGGTCGTAAAACGAGTAACCAGCACTCATAACAGTAATACAGGGGACAGTACCTACTTGTGTTAGTATCTTCTCTCACGGGCTAGACTGTAGCAATGCTGGGGACAGTCCTTGTGCTGGTATCTTCTCTCACGGGCTAAACTGTAGCAATGCTGGGGACAGTTCTTGTGCTGGTATCTTCTCTCACGGGCTAGACTGTGGCAATGCTGGGGACAGTCCTTGTGCTGGTATCTTCTCTCACGGGCTAGACTGTAGCAATGCTGGGGACAGTTCTTGTGCTGGTATCTTCTCTCACGGGCTAGACTGTAGCAATGCTGGGGACAGTTCTTGTGCTGGTATCTTCTCTCACGGGCTAGACTGTGGCAATGCTGGGGACAGTCCTTGTGCTGGTATCTTCTCTCACGGGCTAGACTGTAGCAATGCTGGGGACAGTCCTTGTGCTCGTATCTTCTCTCACGGGCTAAACTGTAGCAATGCTGGGGACAGTCCTTGTGCTGGTACCGCTCTCACGGGCTAGACTGTAGCAATGCAGGGGGACAGTCCTTGTGCTGGTATCTTCTCTCACGGGCTAGACTGTAGCAATGCAGGGGACAGTCCATGTGCTGGTATCTTCTCTCATGGGCTAGACTGTAGCAATGCTGGGAACAGTCCTTGTGCTGGTATCTTCTCTCACGGGCTAGACTGTAGCAATGCAGGGGGCAGTCCTTGTGCTGGTATCTTCTCTCACAGGCTAGACTGTAGTAATGCAGGGGACAGTCCTTGTGCTGGTATCTTCTCTCACGGGCTAGACTGTAGCAACGCAGGGGACAGTCCTTGTGCTGGTATCTTCTCTCACGGGCTAGACTGTAGCAATGCAGGGGGACAGTCCTTGTGCTGGTATCTTCACTCAAGAGTTAGAATGTGGACGTTTCAGACAGTCAGAGAGTGTATTATCGGTAATTTTCCTGATTTTAAAGGATCCTTGATGGATAAAGAGACCTGTTAGATATTATGATTATCTAAACCATTGCATAATCATATTTTTTAATTAAAGAACATCAAACACGATTATATGAGGAGAAATAGGTTTATGAACATACTTCAATATACCGAGAACAATAAAAATGCATTATCCAAACCGAAACAACAAAACAAATAAAAGTATAACAATTAGTATATGTGAACAAAACAAAATACCAATTGAAATTTGTAATGCCTGCTTTTGAAGTAGACTGCTTGACCTCATTGATGAAGTTTATTACACAACATATTACAATGCACGCGCACACATTAATAAAACACGATTCATTTATAAACTGCAAATAAGAAGGACAAAAAAAGTGTTTGTGGTGGAGGTGCCGAGTACGCTGCTCTGCGGGTTGCATAAAGTAATTTTATGAAAGTGTTGTTTTGGAGTTTTTCAATATATTCCATTTATTTTGATGCTGAGATTTGTTAAATTTAACCTTAAAGTTCCTACAACTAATGTAATTATGCAGTAAGTTCATTGAAAATGCTCAGAAAGTTTGATTAAATAGTGGAGGTGCCGAGTTATTTGCTCTGCGGGTTGCATAATGTATGTTTCTTGTCTCAAAGTCTTTCTAAATCCTCTGTGCAATTCAATCTTCCTAGGTAACATAGGAAGCTCACCTAGGTTACATATTTCAATGATGCATTTTAAGAAATACACTGTACATTTTGAAGTCTAAGCCAAGATTGGTGTTGATTTTGAAGCTAATTAAAAACGAAGTCCAGTAAGACTCTATAAATTTCAGGGGAGTTCGGTTTCTCTGAAATATTGTTCACTGTAACCTAGTGTATTAAATCTGCTGAAAGAAAAAGGCATAGCATGGTCCCTTCATTAAATTATAGGGTATCCCTTGTTAGGGACAGGAACCTGAGACACTTATGTTACCGAAAGAAATTCTGGATAATAAACTCCCTGAAGACTCTTGAAAAAGTGCGTAAGAAATCGGAGATTTCTGCACATATATGTACGCTAAAGATTTCTGTACGCTCAAGATAGAATTACAAAGATTGAATAATATATCTCAAGAGATTTGTTTTTCTTTTCGTTGATTAAAAAATTTTTCGATTTGCGTCAGATGTCAATAAAAATTACATTTCACAGTATAAGATAAGTTGAGGTGGAAAGCGATTTGTCTTTGAAATCGGAATTTTCTATCGGAAATGTCACAAAATCCCACAAAATGAGTGACACATATAAGCGAGCGCTCTTCTTGGCAAAGTTTCGAAATTTGGAAATGTAATTCAAAGTTGGTCGAGGCGGCCTGCGGTGCTCGAAATGTTCAACTTTGGCCACTTGTTTGAACACCATGTAAATCCTCGTTCGCGAACAGTTGCGCAGTTCCGCGCGTGTTCCTCCCTTGTCCTCGCTTGTTTTCCGACAGGCCCTCCAGAGAGACGAGACGTGTGGAGAGAGAGCTGCAGCCACAAATAGGGCCCAGCTATAACATCGTTCAGTTCAGACATTTTATCAGGAACTCTAGAGTATTTGAAATTTCTTATTGGATTTTTATTTGTAGATTTTTTAAACGTTTTTCGTAACTATCGAAATATGTATTGTCATGCATGCCCAGTCCACAATACTTATCAGAATAATCAGAAACTGTGTAAAAATAACAGTGTACACTTGGTGTCCAGCCGGGGACTCGAACCCCGATCTCCACCTGTCACGGGTGTCGCTCTAACCAATGCAGTGGCTTGTGGATCATGCACCAACTTTTGAGAACAATTATCAGTGTTTTGATTAATCAAATACTCTGTCTATTGCAAGTTATTTTTAAATTTAAATCAGATTTTATATTTTCTTTACTTGCATGGTGCGAAGTGTGAGTTTTTTTTTTCTCCATTTTATTTGTTTATTGTCATACACACAGTTATTTCTTTGTTTCCGTTTCATGTATTTTTATCAGTATATTTAGAGTGAAACAAGTCAACGTATCTAAGGTCTAATCCTGCTTGTACTAAAAGCTTCGAATCTTAATTCAGCAAGGATTCTCAAAAAAAAAAAAAAAAAATGAAATACAAACTCAGTTTTTCGTTAAAAAAGAGAAATAATCTCATTAAGAATATACAAAAATCGCACCCATTGGCTCAAAAAAAAAAATCATGTAAAATCACCGAGTTCACCATTCTCTCTCTCTCTCTTTAAATCGTCGCTCTCTTTGCTATCAAAGCCTCTCCTGCGCCAGACACATCTTTCGTTCTCTTCGAGGCAAGTTTCACTTCGGACCGAGTTTTGTGGTACCCGTTGTGGGAGACCGTCGACGCAACCGACCCGACAAGTTCCCCACATGCCCCAGGGACCACTCTACTCCCAAACCCCTCCATCGAGATAACCACTCTGCTCGAATAACGCATTTTAATTCGCTTTTCTTTCGCAAGCTATTTCACATTATAGCGAACTGTTCTTTCCGTAACTTGATATTGTGTCTTTGTTCGTTTTCTCGTGTTTTGTACATGGAATTGAAGTGAAAATGAGAGATCAGAAACTCAGACAACTTGTTTTATAATTAGTACGCAAATACAAGTACGAACTGGCATGGTACGTTACAGTGATGATTAAGACACTTAAACCTTTGTGATGTTTACCGTCGTCAAAACAGTGCGTCGTTCTGTGATTGACTGTGAATCAAGAAGGTTCTTTAAAAAGTACGAAGTTAAGATCACTGCGCTTAATCAGGTATAGGATGGGTGACCATCATACACATGACCAGTTCTGTTCGGGAGAGAGGTTGGAGGGATGATAGTTAGTACAGCAACTTCACTCGCCTTGCTTATCAACCTCTCGACTGCATGGATTTGTGGAGGAATCCTGCTGTTCGAGTTGTACCGTCCTTTGGAAGGGACGTGAAGCCGGTGGTCCTCTTGGTGCTCTTCGACAGGAGTAGGCTACGTGCCGGCACCGGGTTTCCCATCCTCCCTTCTAGGCTAGGTTAGGTTCATCATCATCCTCATCATCATCCGCTTATTCACTGACGCCATTAGACCAGTGCCGCATGGCCAGATGACAAAACAGTGCGTCGTTAAATACCACAAATAATAATTTAAAATGTATAAAAAATAAAGGTAGGCGTTATTTTGAGATGTGTTCTGAAGACACTCAATGTGTCAGGAAGAAGTCTGATTTACAATTTTTACTTGTGCTAGAGAAAATTAAGTTAAATGCTATTGTATTGAACTGTTTAATTGTCGATGGTCACCTGCCACATAATTTTCATCTGTAACATTTCTTTGGTTAGTTCATCAGCACAACACTAACACCGTTGAGTGTAGGATATAGGTAGAGTTTCAACGTCAATGTTAAAGTCTCTGCGTGAAAAATGACTACCTTACCGACAAAAATGCAGAGTACCGGAAGTTCACGTTAAGTGGAGCCACTGTCGTATGAATTTTAATTTCGATATTTCTCGTAGGTTAACTCACTTTTGAAACTTTTCATGCTCAAAAAATCTTCATCAATGTTTACCTCAACGATTGATATACACGTAACAATATTAAGAAGCGAGTAAATACGATAAATATCGAAATTAAATTTCATACGACAGTGGCTCCACTTAACGTGGAGACAAGACAAGTCAAGACAAGTTAAGACTTGTAATAAAAGCAAGTCTGTGTCCGTGGTGATAGCGAAATAAACTGGGCAGGTTTGTTTATAATCTTGTCAACATTTGAGAGTCTGCTGACCGTGAAATATTGAGTTTACAGCTGCAAATTAATAACGAGTCTCATCTGTGTGTCGGGACAAATCGATTGGTTTAATAAAAATATATTTCAACTCCAAAAACGAGAACATTTTATTCTTAGATCTCTTGGATTCCCAATAAAACTCTTATTCCCTTGTCAAAACGGGCATTTTTTCTAACAAAACATTTCTGCTCGGCACTTGTATTATTGCTGGGAGACCGACATAATCGAGGTATATCAAGAGAAGTTCTTAGGGTTCCTTAAAAGTTGCGTTTGGCTACAACATTGTTAGGTTAGTACAAAGGCTAGTCAAGGTTTACTAGGGCATTTTCTTAGTTAAATTTCTACTCTCCGAAAAGCTTCTTTTTTTAGAAAGAGTTTTAGTGTTCATTCTGTGAGCCACCAGTCTCGGCGATATTTTGATTCTGGCGAAGCAAAGTATCTTAACCTAGGTGATGGAGAAGGAGTGCAAGGATGCAAGCTTAAAATAACGTGAATTGGCTGAATTGCAATTACTACCTTCCACGATCTTCAGCAAATATTTTACATCTCTAGAGCTTGTGTCTTTCTTCCACCTGCAGCGCTGCAGACTCACCTTCTTGACGGGACACTCCGTTACGTTGCCGGCTTTTTTCACGTTTTGCATGAAGGTGACGTTGTTTTCCGCGAAATCGCAGTAATACTGGCGGCCCTGATCGAAACTTAGAACCCACTGGTTCCACTCTGTGAATCTGTATCCCGCTATTTGGATCTGTAAATGAAACACAAGGTAGAAAAAAGGTAGAAAGATGATTTTATCGACTCAAGATTTGCAGAGTTAATACGAAATATTCCATATGTGCTGCTGTAAGTGCATAATTTTTTTTATATTACTTGCATTTATTTTTTCTTTGCTTACAACGAATTACAATTGTAAAACTATTTTTAAATCTTTGGAGTTAAACTATATTGTAACCAACATAGGGTTACAGAAGCTCACAGATTTTACATTGATTTTATTTTCTTGTAAATTATAGCTAAATTACGGTATATGTTAAATGTTAAATGTTTCATGAACTTGCAAACGAAGCTTCTTTGAAAACCATTTCTAAAAATTTTATTTTTCCAATCTAGCTTCCTTTCCATTTCTAAAAATGTTTACTAAAACAGTGAGGTTTTTTAAAACTTTGTCTCACCATCATTGTTGGTGGTAAATATTGGAGAACATCGATCTTCGAGCTGATTACTGGTGTTGAGTCGTTGTACATTTCAACTCGGGCGTAGGTCACATGACCGATGTAATCTCTGTTAAACGATTGAAGCTCTAATTTTGAGGGATGGATATGAAAATTGTACTGCAACAAAAGAAAATCATGCACTGAAATTTTTGATAAGAAAAACCAAACTGAAAACTTGTGTATTAATAATCTTACCAGTTTATTTGTGGGCTTCTTAGGAATTGCAAGCCGTTTTCCTCTCATTACTTTCTTGTTAGCAGATACCTGTTGGTCAATAAACACGTTATAAAATGTGACATTATGGCAAAGTATCCACTTTTCATAAGTAACAGTTGTGTAAATCAATCAAGTTTTCCCTATTTTTTTCGTTTAAAATTTTAAATAATTATTAGAAAGATTGAAGTTCGTGCAGCAACTTCACTCGCTTTGCTTATCAACCTCTCGATGGCATTGTTATTTGTATAAATCATGTTGTTCGTTGTACCGTCCTTCGAAAGATACTTTTCGAATCATTGAAAGCACTCCAAGGAACGAACCGCTTTAAGACTGAACTCAAAATATTTCTCTGCAAGATATGCCCATATTCATTACATGATTATCATTCACATGTAGAAGATAGACTCTGAATTTTCTATGCTATGCTATTCTATTCTATGCTATTCTACTACTGCTTCTCTCATTTTATGTATTCTGACATATTCTATAACAAACCTTACAATTGCTCTTCAATGTATACAATAAAATAAAAAAGAATAAAATATATTTTATTACTATTATTATTATTATTATTATTATAAGCCTGTGAGCTAATGTGGGCCTCAAGGTAGCCCTTGATGTAGTGCAAAAAAATTCACTAAACAAAAAAAAAGCAAAAGTAAAAATTAAAAAATAAAAAATATATATATTTAAACTAAAATGGAAAACAACAACTTGACGCCAGCATCAAGGTAGCATTGACGAAGGGCAGTTTGGATTAAGAAGACGCTTTAAAGAAAAAAAACTATCTGTCTTTGAAATCACTTGGAACCGTTCTTATGGGTGGGCAAAATAATTGAATACAAACCTTCCAATCTTTCCAACTGTTAAAATAAGACAATACGGATAAACATCTGGTGCTGTTTAAAATGCAAAACTTGTGCATCCAAATACACAACTTAGGCTTGAAGAAAACATTTTAAAAGACAATTTAAAAGTAATTGAGCGCGTGCGTTCCGATGTTAACGTCATACAAAACTGCATCAATGGGGTGCCAATGCTCTTCCGCTCTCCGAATTTTGAATTTTTTCTCGGTAATGATCACTTATCATAAATATCATAAATAAGAGCGGATTTATGGATTTTCGTCCATTGAAATATAGAATTTCACTCGGTAAATGAGTAAAAATGTTCAGAGTAAAAAAGCTAATTAAGTTCCAATTAAAATGAGTGGATTGCTTAATCAAAGAGCTATTTACTTTTAAAGTCCAAAGCAGAGAAATCCTCTAAAAATGCTTATGTCCATACAGCTCATATAGTAAGAACGACACTCACGATAGGTAACTGTCAGGTTCCAAATCCCCGACTGGGCACCTTTTTTTTAGAGGTAGTCAGTTTCCTTCATGATTAAATGCTACGTGTCTACTCACTTGCCTTTAAATGGTGTTTCCCCTCCTCCTTTCTAATTGCATTACAATCATTCTCATAATCTCTCATTCGCCGACTCCATGAAAATAGTTAAATGTGGCTCGTTGTCAAAACAATTCCTCCTACAAATCACTCAACGAATCACTGATTTACAATTGACTAAAACAGCGATTGTTAAAATTTAATTTAATGTAAACAACCAGTTCTAGCCTACAATTCTGGTGATTACATAGATTTCGTTTTGCGATTATTTTGCTTTCTTATTTCCCTAAATAAACATCGTAAAGAACATTAATATAAAACTATTCGCAATGTCATCACAGTTTGCCTTTACTTAGCCGCGAGCGTTTCAAGTAAATATAAAGAAATATTTTGTTGTTTTACCGCCATGCTTGCCACCATTGCAGCACAGAAAACCAGAACAAAAGCTGTGTTGCACAAGAACTGCATCTCGACTGTGAAGAAAACTCACTGGGCGAACTTGAAACGATAAACTGCTTCGAAACTAATTTCTCGCATATTTATGCATCGAAATATGATTGAAAAAAATTGCGCACGTGCCTCTCTATCATCCTACAGGAAATCAGTCACTAGATTATCAATTAATAAAATCACAGAATACCTGGTCCTTATCAAAGCTGACCACTAATGAGCTTCGGAAATATGATAATACAGCAAACGGTATGTAAAAAAAAATGTTTTTGAAGAAAATATTTTTTATAACTTGCACAAGGTTGCAAATATTATAAATCTCTTTCATATTGGCTTGTAGGATATACTTATCTGAGACAAAAAGTCTTTGATAGGCTTAAAAAATTGTAATTCACCTACGATGTCAGGTGAAAAAGGGATTTTTTTTGTGTTGATCGACCAGCAAGACAATCAGCTCAATCATTAACAGCACATTAACTATCGCTCATCAATTCAACTCGCTACAATCGTCAATACTAACAAAAAACACTTGTTTCATTTCTCTTCTCTCTTACAACCCCCACACCCAACACTACCTGTCTGCGTCGTGTGAGATTCATCACCACCAACAATACTTCACACAACCTTAATGAAAACTAGGGATAGGAATAATATATTTGTTAAGTCTTCTAAATAAAATACAGTATTAACTAAAGGAACTAGCAATTATAATAAATTGTCAAAGGAAATTAGTAATATTAAAACTATAAGTAAATTTAAGACTAAATTGTACGAGAAATTTAAAGAGGACGAAGAGAAAATGTAATGTAAAATTATTCTCTGTTTTTTAATAGCTAAAAAAGCTTAATCAAAACCATACAAACAAACAATATCGTAGGGGAAAATTAACGTCCTAGAGTAATACAATTTCTATCGGTAAACGCTCCGGAGACTCATCGTAATCTACTGTACGAAATGGTTAAAAAAAAAAAAAGTAGCAGCATAAGTTCCAGTGCATTTTAAGGAGGTTCAAATGGAACGTAAAAATCGAAAAAGAGCAAATCTTTTTGCGTGGCTTCATTCTCACGTGTTGCTGTGTTACTAATAAAATAATCAAAAAATTATACTGGCGCCCAGCACCGTCTTACGCTGACTTCGGTTTCATTGACACTATTTGTCTGATCGAGATAAAACTAAGATTTTCTAAAGTCGTCGTGCTTTAAGGTGTATAATAACGAATTATCGCTATCAAAATTGTATTTACTGGTGAGATTTCGGCGACGAAACACGGGCGGAGTCTTTTACTCGTTGTAACACAATTAAATACAATAATTTTATTTGGAATTAGATGAGAAAGATGTCTGAAAAACTTGTTATTCTCTCAAGATCAGTATTGTTAATGTAATTAAAAATTGCGAACTACTTAACCTTGTTACTTCTCGGGAAACTGAATGCGACAGCAAAATTTGGTTTTTCTAGATTTCCCACAAATTTCCTCCAGAATAATTTGTTGAGTGTTTTATTAGTGACTCAGACACATGTGAGAAAAAATACATAGAAACAGATTTTCTCTTCTGTCGATTTTTACGTTTCATATGATGCGCCTTAATAACTTACTATACCTATATACATTTATAAATCTAAAAAAGAAAATTAAAGGTTTTTTTAATATATATACATTTCCCTTTTTTTTACATTTGATTTATTAAAAAAAATCATCATTAGTTTACAGTGCATGGCTATTTTCGATATTTTAGCTCAACTACGGCTTATTCTACTTTAAAATTCATTTGCAAACTTAGCTCCTTTGCAAATAATTGCTAGAAAATTATGCCTAAATGTTGCAGTTTATTAAAACCTGCATTGCTGGTCTCGCGTTGATTACTGGCATTGAGTCCTTTAAAAAATGTGTGTTTATTTTCAGGGCGATCAAACGATATATAGACAGTCAAACTTTATTGTAATAAATAGGAGAAGTCATTTCCCGTAAAACTCGTCTAGCGTATGGAAGCAGTTATCTAAAAAGAACCTTCTTTAATTTGGATTTAAAACTTAGCTTGCTTGCAGTCTTGATATGATCTTGGGCAGTGCGTTAAAAAGTTGAAGCCTGCTTAAACTGTGTTTTTAGCTTAGAGAGGGCAAGATTGTCCTTGTTTCTAGTCCCTTGGTGGCTAGGCAAGTCCGGAATCAAAGATTTGTAATTAATTTTAAAAAAAATGTAAATGTACACACCTTTTACTGTACGAATCCTGTACTCTTTAAAAAATTGGCGACAGAAGTCTTTGTAAAAGACCGTAGCACAAGGATACTGATAAGCGTTGGCTAAAATTAGCATCGCCTTATTTTGAAGCGTGGATATTGTTTTCGCGTGCCGCTAGTGGCCCCATATTTCTGTTGCGTATTGGATGGCCGAGTTAATGTACGCAAAATACACCGATTTGGCCGCGGCCAGAGTGGTGATCCTCATCAGTCATCGTAGCAGGAAGAGCCCGGACGAGATTTTCGGAGCAATGTGATTGAAGTGAGGTTTCCAGTCTAGTTCGTTTGTAAATGCGTCACCAAGAAGCTTCACTGTTTTGATTTCTTCCAGTGATTTGCCTTCGAGCTGAATCAGAAAGATGTTTGTATATTTTTTTCTTGACGCCCTATAATGCATGAACAGAGTCTTCTTCATTCGGCATATTGGCTGGTAGGGTTTACACGTCTGAGTCAGGAAGGATATATATATATGGATTGAAAAAAAAGTAATTTTATTTAGAATTCTAAGTAAAGGAAGTTATCTTCTTTTCTATTTAATTTTTGTAATGAATTAACAGAACCATACCCACCTTTCATGGTGGGATACTTGTCTTGCTGATCAGCCCATACACTGTCGGTTTATTAAATACCAGCATAAAAAGAACCAAAAAAAAAAAAAAAAACATTATAATGGTAAAATTATCAAATTGGAACTATGATCTTAAGGTGACCATCATATACGTGACCAGTCCTGTTCGGGAGAGAGGTTGGAAGGATGAAAGTTAGTTCAGCAACTTCACTCGCCTTGCTTATCAACCTCCCTGCAGCATGGATTTGTGGAGGAATCCTGCTGTTCGAGTTGTACCGTCCTTCAGAAGAGACGTTAAGCCGATGGTCCCCTTAATGCACTTCGACAGGAGTAGGCTACGTGCCGGCACCGGGTATCCTCTCCACCCTTCTAGTCTATTTTAGGTTCATCATCATCATCATCATCATCATCATCATCACCATCATCATCCATTCATTCACCGACGCCATCAGATCAATGCCGCAGGATCCATTGTCAAAATAATGCGTCGATAAAACCCCACAAATCTTCTATCACACTTCTGACACACGATTGATACGATAACGTCGATTTTCATCTTACTAACAATTTCTCATCTACCTCCAGAATATGCAAATTTTTCAAAAATTAGGGGCTTATTAAGTTTGCCCTCTCTGCGTTCAGGTGCAAATTACTTCACGTTTTGAGGAATTCACGTTTAAAGTTTATCCATTGCGTACAGCTTTCGTCAACCTATCTTGTGAGTATTTTTGGCGTTACTTCTTGAACGTATCAACGATCAAAAAGCATCGCTCAACAATATCCAAAATCTTAAAAAGTTCCTATACCTTAATCGCTTTGAGATTGGCTGTAAGCAAATATCCAACGTGCGACCTCCCCAATTAAAACCAGGACTCGTTTTACAGGAGTGTTTATTGAAATCTGCTTTCTCTTACATCAAAATACCTGTATCTTCATAGCAGTTATGCCTTACACGTATGCCTTAGTGATTAGTAAAATAAAGGGTTTGGTGCTCAAAAGAGCTCAAATCATTAGTGCTCAAACCATTATAATGTACATGGTATTAATACCACTGAAACAAAATGATGTCTCGATACAAGTTTAGTCATAGTCTTCGTCCTTCTGTAGCACATCTGCGTAGAACAGCACTCTACCCACCAGCTGCTCTTCGGCCGTGAAGATTGCGTCTACTCGAAACTTGCCTTCGGGGAGTCTTGGAGGGAAAGATTTCTCGTCGATCACCATGTTGGTTATTTTGTACAACCCCTGAAAAGCAAGCACACCAAAATATTGAAGTAAGTAATTAGGTTAGAATTACTTAAATTTTTAAATATAAGTTAGACCTCTAGCTCACAGAAACATCTAAAGCACACTGGATTTGATTGGAAGTCGCTTTAGCACTAGTTTCAACTAACACTTTAGCTAGAAGGCGAGATTTTGGTAAAATCGAGATTAAAGTCTGGTTTTATCAAAATCAAGTGACAGTTGGCCAACCGTCTTTTTCAAATACATAACAAATCAGCGTCCTGTCTTTTATATCTTTTGTTTTTCGAGCTATTTTAAGAATTATTTTAGTAATTATAACAATCTTCTAATTATTTTAAAATTAACAAGTATTTTAAGTTTCTGCCACGAACGTCACAACTGAACTTTTGTTTATGAGTAGGTGGCAATGCAGGAGAGCAGGACCTGCTATTATTTTCTCATGGAATCTGTAGCTATGCTTACAGAAAAAACAATTACTGTTAAAAAAATATCCATATAAATTTAAAAGTGTTGTCTATTTTGTGCTGAGCGGAAGCAACTATGTATCTCGAACATATACGAGTTTTCACTTGGCATTCTAAAAACTCGGACCTAACATTGTTTTCTCAAAACTAGTGCTACGGTTAGATAATGTAGACCTAAGCCGAAAAACCGTAATCGCATGACATACCATATATCCAAGTATTATTTAAGGGTTAATGCTGAAGTCTTTATTTATGACAGCCTTTGTATATCCACTGCCTCCACCTTTTTCATCGAAGACAATGGTTCAAGAAGTAATCATTTAACTTGAATAAATGATACCATGTTTTACTATATAACTAGAAAGTACATGTATAATAAAGGAAAACTTTAACAATCAAATGACTCATTGTAATTATATATTAATGCATCTGCATGGCAACTCAAGCAAGATGTAATCGCGGATTTTTAGCCACCTCTAATTTTTGCCGACCACTTTCAAGAAAACTCGATCGAAATGTTTCACACCCTTAATATCTGGATATTTGTTTTACCTACAGCGCTGCAGACTCACCTTCTTGACGGGACACTCCGTGAAGTTGCTGGCTTTTAACACGTTTTGCATGAAGGTGACGTTGTTTTCCACGAAATCGCAGTAAACCTGGCGGCCCTGATCGAAACTTAGAACCCACTGGTTGGTCTCTGAGAATCTGTACCCGACTATTTGAATCTGAAAAAAACCACATGTATTAAAAAATAAAGAGGATATTTTAGCCCCTGAAGTTTGATAAAGATGAATAAGACATGGCAGTGTCATTTGTGTTATAAGTAAGCGATAATTTGTAAAAACAAAAAATAAAAAGCAATTAACATTTTATTATGATCAACACGGTAACCGTCTCAAAAATTGATGCCTAAAAATGTCCCCGTTTGGGCATCAATTTTTGAGACGGTGATAGTGTTGATAATATTAAAATACCCTGTGAATTGCAAGCGTTTGCAATTTAAATAAGATTTCATCCTAAAACAACAACTAACATAATTACTGTAATATTTGTCACTAATTTATAAAATCATTCTTAAATCTTTGAGGTTAAAGTGTATCATGCCAACAAAAGGTTGCAGTTCTTATACATCTTACAATGATTTTTTTTTAATACTAATTTTATCTAAATAACAAAAATTTTCAATAATTCATCAGTTAGCAAGAGTAGATAATTTGGAAACATGTTCTTAAGAAAAGTGCTTGATCTGTTGGATTGTGAAACATTTATTGTACCATCAGGTTTGGTGGGAAATCTTTGACACAGTCGATAATTCCGTTGATAACTGGCATCGAGTCGTTGTACATTTCAATTCTGGCGTAATTCAGATCACCAATGTAATCAGCGGAAATCGAACCAAGCACCAATTTTTTTAGCTCGATATCGAAATTGTACTGCAACAAAATAAAATAAAATCCCGTTACAACTTTACAGGAAAACTTAACTAAATACTAATTATAAAAATCTTACCAGTTTGTCTGTGAGCTTCTTTGGAATTGCGAGCCTTTTTACTCTGATAACTTCACCGTTTGCAGAGAGCTGTTGAAAAATATAAAAGTTACAAAATGCGGCATTGTTGTATACCATTCAGCGTTTTTCCTCATTTTTTGTTTTGATTTTATCGGGAATTAAACAGATTGCAATAAGGGCTAAGACTTTACTCGCTTTGCTTCTCAACCTCTCTACAAAATAAATAAGTGGAGAAATCTGGTTGTTCACGTTTTACCGTTCTTCAGAAGGGATCCGGTAGTTAGTTTCCTTTACTAGGAGAAGGTACTTTATACGCTCAAAAGCACTCAAATAGGCTAAAACCCTCAAACTCTATTGGTAACAGCAACACCTGCGGATTTTAGGGATCGAATCCCCAATTGAACACTATTAAAAAATAAAAAATAATTGTTTTAATAAGAACAGTCTTCGTATAAGTTCACTGCTTAAACGCAGTGAATTTCTTTTTTCTCCTTGGCAAAATATGGTTTATATAAGCGCCCACTTGCTCACCTACGCCATTGACCGGGCATCATAGGGTCCGTTTACAAAATAAATCACGGATATGCACTATAAGCCATTCAATTATTAAGAAATTAAAATTTGCTGTCTCAGGTAGCATTTATTTAAATTAAACTAAATAAAAATCAAAAATGTTAACATATGTTTTTTGTAATTGTTTGGTTGCAACGAAAATTTTCGTTTTCAATGCCGCGAGTTTTTAAGTGATTACAGAAATATTTTTGGTATGTGTTACCTCCATGCTTGCCACCATTGCAGCACAGAAAACCAGAACAAAAGCTGCGTTGCTCATCAACTGCATCTAGACTGTGAAGAAAACTCACTGGGCGAACTTGAATCTATGAACTGTCTCTACGAATATTCGCATATTTATGCATCGAATTGTAATTTAAAAAATTGTGCACGTGCCTCTCAATCATCCTACAGGAAATCAGTTGGTAGATTATCAATTAATAAAATCATGAAATATGTTGCCCCAATCAGAAATGATCACTAATGAGCAGCGGAAACATAGATAAACTGCAAGTATTGTTATGCAGAAAACATTTTATCAAACTTGCACTAGGTTGTAAAAAATTAGAATTTGGCTGAAAGGATTCGTACATCTGAACCTGAAAGTCTATTCTTTGATTAAAAAAGTGGCATTCACTTCGGATATGCCAAGTAAAAACTAATTTCATCTAGACTTTGTATATTTTTTAAATTTCGATAATAAAACCATATCCTGCTTCCTGTTTGGGATTATTTTCTTGGAGATCAGCCCATTTTTGTCAGCGCATTCATTCTATGGGAGTGGGCTCTTACTCAGGTCTATTGGAGTGGGAGCTTACTCAGGTCTATTGCAGTGGGCTCTTACTCAGGTCTATTGGAGTGGGAGCTTACTCAGGTCTATCGGAGTTAGAGCTTACTCAGGTCTATTGGAGTGGGAGCTTACTCAGGTCTATTGGAGTGGGCTCTTACTCAGGTCTATTGGAGTGGGAGCTTACTCAGGTCTATTGGAGTGGGCTCTTACTCAGGTCTATTGGAGTGGGAGCTTACTCAGATCTATTGGAATGGGAGCTTACTCAGGTCTATTGGAGTGAGCTCTTACTCAGGTCTATTGGAGTGGGAGCTTACTCAGGTCTATTGGAGTGGGTGCTTACCCAGGTCTATTGGAGTGGGAGCTTACTCAGGTCTATTGGAGTGGGAGCTTACTCAGGTCTATTGGAGTGGGAGCTTACTCAGGTGTATTGGAGTGGGAGCTTACTCAGGTCTATTGGAGTGGGAGCTTACTCAGGTCTATTGGAGTGGGAGCTTACTCAGGTCTATTGGAGTGGGAGCTTACTCAGGTCTATTGGAGTGGGAGCTTACTCAGGTCTATTGGAGTGGGAGCTTACTCAGGTCTATTGGAGTGGGAGCTTACTCAGGTCTATTGGAGTGGGAGCTTACTCATGTCTATTGGAGTGGGAGCTTACTCAGGTCTATTGGAGTGGGAGCTTACTCAGGTCTATTGGAGTGGGAGCTTACTCAGGTGTATTGGAGTGGGAGCTTACTCAGGTCTATTGGAGTGGGAGCTTACTCAGGTCTATATCCAGGTTTACTGGTTACAACTAATCGGTCAAACCACTTGTCCGATCGCGACAAAACAAAAACTTGGCGACTCATTACACTATTGACAACAGACTGACGCTTTTGAAAATTAAAAATATTAGTTTGTATTATAGATACACGAGTTGAAAATGAGCATATTAAAGGCATTTATTCGGTATTTTACAGAAAAAATTCAAGTTATCGTAGCAGCCGGGGATCCCAAATTTCTTCAATCTGTTAACACTACCAAACTTGACATAAAAATAAACACGAGCTAACCATTTAGAAGCGCCTCTTTTATTAGTTGTATCAAGTGTTTATATATATTTTTTTTCAGAATGCATTTTCCAGAAAATTTTCTCTTTAAGAGATTTTTTTTAGGTGATGAAACAGTTCATACTAACCCCAATTAAAGAATAAAAAATGTGATTTTGTTCCCTGTTTCTCCCAGGAAAATAATATGAAGGTAATACAATCTTTTAACCTCCAGCCCATTCTTTCAGCTCGCTACACTTGCCAATAAAAATAAACCCACGCTTTACTCCTCAGCACCCTGCACCCAAATCTAACCATCTGCATTGCGGGTGCTTCATTGCTACCAACTGTTCAAGTGAACCACCAGTACGAATATCACAAACGCATGGCGCACATTGCAAGTTAAAATGCCGTTTTCCCAGAAACTTTATTTTGCAGTGCCTCAGTTTTTTACAATTACATTTAACTTTAACAAGACTTTTTTATATAAATTTTGTTTTTTTATCCACTCAATTAGAGGGTTATTACAACCAGTATCTAAGGTGACCTTTTAATCACCTGTCGTAAAATTTCAATATTTCTGTGAGTTGAATACTCAGCTCGGAGATGGAAGATTTGCAAAAATTTGGGATTTTAGGTAAACATGAAATAAATATATTTTTCCTAAACAGAGACTGAGAGAAAAAAACCGGTTTTTAACTTACGTTAAGCAAAACTGCTCTAAAACAAATATTGAATGAGTGACCATCTTACAAGTATCGATTTCTGTTTGGGAGAAAGGAAATGTTTACGGTTGAAGTAAGTAAAGGAAATAAATGTTGGATAATAAAATGTATTTGTCATGCTAATCAAACTCTGCAGTAAGATTTTGTGGAGATATACACAAAAAATGAACCGTCTTCTGGAAGGGGCGTTAATCTGGTAGTCCCTTTGGAGCTCTTGGTGACTTTGACTTTGGTTGTTGCTTTGTAATTGGCAAGAAGGCTAGCCTAAACCGAAAACATTTGCCATACGTCAATGCAAATGTTTCCTCAGACAGAAAAAAAAAATCTTTTAATTAAATGTCAAAGACAGAACAAGGATGACGTGAAAAAAAATCGAGGAATAATTACGCGACAATTTTTTGATCTTCTCGAAATGGTAAAGGATAAATAGTGTAATGCTTAATAGAACGTTAAATATATAAAGCCTGCAAAGCAGACTGCTTGAATTTCTTGTGTTCAGCTTCATCAGCAATCACAGCTTATAAACGCGAATAAATTATGAAACCATTAGGCTCGATACGTTTTTGAACAAGACCGCTCAGTTCGTTCGGAAACGCTTGACGCTTGACACTTAGCCAGGTCGGCAGTGTAATAAAATACAGTTAAAAAAAGCATCGTGCATCGCTCAAATATATCCAGAAACATTACTAGGTTCAAGTCCTAAACCGCTTAAAGAAAAGCCGTAATCCGAGATCAAATCTGCCACCTCCCAAATCACAATCAGGACTCAATTTCTTTTTTTAAATGTGGGTGCTATATTAAATCCAGTGTTCTGTACCTAAAACCAGTTGTTTGAAACTATGCTTCAGAGATAAGAAATGAAAGCGGCTTGGCGCTCCAAAAGATTAACAATTCTAAGTCATGTGGTGTAGACATCACCAAAATTAAATTCTGATTTTTTAAAATCGGTTTAGTCATAGTCTTCGTCGTTCAGTTCCACATCGGCATAGAATTTCACGCAACCGACCAGCTGCTCTTCGATCGTGAAAGTCGCGTCTATTCGAAAATAGCCTTCAGGAAGTTTTGGAGGAAAAGCCTTCTCGTCGATCACCATATTAGTGATTGGATAAACACCCTGGAAATCAAGCACATAAAAAGCTATGGTGAACTCATAGTACAGCCAAAAACAGATCAAATTATGCTATCCATATCGCCACCTGTTTATTTCGATCTTAATGACGAATTCTGATAAATAGCAGAGCATTTTATTCTTGACACACTACTACCCGAAAACGGAATTATTTTAGAATGAGCAGTAATATTTATGCTAGTAACATTTTAATTAGTCAGCAAATATACTAATCCGCCAGGGGGGCTATGGCATGCCAAAAGGATGACATACAAGCCAGGTGGTATTTAAAAAAACGCTCTAAACCATCTTCTCTGAAATCCACGACTCTGTTTTTACTTCTAAGAGATTTTATTTTAAATTTTGTTTCATTTGTAAACAATTATAATAATTAATGAGGAAATTATTTTACATTAAAATATTTCCCACCACTAAAATTACAAGTAAAATTTTGACTAGAATTTCCGCAAGTGGGTAGCACTTGTGCTGGCATTCTCATGGGGTCATTGGTTTAATTCTGTCTGACAACGCTGTGGTCCTCATCCATGACAGTTACGAAATTGCTCCTCCCCCACACCTTCTCATCTAAGATAATGTTCAAAAATACAGCAGTTGTTGCTTTACGTTGCATTATACTGTTGCGACAATTTAAAGCATATTTCATATAAAAATATTCATATTAAGGGTCCATATCGCAGGGCTGCAAAATTAAGATGCACACATGGATTTAAACTTAGCACTAAGTTTTGCTTACTATTTTTTGAAAATCTTCAAACTTATAGTTTACTCCTCAAATGCTTGTGTTTTTGTTTCACCTTTAAAGCTACAAACTCACCTTCTTGACGGGACACTCCGTGAAGTTACCGGCTTTTAACACGTTTCGCATGAAGGAGACGTTGTTTTTTACGAAATCACAGTAATACTGGCGGCCCTGGTCGAAACATGGTACCCACTGGTTCCACTCTGAAAACTTGTATCCGGTTATCTGGATCTGCGAGGAAACCAGGTGGAAACGAAGATTGAGATTTGACTTGCTGGCGAATCATGAAAAAGCTATTTGTGCCACATTACTATTGACCTAATTAGATGCAAATTACCAATGTGCTTCAAAATGTATAAATGCTTCATACAATTCTTCATACTTCAAAATGCTTCAAAATGTATTTCCATTTTTTAATCTTTGGAGATAAGCTGCATCGTAACCATTAAACGTTTACTAAACCTCATTATTTAACAGTAAATTAATACTTAGAAATTGTAGCTTAATGACTGCTCTGTCTTTTCTAAAATCCTTTAGCAAATGTAGCTTCTTTGAAAAAAAAATCAAGAAAATTAAGCTAAATGTTGCAGTTGGTCCAAACCTTCAAATTTTGTGAGAAATCTTTAATAAGATCGATTCTCGCGTTGATTACTGGCATTGAGTCGTTATACATCTCGACTCGGGCAACATTTTTGTCACCAATGTATTCATTGGAAACCGAAACAAGCTCCATTTTTCTAGGGTAGATATGGAAATTGTACTGCAACAAAAGAAAATAAATCCTTTTATAATTTCTCAAACCATTTTCGAAAACTTATTTATTACAAATCTTACCAATTTTTCTAATGGCTCTTTCGGAATTTCCAGCCGTTTTTCTTTTGCAGATAGCTGTTGATAAATATAAACGTTAATTAATGTAGCAACGCAGCACAGCATTAACGTTTCTATATTTTAGTTTAGGTATTAGGTATTACCAATTAAATTTTGATTTTTAATAAAAGATATTAATATTATAACTAAAACGTCGCCGGAGTCACTCATCAACCTCTTGAAAGAGTAAACTAGTGAGGAAGTTTCTAATTACATTCCAAAATAATTACAACTGGTATATATTAAAAGGCAATAAAACTAATCACTTTAATACACAATTTAAAACGTGCAAATATCCTCGCTCACCCACGTGTATCAATAAAGATCTTTAGTAAACATAATTATAGAACTCCCCACATTTTCAACACAATTTACATTTTCTTAATTGCAATTTTTCCAAGTTAATACAGAACTACGTTTGCTATTTTTTTACCTTCATACTTGCCACCATTGCAGCACAGAAAACCAGAACAAAAGCCGCTTTGCACATCAACTGCATCTCGACTGCGAAGAAACCTCACTAGGCGTAGGTACTTGAAACAATAATCTGCCTTTTATGAAAACTCTTTAATTTATACAACGAATTATGATTCAAAAAATGCACATGAGCATCTGTGATAATACTGCAGGAAATCATTCAACAATTGGCAGCACAGAAATAAAATTGGATTGAATTGAGGTGTGGAAATAAATAGAAATGACAACTGTATCAATTAAATGTTTGAAGTAAAAAATATCAATGACTGGGAAAATTTTCAGAAAAATCAAACCCTCTTTCATATTAGCTAGTAGGATTCACACGTGTGAGTCAGGAAGGATATTAATCGATTGAAAAAAAATTGCATTCATTTAAGATGATAATTAAAAGATTATATATATATATATATACCATGACAGGACCATGCCACCCTAAAACAAAACTGTTTTACCTGAAACTTTCCTTTAGAAATAAGAAAAACAAACAGGCTTGGTGCTCAAGAAAAAAAAATCAAAATCTTTTTAGATTCTGTGGTATCGACAGAACTGAACCTAAACGATGACTCGATTTAAGTTTTGTCTTCGTCTTCGTCTTTCAGAACTACATCTGCGTAGAACTTGAATCGTCCAAGCAGCTGACTTTCGTCCGTGAAGGTCGCGTCGATTCGAAACTTGCCTTTAGGGAGTGTTGGAGGGAAAGCGTTCTCGTCGACCAGCATGTTGTTTAATGTGTACAACCCCTGAAAATCAATAGCACAACAACCTTTGAGTAATAAAATGACAGCCAAGTATTTGTTTATTTTGTCGCACGTTTGGTTTTCTCTAAATGCTCGTGATTAGCAAAATACTATCACCCAAAAACTTTTTTTTTCAATTAATTGTGTTTCTTAAAATCTTATTTTTTCTTTTTATAATTACCGCTTGACAGATGATTCACTTTGTTTGGTTAGGTCGTTTTTTGAGTGGCATGCGGGCAAAGTCTCATTTTCAAAAACTCTGCAAAGCATCCTCTCGGTTATCATGATCTTATTTCCGTTTTAAAGTTTTTATTAACTTAGCTTAACCTTAGCTAAGCTTAAACTTAGCTTGCCTTGCTTTTCAAACTCTAAACGGCTTAGATTTGTGGAGAAATCCTGTTGTTCACGGGGTACGGCCCTTTGGTGGAAATTTGGTAGTTACTACCCTTTATAAGTTGTACCAAAAAGCACTTATAGTTGCACTAAAATCTTAAGAAACATGCTCTTTCCAATTAGATTTGTTAATAAAAACAAAACCTGTGGAGATCGGGGTTTGAATCCCCGACAATACACAGATTTTTAAGACGTTATTATTGTTTCTAATAATAAAAGTGCACGTGTCTGCTCACGTGCTTGAACACAATATTCTTTCTTAGCAACCTTCTAAGCTTGATCAGTTTTATTATAACCCACTTAATCACCGAAGATATATATTTAGTAAAATGGGAACCGTTGTCAATATTAAGTTTAGTTTAACACTACACACTTTTATATAAGTAAATTTAAATAAACAATAACAGCAGGTATGTATTCAATTTAAATTGAAACGAAAACAAAAAACTCTGAATTACCACTGTTAAGATGATTTAATATAATTTCCTGTTTGCAATTTTAAATTTTCTCGCTCTACCTTCACCGTCTCCAATACTTTTTTTAATTAAAAAAAAACAAAAAAAAACGATTCACCATGATTGAACATAATCAAGCTTTTTTTTTATAAATACAGAAATATATATATATATATATATATATATATATATATTTTTTTTTTACTTCCATTCTTACCACCATTGCAGCACAGAAAACCAGAACTGCATCTCAGCTGTGAAGAAAACTCACTGGCGGTACTAGAAACAATTTGCCTGTTCGAATATTTGCATGTGTATGCATCGAATTACGATTGAAATAATTGCCCACGTGCCTTTCCATTATCCAACAGGAAATCAGTCAGAAAGTTATCAATTATTAAAATCACAGAATACGTGGTTCTTATTATAGCTGTCCACTAATGAACTTCGGAAACATAAGTTGTGTTGTAAACTTAACCTTTAAAATATTATTATAAATTATATTATTATTATAAATTATTATTAATATTATTAATTCTTTCCTTTAGGTATAACTCGATTGTTTTCCCGATTTCTGATTTCTTTTTTAAATTTTGCTTCTGTATTGCAACATTCCAAATCTAAACTTCTGAGTCTTTTTAGCGTTACTTACGACCAAAGCGCATCGGTCATTTCTCAACGAAATCAAAAATTGTTACAAGTTCCTAGTTGATACCGCTTTTTAATTAGCAGTAAACTAGGATTGAACCTGCGAATTCTCTTATCACAACCATGACTCATTTGACAAGTGTATAATACTTAATTAATGTGCTGTAGAAAAACAGTTTCGTGTGTCTTTAGCTAGGTTATGCCTGAAACTTAGCTGCCATGTAAGGTAATAAATCCAGTTTTGTGCTCAAAAGATCATCATTTATTAAAAATCAATCTTGTTCCCCTGGCGATGACACCACTGAAACTAAACGATGACTCGATTTAAGTTTAGTCTTCGTCTTCGTCTTTCAGAACTACATCTGCGTAGAACTTGAATCGGCCAAGCTGCTGACTTTCGTCCGTGAAGGTCGCGTCAAATCGAAACTTGCCTTCAGGGAGTGTTGGAGGGAAAGCGTTCTCGTCGATCAGCATGTTGTTTAATGTGTACAACCCCTGAAAATCAAAAGCACAACAACCTTTGAATAAGAAAATGACAGCCAAGTATTTGTTTATTTTGTCGCATGTTTGGTTTTCTCTAAATGCTCGTGAGAAGCAAAATACTACTACCCAATTTTTTTTTTTTTTTCAATCAATTGTATTTATTTAAATCTTATTTTTCTTTCTATAATTACCACTTGACAGATGATTTACTCTGTTTGGTTAGGGCACATATTTTTCTGGCATATGCCCCACCGGTCGTTTTTTAGGTGGCATGTGGGCAAAGTCTTATTTTCAAAAACTCTGCAAACAATCCTCTCGGTTATTACCATCTTTTTTCAGTTCTGAAGTTATTTCGTTTCAGAAAATATGACGTTTTTAACATAAAGAATGTCGACAGGTCATTGCGTCAAAATCGAATGACAGTGAATACAACATCAAGACTGTTATGTCACGTCCTTTTGTCCCGATCCCCCTATACTGGCATTCAAACATAAATAAAGCAAGGGTTCAAGAAAAATGCGATTGTAAATCCTAGTTACATGGTACAGTTTCTAATAATATGCCTTCTCTAGCACTATTTAAGAGCAAATATAACATTAAAATTATCCTATCATGGGTTAATCAACAAAAAGTTCTGAATCAAGGCTGCAAAAGCAAGAAATTTTTACAGATTTAAGGCCAACACTAGTTTTATGCAACTTACCTTTTATGAAGCTCGATACTTATAGTTAACTCCTCGAATGCTTGTGCCATTCATTCACCTGGAAAGCTACAAACTCACCTTCTTGATGGGACAATCCGTGAAGTTACTGGCTTTTAACACGTTCTGCATGAAGGAGACGTTGTTTTCTACGAAATCGCAGTAGTACTGGGGGCCCTTGTCGAAAAAAAGTATCCACTGGTTGCTCTCTGTGAATCTGTATCCGGCTACTTGGACCTGTAACCGAATGTAACAAGGTGGTGGAGATGATTTTAACCGCTGAATATTGGTAGAGACAAAATTAAATTTTGGAAAAACTTTTTGCGTTTAAATGCTTGCAGTAATGTTTAACATGTTGCATGAACTGTCAAACAATTGTTATATCATTCTAAAATGTTAAGGGTTAAGAAACTGTGAAGTAACCAGCGAAAGTTTATATCACCTCACATACTTTAAAGTATTTTTTTGTATGTGTATCCAAATTACATTCAACTCCACTTCAAAATCTATTTACATGCGTAGCTTTTAAGGAACAGCTAAAAAAAAATTGTAATTAATTTTACTAGAACTACTAAAACTACTAAATTGTCAAACTTTTGACAATTTTTTTGTTTTACCTTCATTGTTGACGGGAGATCTTTGAGCGTGTGGAAGACCACAGCGATGACTGGCGTAGAGTCATTGTACATCTCAACTAGGACATAATTTTTTTCACCGACGTAATAACTGGACAGCGAGTCAAGCTCCACTTTACTGGGCAGGATATGGAAATTGGACTGCACCGAAAGAACAAAACATTTTAAAACTGAACAGAAAAAACAATTAATTACAAATCTTACCTCTTTTTCCGACGGCGTTTTAGGAAAAGCAACTCGTTTTTCTCGAGCAATGTTCTTGCTTGCATATGGCTGTTGATGCAGATGAAATGACTGAAATGCAGCAGTGAGACACAGCATTTACTTTTCTACGATTTAATATGTGAATGATCGATTAAATGTTTTTTTTTTTTTGTTTGCATATGGGTTAGATATGTAGAGATAAAAGTTAATACTAAAAATTAATTGGTCCATCAAATTCTTGACATCATGGGTTTGTGGAGGAACCCTGAAGTGACAGTTGTACCGTCCTTCGGAAGGGACTTTAAGTCGGTGGTCCGCTTAGCGTCCTTCGACAGAAGTTGGCTAAGTGTCGGCACCGGGTGCTCAGTTATTTCCTTCAATGCCATCTAAGGTTCACAAAATTCCTTATCATCACCCACTGATGTCATAAGATACGTTGTCAAAACAGAGCGCCGCCAAGCATTACAAACCATCTAATGAATTATGAAATTAAAATTTATGATTACTGCTAGTATTGTTTAAAAGGCAATGAAAACAAAGAATTTCGTTCTACAAATTGTGTACGCAAAAAAACCCCTTCGCGCATTCCATTTCTTCAATAAACATAAAATTATAACTCGTCGCAATTGCAACAATTGTTCGATTTCCTAGCTGCGAGTTTATCAAGTAATTACAGGAATCTTTCAAGTTGTTTTACCTCCAGGCTTGCCACCATTGCAGCACAGAAAATCAGAACAAAAGCTACGTTCCACATGAACTGCATCTCGACTGCGAAGATACTTACAAGGCGTACTTGAAACAATAATCTTGCTGTTATGAAAACGCTTCTTTATATACATAAAATAGTGTTCGAAAAAACTGACACAAACAAATCCTTTGACAATCACAGGAAATCAGCTAAAAATTAATAAAAACACAGAGTACACGGGATGATTTGAGCAGCGTAACTACAGAGCACTGCAACTGTACACAAATATCGTGAGGAACACATTTTTTTAATAGCTGGGAAAAGGTTGAAAAAATATTTATCCCTTTCATATTGGCTGGTAGGATTCACACATGACAGTCAGGAAGTCTATTAGGTGATTAAAAACTGGATCATTCACTAGAATTATTTGAAATAAAATATTTTTTTATTGTAATTTTCGTATTTCATTTCACAACACTATTTTGCTTTCTGCACGAAAAATTGTCTAGCATTGTCATAAATTGTCAAGTTCATGAACTATCAGCTCTTGAACGTAAAATCAATAAACAACACAATTTCAAGAGCAACATACAATTTCTCCTCTGCAAAGTTGTGATCAAATTTCTTCTCGTTTCAGTTTCTATTTACAGTTTAAAAATTGCTTGCTGCCATCAACTTGACGTGTATGTCTTTTTGGCGTCACTAATTGACCACCTTACAGACGAAATAGCATCGCACATCGCGAAACGACATCTAGAAGAATAACAAGTTTCTAAATTTTGTGTATATTTTTTTTGTACTTAGTTAATAAAATTCCATCCTGATTTCTGTTCGGGGTTATTGTCTTGGTGTTCAGCTCATTCATTCAGATCAGCTTCACTCAGCAATAACAAGAAAAGACGAACATTTCACTCCTCTACTCTCCACACCCCGCACCCAACACCAATCGTCTGCGTTGTGGGAGTTTAATCATCAATAATTCTGGTAAACCAGTGCAAACTACACTAAAGTAGTACTTTGCATTTTACAGTTACATTTTACTGTTAAAAGTCTCACACATTTTTGGTAACTCTAGTTCACTTTATTTTTCAATCCAATTATTACAAGCCGAAACATCCAATCATTCCAATTTATTTACATTTATCGTCAAATCATGGGTTAATCAATAGTAAAAGGTGACTCAGAGTTACACATGTCAACTTACATCGAAGGTACACAGTTTATTTAAGCTATACATTGACGACAAGCTTATAAGCATTAGGATGGTAGGATTAATAGCTCTGAAGATTCTTCACTAAGAAATCAAGGATTAGAAAACACCGGATATTTGGGGCAGAAATGCATTAAATTCATTTCATGTTATTATGCATTATTTAGTCGTCATCATCGTTCTGCACAACGTCTGCGAAAACTGTCAGTCGTGCTACTTTCTTGTTTCCGTCCGTGAAAATTGCGTCGATTTTAAACATGCATTCTGGAACGCCAGGTGGGAAACCTTTCTCGTCGACCACCATGTTACTGACCGTGTAAACGCCCTGAGAAAAAAAATAGATGTCTTGGATTAATGGGGGTCAGTTACCATTTCCCCACATAAGGAAATTGGGAGATAAGTGACTTTTCTATACCACCTTAAAAATGTAGGTAACAAGGTTTGGCGTGTTGTTAACACTGGTCCTCGTGAAACCACTGAAGTTATAAGCGCTGGGTCATGTCTTGAATGAATGACTATATCATGTGCATTAACAGCTTTACTTAGGAGAAAGGTTGGGAGGAAATTGTTAGAACAGCAACTTCATTTGTCTTGCTTGTTAACCTCTCAACAGAATGTATTTATGGAGGAATTCGGTTGTTCAAGTTTGACAGTCCTTCGGAAAGGGCGTTTAGTCGGTGGTTCCTTTGGTCCAAGCTTTGACAGGAATAGGCCAGTGCTGGCACTGGTTTTCCCTTCGGTTTATCATTATCCTTATCATCAACTTTTTTTCACCGACGCCTTTTGACCAGTGCTACATGGTAAGTTGTCGAAACATTTCTTCGTCAAACATCAGAAATCAGAAAGCAATCTGGGATTCTTTACTTACCTTTTTGAAAGGACATTCCTTGAAGTTGCTGGCTATTAAAACGTTCTTCATGAAGGAGACGTTGGTTTCCATGTAATGGCAGAAAAGCTGTTTACCCTGATCGAATGATGGTATCCACTGGTTGCTTGCTGAGAATCTCGAGCCGATTACTTGAATCTGCAAGCGAACCAAAGAATTCAAAAAGTTACAGACACAGAATACACGTCAACTTTAATCGAAAATAAAATAATACCGCTGAAATATTTACATGATTTCAAATCAAGCGTCTTTTTTCGTTTTTATTTGAAAAGGTTGCAAAGTAATTGGAACACATGTCTGTATCGTATAGTAGTAGTACCCACGAAACATCCTACACAATTTTTAATTTTTCTGTAAATCCAATCAAAAGTACAAGCTGTTCCCTGCATCGCGATGAGTTAGTAAAACATTATTTAATGAAAATAAAACCACGTAAAAATTCGTGGCCTCGACTCAAGACAAGCGAAAACGTTTATTTTGGCAACAAGCAGTCCGTTTTCTACCAAAAATTGGGGTTGCAGACCCTTGCGCGGTCAGACTTTTGGGGGACAAAATCTCTTCGCAAAAATGGTTTGTACTATTTTTTTATATTCAAATTATGCTGTCGTCACATCCGTTCTAAGCGTTTGTACTGTTTTACGGTTTTTTTAATTCCTCACGTTCTGGTCTTTTTGAAATATCAACATTTGAGAATACAAAATTTGCGATATTTACGGATATAAATAAACGAATCTTAAAAAAAAAAGTCAGAAAACTGATTTGGGATAAGAACTTCCATAAAGAATGTAAGGTTTTACTTTACACAGTTTATTACGAGCCTATTCTAATATATGGGTGTGGATCGTGGAGTTTGAATGGAATGGAAGAAAGAAGAATGAAAGAAGCGCAGATGAAGGTTGTTAGAGGTATTGAAGTAGTGACAAAGTTGGACCAGTTGGAAATTGAGTGCAATAGAAAAGGAAGAATGTTGGTTGGACAAATAAGAATGTTCGACGTGTGTGTTCAAAATGGAGTATGAGAAGAAGAAAATGGTGTGGCATAATCAAGCCTCAAATGAAGTATTTACTACCCGTCTCATTTAATGAGTGAAAAATAAATTGATTTAAAAAAAATGTAAATTTGTAATAGTAGCAACCAACAACAAATCTCTGCTTATCTACATTGACTTTCTACACTGAAGACTAGAATCGTTTATAGGTGTTAAATCTCTAGGCAGGTCAACCTTTCTTTCTATTGGCATTAGGAGGAATCTTTATTTACAAACCAACCGTATGAAAAGGCTGGCAAGTTAAGAAATGTAGAATATATGACAACATTTTTTGTACCTGCAAGGTTTCTGAGAAATCTTTGAGCAAATACAACTTCCCGTTGATGACTGCCAAAGAATCGTTGTACATCTCCACGTTAAAGTTGGTCTTGTCACTTATGAAGTCGCCGTAAACTATGTCAGTTTCCAATTTTCTCAAATGAATTTTAAAGTTGTGCTGGAAAAAAATACAAGCATAATTCGCAAGTCAGTTTTGCGTTTAACAAATAAGAGAAGAATAATTTGGTGTGAAATGTTACCTGATTAGCTGGTTGCGTTTTGGGATTCTGGAATCCTTTTCCTCTGGCCCTGTTCGTGCTCGGATATCTCTATTGTGACATACAGAAGCATTTAATATGATGATTAAGCATAATTTATAATCTATTGCTATTTCCTTCTACTGAATACTTTGACTAAAAACTCACAATTTCCTTTCTCCCTTTCTGAATATGAATCACAGTATAGTTTCAAAAAATCATAATTTCAAACAAGAAAACTCAAGCAAGTTCTTTTTGATTATTTGAAAACATTCTTACTGAAACCTAAATTAAACTTCTTTATACAATTTACTTGAAAACTTTATTTTTATTTACAATTTATTTTAATTTATTTTTCCAGGATGAATAGATACTATTGGATCTTTCTACAGCAATAAGCTTAAACATACACCGTATCTCTTAATTATTTTGGTAATTAGTTTAAAAGATGTGTACCTTCATACGCAGGCGTATTAGTAAAAAAAAGGATAAAAAAAAGGAAAATACTATCAAACAAAAATCCTTCTTTGTTTAGTAGATCTTACGGACTTACAATTAGCTATTAGCTATTATGTATTACAATTAGCTGACAGTAGCTTATCGTATTACCTCCAAGCTTGTCCCGAATACAACATAAAGGACAAGAACTGCACCTAAAGTGCATAGGAACTGCATCTCTGATATAAACAACCCACTAAACGTGCGTTAAGCAACAAACTGTTGAGTAAATGCCACTCATTATCATATTTATGCAGTGAAATTATGCAAGAAATGTTTGCATTTTTTAACATCAAACAATGCGGTATAGAAGAGAAGCATTCGACATGTAAAGAGTAACAGGATATACCTTGGCATCGATATTTTCCCAGGATATGTGTCATTGTTGTAATTTTAAAATAGCTGGCAATAAAATAGGGAAATAGTTTGCATGCTAGATGAGAGAATTAATGTGTGTTTGATCAGGCACATGTATGTATTCAAACAGTGATACCCACTCTAGCATAACAATTACATATTGGATTTGATGTGATTTTCTTTCAATTATTTGATTATTATTTGATGCACATGTTGCTATTGATTGAAAAATGACTGCATGCTGCAAAATTAATATGATAATATATATATATATATATATTAAAGTTAATTTCGTGCATGCATGTATATCATGTGTGTTCATGGTCGGCAGGTATGTGATTTGCTTTGCTCACATGTATTTTATAAGTCAAGTCATACATAAAAGAATTAATCGTAATATCAGCATGTAATTAGGCAAGGTTTGGGTATGGTTCAGGGTTTTTCTCTTATCCTATAAAGGAACCGAACGGTTGGGTGTATTGGTTATCATGGTGTACCCAAAGCAATAAAAAACTTTTATTATTATTATTATTATTAATTTCATTATTATTACTAGTTCTCGTAATATCACTGAAGTTAGGCTGAAGTTAGGTCAAGTATTAAGCCAGTGGCCATCATACACATGACTTGTTATGTTTGGGAGAGAGGTAGGATTTAAGATTAAAGTACGTTTAGATTTTCTTTTTGAGTATTTTTGGCGTTACTTCTTCACCACTTCAACGACCAAAAAGCGTCGCTCACAAACCTTATAAAACAAAACTGAAAATCAAAAAAAACAAGGCTCAAAATTAAACATATTTACTTGTTTCAACAGTTGTTGAATACATATAAGCTTAGTCTCAAATACACTTTTCTTTTTGTTTCGTATTCTTTAAAGAAAACATCGTGTCATTTTTTCCCTGTCTTATTGATTTTTAGTGCACTGCCATATCGACCTAAATGGTGTAGCATTTAGTGCATAGGTCCCAGAAGACCAGAGTGAAAATGTTAAAACACTCCGATGACAATAGAGCCAGCAAGACACCATAACAGTAGGTGCCACTCGATGGCGATTGCGTCTGTTTTTTTTTTACAAAAATCTACAGTTTAATAATCGTGACTTATAATTTCGATACATGTTTATTAATCGTTAAGGTTAGCATTAAGAAAGATTAATTGATTGTAAACCAGTCTCTAACGCGAGTAATTTGCGAGTAAAAACGAATGAAATTTCTTATAATGTACAATGGTGACTCGAATAAGTAGCTTCCACTATATTTGTCGGGAAAGTAATAATTTTTTGCGTTATATGAGGACATCTGATAATATTTACAAACTCAATGGCTGTACTGATTTAAATTTTGACTATCAGTTGAATTTCACTACAGTTTAACCTCCAAATAATAGTAATAATAATAATAAGTTACCTACCTCTAATAACACCCACTGTTAAATTACAGAGATGAACGCAAATATTTAATGAGGTGCATAATCAGTTGTGCCACAGATTTCCGGAAACAGATAATGTATCGACAAAATGCTGTATGAACCAGATCTAAACATCCTCCTCTTCTGCATGGATCCATGAAATAACGTCCAAATTAGCGACCAACGCCAGATCGCACAGGTGACCGTTAATTTGAACTGAATATATGCAAGGCGTTCAATCAAATTACTCCAATATTGCTAGAGGTATTCGGAAATGTGCAGGCCACGAATAGAACATTTGAATATCAACTCACAATTTACCAACTTTTGGGAATTAATGAGGAGAAATCCGTGAAATAAGGATATTTTATTGGGTTGATATTTTTTAATTTGAGAATTGGCGTGTAATTTTTCAGCGTTTTTACACAGACAATTATTTAGATCATATTTTTTCCCAAAAAAATAAACCAGATTCTTGAAGGAAAACACTTTATTAAATTGACATGTTTGTTATGCCGTGCCATGTAGTATATTTGAGAATCATTGCATTGATTTTAATCAATTATATCAAGCAGTAATTTTTCTTTGAAGTTGTGGACAGCCTAAGCGTATAATTACAATTTTTTAAATAGCAACCAAAAAAACACATATCGGCCATAAGCTAACAAATTTCCGAAATTCCAAAAAACCTGTCTCCAAACTGAAATAAACTTCAAGTAAATTATTATGAGCAATATTCATGTGTGCATCGCAACGTACAACTTGTGTGAAAATTGTCCATAACTTCTATTCTAAACTTTATTTATTATTACAACTTCAACTCATATACACTAAAGATTTGCCATTGTCAACAATGAAGATATCTTTCGAAAGCGATCAAAAATCGGGTGTGGACATGAAATGATGTTTTCACTTTCCAGTCCAATCCAAGACCACATTTAATAACAGATTCATTTCTAGTTCTAGTCGTCGTCATCCTCCAATTTGACGATGGAAGCGTAGACGTCGATTTCAAGCACCTCTAGGATCATGCTAGTGACCACTGCGTTGATCTTCCACTGACCTTCGGAGAGACTCTCGGGGAAGGGTGAGACGTCGACCATCATATTCGTTATTGTCCACTCACCCTAGGAAGAAATCAAATCAAATGTGTTTTAACTTTGGTAAGGGGGTTGTATCGCCTCCACCTAATTTTTTTGAGGGGTCAAGGAAACGAATCTTTTTTTTTTTATTCTTTAATTGGGGTTGGTAAGAACTGTTTCAGTAACTAAAAAAATCTCCTTTGGTGCATAATTTCCAGAAAATCGATTCTAAAAAATATATATATAAATAAAAACAGGATAAAACTAAAAAGATAGGCTTTTCAAAATGGTTGGCTCGAGTATTTTATAAATAGTTTGGTAGTGTTAACAGATTGAAGAAATTTGGGATCCACATCTGCTACGAAAACTCTGATATACTTTCTGAGAAACACCGATAAAACGCATTGGACAGGCTGTTTTAAACGCGTGTAACTTAAAGACGAAATAATATTTTTAGTTTGAAAAGCGCCAATCTGTTGTCAATAGTGTGATGAATCGCCTAGTTTTTGTTTCGTCGCGATCGGACAAGTGGTTTGGCCGATTAGTTGTATCCAGTAAGCCTTGATATAGACCTGAGTAAGCTCCCGATACAAAAGCCTTAAGGCTAAAATCTCATGGATACTACAATACTCAACTACAATACTACCTACAATACTCAACTACAAAACTACCTACAATACTCAACCAAGAAGCCTGTTAATCAATCTCTAGGGAAGATTGAGCTTCGGCAGTCAAAAACTTGGCAATTTTTAGATTTCAGATTTTAGATTTTTTAGATTTTAGTATTAGAACAACAGAGGAAAATTGTAGATAAACAGACTTCTAGTATCTACTCTCATGTTTTTACAAGGCTGTGTGTTAACCATTTTTACTCGTCGATCATAACCATAAAAGTGCATACACTAAAGAGATTTGTTTTTTCTGGCAGCTTGCACAAAATGCATATGCCTGTACCACATGTAATGTATCCCCATGTCACGCCTATGAATGTGAGTTTTATTACCTTCGCCGGTGGGCAGCCTTCAAAATTGCTGGCGTCCAGTATATTTTTCATGAAGCTCTTGTTATCGGTGAGGTACTTGCAGTATTTTTGTTTGCCTTGGTCAAAGTTTTTGATCCATTGGTTAGTCGACGATAATTGGTAACCAATTACTTGAATCTGAAATAATAACCAATGGGTTAACATAAATAACGAGCGGCTGAACATTATGACAACCCTCTTCACAATGTTCAACATCAATTAGCGCGCTAAATCTCTAATTAGCTTAATGATGATGAGCCAAAAATTGCCTAGAAGGGAGAAGGGGTTAACCGGTGCCAGCACGTAGCCTACTCCTGACGAAGAGCACCAAGGGGACCACCGGCTTAAAGTCCCTTCCGAAGGACGGTACAACTCGAACAGCAGGATTCCTCCACAAATCCATGCTGTCGAGAGGTTTATATGCAAGACGAATCAAGTTGACATGTAAGTTGACAAATAATTAGGTTACATCAAGTAGACATGAGTCTAAAGCGACCATAGCGAAGAAAGTTGCTGTACTAGCTTCCATCCCTCCAACCTTTCACCCGAACTGAACTGGTCATGTGTATGATGGTCACCCATCCAAGACCTGACTCAGCGCAGTATGAGGTACAAGAATGGTACGCTTCGAAAGCACCTACATGAAGGTCATCCGGTAAGTCGTTGGTGACAATCAACTTCCCCTCGATGACGCTCAACGAATCGTTGTACATGGTGGTGCGTAGATACGACTTGTCGGAAGTGTACTCCATGTTCACCGCCTTGATCTCCACCTTTGTCAACTCGATCTTGTAGTCATGCTGTAATCAGGTGGCCTTGTAATCAGGTGGCAAATAATGTATGTCTTTGGAGGTAAGGTGCTTCAATATCCTGTCTATAAGAACTTACCAACAAGGAGAGAAACATGCTCCTAAGTATTTTACCTAGGTAACTAGTTCAAGGAAAAGAAACATACCAACAATCTTAAGCAATCTTGGTATAATAAGGGGTGTGATCTGAAAAAATTAGCAATAGAACTGAGATACGAATCCGCGACCCTTGAATTCGAATCCCGGAGGTCGTGAGTTCTTATTTTGGTACGGTTGCACATTTTTGTCAGCTTTGTTTCTCTTCTATCCTTCGCAATCCTGGTTAAATCTCCTTTTTGTAAAATACCAGAAAATCCAAAACTTTTGCAATCCTGATATAACTAGCGTTTACCATTTAGTGGCGGATTTTTAGTGAACCGTTAAAAATCTAACAGTCCGTATTTTTTTAATTGCTTGGCAACAGCCAATCAGAAGGTATTATTTGCTCGCTGACGGTTTGTTAATTAGTTAACGTGCCACTGAAAAACTAGCATTCGGTCCCAGTTTTAATTTTGAAGTTTTAGGATTCTTTTAAGTAAAGCTTACTGACTTTCCCCGTCAAAGAAAAATAATTTTCTAATAATCAAAATTTTAATATGTTTACTGAATTTTTTTTCTTCTATTTGAAACTCAAACTCAAACAGAAAAATTATGAAATTATAAAAATGACTCAACAATCGTTCTACATTAGGTACCACGAGTTGTTTCCTTACCTTGGCTTCGCAGCAGGAAAACGCAAGAAAAGCGACGACCAGGCAGCTGGCAAACCTCATAGCGGTAGACTTCATAATCGGTCTCGAATGGGCCTTTGAAGTCGCAGAAAATTTGTTACTGGTGCCCTTTCGACGCTAACTCACCGTTTTATAGGCAAGTGCCATGAAGGCAGCGCTTGGCGACGGCACCCGATTCACTTGAAAAGCAAAAAATGCCTTTATTCGAAAATTAGAAATATCTATCGTTAAAACATAACGTGTTCGATATGAATCGAAACAGGTTCATTTTAAAGTCACGCTAAATTCTCGTTTTTATTTTTTTAAACTTATTTATTGATCTTTTCAATACTAACAAACAGGAAAAGATTAAATCTTTTAGCCGCCCACAAAATTATCTACATTAACTATTCTTGTCTGCTATTCATTCTTCTCGATATCTCTTCTCTATCTGCAATGTCATTTCATTTTCTTTTGTTCAGTCCATACACATATTTATCTACAAACATCATTGCAGTGAACAACATTGCAGTTTTCCCTGGAATAGGTCAGTCGAGCATGGTGCAGCGAATACCGACATTTCGATCCAACTATCAGCAATCATTCGATCGCCATTGTTACTTAGACTATGGTTGATACCATTTTATCGTTACGTCAGGTGGTTTTTGTTTAATATCCTATATCACAGAAAAGATATAAAAATAATCTGAGCTTGTTTCGCAGTATTTCATAATCCGACCAGAACGGACGTCCTTTAAATTTATATCCATAGTTTCATGTAGTTTTCCTGTATTTTTTTCCTAAAGTTTCAATGCTAGTATTTTATTCTCTTTCATAAATTTGACATACTACTACGAATTATCGCAATTATAAGTTTTACATTTTTTTTTTTTAGGAAATGTCTGGCAATTATGCACTTTTTTACAATCAATTAACTGTGTTGTTGGCATGTCAACGACTGAAAATGTTGTTTATATAAAATAAGACCGGTTTCAGATCATGTTTCTTTGGTATACTTTGCCTGAACTTGAACATTTGAAAAATAGCAAACTGCTTGGTACACGGCGAGAAAAGCGAGTTATACAATTCGACTACTGGAAATAAACTTATTTCAATATTGTTAAATGGGATGTATCAAAAAGAGCTTTTCAATTTTCCAAAATCGTTAGAAACATTCAATCGTAAGTTGACTTTTTTGATTTTGATTATTATCTTGCACTTGTCACAAAGTGTTTAAATTTAATATCTGTTCAGTAAAATTTTTCCAATTTCCTTTATCAAAATACTTGTAATCTGTTTGTAGCAAAAACCTAGTCAATCACAGCGGGATCGTGGACAATTTGCACCAAATGACTTATTTACCGAAAAAAATGGAGAGTGTTACTAGATAAGACATTTCATTTCTTTATTTCTCGCAGATCATTTACATTTGAGACTGGTTTACTCTCAATGCATCTTTATTAATGTCTATTTCAACGATTGATAAACATGTATCGATATTTTGAGTTTGTTTGCTCAGAAAAAAGTTTAACATTAACTCTTACCCTCTATCTGTAACTATGAACTGTATGAACTCTTTATTTGAAAAACAGCACATATCAGTAAAATCTTTACTTTGTTAAAGAAATAATAAATTAACAGATAATATTGGTATAATTGTTAGAAAAAAATTAGGTAACATTTGCAGATTTTATTTATTTGTGCTTATTAAGATTTTGTCTCTGTGAGTCGGATAATTTCGACCAAACACACGATTAAAACTTTAAAATTATTTTATTTCACTGCTAATTTTGCAACTTTGACTCATGCCACAAACTTTGTTTTGTAAACCGTGTTTTTTTTTTAAAGCCAATAATGCCCACAAATATTAAGCTTCCTGAGACTCCTTCAGAAAAACAGCACCCTAGTATCAAAAAGATGGTTATTTATTGCAGAAACCGTTCTGAAGGCATTGGTTGGGCGGCCACCGCGAAAAAGTGTATCGTATTATCAGTCTGGGCGGTGGTACCAGGTGGCCCTAGCCCGCATTCTGATTGGGATTTTTAAGGGGCGTCTTTCTCCGAGGCAAACGGTTAGAAAATCTCCCAACCACCCACTCGCCATCTCTCTCACTCTCATACGACGAGCATGAAAAGGACCGCTACTCGACCCATAGCGTAAAGGCTTAAAAACTAACAGCCGATTTTCTTAAACAAACAGCCCGTTTGATTATTTTCCGAGGAAAATTGTCAGAAGAGAAACGTTATTAATCGAATTTTTCCGCAGCGCGCAAAGAAAAACAATCCACAGAACTTTTCTCATTTCTGTGACCTCTGAATTAATCAACTTTCAGCTGGGAACAATACTGTGTAAAACAGCACCACCGAACTTTGCCCGGTGATTAATTTCGCTCAGTTTATTGCATTGTAGTTGGTAAAATACCTTCGCTATCGAATATATGTTCAAGTTTGGAGGACGATTCAGCGGATCGGTTTTTGCCGGGCATGCTCGGGACTCCATCTAGTCGGACACTCACTGAGTAATGGACTGACTGGGTGAAGCGAATGCACTCCTGGATCTTCTGCGTGTGTCCGGACCGCAAACACTGGCCCTTTTGGTAACAAATGGGATGTCAGAACCGAAGGGACGCGACTGAAAACTGGTGTATCGTAGACAGTGGCGTGCCACAAAGAGGTTTCCAACGAGGGATGGGTTTTTAACGGTCGTTTTTTTAAATTCTGTTGTCGTTTGACGACATGTGGTTGACAATTTTGTTAGGATTTGAGAAAATTGCAGGCTTGTTAAAGTCATGAGACTCATTTCAAGCCATAAAGTCTATTTTCTCGAATAAGAATTGGAAAATGGACGAGGTTTTTCTAAAAATGAATATATCTATGGAAACGCATAAATTTACATCGAATTTCTCACGTCTTGAACTTTATTTATCGATGATGAGACCTTTCTAAAAATTTGTCACCAATCGCTTTAAGAATATTTGTTTAGTTCTTGTGGAAATCCAATGCGTTTCAAGACCTTTTCCGGTAGATTTCACAGCAACTGCAAGACTTGACGCTTTTCAGTGAAAGAAAACTCTTTATGTTTGATGTCAGATGTTTGGTGACCAAGGGTAGAATTCACTATCAACCAAAACGTCTTTTCGATTTTGTGGTCAGAGAGACTCTCCTCGAATCATTCTTTATAAGAGGATAGTTTGAGAGAGATTGGGAAAGATGGGGAACACTGATTCAACTAACCTAAAATCTCGCTAGTCTCGACTTTTGACAGCATTGCCGTGTGCTTATTCAAAGGATTGAATTTGAAGACGAGCTGGCTTTTCGATTGGCGTGATTCTGTACCAAAGAAACCTGTGTTCAACTCAAAGAAGGAAATGCCCTTTGTGTTCATTAAAAGTCTGTGCTTTTAGAACAATGAATTCAGGCGGGGAAACTTTGGTGGACTGATTTGGGGAACCCCAAATGTGCACAAGGTTTCAATTTCAATATGATTTTGAATTTATGGAAAGTTATCTTTATAAAACACAACGGCATTCGCTTAATGTTTGAAATTTAACAATTGGTTAGTAACTGTATGTCAGAAACATAGAGGCCTTGAGATGCAAACAAGAACGTCATTCTACTAGAAAAAAATAAACTGGCCAGAAATAAAAAGTGACCGTCTTATCGTTTTAATACTTTCTTTTGAAACAATGTCCCTTTGTATTTAATAGCGATTATTAAACGTCTTTTAATATCGTGTGCTTTGTTGAGTCAATCCTTCTAACACCTTCTGCTTGAAGTTGGACGCTGGATTTGAAAGCTCGTTGATTTAAATTAAATATTCATTAAATATTCATTAAATTCCTATAAATTAATTGCGTTAATTCTTTAAACTTTTGTAAACTGACGGACCGAGCCACTGACCTATAACCTATTTTATTATTTGGAGTTCAATTGCACAGCATCTAGCGCCAAGAGATTCCCATCTCAGTTAACGTAAAAAAATACTGGAAAATGTAATAATTAAAAAAATAGTGATGATTAAATAGTATTTCTGTGTATATTCCTCTAAACCTTTATATTTGTGTTATGTGCTACTTTTATAAATTTATAAATTGTGGACTTCTAGTATAGAGTTCATACGTATATTCAGAGGGACAGCGTTAAAGTTTAACTTTTTGCTGAGCAAACGAGCCAGCAACACTTGACAGCGGTAGGTGCCACTCGGTGGCGCTTGCGGCCGTCATTTTTGACAAATCTCTACAATTAAGAAGCTATACGACTACAAATATCTTTGAGGCCAGCTTTAATGAAGGTAAGTTGTAAGTAATCAGACTCAAATGCGTGCAATCTGCAATGAATAAAGAATTCAGTAGCTATTTGGCGGCTGTTTTTTCGAAGACAGTTTTGCATTTGGACTATTTTTCAGATTAACTTAACATTTTGGAATAAGTTTTGTTTTCTTATGTAGTTTTTAATCCAGACAAAAAAAAAGAGTTTCAAAACTAAAAAACGAATCGGCTTTCTAGCCTTTCTTTGCCGAACAACCACTTTGCGAACGCGTCAAACAGCATTTGGACCGGACATAACGCCACTGTAGTGGTTTCTCCATGCCGGCAGACTTGTCTCAGATGGCGCTAGTGAGGCGAGACCGACGCTTCGAGTTTTCCGCCGTAGGAAAACCGGCCGAGGAAATGAGAAAAGCATGTGAGAAGATGGACAAGAGTTGGGTCAAGAAAAGAGCAGCCAAAGGGTGGAAAGATGTGAAACGGATTACAAGCCGAAGGGGCCGCACGTTGTGACAATATTGTCATTATATTTGTATTCTATTGCATCATCTAGGAAACAAGATCTGAAAATGTAATCAATCACCAAGAAGTGTTGAGCTTTCTTCTTCTTCAACAGCAAAGGCTTATTATTTTTAGATACATTTTATGATAGATTATTTCTCAAAGGTATTAGCTTTTTTTGGCTGTTTTTACTAAATTGAATGAATTTTCTAGAAATGATTTCTAGAAATGAGGTCAAACACGGTTTTAAAATAGACAATAACCTTCAATTTCTCCCCTGACACTTGAGAGTGCAAACCGATCGACATTTCTAGCATCGGTTCATCTCGGCTAATCTATACTTTATCAGACATACGAATCAAATAGACCGTCTTGATCGATCACACTGAATCAAAATAAACTCTTTCATCGCTGCGAAATTCCGGTGGAATTCAATTAGAGATACCTTGGGATACCTACGTTTGACAGGTTGTATAAATCAAGATGGTGGATATATTCCAAAACAGGAGTTAATCGAGAGGGCAGCACCTCCCCCAGCTCCTCCTTGCAACAATGACATACTGTTACGACCTACAGAGAGAGATAACATGGTGATGGAGTGGTCATGGCCTACATCACTGCATAGCGGCCATTTTGAGCAATGTTTGCGCGATTCCAGTCCTTTTCGAGACACATTTTCAGGGAAATACATCTTTTAGTTACCGAATTTCTAATTGCTTATACGAACAATCTGATCTTGAATATTTTACCTTAAAATTACTATTTTAAAATGATTCAGTTGCATAGGAACTTTAAAAACATTTCAATAAAATGTTTTTAAAATATGGTAAAGTTAAAAATGAAAGTATCTGTTTAGCTGTTCTGTTACCGTGAAGATGTATTTTTTACTGGTAGATATGATTGTATCTGGGCATTGTTATATAGGACCAGAGGTTACATAAATTGTTGTATAGAATCAATAATTATTAATAAGAAGTTCAATTTTTCCTTGTACCTACTCAACTCCAATGATGCGTTCAATGAGAGAGCATACTTTTCCGACAAAACACCACTGGTAGTTTTTAAAACACATGTTGGCCAATAATTGTCATCATTTTTTAAAAACCACTACAAATCATCCCCGCTGATTTCTAACACTTTCCTCTTGCTCTAAAGCAGATTTTGTCTTGCCAAAAGATTTTTTTTACTAAGTGAATAGAGTGTTTCTACCAATTATAACAATCTTGGAAATTATTTTGCAGATATAATAATTTACTTTGAAACCCCACCACCGAAATCAGAACTGACATTTCCGTTTAAACAATTTCCATGGCGTGTCCAATCACATGCAATGTAATTGAAAATAATTCTCTAAAACATGACCTAAACTCGTATTGACGTTGCAATAAACAAAGTATACTTCTATTTAGACCAGGGTTCACCTCTTTGCTATTCAACGTAGCAGCCAATAAGTAAACCAAAACTGTTCCATATTCCGCTTCCCGAGAAAATGGTGTCAATCCTCCTCGTTTCCCTAGGTGACGCTGCCCTCTCTGCCCGGATCTGCCCCGGACGTCGGTACGCCCGCCGACGCCGACGCCGACGCTGACCTTCTGAGCAAGATGAATGTTTGTGCGAGCTGAAATTCGCATCGCCGCCTCTCCTGCGACGACTATCAATCGAGACGCCGTTCACGCGTCCCACCCGAACAGGAGCAGCCGTCATATTTTATGCATAGGTGTTGGACAGTATTGTATTTGTATTTGCATCGCCGTACACACATTGATCGCTCGCAAAATTAGTTTCGTGATTGTATGTCGCCGTTAAATTATGCAATCTCACGTATTTAAGTGAAAAGTTTGTGAAGGTTTTTAGTATGTATACGTGGAGTTGAAAAGCGCGAGTTTTGTTTATCTTTTCAAAAATTCATTAAGCTTGTTCTCCGCCTAGACTTGCTTTGAAGCTTTGAATTCTATTTCTGTAGTCTCTCTATTGAACTACATATATAGTTTGAGTAAGAATGGGCTTTGTTATAATCAAACACATAAGGAATAATTTGAAAATGTTTAATATTTGACTTGTAGGTGAAGTGAAGGGTCTTGCAGTATTCTGGTTGTTGCTGTGTATTTGACTCAAACTTTCTGCAGCCCTAAGTCAGCAATAGATTGCTTTACTTCAATTTTTAAAAGCAGGCTAAATTCTTTGCGTCAGGTGATTATCATAGATACCGAATTCACAAAATGAGGATTGAAAAAGTTGGGTAATTTACCAAACTTTACAAATATACTATGGTGCTAAATTTAGGATACTAATTATAATGATCAAGCTTGATGCAGATAAAAAATATAATACATACAAGGTGTATTTTTTTCGAAAATGTATTTACTTTGTCTAAAACGTTGTTCTTAGCTTGAGTAAAAAGTGCCTTTTTGGGTGGCTCGATTTCGGAAAGCAAAGAAAATATTTTGAAAAAGAACCCTGATGTTGCAAAGTTAAATGTTTTGTTCTTAGGCAAAAAAAGGGACTTGAATTATAGAAAGAGATGTTAAAGAATTTAATGACATAAGTATTTTGAATGAACAAATTATAAAAAATGTTATGAGTTCTAAGAAATTGTTACAAGATGTTTTTTCAAATTTTAAGATAACATGTGCATACACAGCACATAAAAATATTTTTTTTAAATCTGTTCTACAGCATATTTATATTCTTAATTATTAATTCTATAGTATTATTCCAAGAAAATCTCTGTAAAACTGTCCCTTAATAGGTTGTCTCTACCTATTGATCTAAAACAAATAACGTAAAACTTGTCTACCAACCCAAAACAAAATCCACCACAAGTCTGAGCTAGCAACAGTTAATTCCGTGACCCAACAGACGAATTTCTCACTGAAGCACTATTAATCTTAGATTTGATTGGCCAAGGATTCAACCAAAATTCGGCTGACAACTCCAGCCGAGCATCGTCAATTATCGTACAACAGGAAATTACATTGAAATTCCATCGAAAATGTATGTCTTATGCAAATAATAATTGTGATTGATACACACAGAGTTGTGGGCTTTCATCTTACACCTAATTGTACTGGATGGCATGAATTTATGGTCTGTCCATAGTTTGGGAGAAACTCTATACCGATATCATACAAGATAATTAGAAACATTGAGTTGGGTAACATTTATCATTACTTCTCTAGTTACATAATTTAAGTGGACTGAAGTAGCATTGCTTTAATGTGAATACCAGTGATTTACATATCAATTTACTTGGTTGTGCTTAAATACCGATGAAGGATGCGTTTGTTTCAAAGAAAGAGCGGCGAACTGGAGAATAATATTTGTAAAAAGGGAAAAGAAAATCATGTTTTGCTGTTTTGTCTTGTGCTCGACATATTAAGGTAAGTTTGACAAAACAAGTTTCAAACATTTTAAAATGTTAGCCAACAATGGGTTTTTACCTTAAACCAGTGATTTTATTAAGGAAAAATATTTAGTTTTCCGACCAGTTTTCCAAAACAATTTGAAAAATGAATTTTTTTGGAAGCTTGATCCAAGGCTAGGAAAATATTGATGCAAGTCAAACGTGGTACCAGTTAAACTTTCATTCCATGGCATTGCCTTGTCTCATGATTTTTCAATACAATATAATACATTTTAAAAAATACATATAGGTACATTTAAAAATGAAATACAAAAAATACTTCTTAAGAAAGGTATCAATTAGTTTTAATGAAATTGATAAAATAGAAAATTTAATATATTTTGTAATTTTATAGTTAATTATAATTGTAATTATGAATAATAATCAAAGGTTCAGTGTCCTTCTAGAAAATAATTCAATCTCTTATGCCTTCAAAGAAGTAACTTTTTTTTAACCTTCACAGCATTTATCTACCAAAAAAATTACAAAAAAAAATAAAGAAAATATTTCTTATTAAAAATTCGAAATTTTACACTGCAACAATCCATAAAAACGTTTTACATGAGAGCTATCTCGTAGATTTTGTTCAATTTTCAAGATTTTGTATCTTTTAAGACCCCATTTCAAAAGCCACACTTTTCCAACTGTCTTGTTGCATCTATCAATTACCAGACCGCAATTAAAGTGACATTCAGTACATCTTTACTCCCTCCCTTCCACCACACAAACCACATTCCCTTCCAACGCCAATAAAAACCAACGAGAATCGTCATTTTTTTCTTTCAAATCACTGCTCTACAACAATGGGTTCCACACCCAACACGCATCCATCGCCGCGAATGACCCTAAAAACGTCTTTACACCACGCACAATTCACGCGTCGTGTCATTTTCACGCACTCTGGCAAACGAACGACAGGAGCAACACGTTTTCGCACTTGGTCGACAATGAAGCGCCGAGCACTAAAACCCACATTGCCATGATGAGAAGCTACTCTTCTTCTATTATCTACTAGTTGACAACTGTCTTTTTAGTGGTGAATACATATCCAGTGATAAATTGTTTCACACACAATACAGAGATGTCATGGCGTCTTGAAAGGTTATAAAAAATATTTTTGTAAGGGCTTTAATTCAGAAAGAAAGGCTTAACCCGCTGATAGTGTGTCCAAAAGGTTCTGGAATTTCTAAAAGAGTATTTATGATTTTAGCCGGAAAGCATGGCACCTCCATCAAAGTGAAAATAGTTCAGGAATTTGTTGAAAGCCTAACACATTGTTTTGGTTAACATGCTGTTTTGTGAACGAAAATTCCGATCTAACCGTTATTTTTTGTTGTTTCTTGAAATGTCAGCAAATGTCAAAGGACTTTTCGGTCTAAAAACCCTTCACAAAAGAGCATCAACCAAAAAAACCACAAGATTAATTTACCAGCGGCTCTCAAAACCTCAAAGAAATCAGTTTATATTTTTCAAGCAGTCCAATGTTCTAGGTGCCAGGGGTCGAAAAATATCTTTGTGTTATTCTTAAGAGCTATGTTTTTTTCCAAGCACCCAAGCCCGAAAACACAAAAAAAAAAAAAAAATTATGCTCGGGATTTTGGCAGAGAAAGGAATTATATTAGCAAACTCTAAATTCATAACTATAGGGAACATAAATAATTGTAAAATTTCATTATAATCGGTTTAGTTCAAATTTATGTTTAATTAAACCGTTCGTTAGCTCTTTAAACAGCTCGCTTATAATCTAATCTGACATACAAATAGCTAATATGTCCCAAAGTCCTGTCATACAAAAAGTAAACGCAATTTTTTCTCTTTTTTTTTCCAGGAATTATCAAATACGAAATACCCTGTGTGTGTGTTTGGGAAGGGTGGGGGGGGGGCGTTTGCTCGGCATCGTTGCCAGACACGTGTCATGTTTCGCGCTTTCCAATTGTCAAAAGAAGAGAGTAATTTCGCCGGAATTGCTTTGGACGGCGTAATACGAGGCTATAGCCAAGTCTCATCTTCACACGCCCATCTTTTTATTATTAATTTTTATTCAAAAAGCTGTCAGCATGAGATAAATTAAATTCGTTTTGTATGACTTTTTTTTTTCATTAAATCGTTAATAGTCATAGCGCACGGTACGTGGCATATCTTTCAAAAAATTCAATTGCATATTGAATTTAGTGCGGTGGAAACGCGTGCGCTATTTTCCAATCAGTTGGAGCTTAAACACTGAGTGGATCTCGATTTCCTGTCTGTTTTTAGAGGCCGAGGATCGAACGCGGTTCTATAGCGTTGGTGGTGAGTGGTTTGGGTGGTAGGGGCCGATTGAAACGATTGGCAAGCAAACGCATCGAGAGGATTATGCGTTATTGGTCCGTAGAGACTTCGTGGATATAGTTATAATCGTATGCATAATCACCGTCATTATTTATAATTTTACCAATAAATGTGGCTGATAACTATGGTTGAGAATGTATCAGTTGAAATCATTTTGGAATCATTGATGATACTGGAAACTTTTTGTCAAAGTCTGCAAAGTGCCATCTGAAGGTATCTGATTAAGATTCGCTTCAGAGAGGAGTGAAAGATGTCAGCTGCCATTTAGCGCGACATTCTGCTGCACAGGCGGCCATTTTAAGCAGGTGTTAAACAAACTCTGGCGTATTTTATAGTTACAAAGCGTTCTAGGCAAACTGTTATTTTGTTATTTTTTGTTTAGTTTAAGTGATGATGTTTATCATTGACTGTATTCTGTCTGTTTTGTACACATTTTTGGAAAAGTACATATTTTCGGAGAAACCTTGTTTTGGTTATTCACGCTGCAAATATAAATAACACAGTCAAACAACTGGAAAGGCAAGATTTAATGTTTCCATGTATCCACACCAGAGTTAACTTTCTGCGCATTTGAAATTTTTTGGCGCCATAAATATACGGTTCCATAAGCAATTTTTAACGTTCTATGCAACTAATGTGTTTGAATGCTTCGGCCTAGAAGGGAACTCGTGATCGCACGAAACTAAGTGACTTTTCCAAGCGCAAAGTTGGCCTGCGCCAAATCGGGCACTAGAGGGCATTAGCAGTCTTGGAACAGCTGTTGGTTCAGCGGTGGCCATTTTGGGAAGAAGACCGTTATGAAAATATTTATGTCGAGACTAGGCTCTCCGTTTACAATGCTTTGAAAGCTTTGTTAGACTTCAGTAGCCATTGTTGAGTGAGAATGGGATTAACAGTTGTTTATTTATTGATTTATTTGTTTTTCACTAAGACCAAGTTGTACAATAACCTAGTTAAAAACTACTATTTAAATTAAAATTAAGGGTGAATTCCACCAGATTGGTGAGACACATGTTTAGCCTTTCCTTGACCACATTTGTACATACTTCATAATATCTTACACAGAAACCTTACAGCCTAAAATCAGTGCTTTTTGTATATGATACAAAACGTGATAAACATTGTACATATCTGTTTGATGAAATTTAAAACTGCAGTTAACTTTTCTAAAGAGTTGTGAAACTGTGTCCTTGTATCACAACCGATGCTAAGGCCTCGTGAAATGTCAACAGTGTCAACCTTTTGACCCAAAAATCGGCGTCTTTAAGTTCTGATATTTTTCAGTCAACCATGGCGGCCACTCTCTGGGTAGGAAAGCTCTCTGCACGTGGTCCCTGCCAGCTCACTATGGAACCAAGATTATCGGGACTGAAAACTCCCTCGTCTCGACCACCGTTTTAAAGAAACAAAATTGCCCGTAAGAGGTTCCCAACTCTTTAAAACTTCATTATCGTATACACTAGGCGCCCAGACGGCAAATATATGAACCAAGATAGAGCAAGTGTGTGTTTTTTTTTACTTTTAAATTATTAATTTTAGCCAAGAATATTTAACTATATTTTGCAGGGAAATTTCACACATAAAAAGTTTCTTAAACTGAACCTATATTGCTGAATAAAGTTTAGAATCTCGAGTGTTTTCAGTTTAATTCCAGGTCTTTCCAACTTTGTTTCCGTTTAGGTATTATAATGCTCTTTAAACTAATCTCCTTTGATCATAATGTGGTCGCTCACTTTCCCTCGCTGTTGATGTTAATCGAACACCACTACAGGGGAACTGGTGCAAGCCAGTTGAGCATTCCTTCTGCAAACCTGGAACTTTTTTACTAGGGGCAACGGTTTCAAGCATAATTATTTTCACTATACAGAACACCAGTTCTCATGAGATCACCGAAGTTAAGCAACACTGCGCTGGGTCAGGTATTGGATGTGTGGCCATCATGCACATGACCAGTTCTGTTCGGGAGAGAGGTTGGAGGGATAAAAGTTAGTACAGCAACTTCATTCGCTTTGCTAATCAACCTCTCGACAGCATGAGTTTTTGGAGGAATCCTGCTGTTCGAGTTGTCCTGTTGTATGACGTTAAGCCGGTGGTCTCGTTGGTGCTGTTCAAGAGAATTATCGACACAGGGTCTAAAAATGGCTCGTCATCAACCACATCATCACCAATTTATTCACTTATACCAACAGACCAGAGCCACAGTAACCATTGTCAAATCAGTGAGTCTTTAAACACCACGAATTAATTCACAAGGTCTTCAAAAATGCTGTTTACAAAATAGCATCCATATCTTTATAGTTGTTTTTAGACTCATGTCTACTTGATTTAGCCTTAGCACTAGTTTTAACAAAAACTATTTGAAATTGGTTTTGAATGCTAAGTAAAGGACAACTAAATTTCTCGACGTTTCGTAACATGTACTGGTTACTTCTTCAAGGGTTAGAGCATCAATATCTTATTTGAGGTTTTTTTACTATATTCGAAAATTTCACGACCTGTACCAAAAGTATACGAAAAATAAAAAAAAACTAAACGGTTGGCTCTGTGATTTTCACCACGTTCGGTAGAGAATGTTCTCGAAAATATCGTCAGACATTAAACTTGATGGCTTCCCGAATTCCGCGCGGAAATGTCATCGGCTTCGGCGTCGTCGTCGGCGTCGGCGGGCAAGCCTTGTCGGCGTCGTTATCTTGGTCTTGCATGCGCTCGCCGGATTATTGGGCGTCGGGTGTCGATGTCAAGAATCACAAGAAACGTTGGTAACAGACCGCACGCAATAACTCGAAGAGGATTTCGCTCCGAATAAAAACTGTCGCCTCTTTCAAAATCACTGGATTACAGATTAGGAATGAACATATTAGAGTTTTTTTTTTTTTTTTTTTGCTTTGAGGTTAAGTTTTTTTCGATGTGCTCTTCAGAGTGCTTGCTTGCAGACGTGCAGTGGTTTTTTAAAAAACCGTGTTATGATCTTTGAAAATGTTCTACGGAGAAATCCGATTTTAAAACTCTGTCGCAGTGCCGGCGTCAGAAAACATTGTTAATTTTATCCAAAGACTATATGCACATAGTGCTTTTAACCATTATGAAAAAAAAGGGAATTTTTACTCTAAATTTGCATGTATGCTTATACATAATAATAGTATATATTATCATCTTTTGACGTGTAGCGAAATGCATTTGATTGAGAATGCAATTTTATTGCAATGTGTATTTTTACAGCGCATTTGCAGTGTGGACTTACTCCAGAAGTGTCCGACGCATAAACTATAATCCATTACTTCAACATTTCATTTGCTCGCAAACATGAATTATTCTTATGCATGTACAGAGCTCAATTTTTGCAGCCCCATTAAGCACTCAAACAAAATAAAAATCGAGCGTGATGCCAATTACGATATCGAGTAGTTGAGTATCGAAACATAAGCCGGGGAGATTTTCAATTGGATGACGTGTACCTACTGTTTTGAGGATTACTCAATGGTTTATTTATTAAAAACATAAACCATCGGTCATGGACCATACCATCACAGAGTTTAAAATCTTCACAGTGCCTAGCGTTAATGTTAAACATTCTGCTGAGCAAACGAGCCGACAACAAGTGGTGATGGTATGTGACAGCCGATGGCGTTTACGACACTTTTTAACATACCTCCATGCAATTAAATAATAAATACTCAAAATATCGATAGGTGCATTATAAAGATCAACTGTTAACAAACTGTTAAAATTAACGGAGCGTAAACCAGTCACAAGCTCTGCGAGAAATAACGATAAAAAATTCTAAACACTCGAAAGGCGACGGTGACTCCACCTATTAGCATCTACCATTTTTGACGTTAAAGCATTCATTTGGCGGCCATTTTTTACATTTTAATATTATCGCTACGGTAGGTCCTTGAAGTTGGCCCCCGACCCCACACTTTTAAAATCATGGCTTTTTTTCCGTCCATCTTTTTGAGCCCGTTTTGAGCTGAATTGTGCTGCCTTCGAAACGTTTTGAGCGCAAACCATTTTCGATAAAAACGAGTTTTTAAATGAGGGGCTACCCAACATAGACTAACCTTACCATCAATTGTACCAGAATCTCCCTAAAGCCATCGGCTCATACGGTTTGAAATTAAAAAAAGACAGACTTACAATCCTATACCTAGGTTTAGCCCTTATTAAGACCTATAATATACATATATTTAACCGATCTAACTTTAAACCTTATATTATTTAAATGAGTAACAAACCAAGATAAAGGAACGTATCTCTTTAAAACATGCATACTACGTACTTACCGCAATAAGCGTAGACTCCTCGGTTTTGTTTATCTCGGTTGCAACTATTCTTCTTTTCCACCGAAACTTGAATTTCGCTCTGAACTACTTCTTAAACAACAAATAGCGGCCTGGGGACCGTGAGATTACGGTGCAAACCATTTCACTGCACGGTGCAATTCCGTGGCAATTGTTTTGCTCTCGGTTGAGTCGGATCCAACTTCTGCTCTCGTACAGCTTTTCAAAACGTTTTTCTACTGGAAATACACTCGCGACCAACATTGAAAACATGCTACGTGTAAGTAAGTCACTCTCAAAGCTACTACCCTTTTTTTTCAAGCTTAATTTTTCATCATTTCAGACGATTTTGTATGGTTTATTTTCTTGAAAACTTGATACATGAAACATGAAATCGAGTCCCAGCAGTGGAGGCCCGTTTTTCAAATATAAAACCAATCAAAATTCGCTCACTTAATGTGCGTAATATTTGCTGCGTGTGGGAGCCGTTGAGAATCTCGGAGGTACGGGTCTATTCTCACCGCGATACGCTAGCTGTTGTGTAAAACGAAATGACAAATGGCATGGCAGGCTAGATTGATGCGCTCCTTTATTAGCTAGTTTCCGAGCTAGAATGCAGGAAAAATAGTACCAGACAATTTATTTAAGTGCCATTTGGGCACTTCTCCACAAGAGAGTCGATGAAAATACATTGCATACTTTGGAATTTTGTATCGATTTTCAAGATTAGAATCATTAGCCTTTCAGCCTAACGATGAATGTTTCTATAAAGCGGTGTGTCGTTCTTTTTTTTGGTCATTGCCGTTCTGAAAATATGCTGGTCTACACCATTGTAGAAATTCCAATTTCAAATGGGTGACCATCATACACATGACTGCAGTTCTGTTCGGGAGAGAGGTTGGAAAATTGAAAGTTAGTACAGCAACTTTATTCGCCTTGCTTATCAACCTCTCGACAGCATGGATTTGTGGAGGAATCCTGCTGTTCGAGTTGTACCGTCCTTCGGAAGGGACAGTAAGCCGGTGGTCCCCTTGGTGCTCTTCGACAAGAGTTGGCTACGTGCTGACACCGGGTTTCCGCTCCTCCCTTCTTGTCTATGTTAGGTTTATCATCTTCTTCATAATCATTCACTCATTCACCGACGCCATTAGACCAGTGCCGCATGTCCAGATGTCAAAACAGTGCGTCGTTAAACACAAGAATCAAACCAATTTCAAAGCCATGTGTATACATTTGGGCGCAAAGGGTTACAGTCTATGAGGCTTTGAAAATGTTGTTTCTAATAAAATACCCAGTTACTTTGGCTGTTAAGAAATGCCTTTCTTTCTATTTACTACACATAAAAGTCGCTCGATAATTAAAATAACTCACAGAAATAAATCTGAACTTCGATCAAAAGATCCTTGAGTGGCTCTGAGAAGGTTTATAGCAAATAGATAGTCTTTGCTCTTGTAGCACGGTCAAAAGGGTAGCGAAACTGAAAGACAAGACCAAAGATTAACTAGAACACGCCATCCAATCAGCTATCTTGTTTGAGTTTCATCTTAACTTGGTCCATACCACGTGCGCCGCTGCTGCTACTGCTGAGCTTTTGTGTCCACTTGGGACCAGAGGAATTGCGATAGCTAACTTACTTTGGGAAAGTGTCGGTCCAACTACACGATGCACGCCTCTGGCTTTTCAAAGAATATTTTCTAAACATCAGACCCACCAGTGCAGTCGAGTGAAAGAGATGCCCGGCTTGCAGCAGCAAGCTTAGCGAAGCTAGACATTTTTATCTTAAAGCAAATAAAAAATATATATGTGCTTGTGTCTGGAATCGAAACTCAATGCATTATTATTTTTATTTTTTTAAGTCGTGACTACTTTTAAAAACACTTTTAAGGCTAATTTGACAATATGCCATGTCAGTTAAAGAAATTAACTCAATTGTGAACTAGTTATTGCGTCTTCGACTGGCCTGCACCAGGGCGGGTTTGAAACTTGCTCTGTGAAGTCATGATCTCCACCGGGCTTCCCGAATCCCTCATGGATTGCAAAAATCTAAACTTGTGAACCGAAGTGAGGCGAAAATGCATTGGAGTAGAGTCACGTGTTCAGTGGAACTCGCAGACCGCTCCCAGTGCACAGCTGGAGCGCACTGAGGCAGCCAATTGAAACAATTGGAACATTTCGATTGCATCAGACATTCAATACACAAACAATTCACGTTTTTTTTATTATTAGGAACACTGCTACACTATCGAAAATTGATTGATGGTACAATTAATAAAATACCCTGCGCATTGCAAGCGTTTGCTATTTAAATCAGATTTCACAAATGTATGTTTTATTTTTTAAAATGTCACGATGCCGCTTTGCGTTCCCAGGGCATGCGGTAGCCATAAACATCATTGCTGCAGAATTTCAACCAAAATCACATACAAAAATCTATTTGTTCTGAAATTTAAAATACTGAAAATCAACTATAAAGCCAACTCTATTGGCAATAACAATCAAACCGCTTCACTTTATCAGCACATATATTAAATGAATATATTTGAATAGCAGTGAAATGCTCCGACGATTATGGTATCAATCCCTTTGACACTTGCAAGTTATTGCTCTACCAATATTCCTGCCATGGTCATTGGTTTCACATCCGATTATCCGTAACCCCGTTTGAAACGCATGTAGACCACGATCAAACATTTGCTTCTGCAGGCCAATGAGCATAAAGCATCAATCATATCCGACTCAGGCGGTCTCCACAGCAAATATCCCCGCTGTAGGCTAAACCCAAACATCGACGACTGACAGGAATAGGACAATTTGCAATTTCAATACTCAGTCGATGCGTGGTCATAATTTTTCTGTTACACAATTCTCGCGATGCTTTTTTTACGGTTTGATATTGCTTTTTTTGTCGAAGTTGAAACTTAAAGTTTGGGCTTTTTATGTCCCTTTTTTTCATTTCACTCCATATTTTTCTTTTTCAATTTTAATTTTCTAGACACTGGTTGTGTTTTCTGATACACCTCCACGACATTTCTTGATATTTAAGCTTATCTTTTAGAGTTCTGACAATTCCAGATCATTCATAAAGATCATTTGTGTTATCTCTAATATTACCTGCATCGTTGCATCACTTTACATCATCGTAAAGATATATCTAAGATAAAAAATACCATCTAAAGTTTTTCCTATTCTTTGTGATTTTTTTGCTAAACTGGATAACTAAGATTCTTTTAAAATTTAAAACTGTCAATGGCAACAGGGTCATGTATACATGTATACTTTCTGGAAATAAAACGTTATTATTATTATTATTATTCATTTTAGAGAATATTTTAAATCTGTCAACAAACAGTGACTGGAGATAGCTCATTTTCGATAAGATAAGTCAAAGACACAAACATTTTTTGCTTCTCTATTTTTATAATTGTTTTTTATTCAATTATCTGGATATTTTTTAATATCTTTTATCCATATCTAGTTTTTTTATTAACTTACCTGTCACAATACTGTTGTAAATAAATCAAATTTCGCTACATCCTAAGTCAAACGCTTAAAAAATACTCAGCTTCATCTTAGAAGCAAACCGAGCTAATGCTGAGCCCTCTCAAGCATGCAAGATGGTTCCACTAACGTCACTTCCTTTAACGCTCGCTAACTTTCAAGAACATTTTCAACAGTTATCATAACAGTGAACTCCATATTATTCTAAATTTTCATCACCGTAGTGAACAGTTAAAGAGAGACTCTGTAGAATGTTCCCCTAGTGAGTAGCAAAGAGGTAGTCACGGTTCTTCAGCCGCAGACCGTTCCGAACCAGGCCATTGCGTCAACAGCGTTGCTTTCTGAATTTCAAGAATAACTTCCCCACACGAAGAGTTACATAATTTCCAAGCTGCGTGTGATAAATTCTTACGAGAAGTAATAATAAATACGTGGCTTACCTTTAATGCAATTTGAGTCTGTGCTAGATGTGGAGATAGAGTTGTACCATTGAGTTTATAGGTACAGTCACTAAGTCAGAGGGACCTTCTGTGGAGCAAACGAGGCGGTAGGTAGGTAGGTGATGGTAGGTGCCATCCGATGGCACCATTCTTGTCAACAAACCTCTAAAATTAAATAATTACAACTCGAAATATCGAAAAGTGTTTATCAATCGTTAAGGCTAATATTATTAAATATTAACTAAACGTAAAAAAGTATTAATAATAGTTTTTATTCCGTTTAAACATATCGTGCCATTTGGAAAGTCCAAAGTGTTTACATATAAACAACAGTTAAACAGCATATCTACTATATTTACATTTTTTTTTAGGACATTGGCTCTACCTTATACATTAAAAAATCTTTTACAGTATAAAAACATTTAGAATTTAGAATTTTGTGAGTAATCTGCGAGAAATAAGAAAATAAATGTATTTACTATCGAATTGACGGTGACTCCATCTAGTGGCGGTAAAGAAGTCATTTGGTGACCATTTTCAGCGAAGACAGTTTAACATTATGACCCTCTGACTGTACCTATAAACGCAATGGTTTCACAGCGTTCAAGGAGGCGAACATTCCGAAACGTTCACTGGTCGATGCCCGTTTGACTCGTGCACCCAAGAGATCCCATAAGAGAACTAAAGATCTGGCGAAGACGTTTTGATGTTGATATGGCTGAAATTGAACTCCCGCAATGTGACGTGTGACAAACGTGCCCGAAAGTAACTGGGCCATCAATTCGAGTCTCCAAAAATACCGGCACGTGCCCAGCTGGAGCACGGAATGTTCGCGCTAAACATGTTTCTGTTCTAAGAGATGATGGGGGTGGAGAGATGAATTATGTTTCAATCTTACTGACCTAGTTGAATGAATCGATAAAAAAATATGTAATAGCTCGTTTCTGCTCATTTTAGCAGGTTTTGACATTACACTTGTTGAGTTGAGTTTAGAGGCACAGTTTTTCTTAAAGCTCAACATCTGGCGGACATTAGTTTCAAAGATCATCTCCTTACTTCCTCTAGAGTTTAGTTACTTGACTATAGTAAATGCTTGCTTCTCCATGAAGACCCGCTTTAGCTTTACCACGAGTTTCAAGTTCGGAACTAATTTATTTAAAGGATATGAAGAGGCAATATAAAAATGAGCAAAGATTTTCAGCTGCGTTGGACGAAACGGAAGCAAAATTGAAAACTACTTTGGTCATAAGCGGTGTGCATCTGATTTAAATTCAAATATTTATTTATTAAGCTTTATTTATAAAACTAAAAAGTGTCATGCAACAGTTAAGAAGTTGTCGAGAAATTTTCGGTACATTTTTTCATCGCTGTTTTTGGTATTTTTCTTCTATATTCTTTGCAATATCCGACCGTCTTTGTTAATCGACCAGCCACTCAACGACTCTCGATATTGTCGACGTCATCCAAGAAAGTACCATCGACGCCTCTGATTAGATTCGCTCATTACAGCAACCGCGACCTCACCATCCACAGTAATTGGCTTTTCTTATATATCAGAACAGAAGAAAAAAAACGGCAAAAAAAACGAGCTTCAATCGATTCTAATACTCACGAGAAGTGGTCCGTTCGTGCTTATATGGTGTCTCCACATGAAGAGATATTTGAAACCTTGCAGCTGTTTGAAAAGTGATTGAATTCTTCGGCGTCGCTTCAGAAATACCGACACCTTTTATATGCTGCGGATGTGTCGCGCTAGGAATCAATTGCACAATTGAAGCCACTCTGATCTGATCAGTAAAGTTGACAGATAACTCGATGTACCGTGGTAGTCGGTTGAACGACTACACTCAAGAATTAAGTGACTGTGGAGACGAAATAGAGGTAATAGGACTTGAGGTAATAGAGAAGATGAAAGAGACTTACTTTATCTGGTTTAGTCTAGACACCTGTGATTTCATCTTGACAATCAGACAAAGAAAGAGGTCATAGGAAAGGGAGTGATAAATCAATCGGTGATCTTTATAAGCTCCCTTTATAAGCGTACCCTGATAGTAATTTTCTATGTATTCACTTTACCATAAAGTATCTCAGATTCTGTTTAAAATAAAACTAAAATAAAGCACCTGGACAGCGCTTTCTATGAAATCTCGGAGGTAAGGCTTTCAACTAAACTCTGTGTAATTAAAAAACGATAAAATATAAATTATTTTAAGCTTATACTGAAATGAAAACTTTATTACATTACCTGTAGGACAATGTTGATTGTATATGACCTGAGGATATAAGTACTATTTTGAGCACAGTTATTTTATAATCATTTATCAACATTTATCCATTATCAACTATTTCCTGCTTGAAACGAATCGTAATGTATTTAATATTTGTTACTTGGCTCATTAATTATTTACAACATGTTTCGATTCTTGCTGAAGGCATTTCTAGAGCTTCGAATTGTAAAAAAATATCAATTACTCGGGGATCAGCTGATTTAATTTGTTGTTTGGTTTCCACATTTTCTGGATAAATAGCACATTAATTTAATTAGCATGCACGTTGTTCTGATTAAAGTAAATATTAAATTATAATTCTGTAATAAGTCTGGTTTGGGCAACCTAACCTAACTAACTAAGTATAAACACGGAGAATATCCGTGTAATAGAGCAAATGCAAAGGGTTGTATCGCCTCCATCTTCTTATTCTGGGAATCCTGGGAACAAAATACTAGTTTTTATTCTTTAATTGTGGTTGGTAAAAACTGTTTCAGCAACTAAAAATTTCCTTTTAGTGCACATTTTCCGGAAAATCGATTTAAAAAAATATATACAGATAAAAACTGGATACAGCTAAAAAGGGAGGTTTTTTTTAGTGGTTGGCTCGTGTTTATTTTTATTTGTAGTTTGGTAGTGTAAAAAGATTGAAGAAATTTGGGATCCATAGCTGCTACGAAAACTCTGGTTTGTTTTGTGAAAAACACAGGAAAAACGACTTGAACAGGCTCTTTTACAACGCGTGTAACTTTAAGACAGAACAATATTTTTGATTTTTAAAACCTTCTATCTGGACAAGTAGTTTGACCGATTAGTTGTATCCAGTAAACCCAGACCTGAGTAAGCTCCCACTCCAATATACCTGAGTAAGCTCCCACTCCAATAGAACTGAGTAAGCTCCCACTCCAATAGACCTGAGTAAGCTCCCACTCCAATAGACCTGAGTAAGCACCCACTCCAATAGACCTGAGTAAGCTGCCACTCCAATAGACCTGAGTAAGCTCCCACTCCAATAGACCTGAGTAAGCTCCCACTCCAATAGACCTGAGTAAGCTCCTACTCCAATAAACCTGAGTAAGCTCCCTCTCCAATAGACCTGAGTAAGCACCCACTCCAATAGACCTGAGTAAGATTCCACTCCAATAGACCTGAGTAAGCTCCCACTGCAATAGACCTGAGTAAGCTCCCACTCCAATAGACCTGAGTAAGCTCTCACTCCAATAGACCTGAGTAAGATTCCCCCCAATAGACCTGAGTAAGCTCCCACTCCAATAGACCTGAGTAAGCTCCCACTCCAATAGACCTGAGTAAGCTCCCACTCCAATAGACCTGAGTAAGCTTCCACTCCAATAGACCTGAGTAAGCTCCCACTCCAATAGACCTGAGTAAGCTCCCACTCCAATAGACCTGAGTAAGCTCCCACTCCAATTGACCTGAGTAAGCTCCCACTCCAATAGACCTGAGTAAGCACCCACTCCAATAGACCTGAGTAAGCTCCCACTCCAATAGACCTGAGTAAGCACCCACTCCAATAGACCTGAGTAAGCTCCCACTCCAATAGACGTGAGTAAGCTCCCACTCCAATAGACCTGAGTAAGCTCCCACTCCAATAGACCTGAGTAAGCTCCCACTCCAATAGACCTGAGTAAGCTCCCATTCCAATAGACCTGAGTAAGCACCCGATTTAACAACCTTAATTTACCGTCTTGTAAATTCGAACCTGTGTTTCGAACCTTTTGTAACCTTCGAAAACAGAAAATCTAACAACACACGACATTATGAACAAAAAAATACGATTCAGAGATACAAAAATACCAGAATTCCATCATGATATTGGATTCTATAAACAAAAGACCGATGTTCACACAAAATGCCCACACAAAAAAAACACACACACACATGCGAAAATATTTACAAAGGACTCTCCGTTCACGTTTTCGGACACAACAGAGTCCAGTGATCTTGACAGGCAGTGGCCGAGCTAGAAGTGGACCCAGTTTTACATAACATAACCACTGACAAATTGACATGTGGACATGCACATACAGCCTAGCGATATGAAACTGTCAGCAGGGCTTGTAACAAACCATTACAGTCGCAGCCAAATAATAGTGACCGACAGCATTTGATCAACACATCCCGACTCAGTCTACAATTGCATGCGTGACTAATTCATGTCATTTGCAATCCAGTTAAAAGCCATGTCTCCCGGAGAGATTGATAAATGCGCATGTACTATACTGAATTTGCAATTTAATCAGAATCATGTGCTCAACTAGTATAGATTGTTCGTAATCAAGCCGTTATCAGTTTGATAATCAGAATAATCGAATTGGTATTTGCGTGTGGGGGGGGGGGGGGGGGGGGGCCACGGAGTTGTGTGATGTTGTGGTCTATAACCACGTGTGGTGTTTTCGGGTCAAAGTGTGGGTTTTCGCCCGGTTGACCGGGCGTGGTGATTGGCTTGTTGATCGGTCGCAGATTAAATCATAAAATTGTTGAATTGCACGGCGGTTTTATTTGCACAGCTGCAGTTTTGTGATTTATAATTTAAATGTAAATCGTTGAATTGTTAAAATTCTTGGTTACGAGTCACGTTCTGTATCAGTGAAAAGCTTTGACAGAAAAAAAAATGATTAAGTTTGTCACCCAATGTTCAGTAACTTTGACAGTTATTGATGACGACATAATAAAAAAAAAAAATTGGTAGAGGTGCCAGTCCCATTGCTCTGCGGGTTGCGTTCAGGGGAACGAAAAAACCAAACGGATAGTTTTAAATTCTTCGCTGTCCAGATTGGCAAAGCTTGTTTTCCTGTCAACGAATAAATTGTCAAGGGGCAGAGCTTTTAAGCGGACGAACGGTTCCCATTTTCTTGACCGTAGAATGTCCAATTAAGAAGCAACGAAAGTAAACTTAATTTCCTGCTTTGAATCACCAAAGCTTGCGCTGTCTTCTGACGGTGGAAAGGAAAAGTGGACGGGGGTATTTTATTATCTCGGTCCACTAGCAATAAAGGCAGTCCAAGCAATGGGCTTTCCAGCAACTGTCATCCCTTTGTCTTAGATTTTCTTTTTTTTCGGTCGACCGCATGACACAACCAGATGCCCGAGATTGTACTAAACTTTGTTTTATAACATTTTGAAACACGTGAGTGCCTTTTTATGAACATTTTGCAAAGTGTTTAGGTCGTTTCACACGAATATTTAAATGTATTGCTTTACATACACCTATTGATAGTTAGTATTTGAATCGATGATCGATGGATCGATGATATAAGCACGTAGCGTGGTTGCTCATTGGAAATACATTTTTGTTCACGAGAAACTTCATTCTTTTAGTTGTATTACTAAGGCCGCACTGTTAAGCAATAAAATATGATTTCCCGGCAGGGGTACATGCGAGCCAACTGCCACAAATTCTGCTCCGCTTACGTCTGCCATTTTGATTTTGCTCTAAAGACTTTGTCGTGTCCAGATGTATTTTTACTTGAGCTTGTATCAGAACTTTTCTATCAAACAATCTTAGGAATTATTTTGAAGACGAGGATTTTTCAAATCCTGTCGCTGAAATCATAACTGAACTGACATTCTGAGTTGGTAGCAATGCAGGGGACAGTCCTTGTGCTGGTATCTTCTCTCACGGGCTAGACTGTAGCAATGCAGGAGACAGTCCTTGTGCTGGTATCTTCTCTCACGGGCTAGACTGTAGTAATGCAGGGGACAGTCCTTGTGCTGGTATCTTCTCTCACGGGCTAGACTGTAGCAATGCAGGGGACAGTCCTTGTGCTGGTATCTTCTCTCACGGACTAGACTGTAGCAATGCAGGGAACAGTCCTTGTGCTGTTATCTTCTCTCACTGACTGGACTGTAGCAATGCAGGGGACAGTCCTTGTGCTGGTATCTTCTCTCACGGGCTTAACTGTAGCAATGCTGGGGACAGTCCTTGTGCTGGTATCTTCTCTCACGGGCTAGACTGTAGCAATGCTAGGGGCAGTCCTTGTGCTGGTATCTTCTCTCACGGGCTAGACTGTAGCAATGCAGGGGATAGTCCTTGTGCTGGTATCTTCTCTCACGGGCTAGACTGTAGCAATGCTAGGGGGCAGTCTAGCCCCCTTATGAAACGTGAAATCAAAATCAAATCAAATCTATAGTATCAAATCAAAAGAATACTTTGGGGTAATTGAAGCAGTAAAGAGTCAGCAAAAGAATATTTTATTTCATTTTAGGATCACCAATAACTTCTCACTAATTCTTTCCCAGCCGAAGACTCAAACCCCGATCCCCACCTATCTTGGGTGTTGCTCTGACCAATTTAACTAATTGTCATGACATTTTTGAGTGGAGTGTATTGCATTTGATAAAAATTACCTATGAATTACCAATGATTACCTATGAGGTTGCAAGCACTTGCAATTTAAATAAAGTTTCCAGACGAAGGATATTGATTCTTTCAAACACTATTGTCCTACATGAAAAGATAACACGTAGTCATCAGTTTTCCGTACAGTTTCCACGAGAACCGCTCGGATTCGAGGCGGAATTGTGTCGCCTTCCAATGGAATTTTGTATACAGACTTATATCGATCCGCGCAAACTAAAACTGTTGTCTTAGCACTTTTTGTTTACTCTCTACCCAAGGCCACGCAGAAAGAGGAAAAAAAGTTCTAGCTGGGAAACTCACGCAAAGACACGGGGTTTATGTGAGCTGTCGCCACGGCACTGATCTCAAATTGTTGTTAATCATTCGAGCGATTTTGTCTTTCAAGGCTCACAGTCTCTTAAGAAAAACTTGAGAGAATAGATGCGATGTCTAAAGCCTCTTAAAGCATTTTGTTCTTTTAGTTCTTGTACAGAAAAATAGCTCTAAAGAGCCTTAATTTGGTCTCTTCTCTCATTGAATCTGTATTAGGTAAGGGTGGGAATGCGCCGAACAAGTAAATTGCATAGTAAATATCGAGAAAGCAGTGGCAATTACGTACAAACATTTTTTTTTTTTAGCAAACTCTGCGACTTCTGCGAAGTTTGAATTCGCAAGCTATGTCTGGTTTTTGTATGGTGCAACTGAGAGAAATTTTCGTCTTCAAATATAATTCGCTCTAAGAAATAATCTGTCGATTTCGATGGTTCAACACTTTATGCTCATTTATAGACAATGTCAAACTGTGCTCAAGTCGTATTTGTTCATAACTAGTTGAAAAGTGGCTGTGAGCGTCATAAAAGATGATTTTTAGAAGATAAGTTATGAAAATTTTTAAAAAAATAGCTAGCATTATGTGCTCATGTTTAAATAATTAAACCGTCGTAAATCGTTCTACCATAGCGCTTGTGTTAAACTGTAATCGCAAAAAAATGCCGTCAAATGACTTCATTTTTGACAAAAATTGAGGATTCTGCTAGATGAATTCACCCTCGTTTCGAGTGTTAAGCAGCTACCTTTAATTATTTCTTGAAGATTACTCGCATTTGAAACTGGTTTGCGTTCAAACAATCTTTATTTATCCCAACTTCAACGATTGATAAACAGGTGTTGATATTTTTGAGACGTTATTATTTAATTTTAAAGGTTTGTTAATAGAGACTGCCGCAAGCGCCATCAAGTGGCACCTACCGTTACCATGCGTTGCCGGCTCGGTTGCTCAGCAGAAAGTTTAACATTAAAGCTGGCACTTTATAAAAACTCGATGGTTAAATAAATGAGATTGCAAAAGAAGCTGGAAAGAACAAAAGACACTGAATTTGCATCCTCAACAAGACAAAAACAAATAAGGATAAATAAGTTTATTATTCTAAACCATATCTGCATTGATAAGTGGGTAAAAGATTTCTTAAAAAAAAAAGACGTTTATTTTAAACTTTATGCTTGTGTATTTGAATGAGCTTTTCGAAGATGGTTTTTGAATAATGGTGCTAAGAAAATACAAATGAGGCTCAACCCTTACAAAAAATATACTTTTGAATACTTGAGAATCCTATAGTTTTCAATAGAATATCATAGGAAAGTGAATAATACCTTAGAATGTTACTGTTTCTTTTAAAAGGGATATGAAAGATATTGTAGAATTTTTCCGCTGACTTCAAGGTGAGTTAAGTATTGTACAGGATAAAGTGGAATAAGAGTTTTCTATAGAATTTTTCTGTTTTCTACGCTTTCCTCTTGTGCCCAACGAAGTCAGCTGGTGCCATGGACCTTACTGTTCCTATTTCCTTCGTTTTTCTTCGTTATCCTTGTAAGAAGCCATTCGCTAAAACGGCCAGCAACGGTCGCAGAATGTTTGCTGCACTTAAATGTACTTATAATTGCTAGGATTGCGGTGATTGCTACAGCAAAACAAGTTGTTTTAACGGTTTCTGCCAGTGTGTGTGTTTGAAAAAGGTGTAAAACGTGTTGGTAGAATGGAGCAAAGTACCAATACTGTAAAGTTCGAAAAGCAAGAATACATTTTACATATTATTTTTTGACAATTAATTACATTGTTTTTTTTTTATAGCAGTTACCTGTGTTTCCGATTTCCCCCCTCCTAAGGTTCAACCAAATAACATCAAGGGATTCTATAGAATTATAACTCTGTCTAATTAACCATAGTTTTCTGTAGGAATTATTCTATAGGAATTTTTCCTACGCGAAACTATAGTATTTTTCCTACACATTTCTTCAGTTTTCTTGTTCCATTATGAGAATTTTTTCTGCAGAATACTATAGAAAATGCTTCCAGAATATTGTAAGATCTCTCAATAAAATTCCAGTAGTTTCCTCCGCTTTTTCTATATTTTTCTATCGGATATTTTTATAAGGAAAGAATAACTGCCATTGCGTAAAACAGCAAAACATGAATTCACTAACAGCTTAATTCATCCAAATAACAAAAAATCTTTGAAAACTGTAAAATGTTCCTTATTAAACACTCTAACGTTTCTTCTGTAACAATACAGCGATGAAAATGTATAAAAGCTCGTCACCTTTTCCGTTGGCTGCATTATTTCAAACTCTAAGAATCCCTCGCGTTGCAATCAAGACACCTTTGTCAGCCGTCTCTTCTACGTCATAAGCCATACTAGAAGCTAGAGTCGCGAACACCTCCCCCGGGAGCCGAACGGAGGAACGCGGGATCGGTATTCCACGTCGATGACCAGCTTGATTACTTCTCATATCCCATACACAAGAAATAGTGTACGTGCCATGTTGGTTTGGAGCTCCTTGGTAGCAAAGAGGGCCGAAAGGGACTTTTGATGTTTTAAAAAAAAAGCTGTGGTTTTTTTTTCCCCTATGGTTTGGTCAGTAAATGGTATGGTTTGGTGGTCATAGTTTGTCAGTAATACTTAGTAATACGTTCACTTGATTTTTTATTTATGATATAAACAGTTAAATTCTTTGAAGTTTTGATCCGTTTTTTACGTTCTAAATTGAAAAGCGTGGTTATGTGAACGATTTTTTAAATACTCTATTTTTGGCTCTTAAATCTTTTTTTTTATAATCCTGAATATAACCACGCAAAGTTCATTTTTAGCATCAAAAAGCTTCTCTCACCTAACCAAACGAACCAGCAAAAATGCAGTGTATTTTTAGTTTATAACTTTAATGTTTTGTAGATTATTTGAAAAAAAAAACGTGATATTTTCTGAACCAAATATAAATGCAGTATGCAATGTGTGTTATTGTTTTTATTCCAGAAATACTGAAACGAAATTTAATTTTTTAACAACTCTCAGAGGCCAGTTATTTTTTTGTGTGGTACACAGCAATATTATTCTATTCGAAATCGCAGGAAATGCGCCTCGTAAGTGACCGATCTTAGGCATTTAAACAATACAAATGTGGAAAACGTGGCAAGATGCTTGCTAAATGGAACATGACCAAGTGATTAGTAACATCACCATGGATGCCGTATGGGAGAGTTACTGAATGGTAAAGTGCTACGATGCAGCGTCGCATCTTGCAAGCACCTGGCACCAGAATTGTCGACACACCCAAACATTACAAAGGCAAATTAGTATGGAAAACAGCTGACTCGCGAATGCGTGCCAGCACCAAGTTGTTCGTGAGCCAAACTTGTGCTGTACTAGATTCGAAAATCTATCAGCGTACTGGATTTTTTTTGTGACTAGTAATTTTTGTGAGTTTCTATTGGTATGGTTTATACCAAAAACTCAGGTGCATCGAGTTCTAGTAATAGGTCTTTGTTCATGCATTTGTAGAAAATAATATTAACATCTAAAAAATTTGCAGATTTTTTGATGGGCTTCGTTGTCGAATGTGTTGCATTTCATTGCAATTCTAATTCTATTGGGTAGGAGTGAGGGTAGGTGTGTGAGTTAGCAGAAAAAAACTTATAATGGTCGAGTCGAGACGGGTTGAAATGTTAACACCTGACAAGAGGAACATGAATCAAACAAGGACCCTCCATGATCCTGATTTTTAGAGCACCTGATGTCAGCCCAAAACGACCAGTGGTACCTTTGCCTGGAACAAATGTTCTCTCATTGAACGGAGTATAAGGTAATCAATATATCAAGTTCTTGAAACTATGTGTAATTATAAGGTAGATAGTTAATTTTCTGAGCAAAAGACACGAAATCATATTATTTATTTTCTTTTCGTGCTACGTCTGTGTTTTCTATATTATCCATGTCGACCTGAAGATATCTTCGAGTTAGTAGTAACAACACAAGAAACTTGGACGGCAAGACACCAGCTCGCATATAACGCAGGGATGATGATTGTATGGTTTTCCAAAGCCAAGGGATGATGATGGGTAGTTCGTATGCTTTTATGATTTATAAAATGCAACCATGTGATCGAATAAATTTCAAAGTGCACTTGCTGAAGTTACTTGATGATATTTTAATAGAGTTTCCGTTTGAATCTAAGAAGTATAGGAGATCCAAAAAAAGGAACGTTTTGCAAAATCGAAATTATTTCCTTCACATCGCAAGAAGAGTTGTACTACTACGAGTTTTAACATCGTTTTCGTTGTCGATTGTATTTCTTTGAAGTGGATTTCATTTTAAATTACTTTACTTTTTGTTTAAATTGCTTTACCCTAGTGATTTTTTTCGCAGATGTATTATCGTTGGTCCATTAAAAGCATATCTAGAAAATCGAAATGTGCACAAAATTGTTCACATAACGTTGAATAAAACATGTCAGTGTCACTGCTTTATTTTCATCACACGCTCGTGGCCTCAATTAAAAATGTCCCAACGAGCGACAAAGATACGAGTTCGTTAGCGACGCCCTGGCGATATTGACAAAGAGCAAAGAGACATAGAAACTTAAAATTCCCAACAACTAATTAGTCATTTCACCACCGCTCTTTCAACAAGAACGTCACAATTGAATTGAAAGAGTGTTTTAATTAAAACGGTGCTTATTCCTAGGTTTTCTCCAAGTGTTTTGCACTATATTATCTAGGATTCTGTGCTAGTTTGTACATGAATCGTTTTCAAAAACAATGGCAGAGACATGACATGTCAATTTCATGTTTTGAGTGCAACGTGGATGAAAATGCAAGGGATGTGATGTACATATGTCCCCAGTTACTGTTACAAAACAACACATTTCGCGTTAACTGGCGTTATTTGTAGGAAAATATCCTCATGGTCCGAACTTTGCCTAAACAACCCTCAAAAATAAAAAATATATATACATATATATATATACATTTAACTTAGTTCCCAATTATATGCACTTGTATTAAATTAGTTTCTGTTATTAAAACTGACGGTGAAGTGCAAAAATGTCTCAGGTTAGTACGGGAAGGGTTGAGAATCTTGATAAAAAAATATTGCTTTCCTCCCTCGCTCCCCTCAATTCATAATTTCACAAAAAAAATCCAAAAATCCTATTTAAAACGTGAACTAGTTAGTATTAACAGTGTGCCTGCATCGTTTAGAAGTCCCCTTTGCGCTGCTTCTTGTGAGCCAAGAAATGAATTCCTCTAAATTCTGCTCACACATTTTCCAAGACCAGTTGGTACAAAAGACTCGCACCTTTTCATGATCTAGCCATTGTTGACAACAAACGTTTCTTTCGTCTTTCTGAAAAACGCTTTCCGGCATTTTAGCGCTTGTGACAGAAAGAAAAGTGCTGAGAAGCGGTTGTAAAAAGAATTTATGATTCTTTTTTTGTGCTCGTGAAATTCGAGACCGGTCATCTTGAGGGCGAGCTGAAATTAAGAACAGTATTTGGACAATGAAGCTTCTTGAAAGGAGCTCATAAAAATGATGAATTGATGGGACAATGGAGTCATGGCTTTTCTCGGGCATCCGGTTGCTTTTCCAGCGACAGAACACTCGGTTCCATCATTGGGTTTATAGTGAGTCGGAGTCTCAGCGCTAATGTTAAACTGTCTTCGTGTAAATTACCGACCGTTGACTACAGTACCGACAAAAAATGTTATCGCTCAGAGATGGAGTCACCGTTTTTTTGAGTGTTTAAAAATTGAATTTCATTATTTCTCGCAGAATACCTGTAATTTGAGACTGGTTAACGCTTAATCAATCGTTAAAAATGCTAACCTCAACGATTGATATACATGTATCGATATTGTTAGTTGTAAATATTTCATTGTATAGAGATTTGTTAAAAAAGACAGCCTTCAGCGCCATCGTGTGGCACATACCGTCACCACGTGTTGCCGGCCTCGTTTGTTCAGCAGAACTTTTAACGTTAGCGCTGTTACTCTGACGAACTTAAATAAACATTGTAATTCCATAAAATTAATCTTCTTACAAAAATATTTCAATGTGACGGACTGCGTACGTCTTCTCCGACAACAACATGTTAGGGCGTCGCATGAAATTGAGCCATTATAACCAAATAGGTACACCAAGCAGCTAGAGCCTAAAAGCAAAAGCAAAAATAAGACAATTACTTAAATATATGTACACAAACACTTTGAAATTGTAGCAATGAGCGCGAGGTGTACGTACAGACGTAATGAGATTCATTTCCAGCGTAAAGTACCCACAGGCAGAAAACAACGGCTTCCCGCACTGAGCATGGTTGAAGAAAATCTGAAACTGGTTGGAAAGCAGATTGAGAAATGGCATTGGGTTTTGAATGCTAAGTAAAGGACAACTAAATTTCCCGACGTTTCGTAACATGTACTAGTTACTTCTTCAAGGGTTAGAGCAGTCCTGACAATTTTCCAATAACAAAAGAACCACATAAAATTATAACAATTACCTAGTTCAAGCATTCAAAACCCATTTCAAATAGTTTTTCTTAAAACTAGTGCTAAGGATAAATCAAGTAGACATGAGTCTAAGAACCACCGAAGAAGGTTTGTTTGAAATTTCAATAACAGTAGCACGGCTAGACGAATAAAGACAAAACCAATTATCAGCATTCAAGTTAGTTGGTCTAGGCGTCGAATTGTTGTTGCAAATAAAATTATTAGCATATCTGTGCAATTTTATCGCTCGATCTTATGAGTTACAGAAGTTGAACTACTATTTCAGCAAAATCTCGGTATTCTTCAGGTATAAACAAAACGTACTTAACACAGGTAATGCATAAAATAACATAATACAGTGTAATACATAATGAAATATAACACAGGTATACATACTACATGAATTGACTTAACCTGAGTGGATCCTGCTTACCTCTTCCTTGGCTTCAGCATCAGCATTACGGTCATTCAAAGCCGAAGCCAGGATAATCGAGCGTTGAGCCTGCAAGTGAATAAAGTCGTTGTCTTAAAACTGTGATCCAACTCCTAAAAAAGTACATCTCACATCTTTGAATTTGTTGTCGTGGATACCAATTACTCAGCGGCAATAGAAAATTTTCATCCAAAAGTCCACAACAAAACAATCTGTTTATGAGCTCGAAACGTCATTAGACTGGTGCAAAATGGTCAGATGTCAAATCATTGCGTCCTTAAACTTTAATAATCAATAAATCAAGCCAAAAAAGTATTGAAACCACTGACCTCGTCGATGGTCCTCGACGCCATGATCGTCATGATCACGAATCTTCCTCCGAAGTAGGAGCAAAGTGCAAAATTGCCCAGCGCCTGGTGCAGCTTTGAGGCGTACAGGTTCTGCAGAGCATTACCAACTGGATTGGGACTGGTGTACCCGAATATGGTGAAATAAATGTTGAGAAGCCCGTTGCCGAAACATCCACTCATAGACACCAGCAGCTGACCTTTGTACAGCGCGTTTATTTCGTAGACCACCTCGTGGAGCAAGGCGTGGCTCTTGCGCAGAACATTGAGCATATTCCCAAGATTTTTGTAGCGACTTTGCGAGTTTTCTTGTCCACGGAGTTCCCCGTCGACTTTTGACGAATAAAACGATTTAAATTTCTTGACCTGATTGTTGAAATGGTCAAAAAACTTTGTCGGGTATTTCTGTTTGGTATTTTGCGGTATTTCCCGAACATTTATGAACAACCTTTCGCTGTTCAGTGAGTTTATTGGGTGTGGTTTAAAATTTGATCGATTTATAAAATCGACAACCTTTTTTTCGTTTTTTATCTGTCGATAAAATGATATCTCATTGAAATGAAGAGTCAGGGGTGAGTTGTTTTCATTGGCTATAGACTTTTCGTGGATTTTTCGCCACTTCTTGAGCTCGTTGTTGATCTGCTTGAAACGCATCAGGGCAAAATAGCAAAGCGCCGAGAACTGCAGTTCGGTGCAAAACGAAACAATGTTGCTTATTTGTAGGCAAACCATTCCTAAAGCTACGACCGTATTGCGTGACGAGATGAATGCTTGAAGATAGTAAGAGAGGGAAACGCTTCCCACAAAGCTGTAAAGTAAAAACATGCGTAGCAGGTACCGGTAGTAGGTCCGGTGAAGCTTTGTAGAGGTACCGAGAAGCAAGTCTGTTTTGTGCAGTTTTGTCAGGATTTTAGGTAAGATTTTGGGGAGTTTAAATAATGAGGTAAGTCTGCATTGAACTCCTAAAGCTGAAGTGATTATTGGATTCATAACTAAAATGACGCGGCTTTGCCACGAGTCTTGCTGGTCTTCGATTGTTGTAGAGATATTCTGAGTGATGGACTCGTTCTGAAAGCAAAGCAATGCATTTTTGTTTTTTTGTAAATGAGGATTAATGGTCTCAAAGTAAATTTGTATTATAATTAAAAAACCACCAAAGGTGCTAGTGAACTCCATATCGCCAACATGATGATATACCTTGAATGTTTACTATTTCATAATGTAAAAAAATTTTAAAAGGATCGATAAAAAGATTTGTCTGAAAAATAGGTGCAATAGGTAACGCTCGAGTCGATATTTCTTAATTTGCTTAAAGTATTTGCTAAAGTTTAACATCTGTTTCTCCAAAGATCAACCAGTTAAATATTTTCGAAATTACCCCACCTAATTACGGCTGTAGAAGTGATTCTGTTTTGATTTGGTGGTAGACTATTGCTTCCTCAAAAATAGTACACTTATTTTCAATTGTTTAACTAATTTCATGGCCTCGTGGCATGCAAAAATTGAAAATGCAATGTGTATAAATAGATGATAGCAGAACATGTTTTCTTTTAACTAACAAACGAACTGAACATGCGACCATAACACTAAAAAAACGAAGAATAAAAAAAAATATTGCACGCTTAAACAGTGTACTTACAAGGGTCGAGTTATTTTCATATCCCTTCATGCCCTTGGAGCCGGTGGTAAACAGGTAGTACGGGATGAACGCGGTCTGAAAGACGGCCAATAAAAGCCAAAATAGGGTGTACACGCCGTGAGCCGTGGAGGGTCGCAAGACATTCCCACTTTGATGAGGCACATCGCCGGTACTCGCATACTTTAGCGGCATTACCCCCAGCACTTTTGACACAAAATAAACGGGGCGAAATGCATAGTAAACGCCCCCCCTTTGCATTGCCATGCTTTTAAGCAAGCGTGTAAGAATTATATTATTTACTTAAAGCTTAATCACATGCGAAATTTCTTTGTCGAGTTTATATAAATAATTTTTATAAATTTTCTTCTGGTTTATTTTTTTTACTTTCGACGACAATTTCACACTGGCAAAACAGCGTTCAGGGTTGGAATCAATTTTAAAACTCCTTATTATTTTTAATACCTTGCTCTCTTTATACCCTCTCGCCACAAAGTAAAACGTCGACCTTGGACCGCGCTCGTTATATTTCCAAACAGAATATCGATATCAAAGTCAGCCCTTTCAAACATCTTCATTACGGTAATGATGTTTCGACGTCCGCAACGGGAGCAGGGCGTCGTTGTTGTTGCCCAACGCAATATTTTACTTAAGATTCCCGTGAGAATTCCTGGAGAATATTTGACAGACTGACTGACAATAGTGGCATATCGTTATTGCTCCACATTGCACAGATCGTTCGCTGTTGAATGCATTAAACATTGATATGGACTGCCAGAGGTGAAATCTGATTCAATGACGGCCGATTCCCAAGCGGATTTTGAAAACGTTCATTTTGATATTGGATTGCATGGCTTCGATAACAAAAATGAAATGCTTTTAAAATGACTCGAGTTTGTTTGGGTGTACGCGATTTGTACCCACTATTTTGAAATATACCAAATTATATGAAAAGTGCAAATAGTGATTATTTATTTTTTTTGGTGTTTAGCGACGCACTGTTTTGACATCTGGCCATGCGGCACTGGTCTAATGGCGTCGGTGAATGAGTGGATGAGGATGATGATGAACATAACCTAGTCTAGAAGGGAGGAGAGGAAACCCGGTGCTGATACGTAGCCTACTCCTGTCGAAGAGCACCAAGGGGACCACCGGCTTAACGTCCCTTCCGAAGGACGGTACAACTCGAACAGCAGGATTCCTCCACAAATCCATGCTGTCGAGAGGTTGACAAGCAAGGCGAGTGAAGTTGCTGTACTAACTTTCATCCCTCCAACCTCTCTCCCGAACAGAGCTGGTCATGTGTATGATGGTCACCCATCCAATACCTGACTCAGCGCAGTGTTGCTTAACTTTCATCCCTCCAACCTCTCTCCCGAGCAGAACTGGTCAAGTGTATGATGGTCACCCATCCAATATCTAACTCAGCACAGTGTTGCTTAACTTCGGTGATCTAGCGAGAACCGGTGTTTCCAACACGGTAAACAGTTCGGTTGGTGAGATATTTGCATATGAAGTTTTCAAATGATCGATGATAGTCGCTTGTGGATATGTTGTAACTTAAATTTCCCTAAAACATCGTTATCATTTGAAAAAAAATTGTAAAGCTTGTAACCGTTTTGTCGATTTTTTGTGTCTTCTTATTTTTGACCAATTAAAAAATCGTTACTAGAAATAAAAGAGAGTCATTTCCCTAGCAATTGACCACAAATAAAAGCCCGTTTGATACCTACACTGTCAAGGTTATAGTAGGTTAAGAGGTAAATTTGTGAAACTCTGTCAGGCCATCTCCATCTCCATCTCCATGGTAACCATCTCCATGGTTACCAAACGTTGAATATACAAGTGAATCTCATATGCTTAGAAGTGATTTTGTTTTCAAATTTGACAAGGAAAATGATCCTCTCAGAAAAATTGCAGTATACCGCTACCTAATTTCAACTAAATTGTCAATTAAAATCCCATGTCATTCTGAAAGCTGCATTTTTTTCTATTCCTTGTAGACAGGATTGTCAACTCGCTAGAACTATTTAAACAATATAATGCTATAAAGTGATAATCGTTTAGCATGCCAGTAGAGAAACTGCTGGTTTTTTTTGTTGTAAATATCTCACAATTAGTTCTAATCAATAAATTCAGAATCACGGTAATCCGGCAAGTGAACATTTCTCTTGAACAAATCAGTCAACATCAATGCCATCACTATGTTATAGATGGAGTTTATTTTTGCTTTCTGTAGCATGTTATTCAAAGCAATGCTAGTAGTCTCAAGATACTGATCATTAATTTCAACCATTAGAATTGTGTACCAAATTTTGTTTGTAGAAATAATATTTGTTTTGTGGCTGTAACGTGCTTTAGGTCTTTGTGGTCATGCTCATCAATGTAGGAGTCCAAACTTCAAAGGGGGAGTCCGAAATCCAGCAAAACAATCCGACTGACTAATCGGATTAGCCACGGCTGAGCATGGACGTTGTCGAAAACTTTACAATTGTTGACAGAGAAAGTTTTTAAATTTGGGAAATGGCTTATGGAAAATGAATATGGGAAGGATTTGGTCAATCACGTCGATTACTTAGTCAAGTATTTAATTAGCATGAGCGATTTATTGATAAGAATAGTTTTTTTCTGCCGAAAATGTAGGTAACCAATTGAAATGGCACAATAGCCATGATTTAGCCATGGTTTTAGCCATGGTTTTAGCTGTATCTGGTCACCATGCACACAACGTCAAGATATAATACGGTCCAGACCAAAGGTCCAGACTCATTAAAAATCCAGATGTTACTAACAAACACTATTTTGTTATCAGTAAATTTGAGCCTCGCTTGATATCTAGCTAAATATAGCCTCTGATGATAAGCCGAACTTTGAAAGAGTGATATTTACGAATGTTTGCCGATCACGAAGACCAACTAAAATTATCCATGGCAAACGAATTGTTCTTAGTCTGTGTTGAATTGATTTCTAGGGGCAAGGAGATTATGGTGAAACAACCATGGGATCATAAAAAATATACCTGGGAAATAACTATGAAATGTTTTTTGTTGTTGTTGTAAATACATGCATTGTTCTTGATTTTTCATAAATACCAGTTACTCTAGGGATGCGGAAGATTGTTTGCTTATTTCCCATGATGTTGGACTGCAATTCCAGGATGAAATTATCATTTCTTGGGGAACATTTCTTCTTTTCGGAGCATCTGGGCATTTTTATACAGTTAGGCAACATGTAGTACAGAATGACAGCTGATGTGGCTCTTTAAAACGAGGGAGGAGTATTGACCTGCCATCAGTCACATAGCGTTGAGAGCAAAGTAGAGAGCATCATTCGTATTCCTCACGTCTGTGTCGCTGACACAGCATCGTTTGCGGAATATGAAGTCCTGTGACTGTATGACTGAGTAAGACTTCTTCTCAATTAATCCCTATACTCGCTACTAACTTTCTGTTATTAATCTTTTATAGTTTGTCAACGCAGTTTTGTTTGCAGGTGCTTTGGTAGGTACACGTGCAATGTCGGGATTTATGATTTATTTATCACAGTGATATTTTCGGTGTTATTTTCTAAAGCTGTCGTGATTGGAAATTCGTATTATTTCTTGTAGTTTTTTATGTTTGAGGAAAATGTGGGTTCCTATACGTGTAGGTTGTGTAAGAGAGGCTAGGTCAAGAGGAACCTTTACCCCCCTAGCCAACACTAGAATTAAAAAGTTAAAAATGGTGGCAAAGCTGTTCAGACTAGCTGTTTATCTTCCTTTTACAAATAGAGTTTGGACTTCTTGCCGACATTCGTACTGCACTACATTTGCCAAAGTGTAGGGCCATATCAGTATGATGCACCTGAACCAATTAGACCTAACCAATCTTCTAACTCAATTTATACTGTTGCTTGTTCTTTTATAGGTTGCCTTTTGCACTTAAGCCTGCCGTAGACTTAAAGAGCAGCGATTACGATGGAATCGTTTATGTATCAGGTGATCTGCCTGGTACGGCTGACATTGAACCCTTCAAAAGTGTATTGCAATCTGCTTTTAAGGTACTATTCAAGACTTTAAATTTGAGCATTTTTAGGTTACTTCCTTTTATTCAATTTTCTGTACAATTACCTATTTTTGTTTTCAGCTTGATAGTGCGCTTTCAACGGAGGGTGGGGTTTTTGCCGTAAATCTTCCAGCTGCGCGATTTGTCTATTCACCGACAGGTCCGATAACTACCGACTACGATGATGTCCGTAGTTTTTCAGATGCGGCACGTAAAGGAATTAAAAGGTAATCTATCTGTGTACTTCATAATTTCAAACGAGGGCATTCTATTTCATTTGTATTAACTTTTTTACTTTTTACACTTGTATTACAATTTTATAGGGCTTTGAAGGCTGGCATAACTTCTCCTCTGTTGGTGCTTCCTCCAGTGACTGAAAAGTTTCCTCGCTGCAATCTGGTCACATTGCTCGGGGCATTGGAAGCTCTTTACGTTGTAAGTAGAATCTCGAGTTCAAACTTGCTTCTAGTCTACGTCTGAAGATTGCGTCAATTAGCATCCTGTATAATTGCTTCCACCTGCTCGTTATCACTGCCATGGTACTCATATTTTCTTCCAATATCGTCGAGGAAAAAGAAACGCATGTTCTCGAGCCATTTCCAGACTCCATACTAACCAGAAATTCACTTGGCATATTTAATGATATTTCAACATTGATGATAGACATAAAAAGTTCAGTTTGATAAAGTAAACATGAGTTTTAATAACATAACAGTTAGATATCAGACATTTTTTTGTTTCAGCCTATTCAATCCAGAGAAGATATTCCTGAAAGAAGTACGAAGATCAAACATCTTGGGGTCTACGATTCTGTGCTGAAAGGAAAGGAGATGGAAAGCTTCTTAAAACTTGCAACTGCTCTAGAAACAGGAAGGTAATTAATTTAGCTATTTTATTTTCTTATCAGTCAGTTATCTTAAGTGATAGTTGTAATTTTCTTGTTGAAGAGCTTGATATCTAAGATTAACTCTAAGTAGGTATTGCATAAAAATAAATCTGTGGCAAATAAAATCCAAGCAAGTAGCAACTCTACTATCTCTCTTTTTTAAAATGCCAATTTACAACTAGAATTGCTTTTCTTTGTGATACAAAACAACCTACAGAGTTCTTTAAACTGATCTGATAACGGATTTTTAATTGACTCGATGAAAACCCATTCATATTTTTCCTGACCAAAAAATCCAAAATGTTCCCAGGTCTGTGGCTCGAGATATCGGAGGCGGAGACCCAGAACGAATGGCCCCACCCCGAGTCGAAGAATACGTCCGCGAAGTCTTCAAAAAATCGGACATCAGCATCGAAGTAATCCACGATCGAGCTACTCTCGAGAAGGAGTACCCGCTGTTTGCGGCCGTTGACAGAGCTGCTACCGTGATAGAAAGGCACCGCGGCCGAGTGATTTACTTAACATACGAGCCTGCTGAAGGTCCCGTCGATCTCAACCTTTATCTGGTCGGCAAAGGAGTGACTTACGATACTGGTGGCGCAGACATCAAGGCTGGAGGAGTCATGCAAGGGATGTCACGAGATAAGTGCGGGTCGGCTGCCGTCGCTGGTTTTATGAAGGTACAGTAGTTACAGTAGTAATAAGGGACGTAGAGCTGTAATATTGTTATTCTTTTTAGGGTAATTTTATCTTGTTTTTATGTGTTTGACGTTAAATTCCCCCGGCATCGTACAGTGATCGAAAGAAATTAAATCTGAATGTCGTTTAAAAATACCTTTCCACAGTATTGTCAAAGTTCAATTAAATACATTTTAATTTCGAATCTACAAAATTTTCAGAGATAAAGGTAATTTTTATCAATTTCTACTAATATTGCCGGTAATTTTATATCTCTAGTCCTAATCCCATAAGCAAGGGTTGGGATCAAGTCCATTTGAGTGCCTCCATGTCATGGTGGGGGTACGAGAATGATATTTACCATAAATTCTGTAATATTTCTTATTGTTAAACTTGAGAATATTCTTTTTCCATTTGCGTCTTGGCTGGAAATATTTAATTTTTCTGAAACTTTGTGACTGTGTTGAGATTGTTAAAATCATCGACTCAATAATGTGCCAAAGAAAGCTGTGTCCCCAATTGAAACAAAACCAAGCCACTTGGACAATCTTCAAAGTACTTAACTTTTTGGCAAGCTCACTTAGAAATGCAAACTCAGTAAGATGGGTCTCGTTAAAAGGATGTGGGTCGGGCAAGCGAGGATGGTCATTGTTTGTGCTAATTCTACATCCGGCGTAGCTCTTATCTACATTGACGGACGTAACATCCCAGACTGTGATGAAGTCCTTAATGGGTATACTCAATTATTAGAGATGCAAAATGCTCATTCATTTTTTCCAATTCACATTATCCCTTGATCACTCTAGTTACACGTCGTTTATAACTTTGCAATTTAGAGATAAAACCTGAGCTATAAATCCTATATCTTTTATTAACCTATCTCGCTGATGTTTATGTGGTTTTAGTGTTTTATTTTAGTTTTATTGTGATTTTTTTGGTTATCAAGGGTATTCTATTTTTTGGTTTTGAAAACATTTCTTTGTTGGTTTTGTTGACATTTCAAATCATTTCATATTACATTTTATATTCTATCTGCTGAAGTAATCTGCAAGAAATAACCAAACAAAATTTCTCAATACTTAAAAGACAGTGACTTCCATCTCTGAGTGAGAACCATTTCTGTCGGAGTAGTAAATCAGCCAACTATTTCCGCGTTGATTAGTAACTCTAGCGCTGTGACTCTGACCAACTCTGTAAGCTTGATGCTATCAAGTTGTTTTGTTTGTGCAGGTCCTTGCGATCCTGAAGCCCCGGGGCGTACGAGTGACCGGCGTCATGTGCATGGTGCGCAACAGCGTCGGAGAGAACTGCTACGTTTCCGACGAACTGATAACCGCGCGGTCCAAGACCAGGGTCCGAGTCGGGAACACCGACGCAGAGGGGCGAATGGCCATGGCCGACGCCCTGTGCAAGGTACACGTTCGATTGATTCGTCAAGTTAAGTGTCGCACTGTTTTCACTGATCTAATGGCGTAGGTTAAAGAGTAGGTGATGATGAACCCTAGTGATGATGAATTAATTTGGTCCGGCACGTAGCCTACTCCTGTCGAAGAGCACCTTGAGTACCACCGGCTTAACGTCCCTTCCGATGGACAGTACTACTCACAACAGGATTTGTCAAGAGGTTGGTTGGCAAGGAGAATTAAGTTGCTATCTTAACTTTTAAATGTCCTTCTCTCGCTAGCAGAACTGTTCGTATCCATAATGGTCACCCATAAAATTCCCAGCGCAGTGTTGCGTAACTTCAATGCTTTCACGTTAATCGGTGTTTTGAACATGTCGTTTGCCCGGTCGTATGGTAGGGTATTTCCGAGCACTTTTTTGACCACTAATCCTAGGTGATCTGAGAAGTTGAAATAATAAATTTATGTTTTTTCTGAGCAGATGAAAGAGGTGGCAGTGGCTGAAAAGGCTGTGAATGCTCATCTCTTCACGATTGCGACGTTGACGGGTCACGCTGCCATCGCCGTCGGCAACTACACGGTTCGTAGCAGTGTTTGGGGTTTGAAATAAACAATTCAAAAACACAGCAGTAGTTTTGAAAATACTCAAGTTAGATAAAGAAGAGCTGCATCTAAAAATCACAAAATGTGTTGTTTTTCACTGTAAAAAGACAGTTTCTTTGCGACCGATGTTTCCAAACTGGTCCTTCCCGACTGAATCGCGGTAGCTAGTTTTTCGTATGGTGTCAGTCAATAAAAATAATAATAACACCTTTTTTATTGTTTGTGATTAGAAAATAATCTTACAATTGTTTGTGTAATGAAGATAGAAAAAAATTATAATCTGTTTAACCATCGAAGCAGAGAAAAGACCTGCTGGCCCTGAAAAGTAATCTTTCCCTACCAGCATATGGTCTTTTTAACTTCATTGCTATCTGATGGAATCCCTTAAGTTGCTTATGTCAGTCTTTTTTTATTCTTATGGAAGTGAAGAACGACCCTGACAGAGAAACGGTATAATATGATGTACAAATTTCAAGTGAAACAAAAAGGTTGAGAGCTGCATCTTTTTGTACGTGATATATTCCCAACCAACGAGCATGTGCCCGTAATTTCCAGGCTATCGTGGACAACGGCCCGGCCAGGACTGCAGATCACGGTCGCCTCCTTCAACGGAGCGGAGAACCGCTGGGTGACATGTTCGAGATAAGCTCGCTGCGCAGAGACGACATACAGTTCCATCGAGGTGAGCTACAATCCCATCGGAAGAGAGCAGCGCTTACCAGATATATGAACGATAGTATTTTCCAAAAACTATTTGAAATGGGTTCTGAATGCTTGGTAAAGAACAGCTAAATTTCCCAACATTTCGTAACTTGTACTGGTTACTTCAAGGGCAAAAGCAGTTCAAAATTCAAATAGTTTTTGTTAAAAATAGTGCTAACGTTAAATTAAGTAGCCATGAGTCTAAGAACAATGATAGTATTTTCACTTTTCTAGATTAGAATCACCAGTAATAACAGATGATCAAATGGTTGTGCAAGCTAAGCTGCCATCGTTTGAACTCTAGCTGGAGTTTTATTGCTGGGTGTAGCCCACGAGAGAAGATGCTAGCCCAGGGACTGCATGTTATTATTATTAACCGTGGTATTCAAGGATCGTAATTTGAATTGAGTGTTTGTTTCCAGGGAAGTGCGATGGCGACGACGTCTATCAGTGCAACAACCTCCCGTCTACGCGAACAGCTCGCGGACACCAGGGTCCTGCAGCTTTCTTGCTGCTCACGTCCGGTCTCGACAAGGTCAGTGCCGGATATTCTCGTAAAAATCACATTTCATCACTTTTTATGTTTCCTAGTTATAAATTTAGAGACAACTAAATGAAGTCTGTTGGCTTAACCGTAAGGACAAGTTTTCAAAGTGCAAGTGCTTAGAATAAACCTGCCCATTAAGAATAATGCAGAGATATTTTTCAACCCCTAGCACCAAGTACATTGGTCTGCTTGAAAAATCTGTTTGACGTTCATTGTTCATTTGAAGGCACAACAAGAAAAATAAGTTTAAATCGGAAATTCCGCTCGGAGACAGCTGCTCGTTGAACATAGGAATGTTTCCGGTTTTGCGCTTGTTTTAAATAATATTTTCTCATTGTTTGGTATGCCAGCAATCTTTACTAATAATATTTAGGAAATTCTAGTGCCTGCTGGACACACTTTTGTACTTAGGCCTAGACTTTTGTTCTGTATACCGCCTAGCAGCTGTCTTTGCTCTACGACTGAAGACACCAACCAATAACCTACTCCAACCTTAACACCGAATATTGCAGGAGACTTAATCTTCACTCAATTGATTCAACAAGATTTGTGAACCAGAAAACGAAAAGCTTACATTTTCGGCAGGAACAGCTTTAAAATAAAAGTAGAGCTGCATTTTCCCACCGTTTAGCTTGGCCACACTTCTTCCGTAGCAAATAAAGTTGTTTTTACATTTTGTTTTTCCCCCAGCATGGCTCTGAATCTGCCGTTCCGCTGCGATACACGCATCTGGACATTGCGGGTTCGGCTGGGGATATGCCCGACAACCCGACGGGGGCCCCAATCATCGGTCTCACCCAAGCCTTCCTGAAGGGGCGTTTCGAATAGTGAACTGCATAAGGGGCTACGAAGAGTGTGGACTCGTCTAAACACTCAGGAGGATCAAATTAATGCAAATAAAATGATTTTCATCAATTTACCTGTTGTTTTTCTTATGTTACCTAAAATATATATATTTAACAAAATAAATATTGCATTTGAATCAAATTTTTGACACTGATGATCACAAAACTTTATCATGTCAAAATTTGAACAATGTAATATTTGCCGACATTTCAATTAATGGTGACCCTTGAAGGAGCAAGCCTTATTTAATATACATATAGGTATGGAGCGTGCCAGAAGGACATGTGTGAGGGGAAGAGGAAATCGGAGTACTCTTTATAAACTATGTGATTCTGTTAGAAAAATTTTTGCTTTCCTTCGTTGAATTGTGGCACAATCGTTGGGGCCAGAGCTTGCAAAAACAGATATTTCCAACGAACATCTCATCAGTGGCATCTAAGATACTCTGTCCATCTTCAGCTAGTGGTACAAAAACAGGATCCTCTACCAGTAGAGCACCTGGACTGATTGCAAAAGCAATTACATATTTCGTGCCTGATAAATCCACATTCATAAACTAATGCTGGAGAAAACCACTTGGGTCATGTGTATGTCTCCTCGTGTGCTTTTATGTGAATCTTTGCTAAAGATCGTAAGAGGGCTTTGGACTGCCTTAAGTGGGAGATCTAAAAGTTTGAATTATATTGGTCAGGTATCAACCATGATGGAATATCACACCAATCCATCTGGCATATAATGAAGTTATATATGGTTAGGGTGAAGTGTCTCAAAAAAATCAGGTAAATCAGGTTCAAGCAATGGGCTTTTGTTCATGCATTTGTAGAAGTCAATATTTACCACTAAACATGTTAGCTGTCAGAATTTATTAACACCTGGTTTTGATGGATGATGGATTTGGGAACACTCACAGCAACAGTAAGTCAGATTTTAGAAGTCGTCATTAAATCTGCACTTATTCAGAGCATTGCTTGCATAATTAAATACTAATTAAACAAAAGATCACTTCTCAATAAATAACAATAAGCAAGAACATTTGAGGGGAAGGTATTTTGGGGACAAGTATGATAAATCACGCTGAAAAATGACAACTGACAACAAAATAACTCAAAAAATCTAATAAAAAGTTTTAATCCTCTGAGGCTTTGGCCTCTTTGCTCCCAACTTCCTCCGTTTCTTTTTTGGTTGTTCCTCAGAATTGACCTCTTTCTCCAGTTTTACCTCGACGACCGACTCTTTTCTAGCAGCAGCTGTAACAAATGCACGGTTCCGCAGCCTCTGCCTCCTCGTGGCAATACTGTCTTCTTCTTCTTCCGAAAAATCCTCCATTTCCGGCTTCCAATCCTTGTCACCGTCATGATCGCTCTCGATAGCCTGAGGCACCAAACCGTTTAAACGTTCCAAAGTCACAAAATTAGGTGCGTTTTTAAGCCCCCGTTTCACTGCGCAATATTCTGCCAGCGATGTACGTAGTTCGGAGATCTCTTGCAGGTCTCGTAGCTTAGGTCCTTTCGGTATCGGAACGATCCGTGGAATCGAGTCTTTGCGCAGGTAGGCAAGTGTGTTAGTTTCGAGACCGAATTCGCGAGGGTGAGCGACAAGATCGAGCGCCCCTTCTGAGAAGAGGGCGTCGAAGAGGCGGACGCAGTCGTGAAAGCTGTTCTCATCGCAGGCGTCAATAAAGTTTGAGACGAGGTCAACGTGCTTTGATGTGAGGCGGATTCGTGCTGGTTTCGACGGTCGAGTGAAGGGCTGACGCAAGTAGAGACCAGCCAGAACCAGGAAGTAGCTTGCCTGAATCATAAAACAAAGTTATTTTTCTGTTTCACAATCTGTTTCCTTACCAATAATTGTGCTTTGGGTGCAGTTGATGTATTTACAGTTACAGTGCAGTTGATGTATATTACAAAAAGGGCGAGATTAAATTTTACAAACCGTACTCTTTTCTGCTTGTCTGACTTGTTCATAACAAAAAATGTTTCCTATATTTAATCTGTCTATGTCAGTTTGTAGTTGGTGCTCCGTAAGAGAGCAAACTGCAATTGCACTCCAAGATTTTTTTTTGTTAGCATTAGAAAACTATGCACAATAAAACCATAGAATTTCGAATAATAGCTAGGTGTCGTTAGGTATTAGCCAGGAGACTGTATCCTTGCAGCTGCAATCATTATTCTATAGTAGTAGCTAACTGCGAATCCCCAGCGTCGAGTTAAAATGGACTGATATTCCAGCCAGCGGAAGGTAGAGAAACCACGACGGGGCATATAGCAGGGACTAGCACTGCAGTGCACACTGTGATCAACTGCATGCAACAGCAAGCGCACAGTCTCTCATTAGCAAACGGCTTTTACTAAACAAATATTGCTGAAAATTATTTGAAAAGTCCTTTGAAGGAGTCACACTTATACCACCATTTTTTCTCTAGTAGAGTCCAAAAAACATCCGATTTTTTTACCTGATGACGAATGCCTTTTTCTGCATCTAGCCAAAGGTCTCTCACTGTTATGAGAGCCTCCTCAGTAAATTCCAACTGCTCTGTAAAGTCACGGCGACCCATGTAAATACGATGAAATCTCGTCAAATCCCACCCATCGAAGAGAGCTTGCACGGTAAGCTGATCACGAACTAATTCTGCTAGCCTGTCACAATCTTCGCGAAGACCAACACACAGTTGAAACTTTGGTTCTTCTCGGTCATCCTCATCATCCTGAAAAATAGTTAATTCATGCTTTATGCTAATTTTCTAAATGCAAGAGTAAATGCAAGTTAACAACATTGTTATTGAGCACAGGTATTCTAGTGAGATTAAGTGGATCTGCTTGAATCGCATTATTATTGAATATTGTTTAATTTTCTTCGGTTTTAACGTGATTTCCATGCTTTCTGTCAAAAGTCTGTGCAAACGTTGTACCTAACCTTAAATATTGTTCAGTATACGTATAGGCATAATTACCGAATCATTAGAGGAAAACAATTCGTCTTCTCGTTCTGCATTTAGATCAGAATCGGCCATAATTGCAATTAATTAGAAAACATTGTTACCGCACATGAAGAAAATATTTACGTCAATCAATGACCAGAGACGGCTCTGCTTGGATTCGGCAAGTGAACTTTCTTTGAACGAGCGTACTCCCTAAAGCCTACTTCATTTCAATAAACATGTGTTTCTGAGCTTTATAGTTGCTTTGGAGTCTAGTTCATAGCAAACCTAAAAAAGTTTACTTTTTACTTACCTGCTGCCCTTGGCAAAGGAACCGTTGCCATCTATGCAGACGACACAAGTCACCTGGTGGCGGACAACAATTCAGATACTCTACACCAGATAGCTAATCAAGCAACAAAGAACATGGAAAATTGGTGCAGCTCATCTAAGCTAATCGTCAACGCTACCAAATCCACTTACCTCCAGTTTCACACCCGGCAAAGACCTCTTCTCGCAAGTCCCGTAATTCGTCTGCGTAACAGTAATTTGCGTGAAAGCTCAGAAACTAAGTTCCTCGGCTTAATTATCAGCAATACACTTGACTGGCAACCTCATATCACACACATAGCGAAAAAACTGGCTCCAATCGTATTCTTACTTCGAAATCTCAGGTCTGAAGCTAGTCTAAACACCCTCAAGCTAGCCTACTTTGCCCTCTTCGAGTCGCATCTCACCTACGGGATCTGCTTCTGGGGTAGTTCACCGCACATCAAAAGACTACTCACAATTCAGAAACGAGCACTGCGAGCAATGGTAGGGGCGACGAGAAAAAGTAGCTGCAAACCAATGTTCAAGAGCTTGGGAATACTTACGGTCCCTGGACTTTACCTGTACAATACCATCAAACTAACGCAATTGAACTTGAAAGAACGCACCATCAACAGTGACATACACGGCTACAATACTCGACAAAAAGAAGATATCACCTTAGAGGCGCACAACCTAGCACTCTTCACCAAAAATCCTAAATACATTGGTGCCAAATTTTACAACAGGTTGCCTAAACAAATAAAAAACGCTCGAGGCACTTCAGCATTTCAAAAGGAACTGAAATTTTACCTTCAAGACAAATGTTTATATTCAACTGTAGATTTTTTGACAACCTGAGAAGTAAGAAATTCCAGAACTCACTGTATTATATATTTTGTATTTATTTTAACTGACCTATTCGCATAACAATTGTATATTGTTCTACTTGAATAAATGATTTAAATAAATAAATGACCAGAGACGGCTCTGCTTGGATTCGGCAAGTGAACTTTCTTTGAACGAGCGTACTCCCTAAAGCCTACTTCATTTCAATAAACATGTGTTTCTGAGCTTTATAGTTGCTTTGGAGTCTAGTTCATAGCAAACCTAAAAAAGTTTGACAGCTGTGCTCAGAATTTGAAAAGTTATTTATAAATAATAATGTCTTATATTCAGTACATGGACGAATTAATACGTGAATATTTACTGTATAGATGTTTTACTAGTACTCTGAAAGTTTTCGATTCAGAACTTAAGTCTGACAAAGATAAGGGGTTTCGAGTAGACAAAATTGTGGACCAGTTGTTGCAACATATTTACGCTTATGATTTGAACTCTCTAAAAGAGCTTTGGTCACATCTTGACCAGAAAATGTTCTCTAAGCTCGAATATCGTTTCACTGTAGCTGTGAGGAAGCTTGAGAGTTCGATTCTAAAACTCTACATCGTTAATTGTGTAGTTAATGCCAAACAGGATAAAATTAACGAGTTTTTTGCAAAAATGACTTTGGAACTTCAGTGGCAGGCAGAATGGAAGGAATGGTTTGGTAAGATTAACACTGCTCTATATTTCATTACAACTTCATGTTTACATATAAATTATCGGAATATGTCCTGTATATTTTTGCAGAAAATACTGGGGTATTTGATTTGTGTCTAAAACTTTTGTACTATTTTTGTTTTTAGTAATTCCTTTTCTGAAAAATCCTGAAGAAAATCCCACATTTGCTGTTCACTTCACAAGGCAATGGCAAGATACATTGCTAGTGTCACTCCACAATTTCCTGGCTACAATATTTCAAGTGAGTTTTCTATAAACTTTAGATTATTTACAATTGTTTTAACTATTTGAGAATTTAGGTATGTGAATGCGGTGCTCCTAATAATTTTTTTAAACAAACAGTGCGTGCCACCACCCACGTTGTCTTCATACGAAGATGACGCAACTAAAATTAAGAAGCTTCAAGACGATATCGAAGAGCTGAAGAAACGGATTTCTGCACCTCATGACAACCCACGAGTGGGCTCAGAAGCAGCTACAGGATCAGATATATCACAACTTCCTGAGCTTATGGATGACTTTTACATCATTGCACAGTAAGTTAATAAATTAGTCTTTTAAAATAATTACTAAATACTGTATAATTGTGTAAACAAAGGTCAATAATAATCCAACAACCTGCTTTTCTAGGGGTACAGGAAATGAAACTTCTTCCAAAAGCTACAAAACATTAATACGAAGTATTGGGCTACCAAGCAGTCCAAACACAAATCGGAGATCGGCGCAATCCAAAACAAGGAGGTATTACCGTCAAGTGTATAATTCTGTAATACTATCTTGTTTAATTACAGTTATAAAATAAATAAGACCCATGTTGTATCAAACCAGGGCATAGTCGTCATTTTCTCGATTACCAGTCGTAGCAATTCAGGTACCAGATCAGAATTTGAATTTTAAAAAATTGTTTCAAATATTTCTTCTTAAGCCGACGGAATCGGAATCAAAACCACAATTTTCTATTCTTGGGTTGTTGAAATTGAAATTCTTGGTTTTAAACTGATGGAATCAAAATTTACTGTAACTCAACCTTATTGTCTTAAAAATAAACTTCACATCTGACACGAAGGCCTACTTGCACTCTAGCTCATGTCGTTTTGCTTTACAAGTGCTGAAAAACAACTCAAGGGTGATGTAATAGACTCTCCAACTTGTGTAAGTCAGCCTCTGTCTCGGTAATATAGATTACCTTAAATTGCCTTCATTATTAAGTCGAGCGCTAGAATTTTTCTTTTTTGTAAAATTATATATCAAAATCTAAACTTGTAAAAATTCCGACCCTGCGAGATTACCGTTGACTGTAACTGGTATTTTGTGGATAGCATCGGCATTGGTCTAGAATCCTTGTTCATGACAAATCATAAGTGTCATCTTTTATACGAATAGGGTGCCAAGAGGCTGGACATGGATTGTGGTGAAGAAGGAAAGAGCAAGGGAGCACAACTTAGTGGATTAGTCAAAAAATTTCAAGAATTTCAAAGAATTTAGGTGAGTGTCTTTTGTCAGTGTTAGAACTGTTATGATCTCTAACTCTGTGATGGTTTGCTAACATCTCTAACATTTGAAAAGGCCACTCGTCAAAATTCTTAGAAATTCTAGATATTTCCGACAAGTACACCAGGCGATGCAAATGTTCTTCTCCTGTAAGTTGCGCTCCCTGTCTCTTTCCTTCTAAACCACAATCAAGTGTCATCTATAAATTATATGTACCTTACGCTGTTCAAGAAGTTCAATCCAAATATTAAAAAACTAAATTTACAACTGTGTTTTTAAATGCTAAGTAAAAACAATTAATTTCATCGACGTTTTGCAACTTATGCCTGTCACTTCATCACAGGTAGCAGTTGTGTCATTTCTCCAAACACAAAAGAACCGCAAAAATATAAACAAACCTTGTGTGGCACCCTAAATGCATCTTTCTAAAAAAAACCAAAGCCAATAATTCATAAAACTGACATATTTTGCATTCTTCAGCACCCTCATATCACTGTCTTTCACATTCCGTCTGCCCTCGAAGTATGGACGAACCCCACCGGAGGTCAAGCAGCAAGCATCGGATTAGTTCCACGCCAGGCTGGCCGAAATCAACGGGTGCAGAATCGCGGCGCGACCCTTCGACGTCACGTACTAGGGAGCCGTCGATGGAACGTGAAGCGAGCGCAAGAAGAGAACTTGCAGTTCCTGCAGCAGCCAGTATCACTGACAAGGCGTTCCTGCTGTTGGGCCAGGTGAGGCAGTTCGTTGGGGGAATGCGATTGAGATATCTGTTAATTTGTTATTTGCTTGGCAACAGCCAATCAAAAGATGTTTTTTTTTTATCGTAAATGGTCTGTTTATTGATTAACGGACCCGTGAAAGACCAGTTCTAAAAGTGAAGACAGATTTGCTTTAGAGGAGAGCAGGTCTGAAATAATTATTTCTTCGGTTAGGGTTGAGGTATTTAATTAAACACGATTCTGATTACCTTACTGAAAAAAAAAATGTATTTAGCAGCAAAAATGGCCAAAGTTGACGATTTTGGCTTCGTTTCTCAGAAAACACACGTAGGCTCAAATCTTAAACCATTTCTGAGCTATTCCACTGACCGGAAAACACTTTTTTTTTGTGAGCATACGAGTTCATGCAAAAAACTTCATTGACAATTTATACTTCTTGGAGAGATACGTATAAAATAAACATTTCAACCTATTTGAAATCTTATTTTAATTGCAAACGCTTGCAATGCGCGGGTATTTTATTATTATGAACTTAACTACCGTCTAGTGTTCATAATAACAAAACATCTTAATGTGTCCGTAACCACTTACTGGCTTCTTCTATTATTTATTTTATTTTATTTATTTATATTAAACTTGGGATTTATATTTTAACTAATGTGATACATTGTAATACAAGTTCGTCCAGTATTTGCATCTAAGGTTTGGTTACATCTAAGATTTTGTCATTCTTCCTTCCGCCCCCAGGAAGAGTACTCTGAACACCGCTGGTCTGTCAGCTGCCTCAAGTTCAACAGCTCGGGGTCAGCAGTCGCCAGCGCTGATGCTGACGGGGTCATCAAAATGTGGGCCACGACACCAACGCCCAAGTGAGTGCTTCACGGCCGCCACTTTATTTCGTGGCGTGTCAGAAATGATTTCGACGTTTACCGTTGTCTTGGGACAACTTCTTGGCTTCTCTCGACATGCCAATTAAATTTGCTGCGTTTTTCTTCAAAAAAATGGCTTTCGCGTTTACAAACATTACTTGCACGGATAGATAAATTAAATTTGATTATTGAGCTCAACTGTCAACAACTGTAATTATGTTATTTATTTGTTATAACAACTGTAAATATTTTATTTGAATTTACCTGTTACTATGTGATCAATTATGGGCGCTATATCCTGTCAACATTGCGTTAAAACTTAAAATGAAAGTTTTTAGACTCATGTCTACTAATGTTTTAAAATGTTTTGTTTTACTAAATAAATAAATACATAAACTGCTAAGCAACTAGTGAATTTGAGAAGAAAAAAAGCAGCAGATGTCGAGAAATCGTATTTCTGAATAATTTTCAATGTGCTTTTTTGTTCCTACGTTTTATTTCCGTTTCATTACATTTGACACCCAATCGTTTCGTCCGTCCGCAGAACCATAGCTACGTTCGCATCTAAGTCAGGAGTGCTCTCTCTGGATTGGGTGACCAAAAACGAGCGCTACCTGGTGACCGGCAGCAAGACCGGCTCCATCCGGCTTTTCGACACGCGGGACAACAAGCTGGTCTGGGAGCTCGGCTCCGAACCAAACACGCCCCTGCACGGAGCCAGCATCGTCAGTCTTTGCTGCAATCCCGTCGAGTCATCCTTCATTTGCTCAGCGGTAGCTCAGGTTAGCGCTAATCTTCCGTCTTTGTTACTTTATTTTTAACTATTATTTCAATCAATAGGGAAATCTCCTTAAGGTTATTATTTAATTATTATCATTGTGTTCAAATACGCGTTTAAAATAAAATCTGACGTATTTTTTCTTTTTACAATCCGATCATAACATTTCTATTTCTATTTGTTTTAAGAATGGCTAAAATATAAATTCTCGTGGCGAGATGGAAATGGGCTGTGACATCAGAAAAAGTGTTCTGACGTCATTTTGGGTCTCCTTTGCGTTCCCTTCTGTTTCTTGACGTTTTTTGGCGTCGTACTGACATCAGATTTCACTTCATGTTATAAAAAATGGCGACCCTCGTTTTCGTACGAGATTGAAACGCAAACAATTTAAACAGGTATATTTTATTCAAAATTGGATTTAGAAGAAAATAAAAAAATACGTGTTCATTATTTTTTTACGAAAAAAGAAATTGTTTCAAATTTAAAGAGATTTCCCTATTGTGTCATTGCAGATATAACTGATACAAATATTCCATCCTCGATTAAAATAGCTATTTATATCCTCGGGGTTAGGGAGCTCCATAATGTCTTGTGATATTCACCTTGCCTGCAAGCTGAAATAGTTTGGATCTCTTCCAGTCATTGCTTGCAAACAAGTTTTGTCTCACTTCCACCGCTGAACATCTAAACAGTTTCTCTGTCATAAATCACGATGTCTTTCTGGCATTGTCTGTTTCCTTGTAAGATATTGAATCTTTTTGCTTTGGTCAAGTCCTTCGTGTTCGTCCATGTCTGTTACAACCGTCTTTTTTAACCTCAATAAGTCGAGGTTCCTACTTTCCTCGACCGCATTTTGTATACGATAACAGCACTCGCACTATTAATATAAACTATAGAGCGAATTGGGTCCCAAGACACTGGACATTTATCGTGGTTGGTGGTCGTCGCTTGTTGCACTGGTCGAGAAAAACTTGAATTTTGACTTTTTAGCGAGCTGCATTTGTCATTTTTAGAGATGTTACACCTGTTCATCTCAAACAATGACACACCAGGAAGCTAAAATTCTTGAGAATTCTAAAACTTTCAAACAAGTGCCCCACGCGACGCCAACTTCCTTCTTCAGTAAGTTGCTCTCTCTTTCCTTCTTCACCACAGTAAATGTAAATCATAAAGTTTTTTTTCCTAGTAAAAAAACTTGAAATATTCTTTCCCTCTAATTTTTCCCCATGCAAATTCAGTGTCGTCTTATATACCAATCCGTCTTCTTATCACCACGCAGGGAGCTGGCAAGCTGCTGCTGTACGACTTAAAGACACGCAAGCTTGAGCGTACTCTGTCCCTCGGCATGCCCGACTGCCACGCCGCATGCTGTGCGTTCAACCACAACGGCCAGCTGTTGATCGTCGGCTGCAGTGACGGCGCCACGCGGGTGTACGATCTGCGCCGCGAGAACAGCATCGACACGAGCCGCGTCCACGACGGCGCCGTGCTGTCGATTCAACTCACGGCTGACGACACGGCTTGCTACACGCTTGGGCAGGACGCGAAGGTGGGCTCAATTACGTTGCAGTCGTTCTTTACTTTGGAAAGTGCAGTGGTTCAGTGGTGCAATCTGGTGACGACTCTGTTTGGTTTGACTTTTGGTCATAAAATGCTTTTGATCCTAAAATGCTTTTGGTCCTAAATTGCTTTTGATCCTAAAATGCTTTTGATCCTAAAATGCTTTTGGTCCTACAAAAAGTCACTGCAAACAGAGCAAAATCATCTACCACATCACCATTCTTTGCTGTGAGTACTTTTGTTATGATGAAGAAAAAAAGAGAGAGTGTGCACAACTTACCAAAGAAGAAATTTGGTGTCCCATGGACCATGGTGCTCTTATTAAGAAATATCTAGAATTTTCGAGTTTTTACATTTCGTCTTTGTAGTCTTTACTGTTAAAGATTTTATAAAATTGACAGACTCTAAAACAGTCTAATCTTCATATAAAAGCCGCAGCCATTTTTGCCGATAGAGCTAATTCAAAATTTCAGCAAAACACCCACGACATTTGGAGATTGGGGTTCAAATTTCTGGTTATTAACCAACTTTTGGAATATGTTAAGTGTCCCTAATAATAAAAAATACCTTAAAGAGACATTCTTATCAAACTCACATTGAACTTTGCTTTTTGAAACTTTTTGTACCTACTGTCTCTTTACAGTAGAAAATGCTTACAGTACCTATCGATTCCATAACCACAACTGAACAAGTGTTAAAAAACCTGATATCGCTTATAAAATAAACTCGCTGTGAGTTACTGAACAAAATGCACCATTTAGATTTTACTGAAAATCCAATACCAACCCAAAAAAAACCGGCAAGTTCTAATGATTGATTGAATTTTCAGCTCTGTCAACGTAGCCTCAACCAGAGCGGTGCAGGCAACGCGTGGGAAGCCCAACTGCCCGATCCCTCGACTTGGCGAGCTCTTACCGCGCCGCATGGACAGCTGTTCTCGTTCGATCCCGCGGGCAGCCATGTTTTGGTCTGCGGCACTTTGGGCGGTTCAATACACAAGGTGCGTAAAGTGTGTCTGTCGGCTCAGATTTTATTTATACCATTCAATTCATAGAAATTCCCATGTTTTTGGGATACTGTAGCAGAATGTGTAGACTTTATAACTTAAAAAATATCTACAAATGATAAAGGCAACAGACCAAACGTCGAAACAACTTGTGTCTTTATCAAAACCATTGTTACGCTTCTTTTGGTGGTGGGGCGGTAGGGATGGTGCGTTCGAAAGGAGCTTAAATATGATCGCTTTCATTTTGAATCCTCTTTCCAAAGCTGAAAAGTAAAGAGAAACTTTATTTGTTCTCGCAAAGACAACCAACGTGAATTTCTTTTGCCCACTGCAGGTGACCGCTTCAGGACTTAGCCACGTTCTAGACTTAGGTGGACACCAGTGTCCATCACTCGCAGCTGATTGGTCAATTTCCAACCAATGCGCAACGTGCGTGACAGCCTCGGCAGATGGAAAGATCCGGGTGTCCACGCTGCTAACCCCGTGAAGAAAATAAACAGCGATCGCTGCGCACTCGAAGATTAGACGCCAAAAAGGGCATACTTTTGTCAATTGAGGCCGGTTTTATCCGTTGTACTCGTACTTCGTTTTACAAGAAAAGATACTTTAAGAGGTGCCATCAATCTTTGCAATGACATGAGGGCCAAGAGAAAACTATGAAAACACTAAAAACATCTCCATTGATATCCACTATTTGATATCCTCTCTCGTCAAGACGTTTTGTTTTTCGAGCTACTATAAGCATTTTTCGAGCAATTTTAACAATTTTGAAAATTTGCTTGCAGATATACAAAGAATTTTTAAATTCTGCCACTGAAATCATTACTGACATTGCATTTATAAGTTTGTAGCAATGCAGGTGGTAGTCCTTGTGCTGGTATCTTCTCTTACGGGCTAGACTGTAGCAATGCTGGGGACAGTCCTTGTGCTGGTATCTTCTCTTACGGGCTAGACTGTAGCAATACAAGGAGCAGTCCTTGTGCTGGTAACTTTAGTAACAAGCTAGATTCCTGATACTTCACTGCCTACGCTAAAAAAAAAGTAACTATCTTCTAGAAAAATCTTCTTGCCTAGTTATACCATTGTCAATTTAAACTTTCTCAATATTTAACTCATTTGTGCAAGTGCAACCATTTGCAGTTTTTCCTGGGACATCAGTTGTTATTTTACCTAAATAGCTGGGTTTGGTACCAGCACAAAGTTTAATTTGTCGACCCAGCTGGTAATCATCACAAAGGTTTTGAATCTATAAATATGCTGAATGATTGCCATGTGATATCTTTGACACTTACCCAGTTTAAAGCCCATTGATAAACAGAGGAAATAGTGAGTTGTTGCACAGCACCTTGTTCGACAATTTTTTACAGTTGGCTTCAAATGTTGGTTTAGTTTTTAGAATGCAACGTCAAAAATGTTTGGAAATTGCAAGTCTTTGAAATATAAGGGTATACAACGAAATATGAGCTACAACTACTTCACCATTAAGTGAAGGCTGCTTCCCATATCTAAATTTGATTTAGGAGTGAAGCAAAGTCAACAGATTGACCACTGGAAAACGTATATACATTTTGCATGTTCTCACTTAACTTTTAGTGGCTCATTTTGAATCATTTAAATGACTTCGACTGATTGAGCTTCGCAATGACCTACGTGCTGAAACAAAAAAGCTTGAATTCTCTGGTCTCGCTAATCAACTGAAACTTATTCCAGAATCTCATACGTCATGGAAATGTAGAACTGTGGGAAGATAAAACTTGTAGCTCTGAAAGGTAGTACAAGAGACAAATGGTTAAAATGTATAAAATATGAAAATAGAAATAGATATAATGTAATTGTATACATTCTCCATGACTTGCAATGCATGACTTGCAATGCATGACTTGGGAGAAAGCAGAAATAACAAGTGGAGACAATTTTGGTCAATGTTGGGGAATTAGATCAATTATTAGTAGTACTCGGTTGCATATGACATAAGTCGATTCTTTGCACATGCTAGTTCAAACCAAAGATATTGGAAGGAGAAGTGCAATTTACAATGTTCGTCCATCGAAGTTACCTCAAACGACATTCCATTTTGCAATTGCCTTTTCGGCACACCTAGGATGTAAGGTGGAAAACGACACAATAATAAACCATTCACAGATTATAATTAAATTAAAATATGGTTTTATTCATGCTGACAACAGTTTTTAACTTTTTTTATTTGTCACAAATTTTCCTTTCTCTGTTTCCTTGGATATTAAGTTGTCTTCTCTTAATCATTTTGTTCATGTGTATATTTATTTTTAGTTGAATGTCGAATAAACAATATTTTATTTAGATCATGGAAGAAAAAAAGAAAAAGAATGGCGAAAGAAACCCAATGATATTCTACCGTTTAAGGCCAAGCACAGACTTTGCTTACGAAAATATTAAAGTACAGGACAATTTTAAGGTACAGAACAGATTCCTTTGAAAGTAATTCCAGTTCAAATATTTTTTGGTGCTGTCATCTGCGGGTTGTTTTTCAGGTGGTCCATGCTCGGAGAGTGCAAGATTGTTCTCCCAACATCTTCAACGCTCCACTTTACTTGGAGTACAAATGTGATTCGGTCTTTTATCGGCACTCCCAGCAAATAATCTACGCTAGCGTTATGAAAGATGTACTTGCTAGGTAACAACGGAACAAAGTTTCCTAGTAATTGACAGTTCCCATTTATCAACTGAAAATACTTGAAGGATTAAATTATAGATAGCAAATGTGAAATATCTCTGTTGGTCTTCAGATCAGGATCATTAATTTTTTACCAGGAGAAATGGTAGAAACACAATTTACTAAATCAATCCAAAAAAAAATTCTATCAAAATGTGTTTGGTTAGTACAAGCTTTTTAAGCAAAAAAATTTTTTCAATATGTCTTATTCTGCCACTATTTAGTAATTACCATACTCAATCAATTTCTCTACTGCATACTTATTTACATGTTTACAATACATATTTAAGAACACAATAAAAAAGAATATAGAAGAACTATTTGCTTAAAAAGGGTATAAAATGAATTATATCTGGAAGGTTGGAAAATCATTAAATACTCAATCATGTGTTTCTCACATTTTTGGTAGGAAAGATATCGGTTGTTTTGTCAACAGAGTGGCAGAGGGATGCGACGCAACCATCTTTGCGTACGGACAAACTGGCTCTGGAAAAACGCACACGATGACGGGACTATGGAAAACGTTTGAAGAGACCGGCATCATTCCGCAATTCCTTGCAGATATGTTCGAGCTGCAGACAAAGCTGGTCCTAGAGTCACTGATCGTTTACAAAATGAGCTTTGTAGAGTTGATCGAACCTGCGGACGTGAAGGATCTACTGGTGATAAAAGAGGATAAAAGAACTTCAAAACTCAAGTATCAAGACAAACTCAAGGTCAGAGAATGTTTCGTTACTAAAGGTAGGTAATGCCTCAAAGTATTTTTATTTAGTTTTTAATGGATTTTATAGAATGTGCTAGAGATCTGAATGGGCTAGAAATGTTTGTTTCCAATTGCTTGTTATCTGGTCTAACTATCAGTTTGGTTTGGATCCTTTGCAATCAGTTTAAGGCAACCGATGTCTAAATGTAGCTGTTTGTTGGGTTTAGTCCGCTTCGATGTTCCTGAGGCGTTTAAGAGTTTCAAGTCGCTTCAGTATTAGGTGTTAGATTGAACTAGCTAACGTTGGTGGGGGAAGAATATTTGTAAAGAATATGTTAATATTAATAATTAAATATAATTTGATTTCAATTTTTGTGTTTAATTCTATGTTACGTTGTAGTGGTTTTATGTAGTTTATGAAAAACCTGAGTGCAAATCACATTTATATCATGCATCTCCTGGTTCAGAGCAAAGGCTACATTTTTGTTTCTCTCTTACAATTGTGTATTTGCTGCACTGTGCTAAGGTAACATATAACTAAGTACATAGAACAAACAATAATTAAAATTGTAAGTAGATAGAATATCTAACTAAATAAAAGGTATGTAGAAAATGTATTCTTTTTATAATGTGTACAAATTATCTTGCAAATGTTTTCCAATTTGGAAATTGTTTTGCCAATTGCAAGCGTTCCTAATTTGTTCAAGAACAACAAACTTCTGAAGCCGTAGCTTATTTAAGCTGTGCTATTGCTTATAGAATGCTTCGCGGCTTGTGATTCCGTCAGAAACTGATGCGCTGCGTCTACTGTTCCTTGGAGAAAGCCAACGCAGCGTTGACCGAACGGCAACCTATCCCGGTGCCAATGTCTCTCACACTGTACTCACGATTTACATCGAGACAACGTCTCTGATAAAATATCTTCCCGTGGTTACCTCAGGCAAGGTGCTGATCCAGTTTACATCCCATAACGATTGATTACCTTTTAATTACTGGTCATCGATAATCCCTGACTCCGAGATAATTAGTTGGTCATATTAAATATCAGAGAAATCAACAATGTAGACAATTCTTCTGCGGGTAATGAAACTCAAGGAAAAAAATATTAAGAGAGCAGTTTTCACCTGGATCTTTTTAAAATGTTTAAGTACTTACCTTTGATTGAAATGGAGAAGTTTTATTTCTGTGTTTAGATACATTTTGTCGACATGATGGGCACAAACTGTGCGGGCAATGAAAAGTGCCGCTTGCCCCCACGTTTACAAGGGCAAGGCAACCTTGCTAAAATGTTGCTAGAGCAATATTTCAGCCACATGAATCAGTCAGATAAGCAGCCGTTGTCACAAAACTGGACTTCGATTGTTATCGATTACTTGGGAGAATCCTTGAGCCGGCAAGCAATTATGAGGTAAAACTGGTTTGAGTTCCAATGGTTGGTTCTTGTCACAGGGATAAGAGGAAAGAAGAAATGCTACTTAACAAAGTTGGAATAGTGGTTGCGCTATATGCAGAGAGTTGTATGGCATTTCAGTTAAGTTGTATTGTTCAGGAAGTGCAGAATAAACTTCTTTAGACTTACTCTGAACTAGAACTCTACCGAAACGCTGTAAAACTCTGCATTTATTGCAAACTGCTTTTTAACTTTGATAATTTAATTTTCCCTTTGCTACTTCCTAAGTCAATTATTTCAACTTGCAAAGTTGAATTTGAATTTTCTTTCACCTCAACATCTTAACGAATTTTATTTAAAGTGTTTTTTTTTTTTTTTAATTTTGTCTCTGTGATCGTGGGTTTGTTTGAATGAATATATTACTATATGAATATATGAATATATAATATATGAATATATTATATACTCTTGAATGAAAATATTTTATCAAAACCAAACAAACTACTCACATAAATCTTTAGCCAGCATAGACGTTGATACGTTTTCCTTGCTCTGTCTCTGAAAACGTGGATTCCTAGATTCATTGGACACATTCACGGATCAACCACTGACCTGGAAGTGACACATTCAACGCTGAGATTCGGAACAGTCATTGGTGCCGTGAGGCCAATACCTCTGGCGAAGCACGTTGGAGTTGATAGCATTCAGCAGAAAATCAACGACCAGGTACAGCTGAGTTCAATAACAAATAAAACTTACGCAGATATTACTTCCTTATGGAGCAAACCATATAGCCTAGCATATATTCCACCTTTATGGGGCAAAGGCTAACACAGATAAAGCTTATACACAGATGCTATCATTATTGATACCACACTTTTATGCACCTGAAAAGTAAATTAAATACACTTATTTTTTAAATTCTGTCCACAGAACTATAGTTTGATATAAGTAAAATGAAAACATGTTCTAGCAATTCCATTGCTCAATGTGATTTTTTTGTTTTCACAAAAAACATCAACGTATTTGACAAAGTTGGATGTTGAGAATTTAGAGAAAATAAAATGTAGTTAACTGATACCTACTGAGTTATTGAATATAATATGAAGCATCAAAATATCAACAACTTGTAGATTGTAGATTGACAATATCTCGACTGTTTGACTGCCAGGAGGAACTGGACTGCCAGAATCAGCATCGCTTGATGAACGAAGATTGTCAAAGAGAACTGCTTTTAAACTTCGGTGAAGAGCGCTTATCGAACGCCCGAATCGCCCATCTTCGTAGACTCGTGCCACACTTTTTGATGGGTGAGGTGCCAGCGGAGGTAATCATCGCACTGCATCAGATGCCGCTGTTCTTAGAGCTCTGCAAGGAGCGCATTACCAGGCAAGTGATTGTTAGTCTCAATACAAAAATAAAATAAATAACCGCGAGGTTTTTTAAACAGCCATTAAGAACCGAACTGTCTGTTAATTGGTTTTTTGGTTAGCAACAGCCAATAAAAAGATAATTTTTTGTGTGTTAACTGTCTTAAAATTACTTATCTTTCCACTGAAAACTGTTTTTCCAACGTTTATTTATTTGATTGAAAAGGATTTAATTAAATTTAACAATGCAGTTTTTAAAATGATACTTTTTGAGCTTTTACAAAATTTCAAAGCTCATCAAATTTCTCTTTTCTGCTGGTGCCAGATCCACGAATCAGAGTTTACGCTCAACCCACAAAAATGTGGATGTAAAGTTGTTATCACTGTGGTAACAAACCCAAAAAATCTGGAAACACCGTCTGTGATTGGCTTATCAACTTTTAACTCTGGGAGTTCACTTAACCTCTGCTTTGTGGAACCGGCTACTGGAAGTTAATCAACAACAATCGGCCAGGCGTTGTAACTGTTGTTAATGTTTCAGCATGGGAAGGGAGAAGAGGGAGAACACCGTGTTACTGGGGGCTCTCAGGAAGGAGGAGGAGCTTTTGTTGCGTGAAAGGACTTTGATGGCTGAGAGGGAGAGTTTGAGTAGTAGAACGCGAAGTTCTCTAAAAGGCCTGGGCAACAGGTCCCTAGGTACGTAAGGCAAAAACCCAGACAAAAACAGATGCTTAAGAAGCTCATATTGGATGTGGTATCCAATATACTACAACCCGAAATTATTCTTTCCAATTCTTTGACCGTCTAATTTTCTGCCCTAAGGTTTTGCAAAATGTTAAAAGCTGAACATCTATCTCTTACAACTCTATACAACATCTATAACCATTCAACTTTTAGAGTAATTTAATGTTTACCAACACAATAATTATCTATCGCAACCTGCCACTATTGCTTCACTACTCTTGGTACGTTCGACAACCTCTCCACTTTTCTCCAGCCTTTTCTGCCACAATTCACTTCAATAACTTTTTGCCGTGTGTTTGTTTAGAAAGCCAGAAGAGTATTCGCACAAGCTCGAAGGAAGGGGGCACTAGTAGGCAGTCGAGGGGTGGAAAGGTACAACCTCAATATTATTTTTATCTTAGCTGCTAGATATTTCAAAATGCATTGCTAGATTTTGCAATTTTTCCATAATATGAAAAAAATATCATGCTAAAATATCTATTATATTTTCCTGTAAATTTACATGACGAAACATAACATTGTATTTAAATGTATGTTAAAAACACTTCTATTGTTATTATTATTATTTTTATCGTTCAGCACAACATAAGAAAGGAATAGCTGTACCTACTTTTTTCACGTTGTGTCAATTTTAAGTAAGCATTTTTCTTTTGTGCATTTAAAGAGCGCAGAAAAAGTGAAACGTGACGTGTCCGAAACCAGCAAGAAAAGCAAGAGCTCCTCGAGGAATACGAGAGCTTCTTTTGCTGAAACATCGCGAGAAATGCTCACAGAGTCAGAGTTTCTGGTTCGCCACGCTCCCTCGCGTTCGGTAGCTTGGGCAATGTACATGATGGGAGCTGCAGCAAAAGAGCTAAAAAAAGCGGTCAAAGATGCAGAAGCTGCTTACAAGCTCACCAACAAGTAAGTAGAATTATTTGTTTACTTACGCTGTCTTTTACATTCTTGAGTGTGTAGGGTAATCGTACCTAGCAGGTGGCTTTTGCTTGTATTTTTCGGCCATTCCCCATTTAATTGACTGTTTTTAAGCATGCACTTTAGATAATTGATAATTGATAATAGTAGCTTTCTTATGTGACACAAGAATCAGCACAAAAATGTAATTGATCAATTAGCGGGATAAGCAAAGCACTGTTCTGACAATGAGCCCAGTAGCATTGGTCTAAAAGCCTCAAATGATAAAAAACCTAGCCCAGACTAGAAGCCCTAAAAAGAAAGCAACAAATCGTAAAAAAATTTTTCATAAATATAAAATAAATGACTTGCAAATGTCATTTTTCCAGTCATGAAGTGTAAAATTAAAATTTGCAGCCCTCAGAAGCCACCCATTTCTTTGGGTCAGCAGATTGCTTGGCTGGAGATTTAAATTGGGCCAAGTTAAATTTACGTGGATATTTTCTGAGAAGGTTTTTGTATTTTTTTTCCCAGGGAGTACGAAAAGACACGGGCGGACGTAATGACAGCTAGTGAACATTTGGAAGAAACACGAAAAGAATTGTTTTTGGTGCAGAAACTCCGCCACCTGACAAAGGAAGAGACAAGCACACAGAGAGGTGGCTTCCGTGATGGCGGTAAAGAAAAAACGTTGGACGACTTGTGCAAGGAAAGGGAAGCGGAGCTCAACACAAACTTGGAATCGATGCAAATGCAAACACTTTTGAAAAGTGAGACGGAAACAAAATTGGCTGCTGCTAGAACGATGATTGAAAACAATTATCTGGTTGGTACAGTTTTTAGTGGCTTTTTGAATGATGGTACATTGTTTTTTATGATTCTTTATCAAAAGCATTTGCTTTTTGATTGAGTGAATTAGTTCAGTAATCTTACAAAAAGTAGTATAGATTGCTCCAATCAATTGAAAACAACTTGTCAAGGAACCATAAGTCATGACTGAAGTTGCTTTTGAAATATGTTACAAAAAGGTTAACATATTTAGCAAATCAAATCTTAGGATCAAGTTTGCCATAGCTGCATTGATGGTGTAGCTATTTGGGTGTCTAAATTACCTACCCTTAACAAACCCAATGCTAAAATTTAAATATCTGTAATCTCACTACTATGCATTCAAAACAGTTAACAGTTTGCACATGTTATTTGACCAGGTTTTCCCTATGTTGGTAAACCCTCTAGTTTAGATTTGTGAGATATGTTTGAATAGAATTTAAACTTGTGATGAAGATTTCATTATTCAAGAACACAAAGTTTGTTCATGTAAATTATCTGCTTACTTTCAGGGATTCTGCATTGCTAACTATGGGGTCCCTGCATCTGGCTTCGGTCTAGAAGATGATGAAGAAATCTCAAGTCAAAATACAGTTAAAAGTGTTGAGATCTTTTTCAACAAAATGCAGAATAAAATATTGCTGCATTTGAAGAGTAGAGACTCGGTAACACCAAAGGTGAGATGTCTATGCTCATATCTGTTAATTTTTATTTAAATTGCAAATGCTCGCAATGATAGCTTGGTGCGCAGCTGTTTGTTATTACAAACAGGCAACAGCACAACAAAAATTATCCTGATTGGGTGAAATTAATTTTTTGTGAGTATTTTTATGTTTTGAAACGTGTCACATTTAATCATCTGCTTTTTTCCCGTTACAGGCTCGGACACAAAGTTTTTACAGCGAAAAGTGTTTTTCCGACGACTTTCCGTTCAAAAATTTATGATGATGAGATAAAATGTGCGGTAAATTATGGTAGACCACTGAGTTAAATAATTTTAATACTTTAAACTATGTAATCATATGAATAAAATTTACTACATTGATATATCCGTGCTCAACTGAATTTTCAGTGACGTTTCTCACCTTTGTGTACCCGTTTCAAATTTCCCATATTTTTAAATGACGTCATAGCGGTTCCGATCGAACAAAGTGAAGCGCGCTCAGAAAATAAAGGAATGCAAGAAGTTGTTTGATTGGTCGGTTGCCGGCATCCATCTTCTTCTCTGTGGGCTCACTTCGGAGCACGTGTGTTAGACTCTTATTTCGTTGAAATAAGCAACAACAAGCTTCAATTCGTTAAGATAAGTACCTTCAGAGTGTGATACGTTTTTAGGAAATTATTTAATTCATCGATTTCAAGGGAAACAGGTGAAAATGAACGCTGAAAAGCTGAAAAAACTTCAGACCCAAGTTCGTATTGGAGGGAAAGGCACACCGCGCAGGAAGAAGAAGGTCGTACATGCGACTGCCGCAACCGACGACAAGAAGTTACAAAGTTCTCTTAAGAAGCTGTCTGTAAATACTATCCCGGGTATTGAAGAAGTTAATATGATCAAAGATGATGGATCTGTCATTCATTTTAACAATCCAAAGGCCCAAGCTTCCTTGGCTGCAAACACGTTTGCCATTACTGGTCATGGAGAGAATAAACAGATCACTGAGATGTTGCCAGGAATTCTGAGCCAGCTCGGTCCCGAAGGTTTGACGCAATTAAAAAGGCTAGCGTCAAGTGTGACGAGCAGTGCCGTTAGTGGAAAAGCTGCCATCGATGAAGATGATGAAGTACCCGAACTCGTTGGTAACTTCGATGAGGCTAGCAAAGAAGAAGTCCCAGCCTTAATCACCGAGAAGAAGGATGACGAGAATCCCAAGGAAAACTCAGCGCCAAATAATGCTTAGTGCTGCAACAATTCACGAAAAGGTAAAAAATATACTTATTAGATTGCATTGCACCTGTTCAAGGTTGGTCACTTCTTCTTTGTGGGATCTCTTTGTGTTCCTAGTAATTGTATGATTCATCTGCCAAGTTTTTGATATGGCCCCAACCGTTGCAGAATTGTCATTGAGATTTATATTTTGGTTCATAAGTCTTGTCTAAATGAAAAATATATGTAAAGTATTCATGTTCCCTACTTTTAACATGTGCAGTGACATCCTATGCTGGCTTTGTTTGAGTTAACCTCAATATCTTGAAGTTGGTGGGCTTTGCAGTGTTCCTAAAAGTACCTTTTGATTTGCAGTATTAAATTTTAATAATTGCATTTTTGTAGCAAGTAAATAGGAAGAAAGTGCCCTGAAGCATGCTTTAATATGTCTCTCCTGGAATTTGTGACTTTCAGAATTTCTTTTCCCAGCTTTTTTTGTTGCCACAATAGAGCTATTACCAGTTTTGTACTAATTTGCATCATTTTTTTTTCCTCAGCTAAACTCAGCGTGAACTGAGTACCTCTCTGGATAAATCTTCACCTTCTTTGTTCAGCAAACTGCATAAACCTTGATGACTGGTAACATCAAACCAATCGATAGGATCTACATTCATTTATTAGACACAACAAAAGTAAAACTGTGCTAAATTGCTACAATATATTGTCAAGTCATGTTGGTTCTATGTAATACATTAAATAACACTTTCCATTCTACTGCGCCAAGTTTTCACTGATGGAAGTTAATTATATGTAAATCCTACCTTTTAACCTCTGAATATATTGCCAAGTGTATGCGGTTCGAGAATGATGATGGCTTGCCTGTTCCTCTACATGTAGGTCGGTTGGTTAGTCCCTTTTAGTCAAGTTTTCATTTTGTTACTTTCTTAAACCTTTTAATTTTCTGTGCCCAAAAGCTTAAGTTGCTTATAAGACGATAACTTTTACATATACAAAATGAAGTGCATTAATTATCCTTTATGTTTCGACATTATTAAATCCAATAAAATTTTGATTAAGAAAATGAATTGATGTTTTTTTTTGCTTCCTCTATTTCAAAAGGATGAAACTTCAATTTAGGTAATAATTTTTTTGCTATCCTGCTGGTTTCTTGTTGGAAGCTGCCTTTGGAAAAATCAAAGTGCATACATGCTTTGAGATTTTGATAGACTCAGGATTGCTTATGCAGTAATTCGTACACCAATAAGCTTTTTTGCCATCATGGTTTTAAGGTTCATGTCCATTTTATCTAGCCTTAGCATTAGTTTTGAAAAATATATCGGGCTTTGAATGCTTAGTAAAAATCGTGTTATTTTTCCAGTGTAACGAAACGTATGATAGTTACGTTACCAAGGGTAAAAGCTGACCTGACTTTCTCCTAATAATGAAAAAAAAAAATTGAAGTCGTGCCTTTTTTTGCAAGAAGCATTATGGAAATGTAAGTCACAAAATGACGAGCCACAGATCCAGCTGCATTATGCCTGATTTTTTGCAGTTACTGCCATCCAGTGTTTCATTTCTTAGTAAACGCAGGTGTATGGTGAAAACTCACATTTATCTAAAAAGAAAATGACTCTAAAAAACACGAGCTTCTGCATTCTGTTCCTGCATACAAAATACTCCGTTCGTCATCCTGGTTTACAAGTTTTCCTATTTCGATTACAAATACTCGACTCCCTCAATGCATAAGAACCGCTATTACGTTGTGGAAAAGTAAGCAAGTTTCCGAAAGATGTATCTGGTAACAAGTTTAGGAAGTGTCTGTGTTCTGCACAATCCTACAACACCCATCATATTTGGAGAATTGTCTACTGGGTCGGGAAATAATCACCATGTACCTACCCACTTTTTTTCAGCACTTTACCAATACAGCTACCCTGTTTTACAATAGGATGGGATTTTGGGTGTATGCTTCTTAACAAACAAATTTGAAACACATTTTGATTACTACTCATTTATTTCCAACGCTTATCATTAATTAAATTGTATTGATGTTGTGTTACATATTACCTAATTACTTTACCCTCTCATTTTATTAACTTTAACCATGCGTTATTACTTATTAACTTATTGATCATCGTTGATTTATTCTTTTTTCTGATAATCCAGTTTTGGCCAAGAAAGCCAACTAAATATTTATACAAAGATCTCCACTAAATTTACAGTAAACTACAGCTAAGTATAATTATACTGTACGGGGGTTAAATTGCGTCCATTTTATTTTTCTGGGGGATAAAGAGAACAAATATTTCTTTAATCCTTTAATTGTGGTCGGTAAAAACTGTTTCAGCAACTAAAAAATATCCTTCAGTTCCCATTTCCTGGAAAGTCCATTCTAAAAACAATGTTCCTATGTATAAAAACTGGATACAACTAATAAGGGAGGGCTTTCTAAGTGGTTGGCTCAAGTATTTTTTTATTTGTAGTTTTGTAGTGTTAACAGATTTAAGAAATTTGGGATCTACAGTTGCTACAAAAACTCTGGGTTATTTTCTGAAAAACACCGTAAAAACACATTGAATGGGCTCTTTTACGACATGTGTAACAATGAGACGAAATAATATTTTTGATTTCGAAAAGTGTCATTTTGTTGCCAATAGTGTGATGAGTCGCCTAGTTTTTATTTCGTCGCGATCGGACAAGTGGTTTGGCCGATTAGTTGTACCAGTAAACCCGGATATAGACCTGAGTAAGCACTCGATACAACAGCCTTAAGGCTAAAATGCTCAGTTTTATATCATTTCAGATCTGATTGCCAACCCTAAAACTAAGTGCAGATACCATATTGTCCAAGTTTTCTTTCTCGCAGCATTTAGATAGCAATCGTAGCGAAATGCTTGGTAAACATCGAGTGGCTTACATCTAGTGCACCAACAGGAATTGTAATTTTAGTAACAGGAGAAAGGCCTTTTCACTTTCTGTAGCCATTAGTTATGGGTTTGGTAGATGCTTCATGGCTCACTTCAGAAACACGTATACTTTTGGCAGCGAGCGCTAGCTCAACCTCGGGGTTAAAATGTTTTAAGTGGAAATAGGTTCCAGAATTTTTTTAAGAGGTGGTTCTTCCATGAGAAAAACTGGTGAGATGCTATGTTGGTTGCAAAGATTTTTAGTTATTCTGCAATGTCTGGTAGATCTCCATTCTTGACTAGTGATTACGGAATGGCCATCTCTAATCGAGATCTCACAAAAATATCGATGATTTTCTCATGGAAGCACCACTAATACCCAAAATGACAATCCCTCCCATCCAAGATCCGACTTAATTTTCTCGCAAAGGAGAGGTCACTACCAAAATTCCAGGACAACTGTTATACAATTTTAGTGCAAAAAATGTCACAGCAAAATTCATTTAGAACATTACCAAAAATAAAGATACAATTTCAGTAAATTTCAACAGAGTTTTAACAGGAAATAACCACTCCTTTGCAAAGATCATCATGTCTGAAACCCAATAACAAAGACAAACCGCTTCATTTAATGAGCCGACGGCACAACCGGCGGGCCTGCATTCTCCTCGTCTCCCCTCCGCTTACGTCCTTGCACTGCGGCCGGGTTACCCCAACCTGGCTGCGTACGAAGCTGTACTTGCAGCTCAGCAACCTCGCGAATGTGCTTGTCGAGGTCTGCACGCTCCATGGGGGGCAGCACGTTCGGAATGTATCGCGCGAACAGGTACGGGTAACGACGGGCGTACTCTCCACGACCGAGTCGGTGCAGGTTCAGGAACAGGGCGGACGCAGCTGATGGCGCCAAGGCAAAGGGGCGGGCCAGTAATACTTCTACGCATGCTGGAGGCCAAACAAATATATTAGTATTTGGGTGGGTTTTTGATAATAGAACTAGCAATGAGTTTCTTGGTCTTTCCTAGGTCAGTTACATGTAATGAGATGCAAGCCCTACGCTAGTCCTTAAATTATCTACCTACCACTGAGGAACTCTTGATATCAACACAGAAAGTATCGTGATTGTCACCTTGAAATTTCAACAGCCTATTCAAACATTTCTCAGCATCTACAAAGAAATCTTGATATACATTTGATTTAATAAAAAGAACTGTGTAAGGTTGCAAACAAAAAAAAATCTTTAATTTTTGATAAAAAATATATTATATGAATAATATGATGGTATTATAAATACTCACTTGAATCAAAAACTTTCTTAATAATTAAATTAACTGGAGAAGTAAAAGGAGTCACAGCACTATTTATGAGTAATCAAATTATTTGGATCTGTTTTTGCATTCCAGTTGGACAACTAGGTCCATTTTATTGATGCTCCAGGAAAATTGAAGTTAAATTTGCACCTAACCACGCCTTCACTTCAACTGCGTAGGAAGTTATTAGCATACAAGAAATATTAACCTAATCTTTCTTTTATACGAGTTGGTGCACACAGCTCAGCTCTACCTTCTTGTTTACAAACGAAAAAGCAACTTACCGATCAAACTATCAATCCGTTGATCGGCAATCTTCAGTCTAAACAGGTCAAGCACCTCTGTCTGTAGTGATGTTTGCAGCACCACTTCAACATAAAATTTATTCTGAAAATAATGAGACAGATGAGTTACGACAGGAGATCGAAGGTCCATCTGTCGTCAAAGTGCCGACTGTCTGGAAATAGGAGAGATGTACCTGGAAAGGTGACAGAAAATTGACTTACAAGATATGCAAAGATCGGTGTTATATGCTGAACTGCAATCATATACGCTTCCAAAACCTCGTGAAAGCTCATTACAAGCCGAGTACTAGCATCACCCTAGAAAATATAAATTTACCGTTGAGGTACAATTTTCAGATGACAACTTTGATATCGGAATAATAAAGTAACTGAAAAAAACTTACAAGATGAAGTTGTTCTTTCAGGTTTGCATCCAAACTTCGATCCACGTGCTCCAAGTGACTTGAGCATTGTGCTATGAGATCACTGTGTAGCCTCTCAGCAAATCCATCGCACACACCTTTGTATACTATGCTGTACAACTGCTCGAAAACCACTCGTGTGCTGTGATTGTTGTGAAGAATCTTTCCGACTGCTTTTGAGATTGGGCCCCAGTAGTCGTTTTCATATTTGATGGAGTTGGTGTGCCGAATTGCTGTGCCTACATAAAAACAGATATCTCAAATAAACCAACCACATACACTCTGTATCCACTTTGATCTGGTCCATGAATGCACACATTCAGTAATTTTATATTTATCACCCGTCACCCATTATAAATATTCCACTAGTGACATTTGACACTGAATGCCAGCGGTCCACATAACCTAAAAAGACAGGCGACTCAACAAATATAAATCGAATATATGCTATTACTAACAAATGCACTTACATTCATCCATAATATCACTGTATCATTTCTATAAAGACGTGAGTGGTTGCTCGTTACTGAAATTTACTGATCAGGTTTGACACTTGGGTTGGATGTGCGTCCTACGGCGAACGATGGCAAGCTTGGCGCTGTTCATGAAGCGATCTCGGCGGTTAAATGCGCACAAGATTTGTCGCGCTCAATAAATATTATGCTCAATGGGGCCGGGGGTGCGTCTCGAAAAAATTGCTGATCGACAGCTTTTTGTGAACGAAGCTGCAATGTAAAAACATCAATCTTGCATCAAAGGAAATCAAGAATTAGGAATGAGGAAATGAAAAAAATCTATAAATGTATCTGTTCATGCGACACTTCTGTGTAGCGTTTCCACTACGGTTCTTTTGATGGTCATTGAAGTTAAGCAGCACAACGCTAGGTCAGGTATTGGATGGGTGACCTTTTGACAGCATGGATTTGTGGAGGAATCCACATTTTTTAGATGTCCCGCTGGGATTGCCATAATAAAAATTTCGGAAGGCGGGACAAATGTTAACAAACGAAAAGTAGTTAGGCCGGAGGCTCTGGGGACAGACAGAGCTCCCCAATAAATAAGAGTGTGGATGTGGGAACAGGATTTGAGGGCCATTTTCAGCAAAGTTACGCGTTTTAGATATATTAAGGTTTTTCTTGGCACTTGAAATCCTGAGTCATATTTATGCATCAACTTTCAATTTATCAGCAGGCAATTTAGGTATATTTCGTGTAAATATAAAAAAAAAAAAAATGTTTAACCATAGAAAAAAAAAAAAAAATATGGGCGACAGCTCACTTATAATGTCATTGGCGCTATAAGAGGAACAATTAGCTGTTTATAAGAAGCAATGCAAATGCAATGTTCGATTTCGCGATTTTTTTAAAGAAAATTACGATCGAGCGGGACATTCGTCCCGCAACGCGGGACGCGGGACTTTTGAGTGAAAAGCGGGACTGTCCCGCCGTATGGCAATCCTATGTCCCGTCCTCTTTGCTCTTGGGTAACTTGGCAGCACCGTGTTTCCCCTCCACCTTCTAGGCTAGGTTGAGTCAATAATCATTGTCAATATCACCCACTCATTAATTCATCGACACCATTAGGCCGTGGATTATTCAAAACAGAGGAAACCCTGCTTAAAGCTAGTTTCCACCAAATAATAAGGAAAATTTTAAAAAATCTACGAACAAGAAATTAGAACTATAAATGTATTTTAACTTTGAAGAATAATCGCATATTTCTAAATCATGAGAAATTCTATACTGGTTGCTATTGCTTACAATGGGCGATTTATTTTTCAATAATTAACCTCTCATAAGCTGGTGCCCAATCGGGGACTCGAACCCCGACCTCTACCTATCGCGGGTGTTGCTCGTCTAACACAGGTAACTCTGATTATTGCTCTAAACAAACTTAACGGTATAAAGAATAGCACGCATTTTATTTGCAGAATCTCTGCAACTTTCCACCCTCCATGGATTCCGCTAAGCATGTTGCGAGCAAATTTAATCATAACATGGAAGCTAAAATGAGATTTGATCATAAAGGGACTAACGTTTTGAAACTCAGCATCTTAGAGGACATTTTGTTAATTCTATTTGCGGAATTGAACAGGTAAATTACTTCCGGTAGTCCCGCCCTTCGCTGAGAGAGGAAACGTTCATATCAGTCGGTAATGTCAACCTTCTTGGGTGTAGGACGCTTACCTGATTTTACCTTATTTTACCATTGTGTGTGTGTAAGGTATATTCAGAGGGCCAGCGTTAATGTTCACCTTTCTGCCGAGCAAACGAGGCCGGCAACGCGTGGTAACGGTAGGTGCCACACGATGGCGCTTGCCAAACCTCTACATTGAAATAATAACTGCTCAAACCATCGATACGTGTAAAGCAAATAAAGATTATTTGAGCGTAAACCAGTCTTAAATGTGATTAATCTGCGAGAAATAACAATACTTAACTTAAGACTTAACACTCGAAACGACCCAAGTTGTGTCCTCCACTTTAATAGGTAAAGTGTTCAATTGGTGGTCATTTTTCGCGGAAAAAGTTTAACATTAGCGCTGTCCCCTCGGGCTATACCTTTAATAAACTCAATGATTTAAAATATTTTTTCTCATTCTCTAAATATTACCTGGAGTTGTTTAAATATGCTAAAAGTTGTAATTGTATTTGGAAATAATGAGCTATGCCTACTAGATTTTGAAACCTTTCATATCTTTTTGTGGCAAAACTCAAAAAGAATTTAGGTGCAGAGCTGGGTGGCAATCAGACTCTGGAAAGGCAACAATAAGCGAGAAAAAATACCAGTTTTGCCATCAAAATAACAAGAGTCGAGTATTGTCGTCAATAATTTCAATCGTTGTACTTATAAAACAAATAAACCGAGATGTCGTCATGGAAACGTTATGACCGTTAAATTCGTTTGCCGTTGAAATACGTGTTAAATTTTTGCTCTTTTCTTAAATTACAAAATGCTGTCAAGTCGAAGACATGAACGTGAAGTTTGCAGTCGTCCATGGTGAGCCGAATCAATTTTATCAGCTAAGAGGAAACAATTGTGAAATTGTCTTATTATATTATAAGTTTTAGTGGCGAATATTCCGAAATGATCTTTATCACTGTAATGTGCGGACTGAGTTTTGAATGGCTTTTAAAAACATAATTTCATAAACGATTGCTTGCCTTTTAAGCGAGCGTCTATTTTATTAGAACGAGCGTAACTTTGTGAAACGGAGAATCGAATCTTTTTTCATCAAATTCTTATGCTTTTGAAGATTTTTTTTTAGTTTGTCTAGTTGTATTTATTGTTATTTACTTGCTCTCTAGCGAAACGTTCAAACTGGACTTAATCTGCTAAGTTTTTGAAAAACACTTGCCATAATCTTCTGTTTATTTTCTTTTTTTTTAAATAATTTACATTTTTACTAATTTTGAAAAGTTTCTAGTTCCCAACTTTGCAGTTACGTTTGAAAGATCACCTCTAGTTCTCGTTACATTTTTATTTTTCTATCTTTGTACGTTTTATTTTAGATATTTTTTATATAAAGTAGTTTCAAAATAAGCGAATTAGTAACATCATTTTTCTTGAACACTTCTAACGAGTCTCTTTCTCCATCAAAAGATACTCAACGATATAACCATATGTGCGAATAGTTACACTTTTTCTTTGCCTTCTGCGTGGGGGTAACCGCGCTAGCAAAAACTTGGAAACGCTGCAACGTGTTATCTTTAAAAATTACCCGCTGTCATGTCGAATGTGTGCCAATTGATAAGTAGCTGAAAAATAAAGCTTAAAGCGTGAAGAATCTAGAACAGAAGAATGTTCTATCAGCAGACGAGTTACCATTACTAAGGACAAAGCGGATATCTGAACACATTTTATCAAAATCACAATTTACTGATAACCTTTCAACGTTGCCCGAATAATGCCCGTTGCCCGGCATAATTCCAAAATTGATAAAAACCCGGGTGTAGCTGTATCTTATTGATACGGCCGATATTTAAGCGTGGCTACGTTCAACTACCGCGTAGGCACGTAGGTCAACTACCGTACTGACCATACTTCACATGCAAGAAACCATAAAACCATAAAAGATCTTCATCTGAGACGATTCTTCTCAAATAATATTTCATACGGTTCTGCCGCCAAACGTAAGCTGTAGGGCTTGTTACACATTTGCCATTTTGCGTAATTTAACATTGGTCTTATGGAGAGCATTAAAAACGCCAACCCCTCTAACGCCTCCAATATTTAGTTTATCGAAAATAAAAAAAAAGTAACTCTAGAGAATTGGTTGAACTATTAAATGATAATAAATTGCACTCTGTACTTAGCTTCCTGTAGGCTGTAGGGCTTGTTACACTTTGGCCATTTTGGAGAGCAAATCCGTACGTGCCTCCCATATAATGCGCTTTAAGACGTAGCCACGTCAAAAACCGAGGAAGTACACTCTATTTTTTCTTGCTTAAAAAACACAACATAAAAACTCGATTTAATTTCTAAAAGAAATATCAGCCAGGATAGGTACTTAAAAAAAATCTAAATTTAGCAAAGAGATTTTTTTGTTTGAATTGTAAGATCAAAATATCCAAACGCAGAAAATGATGAAAAGAAAAGAAAAAGTGCGTGCGCATCATTGCATTGCGTGTTTGTCTTTGAAATAACGTTTCCAGACATCTGTAGGCGATGTCGTTATCGGTCATGTGCGACACAGATCTAAGCTTTGTGCCTGGAGGCGATGGCTTTGGTCCAGGGTGGGAGGTGGGCGACGCTCAGAGAGTCGAGAGATTGGGAGATATTTCATACGGGAGCGAATAAAGACGCACATAAAACTGTAATAACCGTAAAATTGGCTACTTCTTGGATCGTGGAAGAACGTTGAAGCTGAAAACGATTTGGTGAATTGTCGGGCAATCGAAGATCGTTCCATTTTTCAAATAATTAAAGAGAACTATCATTTTGTTTAGATGACTTTAAGAAACAACTAGTTGATTGATTTGTGGTGTTTAACGACGTTTTGACAAAGTTTTTTTTTTGGTACTGGTCTAATGGCGGCGGTGAATGAGTGGGTGTTCAAATGGATGATAGGACTGTCTATCGTATTGGATGGGTGACCATCATACATATGACCAGTTCTGTTTGGTAGAGAAGTTGGAGGGATGGAAATTAAGCAACACTGCACTGGGCTAGGTATTGGATGGGTGACCATCGTACACATGACCAGTTCTGTTCGGGAGAGAGGTCGGAAAGTTGAAAGTTTATAGTATAGCAACTTCATTCGCCTTGCTTATCAACCTCTCGACAGCATAGATTTGTGGAGGAATCCTGTTGTTCGAGTTGTACCGTCCTTCGGAAGGGACGTTAAGCCGGTGGTCCCCAATTGGTCTTCGACAGGAGTAGACTACGTGCCGGCACCGGGTTTCCCCTCCTCCCTTTTAGGCTAGGTCAGGTTCATCATCATCCTCATCATCATCCACTCATTCACCGACGCCATTAGACCAGTGCCGCATGGCCAGTTGTCAAAACAGTGCGTCGTTAAACACCACAAATCAATCGATCGACCAACGCATGATTCTTTCACTACTTCATGTTGTCGAGAGGTTGATAAACAAGGCGAGTGTTGTTGTTCGATTTCATTAACACCTCCAGCCTCTCTTCCGAATAAACGATTTATGAGGACGATGGTCACCCATCCTATACCTGACCCAGAGCACTGTTGCTTAACTTCGGTGACCTCAAAAGAACTGGTGTTTCCAACACGCCAAACCGTTCGCTACAATCCTAGTGCTATGCTAAATTTTGTTACAACATTGAATAAACTTAACACAGCAATAGATTTTCTATGTGAAAACCGCAGCTGAATTGTTTATTTACTCATTTTAATCCACATTAAAATGTAATTTTGCTTTTGCGGTCCGCGATTTGTCTTTCTTGCCACCACGGATGACATCAAAACACCATCACAATTTAGAGGCGTTACTGACCCAAGCCGTGGTGTTGGTAATTATGTAATGGGGTTACAGCAATTCGAATTGAACCAGGTGATAAATCACATGTACTGACCTGTAGCAATTTGGGTCAGTTGTGAGCAAATTTGATTGTTTTTTCCCGCGCAAATTATGGGACAATAATTACCAACATTTACTGACCGTACTTTCGCTAACGTCCACGTGGTATTTCCATAGGGTTTTCTCTCTTCTCCGTTCTGTTCGGGATAGAGGTTGGAGGGATGAAATTTAGTACAGCAACTTTATTCGCCTTGCTTATCAACCTCTCGACAGCATGGATTTGTGGAGGAATCCTGCTGTTCGAGTTGTACCGTCCTTCGGAAGGGACAGTAAGCTGGTGGTCCTCTTGGTGCTTTTCGACAGGAGTAGGCTACGTGCCGGCACCGAGTTTCCTCTCCTTTCTTCTAGGCTAGGTTAAGTTGATCATCATCCTCATCATAATCCACTCATTCACCGGCGCCATTAGACCAGTGCCGCGTTGCCAGATGTCAAAACAGTGCGTCGTAAACACCAAACATCATCAATCAATCCCTTATCCCACCCTGCGCCCCTATGTGCTCCCGGATAGTTCAGTTGGTAGAGCATATCGACCGGCAATTGGGAGGTTCGGTTGCACCACTTTTACAGACTTGCTCCCCTCCTAAACACTGGAATATTTGAAAAAAAAACACAAGACCTAAAGTTAATTTTCAAAACGGGCTGATTTGACTTTGAAACCCGCCTATATTTAACATGAAATCATAATTAACACCGTGTCATACATGGAGCTTGTGATTGGAAATTGACGTTTGAGCCGTAGAAGGTAATGACTCCACATTAATTGCAGGTATGTATGTCACAGTGACACCTGTTTATTTATTGAAGTTGAGAGCATTCGACCGGAGATTATCAGGAGCTTACGAGTCAAAGCTTAGACTGGGCTTTAGAATCATACACATTTCCCATGCGTTATTTGAATTTATTAAACCGCTCTAAGCATTTGCCGTTAAAGGAATCTAGTTCATGTTCTATACAGTCCAAGCTTTGATATTTATAAATCATAATCCAGTTCCAAGTCCTTTCAATGCACCATGCATTTGAGAAACTTTTAACATTTTTACGGGCTACGGCGATGAGTAAAAAATAGTCAGCAATTTCAGATCTGATATTATATTTTTTTATTGTTGTAACAATCATTATAATATTTTCAAACTCAAAGAAACAAGCTCAACTTCTTGGAGATCTGTCGTTCTCATCAAATACACTTAAATCCTTTGGAAAGCATTTGTCCAAGTAGCTCAATTGGTTAGAGCAACACCCGCGATAGGTGGAGTTCGGAATTCGAGTCCCCGTTTTGACATCAATTTTTGAGACAGCTATAACTGTAATAATTTAGACATGTAGGAACAGGTAGCACATATGTTATGAAAACCATACATAGAAGCAGCTATGTTTTATAATAATATTAAAATACAGCTAGTTTTGCCTGAATCATACATATTTATACACCATTTCCGCATCGGTATACTCTTATCAAAATACATTCTGAAATAATCGAGATATTTTTCCATAGAGACAGTCTGAAAATACTCTTGTACATAGACCATTTTACATTACTTATAGAGTGCCCAACATTAGGTAATTATTTTATGGTATTCACATAAAGTTATTTGGTAATTAAACAACTAGTTGCTTGGTGATTTTGTAATCATCATAATACTGCATCGGCAGCTTCGACAGTATTGCATCTAAAATCAATCCATTCACATATAATTAAATGTGTAAATTAGTTTAATTAATACATATACCAATACACTGATAGTAATTATAAATTATTTAACATTAGGAGAAGATTAATTTACATATATATGTATATATATATTATTTTCTGGATTAGAATCGCTAACAAAAATACCCAATACACAGCTTTCTTGCCTAGTAATTAGCTCTTATAGACGAATGTCGTTAGAAAGCTGTGTCGGCCATTGTTGTTAGTGCTTTTTATCCTAAAAATACTGTAATGAATTACTAAAGAATTTTCCACAGAAGACACTTTTACTTTTTTAAAATACACCTGTGTACCTCACAGGTGTTGACATTCAGCGACTCGATCAAACTGAAAATCAGTCTGCATTCTTCACGTGTCAGTGTTGCTATCACATGTTCTTCTCCAGCCAATGAAAATGAAGTAGTACTTGGGGCTCAGTCCACTCTAGTTTCATTGGGCGCCGTTACGTCCCGCAGTAGCAGCACTGTCGCTTGCCACTGAAACAGAAATCATTTTTGCTAAAGTTTAAAAGTGTCAGGTGACCAAATCAAGTCCGCTCATTGGCTAGAAGGACTCTGACCTTCAGAAGGAAGAAGAAGAAGAAGAAGAAGAAGAAGAAGAAGAAGAAGAAGAAGAAGAAGAAGAAGAAGAAGAAGAAGAAGATCTGGTTTATTATGGTTTTTAGACTAATGTCTATTTGATTTATCCTTCACACTAGTTCTAACAAAAACTATTTGAAATGGGTTTTGAATGCAAAAAATGGGTTTGGGTTTGAGAATAGGTTTTGGGTAAAGGACAACTAAAATTCCTGACGTTTCGTAACTAGTAACCTTGAAGAAGTAACATTTATGGGTCAAAATAGAACAGTAAGAACGGTAAATTTATTGCACTGTAAACAAATTAAATTTCGGAAAAGTGAAAATACATGACAAACCAAATTGTTTCCCGTACCTATACATGCAACAAAATGGCTAATCTTCTAACCGACAATTTCTATAAACACGATGCACAAAATCAATTCGCATAAAATATGTTTTAGCATCTGTAGTTTCTTTCAACAGTCCAGAAATATCCCGTTGCTCGTACCACTGAAGATCTGCGGCATCTCCACGCGAGTACAGACCACACACGCAAAACAATATATCAAAGATCCAAATTAGATTTCTTGATATCATTCCACATTTTATAAGCCGCTAGCAAAGTTAGTTTACTGTCACGTCTATTCTCGCGGACGCCCCCATGCACAGAATGCGTTTTTTTTGTGCTAAATTCTTCCAGATAAATCTAAGCTAAACACAAAGGCGAATTAAAACTAGCAGTAATAAATTTAAATCCAGATAAACATTTATTTTACCAAGCGAACTGGTAACACCAGACAGTCATATTGTCTAGGATAGCAATAACGTGCTACCACAAATTTAATGCCGAACAGTTGTAGTGCATTGTGAGGAATCTCTGTACCATTTAACCAGGTTAATTGGGTATTTAATGGCGTGACGGTGGAAGCAGTCTTCATTTGATGCGTTCAGTCTATCTGGGTATTACCTGTGAGAGAAATAACGATCTAAACATCTTCCATCCGATTTTCTCTTCTTGTTCTAACTTGCTGTTTCCCTGCAATCTCGGCTGATTCATATTAGTAGCTAATTCCCTGGATGCATCACTAACAAAAATAAAACGCAAATAATGTATGAAATTGTAATTCGCGAGTTATTCACCACAAAATTACAGTCTGCTCAGTTATATATACCGGAAAACTGAAAAGCGACTAAGAAAACATAGTTTGCTAATTCACTGGATTATTTCTACAGGTGGGGCAGCCTTTTTTTTTTTAGTAATTTGGGCTTTATTAGGGTTGGGTTTTACCAAACTGTTCAGCTATAAGTTGGATCTCTAACTCACAGAAACATCTGAATTTCACTGCATGTGATTGGAAGTCGTCAACTAGGACATCAACTAGGAGGCGAGATTTTAGTAAAACCTAGGAGACGAGATGTTCATTTTACCAAAATCTCGTCTCCTAGCTGAAGTGTTAGTTAAAACTATTGCCATGACGACTTCCAATCACATGCAATGACATTTTTGTAAAACCCGAAAGTTGAACATTTTGGTGGAACCCGACCTTAGGATGGCTTGACGTGCGTCTAGGAAAGCAGCCACACAGCGTTGCAAGGTGCGTTTGTCGTTGCTTCGTTAATCAGTCCCTCGATTCTACCAAATAGTTGGAATCAGAGGGACGCCCCACTTTGTGAAAAATAAAATTTACCCTTCTCCAACATCGTTTGCTCCCCCCAACAAAGTGACATTTAAAAAAAGCTCAAAAAGTTTCTAGCAAACATTTTATCCCACGAAAATAAAGGAAATTCGCTTAAAATTGCATAATGTATAGGAACATTTAAGTGATAAAACACCTCGTTTCCCACATTCAGTTTTAAAACGCTTTCCCGTTACCCATTTAGAATTCCATAACACCACATATCTTATGGGAAATAGAAATAATATTCTTTTTCGTCCCATTCTGTCGTATCCATTATTTAGAATGTCAACTTGATAGCTAAATGCACTCGGGGGATGTCGTTAAGTCGGCATGGGGTTCTTGCGACCATGTTGTCATAGTAGAGGCGCCGGGCTCTCTGAGTGCTCGCAGAAGTGAGTTTTCTGCTCTCACGGGTAAAGGGTGCAGGGGCAAAGATTTCTGGTAATTAATATCCAGGGTTTTGCCAACAACGGAGTAAGACGAGGTTAAAAAGTAAAATATTGTGCACCTGCCGGGGGCTATTCAACAAGTATGTGTAGAATGCACGAGGCTATCTCAGAGAAAGGAGTCGAATTTGGGTTAAATGATGCCTGGCAAACCGTTTTCATCGTTTTTTTTTACCATAGGGAAAGATACTGCCTTCTCAAAAATGTATGCCAAAACGGGTACTCGAACCCCTGTTTGGTCATCAATATTTGAGAGGGTGGTAGTGTTCCTAATAAGAAAATGTCTCGTGCAATGCAAGCGTTTGCAATTTAAATCAGATTTCACATAACTTTCATCGTTTTTTGTGAAAGAAGTCTTAAATTAGATTTATAAAAACTAATGGAAGGCAAATGAAAGGGGAATAGAAGACGTTTCCTTGCTTACATGCAATTGCTATGTAATCACGTCGTATTTTAAGTGTTGAAATTACATCTTTTCACTCGACAACTGTTAAGTGCATCGGAAATGAATTTGAAATTGCAAAGCTATCGACTTTTCAGAAAAGCGGACGCAATTTATTTGCCTGTGATCACCATCATTGCAATCATTGCCATCCATCCGTCATCGCCCGTGAATTCCGCGGAAATGTCACCTTACTTAACCGCTAAGAATTCGAAAACAAGCATCAAGAATATTATTACCTGTACCTGAATTTATGCATAGCATTTCTATTATACCTGAACGTTCCCTTTATCATTGAACGAACAAAGCTTTAGTGGTGTTAACAACCTATGTACTGTACCAGACTACATTACCTTCGTAAAGGAAACCCTATCCAGGACAATGCAATTCAAGGTGGACTAGAATTGCTTTTTACCCATACACTACCCGTTCAATATACGGTGCAGCATCATGACCAGCTCGATGTACTTATAACATGTGCCTGGTCTTTACATGCATGACTGAGTAGGTGTATCCATTAGGTAGTCATTCTCGAGTGACGCCGGCCGTTCCCTGATGGTGGGATTAAAACTTGTGCCGGCTGATTTAGGAACGACGCCCATCTTGTTCTGGACGCTACGTGTCCTAATCCTGATCCTGGAGACGTTAACTTATGGTGCCACTACTAAACACTAATAACTTGCGATGGTAACCGGGGCAAAGGAGATGGAAGCCGTCGTTTGTGTACCACGGTTTAAATGGGATCCGTTGGAGATGTTAGTGTGGATGAGTCATAGTGTTTATAACATTTAGGAATGTGTTTGATGTTGCCTGTGTTGGTGACATTATTTTGTCTTATGAAACGTGATCAACAACCTGGAAAATGTATTGTTTTTAGACTCATGTGTACTTAATCTAACCTTAGCACTAGTTTTGACAAAAACTATTTGAACTGGGTTTTGAATACTAAGTGAAGAACAACTAAATTTCCCGACGTTTCGTTACTTGTACCTGTTACTTTATCAAGGGTGAAAGCAGTCCTGACAATTTTCCGATAACAAAAGAACTACATAAAATTATAACAATTGCCTAGTTCAAGCTTCCTATATGCATCTAAATAAACTAATCAGAGTCAATAACTAAAAAAACCCACGTATTTTGTATTTTCGGAAATAAAATCCTACACAAATTGGCGTTTTTTTTTTACGAACTAACCAATTAGGTGTATGGAAAAAAACGCCAATTTTTCGAGGTTATCCTTGCGTTATGTGATACAATCAAAAATTCTTTATTCATTCACTCACAGCATTCAAAACCCAGTTCAATTAGTTTTTGTCAAACCCGGAAAAATGTTTCTGTCTTTTTGCTCTGGGCTATTTCTTGTGGGATGACATTTTTCCTGGTAAATATTTCCGGGGATGAAATATTCGTGAAAATCACTCTTTAATTCGGGCAGTTGATCCCTTGTGAAAAGGCTTTTTATTTTGCTAATTGGTTCCTTTGATCCTTGCCGTTATAAGCTTAGTCAAAGTTACAGCGTAATAACGCTGAATGTTCTGCTGAGCAATCGAGCCGGCAACACGTGGTCATAATAGGTGCCACCCGATGGCGCTGGCGGCCGTCATTGAATTAACAAACCTCTCCAATTAAATAATTAGTACTCATAATATCGATACATTTTTATCAATCATTGAGGTTATCGAAGATTATTTTAAGGCTCAAATGTAAGTCATCTGCACCTAGGATTGCACCTAGGAGCAACTACCATTGTCGTCGGTAATGTTTTGGTAAATCGGTAATTTTTGCCATGACAGTTTAACATTAGCGCTGTGACTCTGACTAAACCTGTAAACCCAATGACAGGACGTTTAACATTAGCGCTGTGACTCTGACTAAACCTGTAAACACAATGACAGGACGTTTAACATTAACGCTGTGACTCTGACTAAACCTGTAAACCCAATGACAGGACGTTTAACATTAGCGCAGTGACTCTGACTAAACCTGTAAATCCAATGATAGGACGTTTAAAATTAGCTCTGTGACTCTGACTTAACCTGTAACCACAATGACAGGACGTTTAGCATTAGCGCTGTGACTCTGACTAAACCTGTAAACACAATGACAGGACGTTTAACATTAGCTCTGTGACTCTGACTTAACCTGTAACCACAATGATAGGACGTTTAACATTAGCGCTGTGACTCTGACTTAACCTGTAAACCCAATGACAGGACGTTTAACATTAGCGCTGTGACTCTGACTAAACCTGTAAACCCAATGACAGGACGTTTAACATAAGCGCTGTGACTCTAACTAAACCTGTAAACCCAATGACAGGACGTTTAACATTAGCGCTGTGACTCTGACTAAACCTGTAAACACAATGACAGGACGTTTAACATTAGCGCTGTGACTCTGACTAAACCTATAAATCCAATGACAGGACGTTTAACATTAGCGCTGTGACTCTAACTAAACCTGTAAACCCAATGACAGGACGTTTAACATTAGCGCTGAGACTCTGACTAAACCTGTAAACCCAATGACAGGACGTTTAACATTAGCGCTGTGACTCTGACTAAACCTGTAAACCCAATGACAGGACGTTTAACATTAGCGCTGAGACTCTGACTAAACCTGTAAACCCAATGCTAACTCTTTATGAAGACTGTTCTGCGGGATGCCTAACTTTGCCCACAAAAGTGACCAAAAATGAGAGTGGAATAGGGCGAGAGTTTGATCAATTTTGAGTGCATTTTGGACTCATTTTTAGTCCATCTAGCAGTCGATGAGACGAGGTTTTCAAAAAGTATAATCTACCCCGCCGGGCGTATTGGCTACAATTCCCAATGCAAGAGAAAAATTATATTTTTGTATTTTTTATGATGAAACTCGTCATCAGGTCTGGTTGCTGTTAATCACACTCTTCTTTTTCACGCAGAGAAACTCTGCAGCAAAAAAACCTGTCATAAAAAAATCTACCCTGCCGAAGTCAAGGAACACAAAATAACTAGCAACTACCCGGCTCCTTTGAAGTTGCGCTTTATTGTATGGAAATGATCTCCACTGCGCTCTCTTTTATTAGGGTCCCGGCGTCGATCCCAGTTCACCCGCTTCATTATAACCAAGCGCCATGTCCAACTCCCTTCCATGATCAGTAACACACATAACAAGCATATTTTGTTGCCTGCTTACGTGTTTAACGACGCATTATTTGATTCAATTTTGTCAGCACCCCCGATATGAATTGATAACAAGCAATCCAGGAAAACAGAAATTTTATTGAGAATCAAAGGCTCTTTGATTTACTTTTTTGAAACTTTGTTGCTATGAAATTTATGAAAGAAAATGAAATGAAATGAAATAAAAATGCTCGGAGAGACATTGTCGTTGGTGTCCGTTGATTACGGGTAGTTTTAGTACAGATATTAGTTCCAAGATGGATCGACTGAATCCAACATTTAAAGCTAACGAAATATATCTACTTTAAAAAGTGGTTTTTCCCCTAACGGCAAATCACAGTGATCAGCAAATGTATTTTCCCTTCTGGTTTTTACTGGGAACTGAAAGGGCCGATCCGTGCGCGAAAATGCCAGTGGCATGAAAATCATTATTTCCTGGCGACAACACGTGGCAATTGTGTGTGTGTTTTATTTTCTGTGAGGAAAGTCAACATCTCTTTTTGTCGTTGGATGTTGTTCACCCCTTCCCTCCCAGAATCGCACGCGAGAAGAATGCGATGCCCTGCGATGTTCTGGTCTTTCAGCCGAAAAAATTTGTGATGTTTGTTCGTTTTGTTTACTTTCGTTCCCCTTTGATTTCCCATAACGACCAGACGTGCACGGAATAATTCTTTTGTTGTCTGTTTGAAGAAAGGAGATGTACAAACTTGAGCTAAACAATTTTTCTTTGGATATTAACATAAAAAAAAAGCACAACAAAATTAGGTTTCATCAAATGTCACTCTGATTTTCAGACTAAATTTCTAGTGGAATTCCTGTTCAAGCTTCAAAGAGTTAGCCTCGAGCGGTCGCGTTTCAATAACGTCTAACAAATATCAAATATCACAATATTTTTCGTCGAAATTCGATGCAAAAATGGGAATAATAACACGGAAACAATATTATGAAAAACTAAAGACAACCGAGAATCACGAAAAGAAATGTCAATTTGACATTTCTCAGTTTTTTTTTTTTTAGGAGGCAGAGAACTGGAAAATTCGTCCATTGGAAATTCCGTGACACAATATGGACTTTTTCCATTCCAACTCGTTGTGCATTCGTTTATGTTATGTGCAGGTCTGACGGGAATGAGTTGCGCATGAACCTGTCCAAGCTTACAAACTGCAGACTAGAGAAAAACCTTTGTCTTGCTTCTGCCATTCAGGCAAATTACGCCGCGTTTAACCTATGAAATGCTGGATTCCTTTTCAAGGCGAACAGCTAAAAAAAGCAAAAAAAAAGCGAACAGCTGAACTTTTTTTTTTAAGACAGCTTGCGGACGAGTTTCAAAGAAAATTCAAGAAAATGCAATTTTCTAGTTTCGTGAGAGTCGCGAGCGTTAATGAAAAGCATAATTGGCGTAAGTTAAACTACACTTGCACGTTTCAATGGCTGTGCATAAGCTTTTATTATATATCCAATTAGTCTAAATCTGTGACTGGCAAGCTTAATCTTGAGCAATGTTTAAAAAAGTCATGATAACAAATTAGTTTTAAGAAATTTTACATCTTTGTGTCATTCGTCGATAGAACAAAGCAAAGCAAGAAAAACGCGCAATAAAATCTCTCGCCGTCTTAATTTCTCTTCTCTTTAACAAAAAAAACTCACTCTTTTTCTGATTGCAAATTGATTTCTATCAATTTTCTCTCAGATATCTTTCCAAGCTCAAGACAACGCTTATACTTTTGTTATTGGAAGTAAATCATAGTCAGCATCAAAGAAAATTATCTGTCACTCGTGGACGCGTTCAGCGAAGCGTGACGTTAATTTCATTCAGCAATCTCTTAATTAGCTGTTTAACCAAACAACCAGATCTCAACTTCTTCACCGAATCTAAGAATCACCTTCAAAACATGCGTTTCCACCATCCGTGCAGATCCCGTCAGATCCCTAAGTCCCGAAATGTTCACCTGCCACCTGTTTCGCAACGGGTTCACCAAATATTTCCATTACCCGTCGCATCTCGACCCCGTGAAAGTCACCGGGAAGCCAAGAAATACACTGGAAGGGTTTCTTTTCTTAACTCGATGTCCCCGGAGTGTACATAATGGGCTTTCGAGCGTCCCATTTGGAAGATAGGAAACTTTGACGGCAAGTTTTGAGATCTTCTGCGAGATGGTTATGAGTTGTGAGACAGAGATTAGAGATGGCACTGACAAAGATAGCGTGACTCTATTGTTTAATGCAAAACAATTGGCATGATTTAACGTCGTTACTGAAATTGTTTTTTGTTTTTGGCTTTTGAAATGATATCGCTGCTTGGGTTGATTGTCAATTTTAAGGGTAAGGAGCTTTTCAATTTTATGTTAATCATGCTAATTTATTACTTAGCATTTGACTCACTGTGATAATGAGAATGTTCACTATTCCATTCATTATTCGGAAGACCATTCATAAAGAACCATTAATTATTTGGAAGATGAAGTCGAGACAAGATTCGAGAGAAAATGTCTTTAGTCCTTTAGTCCTCGGTACAAGCTTTAAAAGGAGACAGAAATTTTTCCTCGTTCTTCTTTCGTTAAGTTGACGAAGAATCCAATAAAAGAAGCAAGAGTGATTTCAAATCAAGGTATTGCTTTTTCTCTTACCTGGCTAAACTTGCCCCCAGAGAAATCGCATGTATTCTCCTGAATCATTTAAAAGCGTTCAATTTCCTCGGTATCATCCCGTTTTATCCGCGGACGCGATCGCCCAGAGCTCCAGTATTGAACCAGGATCATACGTCACCTCACAGTCGCATATTGCATACGTTAATCATTCTTTATGAAACGTTAAGGATCGAGCAAAGCAAAAGATTTTCAGCTCGTCTCGAAGAAGACTTGCTAGAGGTATGCGCTAAGTCTGTGATAAGTTGGTCTAAGTACTTTAGATGATTCGCATCGCTACACGCTGGAGCTGTACCATTATTCAACATCATCTTAGTTGCAGCTTGAGTTATTTAGGTCAGTCAGCCGCGTACCGACTCCAGGAATTTTTTGAAAACAATTTGCAAAGTGTCTGTGATGAACGTCGCTCGGTTCTGGAGTCATGGTATCGACACCCAACTCGCGTTGCGCTGTGAATTCACGTTGTTTAAGAGGAGTTCAGTCGCTTTACAAACTGCAATTGAGCGAAGATATTTTCCATAACAGGTGCACTGAAGGTGTTTAAAAAAAATGGGGGATAGAAAATTAGCTGCTGCTGTGAAATTTTAATTTTAATTGCAAATGCTTGCAATGGACATAATATTTTATTATTAGGAACACAAATAATCAATAGGGGACTCGAATCCCGATCTCCACCTGCTGCTGGTGTTGGTTTATCCAAACAGGCTAATTGAACACGGATTTTATGAGCGTTTCAGAGTTTGTTTTGATATTAAGTTGAGAATTTTTGAGAATTTGAGAGTTTGTTATGACAGCCAAAAGGCATTTACGCAACGTTTTAAAGGAAGGACCTTAGTTGATGGTAGCCGAAAAAAAGGGGGTGGGGTGGAGCGAAAAGGTGGTTTTCATAGCACATAATTTCCAATGAACGAGAAAACAGATCGTGAAATAATTGTGCAAAACGAAAGAGTTCACTATGTCAACATAAACATATGGCAACAATTCTTTGTTTCGGTCTAAATTCCAATAATTGATGATTATGTTTAGACTTATTATACAAGTTATTTTTGTACTAAGAAACTAAGACCCACCTTTACGCTCGTGTCAGCTCGGTCATCTCCGTGTCGCCCTGCATCATCCCAGTGCCATTCTCGGTGGTCACCGTATTCTGAACGACGCCTCTATAACTGCTGACGACAGGGTGGTCAGCGCCATCTCCGTCAGCCAACGGACATCCGCTCTCGCCATCTTTCACGGCGCTAGCAGCAAACTCATTCGACTTCTTCTTCTTCTTCGTCAGACTCGACTTAATAGAGCCGACCCGTTCTCTGACAGCTTCAAACTTAACGCACGGAAACATCAGTGCGAGAATCTCCTTGAATTCCTTGCGGAAGTTGTCGTTCAGCCAGCCGTATAGAAGTGGATTCGAGCATGCGCTGGTCATGCCAATCATATGACAGATCGAATACGAAATGAGAAACTGCATTGAATTGCTGTCGATGGAGCCGTTATGGAGATCGGCGACGAGGTTGACGACGTTCAGCGGCATCCAGGAGATAAAGAAGATGACGGCAATCGAAACAAGAAGCGAGTTTGTGCGTTTCATGCGTCCGTCGTCCTTGGTCTTCCTCGTTTGCGATACATATCTGTACTTGAGTTTGCGACAAATGCGTGTATACGCAATGCTCACGGTGACTATTGGCAGGATGAACTGCACGCACAAAGAGAAAAGCGAGTAGTACGCACGTCCGTGATCGAGAGGCCAGTCTTCCACGCAGTACGTCACGTGCTCCAAGTTGATGCTCGGTATCGACACGTTGTGGTGGTTCAACGAACGCCACACGTACATTGGGGAGGCGAGGACGATCGCCAAGCACCAGATCGAAAAGCAAATCGCGGTCGAACCGAATTTTTGCAGACTTTCGCGAGTCGGATAGACGATTACTTGATAGCGGTCTACTGCGATTGCAGTTATAGAGAAACTTGAGACGAAGATGCTGAGGGCTTGTAAGGTGCCGAGGAGTTTGCAGATTACTTCTTGCCGGCCTAGGGGCCAATATTGAGTTAGTATTTCCATCAAAGTCAGCGGCATGGTGATTTGACAGAGCAACAAGTCGGAGACGGCCAGGTTTATCATGAACATGTTGCGAGCGGTACGCATGGCTGGTTTGCGTGCCACGGCGAACACGACCAGGAGATTGCCGGCAGAACCGAGCAAGATAAGACATGAGTAGGCAAAGATCAGCGAGTAGAAGACAGGTAAGTCGACTTTCCGGTTGGTGGCGAAGCGGCTCAGGATGTCGCTGCCGATAGCCGTGGAGGCGTTGAGCATCCACGAGACGTTGCCGTAGAGGACGGATAAGTTGTGTGCGATTTCGGCTTCGTGATGCGTTGACAGTGCGTCGTCGGCCATCTGGAGAGAGATAAGAATACATTTTGTTAGTTCGGAGGTCCTTACTGCTGGTCTGGATTGGAAGTTGGTCACGAAATTTAGCTCACACCGGTCTTTAGCTAATTGCTTAAGTATTTGGGCATAACATCACACGGAAAGAATCAATGAAAATCAGGCGGGAGTTGTCAGTTTTTTTAATTTTAGCTACATAACTCTCTCACTTTGCCTAGTGTTGAAATTTTGCGAAATGGTGTACCGATTTTCATTGCATGTCTCTGCCTATTGGACGATGGGTTACTTTTTTGTGGCGCCTTCCCATTCCGCACCACCATATGAGAAGGCAGAAGGGACAACGCCAAGATGTTTTAAAAAAGGTTAAGATTTTGGCATCTTTTGCGAAATCTGGCAGAAATTCGAGGACAAATTGGAAGGTTTCAATTGGAAACCCTTAAAATTGTCAAAGTAAACAATTTTTCGCTATATACTACGCGCTGAATTTGCTAAGACGCTTCTAGTAGGAATATCGTCGCACTAGGGAAGAGTACTTGTTCCCGTGTTGGATAAAGTTTTAGATAAAAGGCTTATGCAATTAATGTGTGTCACTGTCACTTGTTTCCGAGCATTAGTAGCCATCTGCAGGTGTTATCATGATGGCTTCGAGACAGCAGGTACAGCGCGGTGACGTGACGTGCTCCCAAAGGGGTAACGCACGAGATGCATTACGATTTTTGTTTTTGTGACGGGAAATTGCTTTTCAGCTTTTAGCGATAGAAAAAGTTGTGTAAAATTCTGAAGAAGGGAAATTGCTTTCATGATAAAATAGAGGCATCATTATAGTTAGTAATCCGTTGATTACTTGGAGTAAAAACCGTACAAAATTGTTTTTACAATCTACCACTTAAAAAAAATATATAAAAGTACACTTACATAGGAAGTAATTTAGTTTAAATTTATTGGTCTGTACAATTTATTTTCTTCAGTCAGAAGGAGTTAGCAAGCTAGATGTCACCGTATACCAAAACCGTACTACCAAAGCGCTAACGTTAAACTGCCTTCAATGACTGCTTTACCGACAGGAATTAGAGGGAGCCACCGTCGCTTCGAGTGTTAAAAAATTTCATTTCGTTATTTATCGCAGATTACTCGCATTTGATTCTATTTTGAATGCTCAACTAATCTTTAATAATATTAAACCTCGACGATTAATATACGCGTATAGATATTTTGACTCGTTATCATTAAATTGTAGAGTTCTTCAAAAGGACGGCAGCACGTGGCGTCGGGTGGTCACAACCTCTACCACATGTTGCCGGCCTCGTTTGCTCAGCAGAGTGTTTAAACATTGACGCTGGCCCTCTCACTATGAATCTAAAAACTCAATGTCGAAATCAAAAACATTTTATAAAGGTACATTTAGAGAGACATTAAAATAATATGTTTAAAAATCATATTTAAGCATTACGACGAGCAGCATCAAACTAACACAGACAAATTAAATCTTTGATACTAATCTTCTATCTACACTTAAAGTATCTCATTTGAGAACGATGATACGCCATTCCCCAAGAGAACTTATGATTGTGTGTATATTGTAATCATTGTATGATTGTATTATTATGAACACTACAACCGTCTCAAAAATTGATGCCCAAACGGGGACACGAACCCCGATCTCCACCCATCGCGGGCGTTGCTCTAACTCATTGAGCCACTTGGACACTGGCTTTTTGAGACGATTTTAGTGTATTTGATGAGAATGACAGTTCTCCAAGGAGTAGAACCATGAGGCTGTGAATACTCACAGTCACTCTGATTCTAGTGACGCTATATCACGTCACAACCTGTCAAACTCGAATAACTCCAATTTGACGTTGGATGCGTTGAATGTAGATGAAATCTTGTTAGAAGTGAACTTATTATGATTGCATGACATATTTTTATTAACATTGACAACTTCTAAAGCCTGTTTTAACATAATTTTGTAAAAAAAAAAAAAACTGTGGCATGTAAAATACATTACAATGTAAATGAACAATTTGAATTGTATCGAATTGAACTTCGTCGGAGATCAGCAAACAGTATCCTCATCTTGTGTACAAAAAGCCCAATTAGTGATGCCCTTGGTCGTTATGTCTTGTTGGTCAAAGTTCGTGTTTTCCCCCTATGCCAGCCTAGATTATCCAAGAGGTACAGGCCGCTCGCTGCGCTGGTTTGAAACAGATAATAGCAACACTAATTAGCACTGTAGGTGCAGAATCCGTAGATCTTTGAAACTTTCTTGTTCATTGGTGAAAGCAGGTGAAAGGAGCGTTCTCTATGGAGTGCATTTACAAAAGCATTGAATAACACACTGTGATAGCTAGACTGTGTTTTTTTTTAATCTTTACAAAATAAACATTAATTAGACAATTTTAAGAGACATGTAATTGTTTTGAAGAAGTACAAAAGAAGCCCACGAGTGTCTTTTGAGCTGTTTTATTATTCTGGCGATGGGGATATGTCTTTAAATGGCGTTCTAATTTGATGCTATGAAAATAGTGTTTTATAGTTCTGATTTTAAAATAATAACCAGTTTATGTCACAGCTTGCCTCTTGATACGAACATTGCATGTCTTGTTACTAAGTAATATGTCTGCAAAGCCTCTAGTAAATACAAAATCCGCTCGGAAAAATCTTGGAAAAGCCACTTTGACCCACACCCCAGACGGTCAGAGTAAAAGCTGAGGACTGAAGAACTCGTGTGGTCTGGAATTCAATTCCCAAAGCTCCTTACGACCGAGTTATGAGTTCTAGTGTGAGAAGCATGAAGTTGCAGTAGCGGCTGAGAGCTGAGATGCTGCTGCCGATGTGGCGAGTGGACGCATACGTTATTTCTGCAGGTTATTGGCACATATACTCGAGAGGGAAAGTATGAAAATCGATACGTATCCGGCAAGACAGTTTGACGCAGGCAAACAGGGTTGGATACTCATCTGTCTCACGTGCATCGCAAGCATATTTTCTGTGGTAATAACACAGAGGGTCAGGAATTTTGTAATAACGATCCGATACGGGGTTGAGAGGTCAGGTATTCAGCGGTTATTTTGTAATATTTGGCGATGAGCCGAATGTGGTTTGCTATTGGCTAGGGCGGGTTTGAAACTAGCTTGATGTCGTCATGCACCTGCTCCGAGCGAGAACGCTTCTACCCGACCACATGATCACTGGCTATCAGTGTATCCAATTGCACCGTCGAAATCCTCGGTGCAAGAAAAGTGCACCGGGAGCGATCCGAGAGCGAGCAACTCTGCCAGTCAAACACATGAAAGTTGCACTGGGACAGAGTCACATGTCCAGTCGAACACGTGAAAGTTGCACTGGGACAGAGCCACATGCCCAGTCAAACACGTGAAAGTTGCACTGGGGCAGAGTCACATGCCCAGTCGAACACGTGAAAGTTGCACTGGGGCAGAGTCACATGCCCAGTCGAACTCGCAGATCGCCTCCAGTGCACACCCAGAGCAGCCAGTCGAATACGGCATTATATTTTCGGGAAGTTTAATACGAAAAGCGTGACTGCTTTGATCTTTAATAGGCTTACACGAAACGCACAAGACATTTTACGCGCTATTTGGAGTATTTTTTTTCCAAAAAAATAATTGGAAGCTCACATTCACGGCTGTCTAGGAGCTCTAATTGTCTCATGGGATTTGTTTTGAGAGAGATTTTCACTGACAAGGCTCTAGGAATCTAAGTATTTCTCAAACTTTGTCGACTTATCGCCTTAAATTCAAAGGAAGGTACTACGACATCAAAGAGACTCACTTTGAAAACCTGAGAATTGTTTCGTGTAAATAAAAAGGAAAAATCACAGCGTGCATTCTATTCTCCTAGCATTGTACGTTCTCCGAGAGTCAGCACTGAAGATCTGTTTTAAAGTTGTGTTATTCTCTAGCGTGGTTTTTGTGACTTTTTAAATCTTTGAAACTTCATGCTTTTGCTTGCACAGCCGAGAGAGATGATCATGTACTTGAAGGACTTGCCGAGGAAAGTGATCTTAAAACAGGCTTCTGCTTACTTTTTCCATTTCTGAAGGCACTCATAATTTAGACAAAGTTTGCTCAGACTTTTTGAAGGGAATGCGGGGGGGGGGGGGGGTTTAAACATTGCTGTAAGTAAATATCGTGTAATCTTGTAAAATACACCGAAGAAAATGTAATTTTGTACGCGTATACAATTAAGCATGTAACATTTCTCGAACAATTAAAAAAGAAAAACAGACGTGGTAATTCTGAAGACAACTGTTCTGTACATTTATAATTTTTTTGGTTAATTAGTAGAGTGCTACGATACCTTATCAACGTTTTTTTTTTTTTTGCTTTTTAGTTGGAAAACTGTCTGAACAATTGTGTTGGTGAGCTGGCGAAGCTAATGGGAAGTACAAGAATGAATCACAGAACAAATAAACGTGGTTCTCGAGTTCATGGATGCTCTGTCTGGTCGTGATAATTTTTTTTGTAATTTATCCACAAAGTGCAATTTTTTAATCATTTTATTAACATAGTTTTAAAACATTAACATTTAAAACGAAGGCAAACTAGATAGTAAAGTAGATTTACTATTAAATGACATATGCACTAAACTGGAACAGGCTGGTTAGATCCAAACACTGGATTTCATTACCTACGAGTGGGTTATCATTTTTGTTCGTTCTGCAAAACTGAATCAGAAATTCAACGCGAGATCCCAGCTTCATCAGCATAATTAGTTTGGCTCCATTTCAGGCTGGTAAAAATAGCCCCGCCGAGCTTTGTAACTGTTGAAGGCAATTTGTGGACAACGGGACAAAACGGTTTTTTGTTTACAATTAGAAGAGAGGTAAATACACAGACCGCACCCAGCCGTCATGTCCTGCACTGCAAGGAAAGTGTCCCTGCTTGCCTGACTTTCATTACTTCTCTGACTTTTAAATGACTTCCCCATGACTTCCTCATGACTTCCTTGACTGTGCAAGCCTAAGTAATTTCTTGATAAAAATATATCTTGCAGTTAAGATGAAAATGGAAGCATTTGATTGGCTGTAACCATGGAGATGAGTTGTTAATTGGCAGATATATTTTTATCTAGCCATTGTAATTTGGCCCATAAAAAATTTGAAAAACTTAATTCTTCTTGATCTTAATGTGATGAAAAACAAAAGCCAATATAAATATGAATTCAAATGCAAAAATATGTGGCGAATGGCATGTGCAATGTTAATGTTAGGTGGACACGTTTGTGGTCAGTATATTGATTCAGTAAAACAGACAGATTTAGGAAAAAATCTTCCTCTTATTGGAAAATTTTTCATTGTAAACTCGCTTAGGTACAAACGAATGGAAATGAGAACTCTTAAAATTGGCTCAGAACTTTGAATATATATTTCTGAAGTGCATGTATTGCATTTATCATGTATTATTATGGTGGTCCCAGTTGTACTTGTAAGGTTCATTTTGTGCCATTTCTTTTTATGGGAACAAACAGTTCATAATTCATGCAGATTCGGGCGAGTACTGTTGCAAATATTAGCATATCTTGCCGCATTTATCTTCTGCTAAAGTAATACATATCCTCACATTACTTGAAATAGCAGTGATATCCAAATCATACCAAATAAGATATGATTCTGTCACAATATTAAATAGCTTTGAACCTTTGCCAGACATTAAAGTAATATATTTAAGTAAGATTTGAGCTTTTAGATGCTCAGAAATGAAACTAGTTTAATTTATTAGAAATTATTTTATCTTTATAAAGATTTCAGCTGGGGTGATTTTATTATTGAGCTAGGCAATGGATTAGCAACTCAGCTTGGGCTGTTTTCAGGGTTTTCTCTATTTAGCTTTGCGTCGCTCGGGTTTGATTCGATTGCTTAGCGAAAGAAGGCAAATATATTGGGTTAGTCTGGGAAAGCAAATATGAAACGAGGTTAAAAGAAAATGAGAAATGTGGTCCTATTTCTCTGTCCAAAATCCTCAAATTCACAAAAATTTCACAAACTTATTTTTAATAATTAAAAATTGTTTCACGAAAGTTCGTCTTATACTAATTCTGAATAATGCTGTCTTAGAGAAAAGTTTGCAGTGTAAATCAAGTGTTTTTTTTTGAGTGGTCGTCAAAATGTACTTTTCAACAATAAAAATTAAATATTTAGGATATTAGGTACTATTTGCTGGGTTGTTTCGCCAGTCAGCTTCTGGTTCTTCAACAAAGTCCATGTCAACTTCGCATGTTTGTGAATTAACGGCATGTTTGGAAAATATCTCACAGAAAAAAAAAATATAATAAAAAAGTAGGATTGTATTCAGTTCCAGATGTTCAGAATGCATTGTGCACTTACACGCGAGAAGTTATAGGGTGCCATGAAAAGGAAAAAAATAAAACAATATAAAATCTGAAGACTAGTTTCTGGTTGGCAGGTGTTTTATGGTAAAAAACCCCTCGCAGACCGCTTTATGGCAAAAAATTGACCTGAAAAAATTTAATTGCGTAATACTGCAATGTGGTTCAACTACAATTGACCAATATTTAAAAGGAAAAATCGCACAACTTTCCCAGAAATTTTACCGTTTGACCGAAATAACAGAAATTAATCTTTCCTTTCACTAAGAACGGATTTAAATTTTGTCAAGGTACCAATTACTTTTATAATTTCTGAGGCAAAAGTATTCGTACCTCGAATTACGATAAACGACTGGCAAAGTTGGTAATGAGACATAAGAAATGCTACACGTGTAGTCATAAAATGTCACTCTTTGTTTTATCCATAGCTTAGGCTTGCAGAATTTGTTGAGGTACAAGCATAATCTGCTGTCTGATTTCTTCCTGTGAGCCGGCTGATGAAAGATGGTAATTAACATTTAAAGCTGAAATATCATTCATGAAAGAGGAATACGATTTCTAAGCCTGGAGGAGACGAAGCAATCTTTGAAATTATTCTGTAGCGCAATAAGAAATATTCGCAATCGTTTCGACGACCGAAATGAAAGTGAAATAAAATGTTTACAACTCCCACTTTCATGACAAAGTTAAATAAGATGAGAAAGGAACAGGGAAGAAAATACCAATTACTGGAGGAAGTGGAATCAGAATTTTGAGACATGTGTCCTTGGTGGGAACTGGGAAGCTAGGCAATTAATTAAATAATTTCCCTTCTACTCGAGAATGCTGTTTTAAAATAATTCCGACGAGGAATTAATGAGGAACTAACGTAGAAAATTACAAGAAAATTAATTTGTATTAAAATGTGACGGAAGAAGAGTAAAAAAAAAAGAAATTAATTTGTTTCGTTTCTTGGAAAATGCGACCGTACACTTTCTAGCACGTTAAACATTTTTCCAATCAAATTACATAACCATTTCTAATGAGATAAAATCAGCGTATTAGCGATGAAAGAAGCCAATTATAAGAAGGGCAGTAAACCATTAAGACGCCCTTAGCAGTGGGTAGTACGATTGGGATTTAGTTGAAGAAAAACTCCCCTGAAATCTACACCACGAGGTCTGGAATTGAGTCGAGTTTTTTTCCTTGAAGAAATACTAGGGCTGTCGAATTCGACAAGAAAATGATTAACGTCAGAAGCGAGAAGGCCATGCTCAAGAAAAAAAATCCCTGCAAATCTCTCTCGGGCAAAGTTCCTAAAAATAAATCTGAAACGCGAGCAGGTTATGTTATTGAAAATATTCCTAAGCGACCGAAAATTGTGAGGCGCTTATTTTTTTTTTTTTGTGAAAGAAAACTTGATTTAAGACAAAATTGTTTAGATCCGTAACTCGAGTCTGGCGGGAAAGTCTATTACAATTTATCTAAGTCACAATAGACCCAAAGGGTGAAAGTGCCGCGCTTATTGGAAATATTAGATGCGTGGTGAAGACGAGATTTGGGGATGCGGGGAATTATTAATTAATTGCGGCATTCAAGTACCTGTAAGACGTTCAGCCATGAAATGAATACGATTTCCTGAACTTTCAAAAGCAGAGCACTTCCAACCCATTACCGTGGCTGGTTATTATTTTTTTTATACAAAATAACCTCCGTGTATGATAAGCTTTTCCCCAAAAGTTGCTAAATATTTCTCAAAATTGTCTGGTAGCTAGCAGGCCTTATCTAGCAAGCCACACTTTACCTTAAAATCCTTAATTCATTTACATCCCACATTCAAATTTTTTTAAATCTCATCCGTTTAACATGCTTAAAACCCTACAGCTGAAGGAAGCGAGAATGAAAGCGAGAAAGCGAGAATTTTCAAAGAAAATTTTCAAATAATAATTCACCTTTTTTCCGTTACTGTTAAACAAAGTCTTCTCTTGTGAGAAAAACCGTCTCTGCACCATAAATTATTGCAAAAATGTTCTGATTGCACCATTGAATTTGAGTACCTTGAAAGCTAAACTTTAAAAATCTTATTATATCTTCAAAATAATTCCCAATACCGTCATAATTGATAGACAAATTATTATATTGGTTCGAAATACCAAATGTATTGGCATATTAGTGAAGTAAATGGAAGATCGAAGCGACCTCTCTAACTCAAAAAAACATATTCCTGGGAATGTATCCCCTCCCCCCTCCTCACAACAATATTGGTTGTTTAACCAGAGACCTAACTAGAGTCAAAGGTTGGCCAACCAAACAAAGTGCGTTGACATTTCGAGCAAAGCCAACACAGTTGGTAAACTTCAGGTGCACACTTCTGTGTTAATTTTGCTACAAACTTGACGTTCAGACTTGTAGCAAGACTTGAGAACATATGAAGCTGCTCACTGCGACGGAGAATGCAATTAGTTACACTTGCTATTTTACAGTCACTCTGCTAAAGCGCGTTCAACAAGTCAGAACTTTTAGCCTCTGTAAATACTAAATAGGAACTATGAGTGGAGAGAGAAGCAAATGTCACCGGACAGCTGTCACTTTCAAACTTTCATCATATCACCGACTGTTTCAAAATATGCTTTTAAGAAATTTTTAATATTTTTAATATTGATGCTATTGGTCGAATTATTAAACTAATCAGCGAGCGAGCTGTCACTGTAACTTGCAGCTGATCATATCATTGGCAGAATTGTTGTTTTTACGATTTATTTTCCTGTTTTACACAAAACGAAGTTTGAATCAATGAAAATAAATTATTTTAAAGGCAATAAATAATGGGATGAGACTTTGACATATGCCATAAGACAAAACTAAAACTGTGAAAACACATTTGTAAGCGGAAAGATATTTTCCTTGTAATGTTATTCTACGTTAGCTAGACGCAGATGGATTTTCAAAATCAGTCCACGGGCAATATATTTTCAAATACGGCGTAGGTCCATCGATACAAAACAAAAAATCTTTCACCCGAACAATTCTGTTTGGAAGAAAGGTAAAAGAGCTAGAAGTTGGTATAGAATCTTCATTCAACCCTTGCTTATCAACCTCTCGAAAACATGGATTTGTGGACGAATGTTCTTGTTCGCGTTGTACCGTCCTTCTGAAGGAACTTTACGCCTGCGGTCCCCTTGGCGCTCTTCGACAAGACTATGTTACATGTCAGTACCTGATTTCTTCTTCTTGTCCAGGCTAGACTAGGTTCATCGTCATACCCTTGTTCCCCGAAGCCATTACACCAGCACGACGGGCTCCGTTGTCCAAACAGTGCGTCGTTAAACGCCAGAAATCAGTAAGTCACCCACTCCATGATACCTACCCCATACAGCAGACAACTATTAGATGAAAATGTATTGTAATTTCGGCCGAGAAACTCGCTTCGGTGGTTTCACACAAGGTGATCGTCGTGGCAGAAGCGAAGCACATAAACTTTGAATTGTAAATACAATCAGTGTGTACGCATGCGCAAGCCTAAGGTAGACAGATAACAAGAAACACAAAGAACAAAAATTACCCTTGGCAAACACAGAGCCACGGGGAAACTTTGCAAACAGCGAACAAACGAACAAACAAACAATGTAACTATGTTTATATGTCTGATCGCCAACTGTGCCCCGAGTTAATTGGCATTCAGTTCATATGGGTGACATTGGGTGCGCCATAAGTCACATTCTCAATTGTTTGTTGTTATTCACCGTCTATTGGAGTTCGTGGAAGATGACGACGATGAGGACGGTGGTAAGGACGAGGACGATGATGACAGGAAAAGGTAATGAGCTCCAGTGAGCAGACAGCGTGTCCTGAGGCGTCATCGGAAGTTGATAATCAGGGACTCTATGCATATTTAATTAGTGAGTCGTTTGCTGACGGCTGGCTATGTTTACGGCTGGGTGGACTGCGCCGGGGAAAACCAGGAAAATTCAGGCCCGAGGCGGCTTTTCCCTGTGATAGGTGTCCGGTTTGAGACGGGAAATTGTCCTAGTTTAACCGGAAGCATATCCTGTTCGGAGAAAGTGTTTACGTTTTATGAAGAGGTTGGCAATTTAACTCAGATTTAATTTCACTTATGTTAACGTTTTTGGACAAATATGGCTTGCGTTGGTCTTTTCCTTTGACTGCACTTTAATGGGAAGGCCAGGTTTAGGGAAAGTTGAGATGCTTTGCATGCTTTGCGCGTAACCTTCTGAACTATTTATAAATTCTCAACCTGCTTTAAAGCTCCAGTCCAATTTCTTGCTGTGTAAGCGGAACCTGCAACATAATGCAGTCTAGACTACAGCATCAGGTTCAATTTTTATGTGTATAGTTCGTTATTTTCATAAACAATTTTACATAAATTAAGTAATTTAAATTATTTCAAGGTAAGAAGAAACTTATTAAAAGTTGTACAATTGCAGTGCTTTGGAATTTGCTTCGCATCGCCTCGGGTAATTTGAGAAGAAAGGGATTCAGTCTACCAAGGAGCTTGTACAACAAAATCAAGCAAACTCTGCAACAGTAGTTTTGGATGGCTCAGCGCTGAGATCTCCCGGGTTATTGCTTTTTTATCGAATTAGATAACGCCAATGTCAGGCCCCAATGCATTTAGTCTAACTCGATTTCTTTGCCAATAATTTTCTAAAAGGTTTAGGGAACAATGCAATTCAGTAGTAAAATTGAGACGGTACTCGGCACCAAGTAACTCCTAACTCCTAGATTCGTTTCATAACTAAGAAAAACTATTTGAAATGGGTTTTGAATGCTAAGTAAAGGGCTACTAAATTTTCCGACGTTTCGTAACATGTACTAGTTACTTCTTCAAGTGTAAGAGCAGTCCTGACAATTTTCCGATAATTAAAGAACCACATAAAATTGCAAATTGCATAATAAAAGTTAGAGTTAAGTCAACTGTCATGAATCACATGCAGTGAATGTCAGCTGTTTCTGTGCGTTAAGAGCTTAACTCAGAGTTGAAAAATATCGTAATACCAGCCGTAGGCCTAAGAAATTCATCAAAGATCATAACAAAATGATTGCACCAACTTAAAAATTTTACCTAACATTCGTCATCTAAATGTTAAAAGGCACGATATTTTTCCTCTATCTTTTTTAACATGAAACCTGAATTTTATTATTATGAATACCATAACCGTCTCAAAAATTGATGCCCAAACTGGAACTCGAACCCTGATCTCCACCTATCGCGGGTGTTGCTCTAACCCATTGAGCTACTTGGACACTGGATTTTTGAGACGATTTTAGTGTATTTGATGAGAATGACAGTTCTCCAAGGAGTAGAACCAAGAGACTGTGAATACTCACAGTCACTCTGATTCTAGTGACGCTTTAGCACGTCACAACCTGTCAAACTCGAGTAACTCGAATTTGACGTTGGATGCGTTGTATTTTTACATAAAATCTTTATCATAGATTTCATCTATGAAACCTGAATATCTTTTAAGATTTTGCAGCTCCAGGAAAAGTGAGGAAAAACGCAAGAAAAACATGCTGAAAGCTTTCTTTTTGTTCTGATAAAGAACTGGCAGAGAATTGATTGATACCATCCATTACTCCCATTCATAAAAAAAACCACCCCCTGGTCACATAATTCCCTCTCTTCTGAGGACCAAGATCTTAAAAACACATCTCTACGAAGAAAAACATAAAAAATTACATTCATCTTCAGGAAATCTCTAGGAAACGATATTGTGAGTACAGAATATCTACCAAGGATATTTTAGCCAGACAACAATACCCCATGAGAATTGAATCAAAACAATATTTTCAGCTGTGTAACTTGTCGGAAATCGCTGTATTGTGGTTGCATTGCATGTCACAGCCTAGCATTGTTGGAAGTTAATCATGCAAGGACCCGGGCACGAAGATTATTTGAAGTTATAAATTAGATAACTGGAGTTGAGCTGCTCACAATCAAGAACTAATTAAAATTTCAATTGTACTGACAGAATATTGCCAGTAGCACACATGGGGTTTTCCCGCGCGTTGGCTAACAATTGGAGAAAGGATTGCTTCTTTGATCCAAACTTGGGGCTATCTTCAAAGGGATGGGGATTTTGGTGTTGATTTGTATTGTTTATATCATAATTTACCGGGGGCGTTTAACAACGTACACGCGTCGAAACTTTACGCCGAATCGCAGCGCGTTTTCCGAGAGAAGCGGCAAATGCATTTTTTAGAGTGGGAGCTTACTCTGGTCTATTGGAGTGGTAGCTTACTCAGGTCTATTGGAGTGGGAGCTTACTCAGGTCTATTGGAGTGGGAGCTTACTCAGGTCTATTGGAGTGGGAGCTTACTCAGGTCTATTAGAGTGGAAGCTTACTCAGGTCTATTGGAGTGGGTGCTTACTCAGGTCTATTGGAGTGAGAGCTTACTCTGGTCTATTGGAGTGGGAGCTTACTCAGGTCTTTTGGAGTGGGAGCTTACTCTGGTCTATTGGAGTGGGAGCTTACTCAGGTCTATTGGAGTGGGTGCTTACTCAGGTCTATTGGAGTGGGAGCTTACTCAGGTCTATTGGAGTGGGAGCTTACTCTGGTCTATTGGAGTGAGAGCTTACTCTGGTCTATTGGAGTGGGAGCTTACTCAGGTCTTTTGGAGTGGGAGCTTACTCTGGTCTATTGGAGTGGGAGCTTACTCAGGTCTATTGGAGTGGGTGCTTACTCAGGTCTATTGGAGTGGGAGCTTACTCAGGTCTATTGGAGTGGGAGCTTACTCTGGTCTATTGGAGTGAGAGCTTACTCAGGTCTATTGGAGTGGGAGCTTACTCAGGTCTATTGGAGTGGGAGCTTACTCAGGTCTATTGGAGTGGGAGCTTACTCTGGTCTATTGGAGTGGGAGCTTACTCAGGTCTGTTGAAGTGGTAGCTTACTCATGTCTATTGGAGTGGGAGCTTACTCAGGTCTATTGGAGTGGGAGCTTACTCAGGTCTATTGGAGTGGGAGCTTACTCAGGTCTATTGGAGTGGGAGCTTACTCAGTTCTATTGGAGTGGGAGCTTACTCAGGTCTATTGGAGCGGGTGCTTACTCAGGTCTATTGGAGTGGGTGCTTACTCAGGTCTATTGGAGTGGGAGCTTACTCAGGTCTATTGGAGTGGGAGCTTACTCAGGTCTATTGGAGTGGGTGCTTACTCAGGTTTATATCCAGGTTTACAGGATACAACTAATCGGCCAAACCACTTGTCCGAAAAAACTAGGCGACTAGGCAGCAAATTGACTTTTTTCAAAATCAAAAATATTATTTCGTCTTTTAGTTACACTCGTTGTAAATTAGCCTGTTCAAGGCGTTTTTTTGGTATTTTTCAGAAAATAAATTTGCGTCATCGTAGCAGCTGTGGATCACACATTTTTCAATATTTTGAGACTACCAAACTACTCATAAAAAACAAACACGAGCTAACCATTTAAAAAAGCCTCCCTTATTAACTGTATCCAGTGTTTATGTAGGTGTATGTATAAAAGTATATTTTTACAATGGATTTTCTGGAAAATGGACTCTGGAAGATAATTTTTAGTTGATAACACAGTTTATACCAACCCTAATCAAAGAATAAAAGATAGGATTTTCTTCCTGGATCCCACAAAAGGAAATAATGTGGTCGATTCAACCCCATTAAAATATTTAGCCTTTGGCTTTTGGATAAGGGCAAGAAAATTGTTTTTTATTTCAATCATTTTTAGGGAAATTGGCAGAAACGAATGAAGAAAATTGCGAGAGATTATTACAATAGTGTTCGAGTACAAGCTAGCACAGATAATACCGAAAACGAACTTAACTGAAATACCATTAAACGCACTCATCTCGGGTTTCAGAGATTTTAACATCAATACCACTAAACATTTACTAGCAGTTGTAACTTGTACCAGCCAGAAATTACAAGTGCACCGATACAACGACGCAGTAAGCGCATGCATAACCGTTATTTCCAATTGAATAAAGTTTGGCATGTTCAATGCAAGTGCACAACATATATTAGTAAAGTAGAGAAAGGTTAGTGAACTCCACATGAACTTTACCTGTGAGGGGACACCGGTTATATAATGTTTGCTTTTGTCCCAAAAGGATGTCTTTATCGTTATTTTTCCTTCCCATACAGCGCGGGTTGTTAACGTGCCCGTAAAATACCGATAAGCCTCCTTTTTCTGGTGCTCGTTTAACCATAGATATGATTTTTGTCTTTCATCGGCGTTTATCGCTTTGTCGGCTATGTCCTTGTAGAACAATCGTAGAACGGCCAATTTTGTCTTTCGGGAAATTAAACCCAGCAGAGCGGATATTTTCTATATCAAAATTAAAATCTAGATAGCCAACTTGTCGAGAGCGTTTCCTGGTCTTACTGCGGGGGCAATCAGATGGAAATATCCACGATGATTCATCAGTGATTTTCTATGCTCGACAATTTTGTTATGCCAACGAAATCGACTCGGTAATTTACGTTTATTGACTGAATTTGCTACCTAAATTCACATGCGCACGGTCATAAATGTCTTGCATTAGGAAATGATTGCACCAAACTTGCACAATTTCAGTGCACGCCATTTTATTTGTTAGTCTAGAGGTTTCTATTTGGTGCCATGTGAGAAATGGTTTCACCGGAGCTAGTTTTAGTAAATATTGGGTGAATATCTGTGAATTTTGTAACAGCGTTATCCAAAGGAAAAGTAAGGAATTTTAGAATTATTTTTAAAAAAATAAAAACTTTTTACATTTTTTCTGCATGGATCGTTGGAGAAATGGAAAATCTTTTCATGTGCGGCTCGTTTCCCAAGTTTATTACGGAATTTTAATAACCTATCAAAATAATCTTACTTCTGGTGGATTATAGCCTATTACGGGAGGACATAAAAAACAAACTTAGAGGAAAGACTTCATTTGATGTTTTACTCAAGACTAGCTTTCAGAGGGACATAAGTCAAGCTAAGGGAGGCCGTGGCAGAACAAACATACAACTTTTTATGAGGTTTGGAAAATGTATAGAAAGCTGACAGCTCTCGCACGCAGTGACTCTGCTTCGGACTGGATCATCCCTAGCCGTGACTGAGCTCTCCGGTCGGCCGGGAAGAGTTCCAAAATCCCACCCAGTGTTACGGTTTTACAAAATGACAAACGTGACTCTAGTTGGCCGTGCAAAATGGAAGCGATTACCATGTTTTAAAAGGTAGCGAGATACGTAATGTTCGTAATGGCGAACCGTTATGTAAAATAGCATGCCCAGTTTTTTTTAGCAAAACTTCATTCCTGATAACCAAATATTTTGAGTTTTTTTTAAAGATCCCACTCCTGGTCACCAAATGTATTGATTTGTTTCTAAGATATTACTCTTGGACATCGACCGAAGTGTTTTTTTGTGTAAGATTTTGCCGCTAGACATTAATTTCAGTTTTTTTCTTTGTAAGATAGCACTCGTAGGCACTAACAGTAAAATTTACTTAGTAACATCCCACTTTTTGATTACCAAAACTAATTTGAAACAGAACATAGCATCGTACTGGTCCATCCCCTGAGAGGACCACAGATCATATAGGCAATGTTGAACGCACTCTCACGAACTAGTCATGTTTTACCCCACTTCGGTTCAGAAACCAGCGTGTACGCGCTTGTATCTCAAAGCAAACTGCATAGTTCACCAAATCCTTTTGAAATTTTCTCGACCAACATCAGACAAATCTGTCAGAATGTCGGTTTTTTTAGAACGAATTTTGGACATGAAGCATAGAGAAATTTTTGTTTTCGGTCCAGTAGGCTGTAATATTTACTGAAATTTCAGTGACTACGGCTAACCTATAACAGTTTGAAGGATATAAAAGACTGTCAAACTCAAATTGTAATTAAAATTTTCGAAATTTTGTCACGTCCATCAGAATGTACGCGAAACCAAAGTGATATTTAAACTTTTTCGTCGAAACCCTCGCATCGCGCGCAGGCGTAGAACGCAGATGAAAAGCGAAAGGACTTTTTACAAAAAGCAGCCAACATTTTTCAGCGTCGGCTTTGACAGGCAAGTGTTGATTTCGACCGGAAAAAGCTGAAATGAAAGCCGATCAAACGCGACTAGCTATACTGATGAAAAGCAACAACAAAGCTGTTTACAGCGAAACAAAAGAATTCGCTTTCACTGCAACACCGACAGCGTTAGTTGGAAACCAATCACGGTCGAAGCTAAACCAACTTTGTTTTCAGTTGGCGGGAATGGATTGGATTTTAATCGTGCTGCGATTTTATTGGATTTTCGGTGGCACCGTGGTTTATTACGCAATGTCTTAGACTTGAAAGCAATGTCTTAAGACTATGAAGACTCCCGTAAAGTGGTTAAAAATAAACATACCTGCACAGTTTAATGTTTATGAACTTTAAAACTTTTGCAGACATATTTTGTACAGATTTTTGCTTATATTAAAGTTGGCTGCATGATTAGTAATTTGAGAAATACTAACAATACTAAAAAAAACTTTAAATTTTCACTAAATATGTTTATGAATATTCCTCGAGATAAAACCTAATAATAGTATTTAATTTGTAAGGGATATGAAATCGAACCACGCTGTTGTTTCGTTACTTTTTTTTTTTATAAACATCAAAGAACTTAAACAATAATAACTCTTTTTTTTTAATGATCCAAGTAATTGGAGTAAAGGTAGGCAAAAAAAAATACCACAGACAACTGAAATCTAAACCATAATGTCTCGCACTTTACCTGCAAACTAAAGCATTGGAAAGCTGTAATTTTACACCGGCACACGTTTTCATTTCACTCAAATATCTGATACCTTGTAACTTTTAAAACATATTACAATATTACAATACAACATTTTTTAACTCTAAGTTACGGTCTTAACTCTCAGAAACAGCTGAATTCACTGTATTTGAATTTAACTCCCCTCTTTATCTAGTTGTTAAGAAAATTTTAATTTTGGGCCGTAATTTACACTTTATGAATCAAATAATGAAACTAAATGGTTCATACCGTTTTAAAAGCTCCATATAACGACTACTTCTAGGTGACAATTGGCAATATTTTGGCATTTGCTTGTCAATGAACGAAAGACAGGTAAGCGTCACAATATTGCACAGAACATTGAAATCCAGTTCATCCTTTAATTTACAAAACAAGTTGCTGTCTGCTTTCTGGTCCATAGTTTAAATATATTTTTTTTTTGACATTTGTGTGATTGTCCGCCATGTTGGTTTCGGTTGATTCGTAATGTCCGACCACCCACTGGCTTTTAGTGAAAACTCCAATCGGGCTGGTATGGTTAAAAATCGTTTTTAGTAGACTCTAGGTGTACTTAGCATTCAAAACGCCAAATGAAAATGTATGTGTGTTTTTTTTGACTTGTAAAAGGGTAAAAAAGTAGACACAGGTCAAAAATGCATAATATGTGAAAATGTGCAGAGAATTAGCATTGCCTGAAGACTCAACACTGGGACGGGAAGCACGTTTGAAAACGTTTCCTCCTAAAAAGGCGGGTTTATTTCGCTCCAGTGCAATTGTGAATATTTTCATGAGCAGAACAGAATACTTATGAAGCTTGTAATCGAAAATGCAAATATGAAATAGGTGCGCTGCACACGTAGAGTGTATTTTTAGCTGGAATTTTTCTCTGGGTTTCATGAATCGCGGTGATCAGTTTCATTTCATATTTCCAAGGCATCCAATTTTAAATGTGTAAACCTATAGTGTGGGTTTCGAAGGGAATTTATTTTCAACAATTGACAGTTGCCCGGAGAATTGAAATTCTAAAAGACTATGAAGAAAAAAGAAATGCACATTGTTGTTTTATGCTTGGTATGGTCAGACCAGAGTTGGTAACTAATGGTAACGGTAAGTACCACTCGATGGCGCGTGCGGCAGGCCTTTTTAACAAACCTCTAAAATCAAGTAATTACGACTTAAAATATCGTTACATGAGAATCAATCGTTAAAGTTAGCATCAATAAAGATTGTTTGATTGTTTTATTAGGATGAAATTTTATTTAAATTGCAAACGCTTGCAATGCGTGGGGTATTTTATTATTATCAACACTATAACCGTCTCAAAAATTGATGCCTAATCGGGGCCTCGAACCCCGATCTCCACCTTTCGCGGGTGTTCCTCCAAACCATTAAGCTACTTGGACACCGGCTCTGTTCCCGTTTGGACATCAATTTCTGTCCCCGTTTAGGCATCAATTTTTGAGACGGTTATAGTGTTGATAATAATAAAATTGTTTGATTGTTGACTTGGCTCAAATACGAATAATCTGCGAGAAATAACAAAATTCAATTTCTTAATCCAAACTCCATCTAGTGGCATCATCTATTTTTGTCGGTAAATGCGTCATTAGGTGGCTATTTTTAGTAAAGACAGTTTAAAACTAGCGCTGGTCCTATGATTGTACCTATAAATTCAATGGTTGAAGTCACATTTACAAAATTCTTCTTATTTTATTCACGACTTCATCCAAAAACTTTCTCAAATCAACAACAAGACTAAAAATTTGTTTTTTCTCTTATCCTCACTTTGATGGCAAAAATAAAAACTTCTTCACAAAAGCCTCATGAATTATTTACATCTCATCCCTGGACTGGCAAAAAAAAACTTTTTATATATATATTTTTTTCGTTAATAAAAATACCCTCTCTATATATGTCAGCTTCAATCTTGATTTACCGTCTCATTGTATTTATCCCGTTCTGGATCGGGAAGAGTCCCACGCACAGAACCAGGCGAACGATAAGAAAACTTTCTACCCTTAATGATAACAGATATCTTTTCTGGAGTGCGGCAAGTCATCGAGGGGTCGTCGAGGACGAGATGACCACAGTATTGGTCGAAACAAGGCGAACGAATCCTGGCAAAAGATTTTCTATTGCTCATACCACTTTTCGTGCATGATTATGGCTATTGGCGACGACGTTCAACTTGGAAAAATACAAAAATACACTGGCAATTTGTTTGTCAAATACTTCTAAAAGACCCTCAGTTGCGAATTTCGACAACGATGCACAGACATAATGCTGCCAATATATTCCACCATTTCCTATGGCAAATGGTAATTTAAAACCAGCTAACCAAGTGCATTGACCCATTATTCCAACTCTACACGATAATTAATATATATTGCTGGGATCAAATGCTTACGCTATGCGTGGTTATATACCTGTATGATTGATACTATTGTGAAGGTAAGCAGTAAAGTAAGGGGTTCTAAATTGGGTTTTGTGTCAACAGAGATTATAGGATCCAGAAAGAGCAGAATATTAGCGGCAACAGCATAATTTAAATTTAATGTTAATTTCAGTCCACGGAAAGTGGTTGCTCGAGCGCACGCCCATTTAACAGACCCGTTAAATGTGGTTAACAGCGAACTGGCTTTGTAATTCCCATAAAATGTCTAAATTGGGTCAAAGTTACAGCTTTCTGGAGAAGCCTGATGGTTTTGTTAAGTCGTGGACACTTTAAGATCCGTAGATGAAAATTGAGATCACTTTCTTCATCTGACAGATTGCCTTGATTAAAACCAAGGCCTTACTTAAGCGATTTTTTTTTAAATCATAAATGCACCTATTTCTTATAAGCACGGCACTCCAATGTTTGTGGCAGCGGTAATTTCAGCTTGTAATGCCTGTTTTGTTTATGAAATGAGTAAATTAATTGTTGTTCGCAAGAAGGCACGTCATAAATGAGCAAGAGCTTATGATATTATGACCAGAGGGCTTGTGATCTAGGCTATATCATTTATTTAATAGTTCCGAAAGTTAACGCGTATTTTCCTTGTTTTTGCACAAAGGAAGACATAGGAAATGTAGCATAGGACATTGCACATAGGAAGTCCAATAGAAAGATGAATACAAAAAGTACAAGATGATGTGAAGGAATGAGGAGAAAAATGGAGTGAAAGATAAGAGAAAGAAACTTGGCTAAAAAAAATGTACGGGAAAATTTATTATCTGAAAAAGAGTTGGAAGATGGAGAAATTTATTTGGCATAATCGATACTACCTACCATGCCTGAAATGTAAAATTTGCTACTCATTTTTACTTAATGGATGTCAAATATATATATTTATATAGAATTATATAAAAATAATAACATACTCAAGTGGTGGAGTGTACCTAGAGATGGGTATTGCTCATTTTAAAACAGCTGTGGCTTCACAATTATACATTCACAGTTGCGCTATTTGGGTGATAAAAACTTAATAATCAACTATCATCTTGTCTATGCTCCCTAAAATGTTAACAAACCGACAAATATCCGTCCCAACTTCTTTATTCCTGTATTTATAATTTATGAAACTTCTTCATTTTTTGTTCAACAGTTCTATCCCACTAATGCAACTAACTGTTCAAAGTGTGAGAAACTGCGATAAAAATTTAATACACCAACCGTCAATTTTGACATTTGAAAAGCTCTCAGAGTATTTTTAGCTACTATACGGACTGTCAATACGCAGTGAAAGCGAATAAAACATGAAAGATAGGAGAATGTCTCGGCTAGGGAGCGAAAGAGAGTGACAAGAACAAGATAACGGACGCAAGGAGAGCCACTGGTAGTTGGGAAAGCGAAAGAAAATGTCGGGCAAGTAGGAAAAACGTGGAGACGTTTCAAGAATCATGGCTTTTCGTAGTGTGAGTTATTTATTTTAGAGCTAGATGTTTTTCACACCAAGCTGAAAGACATTGCCGGCGCGAGACGGGGGCGGAAAACAGTTAGTCTTTCTTTGGCATGGAAAAATGTGAACAACTTTTTCTTTTATGGAGGAAAAGATTAAGTAGAATCGTAAACGACTCATTTAAAAGATGGTTTCAATTTTTTAGGATATTGGCAGGTTAAGTCCATTTGGAAGAAATTTACAAAATATATAGGTATATAAATCAAATGAACTGACTTTTTTTTTTATCTTAAGCCTTTCGTTTGTGATTTGTTTTTCATGTAAAAAGGTTTTTTTGAACCAGTAGAAAGCTGGCAAACAAAAGAAAAACCCAACTGGAGATTTTGTTATGACACAATATAAATAATTGAAATTTAACCCGCTTAGGAATAATCTCACCTTAAACTTTTTCGTGTTCCATTTATTTTCATTCTTTTTTTAGATATAAAAGATAAAACCGTTCTTTTGTAAAGGAACACTAATAACCTGTCAAAAGTTGCCGATAATCTTTTCAGAAAACCCCATGAACACCCGTGCCAGGTTGAGGTCGGAGTTCGAGCCCCCGGTTCGGCACCAACTTCTGACAAGTTTCTTGTAACAATTGTCTATCAAATAATAAGCATTGTTGTTTGTTTGTTGTCATGTGTTGCTTACGTCGCTTATCTTAAAATACTCTACCAATTGCAAGCATTTACAATTTGAAAACAAATTTCCAAAAATACGTGCTGTTTAAATTGTATCTATCAATACCTCGAGAATCAAACACATACCACTCGAGCGTCATTGCTCACCACATACGATTGCTTACTATTTACAACAAAAGTTTGAATCGTCTAAATTAACCAGAGGATAAACCAACCAATTTCATTTGGCTTGTGGTGTTTATGTTCCCCATTTTCACAAACAAATAGATCTCCATTCAATTTGATTCCGAGTATAAAACAGACCAACGTTCAGCTCAAGATGCCGCTCATTCCCTGCGAGGGATAAAATTAAGTACGACGATACGAGGGAGAAACAGCAGTGCCATTTATTCTCGAAGTCCGTCGAGCAAACAAGACTTCTCGTCTTGGGAATCGATTCAAAGTGATCCTGTTCTCTCCCCACCAGTGTCCACCTCTAGACCCATCGAGGTTCCTCGTTGCCCGAGCTTGAAGCTTGGGGCAAGCCTTGAAAACTAACTGAAAGAGCTGCAACTTTGATGAGGTCGACCCTCAAGTTAAACGGCCTTGGTTTTGTGGTTTATTCAAGCAATTTAATCTGTCTTTGACAGAATTTACGAAATTGTCCTAATTCCATTCTATAGCTACTTGAATGAAATGTGAACAATTTGGTCAAATGACTGTGACAGCAGCATTGGCAAATTGGATTGCTTCAATGATATCTAAAGAGCAGTGGGTTCTAGGACAACTTCATGACTTGTTTTGCTAATTTTGTATGAATCAGCAATTTTTTAAAAGTATGACCAACTAAATAGCTGGGGAAGTCTTGGCGAATTTAATTAATTAAATAACTAAATAATATATTAAAAAACGTAAACTATATAAGAATGCAAAGAGCTTTTTCAATCTTGCATTTGATTTGAATCAGTGGAAAAGTCTGACGTTAAAAAAGATTGAAAAAGATATTAAGTAATTTAACCTTAGAGCGCAAAGAATGGATATGCGTGTCCTGAATTGTCCTGGCGTATTATCCCGTCTGAGAGTCTGACAAACACAGTGAGGGAGCGGAGTGTCGTTGTCATCGGCACGTTGCTCCAGGAAACTGGATACAAGCCTCGACGCAATCCTCTGCGAAAAGGGATATTGGATTCTGTCGAGAGATTTTGATTTCAGGCGAAGGATCGGTGACATTCCTCTGGCTTTTATGGTTGCACTTGTGTATTCAGATATTCTAGATTTCTATTTATGCGTGTCCGCAACTATTTTATTGTCGTGCATTTCAGTGCCTTGAATTTAACGTTTTTGGTTCAGAAATTCTTGCAAACGGCAGTTCGTCCCAACCAATTCTTCTCGTGTACCAATCCAAAACTGGAGCTTCTTTTTGTCAACCTCCGAACTTGTCAACTGGATTTCTTTTCGGCCCTGAACGTCTCTAAAAATTACGATAGTGATTTCGACATAAAATCTACAGATAGCATTTTGAAACCCAGATAATTGGTTTACTTTGGACACTCCCGGTCGAACAACTCCAACATGTTTCAACATTTGTAATGATATTCAATTTTACACTGATTCTAATTATCGCTTTCAGCTGAAAAAAAAAACGTACATACACGCATCAAAACCTAATTTGAATGAATTATGATAACTGTTGGCGCGATTTCTTTCCAGATTCATCGAGAATCAAGAATGACGAAGCAGCTGAAATAATTCTTAACCTTCCATGCACTAACACAGCGCTAATGTTAAACTGTCTTCATAAAAAATGTCCATAAAATAACTTCTATACCGCTTCTTCACTTCTTCTAAGTGGAGTCACCGTCGTTTCGAGTGTTAAGTAATTGTGTTTCGTTATTTCGCACAATCTACTCGTATTTGCAACTAGTTTAGGTTCAATTATTCTCTAACAACAATTCATATACATGTATCGACATTTTAAATCTGAATTATTTAATTTTAATTTTTTTTATTATTTAATTTTTTAATTTTAATTTTAATTTTAAATTTTAGTTTGTTTAAAAGAACGGCCGCAAGCGCCATCGGATGGCATCTACCGTTACTACATGTTCCCAACCCTCTGACTATACCTATAAACTCAATGCTTCCAGTGGTCATTCATAAAACCCATTTCATTTTGATTTCCACTTGCTCATCATCTTTTCGATCCACACATGTTGCTTTCAATTGGTTCTTTGCTATCGATTTAAAATAAATCTCCTGAATTGAAAGTTCCCCTTTTTGACCACTAAGCCGTAAATAAAGCTGCCGCTTTTTCTTTTGCGGTGGTGGCACCATGTGAATTGCATGCGATGAAACGACATGGATTTATTCAACTTCTAATTCAATTCAGGAGAATACTCAAATAAAGCTGAGTAAGTGCTCGTAAAAATGCTTCGAACGTTGGTGGTTGCAGCAGAGAATTTGTTTTGAAATGTCTTTAAACAAGTGACTTTCATTACTGGTCATTAGTTTTATATTTTATCACTGGAAGTGATGTAACATCCCGTCTTTATTCTGGTAATAGCAATAAATTAAAAAAATTAAAAATTAAAAAAAGACATTTTTATAAATCTGCATGGATCGATTTGTGAAATTTCCGCTTAAGCGGTTATGCATGCTTTGAAAAAATTTCGTAGCTTTAAAACGACTCTTTATAATGCAATTGGGGAAAAATGATGAAACTTGTCAACGTTTTGCGTCCCTTACCATGAAAAGCCATACATAAAAATGCATATACCATACAAAATGCAATTGCGAATCCTGAATCAGAAAGTTGTTTGACATTTCCACAGCTAACCATGCGTATTTGTGTGATTTAATTCCGCATGGGAAAGTCTTCTGTTCACCATTGGGAAATAAGACACGAGTGTACATGAAAAAATGTTTTATCATCGACTTCAAAATATTTAAAACATACCTTACACACTTTACCAATTGTTACTCGATCGCGCGCGTGCGCAAAGTGGGTCGAGCACAAAGAAAATCCTACGATTGTCATCTTTTTCACTTCCTGTTGAACATTATCGTCTGAGCCCGAACAAGCGAGGCATATCAAAGCTTTCACGAGAACCGACGTACTTTACATAGAAGAAAGCAAAACCGAGGCAAGCGAATTGTGAATCTCAAAACTCAGAAGAAACTTCCACAATAAAAGTGTTTAATGAAAGATCTTCAAAAGCTCTTTGATGGAAATTGAATACAATGGATTGCCGCAGTATTTTCATTCATTTCCCTGGTATTTGCTCATATAACTAGGAACATTTCGGCGATTTCTTATTAAAAATAGACATCTATAAAGTTATGAAAAGTAAAAACAGCGAGCGCAATTCCGTGCCCAGCTCGTTTCTGAGTTGTTTACGTATTTCTCGTTACGATCAAAGTTTTTGTCTAAACCTCATTTAAAAACTCTTTGGGGAAAAGCCAATTTTCTTTAAGACAGCCTTCTTTCACAAAACAAAACCAAGCGTAAGATTTTTTTCACGCGTCAATTTTTCATGCTTTATTTTTTTGGCGTGTTTACATTTTTCTTGACACTACTCATCATTCTTGTAAAAATCATCGCAGTTTCTGTCTGAAGTTTTGAGTGTAAATCACTCAAGCTGACATCACTGAAGCTAAGCAACACTGCGTTGGGTCAGGTATTGGATGGGTGACCATCATACACATGACCAGTTCTGTTCGGGAGAGAGGTTGGAGGGATGAAAGTTGAGCAACACTGCGCTGAGTCAGGTATTGGATGGGTGACCATCATACACATGACCAGTTCTGTTCGGGAGAGAGGTTGGAGGGATGAAAGTTAAGCAACACTGCGCTGAGTCAGGTATTGGATGGGTGACCATCATACACATGACCAGTTCTGTTCGGGAGAGAGGTTGGAGGGATGAAAGTTGAGCAACACTGCGCTGGGTCAGGTATTGGATGGGTGACCATCATACACATGACCAGTTCTGTTCGGGAGAGAGGTCAGAGGGATGAAAGTTAAGCAACACTGCGCTGAGTCAGGTATTGGATGGGTGACCATCATACACATGACCAGTTCTGTTCGGGAGAGAGGTTGGAGAGATGAAAGTTAGTACAGCAACTTCACTCGCTTTGCTTATCAACCTCTCGACAGCATGGATTTGTGGAGGAACCCTGTAGTTCGCGTTGTTCCGTCCTTCGGAAGGGACGTTAAGCCGGTGGTCCCTTGGTGCTCTTCGACAGGAGTTGGCTACATGCCGGCACAGGGTTTCCCCTCCTCCCTTCTAGGCTTAATTAGGTTAAATATCATCCTAATCATCAACCAGAAGTTCCAGTGCCACAGAGCCCGATGTCAAAACAGTGCGTCGTTAAACTTAACAACGAAGTATCTGTCAAGCCTGCTGTGGGAAAAATACTGTCTGTTGAAATTTGAATCGGCGTGTCGCTTGGACTTCGAATAATCACCGCAGATATTTCAAACTTGAATCATTGAATCATTGAATCATGAATCAAGAATTAAATTAATGAAAAAAAAATCAAAATCATGAATTAAGCTCTTCTTTGAATCACGCCAAACTCGTGGCACACTTTGAGAAGACTCATATGCTTTCCAATCACTGCAAAATGTGTTTATATGAAATTTGTATTTTTTGTATTTTATTAGCTGTTCAGTGTGAACACATTATGTCAGTGGGTATTAGGGGATATCGACCACTGCCAGTTTCAACTCCCGACGTAGGCATTTGCTTGTTTGTAATTTCACCGAAATCGTTTATCAATGTCTCTTCGATCTTGTCACGGAACTTGTGGGAGGTTCTTTTCGATTGAAACGAACAAATAGCAGAAGGAATTTCGTCTGAAATCGGCACATAAAATAAAGTATTTTCTTGATCTCCCAGTGGGAATACAGCTCGTGGGTAACTTTATTTTCGAAAGTATTTTGGGCGCATTCAAGCGCTAGAAGATGTTACCTAAGCTTGCCGTTTCACAATGTCTCTAGTCTTAGCCCGTATCTTCGATATTGTCAGAAATTTTGAAGATTTTACAATAACTTAATAAAGAAGCTGTGATTTTTTTCTGTGTAAATAAAAGAAAGCGAAAGTTTTCTCTCTCATACTTTCTTTTGTCTGACTTATTATGTTTTCCATTCATAATTTGAAATCCCACGACGCCGTGTCAAGGGTCGTGAGTTCAACCTCTGAACAGGAATATTCTAAACAGATGAAACTTACTTATGGTAATAGGGTTGTTGACGTCGTAGGTTTCTTTGCTCTCCAAGCCAATGACTTTCCCTGGAAGTTGCATTCATATACCACGTAGAGGGCGACACTCCTGTCGCTTTTCCCTAGCTTTCCCGAGTCTCCCTACAGATTTATCTCCGAGCCTTGTTGCCCCGTCAATGGCTGTCACGATATTGGTTGTGTTCGTCGAGCTAATGAAAGATTGTTTTCGAAATGAAACCTTGCCGAGTCAAATTACATCATTTGGTGGATTTATTTTTGGTATATGAAGTCAGGGTGATCTATAAACGCAGGTGGGTAATACAATAGGTTGTCCCCCTAAGTAACAATGTCAATACACTTTGCCTCACATGTTACCTCGTTAAAGCTGGGAGCGTCAATAACTGGGGCGTGACGAGTGAAGCCAATCTAGTTTGCAAAATCTGTGTTCTTCTCACAGAAGAACACTTTTTTAGATGGCGTTTTGGAATGGAAAGATTTATTTATTTATTATAAAGAACACTAATAAGTTCTCAATAATTAGTCTCTAATGAAGGGCTCGAACCCGGATCTCCTACTGTCGCGAGTGTCGCTCTTAACATTTGGGCTAGGGATTTAAGAGCATTTTATAAGAATCGAATCTCCAAGGAATAGAGGAACACCCACGACAGGTGGAGATCGGGGTCTGTGTCCGCAGTTGAGTACTGATTTTTTAGAGGTTTTAAGTGTTCCTAATAATAATATACTCTGCAACTTGCAAGCACTTGCAATTTAAATAAAATTTCTCATACGAAAGAATATTTTCTTTCGCAAAGCAACTAAAACATTGTCCTGATATTTAGGAATAAACACATTACTGAATTATTGTGGAATAAATTGTCTGCATAGTGAATTGAAAACAAATGTACAATATTATATAAATGTCGTTCAATTTCTAGTCACTTTTTTGTTCGAAGTCACTTCAAAATCTTGCAAGATGCAAATCAATATCTTGTTATCCATCAAAAACCTAACCGTAGGTAATCTTAAAAAGTATCTCTGAAAAGACGGCAATAAATTATGGTTTTTAGACTCATGTCTACTAAATATAAGAAATTTTCCCTACAAGTTGCTATGATTCTCTTTTGGTTCACTGACACCATTAAAACAAAGTGTTGCACGCATCGAACTTGCATCAGCCTCACGCACGAGCTTTCCGTCAAGGAGGGTAAATTAAATTGTCAGTCAAGATCAGCAATAACGATTGAACCAACATGGCGACAGAGAAGCCCACGTCGCCTTATACCCGACATTACAAGCCGATGTTGAAACGGTTTGTTATTTTTAGTGGCGATTTTCCTCTTGGCTGTTGAAAGTGAAAGTGTAAGTGGACATAGGGATAGGTTTTCCACGCGAACGTTCCCTCACACTGTTGGATCTGCTTGACGATAGCTTGAGAAGCCGCTGGTGATGAAAGTATGGTCTAATTGCGATTTACGTTGCTCTTCAACTAGGACTCGATCTGGTTCGTATCATGAAATTCTACCATCTAAAGTCAACTTGTCAAATTGGGGAAATACTCCCAGATGATTTAAATGATTTTTTATGATGGTTTTTAGACTCATGTCTACTTGATTTAGCCTTAGCACTAGTTTTAACAAAAACTATTTGAAATGGGTTTTGAATGCTAAGTAAAGGACAACTATTTTGTGTTCGAGATATTATTTCAAAAAATACAAAATACATTAGTTTTTTAGTTATTGACCCGGATTATTTTATATAGATGCATTCAGGAAGCTTGAACTTGGTAATTTTTAAAATTTTATGTGGTTCTTTTGTTATCGGAAAATTGTCAGGACTGCTCTTGCCCTTGAAGAAGTAACTAGTACATATTACGAAACGTCGGGAAATTTAGTTGTCCTTTACTTAGCATTCAAAACCCAGTTCAAATAGTTTTTTTGTTAAATTTAGATGATTTTTTCAGCAATTTTCTAGCCGTTGAGCAGAAGTTAGAATGCTGGGATTTGAATATTTAGTAAATCATGAATTAAACTTTGAAATAACAGGGTTCTTTTTTTGAAAATTTTCTACCAAAATGAACTCCCAAAAATGCACTTTGATAAAGTGAATACATATTGAAAAACATACGTCGGGGTCCAGTTTCACAAAGCAGAGTTTAAGTTTAACTGCACCCATACATCCGGGAGTTAAGTTGTTATCACCATGGTAACAACTCGTTAAAAACTGAAAACAGTCTGTAATTGGCTAATCATATGAAAATTCCGGAAGCTAACTATACTTTAACTATAACGTATTCAATTGTTCTCATTTTTATCTTCAAGGTAGGTCCAAAGATCTCTGGAGAGTTTGGAATGGTTTCTGACTTTTCACTCCCATTTTGTGACTTTGGTCTGCCTGAGAATTCGGTCTCTAGTAATCCCAAGCAAGCCGTGCCAAGTCAATAAAAAAATTGAAGTCAGGTATTCCATTGTTGGCTTCGGGCTGCAGGCAATTTGAATGATATAAACACAAAAATAAAATAAAATTTCAGGAATTCTTCCCCAAATAAGCTCTATAAAACGAAATTCTTGCTAAATTCTTGCCAAGTGAAAAGTATGCAAGACAATCTCAGTGCACATTGCCAGCATGGTGTCCACGATACACAAATTGCATTTCCCTGGATGTGAAAATGTATGCCTGATTACGCAGGACTAAATCATTGTTTCCCAAGGAAAAAGCTTTTCCAAGATAAAAATAAACTTGTAATTAAAAAAGAGTCACAATTGAAAGCGTTAGTCTTTCTTCGAGAATGGCTATTGTGCTTACCTACTGGATAACTAATTAAATTTACCAAACTTATCTACATTCGTTCAATTATGCAAAAGTTTAAGAAGTTTATGCAGCTCGTTTCCGAATTTCTTACCACTTGTGGTTCGATTTGGAAGGGATTTAAAAAACGGGAACATAAAAAGTTTAGATCGTGTCTTTCCCTCTCAGAAACAAGCCTCAAGGAGGTGCAGAGTTAGGAACTTAAGTCACAGATGTAATTGCATATCACAGGAATAATCTGGTTTACACATTGAAGGTATTACATAAATTTGTTTAATAGCTTTGCTGTATTTTCGGTTTAATTCTGCCTGTAGTCAGTTTTTTCTTTGTGAATATGAATTCTTTACTTGAATAAAAGTACGAAAATCTACATTAATTATCATGATTTTTTTTCTGAAGATAATTTTCCGATAAAAAAAAATGTGATCACACGTTAACCTTGGTAAATATGCGTTTTTTTTTGGTAGGAACATTAACATTAAGCATTGCTCGAATTAAGTCAGAGCTATGATAGTCTGATATAGAATCGGATATTTGAATAGAAATGCCAGGTTTGAATGGATATCATTGAAATTAAGGGACGTATATTGTGTTGCGTTTTCAAGGCGCCAGTGATTTTAGAAAGTGGCGATTTCAGTGGGTAACTCTTTGCTATTCACATACGACAGGTATTGCCAAGCTTGATTGCCCCCCGTAGGTACTTGCAGCGGCTTGAAATGTGTTAATGGTAATTTTTAAAATGTTGATAAAGAACTTTGTAACAGCAAACGCATTTTTTGAAAGGGGTTTTTCCACTGAATTTTTGAAGAGTATTTTTTACTGGTTGAATAAATATTATGTTTTAGTTAGATGCTCCGTCGCTTTAATTTGAATAAATAACAAATAGGCTGTGTTTTTTTATGCTAAACGATAGCGAGCCTAGCATGAAAGCAGGGATAACAAATATTTGTTATCATTTTGTAAAACATATTTTTTTCTCGTGTTATTTTTTCAAGAAAAAATAGCGATTTCTCTGTCACCATTAAAGTCGCTCGTGTTTTATTACGCTAATTATTTCTTCAGAGGAGTTTCAATTACAATTAACAGGGTAATTGCGTCGTGCGTCGAAGCACTTTTTCAAATAGAAAACAAAGTCTGACGCTCGGAAACCAAACACCTATAGATACCCTAGAAACAACGTTTTCTGCGAAATGAAAAACAAAAGAAAACTTCGCAAACCTCTATTCGGAAAATAAATCATCACAGATGCATTTTACATTCGTACAATATTTGGTGGACTTTATTATTTCGGATTCAAAAAGGGTCAAAATGAATTTATATTTTTTTTAAATCCAAACATTTTTGATTTTCAAATACGCCCCTTATTATCAAATAATCATGTAATTTTCCCATTGATTTGATTTGATCTGATTTCATTGACATTGATTTTATTTTCTTTGATACAAAAAAACCTGCACACGATTAACTTGTTCAATAATCGCAACCATGAATTGTATTATCACATAACTGAAATCACAGTTGATTGCAAAACAGGGCTTCTAAAACTTTAGTCAAAGTGCAATTTGCACATGAACCGTTTCTTGAGAACAGAATATAGATTAACTATTCCTGGAACCACATGAAAACCTATGTGTGCTCATTGTTGCATTGAATTGCACTCTCAAAGCACCGAGTTAGCGAAGCTAATACGGCGCGCATTACGCGAACACGTCACAACTGGCGCCCAGCGGTTGTAAATTAGCAAACAAACTAGAACGATTTTATTCCAATACAATGGTGAAACTTTAATGGATTTTTCCTAAGCTATGCCTCTGTTTTTTTAAGCTGAAGCAAGAGAAAAAAAAATGCGTTAGAAATGTTGGTACATTTGGGGCCTGGCAAAAAGTGAAATAAAATTTTACATGATGGCCGTCCAGAACAAGTATTTTTCTTATAAAATGATGAAACCTTATCAAAACAAGTGCTCGCTATGTGTTTTTTTTTTTTTTTAGTTGAAGTGCAGAGGAAAATTTTTATAGTACAATTGGTGCCCAGTGTGTGGGATGATTGTATAAGGCAGTATAAAAAGTTGTAACGATTATAATATAGATGTGTTCTTTTAATTTTCTCCTCTCGTTATCTCAACATGAAACCTGCAGACCCCAACATAAATTAAAGACAGGTCTACAGCATTTTTAATAAACATCTCAACACTCATTTTAATTATGACTGTGTACATAAGCAGCACGCCTTCGGTGACAGGAAACAATTTAAAAGTAATTTGTTGAGGTTTCATCCTTTGCAAGGCAGACAGGTTTTTACTGTCAAGGAAAGACTATTTCCACAAAACACAGTTTTACCCGATTTGTACTAGAAAAGAGTGACTTTTGTGACATGCAACTTGCCACCTTACCGATGTTGTTTGGGAATACAATAACGGAACGAGTGTAGCGAAACAAAACATATGCCACAAAGAATCTAGGTCATGCAGGTATTGGAAAATAATTCACATGCCACTTCACACGTGATACGAAACTTTTAATCATATTTCCAAAATCTGCATACATTCCAGCATCGATGCTTTTCACAGTTGGTTTAACAATAATCAACTTCAAACCGCTTGCTAATTAGGTAATTTTGGTTACTTCATTAACTCAAATTATGTTTGTTTACCTATTCAAACCAATCAAAATAGATGTTTCTTTTCAACTCGCGACTAAGGCCTGTACTAACCATATATTTATCTTTACACGCACTCATCACGGTTTAACCAAACATATATCAAAACTAGCCAAGGGAATGCACACTCCATTCCATTACTGTTCGCTGGTTTTCCAATTTCCGACGGACCAGGCTTCGCGGCGAGCGACGTGGTCATTGCAAATAGTCGGTGTGGTTGAAAAAAATTGGCAAGTTATTTGAGGAATTTTAATGTATTTTCGATTCTATCGTGTTCAGGTGATTTCATCCTGTGGCTAAGCTTTCGTGTAGCTTTAATTAAATTTGCATCAATTGTTAAGTCTATGTTATTGTTGCTGTTTGAATTTATTCATCGCGATGCGCAACTAAAAGACACTGGTATTGCGTACCTTACCCAAGCAGTTTTGTACAAAGAGCTATAAAAGTCAATATAATATGGTTTTTATTTATTTCCAACAACTATTTCTTTCAGGGAGAAAGCAATTTGCAACAAAGTCAGTCGTTGGCAATTACAGTTGGTAAAAAAGATACGAAGCAGTCTTTTTAAACACCTTATTACTCTCGATGGAAAACAACATTTCCTTTTTCCGCCTCAAAACAGTATTTATAGCTACTCCCTAAATTATTGATCGATATTTAACGACGGGTTGGTAATGAACCGTTCTAGCAAACACACATTGCCACATTCAATCTTTTTATTTATTTATTTTATCGAAAGGGAACGCCAATTTCGTTTTTCACATATATTTTCCGGGCGAACAGTACACAGTAGACGCAGTAGAAATTCGCTCACATGTTGATACGGGCATAGACCCGAACCATACAAATTCAATACAATTTGCAATTCAAATGGGTGTCTAGTAGAAATGAACAAGCAGTACCGTGCGGCACATTAAACTTGATATGGGGAGAAAGAAATTGCTTACCTTCAACACTCTGTCGAAGTGATATCTCAAGAGACGGAGAGAACAGGACGTCGATAATATTCACAGGGGTGTTGAGATGAGGACGTTGAAGGATTTGCTTGTGCAAGGCGTTTGTTGCAAGTTTTCACGAAGTTGATTTTGTGACCAGGTGTATACTAAACACTTTGAAACATTTAGTCTAATTGTTTTTTGTAACTTTGTTGTATTGAATGTGTGTGTTTTTTTTTCAAAATTTAGTTATTCATTTTGTTGGTGCGTTTGGTTGATTTGTTTTTCAATTAGCTGGTCAAAATTATTTGTTTTTGTTAACAATTCCAATACAAATAACTCTATTTTAAATGCGTAGCGGTGACATTCACCGAAGCTCAATTCAGCATTAACTAAATGAAACCAATCATAATAGAGCTTGTTTTGAAAGTTGCTAATCACAAAAGCGTTCCTGTCAATCAGCGTGGAGCTTTTTTTTTTTTTTTTAACGAGTTTGACACTTTCCTTTTTGTGAAAACAAAATCGATATGTGCAAAGAGAGTTAGTTTTAATTGATGAGTAACACGAAATGAAACTAAATTTGTTGTTTGCTCGGTCTCTTTGAGCGCCACGAGAATAATGTCAAGTAAAATCGTGCGATAATTGTGTGTCAAAGCGATCTCACGTGTGCTGATGAATGTGGGGATGGCGTGCTAATTTGTTAGGACAACTTCGCGTGTGTTGCGGGATGGTATCGTGTCCGTGTCCGTACCGTCTGTGGAAGGTGTTGGATAAGGTACCAGGCGAAGGATGGGCCAAGGAGATCGCTGAGATGTTCTTGCTAAGGTTGATTGATGTCTTCTGGTGATGCCCACACTGGATCTTGCTTCTCCGGGAAATCTGAAACAATTTTTGGGTTCTCTTTCAATTTTTTTTAGCAAAAACTTTGTGTTCGATGTTGTGTGTGGGAGGATTAATCTTTGGTTAAGTTGAGATGTTTGTATTTTCACTTTTATAAAATATGTTTTTTAATCATTTTTGAGGGTTGAGAGTTGAGAGTTGATCAACGGGAAGGATTTAAGTTTTTTTTTTTATTTTTTGTTTATTTAACACAAACTTTATACAGCCTTTTAGCCAAAATTGTATTGCCTGGCTTTCACTAGTTATCAGAAGCCTGGATCCTTTACTCTACCCTTTTAATTGATATTCCCAGAGACATCAAAGTCACATAGGTACTGAGATTGAAAAGGAAGCGGAAAATTCCAAACATTCTAAAGATATTAAGGCCCTACCTGAAAGTATCAAGTATATAGCAGTTGGTTTCGGCACAACAAGTGTATTGAACATCTATTTACTTTGTTGTTTAACAAAATAATCATTTTGGCAATCTAAGAATATATTTCAATAAAAATAACCACGCTGTTCCAAAGTGTTATCTTTTGTCTGCAACACGTTCAAATTCAAGCGTTCTAGCTCCAACGTAAACGTCCAGAAGATATCATAAAAGGTTGGTCGAAAATCGTTTTGAGTTCTTGCCTCTTGTTGTGCTATGGTCAATATTTAGGGTGTCTTGAAATGGCTTCTTCTAGTTCCCACATCGCTAGGACCAATATGGGTGTTACAAAACTTTATAATTTCCAAATCGATGAGTTTCATGAATATTAAAAAATCGATATTAGCATAGAGATGAAAAGTTTTGTAAATTAATAACGTCAGGGTATTTGTTGCTCCTTTTAGGAGAATAGCAAAACAGCATAAAAAATAAGTAAATAATAAACTCTGAATGTGAACACGAAAAAAATTGGCAAACCTATATTGGATCCTAAAATACCTCTTATTTGATGCCAGACAATGATTGACCCAAATAAGAATATTTATTTTGTACACAGATCTGCAAATAGCGAGAGTTTCGCGGTAAACAACGGCCATGTTTGCTGACGAGCCCTGCTTTTTTCATTTACTTTTTACACGTAGCACATACGACCATAGATCAAACGCATGATTGTGCGTAGGTGAACGAAACTAGCGCCCGCAGAATGAAAGACCACCGAACGCAATTACTCAGGGGATTATGGAAAAAAAGAGGAGCAGAAAAATTGTTTGTCATTTTGGTTTGACCACAACGCCAGCAAGATAAATCATAATAAAAAGGGATTTGTTTTTATGTCTTGAAAAGCATTTTCTGTCAGTCTACGTATTATTCTATGTTTCTTACAGCTCAAGTCAACATCATTTACAAAATGGTACTGGATAAATCTCTCTCCCAGCAAGGGGTAAAAAGTTGGTACGTTACAAACAAGATTAAAAAATAATAAAAGTTAGAACAAATTAAAAAATTGTTTAGTTTTAGTGCAAGAACTAATTGTGGTTACTACGGGAATTTGTAAAAGTTAAATTTACAGTTACAATTTTCACGCGCTGAATTCAACTCTCGCGTGGTTTGGGTGCAAATTGACATAACACACTCAGAGATACTAATTATGCTGTTTTAATTTAATTTCTTTCACGTGAATTATGTATGAGCATGGTAACTCAAAGCGCGAGAACATGCATAACATCATGACATATGGCAGGACGATAATTCAGAAAAATAAAATTGCTTAATTAGCTTCTTGATTGTTATTACTATGCCTACAGTCTAGCCTGTGAGAAAAGATACTAGCACAAGGACTGTCCCCAGCATTGCTACAGTCTAGCCCGTAAGAAAGGATACCAGCCCAAGGACTGTCCCCAGCATTGCTACAGTCTAGCCCGTGAGAGAAGATACCAGCACAAGGACTGTCCCCAGCATTGCTACAGTCTAGCCCGTGAGAGAAGATACCAGCACAAGAACTGTCCCTTGCATTGCTACAGTCTAGCCCGTGAGAGAAGATACCAGCACAAGGACTGTCTCCTGCATTGCTACAGTCTAGCCCGTGAGAGAAGATACCAGCACAAGAACTGTCCCCAACATTGCTACAGTCTAGCCCGTGAGAGAAGATACCAGCACAAGGACTGTCCCCAGCATTGCTACAGTCTAGCCCGTGAGAGAAGATACCAGCACAAGAACTGTCCCTTGCATTGCTACAGTCTAGCCCGTGAGAGAAGATACCAGCACAAGGACTGTCTCCTGCATTGCTACAGTCTAGCCCGTGAGAGAAGATACCAGCACAAGAACTGTCCCCAACATTGCTACAGTCTAGCCCGTGAGAGAAGATACCAGCACAAGGACTGTCCCCAGCATTGCTACAGTCTAGCCCGTGAGAGAAGATACCAGCACAAGGACTGTCCCCTGCATTACTACAGTCTAGCCCGTGAGAGAAGATACCAGCACAAAGACCGCTTCCTGCATTGCTACCAACTCATAAATGCAATTTTAGTTATGATTGTAGTGGCAGGATTCCAAAATACTTATTATGTTCGCAAAATAATTGCTAAGATTGTTAAAATGGGCAGACACATTTTTATACTAGCTCGACAAATAAAACATCTTGGCATGACAAACGCGACCAAGTGGCAAATGAAAGATGTATGTGGATTTGAATTTTTTAAAGTGACAATTGCCCCCAATATCGTCCCAAAACTACTGGTTATGTTCTCGCTGAACGGAGTACATAACCTCAAATTTTCCTTAGTTTCCCGCTAATAATTTATTTAAGAACTTTGAATAAAATTGACGTGCACCTAATGACAGGGTTGAAAAAGTAATGTAATTTCCCGCGAGATTGAATGCGTTAACGAGCGGAAATTCTTTACCAGGAAAATAGTCTCGCTGCTGGATGGTCCCATGAAGTAACATAATGCACGGTCACATCTCCCTGGAGGCTATTTTGTAGATTACATTAAATAATTGAGTTGGAATTGCATCAACTGCATGCAACTTGCATTACGTGACTGCATGCTGCGCTTGGTAATTGGTGGATTGAGTCGCATACTGCCACTACAACGCTGAAAAGTGGTCGGTCCATATGTGTTCTATTCGGAGAGATTAAATGGGAAAAGCTGGTTGAAACTAGTGAGGCATTAGATCCGCATTCTAAACGATTAAATCGACGATAACGAGTTATTATGTAATTCATTTATGTTGGAAATTTCATGCAAGTGAGCATTTTTACTTTTCACTAAAGTCAACTTTGTGAAAAAAGATAATATGTTTTATAAACGTGATACATGTCGGTACTTTAATGTAAAAAATGAAGGTAATTCAGTAAATTTGTTTTCGTTGGTTTTGTTTATGCAAATTTCTTGGAGTATTCCACTTTGTTTGACTTTTAAAGTGTTTTATAATGCAATTTTAAACTAGAATTGTCACGTTTACTTTATGTATTATGCGCTCTATCGCTTTTCTTTGTACACGTTGGTTTGCCCAGCGTCTTTTTCACTACAAACACTTATTTTCGCAAGAAAATGCAAACAGAAGACTTTAAAGCTGATGGTTGTAATAAAACATGGAGTAAAACAACCAAAGATAAAATAATTACCTAATTAAAAATGTCCATTATGATGGTTGCTACTCGCGTACAAACATTTATAAGATGGTGCATTTCTAAAGAAGCTTACACGTTTTCATATTGCAATGAAAAAAAAATGAGACAGGGAAATTTGCACACAATTTCTCTCGTTTTTGTGCTTTTGTCTGACAATGTCTTACCATTGAGTTTATAGATAAAGTCAGAAGGACCAGCGTTAATTCGAATCTTTCTGTTGAGCAAACGAGCCCGCAACACGTGTAGGTGCCACCCGATGGCGCTTGCGGCCGTTCTTTGTAACAAACCTTTACAATTCAATAATTTCAACTAAAAATATCGATACATGTTTAGAAATCGTTGAGGCTTAAATTAATATAGATTAACTTGGCGTAGACCAGTCTTAAATACGAGTAATCTGCGAGAAATAACGAAATTAAATTCTCGAAACGACGGTAAAGAAGTCAATTGGCGGCTATTTTTCTTGAAAACTGTTTAACATAAGCGCTATTGTAGTAGGTTTCACACTTTGAATCTAGTGGAATCGGTGGAATCGGTGAAATTGGTATATTTTTTGTGGTTTAACTATACTCGTGCAAGATTAATTGTTCAGTTAAGCCCCAATTAGCTAAGAGCGTATTTCAATCCCACCGCATTTGACAAATTCTTTTAATATTTGCAACAAACAAAAAATCTTTTTAATCGTTAACCACTGTCAGCTTAACAGTTTTAAACTAAAATTACAAATGTTTTTATTAGCATTTTTTGTTGTTGTACATTTGCTTTTGTTACCATGCTGTTGGTTTCACATGGCACTTATCCCTTTTACATACTTTATAAAAAAAATGTAAAATAAAAATCTTTTACCTGTCACACAATCTGTGAAAGTCTAATCCCTTTTTGTGTGACGCCTAGGTTTTCATTTTCGTCTACGACAAAAACTACTGATATTTCTGTCTCTGAGAAGGCTGTCTACATTACAAAGCCTTGCTTGCTTTGATGCTCGTTCACAAAGTACGGTACATGCAATTAGCAGAGGAAATTGCTTTTAGTTTAACAAAACATGAATCTAATATCGTACTTGAGCCTCAAGTACTCAAATGACGTATGTCTTACACCCACAACTTACTGCACTTGTAATTTCTGTAATATTTCGGCAACTTTTTCACCCGAACGGTTTGGCGTGTTGGAAACACCGGTTCTCGTGAGATTACCGAAGTTAAGCAACACTGCGCTGGGTCAGGCATTGGATGGGTTACCGTCATACACATGACCAGTTCTGTTCGGGAGAGAGGTTAGAGGGATGAAAGTTAGTACAGCAACTTAACTCGCCTTGCTTATCAACATCTCGACAGCATGGATTTGTGGAGGAATCCTGTTGTTAGCGTTGTACCGTCCTTCGGAAGGAACTTTAAGCCGGTGGTCCCCTTGGTGCTCATCGACAGGAGTCGGCTACGTGCCGGCACCGGGTTTACCATCCTCCCTCCTCCCTTCTAGGCTATGTTAGATTCATCATCATCCACTCATTCACCGACGCTATTAGACCAGTGCCGCATGGCCAGATGTCAAAACATTGCGTCGTTAAACACCACAAATCAATTTAACTTTCTCAGATCTTTTGTGTCTACCTGAACTCCTGAAATTGTCTTGTGATTATAATTTTATTATTATAGTTTTTAGACTCATGTCTACTTTATTTAACCTTTGCACTAGTTTTTAGAATCACTATTTCAACTGGGTTTTGAATGCCAAGTGAAGAAAAACTATAAATTACTCAACATTTCGTAACTTGATGACCGGGATCAATGACGATAACTTTACTCAACTCCAGTGAAAGCCAGTGTTTGAATGCGAGTTTTTCAATTGCATTGGCGTTGCAGTTTAATATGTTTCTTGGTTATTATTTGAAGCCGTTTGATGTTGGAGCTCGTTGGGTAATAGGAGCTCAGTTTATTTGTAGAAGCGAACAGAAATACTTCCAAAGAGATGTACTACCGTCATAACTTCTTGCATGTTAAGGAAATTTCAAATTATTTTCACACTTACACACATAAAATATTTTTAAAGTTGAAAGAAATAATTTGATGAAAAAAAGGGAAACTTATAAAAGCTTTTAGCACATTTTTTCATAAAAATTAAAGTAGCTAAACATTTTGAAATATTTCTTAGTTAACTTGTTTGCCGTATTTTTGAAGACTACCAAGATTAAGACTGTTTTTTTTTTAGGAATTCGTATCTGTGCGAACTGCTTTTGCGTTTGAGAAAGAGCAACAAGTTAGCACTGAGACATTAAAAATTTATGAGAAAGTCTCTGAGAGTTGTTCACCCCAGAAATTATCTCCCCTTGTCGACTCGGCTACTTCAAACCAGAAGAAAAGAATTGTTAGTACAGTTTCTCATGTCGAGATTGCATTAAACATAATTTATATTTAACCAACAGCAAGCAAAGTTGTTATGGTTACTTTTTTTTATTAATTTTGTCACGCGTCGTTAAACTTGATTATAATTTTAATTCGAAAATGTTGAGTTTATAATATTTAAACAAATACAAAGTCTCCTTTGAGACTTGGAGAGTCGTTACTGGGCAACACTTAAGCGGCGGTCAGGTAAATTAAATGATCTTAGCAATACGCATAGCTAAACGAGAACTAGACGTTTGAAAGGCTAACCCATTTTTTGTTAGCCGTTTGAACCTAGCAGTCTCGGACCAAGAAGGATATGTTTGATTCAAACGCTCAAAGGTTTGCCCTAAAGCTCAACTTTAACCAGGAGTTTCAAAACTTTCAACCCACTTTGTTGACATGCCACGGATTTGCAAGTTTGGAAATTTGCGGTAATGCCTAGCAGCATGTGACCCTTACTGAGTCCAGTTTTGTTTAAGTCAAATCTTGTTCGAGACTAGCCGCCTGACAGCCCAGTCAATTTTATCTCTCAGCTTTCACGTTTTAAATTTAAAATGGTTGATGAATAAGTGTTGTTTCGCGACGCACTGTTTTGACAAAGGGCTTCTACAGCACTGGTCTAGTGGAACATTGCATGAGAGAATGATGATGAGGATGATGATGAAGAACCTAACCTAGTCTGGAAGGGAGGGGGAGAAATCAGGTGCTGACACTTAGATTACTCCTGTCGAAGAGCACCAAGGGGACCACCGGCTTAACGTCCCTTCTAAAGGACGGTACAACGCGAACAACAGGATTCCTCCACAAATCCATGCAGTCGAGAGGTTGATAAGCAAGGCGAATGAAGTTGCTGTACTAACTTTCATCCCTCCAACCTCTCTCCCGAACAGAACTGGTCATGTGTATGATGGTCACCCATCCAATACCTGACTCAGCGCAGTGTTAATTAACTTGCATCCCTCCAGCCTCTCTCCCGAACAGAACTGGTCATGTGTATGATGGTCACCCATCCAATACCTGACCCAGCGCAGTGTTGCTTAACGTTGATGATCTCATGAGAACCGGTGTTTCCAACACGCCAAGACTCTTTAGTTTTTCAAATTTCAAAAACACTTGCTGTGCGTGCATTTTCATAAAGTTAATCAATGGTTGGGCGTGATGGAAACACCGGTCTTCGTGAGACCACCAAAGTTAAGCAACACTGCACTGGGTCAGGTATTGGGTAGTTTACCATCCACTTATATTTGAAAATAGGTTAAATCAAAAAAAGGTTTTACACAAACTAAACCCTCCTTGATAATCAACCTCTCGACAGCATGGATTTGTGAACGAATTCGGCTTGCGTTGACCGTCCTTCTGAAGGGTCTTGAGACAATGGTCACCTTGGAACACCGGATTTCTCCTCCTCTCTTGTAGGTTAGGTTAACAATGTCATACTCATCAATACCAACTCATGTCCATTAGACTAGTGCTACGGAACCCATTGTTAAAACAGTGCGTCGTTACGCAACACGAAGCAGAATCATCTTCGTCAAAAAGAAAAGCCAATGTGGGCTTTGGTTGGCATTCACTAGAGCGTATTGAGAGGAAATATTTCTCAAAGTTATAAAATTGTGCCAATAGGTGCGAAAACGGGGCACAAAAAAGGTTCCAGAATATTACTGAAAAACTTTCTAGCAACAGAAAATTAGCTCACGGTGATTTTCTGAATACGTGGCTTTCATCGGCAATACCTATTATTGCTTGAAGTTAGCTTGATTATACAAATGAGTGTCAGTAATTGGAGGTTAAAACCGGCACGAAACCAGGCAGTGACAGCGTCGAATCTAGGCGGTGCAAACTGTAAATTGTTGAAGAACACTGCGACAAAGTTCTAGGTTATGTTTCCAACCCTCTCCACCACCTGCAGCGGAACACGTAGGTACAGTAATGAGCACACAAGGGGCTGTGAATTGATGCACTGTCATTTGTTACTTTTAAAATGATAATTGTTGTTGATTGACGTGGAAAACGCAGGCAGATTTTTGATAAAAAAAGTAATCTTGTATTTTATGCGTTTGTGTTAGCTTTTCGCAAGGTTTTTGTATACTTTTTTTTTTAATAATGTCGGTATTCCTTTATGCGTTGGCTATCGTGGCTTTCTTGTGATCAATCTCATTTATTTTGTGTTTTTGGATAATTTTTATCACCTGATTGGTAGGCACAGGACGATTTATGCATGTCAAAGCTACTGGATGTTAAAAATGTGAAAAATACTTCTCTCAAGACATAAGAAACTCGAAATTTACACTCAAAAATCGTACGCAACTGAAATGGTTTATTAAACTATGGTTTCTTTAACTTACCTTACCCGTCTCCATAGCAATTACACACATAATTCGCGCCAGAATATGCTCAACAGACATTTTCCTCCAGAAAATGTTAACACACTTAATTTTCCACAGTTTTTCGTTGGATTATTTTCGAAAAAGAATCCATCCAATTAAATTCGAACCGCGCAGACAAGAAAAAAAATGCGACCACCAGCCAAATGAACAATGCATACCAGCAAATGTACTCATGAACAGTACCTGCCATGTTGAACGTTAATTACCAACTTCCTTTTGGTTTACTAGCCGAATAAATACTAAATGCAACTAAGTGTTTTTACTGTCAAAAAGCCTCATTTCCTTTTACTTAGACGGGCATCGAAGATAGCGCGTCCCAAATACCCAACGAATTCGACTGATTAGCTCATTTATCAATTCTGCGAAGTAGGAATGGGCCACCTTTGCTCATGCCGAGTGCCGCGAATGCTAAATTGACCGGCGGAACGGAATCGAATGCTTTTACGGTAATTAAACTCGTAATCACTGCAGGAATAGACAATTAAATTACGCAACTGATAAAGTCCCATTTGAAGTCAATTTCATGTAATATAGGGTTCGTTTTCTAACCTCATTTACAACTACCACATATACTACACAACAACTAGAATTAGTTTTATGTCTCAATTATGAATAGGAATTGACTCTTGGAGGTGATCGAAAATGAAATTTGTGTTGTGCGAATGTTCGGTTTTGACTGTCGATGAAACTGTTATAAATTCAGTGCGCGTTGAATTATTTTACAGATAATTGATCGCTTTCTGGTCTGGCTTTGCATCAATAGAAAGCGTTGGAAATTACATTTACAACACCACTCAAATGTATTACATTGGTAATGCATTTCTGCGTGCAGGATTGCTTTTATGTCACAACATATGTCGTCATAATTCGTGGATTCATTTAGTGACTACCCCATTTCTAGTGACACAACCAAATAGACTACATTTCGTTTTGTTTTCGATTGGTAGTCATTCGCAATTAATGTTCTGTGAAAAGTTAGTAAAATCAAAAATACTTTTTATTTTTTTATTTTGATTGAAGCGAAAGAAGAAAATGTTAAACGTGCCTTTACACAAGCGGAGCGATTATGAAATTAAAAGTAAAGAAACTTTTACTATATTACATTTGGAATTTAAGATTTCGTCTCAAACTAAGGAATCCTTAAAGGTCAACGCCGTTTTTTGTGTCATAAGATCGAAAATATTACCTGTGTGTCTATAAGATTCTGTGATCTGCCACGGCGCCGAATTTACTAAGTCAAATTTCCTTTTAAAATTCGTTGCCAGCTATGAAAGATGCATTTTTTTTGAGAATGAAATATTTTTGTGAACGCTAACTATAAAAATTCAAACGCATTGAGTTAATAAACATATGTCAGAGAGCCAGCGTTAGTGTTAAACTTTCTGATGAGCAAACCAGCTGGCAACACGTGGTTACGGTAGATGCCATCCGATGGCGCTTAGAGCCGTTTTTTTAATCGTCTAAAATTAAATAATTACGGCTCCAAATATTGATATATTTTTATCAGTCGTTGAGGTTAGCATTAATAAAGATAAAATTAGTGTAAACCAGTGTTAAATGCGAGAAATAACGAAATGAGGTTTCTTAACACTCGACACGACGGTGACTCAATTTTTCATGAGATTCATGAAATTCATGAGATGGAGATTTTTCGTTTAGACAATTTAACGTTAGCTTTATGGCAGAACGCTAAAAGGCATTAAAAAATTAATTGAATATTACAAAGCAACGAAATGAAAACGCATTTTTAAAAACAACTCAAAGACGTATCATTTTATTTTGATATCTTCAGAAATTCAGAAACTACAAATATATGCAATCGTGAACCCATAAGGCCATGAAATACCTAATTATTTTCTGTTTAAGCCAGTTTTCCGACCTTAGGGGTAGGAGAAGGGAGGTCACTGCCAATTGGCAAGGAAATTAACGCCATCTATTTTTCAGTTTGTTTTCATGCGACTTCAAACCACACTTTAATGCACTGCTGGGTGTGTAAATTGTGACTGAACTGTGTTTTGACAGAATTATCTGAGTTCAATGATCAACTCTTATTACATTGTAAGATTCTCCATGTAATATGTAATACTACATGGTACAATGCTACATGATTACATGAATTCGCCTGTTAAAATACAGCAGGGACAGGTGAGAAAGTTTCTCAAAATCCTTTTGACGGTAATTGATATTAAAAGTAATTTTCATTACACTAATACGCTAGGCGATAAGAACGAAGGACGCTTCTTTGGTTTATCTTTAGTTAGTTACGCTCTTTAGTTAGTTAGTTTTGTTAGTTAGTTTCGCCTTTAGTTAGTTACCTGTAAATATCAAGTTGCTAGAAATTTCCTTCAATTTCTAGAGAAAATTGAAATACAAAATTCCAGAGAGAGTTGAATGTATGCACGGGATATATTACGTTATATTCTACTTGAATGGAAAGAAGATTTTTTGGTTTTATATATTTTTGACAGAAGCGATGGCTATTGTGTGGATTTGAAGTATGAAGTTTTCTAAAGATAAATAAAGATATTTTATAATGGAAAAGTGGGAAGCAACGTAAAATAGAGATATCGCTGTAAATGTAGTCTCAGTTCGGCGATGACTTGAAAATGACAATTGTGTCTCTGTAAATAAAACGTATTTTTCGATCCATAATATTATTTATGATGAAAAAGATAAAAAATAAACATCTCCATTTGCAAAAAAAAAAAAATGTGTTTTATTTGTGGCTGTCGAACGCAGTGTACTCGTTGGGGCCGTCGCGCACGATTTTTAAAGTGAAGTATCGTTTCGTGCGACAACTTTTTGAAAAGACTAGACTCCATAAGTTGATATGTTACCGGAACAACTTTCACTTTTCTTGAACAAACTTTCCTCCACGGCCCGGCCAAAGTTTCGCGGAGAATCACGGCGACTTAGAGTCGAAATCGCGATTCATCACAATGTATACTTTGTAATTTAACTTTCATAGACGCAGTGAAAAAAAAAAAATAGTATCGAAAAAATGTAAAATACGGTCATTTTACTTTAGATTTGCAAGTGAAACACATAAACTTCAGCTAAAAAAATGTTTTGACACATAAGATAGGCAGTAAATACATACACTGCACAATTTTCTGAAAAGTTTCATGCATTTTTGTATAAAAAATTTGCCTCTTTCTTACCTGGTTTTATTTCTTATTAGGCTTCTTAAAGACATCAACAATAAAAAAAATAATTTAGCCAACAGATCTGACGTTATGTCTAATTCATTAATATATATATATTTTTTTATATTAATATGTTTTAATCTAGATATTTTAATGTCAAAGGCAATTCAGCATTGAAAAGTATTTGTTCACTACTAACACAGAAATCCAAAGACCTCATCTAAAAACGCGAATTTCTTTCGACGTCGCCCGCAGCTGTTTTACGTGTACCAAACCGACGCTAAGAGAAAACAGGCGTCGAACTGGTCGAGCCGGCGACGACGGGCGTCTGTGTGCGCCGTGCGAGTCGCGACGCCTTTTATCTGCTGCCCTGGGTCCGGCGTCGACGCACTGATCACCCGACTCGGCGTCGGTGACATCTGTAGCGCCCAGCGTCTGTGATTAATTGACGAGATTGGTGTTTAACGACGCACTGTTTTGACAGGTGATATGGTCACAAGAAGTTACCAGAAATTTCGGGGGGTCAGTTTGACATTGTGATTAACTGAAAATTGATGAAATAACAATGAAGCCATCTGTTTAGTTTGTCAAGGCAGATGAAGAAGTTGAATTGATGATCTTCATCATCGCCTAGCCTCATAGGGAGGAAGAGAAACCCGGTGCTGACTGGTGCTTTCTGATTTTGTACGCACAAACGGAGGCATCATTGGAACAACAAGGTGGATTTGAAAAATACAATGTTATTAAATTTTATTTTTATTTTTACATTACTTAACTTTAGAGAAAATGTCGATTTTTCTACAACCCATTATGAATGATATTTCTTGCTAAGAAGTAGGCTTAGTAACAACAAAATATAAATAAGTCTAAACATAATTAAATTCACATATGATTGCTGCAGAGATAATCATTATTTCAAGTACCTACAAAAATTTCTCCCCAAATTAATATCCTAGAATTCTCAAATTTATTTCATTTGCCTACGTTGGCGTTTTTTTTTAGATTCACTTAGTGAATCTAATAAAATAAATTCTTGCTAATTACTGTAATTTGCAAATTTAACCAAAATAAACATGCGAATAAGAAATAATTTCTGTCACCAATTTGTTATTATTTTTCATCCATTCGTTCATCTTACCTGTTTGTCATTAGGTTTTAAAAGTTCACGCAAGCAGCAAGGACGGCCACACGTTAATGGCGACAACCGCAGCTCCTTGGACTCCATTAATGTTCGGTTTTACCAAAATCTCGCCTCATAGTTCAAATGTTTGTTGAAACTGTTGCCATGACGACTTCCAATCACATGCAGTGAAATTCAGATGTTTCTGTGAGCTAGAGATCCAACTTATAGTTGAACATTTTGTTGAAACTGTTGCCATGACGACTTCCAATCACATGCAGTGAAATTCAGATGTTTCTATGAGCTAGAGATCCAACTTATAGTTGAACGTTTTGTTGAAACTGTTGCCATGACGACTTCCAATCACATGCAGTGAAATTCAGATGTTTCTGTGAGCTAGAGATCCAACTTATAGTTGAACGTTTTGTTGAAACTGTTGCCATGGCGACTTCCAATCACATGCAGTGAAATTCAGATGTTTCTGTGATCTAGAGATCCAACTTATAGTTGAAAATTTTGTTGAAACTGTTGCTATGACGACTTTCAATCACATGCAGTGAAATTCAGATGTTTCTGTGAGCTAGAGATCCAACTTATAGTTGACAATTTTGTTGAAACTGTTGCCATGGCGACTTCCAATCACATGCAGTGAAATTCAGATGTTTCTGTGAGCTAGAGATCCAACTTATAGTTGACAATTTTGTTGAAACTGTTGCCATGGCGACTTCCAATCACATGCAGTGAAATTCAGATGTTTCTGTGCGTAAGAGATCCAACTTTTGGCTGAATATTTTGGTAAAAATCCCAACCTTAGATACTTTCCTCCGCGGTAAGATGAGACGAAATGAAAAGAGGTAATTTTCTCATCGTGAGCGTTGACAAAACCTGGCAAATTCATCTCATCTCATTTCATCTACCAAGAAGAAAATTATATAATAAGGGTCCTACCGTCAGAATTCCGGGATGCGGCAATGGGGGAAGGTTTTGTTACAAATCTTTGTATTTCCCAGTAAAAGTTTAGGTCCAACTCCTAATTAATTTTCTAAGAAGAAGGTTGTGTGTCACATTTTCTTGATGGCCGAGGTCACTAACGCCGCTTTAAAACGCACTTAAACGACGTTTAACTGTGACTTTAACCAGCGCAATAATTTGTTTGTTAAGATACCGATCTTTTTCATAATTGTGAACCAAAAAATGCACACAACGCACCAAGAACGAGAAAAGTATTTTATGTGAAATCTGATTTAAATTGCAAACGCTTGCAATGCGCGGCGCTTTTTGTTATTAGCAACACTACTACACCCTCTCAAAAATGTATGTCCCGTGCGGCCATCAATTTTTGAGATGGAAGTGGTGTTCCTAATCAGAAAAAAAATCAGTGTGTTTGCTTGGAAAGGGAATATTTGGTGCCATAGAAATACAAATTAAAATATATATAGGTATGTTTTCTTTTGCCTCAAAATCATGGTTAAAAAATTAAACTCTCATTCTTCCCGATTAGAGCAGAGATAAAATAGTGACGGCTTTTCAAGATAATACATCCGGAAATATTCACTAAATTCAAATTAAACTTTACATCTTTTTTTGTGTAGGTATTTTTGTGTAGAAACTTGTTTCTAACGTCGACCAAAGGGGGAAATCAGTTTTTGCCTGAAATCTTCATTAAGTAAGATTTAAACGCTGTTGGTGACTTCTTCGGGGGCGACCAGTGTTTCTTGAAGTTTGTTCCGATTCAAATGAAGTGCGCGAAGTCAAATTAGTGGACATCTGACGCACCAACACTCAGCTATTCTCACCTGCAGTGAAATAATGCTCACCCATCAAAATCAACCAAGTAATTACAGTTCATACGAAACTTTTGGAATTCCCCAAACTTTGCTCAAAGTAACACCATATTAGCACCCAAGGATCGAGTCTATTATACGTTGTAATGCTCAACCAAGAGGGTAACAGGTGAACAGCCAATCACAGAACTTGAGACAAATTCACACTTGGTTCTTACAACATGTATAGTCTATCCTAAAAACTCAGGGGCGTCGATTTCTTACAATAAGCTTTTGTTTAAGCATTTGTAAAGTCAATATTTATGTCTGAATCAAGCTGTCAGAATTGATTGATTTGGCTGCGTTGTCAGATGTTTATTTTAGTTTCATTGAGGGTAACCTTAATGAGCTTAGGTTTATCCAATTATCGTATGTTTACCGCACGGGTAGAGGTGGGCCTAAAGTATTTGATAGGGTAACAAAGCTGAGATAGTCGAGTAAAGACGATTTAAAATGTTGACGCTTGACAAGCTAGATGAACGAATCGAACTAACGCTTTCCAAATCGCAATTGAAAACTAGCAATTTAATTTGTCTGTGTTTTTGGGATACACCATACCGCTCGTGGACAAAGTAATCAAATTTCATTTGAAAGCACATTAAAAACACCAAGGTCAAACCATGGCGTACTTGTTTTTGTCGGTAGAGCAAGCTTGTAAGTATGCTTCATAGTTTCAAAATAGCTTTCGGAAGGTTCCCTTTGTGCTCAATGCTTTATTCCGCTTGCTTTCCCGTGGTATTTTCCTCATGGGCTGTGTTTCCTCGTGATTTCCCATCGTTCTGGTTCGTTTCCTTATCCTAGCTATATTACACCTTGGAGAATGCAGGTTATTTTGCATATGCTTTTAGCATTGCTATAGCATGCTATTATAATTTACGTTCGACTATCATCACGGCTAATGACGTTCTTTCTCAAAGACCTGATTGGTTATCAATGTTATCATAATCTAAGTATAGTTTATCAAAAAAACTCTGGTGCATCATTTTTTCAAGTTACAAGTGACAACTTTGTTCGATGACTTGCTAGTAATGGGCACCAAGGAAAGGAGTTCATTCCTTCATCTTGGCATTTTGGTAACAATCTTCCATCGCCGCACAAAGACAGCCAGATACTGAAACTGCCACAACTTTAGACTCGCAATTGACAAGGCTGTGGTTTTAGCCAAGGCAAGACAGACAAAGAGTACAAAGGTACTAACTGAGGTAACGCTCTAATTATTAGGGGGTGTACAATTAAAAGATTAGATTTAATGAAGTATAATTACAAATTGATACCTGAACTTTGTTAAACTTGGCCAAGAGTAAACTACTAGGGGTGATAAGAGGTAGATCTAAAATTACTCTCTAGGTTTGGTAATTTGTTTTTCCGCTGTGTTAATATCGTTATTAACACTCTGATTTTGCTGTAAAATGGCATACAATACATGTCACTTCAAACACTAAATTTTGTACCAGTTTATCAAGGATTTTTTTGGCTAAATAGGATATAAATACAACAGTAAACATTTTGAAAGTTTCGTAAAACAAGCGCCTTTACTGTTGCATCGTGTTTCGTTGAACCCAACATTTGAAGCCCTTAACAAAAATACTTTTTGATTATTTTCGGTCTAGGTAAATATCATGCTTTCTTAATTTCTAAAATGATATCAGAACATACCCCGTGCTCTTCTGACTGCTTAGATAACCCAGCAGGAATAATTAGCCGGATAAGACAACACGCGAAGGTAATTTCCTATCCGAAAATTGCCTAAATGTCCAATTATATACACAACAGACAAATTTAAAAAAGCTCGTGACCACGAATATAGAAATATAATCACTTTGCAGAACTTATTTAGTGATAATCAACAAAATAATTACTGAAAGCAGGCAACTTGAAGCCTAATGACGGCAACTGACAATGAGGGGTTTGTTATCGAAGGTCACCACGAACCTGGTTCTTGAGTTGTGTTGACTGGAAGTCGAGTCATACGTCCAGGCGACCTCATTCTGTTTGCACGCAACCCAAGGGAACTCGTAGACATGAAGAACTTGCCGATCTGCGCCGCGGTGCTGATGCTGTTTTGCGTCGCCTCTGATGCTCAACAGCCGGTGCAGCCGGCTAAACAGCAGGAGCCAGTGTGCAGTGAGTAATTATAAATAAGCTGGCGAAGGATTCTTAGGTCTTGGATGGATCTGAATATTTAAACGACCTCAGGGAGAAATCAGGACAATTTGAAAAGACTTTTGTGTTACTGGGCCCTGGTCATAAATATAATTGGATTCGTGTCCGTCAATTCTTACAATGGAGACGGTAGGAAATTGTAAAGTTTCCAAAAAATCGTCCCAATTGGGAAGTTTATTTTTGAGGACTTGGCCATTCAGAAAAAGGCAGTTTATTTTACAAAGTCATTTTAACTTAAAAAATGACACATTGCTTTCTTGAACCGCACAAGGGCATTTTGGAATATTTTCTTGTTCACTTTCTTTATACGTTTTCATGACGCTGCAATTTTTCCCGAAGAATAAATAAAACCAACGGATCGTACTCGCTCTCCAAAAAAAACATGTTTCAAAAAAGTATTCTTACAGAATATCTACAATTTAGCCACGGACATGCAATGCCTAAACGTAGAACTACCATTACGAGTTTTTTTTATATGTGTGGTCTAATTTAAAACCCTCCCTCCTGTTTCCACACACAATCAAGAAAAGGGCTTTGTGGTTTTTTTCCAAACGAGTTGTTAACATTCGTGAAAAGAAAACTGAGTATGCAAAACACTATTTTGTTTCAGCTGCCAACAGCGTGTGCGAGAACGACCAGTTCACCGTGGCATACAAGGAGCTGGGATGCACGCCAAGCAAGGTCAACTTGCCTATGACCTGCTGTCCAATCAGCTATGACTGCAGTAAGAAGATATCTCAGAATACCTTAAATACCGAAAATACCAATACCTCTTACGTTAAATTGCATGTGCACTGGACAAAAATAGTTTGAAATTTTGGCGATTAGCAGGCAGCACTGTATTGGATTTAGTGGCCTACTAACCAACTATATTGGCTCTACGACCTTAGCTCTATTCCAATGTAATCTATGGTGATAAAAAAAATTGCTTATAGTAACAAAGCTAGTAGTTCTGTGATTATATAGATTACATAATGATAATAATGATTACATAATGATGGGCGACTTTTCGGGGCGTTTGAGTTGAAAAAGTTTGATTTTATTGTTTTTGGAGAAGGTCTAGGAAAGTGGAGACAGTCTAGAGGTTTCCATCCATGTCATGCAACAGAAGCCATTTCCATTTAAGTGGGTTGTATCGCCTTCATATTCTTTTTCTGGGGGATCCAGGGAACTTTCCAGGGATTTATTCTTTAACTGGGGTTGGTAAAAACTGTTTCACCAACTAAAACTATCTTTTTTAGTGTACGTTTTCCGGAAAATTAATTCTAAAATAAATATATACCTATATATAGAATGGGTACAAATTATAAGAGAGGATTTTTTAAATGGTTGGCTCGATTTTTTTTAACTTTAAAGATCCACAGGCCACAGCTGCTACGAAAACTCTGATTTTTTTCTGAAAAATACCGGAAAAACGCCCTGAACAGGCTAATTTACAACGCGTGTAATGACATATAAGACAAAATAATATTTTTGATTTTGAAAAGCGTCAATCTGTTGACAATAGTGTAATGAGTCGCCCAGTTTTTGTTTCGTCGCGATCGGACAAGTGGTTTGACCGATTAGTTGCATCCAGTAAACCTAGATATAGACCTGATTAAGCTCCTGACACAACAGCCTTAGTGAAATTGCCATTGTAATGTCAGTGGTGGGATTTCAAAATACTTGTACTTAATAATCATCAGGGTTGTTCTAATTGATAGAAAAATTCTTATGAAAGCTCCGAAAAAGCTTTGCAGTGAAATAAAAACGGCGGGCAACTGCGCCCGCCAGAATGCTTTCTCAAACATATTCCCAAACTTATCAAGTTTTCCCAGTTTTTTACTTACATTAACCTTGAGCTGCTTGACCAAATGATAATACTGTTGAAACCTCCAGCCGCCGCTCTGAACCGTCCCACCAACGTATGCCAGTACAAGGGCGCCAACTACTCGGAGAACGCTAAGCTGTCAGTCTCGGCTCTGGGAGTTCGCTGCATGCTGGAATGCACCTGCAAGAAGACGGGAACGTGAGTTTTTAAATTACAAAACCTCCCCAGTAAATTAGACGAGAAAAATATATCCCCACAAAGTCATTCATTTCTCACTGATACGTTTTCTTTTAGAAAAGCAAAACTACAGCATAAAAAAATCTTGCCATTTGTCACAACTTTTATCGCTGCTAGCAATCGAACTACAACAGTTTTTCTCTCAACATGACAATCATTCTGCTTGCTTTTCACAGAAAAAGCGGGAGGATATTGTTTCTATATTTTACAAAAGTCAAAAAATTGTGGAGAGAACTTGATGAAAAAATGTTGAAGATACAAATCTTGCAAGGCTGGCTAAAAAAATAGCCCTCAGATAATACTTTAAGAAAAATAATGTTACCCAGTTGCTTTACTTTAGTTTTTGAAGCCTTGATCTAAAATAGCTAAATGACAGCAACGCTGAATCCCAGTTTTACAAGCTGAGTGTGGAAACATATAACTGGTTTCAGCGCGCTAGCATGGAGCTGCACGAACGAGGTGTGTAAACCTCTGGCTCCTTCATGCGTGCCTGTGTACGCATCAACCACGCAATGCTGTCCCACTTGCAACGTCACAACCGTCGCTGTAACACGTAAGCACTAACCTTGGTGGAATAAGAAAACTCATTTCTCTAGTGTGATAAACTTGGAGATTCAATTTCAACTCACGAGAAAAGTTCCATAAAACGCTACCCAGGGAGTGTACTAAAGTGGTTTCTAGGGTTCAGTTAAACTTGTATTAAAGCTCGTCAAACTGGATCAGCTTCACTCTGCTCTCGTGCACCTAATTTTTTTAAATCAGATTTATTACAACTTAATCATACTTCCATAGAGCTAAAGTTAGAAAATAATCTAGACTAAACTAAGCTAAAGTTAATCGAATACCTACTTTAACTGCAAAGTTGAAGAATATGCTACTAGGTGGTGTTACCGTCGTTTCGACTGTTATGAAATTTCATTTAGTTCTTTTTCGCACTTTACTCACATTATTGGTTTACGCGCAATTAACAGTTTCTGACGCTGACCTCAAACGCATAGCACCTTCGGGTGGCAGCTTCCATTACCGGCTTTTTTGCTCAATAGAACCAGTGGTAGAACGTTTTAACATTAACGCTGGACCTCTGACTGAAAACCAATAAACACAATGGTTAAACAATTTTTTTTGTAGTGAAAAACGACACATTTCCTACTTCAATTCTGAGTAGATAAAATCGTAACATTTTTTACTATTATTAAAGTATATTTGACATTATTTACCGCTTCAATTGATTTGTCAACAGCCGCCAAAGACGCTGGCAGCGCAGTGAAGGCTGTTCCTGCTATGGTCCCAACCAGTTTACCAGCTAAGGCACCAACCGGGACACCAGCCAAAGCACCAACCAGTATACCAGCCAAAGCACCAACCAGTATACCAGCCAAGATACCAGCGCCTGCCAAACCAGCTAAAACCAGCAAACTGGTCGAAGTCTTGGTGCCGCTAAAGTCGCTTGGTGCTAAAGTCGCAGCAACTCCATTCAAATGCACCATCAACGGCGTAGAATTCCGCCAAGGCGAGAACATGCTGACCGACAACTGCATGTTCTGCCTTTGTCTTCCAGGATTCGATGGTAAGACAAGGCAACAACGGAGACTTGTTTCACTAAAATTAATCAGAAACCAACGATCAACTGGGCACGTAGTGTTTCGACTGTCACAGGATACTTTTTAACTAGAATTTAGTTCTACTTTATTTTTTTCCACTTCTGATTCAAAAACGTGTGCATCCTTACTATGTATTGACAGTAAAGGGTACTTTAAAGTGGCAAAAAATGGCAGTATAATTATACTGGTATAATATAGGTAGTATAATTGGTAATTGGTAATTGGTAGTATTATTGGTAGTATAATTATACGTGGTTATTGGATACTCTCATGAACTTAATTGTGTAGCACAGTGATTTTTCTTCTTATTTTTGTGGGAAAAGACGGAGAAAACAATAATAAGGAATGCACTGTAGTGTATTCCAAAGAGACGATGAGAAAAGTTTAATTATCAGAAATTACGGAATTTAGTAGATTTGCTGAATTTCTGAAAATTAGACGTTTGTTTTTGTCTCCTTGAAAAACACTTCGGTACATTCCTTATCACTGTTTTCTTCCCACAACAATAAGAATACAAATAAAACGGTCAAAGACTTATTCATCTCTCTGAAGAAACTAGTATTTCACCGATTTCTCGCATTACCTTTTTGACTGATGTCACGAGCCCGGAATGGTTCTAGGCACCCAGAACGGCACGTGGTGCGCGAAGATCAACTGCGGATTGGATCTGACGTACCAAGAGAACATCAAGAAAGGGTGCTCGCCGATCTTCGAGGAATTCACGTGCTGTCCTGTTGCCTGGCAATGCCGTAAGAAAAATCTGAATTTATATTTGCTTAGGACATTGTGACTTCAAAAAGAGTCCCAACCTTACTCAATTTTTGGCCAAGTAACTTCTTTTTTTCCGCTGTGTTCCTTAGGACCGTTCACTCGCAAAAATTGCCCTTGGCCATGTCAGGCGTTTTTTCTTAACCTGCCGTGCTAAAAAAAACGCATAAAATAGCATAACATTTAAGCATATGCTATCAAAATGCTTAACATTAAAGTAAAAAAAAAAAAAACTGAAAAATCTGAAGTCTCAGTGTTGAAGAAAAATCGATGGTACACATTTTTCAAAGATAACAGAAACTCTTTAGCGTCCAGACAATGCCTAAGCCTTGCTGCACAGTACAGGAACTCCATTCAAAATAACCAGAAAATAACTTAACGGTTTGGCATGCAGCAAACACCGGTTCTCAGAGAAGTTGAGCAACACTGCGCTGGGCTAGGTATTGGAAGGGTGACCATCATACACATGACCAGTTCTGTTCGGGACAGAGGTTGGAGAATGAAAGTTAGTACAGCAACTTCATTCGCCTTGCTTATCAACCTTGCGACAGCATGGATTTATGGAGGAATCCTGTTGTTCGCGTTGTACCGTCCTTCGGAAGGGACACTCACCCGGTGGTTCCTTGGTGTTTTTCGACAGGAGTAGACTACGTGCCGGCACCGGGTTTCCCTTCTCCATTCTAGGCTAGGTTGCGTTCATCACCATTATCCACTCATTCACCGACGCTATTAGACCAGTGCTACATGGCCCGTTGTCATTAGGGTGTATCGTCAAACACCACTAATCAATAAGTATATTAAGCATAAGAGAAATTCACGAAAACTGTCTTAAAATGGAGAAAATATTTTTAAATCTATAAAATGCATTTAATTTTCAGCGACTCGTACTGATGTGATAATCCGTGTCGACCTGACAAAGACAACAGATGGCAAGCCCCTGCCAAAAGGCACTGTGCTCCCAGCAGGTTGGTACCTCCCCCCTCCCCTCCACCCCGAGCCCAACCTTCCCGAAAATGTAACGAAAGCCTTTGATCAGCTGGGAATACACCTTTGGTTACCTCAGGAAGTTTCCTGAGTCAGTGCGTACTGAAATTGCTTGCAAAATTTACTAAAGCAAACTCCGATTTTCTTGCAAAGTTTCAAGTGTTTGACAGTTTCAAACTCCTTATTTTTTGACAGTCTTAGTTCTGGAGGAAGTTAGACAAAGTTTTCTTGGTATATGTACAAAATTGGCACTCGTTTTTTTATACTTGTTAAATACACAACAGGGATTTGATCCTTAAAACAGAGTTTAAGCTTCAACGCCATGCATTTGAAAGAATAGTTGTTATCATCACGAAACCAAAACAAAGGAAATCTGGAAACACATTCTGTGATTTGCTGATCATTTTTAGTTTCTTTGCTAAATCTTTAGACTTTGCTATGTAGCCTCGGCTTTAGCAGGTAAATTGAAAATAGGATTATGGTCATAGAATCTGTAGCTGTTCATTTTAAACTGATCTTAAATGTTAAAGCACTCTTTTGCACAAGTTTCACACTTATTTTAGGTGTTTCTTAATTATTTCGAAACTCAATCAAGCTATTTCAAATACTGTTAATAGCAACTTCCAAAGCAAACTATTATTCCACTTCTTTCCCCAAATACAAACGAATTGGAATTAGAATCCCACTTTGTGAATTAATCAATGTTGGGGTTTATGAGCGTGATAATCTATTAATGATTTTGAGCCCGATAGAATTCCTGAGAACTAAAAAGTAAAAACATTCAGGTTCAATACAAAAACCTCACAACATCAAAATTCAACCGTTTTTGTAACATAATTACTAACTAGATTTCTTTTAGGATGTCGATTTCTTTTAGAAATTCGAAAATCGTATCGATCTGTTCCATATCATCTCCAAGGACGTTAAAAATGTGTCCCGATATCCAAAATTTGTGCAAATGTTCACCCCAACCCTTGTTTTACAGCCGCGGCAAATAAGTGCAAGTTTGGCAACAACACTTTGAACTGGTACGACGGCTTGAACCTGGCTCCAGTCGGCAATAAAATCACCATGTGTTCTTGCTACAACCCGCCCATGTTAACCTGTGAGAACATGATGGTCGCTCCCAGTGCCCCATTGCCACCAGGATAACATCAAGTGGGACCAACCTTGCAGGTGTTCACGAGCTAACCAATAGTGCAAAGTTTCACAGAGTTTTTGTTGTCAGGGTTTTTATGCTATTGGATGAAATAAAACTACATGCATTGTAGATATTTTTTGAGGTTGATCTTTGTATATTTTTTCTAAGCCTAAGCAGTTAGCTTAGAGTTTGGTATATTATAGTTTTAAGGCCCAAATAAAGGAAAAAGTAAAAAATCATCATGAAAAGAAAACAATATTGACCGATTTTGACAAAAACCTTTTTAAGTGGGTTTTTGAATGCTAAGTTAAGATCAACTAAATTTTCAACTTTTCGTAACTTGTACCTGTTACTTTATCAAGAGTAAAAGCAGTCCTGACAATTTTTCGAAAACAAAAGAACCACAATAAAAAAACATTCAAAACCCAGTTAAAAAAGTTTTTGCCATAATTAGAGCTAAGGTTGGATAAAGTACACATGAGTCTTAAAACCAGTATAATAACCGATGTTCTGTAGGTACGTGGGTTTATTTGAAATCCAATTTAAATTGCAAACTCATCAAAATCTCATCAAATACACTGAAATCGTCTCAAAAAGCATGTGTCCAAGTAGCTCAATGGGCTAGAGCAACACTCGCGATAGGTGGAGATCGGGGTTTGAGTCCCCGTTCGGGCATCAACTTTTGAGACGGCTGTAGTGTTCATAATAATATCTTACGCTTGTTCCTTGATCAACCTCGATAGTACGTTTTCTGACGCCTACCCATTATCCTAAAAGACAAAGATATCGGCAAAGGAATCTCGAATGTTTCGCCAGCTTTCATCTTAATGCAATGAAGATAATATTGATGGTTACACATTTGAGTAACAGTTACATCTAGAAATCATAAAAGAGTAATAAAACAGGTATACCGAGCTGTAATTACATCAATAAAGGGTATCACACTAGAGAAGAAGGCTACATGTACAGGTAGTTTATTTAATTGACAGGACTGGTATGCGATAAGGTCGATAATTGCCTGAAATTTTCGTTACCATTCTAGTTATTTTTAATTACTGGTTTCTATTTTTTAACCAATGACATGTGAAGAGTACACTTGAACCTTGTTGACCAGTTTCTGTTCATAGTTCGGCGCTTTTGAGTGAGCTGATTGTGTTCGTCATATTGTTTTCTTACTCTTGTGAGTTTAATAAAGATTTTAATACAATTCTGTGATAGCCGAGAATACTGTTTTAGTTCTTTTCGTAAGTGTGCCAAAAACTAGCTGAGCAAAGTTCGTTTAGGTCGTTAAACTATTGCCAGTAAAGTCAGGTTAAAAGGATTTCCATGCAAGATAAAAAGACACTTGCAGAGATGGTAATTTTGCTACTACACCCTTTTAAGTCACCTGATCTTGAAACTTTAAGTAAAGAAATAGCGAGTATTAATCTTGTCTTGACCCGGTATTTTAGCGCTTTTAATCTTTGATAGCGTTGTAAGTTTAAGACTTACTATGTTTGTAAAAAGATTCTGCATCTACGTGCCTTGCGTTGATATCGATTGCATTTGAAAACATTCTTTTAGCGTGACTATCATGCTCAGTTCTACTTTACCACTAATGCTAAACTATCTTCGAGAAAAGTTGCTACCAAATGACTGATTTACAAAGACTAACAATTGAAGGATGCTACTAGGTGGAGTCACCGTCGTTTCGAGTGTTAAGAATTTACTTTCGTAATTTCTTGCAGACTGGTTTACGCCCAATTAATCTGTATTAATGCTAATCATCTATCAATATTTTGAGTCATGACTATTTAACTTCATCAAGCGCCATCGGGTGTCATCCTCCGTTACCAGGTGTTGCCGGCCTCGTTTGCTTAGAGGAATGTTTATCGTTAAAGTTTGCTCTCTGACTGCACCTACAAACCCAATGCATTATACCAACGTACACTGAAAGAAGGATTCTAATATCAAACGCAACGACCGTGGAAATTAAGTGGAACTGTGCAAGAAATCTGTCATCTTGATGTAAAATTCAGATCTCAACGTCTTGGCTGTAAGTTTTGTGCTCATATTATTAGCTTTTAAAATTATAGCTAGAGTTCAAGCTTACAGGCAACTCGTTAGTGCGGCGCCATTTTGTTTTACTCTCATTTCAATAGGAAACTTACTAAACAGGAATTAGAAATCAACGGTTGTTGATTGATAATTGAATCTTCCAAAGGCAAGTAGATTTGTGAATTATTTCAACGATCAAAATTCTGATTGCCTTTAAACCGAACGGTTTGGCGTGTTGGAAACACCGGTTCTCATGAGATCACCGAATTTAAGCAACACTACGCTGAGTCAGGTATTGGATGGGTGATAATCATACACATGACCAGTTCTGTTCGGGAGAGAGGTTGGAGGGATGCAAGTTAAGCAACACTGCGCTGAGTCAGGTATTGGATGGGTGACAATCATACACATGACCAGTTCTGTTCGGGAGAGAGGTTGGAGGGATGCAAGTTAAGCAACACTGTGCTGGGTCAGGTATTGGATGGATGATCATCATACACACGAGCCAAACAGAATACTTTTCAATTTAAACAGAACACAACTTTAACCAGCGTCATTGGTTCGCTCTGTCTTCCTCCAATGTCAATGTCAGAAAGAAACAGTGCATCAGGCTCATGTGTCAATTAGTCATGAGCATCGTGGAAACACATCATATTTCCCACAAACCATCAATCATTTAATTTTTCTCTTCGATCTGTTGCAGTCTTGAGGAGAGTAGCGCCCACACTCGCTAGTTTATCATTGCAAGGCATACAAAAATCCATGGCAAATTATTTTATGTGACAACTCAGAGAATTTCCAAATGGAATTGGAGTTTTCCTCGAATTTTTATCACCAAAAACCTGCTAGACTTTCACTTAACTCATTTTTGAACCCTAATTAATTTTTAGGGAATTTTTAAACCCTATTTTGAGCTCATAAATTTTCAAGCTCTAACTTATTTAAAGCTTGTTGTAAATGTATGGACATTTTCTTTTGTTTTTTTTTAGATAGTTTGCAACTTTCCTTAAACGCTCGATTCCTTCTTTGTTATTTAAAAATTCTTTGTGACTCTCCGATGTCAGGTGCCTTTGCAGAAATGCTAATTAAGTTAAAGCTAATTAAGTTCAAGCCTACCTTTAAGATGTAATGTTGCCAATGCAAGCTTGCAAGCAAATTCACCGGCACACAGGTCTTTGTACTTTGCAGCTACAGAGAAATACATTCGAAGCAAAATATATATATATTTATATACTTTGTTCAGCGAGAGAATATACTTTTCTGGCAGAATCGCCACCGGTCGTTTTGGGATGACAAGCGGGCAAAAGTTAACTAAAAAAAAAAAACGCTACAAATCATCTCCGTTTTCCATTTGCTCCAAAACTTTTTTCGTGCCTAAATATTTTGTTTTACGAGCTAATATATTAATTTATCTACAAATTATTGTAATTTCGGTAATTATTTCGCAGTTAAAATTAGTTTTTTGAAACCCAGGCTCTGAAATCACAAATGAAATTTAATTGATGAGTTGGTAGCAATGCTGGGGGGGCAGTTTTCGGTATTTTCTCTCGTTGGCAAGACTGCATACACGCTCGTTTCGGGAGTTGACTGTGAATAATGAGTGTTGATGACGACATCGCGACACATTCTCCGGCTTTAATTCTGTGTGCCGATGTCGTCATCATTCCACATTTAACGCGCTGTTTAGCGAAATACGCTGGGCGCGTTAAAAACTAGTATTAACATGACTGCTTTCTTCTCAAAAACTCAGTTTCCGCAGCTGAAAACATGAAACTAGTTAATTCACAACAAGATTTGTCTTAGTAATTCCATAGCGGGAACTTGCAAACAAATTGTTGATCATTTCCCTTTAACATCAAAACACTTTCCACTCGTTTTCCTAGTTTTATAACATGTGAAAAACGTTGGCTAGACATTCTTTACGAAAATAACTTCTGAGCAAACAGTGACAATATCGTTGGTAACTTAACCGTGCGACAATCTCAGCTTCTTGGATCGCTTTCTTAAGCGACTTCCAAGTAGGTGCACTTAATGGGGCATGCATTTTTGTTTCCTGTTATTTGATGGGCTGCTTTATTGGCTGACTTAAGAGGTATTTCGAGGTGGACAGTTTGTAATCGAGAAACAGCACCAAACTGCCATCTGAATTCTAAATAATTCAAAATAGGCAATACTTTTGTTTTACAAAAGTGAGCAAATGCATTTAGAAATAAAGTTGCAGGTCATGGCTTTATTTTCAAACTAATGGGCAAAATGTACCCAAAGTTTTCAGGAGAACTTGATTAAAAGCGCTCAGAAAATGTATTCAACGAACCAAAACAGATTTTCAGTAATTACAGAAGAAATTCAAACGGTTTTTATTGCTTCTAAACTTCTATCATTGCTTACTAAGCTAGAAGTAGAAAAGATAGCAAAACTGAGGATAGCAAAATAGCCAGAGGAATTAGTGCTTGGTTTCGGTTCTTTTCATGCAGGTAGCAGTTGTCACCTGACCTGCTCAGTTCCAAGCAAGTGACCGATATGATGGTTTTTAGACTCATGTCTTCTTGATTTATCCTTAGCACTAGTTTTAACAAAAACTATTTGAAAACTATTTTGTGTTCGGTATTTTATTTCAAAAAATACAAAATACATTAGTTTCAAAGATATTGACCCTGATTATTTAATTTAGATGCATTTAGGAAGCTTGAACTAGGTATTGTTATAATTTTATGTGGTTCTTTTGTTATCGGAAAATTGTCAGGACTGCTCTAACCCATGAAGAAGTAACTAGTATATGTTGCGAAACGTCGGGAAATTTAGTTGTCCTTTACTTAGCATTCAAAACACATTTCAAATAGTTTTTCTTAAAGTTACCGATAAATCGCACTTCTACGCTATCTTCGTCTGAATCGATTTCATTACCAATTGTTGCATTGTATTCCATTATCATTGTAGGCCGGAAAGGATTGATTTACTTATTGTATTCTGAAAATGTATTCTAAAATTGTCTTGTATTCCAAAATGTGTCCTATGTGTGATTCAGCAAATGTGTGCTGTATTTATATACCACTGTCTTATTTCAGCATTGACCTCTGGACAATAACATTTATTATTATTATTATTATGGGCAGTCAGTTTGTCAAGAACGCTTAACAAGATTTTTTCAAGACTGTTCGTTAAGATTGTCAAGCAGTTCAAGTTTATAAAGCAATTTTTTTAAAGAAACATATTCGGGAAGAAGTACTTATTGATCAAGTAACCATTAGACAAGTACATCAGTAAATGATAGCCAAATAGTAGTAAGAGATTGTAGATTTGTACACAGGGTAACTCTTTTGGAGTAAATCACACGCGTACTAGAGTAAAATATTTATTGCACGCAGCCATTTGCACGTATTTGCAGTTTAAAGTGCAAAAAAAAAAATTGAAAAAATGAAGATTTTGATTTATGTAAAAAAAAAAGAAATTAATATTTTTAGTGCTAAGGTAAAAGATTGATGTTTCCAAAGTTTCGCAACTTGTGCCGTTACTTCATCAAGGGTGGAAGCATTAAAACATTCAGTTTTAAACATTTCTAAATAATTGGAAACTGGAGTTTAGATAAGGTAGACATGAATAAAAAAAAACGTAATTGAATTCTTTTCCCAAATAAAACACAAAGCTAATTTTCTCTTCTCTGAATTCAACCTCTTTCAAAACAGACACAACGCATCTTTACTCAGCTTGTTTTTCTTTTCAGCCAACTTCATTATTTGAGACTTGTGAAATGTACTTTTGATGCAAAATATTGGCAAAAAGCCGCTCGCGAAATCCCCGTGAACTGTCGGCTCGTGAATTTTATTGCTATGTTTGTTGACTGCAGGGCATGGACCCTGGCAGGGTGGGTTCTAGGGGGACAACGGGGGCAGATTTTGGGCACGGCAAAGTTGGACAGCAAAAACTGATTTGTAGCCTACAATCGATTTTCCCCGCAATTCGGTCTGACCAATTTATGACAGAGAAATAACCTGTGTTTGGATTTAGCAGCCCGTTGCTGATTGTATCTGTAATTTGGTGGACATCTCGTTCCGGTTGAGGAAGCGTTCGGGTGCAGTCAGTTCGGGAGTCAGATCCAGCAAGTTGAGATCAGCTAGCTTGATCCTATGATCTATCGAGGTTATTTGAGATCAGCTAGCTGGATCCTATGCTCTATCCAGGTTATTTGAGATCAGCTGGCTGGATCCTATGGTCTATCCAGGTTATTTGAGATCAGCAGGCTGGATCCTATGCTCTATCTAGGTTATTTGAGATCAGCTGGCTAGATCCTATGCTCTATCCAGGTTATTTGAGATCAGCTGGCTGGATCCTATGCTCTATCTAGGTTATTTGAGATCAGCTGGCTGGATCCTATGCTCTATCTAGGTTATTTGAGATCAGCTGGCTAGATCCTATGCTCTATCCAGATTATTTGAGATCAGCTGGCTGGATCCTATGCTCTATCCAGGTTATTTGAGATCAGCTGGCTGGATCCTATGCTCTATCTAGGTTATTTGAGATCAGCTGGCTAGATCCTATGCTCTATCCAGGTTATTTGAGATCAGCTGGCTGGATCCTATGCTCTATCTAGGTTATTTGAGATCAGCTGGCTGGATCCTATGCTCTATCTAGGTTATTTGAGATCAGCTGGCTAGATCTTATGCTCTATCCAGATTATTTGAGATCAGCCGGCTGGATCCTATGCTCTATCCAGGTTATTTGAGATCAGCTGGCTGGATCCTATGCTCTATCCAGGTTATTTGAGATCAGCTGGCTGGATCCTATGCTCTTTCCAGGTTATTTGAGATCAGCTGGCTGGATCCTATGCTCTATCCAGGTAATTTGAGATCAGCTGGCTAGATCCTATGCTCTATCCAGATTATTTGAGATCAGCCGGCTGGATCCTATGGTCTATCCAGGTTATTTGAGATCAGCAGGCTGGATCCTATGCTCTATCTAGGTTATTTGAGATCAGCTGGCTAGATCCTATGCTCTATCCAGGTTATTTGAGATCAGCTGGCTGGATCCTATGCTCTATCTAGGTTATTTGAGATCAGCTGGCTGGATCCTATGCTCTATCTAGGTTATTTGAGATCAGCTGGCTAGATCCTATGCTCTATCCAGATTATTTGAGATCAGCTGGCTGGATCCTATGCTCTATCCAGGTTATTTGAGATCAGCTGGCTGGATCCTATGCTCTATCTAGGTTATTTGAGATCAGCTGGCTAGATCCTATGCTCTATCCAGGTTATTTGAGATCAGCTGGCTGGATCCTATGCTCTATCTAGGTTATTTGAGATCAGCTGGCTGGATCCTATGCTCTATCTAGGTTATTTGAGATCAGCTGGCTAGATCTTATGCTCTATCCAGATTATTTGAGATCAGCCGGCTGGATCCTATGCTCTATCCAGGTTATTTGAGATCAGCTGGCTGGATCCTATGCTCTATCCAGGTTATTTGAGATCAGCTGGCTGGATCCTATGCTCTTTCCAGGTTATTTGAGATCAGCTGGCTGGATCCTATGCTCTATCCAGGTAATTTGAGATCAGCTGGCTAGATCCTATGCTCTATCCAGATTATTTGAGATCAGCCGGCTGGATCCTATGCTCTATCCAGGTTATTTGAGATCAGCTGGCTGGATCCTATGCTCTATCCAGGTTATTTGAGATCAGCTGGCTGGATCCTATGCTCTATCCAGGTTATTTGAGATCAGCTGGCTGGATCCTATGCTCTATCCAGGTTATTTGAGATCAGCTGGCTGGATCCTATGCTCTATCCAGGTTATTTGAGATCAGCTGGCTGGATCCTATGCTCTATCCAGGTTATTTGAGATCAGCTGGCTGGATCCTATGCTCTATCCAGGTTATTTGAGATCAGCTGGCTGGATCCTATGCTCTATCCAGGTTATTTGAGATCAGCTGGCTGGATCCTATGCTCTATCCAGGTTATTTGAGATCAGCTGGCTGGGTCCTATGCGCTGTTCAGGTTATTACAGATCATGGCCCTGAATATTCTGACGCATGTACCAGAACCAAGAATATATCTGCGTGCCTATTAAATCAGCACAAGACTTTCCTGGTTCTTTGTGCGCCGGGTCGTTATTGAAGCAATCATTCGCCGATCTCGACACCGAATATTCTCAGCTTCCAAGAAATACTGGAAAAATATCAGTTTCTTATTTTTTTATACTGTTATCTTCTCACAGTTCTTCGGGCAATAACACATTTCCTAGAAGTCAAGCTATTTCAACACAATTTCAATAGCATTTTCTCTGCCTGGGACTACAATGTCGTTCATTATTTTCATAACGGATCTTTGAACAAATGTGTGCAATTTTTTTTGTTTTTTTGACATCCGCCTACGCTTAGATTTGCTCTTTTGAAGCAAATGAAACAGCAACCCGTGTCAAATTAATACGTATTTTGAAATAAAAACACACACCAAGTTCCAAGTTCTTTCGAAACATTAAAACACTTTGTGAAACCTGTTTAGATATGGGGAACATTGTTCTGGCGAGGTACTTATTAAATATTTCTAAATTTTCATTGGCTGGATCCACGAATCAGATTTCAAGCCCCCCATAAATCTTGGGGTCAAGCTGTTAACATCATGGTAGCAATCCACGAAAATCTGGAAACATCTGTGATTGGCTGGATCATATTTAAGCGCCGGGGGCGGATTCACAAAATTCAGTTTAAGTTTAAGCCTGGAGTTTAAGATGATCAGCCAGTCACATATAGTGTTGCCATGGTGATAACAACTTAACCCCGTGAAGCCTAAAATCTGCAATATGGCTTCACTGCCTCAGGGTGAGAGTAGATGTTGCAAAGACGGAATTTGTCCACATACTCTGTGCAGTAGAGTAAACCAAACATATTTATTGTGATTTATTATTATCAACACTATAACCGTCTCAAAAATTGATGTCCAAACGGGGACTCGTACCCCAATCTCCACCCATCGCGGGTGTTGCTCTAACCCATTGAGCCACTTGGACACTGACTTTTTGAGACGATTTTAGTGTATTTGATGAGAATGACAGTTCTCCAAGGAGTAGAACCATGAGGCTGTGAATACTCACAGTCACTCTGATTCTAGTGACGCTATATCACGTCACAACCTGTCAATCTCGAGTAACTTTAATTTGACGTTGGATTCGTTGCTGCATTAGGATGAAATCTTATTTAAATTGCAAACGCTTGCAATGTGCGGGGAATTTATTATTATCAACACTATATTGGGCATCTATTTTTGAGACGGTTATAGTGTTGATAATAATAAAATACCCCGCGCATTGCAAGCGTTTGCAATTTAAATATGATTTCATCCTCATACATTTATTGTGATTTGTTTTATTTTCTTGATCAACCCACAATGATAATCAGCATTTTAATCACTAGTTCCTGTGTCAGTGTGTCAAATCACAACGCATTTGTCACAAGTGTTGTTGATAATAACCGAGTTTTGAAGTTGGGGGACACCGTTTTGGCAAATGATCCTGGCTGAGTTTAGTCTCCAGGGGCCGGTTCATCAAGAGTTGATTACTTTGGTAATGATACGGTTGTTGCAACCCCCGCGGCTATGCGACGCCATTGACCAACACAGAGCAATTTTAAAAGGTTTCTTTCTGGCTAGAAAAATATTTTCACCGTTGGGTTTGCATGGCTTGGTCAGAGTCCCAGCGCTGATGTGAAAAGTTTTGCTGATCAAACTAGCCGGTGGTAATGGTTACTGTCACTCAATAACGCGCGCGGTCGTACTGAAAAAAAAATCCTTAACGGGGAAGAGGCTGAGGTGACTCGTATAGACCAGTTCGTAGGAACTTCATGATCAGATGCTAATTCAATGGGAACAGGACAGAAAGAGGGGATCCCTTATCCCACCCCAGCGAAAGCTGGGATATGTGTGTCCGGATAGCTCAGTTGGTAGAGCAATCAACCGGCAATTGGGAAGTCCCGGGTTCGTATTTCGGTTCGGTTGCACATTTTTCCAGTCTAGCTTCCTTTCCACTTGTAGGTTGGTTCACAATTTTCACTGACAGGCTATTTTCAAACTAACTTCTTTTCTTCAAATACAGATACGTTCAGGAAAATAACTTTATTTTAAAGAATCCATACATAACTATTTTAAGACACAACATAATAAATAAATAATACACACACACAAAATAATAACTTATTAAAATTACAGATACATCTTAAATGTTAAATTGGACTAAGTGTTTTTTGAATTCTTTTTAGTTACAAACATTTGTAATTGCACGTGAGAACTAAATTAATATCAGCCTGAGGTGTCTTTTTTGGTTACTAAATAGGATCATTGAGTTTATAGGTGTAGCCAGAGGACCAGCGTTAATGTTAAACTTTCTGCTGGGCAAACGAGCAGACAAGACGTGGTTACGGTGGGTGCCAGGCGATGGGTCTTGCGGCCGTCATTTAAAAAAAACCTCTACAGTTAAATAAGAACAACTCAGAATATCAATACACGCATAACAATCGTTAGGAGTAGCATTAATAAAGATTAATTGAGCGTATACCAGTCTCAAAGCAAGTAATGATCTGCGAAATTTACCTTTTTTTTTTAAGTTCTCAAAACGAATGTGTCGCCTTCTGGAAGCTTCCTCTATTTTTGATAGTAAATTAGTCATTTGGCGGCTATTTTTCGTGTGGACAGTTTAACATTAGCTTTATGGGACTACGATAATAGGTACCTAAAGTTTTTAAAATCCCGGATGAATTCAAATGAAAAAATTCCGGGCAATTCCTGTTGGCTGTTTTGCAGAAATATTTGACAAATCACGAATCACAAACTCACTCTCGATTCGTTGCTGTCAAGCGAGAACTTTAGAGATTCCCTGCGGGGATTTTTTTTTTTTCTTATCGGAAAATGTGTCTTGTTACAAAAGCTCTTGGAGATTTAAAAGCCGTTAATATTAAAAGTGGTGAAAAGATGAGTTAGAAAATAATTTGATCTGTAAGATGAGAAACGTTGAGCATTTTTGAAAAAAAAATTATGGAGTTATAACAAACGACAGTTGAACCCAAAAGAATCTTAGAATTTGAATGGTATTGAAATTTTTGCTTTGCTTTTTTTCTGATTTTACCTTGTCGGTTCTGTATTGTTCTAGAAGCTACCGAAGAAAATTTCAATGGATTTCGGTCACTTAAATATTGAACATATTTTACTGAAGAAACAAAAAGTCTGCCGGGTTCAATTAAACAATAACTGTCACTTGTTTCCGGTAATTGCCTTTCAGTAACCAATCAGAGCGAAATGGTCGGAGATTCGTACAAAATCTTCCATTTGTCAAAAGCCGACAACCCGATTTTGATTTCTCATCAAAATAACCAGACTGTCATGTTTAAAATAATATTCTTGCACCACCCTAAGTTAAGTAAAAAGTTCACGTTTGACTTTCACCCTTTTTATACATTTCCGGGTCAAATTTGGCTCAACTCTAGAAATAATGGCGTACGGCTCATGAGAGATGATGATTTTGTTTTCCTTTTCTCAAATGAAGTTTAAAAAGTCGTCTACCCATGGAAACATAAGATAGCAGAATTGAGAAGCTCTGTCAGGCGATCTCAGCATCTTCATGGCTACCAAACGTTGAATCTACCATTGAACCTCCTATGCTAGGCCATGATATACCCGTGGTAACATAAGATAGCAGAATTGAGAAGGTCTGTCAGGTGATCTCACCATCTTTATGGTTACCAAACTTTGAATTTACCAATGGATCTCCTATGCTAGGTATTTTTCTTTTTCTTTTTTAAGTTGGCAACAAAAGTTACCTTCTTAGAAAAAATTGAGTATGTCTACCGATAAATAGTGTTTCTTATATTTTAAATTAATTCGTTAGATGACACATTTAATGATAATTTCAACTAACAAGGAGAGTAGTTTACTAGTGTAAACAATGAACCCAATGACCCACTAAAAATTCAAAAATTTTTAAATACCTGGATTGGGTATAAGTTTTTGAAAGATGTTAATAATTTTGTAATTTTAAAAAGTTCAGTCTGTGTCTGTCTATTGAAAAAAAAGTAAATAGTTTAATAAAAATCTCTTGAACGTTGAGAATTAAAACAGTAATTTCTTAAACTTAAACACAGTTTAACGTTAGTCTCAAAAGAAACAATTTTAAATATTAGAAAAAAGTCAAAATCATGATAAGCCCATTCTCAGCCGTACGCCCATATTTCTCAAAATCAATCTTAATCTTATGCCTGCCCTTGGTTCAATTGATCATAATAATTTTGATACGCCATATACTGAGCTTGACGCTTAACATTGCTGCTCGACCTCTTGACATATTCCTTATGAGGCGACGTGTAGCTCTCATAGGGACTGCTGTACTCCGGTGAACTGTCGTGGAAGTCGTGTCCGTGCAGGATCTTGTCGTGGTGGTCATGATGCTTGAAGTAACTCAAGAAACTAGGAATCAGGAAGGCGCCAATCACGAGCAGCTTCTTAATGAATAGCACGCTGAGAAGGATCGGGATAAGGATCGCTTTCAGTTTGAAGAAAAGAAGCAGAGGAAGAAGAATGGCCACTTTTTTCTTCTTGCCGCGACCGTCTAGACGTGGAAAAAAGAAAATTCCGTTAATTTTTTTTTTTAATAATTTGCAGAAAACGGTCTAAAATAATTTAAAGGGATGCTCTTTTATACTTTTTAACGTTTTCCGTGACGCTCTGATTAACTTTATGTGACTAATAATACCAATGAGTTTATAGGTATGTCAGAGGGCCAACGTTAATGTTAAAATTTCTGGTGAGAAAACGAGCCGGCAAAACGTGATGGCGGTAGGTGCCACCTGATGGTCCTTGCTATTCTCCTTTTGTACATACCTTGATTAAATTTAATAATAACAACTCAAAAATCAAAACATTGAGTTTATGAATCATTGAGGTTAGCATTCATAAAGATTAATTAAGTGTAAACCAGTTTCAAATGCGAGTTATCTACAATAAATAGCGAAATTAAATTTTTTGGTAGTCGAAACGACGGTGACTCTATCATAGTAGCACCCTCCATTTTTGTCGGTTGATTAGTAATTTGGCGGAAATTTTTCACGAAGGCAGTTTACCATCAGCGCTATGGTAGCAAAATATTTCCTATAGTAAACTTTATTATAATTAGCATAATACCGTGAGCACTGGAGTTCTGCAGCTCCGATGCTAATATAATTTAGATGTGGAACTACATTTATCAACACTTAATTAAATACATCTACAAATTTCATATGCACATTTCCTAATTGCATATTATTATCTCCTATAATTTCATTTGCATCCCTTGTTCTGAATTGCACGTACAGTTGCTTCTATCTTGCAAAATGTCGTCTATTTGCTTAATTATCAATACTGAACAGTTTCGCGGCTTCGAGCTACATCCATGCTTGGGAGTCGTTGTTATCTCGGTAAAACGTGAATGTGCGGAGACAATTTCGCGGTTGCGATCAATTTTCCCAAAAGACCAAAGAAGAAATAGAACCACGTATAGCAATAAACAATCACGTTTAGATTGATTACAGTACGTACACTTAGATTGGGTTGGCCTGTATAATTTGATTCCTAAACGCCTAAAGGCCATAATTTTTGGTTACACTATGTGACCCCCAAAATTCCTGTTACCAGTACAACGGGATAACTAGAGTAGGAAATGATTTGCATAACTACAGCTACAACTTTAGTCTGAGATCTGGCGTCAACAGCAAAGTGTACAGCGTGAAATGTAGTTTTCATCTTCTAGTGCACTTAGAGCACTTTGACCCACGCGGCTTTCAAGCGTTCGCTCTATTGACTCTATGGTTTTACCTAATAATACTAGCCAAGCATGCAACCGAGCCGTACGATCGTCTACCGTGAAGTTACACCTGCATAATCGTGGATCTTTGTGGTTAAAACATTTTTGCAATGTCGCAGAAAAAAAAAAAGTAAAATTATCGCTATAGCAAAAATAAGTATCAGATCAGTCGGTCACACTGATGCAGTATGTAAATATTGGTACGATACGAAACTGTTCCGTTTAAATGCACTTAATAAATAGAATTGGGGCAGTGCATTCAAGCGATAGATTTGTATGCTGTCGTCGCCGGGTCCGGTGTTCCGGAAAAATTTTCACTGACCCAAGCAAAAATATGTTTCAGGTTTGTGAAATGGACGATGTTCATGAAAAACTTCCTGTCATCTAATCTGGTGAATCAATGGTATTCGTCGTGATTTGTTTGATTTGCTTTTCTGTGACGGGTTGGGTACGAGTGACTGATTGTTCTGTCAGTCATGTGGTCAGATGTGGTAAGAAGCAATTTAAACGCCCCTAGAATTTACGTTCTGGTACCTAGATACTCATCTGTTAATGACGTGTTAATGAAGTTCAGGGAGATGACATGTTTTTCCGATAGAGGCGCCACCGGTCGTTTAGGGGTGACATGTGGGCCAAGTGTCATTTAAAAAAAAACACTACAATTGAACTCTGCTTGTTTCTGCCATTTTTCTTCTGTTTTAAGTGCTTTTTTCGTGCCAAAATCTTTTTTTTTATAAGCTATTACAAGAATTTTTGTGCCAATATTACAATCTTGGATATTATTTTGCAGACATAATAAATAATTTGAAATCCCGTCACTAAAATCACAATTGAAATTTAATTTATGAGTTGGTAGCAATGCTGGGGGGCAGTTCTTGTGCTGGTTTCGTCTCTAAAAGACTAGACTGTACATGGCATTAACAACTAGTATGATGGTTCTTAGACTCATGTCTACTTGATTTATCCTTAGCACTAGTTTTAAGAAAAACTATTTGAACTGGGTTTTGAATGCTAAGTAACTTTACTTAGCATTCAAAACCCAGTTCAAATAGTTTTTCTTAACAACTAGTATCTTCAGGAGTCGACTGCAAAATCTCGTAGCATATAAAGTTTAAAAAAATGTCCAAAATAATGTATGTAAACAAAGGTGTATCACAAGAAAGTCACCAGAAAAATAAAATAGTCATAAAGGGGACTGATATTGAAACTGTTAGTGAAATCAAGTACCTAGGAGTGATTATAGATAATAAATTAAATTTCAAGGACCATATAAAATCAGTAACAAATAAAATCGATAAAAAATTAGGATACTTGTACAGAGTAAGCAGACAACTTTCAATGTGGACAAAATCAATCATCTTCAATACCATCATTAAACCACATTTTAAATACTGTAGCACAATACTAGCAATAGCAAACGAAAATGAATGTAAGAAACTACAAAAACTCCAAAACAGGGCAGCTAGAATAATATTAAAAGAAAGTTGGCTCTCTGACCAAAGAGAAATGCTAAATAAACTTCAATGGAAAAATGTTAAAGAAAATTTTGAAATAGATGTATGTACTTTTATATTTAAGATCCTACATGGTCAAATGCCTATGTACTTAGAAAATAGACTAAATATTAAAGATCATGAACATAATACTAGATCAGAAAGAAATTCGTATGTAGAAGGCAAGTCTAATAATAGTATATTTTATAGAGGAGTAAGAAAATATTATGCACTTCCTGCAAACATCAAAGGCGAGGAAGATTTTGTTAAGTTTAGTAAAAAATTAGAAAGTTTTGTTAGTATCTAAGTAAAACTTTAAGCTAAGAAATTACAAAAATGTAAAATGTACTGTAAATAGCATTTTTTTGCTAAATAAACAACTTCAAACAAAAAAACAAACAAAAATTAAGTTCACTTTGCAACTAAAAAAAGTCTTCGTTAAGACAACTTTTAAGAGAAACTTTAAAATCGTTAGCTTGTACACCATCAAATTGCCAGAGTTTTTGAAATATTTAAAAATTAGCAAAAACAACGTCGAATTTCGTTCTTTTTCATCATTATTTTGTGCTACGAAGAAAATTCGCCGAATCGCACATCGGCTATGCAATGCATGTAAATGAAGTTCGGTATGGCGTTGACAGATTATTCCTCGAGCTAAGTTCGATCTGGAGATCGTGAAATATGCACGCTGCGTCGCTCCAGGAAATAATAAAATGCTGACCCGGTTTTCAATTCAATTTTCCGGGATTCTTTCTTTTATTCCTCTTCCGAATCGTGACATTCACTGAATTTTCCATGACCTTGCTCCGTGATATGGTGCACAATAAAAAGAAATACTTTGTTAGCATAGCAGCAAAATCATTAACAAGTTAATCGAGTACACGTGAATACATTTATTATTAATGATGCAATCGATCAATTTGACTTTGCACGTTCCAATCAAATTTTGATAATTAAAGTGCCTTTTATATCTGCTGTTTACCCATCTTTAATGAAACAGTCATGATATTTGCTCTGCTCGGATATAGGAGAACCATTTTTACACGCTGTTGATATTTTTCGAAACTTTGGTCTCTTGATAGCAATTTTATTAAAAACTGTTACGCTGCAGCAATAAAACTACTTTCTAGCGAACTCATCCATTGCCATGTTTTGTAAATGGAAAACACTTTTTTTTTAGTTTAGACGAGTATTTTTCGCATTGAAATAAAATAGGGGTTTACTTTTAAAACAAATAAATACTTTTTACACCGACTCAGCTCATTTGCAATCAATTGGAAGCAACATTTTATATAGCATCGATGTAAAGCTTGATCATCTGAACAAGATTTATTGCCAGGACGTAAATAAGGCTGCTATCTTCCAACCCACTTTGGTATGAAGACTTATCATGGCCAAGCATAGGAGGTTTAATGGTAGATTCAACGTTTGTTAGCCATGGAGATGCTTAGATCGCCTGACAGAGCTTCTCAATTCTGCTATCTTATGTTACCACGGGTATATCATGGTCTAGCATAGGAGGTTCAATGGTAGATTCAACGTTTGGTAGCCATGGAGTTGCTGAGATCGCCTGACAGAGCTTCTCAATTCTGCTATCTTATGTTACCACGGGTATATCATGGCTTAGCATAGGAGGTTCAATGGTAGATTCAACGTTTGGTAGCCATGGAGATGCTGAGTTTGCCTGACAGAGCTTCTCAATTCTGCTATCTTATGCTATCACGGATATACTTAGCAGACAGGTAATTTTCTTAGACGACTGGTAGCCAATGGATACGTGCAGAGGAATAATTTGATGGTCACTTGTTTTTCAGCGTTCTTCTCGGTAAGGGTAATTGCAAAATTTTACTTTTTGACACTCATAATTACCCAATCAAAAGAACTAATACTTGTTTCTGTAGCAAAATAAATCGGCATATCGAGTCCATTGTAGCTAAATTGAGAATGCTGCCCCAAATACTTGGCGATTCATTCTTTAAACGCACGGTACTCTTACGATAAAATGAAGAGTAAGAAAATCGCCGAAGCAACGAGTACCTCGATTAAACACAAGAGTTTTTTACGGTAAAACTTTGAGCTTGACATGTGCATTTGCTGCAAAGAAACGGGCTATAAAATTACTTTGCATCTCTGGTATTTCAATCGTGATCGTGGTCGAGACGTAGTACTGAATCACAAATAGAAAGGAAATTGATTTTATTCGGTAAGACATGAAAGAATTTATGTCGTAAAATTTGCGATAGGAACCAAAAAGTGTGGAAATAAATTCACTATTTGGTGTTCGTCTTTAGTTTTAAGCTGAAATTGTTCAAACTTGAATTGATTTTATGTCTGCAATTAATCGTTTTGTAGCCCAAATAACGAAATTTGTTAAGGATGAGGGAAGACATAAAATCTTGACAAGTTTCTAGTTGTGATATATTTATGCCGATATTTTTATGTCTTCAATTAATTAAAACTAAGGATAATTTCTACACGGAAAGCTGTTAGCGAAAGGATAAACCTTTCTCAAAGGCACAACGTTTGAGAAGGAAAGTTGCTAAAACAACATAAATAAAGGTTAGTTATTTTTTTAAACTGCGAATTCACTCGAAATGTGCATAGGACTTTACTATTTAGCACAACTACCAATGAGTTTAAAGGTATAGTGAGAGGTCAAACGTTGCTGTTAAGTTTTCTGCAGAACTAACGAACAAGTAACACGTGGTATCTGTAGGTGCCACCCGATAGCACCTTTACAATTAAACTATTAGGCCTCAAATTAACGATACATTTTTAGACTAGCATTAATAAAGATCAATAAGAAATTAAGTTTCTTAACTTTCAAAAAGACAACTTCACCTAGTAGCATGCTCCAGTTATTTAGTCTTTTGGCGGCCAATATTTGCGAAAGGCAGCTTATTTTAGTGCTATTGCAGTGCTGTACTTCCATCTTAAAATGTATCGTCTGGGTCACATTTTTTAAATGGTGGTAGCACAGATGTTTTCATAAAAACAATGTGTTTCGAGAAAAATCATAAAAATACTTCGGAAATAATATTTTGCCATACAGAAAAAATAGAAAAGAGTCCCAAGCGTATGTAAACGCCGTGTTCATGTTAAATATTTCGATATTAACGCTATATATAACAAAAAAAAAATTTTTAGTCTTCGTGACGGGCCATACCTAAAGTGCAAGATGTCCAAACACTAAAACATTCGACCAAACTACCCTAGCACCTTCCAAAACGTGCCCCATGCCATAAAGAGAGAAAAAGTCCTCGCCTTTGCGCCGTTTTTCTGCTACGGGTCGCCCGCTTTCCATACCTAATTGCTCGTCCTCGTCGACCACTCGCAAGGAAGCGCCGTCCTGCCCCTGTCCTCCAATGGTCCAGGAGAGCGCGTGTGAGGACACCATCTTGTCCATCTGCCTCGTCATGTATTTGTAAGCCTGGACGAAGTCGGAGTCTGATGTTCTGGCGACGCTTTCCGGGAAGATCGACAGGACGTTGGCCGGAGGTGTGACCGCGACCAGACGCAGGGGTCCCCATATGGAGACGCTGGAGTCGGGTGCTGTTGGAAATGTGCAAGCCGTGATTAGTGGGTGTTAATGCAAGGGTGTGGGCTTTTGTCTCGTTTATAGGCCTGGTGGAATAAGAAGGTAATTTTTAGAAGCTCTGTCAGGCGATCTAAGCATCTCTATGGCTACCAAGCGTTGAATCTACCATTGAACCTCCTATGCTAGGCCATGATATACCCGTGGTAACATAAGACAGCAGAATTGTGAAGCTCTGTCAGACGATCTAAGCATCTCTATGGCTACCAAAAGTTGAATCTACCCTTGAATCTCATATTCTTGAAGTTTTTTTGTTTTCCAATTTGTTAAAAATCAAAAAGACGAAATCGAAATGCATTTGAAAAATAAATTCTCAGAATTAGACGTTCTGTGGATATTATGAGTGCAGAATGGAATTGAAAGGAATATGATCAGCTCAAGACAGAGTCATGAGAGAACAGAGGGGTTTGTTTGCAAATTTAGATCAAGTTTCATTATTAAAATAAATCCCTTTGAAATGATGCACCGCTCTTCGCTATAAAGAACTGATTTTATTGGAAAAAATGTTCGTTTCAGATACGAATAGCTAAAACAAACACATAAATCTTGTGGCACGAATACTAATAATAGATATTTTTTTGGAAAATTCAATTTTCTATCCGTCACATTAAAAACTCGGTTCTCTAAATGTTTTTTTTTCCAAACAGAATTTGTTTCCAAGTTTTATTCGACTGTCACTGTGTGAAACTTTTGTTGCACAACTTATCGTGTGTCTGAAACTCAATTGTAAAAGCTTCACCCCGACATTGACATCATAGACCGGGGAAATGTAAATACATAATGAAAGTACAACGTGGGTGTTGAATCTTCATCTTTGATCACTTTGATCTTGCCAGTGATCTACTGCGATTACACTTCGCCATCGCACAGGCGTCGAAACATTCGACAACTCTGACAGAAAGAAGCCAGTAGATCATCAGTGATTCAGTGGTCAAATTAAGTAGTTGTTTTATTGCAAGCCCATGTTTAAAAATCCATCAGCAGACTTTTAATGTTTGACATCCGATGCTTTTTTTTACACAAAACAACATCGTTGGTGATACTCACGTTGTTGAATGAGCTCAGTTTTTATAATTTGTTTATGCAAGTGGTCACAGACATCAATATGACAAAATGGTGTTGACGGTTTTAAAATATTTCTAGAAATATCTGAAAATAATTCTGAAAACCTAATGGCCTTGATCAAATTGGTCAATTTACCTTCTTTATTTGACAGCGTTCGAAAAGTGCAAAATATAAATACGCCTACTGGTTTCTTCGTTCATTTCATGAACAAGTCACCGTTTTGACGGAAAGAGTTAAAAAATAAAAAGTCAAAAATTAAGTTTCCGCGCTCTTTAGCGACTAACTTCCTCATAACTACATTAGTAATTTCTATATTAGTAATTTCTACATCTTCTCCTTGTCAATATAGTCTATATTTCAAACTATATTATCAAACTGGAAACCCTACTCTAATTATTATGAGGTAAATCAAATATGAATATAACCTAAACAATAAGTTCCAATTTTCACGACAAAAATGCGCTGCGATCGCATTCTCTAAAGAACAAGTTCAAACTGTCACCTGAAAATCACGTTACTAACAATAATTCACCTAAAAATAAATCTGAAAGTGACAAAAATAGTCACGCTCGTGTCACCTGTTTTGCGTGTTGCGTGCTTGCAGCTTACTGATGTGTTTGTAAGCTGTGTGGGTGTCATATTCATCGGTATATGACCACTCTTTGTTCTATTATTGGTTCATTAGCAGCTAAGCTGGTTTGCTATTCAATTCAGTCATATCTGTTACAACGGTTTATAACTACATTTGAATATCAACGATAATATGTTTCGATTTTCTGAATTTAATGGATATCGTTATGTGGGTGTGCTTGCCTATTTAATAAACAGCGGCTGAAAATTAATTAAAATATTATTGAATTGAATATTATGGCCATATCTCGGCCCAGCGGTCTAATAAGATGTTTTAAAAGTGACATAGAAACTTTTTTTAATTACCCCGCGCATTGCAAGCGATTGCAATTTAAATAAGATTTCATCTAAAGATAAAGGAACTATTTTGATCCGCATAAAAGATTAATCGTAGCCTGTAGCAACGTACGAATTTTGGAAAATTTTCAATTAATTTTCGTGAAGAACACCGTCTTTTTAAGTCTATTGAAGGTACCTAATTTTTTATGCATATTTTTACTATCACTGACAATTTAAAGTCATCACTTTCTTAATTAATCGTAATAAACTAAATTGAAATAGTTCTTATCTTAATTAATCAGCAATTATTCGTCTTTTGCCATAGAAGCAAGTTCTAAAATCAATAAATTTAAAGTCACGATTCTCACACGTGCACGAGTAGGTACTTAGCAATCACGTGGTTAACTTGTAAATTATCAAATAAGAATAGTATTGCAAGTGTCCTGATAAGAAAATAAATTTCTTTGTGACTGTAAATATCTTAACAATAAAACTTTGATGATAGCAGTTCAAAAATAGCCGTGCACTTACCTGGCGTCGTCAAGTCGTGCACATATCTCAAAGCCCGAAATTTAGCGCACAAAAATGGATTTCTTTTAACCTTGCAATCTTGACCAGCCTTTTCCAAATAAGTATCACCAAAAGAATCCGTAGCAATGACATTGTTCCCATCGTCCCCGATCGCTCCAGCGCTTAGGGACGCAACACAGAACATAGCAAGGATAACGCAGCCGGCGACCTTCATGACTCAAGAAGAAGATGTGAACGCAGAGATGGTAACACTTTCAGATGAATGTACGGTACACGATCGTCAACGCCTCTCCATGAAGCACAGTCACTCTACTGATGCACAAAATCTCGCATCACTTCATTTTATATTCGACAAGTTCTGTTAGATTCAGGTCATAATTTCGATTATGGGTCAGCGTCGCATGGTTTTTTTGCTGTGCGTACGGACATTTTTCTTGGCGATTTAATCCGACCCGAGCGTTGAGTCAGTGAACATAGGGGACATCGCACGAGGAATGGATATGTGTAACATATAAATTGTCTGGTATGGTTGAAACCGATAGGCAGTAATATGTGGTCAGGTTGAGTTATTGGTAGGATGACATTGAAATGATGCGTACCATGCAAACCATAATTTAATAATCTTATGGATGGAACATTTATTTCTCATAAGAATGTCTTTTCAATAATTTTTTGTTTTTAAATATCTTAAAAGTGACCTGTAAAAATGGTAAAGTAAATTCATAAATATGTGGTCTGCATTCCGAATGCTTGGAAAAGTTGTTCGTGTTCTTTATGAAAATCAATTGAAAATACTTCAATAAAAAAGCAAGGTGCTACAGGCTATTATTGCTTTTCTATGTACGTGAAAACAGGAAAAAAAAAATAGATAACTTTGTTACAAAGACGGAATTCTTCCAAAAGAAGCTACAAAAAAGCATGATATTCTGTGACCGCCAGAAACATACAAAATGAACCTAAATTACAAGTCTAACGATTTTTAATAACAGCCAAATTTTTTCATAATTTTTTTTTCTATAAGAAAAATGAAATAACATATGATAATATCATACTTCTTTCCTCTTTGGTCAATGACCACCGGCACCGAGAGCATCCTCCTCCCTTCTACGCTAGGCAAAGTTAATTCACCGATGTCATAACTGGTACCAAACACCAAGAACCCTATCAAATAAGCTTTTAACATCGATTAAATACATTATCAAGTATATTTGACTGTAGTCTAATTATTTACTTATTGATAGCTTATTGGTAGCTTATTGGTCAAGCGTCTTTTGCAGCTCAGCCTCCAAAATTCAGGCAACTAACTTAACCTTGCACCAAAATCAGAGAAGTTCACCTCCAACTATAATCGTATGGCGCTGTCCAAAACTTCCCTAAACCTCAAGGGTTGCTTATGTTTGTTCAAATAGTTACCATGTTGTTGTCTAGCATCGTCAACATGAGCTACGCTTCCTCGTTAGAATTCCACACGCAGGTTTAGCTTAGTGAATGAAACAATGCTAGGTATTAATGAGACACATGTAAATGGTACAAGACAGAAGTTTCGCTGGTTGGACTCATTACAGTTTGTCACTACCCGGCAACGTGTACCTAGAGGACAAACAGCTCCTGATGACTTGGTACATATCCACGTCGAGTGATAATTACTTTATCAGACTTGAGAAAGCAGGCCACTTTCACCGGAGATGTGTGATAAGAAAATTAAATTTTGTTTACTTGGAGATGATAAGTCATCGCTTATACCCTTTGTTTTTTTTTCGTTTTGGTTCCTAAAGACTTTAATATCGCTGTTTTTTTTTTTAGAAAATCACTCAACGAATTGTTGATAAAAAAAATAAAATCCAATCACTAAAAGTGTGGCAGTACGTGAATATAGAAAAGTGGAAGTGAACAGATTGTTGAAATATTGTCTCTTTTTTTTTGGTCCTCGTAGTTCAGATGCTATATCTGTGGAAAAAGTCTGAACAGGTGGTTCAATTTATTGTTAGTTAATAAACGGTTTATTTTTATATATGAATCGTGCGTTAAAATTGTACATTGTCATTACAGTAAAGTAAAAGTGACAGAATTTCATGTGCCGATTCATTATTTTGTAATATTTTCATTCTGTCTCGACCATATTTAGGTACTATATCAGCCAGAGAGTCATCTAAATTCATTAACAAGTACATACCTAGTAAGTACCAAGTAATTGCTTCAGTGCATTGACCTGCAAATAATAACATAAGAACACATTTCAAATTTAAAACGTTTAAAAATACCAAAAGATGCAGCTTGAATTTCTAACCTGAACGCAAATCACAATTGTTTGCATTTTGACATCCTCATACGAAATTCACTTCAATTACCGCACGCACTAAAGCGTCATAATGCGTGCGTTGATTGCAGCCAATATGTGCGTTCATCCAGACTAGAACGGTGCACAA